>OU343137.1:7622500-10122500 GCA_910594945.2 Amphipyra berbera | reverse complement strand
GATTCCATTAGGCAAGTCTTGCATGCAAGTATGACGTCACATTTGCGTACAAGTTGCTTGCATTGGAAACATGTTTTCGAGAGTGTGCAAATTGCATGCAGGTTTTACTTGCATATAAGTGGAGATATTCAACAATTGAGTAGGACATCATGGGTGGAAGACGTGCTGCTGTGGTCGGTGCTGGTTTTTTTTTCTTGCCCCCACCTAACAGCCATTATGTTTCCATAATTTGTACAGCGAGAGATACCATGCGCGTACACATCCACTCGTTCGCAATTCGAAATGTGCAACTAACATTTGCGCATTCAATTCGCACGTCACTTGAATAAAAAAATGTACAAGTTCAAACTACCTCATACAAGTTGTAGCTTGTATGCAGGTTTGTTCAAGTTGTATGCAACTTGCATACAAGTAACTTGCCTAATGGAATCACGCCTTTAGGTACTTATACCATTTAAAGAATTCTCAATATCGATGGCAGCAAAGTAAAAGAAGACATCTACAAAATCGCAATTTTGCAGGAGAGCACATTTATTAAAAAACTACGTTTAAAAAAACCGACTTCAAAAACTAAAAAGTATAAAATAACAATATAAAATTAACAGTTTCAGAAGTCGGTGCTAATCCACGCTGAACCAAATTAAAGGCACCGACTTCAGAAACTGTTAATTTTATATTGTTATTATATACTTTTTAGTTTTTGAAGTCGGTTTTTTTAAACGTTGTTTTTTTATTTTTTCCTTTTTAGTGTCTGTAATAGGTTGTTCTGTAAACTACAGTAGGATTTTTCTAGATTACGTCAGGTAGAATAATTACATCATCCAAGTAAACTAAAATGATCATAAAAAAATAAAAATGTTCATAAAATGAAAACTACTAGGCCAAACTATTTTAAATTTTTATGGAACCAAATGGCAACTATTCCGCATCAAACTAAAGAAGAATCACGTAAATCGGATCATAAATCTCGGCGTAATCCGTGTACATACATAAAAAAAAACTTATCGAATATAGAACCTCCTCCTTTTTAAAGTCGGTTAAAAAACAGAGGCCATTTTGCTGCTATGTTTCTTAAATGTTGAGTGTAGGTGTCTTCATTTACATGCCAGATTTTCTTCATTATTTTGACATTTTAATTACTTTAATACAGACTTGTAGATAGGGTTGATTTAAGCTCATTTTTGTAAAAAAAGCATTTTGGTAAAAATGTAGGTGTCCGTATCTACTTTGATGCTATCGATATAACATGTAGTAGCCTAACCATACCTTAGGCATCGGATCTCCAATAGCCTCGCATATAAGTAATATTAAAGTATCTTGCGCGAAATCAATATTCTCTTCTTCAGTAGAAACAAACGTTGGTTTGAATCCTATCTTAACACTGACGGTAGCTGAGCGTGCCCTGGAGAAGTCGCTCACTCGGCAAGTGTACAAACCATCGTCCCCTCGTGTTACTTCATACAGGCTTAGTTCTCCTATCGCTACTACTGAGCCGTCCTACGAAATTGTAATAAGATTATATTATATTATCTATACAGCATTGATAGCTTAGTGGTGTGACCGTTGGACTGCCAAGTCGTAGGTCTCGAGTTCGAACCCAAGACACGCACCTTTGATTTTTCGGATTCGTGTGCATATCGACACCTCCCGCGCATTAGGTCGTATGTCCAAAAATGTGATTTTTCAGGAGAGAGATTCTTAACTTCATCTTTGTCTTGATCAGCCGCAAACGATAGTGTGGGATTAATTTTAGAATATAGCAATGATTGAAGGTTAAAGGGGATAATGAGGCCTTTTGATTGAATTAAAAACTCATATTTTCGTAAAAATAGGCAAAAATAAAAACTTACGACCTTATTCTTGTTGTCGCAAAGTCGTATCTATTTGTTACGACCTTATACTATTAAAAAGCACAACGAATACAGCACGAATAAGGTCGTATGTCAGACATAAGACTTTATGCTGCGTACTGATTTTTTAAATACGATAATATCGACCGCGCATAAAATCGCAACTTTCATGTTTCGACGTTTTGCGTCGGACGTATTTCAAATTATTTACTTACGAAAATAGTGATGAAATTCATTATATACTTAAAAACAATTTCCTAACACGATTAGGATAAACATGCAAATTATGATAGTAAATTAAAGTAAGAAATAAATTTACCATTTTGTCAACGTTCATTAGCCGTTATTTTCACGTTCGAATCATTTTGGTTATTTAAAGCTAATTTTAAATCTTTGATGACGGTACATTACTCATAGTACTAGTATCTAATAAAAACAAAACAGTAAAGTACAAAACACACACAGTTTCTTGTTTTTTTAGATTTTCAAACTCCAAAGTAATATTTTGTACTGTTTACATCTTACGACGTCGGTACTGTGCCGTGATTAGCCGGTGCGCGGTCCAATAGTTCAACGTATATTGTCGCAACTGTTGGCACGACCATATGCGCGGGAATTTAAACATGATAAGACTATTACCGGGTAAGAATCTTGGTATTTAATGTAAATATGAAAATATTGTTTTCAAGGATGTGTAGTATTTCTATAATAATGAACTGTAGTACTAAAATCTCATTTTACCAAAAAAACGTGTTACGACTTTTTGCGTGGGAGGTATCGATATTGTGTAATTATCTCTTGCATAAACGGTGAAGGAAAACATCGTGAGGAAGCCGGCATGCCTGAGAGATATTTCTGGACGGCATGTGAAGTCAAGTTAGAGGCCCATGGGCGGCATAAACTCTGACACCAAGTTAGTCACTAATCACACGAAAAGAAGAAGGGTGTAAACAAAATCATGTAATTCCTTCAAATTCGTGATGTACTGCTGACATAGATTAACCCTGCACGGGATACAAAATTACAAAAAGTAAACATGTTTTGTTGACGTGAGGCATTTTAGCGCCCCGAGCGAATTGCGCAGCTATCGCTAGCCACACGGTCATTTAACTCTGGGCGCTAGAATGCCTCACGTTAAGTTCACATGTTTACTTTTTTTTTTAAATATTGAATCCAAAAGTATCCCGTGCAGGGTTAATCTATGTCGTACTGCTGACATAAATTAACCCTGCACGAGGTTCGAAGGAATTACACGATTTCGTTTACACCCTGTATATATATATATAAATAAATGACTGCCTTGTTGGTCTAGTGGTCGTAAGCGTGATTGCTGATCGTGAGATCCTGGGTTCGATCCCCAGGTCGGGCAGTGTTATTGGATTTTTCCGTGTGCAATTTCTGGGTAGCAGCCCGGAGTTTGGATTGTTCCCCGGTTGATGGCAATAGGCTCGCCTCCTATTACATGGGACTTAAACATAACGGTGAAATGAAAGTGTTACTATGCACCTCTGCCCCACCCTTCGGGGAATACAGGCGTGATGTTATGTTATGTATTATTATTAATAGTAACAAAGTACCCTTTTAATATAAAATAAGTTTTACCTACATACATAGATGCATACATAAACTCACGCCTTTTCCCATGGGGGTAGGCAGAAACTATAGAACGCCACGTGCTATGACCCTTATATACTCCTTTCGCTTCATCCACATTCATACACACGCACTCCGGTTGAAAGTACTACGCACCTGACCTTTGTGAAGAACATCACCAATAACATCGATGGATGTCCTTCTAGGACGTCCTCTACCGGCGTTTCCATTGACATCCGCCTTATAAATTCCTTTTGTTCATCGCCGTTCACTCATTCTCTCAACATGAGCAAACCACCTAAGCATACTCCTTTCAATTTTAGTCACTACATCATCTTTTAAACCGCAACTTTGTCTAATCTCATCATTTCTCAATCTATCATTCAAAGTTACACCGCACATACTTCGCAAGGAACGCATTTCCACGGCATTTATTCTACTTTCATGCCTCTTCTGCCACGACCAACATTCACTTCCATACATAAGCGTAGTTACCAGCACACCATTATGGACAGCCAGCCGTGCCTTTTTGGACATCGACTGGCTATACCACAACCGCATGCATTGCACCATTTACTTTGTTACCCGCATTTGCTCTTCTTTCCACATCTTCGTCAATTTTACCATCTCTTGTAAAAATACTTCCCAAATAAACAAACTCATTCACCTGTTCAATACTTTCATCTCCTATCTTTACTTTACACTCAGATACATCTGCATCTCTTTCAAAAACCATTACTTTCGTCTCGCTTACATTAATTTTCATCCCTTTCATATTATATGCTCCACTCATCATAGTTACTAAGTCCTCCATCTCTTCCGCCGACGATGCAAGCAAAACTTGATCATCTGCGTAGAGAAAACATTTGACAGGCAACTTATTCATTTTCAATCCACACTCACTCCCTTTTAAATCTGTCAAACAACTATTCATGTATAGGTTGAACAGCCATGGAGACGCTACACAACCCTGTCTAACACCTCTGGAGATGCCAAACCAGTCTGTGAACGCCCCATTTATCTTATTACAAGCACTGGAATCCCTGTATAGTGATTTCAGTGCCCGCATCAAGCGCTAGTCCACCGCATACAAAGACAGTATCGACCACAATTCTTGCCTCCACACACTATCATAGGCCTTCTCCAAATCAATGAAAGCGCAGTACACTTTCTTGTGCTTTGCCAGATGTTTTTCGGCTATGCACCTCAAGGAGAAGATCTGATCCATACAGCCCATCCCCTCTCTGAACCCTGGCTGAACATCCCATACTTTGTCATCTGTTATTCTTATCACTCTATTAATTAAAACTTTCGTATATAGTTTGCCGACCACACTCAAAAGACTAATGCCGCGGTAGTTTTTACACTCCTGCTTCATGAACCTATTCCCTTATATATTGGTACGATTACAGGTTTGCACCAGTCGCCCGGCACTTGGCCAAATCTCCAACACATATGAAAGATCCGGTACAGCAGGCTTGCTACCACCCCGTCATCAGCAGCATTAAGCAGCGGTAAGCATTTCGACAGACACTCTGTCACATCCAGCAGCTTTTCCAACTTTCATACATTTCAGCGCTTTCACGATTTCATCCATTTCAATCAGATTTTCCTCATCTTCATCCAAGTCAATGTCTGACTCACTCGCTTCCGCCCAGTTACCCACTCTTTGCACACTATCCTGCCAACTAAATAAACTTTCAAAATATACCTTCCAGCGCTCCAACACCTTGAATTCTTCACTTAACAAGCATCCATCTCCTCCTCTAACTATATTCATATTTGATGTCCCCGAAACTCCACGAGCCAATCTTACTTGTTGCCAGAACAGCTTAACATTGACCCTAAAGTTGTCGGAGAACTTCCTATTATACTTATCTTCCATTTCATTCTTCTTCATCTTTACTATCTCTTTTACTTCCGCCTTTATTTCGGTGTATCTTTTCTTCACTCTTTCTAAATCGTTAATCATAGTCGTTGCCTGATTCATCCTTATCCTAGCTTTAAAGGCTAATAAATTAAGTCAAGCTACTTTCTTCTTCCGTACGACCTCTTTAACTTCATCATCTATCCAACAATCATTCGTTCTCCTATTATTTGTCCTCTTCGCCACACCGCATACTTTTGTGGTCACTTGCACCATGCTATTTTTTATAAAATTCCATGCTTCTTCTACTATAATCATTCATTCCTTCTAAAATCTCATTCGTCTTCTCTTTTACTTCCCTCTTATATTCCTCTTTCACTTTTAATTCTTGCAACCTTTCTAATTTTATTCTCTCAAGTGCAGTCACAGGAACTCGAACCTGATGGCACCAACGTTTAAACAGGCCATGTATCCGGCACATGACAAGATAATGGTCGGTCCCCACATTGGCACCCCGATACACTCTTGTATCTGTGACCTTACTCTTCAGTCTTTCATCAACAACCACAAAGTCCTATCTTGCCTTTTCCACATATACATTTGAATCTCTCTATGATTAAACATAGTGTTCATTATAGAAAGATTCTTCTCCACGCATATTTCTAACAAACTCATTCCATTCTCATTCACCCTTTTACCCCCGAACGCACCTACTGTACTTTCATACCCTTTCCTCTTCACACCTACCCAACCATTGAAATCACCAAGCATAAAAATCTTCTCATTTATTCTACACTCATTCACAATACCTCTTATACTATCCCAGAATGCATCTCTCTCCGAAAGTGGGCTTCCCATGTCGGGTGAATAAACACATATCATGAAAATATGGTTCAAACCCACCTTGGCTCTGATCCATAGAATTCTTGGACTTACACACGCATAATGTTTCATACATTTCATTATCCGTTCTGAAAGGACAATCCCCACACCCTGACCAGCCCATCTGTCTCTGGGACACCAGACCAAATTCCGGTCAGGGAACCGTGTTTGGATATGTCCACTCCCTTCCTTTTCGTCTCATTCACACAAAGCACATCTGTTTTTTTTTCATTCATCAGCTCACGTTCAACGTAGCGAAGCGACATTCTGCAGCTCGCTTTTCGCCCCGTGAGAACATTTGACGTGGTGTGTGGCGAACAACAACGCCGACTCTGAGTTTTTTAAAATTTGAACTCATTTTGTTCCCACGAATAGCTAGGGAACTATTTGTCCACCCCTACAGAGCCCCGTGTGTAGAGGTAAGGCTACTTAGTGCCTGGAGGCGCCCAATTCCAGACAACAGGCACGCTTCTGACTCCGCTCGCCCCTCATCATGCAGCTCTGGGCACGGCGACCTTAGCTTGGGGATGAGCTGTTCTCATCGCACAGAAGTATTTTTTACAATCCCCAGCTGTATTCCCTTAGTCGGCTCTTACGACACCCACAGAAAGAGATGGAGAGGTTCAATTCTACTTCCCGGACCCACACGGGGAAGTTTTACCTACTCTACAGAAATGTACAATGAGATATGTATTTAAATATGTATTATTTATTTATGATGAATAAAGGAAAATAATGATGTACCTTATACCAGCGTAGTGAATCCGTGATTTTATGTGGTATATCACATTTGAGATCAACGGACTTGCCTTCTTTGACGAATACCGTAGATGTGGGCTTCCCCGGTCTTGGATAATCTGGGAATAACATTGATTTTGAACTAAAAGGTCTTTTATTATTTTACTGTATTACGTACGGCGCGGTTAAATGAATATTAGTTTATGCAAGGACCAGCCTTCGTACACCAGAGATCGATGCGCGGTCGTTGGTAGCCGCATATTGTATGGCGTTTTGTGTTAGAAAAATTCTACCACGCGAATCGCTGGAACGCTCTCTGCGCATACATTTTGTATTAGACCCCGTAGACTGTCAGATTCGGAAAAATCTCTTATAATATGCGGACGGTTTATATGGAAAACCATCGACAATTTTTTGTGGTGATAAAAGTCAAAGTCAAAGTATTTATTTCTATTAGGCACATAAAAGGAACTTTTGGACGTTTAAACTTACATTAAACTTACTTTTAGCAAAAAAGCACGTAAATTGTTAAGTAAATACATATTTCATAAATTAAGATTTCAGTGTGAACTCGCATTCTTTGTTTAACGTGTACAATTGTTCATATGTTTATTGTTAACTTCTATGTATACATAACATAGTAATTGACTAATTATTTTGTGTTTCTCCTTACACCATTGCATTGTATGTAGAATCAAATACTGATCAAAACGAATCCAAACACGACATATATCTGCTATTATTTTTTCAAGAGTGTATTAGTGTGCTGGATATCCTGGCTGCAGCATCAGCTAATCATGTCGCCACCATTGAATTGCATGTAGAATCAAATACTGATTAAAACGAATCCAAACACGACATATCTGCTATTATTTTTTCAAGAGTGTACTAGTGCACTGGTTATCCTGGCTGCAGCATCAGACCAAAAATTTCATAATCTTGCATAGTTATATAGCATACATGAGTGTTTCAAATTTTATTTCACACGTATGTTTGAAAGTGAAGTAATACACATTATGCGTCTAAGAACCCTACCGCAGCTAACAAAACAGCTGATAACCTTGAAATGACTGAACCGATTTTAATAAAACATGTCTAAGATCACTCGCTACAAAACCAGCTTTCAAATTTAAAAAAACGCACTCAAATCGGTTCACCCGTTTAAGAGCTACGGTGCCACAGACAGAGACACACACAGACAGGCAGACAGACACACATAGCGGTCAAACTTATAACACCCCTCTTTTTTCGTCGGGGGTTAAAAAAAAGAAATTGAATTGATTCTAGTCGCCCCTTCCAAAAGGTAGTTTCATATGGAGAAGAATGGGCAAGAAACTCCACCACCACTCCTCCACTCTTTTAAAATGTCTTACAATATTTTGTATACGTACATTAATTATACAATATGTGAAGACGATGCACCTAGAATAAAATTACTATACCACAATAGGTAAAAAGAATTAAAAGTGAAGCAATGACAAATTAATTATATGTGATAGATACATGGTGCTCACATATTTACGAACATTGCAAAAGTATACTATCTATGAGGATATCTAATGTTCGGAAGTGGACTGACTTCTACTTGCTTATTGGAAGGTATTAGCAGTGATAGCCTTGTGGTGTCACCGTCGTCGGTCTGCCAAGTCATATAGATCTCGAGTTCGGACCCAAGGTCTCTGACTTTTCGGATTCATGAGTGTATTGTATAATTTTCACTTGCTTAAAAACGGTGAAGGAAAACATTGCGAGGAAACGGGTATGCCTGAGAGATACTTCTGGACGGTATATGAAGTCAAGTCAGAGGCCCATGGGCGGCATAAAGTCTGACACCAGGTTAGTCTCTAACCACACAAAAAGAAAGAGATTGGAAGGTACAGGTGTTGTATACTCACCGTTAACTATAACGTCGTACAGTTCAGTGTCATTTCCTAATATGTTCTGAGCTACGCATAAGTACGTCCCTTTCGATTTAAAATCGATGTTCTTGATGACCAGAGTCCCGTCTTCTTCCATATCGTACCAATCAGAACCTGAAAAAATATGATTGAATTATACGTAATTATTTATAATCTTATTTGTGTTGTATGATGTGTGGAGTGACGCGAATGGATAAAGTAAGAAATAAGTATATTAGAGTGAGTTTGAAAGTGGCACCAGTGACAGAAAAGTGGAAACGAAAGTGTTTGTCTTAGTATGGACATGTGAAGAGGAGGGATGAAACACATGTGACTAAGAGAGTGATGAATATGAATGTTGATGGATGGAGGGGGAGAAGGAGACCTAAGAAAAGATGGATGGATTGTGTGAGGAAGATGATTTATAATCTTATTTATTTGTATTTTTTTGTCGTTTAACTGCCTCGTTAGTCTAGTGGTGGCAAGCGTGACTGCTAATCGTGAGGTCCTGGGTTCGATCCCCAGGTTGGGCAAAGTGTCATTGCGGTTTCCCGTGTGGAATTCCTCTGTAGCAGCCCGGAGTTTGGATTTGTGCCCGGTTGATGGCAATAGGCTTGCTGCCTATTATATGGGACTTAAACATAACGCCGAATTGAGGGTGTTACTATACATCTCTACCCGACCCTTCGGGGAACACGGGCGTGATGTTATGTTATGGTATTTTTTTTAATGTTTGTTTGTATATCCTGTGGTCACAAAACAGATAGGTACAGAAGTCAATCTACATACAAGTGCGCTCGAGCAACGCACACATAGACACTGCTCACGGACACGATATATCGGACGAGTGCGAGCGCGAGTGCCATGCGCTTGAGAGAGATAGATATATAGATAGAGCGACCGCCGAGCGTAGGTATGAAAAGTGTTTGTGCTGTGGTTCCCAATTAACAATCTTCCCGTGGGGGGCTAGAATATAAAATATCCTCACCGTACGCTGCGAATAGACGTGTGTTGTAAGATTCAACAAAATCCAGCACGTTTGGTGGTAGGATTTATACAGTCCGACCGGCTAGCCACCAGCTTCGCAGTAAAGTCTGGCAAAGCAGTTTACTGTGTTCCGTTGTTTGTATGTGAGAGCCACCTCTTCTCCACCCGTGGGTGTCAAACGACTAAGGCATTACATAACATAACATCACGCCTGTATTCCCCGAAGAGTTGGGCAGAGGTGTATAGAAACACCCTCATTTCGCCGTCGTGTTTAAGTCCCAATAGGGGGCGAGCATATATTGCCATCAACCGGGCACAAATCCAAACGCCAGGTTGCTACTGAGGAATTCCACACAAAAAAAAACCCAATAACACTGCCCGACCCGGAGATCGGGCCTAGGACCTCACGATCAACAGTCGCGCTTGCCACCACTAGACCAATGAGGCAGTAAGTAAGGCATTACATCAAGGGGATGGTCAAATGTTCAGTAGAATCATCCTGTCTCTACTTATAGCAACACCGTGATCACCAATCCGCCTACCATGCGTGGTTATTGGACAATATGGTATGTTAGTCTGTAATCACTGTATCCACTGAAATTGTTAAAGATATTATTTTTAAAAGAGTAACTCTAGAGTTTCTTGCCGGCTCTTCTCCGTAGGAAACGACTAATTGGAACCGTGCATCTAAATTCGACTTTTCATAAGCACCTGTATGGGTTTATGCGATTTTTTTTTTTTGATTTGATTTGAGTCAGTTCTGCCTAGCCTTTTCCCAACTATGATGGGGTCAGCTTCCAGTCTAACCAGTATGCGGCTGAATACCAGTATTTTACACGGAGCGATTGCCATCAAACCATCGCAACCCAGTTACTGGGCAATGTCGATATCCTAAGGTTAGACCGGTTGTCAGACTTTCGGGCTTTTGACTTCCCGTAACGACTGTCATAGGTATTTGTATGACACCCGGGACTGACTATTTAACGTGCTCTCTGAGGCACGGCGGGGTCTCGATGTGCAGCGAATGGTCACCCATCCACAAAATGACCGCGGCAAGCGCAGTTTAACTTCGCAAATCGTATGATCCGCGCGGTTGGTAATTAGCCACGCACCCCTGGTAAGTAATTATAAGATTCCATATTGGCTAGCGTTGTTAAGTTAGGTACAAAAATATTCCTGCCGGGGTTGCGGTGCATGCTTTTGCGAATCCCGCGACCCCGGCCGAACGGTCAGGAGGAGGAACACCGTTGGTTTTTAGCCGGTAAGAGTCCGGCAGACGCCCTCGCCTTCCCCGGGCGAGGGACATCCATGAGGATATTCCAACAATAAAATAAAGTACAAAAATATTACCAAAAGCTATATTGAGGTCGTCTTTCTTCCAGATAATTGTAGGTTTCGGGCTGCCTGTAGCCTTGCATTGAATCCTTAGTGCTAAGTCACCTTGGACCGCTTCGAAAGTTTTATCTGGGTACACATTTTCGATAATAGGTGGAGCTGTAAATAAATATTATGTAACTATAGTGTAATGATTACGCAAAGCCACTGTTAGAAATTGACACAACATTATCTCTATATCCATGTACCTCCCTCTGAAGTTCGGTGCGTAGTTGCGCTAGTAAATTTGCTACTGCGTAACCATTCGCCTAACTTCAGAGCGGTCATAAACTTTGGCAAGTACTGAAAAATCTGCAATTTTTTTTTTGGTACGCCTACATAATTGATATACAATAAAGCGTAGGTAGGTACTCTATAGATGTAGGTACTTTAAAAGGCTCTAGCTTTAAAATTAATACTATGCATTTTAATTTTAATACTTAACTTAAAAATAATTGTTTGCACTATACATATAATTGTCCCCCCGCAATAAGAAATAAAATGACAAACAGATAGCTGAAAGATAGGTTAGGTTGTTTTTTTTTTGTTAATTTAAAACATTATATTATATTAAAATTGTGACCACTCAACGCACGAGCCGAGCGAGCGAAGCGAGCGGTGCCGCGGCAGCGGCCGAGTAGGGCCAGAAATTGTCAGAATAAACGATTTGCCGATCTCTTTCCACCATTCCTTTAATGGCTTCATCCAGAAACAAGTGGTTTTGGATTGATAATAGTGCGAATCATTATTTTAAAAATTAGAAGTATTAAAATTAAAGTGTATTTATTATTTTTTTGTGTTAAGCATTATTTTTTGAAGTGTACCTTAAACATTTTTTGGTGTTATTTTCATTAATTTTAAAGTGCTTTTAAACATACCCCTATATGAATCAAAGATATACCAGTATATATGAAATCATTACCATATCAGTTTTTAAAGTTCGTGCTCCGTCTGCAGCGATCTGAGTGTTGGCGGTTATTGCATGAACACAAAGGGGAGCGCAGTGTATACGTAAACCACATCTCCATTTTAGAAGTTACGGGAGCGCTTTATCTTATACTTATTAGTTATGTATATCTGTAGTTATATTGAAAATGTGTACCTATTAATTCTATGGACGAATACATACCATAAACTTTAACTTCATACGTGATATTAGCTGACCCACCGACGCCATTATTCGCGACACAAGTATAATAACCTTGTTGATTCAACTGGACTTTCCGCAGGTTTATAGACCTTGATCCATCAGTAGGGCTGAAAAAAAAAGATGGCGATGTCAAAATGTCATAAAGTCTGCAAATTCTCACCAACGACGATTGTAAAATCCTATAAGAACAAAATACCTATACAATAACAATATTTAGTGTTGATTTCGTAAAACTAGTTGATCAAGCTTGGATGCAGTATGCAGCACCGCCCCGCCCGCAAATATATGCAAATACAGAAGGTGCGATTATTAAAATGCAACAAACAACCCAAATCAATACGACACGTGTTTCGCCCCTCCACCATCTTCGTTGACCGCTTGGACGCGAATGAATTTATATCATGTACTTATGTCATGAATTTCCGCAAAGAACGAGGGGCAAGTGCAGGGAGGAAAACACGAGGGGCTCGTGACTAATTACCATCCGCGCGGATTATACGATTTGCGAGGTTAAGCTGCGCTTGCCGCGGTCAGTCTGTGGATGGGCGACCGTTCGTTACACACCGAGACCCCTCCGTGCCTCGGACAGCACTTTAAACCGTTTGTCCCGGGTGTCATACGAATATTTATGGCAGTCGTGACGGGTAGTCAGAAGCACGAAAGTCAGACAACCGATTTAATCTAGAATATCGGCAATACCCTGTAACTGGTTTGTGGAGATCTAATGGCAGTTGCTTCGTGTAAAATACTGGTATTCAGCCACGTCTGTTTAGACAGGAAGCTGACCCCAACATAGTTGGGAAAAGGCTAGGAGAAAGAGAGGGTTGTGTGATTGTTTGTTTCCGTAAATACCGCATCGAGTTTGGCTAGAATGTGAGTACATACGTACGTTATATCTTTCGCTGGTATTTTTGGGTCAGAACTATGGAAAGTCCACTTTATTTCTGGTTTAGGGTACCCATCGGCTCGGCAAGGCAAGTTCACATTTTTACCAACCATAGTTTCTATGGTGCTCACTTTTGGAATCTCAATGTTCACTGGGACTGAAAATTTTTAACATCAAGAATTTATTAATTTAACTAAATATTATTTACTTCTAGATTATGTATCAAATAGTGCCTAACAATAATATATACCAAATCTTACCAAATATTTCGAGGAAAACGATGTTTTTATCAATTCCGAGTTCATTTTCCGCTTCACAGGTGTAATATCCAGTGTCTGCTACTGTTACTCGAAGTCTGAAAATAAGTATATATATATTTTTTTATGTGACTTGGGTTTGCTCTTGACTCTAGTCTAGGTCAGAGAAGACAGAGACAAAGTCTACGATGGAGTGAGCTTACCCAGAAGAAGTCTGTTAACTCTAACTTTGAAGAGATTCAGGTTGAATGCGTTCGGGAACACAGACGCAGATAGTGAGTTCCACTCTTTTGCAGTGCGCATTATGAAGGATGTTTGGAAGCGCTTAGTGCGAATAGGTGGAATGGCAACTAAGTATGGGTGGTAACTTGCAGTGCATCTAGATGTCCGATGGTAGAAGGGGGCCGGTGGGATGAGGTTGTGGAGTTCTTGAGCACACTCTCCGAAGTACAGTCTATAGAAAACCTATAGGGCTATAGGTACTTTAGTATGTTATGATAGTAAAGCTCTAAATTAATTCACACTAGGAGTTTCTCGAAGAGTCTAGTGTTGTCTCTGGTTTCCTTGCCAAGAAAGACAAAATCAGCACGAGTTTCGCTTCAAAAAAATTTCCTTGCACAGAAGGAGACAATCAACTTTTATAATTTGCCTTACTTAAGCGTACAGTTTCGTACGGGTTCTATCTATACTAATATTATAAAGCTGAACAGTTTGTTTGTTTGAACGCGCTAATCTCAGGAACTACTGATCGGAATTGAAAAAATATTTATGTGTTAGATAGTCCATTTATCGAGCAAGATTATAGGTTATATAACATGACGCTACGACCAATAGGAGCGGAGCATAAATGAAAAATGTTGCAAATACGGGGAAAATGTCCACCCGTGTGAAGCCGGGACGGGTCGCTAGTGATAAATAATACGTCGGAGAATAAGTCACGTAAAAGATTAAGGAGGCTAATCAACAAGATTAATCAACGTACCCGACGTTATTATAAAAGCAGTTGTCATTCGACGGAGCGAGGATTGTTCTACGGGAAGGGGGACACGGCCCCGACCCCGTTTTCTCGCGCCCCTTGCGGAGGACACTGAGAAGATCATAGCGGGAGCAAGAAATCTATCTCAAACGGCGGTAGAAGTCTGACCTTTATTATCTGTCACTAACAACTAACCCAAATACAAGTACTCTCAGTGGTGGAGAATCTGTGTTGGTTTTATTTACCAAATACCCGCTTTGCTTCTGATAAGCAGATACTGGTCTTAACTCTATCAATTTATATAACCGTCTCTGCGACAAATACATACTTGAGACTGTGATCGCTGGATGATATGCGAGTCTTTCCAGTATTCTCTAATCTGGTACCGTTGAAGAACCATTTGACTATTGGGGTAGGTTCACCAACGACGTCACACTTTATTATTACTTCGTCGCCGTCCTTGGCTTTTAACAGTTTTTCACCATCTTTTATTTTCGGGGGATCTGAAAGTTAATATTATTTGTACGTTTGAGTAAAGAGGTACATTCAACGAGAGACCTTTATCTACTAATGGCCGATTCCTATAATTTACGGATTGTTATTGGTTGAAATTGAGACTCTTATATCTTTACCAATAAAGAAGTAAAGACCTCATAGCTTTACATAATAGACCCTCCCATATGGAAGCAGGTATCACAGGTAAATTAGCTTATGAGTCTATTTATATGCCCAGTTTGGCAATAAGAAATGCTACCACTGGTAAGCAAAACGATTCGTTTTCGTTTATAGGAACCGGGCATTAGTAGGTTTTGATGACAAGGAATATTCCTAAGTGAAGTCTGCAAATCATTATATTTTTTAAATCTACAACGGTTTTATGGTCTGTAGAATAAATGTTAACATGTCATTTGATTTCTACAATCTCAAATTTACATATAGTTGTGTTGAAATAATTAGCAAATTTTATATAACAAACTTTTAAACTTTTTTTTTTCATATTATTTTTGTAACAGTTAAATGATCTGCATTTTGAAATCTTAATAGAATGACATTTACCTACATTAATTCAACAGACTAATATTAACATGCATATTTCGGGAATCTTAGAGCTATTCTCATCACGCAACAGGTTCAGATTACGACCTTGTTGCATAAAGAGCTTATGACAAAAACCTTCCTCGTTCGAATCCAAAAATTATGCTCTCTCCTCATAACAATTAAAACATTATTATGTTTTTAAATTCATGGATGATTTATGTTACACCGTGCATTTGGGCCGAGCGACAAAACAAAGATCGTGCTATTCGTGTCTCTGCTCGGACCCAGCACGGCCAAGCATAAATCATTCGTACGTACATTCCACGTGTAATTCCATGGCGAAGCGATCAGACCCCACGATATTCTCTACGATACATTTATATGAACCCGCTTGGTCGGTTCCCACATTTCTCAATTGGATAACCTCACTAGTTTCCTTCATTTCTGTAAATTTTTCCTTATCCTGCAACCGGAAAGACCAGCGTATTGTTGGTTTTGGGATACCTTTAATAACTCTAAAAAAAAGATACTCAATTAGGTGTTGTACAACATTTCCTGATACGCCTTTGATATTTCGCTTTGATTTAACTATTCAGGAGGAGTCATTTTGTTTGTTTGATTGAGTATGTGTTTATGAACTTACCTACAAGATAATTCAGCATCAGTTTCCTTTTTGACTCGTATTTCTTCGACTTCTTTAGCAATCATTGGTTTTTCTGTAATATTACATAGATATTTAGTTAGTATTTGACTGTAATCAATATAAGTCTTGACTTCAATCTAGCTTATAAAATTTTCATTGTTCCAATTCGAAATATTAGATACATCATTTTTAATAGTTTTTTGAAAACTCTTATTAACTTCATTTATTCTCACCGTTTACTTGAAGATAGTAAAATATTATGTTTACTTACCTAATCCAAATATTTGAACATTTGAATGAAAAACTTTCCGTTCAAATTCATTCCTTGCTTCACAGATGTACTTTCCTTGCATGTCAGGTTGCATATGTTTTATAGTCAAAGTGGACATGTCACTGGAGATCTCAATATTAGTGCCACCAGAGAACACTCTTCCATCTTTGTACCAGGTTATATTAGCCGGTGGATATGCGTTTATCTTGCAGACCACACTGCCTTCCTTGTCGTACTCTATACGAGTATCTATAAAATTATTAAAGTCTTATGGCTGGTTGCTTTAATTTACGGGGCGTTATTGGTTAAAATTGAGACTCTTGTATCTTTACCAATAGAAAGAAAGAAAATAATTTATTTGAGTCTCGCTACAGACATACAGAAAAAGGTATCGTTCTCGTTATCACAGGTAAAATTAGCTTACAAGTCTATTTATATGCCCAGTTTGTCAATGAAAAATGCTACCATTGGTAAGTAAAACGATTCGTTTTTGTTTATAGGAACCGGGCATTATTATAATTATGTTTTTTTAAGTTTTCAAGGTCTGTGGTCTTCCTCCAGGCCATTGGCCAATTTTCAGCGTGTATGTAATAATCTTTTTCATGCTGGAATAGTGCTTGTCTCAAAATCTCCAAATTAATGCACTTTCCGAATAGCAAAATAGACAGACACTGTTTTTTTTAAATGTCCCCTTTGGGTTTTTCCATAGGGGAATTGTCAGAACGGGCAATCCTTTTTTAGTAGGCTTACTAATCTTTATCAGACATTTTTATGGTTAATTGAAATACTCTAATACTAAAATACAGCTGTTGCAGTCGATCATACGAAAACAAATTGATTAAAATTAGTGTTAAAATATTTTTTTCATCTCTTTTTTGGTATTATTTGGGCACGCTTCATATTTTACCGAGCATGCATACAATTATTTTTGTTGCAAGAATAATTGTAGCTAAAATTAATTTTTACTTTCCCAGATCATGGCTGTGCGAAAGTACCTATGCCTTTTGTGCTGGAGTAAAACAATTTGAATAAGAAAGAAAGAAACAATGAAAGGAAGTAAGAATGATATTTGAGGAGCTCAGGAACAAAAAGTGTCATTTACACTTTTCATTCTTGTTCAAAAATCGAGAATATTTTTTCGGAATTAGGTCTGTTTGCCTTGCAAATGTCACTTTTTGATTAGAATGCGACTTGTTAGATGCTATTTTCTCTTCAATATGGCACTTTTTGAACCAAATCTCTTCAGAAATCGATAAAATCCAAAGGTTTGAGTCCAATGAAAAAAAAAGCTTCGAGCCAAAGGTGTAAATGACACTATTTATTCCTGACATCCTCATTTATTAGACAAAACCCTGAATCATATATCTATGGACAAAGAACTACCAACACATACTTTAACCTAAATAAGCACAGTAAAACCGTAAAATCGAAAACCGACGTAAAATTAGTTGGGATCTCACTTTTTATTTAGTAATTTGTTGAATGTCAGTAGAGTACGACACAACTAAGAAGTCGCATCGGCAAACTTGATCGAACAACCAGTGGCAGTCATTTATTTTCGCGCCACTCACACTTATTGCGTGAGCATAAAGATCATTTTTTATTGCAGTACTAATATACATTCGTAGTCTTGAAGTCGCACTCAGTTCGGAAATGACCGTCTTTACGAAGTTTGTCGATGCGACTTCTTAGTTTTGTCGTAGTATAGCAAACAATTTGGGTGTTATTATAGCAAATATTATTTATTAAACATGTATTCTATATTCCTCAGTTTAGTATTTAGCTAATATAAGTTATTCACCTTTTGGAGCTTCGATAACATCAAAAAATATTGTCCTTTTAACTTCAACTTCTATATATTTGATGTTTACACCAAGACTATTGCTGGCTTTGCATTGATAAGTAGTATTTTTATTTGCCTTTTCCATTTCCAGAATACTAATAAAGTCATACGGTACGTCAACTACTGACACCTGTGAAAGTAAATTGGTAGTTAGTTATGTAAATAAGGTTTCCATTATTTTTAATAAAAAAAAATCTAGAGGCATTAGTCACTTTGCGGGATTATGGAAAGCTCATAGGTAATTCTTATTCAGAAAAAGAGTACCGGTTAAAGTATCACTGATGACTGTTTTACGGCAATTACGGCAAGTGTTAAAATTACAAAAACCGTTTATTTTTATTTCTATTTTTCACTAGCTGTGTTTTCGCGGCTTCGCCCGCGTAAGAAGTTTTATTCCACTAATAAATATAGCCTATGTTACTTAGTGATAATGTAGCTTTCTAACGGCAAAATAATTTTTGAAATCGGTCCAATAGTTTTTAAGTTTATTCGTTACATACAAAAATACAAATATTTCCTCTTTATAATATTAGTATAGATTAAATCGATTACCCTGATTTAGTCGTAGTTACAAATTCAGAAAATAGAACTACTAATCTCTGACCCTAAATATGACAAAACATACACAGCTCATGATAAGGTTGCCTTAGCATACGTTGTATGAAAGTTTTGATCAGCAATTTCTCTAAAACTAATAGACTTTTGATGAAAGATATAAAACAAATGTTATTCATTATTATTTAAATTGTGAGTTATCTATCGGTGAGTGCGGTGTGGATAAATCCGGCATAATTCTAGCGTTCACAACGGGAGACTACAATTCATCATTCCCAGCTACAATCGGAGTTGACAAATTTACATTTGTACTTTACAGTCATGGACGTAAACGGTGTTAAAGTCAAGCTTGGTATTTGGGATAAAGCGGGACAGGAGCGATACAGAACATTGACATCAAGTTTTTACAGAAAAGCCCACGATGCTATATTAGTTAAAGATGTGTCAAAACTAAAGTCCCTAGCAAAACTAAATGAGTGGGTCGAGGAACTTCAAGTATACTCCACCAAGAAGAACATAGTCTGCTTAGTTGTCGGTAATAAGATTGACAAGCATATCATTTTGGGACCCAGTGCATAATATCAGCAAGCACATCGGGTCACCCGCGCAACAGCGCAGCGAGTATTCCCAAGGAGGGTTGATGTCAGGCAGGCGGCCGGTCATAAAAAAATAAGCCAAAACCTCTAAAAACATGGATTTATGAAATACATGTTGTGCCGACTTCACCTAGTGTGGGATTAGGGCAGGAAGAAGAAGACGATTCATTATTATTTCGGATTAGTACCCCCTTTCCGGTTAACACTATAACTATTTACTTACGGTGAAGGAAAATATCGTGAGGAAACCTGGACCTTATGGTCCGAAATCGCCAACACCCTGTCTGCAACAGTGGTGTTCAATGCTCGTTCTTTCTCTGTATTAGAACAGGTCTCTGCCCTGCAGTGGGGTAATCACAGACGGATATAATATTATAAAAGTTAATACCTTAGCTGGTAAAGTGATTCCAGAGTCTTTTTCCTCCCACATGATGTTAGGTTCCGGATAAGCGTGAACTTTACATTTCAACTGCAGCGGACCATCATATTCCGTTATTATTTTCGGTGTTCCCTCAATCGTTACTTGTGGTGCGATATTTGTCTTCTTTTCTGTAAATAACAAGAAGCTATTGTGAAGTGATATTTTTTATAACGCAGTAGGCAACATGGGTTGTGGAGGTCCGATGGCAGTCGCTCTGTGTAAAATACTGGCATTCACATCTGGTTTCACTGGAAGCAGACCCCAACATAATTGGGAAAAGGTTAGGAGGAAGAGGTAGGCATCATTGCCAGTATACTGGGGTGCATTAAAAGAGCCTCTAAGAGTGACGATACTCAAGTACGTCCGGCGCACCCTGGGCAGTCAGCCTCGCTACCAACCTCGCTGTCTGGCTAATCTTTTCAGTAGGTACGGCATGAGCTATAACGAGCTCGTGTCGACAAGAGAAGAGATTGATAAAATAATATTTTTTTAAATTTCCACCTGCTGTTGGATTCTGTCGTTCTACTGGAGTTGGACTTCTTCTTTTTATCGGTGTTTTCGTTTTTTCGTCGAATCCAACCACCTGGAAGTACGATGATTAATATTTTCAATATAATAACAAATAATCACACTTCATAATTTTAATGTGCACAAAAGGCAGCCAATAAACGTTTAGTGTACGTATAAATAATATAGCGAATGATAATCACGGCAAGAAAGTTACTAGGTACCGTAGATAGTAAAATTTTGATTTACAAAAGGAAATATTTTGAAATTATTGTTTTAATGATATTACGAACAATATTGATATTATTCTGTTTATTCATCTATATACATATTATTTAGATTTTTTAATATTTCTATAAAAAATATAAAAAACATTTAATAATACAAAAAATAGTAGCCCACCGGCATCGGGAACAGGGTCCAAGCTACCGGTGGTCAGGGCCTCAGAGAGAGGAACTTCCTAACAATACGCGCCGTGTCCAGAAGTACCGCTTTCTGTGTCAGGCCCTTGACCCAGCCGCCCAACGAGAGCCTCATTAGATGTTGGTCGAGGCTCTTGGCTATTAAACCATTGGCCGTAACGACTATCGGCACAATGACTGCTTAGTCAACCTCCCACATGTCGACAACCTCGTGTGCCAAGTCTTGATACTTAATTTATTTTTAATATTAATTGATATTATTATTCGTTTATTCATTTATATGTACATATTATTTACATTTTTAAATATTTCTAAAAATATAAAAAATAGTAGCCCACCGGCATCGGGAACAGGGTCCAAGCTACCGGTGGTCAGGGCCTCAGAGAGAGGAACTTCCTGACAATACGTGCCGTGTCCAGAAGTACCGCTTTCTGTATCAGGCCCTTGACCCAGCTGCCCAACGAGAGCCTCATCAGGTGTTGGTCGAGGCTCTTGGCTATTAAGCCATTGGCCGTAACGACTATCGGCACAATGACTGCTGAGTCAACCTCCCACATGTCGACAACCTCGTGTGCCAAGTCTTGATACTTAATTTCTTTATCTTTCTCGGCTTTCACAAGGTTCTCGTCATGTGGGACAGTGATATCAACAATCATTGCGAGACCCTCTGATCGATCTATCACCACTATGTCAGGCTTATTGGCAACAATAGTCCTGTCGGTGATGATAGATCGGTCCCAGTACAATGTGATATGACCATTCTCGAGAACTGGGTCGGGCACATACTTGTAGTATGGTACTTCTGCGTCCACAAGGTTGTATTTCAGAGCAAGTTGCTGGTGGATAATCCTAGCCACTAGGTTGTGTCTGTGCAAATACTCGCCGTTAGCAAGACGAGAACAACCAGAAATAATATGTCGAATGGATTCACCGGGACAGTGGCATGCCCGACAGATGTCAACCGTGCCATCCTTCACAATATATTTCCGGTAGTTGTTCGTCAATTGATATTATTATTATTATGAGAAATGAGTATATTAGAGGGAGTTTGAAAGTAACGAAAAGAAAAGTTGAAAGGAAATCGTTTGTCTTGGTATGGGCATGTGATAAGGAGGGATGAAACACATGTGATTAAGAGAGTGATGAATATTAGTGTTGATGGATGGAGGGAGAGAGGGAGACTAAAGAAAAGATGGGTGGTTTGTGTGAGGGAGGATATGACGGAAAAGGGAGTAAATGATGACAGAAAGAAAGAAAAGGACATATTGCGCTGACCCCGAATAAACTTGGGAACAGGGCAGGAAGATGATGATGATGATTGATATTATTATTATATTTGCTTTAAAGACTCTAAACAATCTAAAGATTTATTTATGTATTAAAATATTTCAGATTAATAAAGTAGGACCCTGTACTTTTTTATAAAATTTGAAAATATTCAAAACTTACGGCGACACGGAACATAGTAGTCGGCGGATCAAATGATGGAGCTACATAGAATTTATTCTTTTCGTCTGTTAGTTCTAAAGGCAGCTCTGAAATCACGTTGTCGCTCATATCAAGTATTTGTGCAGTGGTAAGTTGTACTCCGTCTGCAGTTAACTTAATAGATAAAAACGAATTTCCATCTGTAATGTCAGAAAACCAGTATTATTGGTGAGATATTCCAAAATGTATTAATTTAATACGACATGAACATTAGAAGATATTTTGATAGAAGAATATACAGAGTGAATTATTGAGATGGGATTGTTTGGGCAAAATTTAAATTCTCAGAAATAGATAAAAGTAATCAAAGATGTCATAAATCCGGATTTATAAGAGCATAATTTAAGAAAAAAGTAACATTAGTTAAAAATATATACTATATTTATGTTGTTTGTCTTTGTTATTTTGTTACCAGTTTTATTACGTTATTCAAAAATTAAATAAAAAGTACTAATTATTTTTATACATAGTCAATTCCTTTTTTAATCTTTGCCCCCCCCCCCACTCTAGCATTTCTCCTATATCGTGGGTGCGTTTACAGACACAAATCTTCACATGCACAAACACCTAGACCTGGAACAACTATTTGTAGACCATACAAATATCTGTTATAATGATACCTATGTTATTAATAAATCAGAAGCAATTGTAGTAGTCAGATAGACCCCGGTATAAGCCTGGATTAATAATCTGAGGCAGAAAGAAAATGTTACCTGGTGCGGGTCGTGTAGCCGTGTCTGCTACAGAAGTGGGTCTGAACTTAGAAAATCCAAGCTCAAAAATGATACTGGTCTTTGCTGAGATTACCGCGTACGTGGTCGACGTGCTTCCAACCTCCACCTCATGTTCACCAGGCACTGCACCAGTTACTTTTACAATCTGTCAACAATAACGCGGCTGTAGACGAAAAGAGACAGTGTCTGGTCACCATAACCAATTCTTTGTAGCTTTAATAATGTTCTACCTAGCCTTTTCCCAACTATGTTGGGGTCAGGTTCCAGTCTAACCAGATGCAGCTGAATACAAGTATTTTACACGGAGTGACTGCCATCAGACCTCCGCAACCCAGTTCTGAGGAATTCCACACGGAAAAACCCAATAACACTTTGCCCGACCTGGGGATCGAACCTTCACGATCCGCAGTCACTCTAAAGACCAGATTAAAGGTTCTTCTTAAACGTAAAAAGTAGGGGCACGTTTCCAAAGGTAGATCCTATGCAGAAGAGCCGGCAACAAATTCCATGGATACACGCTTTAAAATAATGGATCATGACAAGTCCACTAGTAGTGTGAGAAATAGCTATCATAGCAATCAAATGGCTATCATTTATCATTACAATTGTTTAGCGATGCATGATCAATGGGGAAAATTGTATAAATTGTGAACAACAACCCTTTATGCATTGTTAAAAAACTATTCAGGAAGTGGTAAGCTTACCTAACCGAGTCAAGGTACTTAGACAGTTTAATAGCAGATTTTTCTTGCTGTCCGACCAAATATTTATATTTAAAATTATTTCATTACTTCTCAAATCAAATAAACGAGTTATTTGAGCAGATTTATGTTCAGTAAGTACTGAATGTATACGGGATGGAAGAGAAACGTACAAGGTACAATATTTTTCAGACACATACCGCTACTTTTTCCTTTTCAACTAATCGATGAGTTTTAGGTTTGCTTCCTCCTGGTCCGGTCACATCTCCAATCTTAGGGTTATTACCTGTTACAGAAATAAGTACTGGTCCACTGTGGGTGTCGACAGGATACTGAAAATAAGTGTATGTTTTTGTACTAGGTATCTTTTGTTGCTTGATTTGGTCGCATTAGACCTTAGTCTCATCTGATGGTAAACGAAGACAGGGTCTAAGATGAAGCACACGAATCGAAGCAAAAGAGTTACAGAGGGAATTCCCTATACCACCCTGGCTCTCACATCCACAGAACGGAACACAGTAAACTGCTTGACGGCGGACTTTAATGTGAGGGTGGTAGCTAGCCAGACGGACCGTATTGATTTTACCACCAACATCTTTTGGATTTTGTTGAATCTTACAACACTCGTCTATTCCCAGCGTGCGGTGAGGAAGTTTTATATTATATCCCGTCCCCACACAGGATAAAAATCAAGTGTCTACTCAATACACAGACATACCTACAGTAGTATATAATAGTATATAACAGGGTGAACTCGAATTTGACGTATTCCCTTTAAGACGTGATAGAGTTTAATATATGCAACAAATTAGCTCACCATGTACCCTAGCTGAAAATCAGCAGATTTAAATTTTTATAGTTTTTTGTAAAATACGTAGAATTCGTTATTAATGTTATTTAACTTTGCATTATCAAATTGGATGGCTTTGATTTCAATATTAATTTGTAGCTGATACTTTAACAAAGCTTTACACGAATTCAAATATTCAAGAATACCAACCAGTTGAAAATAATGTTTAATACACTGGCCTGCAAAAATAAGTATCACACTTTTAAAATTACATTTTTTTCTAAACTATAGAAGTTAGAGATTTAAAATAAAAAACGTTTTATAGCAATTTTTATCAGCTTTCTTTGAAACTATAGTAACAAAGTTAAACTCTTTTTTGAGTCCTTTTTGTTACGAAAATATATCTTGTGTACTTAAAAAGTTATTGCAATTTTAAAAGTGTGATACTTATTTTTGCAGGCCAGTATATTAATTAAATGTATTAGGAAATCATCCAGTTACACGTTAAACAATGACGATTATCTCAAAAACTTACTATCATACCAAATGCTAAAATACGAGAAAAACACCCTTATTTTATCGGCTATCCAATGAGCTATAAATGTTAAAAAATATTGAGTAATTCTTCTAAAATGTTTGAAAATAGGAGATGAAAAAAACATAAAGGAAAATTGAATGAAATACATGTTCACCTAATAATAGTTTTCTATTCGAGATTTTATTGTTATTTTACTTTGCGCCCGATACGAGCCTTAGCGCAGGCCACACCGCCAGCTGGCAGGCGGGCGGGCGAGCCTTTTCATATTTCGGTTCACATTGTTCACATCGTTTGAGTCGCTGAAGTAGCTAGGCTCGGTGAAACGTTACTCGCTCGCCCGCCCGCCAGCTCGCGGTGTGGCCTCCGCTGAAATTCTCTATGATAGTTCGCTTTTCGTAACTCTTTTATTATCTTCTTCAACACTTCTACTGAGGCCACCTGCACCAGTGTGGAGTAGACTGTATTTAATGTGGCCCCAGATGTAAAAGTCTGATGGAGTCTTTCCGGTCATTTTGATGACCACGGCCCACTTTATAGGCCCTCACTAACAAATCCAACGATTGAGGAAACTAGTGGCATGTCATTGACGTACTGTGATTATGTAGTAGGCTGGAGGTGCAGTGTGTAGTAGGAAGATGTGCAGCGAACGATCAAAACGTCAACGGAATTGTTTAAAATTATAGCAGTTTGTAAATAACATAACATCACACCTTGTATTCCCCGAAGGGTTCCGCAGAGGTGTTTGTAGTACACCCTCATATCGCGAATTATTTTTAAGTCCCATGTAATAGGGGGCGAGTCTATAGCCATTAACCGGGCACAAATACAGACTCCGAGCTGCTACTGAGAAATTTTTAATGGAAAAACCCAATAACACTTTGCCCAACCTAGGGATCGAACCCATGCTCAGCAGTCCCGCTTGCGACCACCAGAACAACAAGGCAGTCAAAGTTGTAAATTGAAGGATTTAATCAGTCGGTAAAGGCCATTGCATGTAAAGGCCATTGCATTGACATGGGTTTCCACACCACAATCACGATCATGATTCATGACCACAATCATCACTATAATGACGTCAATGTACGTCAATGGCTGTTCACCTGCATCCTCAATTGTTAACGAGGTCCAATGTAATAGGCCGAGGCCTTTTGCTTAGATTTCGCACTATGTTTGTAAACCCTATTTTATATTTCACGTTGGCGTGGTAGCCTACGACAATTCCAAGGCATTAAACTTCAAACACAATCAGGAGAACGACTGGTCATTCAAAAAATTCCCTGGCTGGGCGCGCATGACTTGGTTATGTTGCAACCAACACTCTTGCTTAGTGTGGTTACTGCAGTTTTAAAGGCAGATCGGGACGAGTGTAATACCAGATTCACACGATTCGATTCTAGTTGATCAACTGCCAAATCGCATGCGATTTGAACCGTCTGAACAGACTTTCAATCAAATTGAATCAATTTGAAGAAACAAAACGTTTCAACTTTAGTTGTTCAACTTTTGTTGATCGACTAAAATCGAACCGTGTGAACCTGCTATAAGCAAAAGTTTAGACTCAGCTGCAGGTACATTTTCGGAAAATGCTTATTCTTAAAACATGATAAGTACTTACTTTAATTTTTTTTCCATATCCAGGAGTAAGGGTTTTGGAGACGAGCACAGCTCTTCTGCCTGTAATACTCTCCTCAACGTATTTTAATATCTGTAGTAAAAATATGTAGGTACACACTTTAATGAGTAAAACTTATTTCTGAGGAGCATAATATGAAAAATGTTCAAATTCGATTCAATTAAGTCGGTAAAAGTAGCAATAAAATCTTACATCCGTGATATCACGTTTATTCATATGAAAGACTTGTCCGGATGTAGCTTTAGCCACTTTGTGGTATACTTGATAGTCAGCATCGCTCTCGTAGCCGCATTGGCCAGTAAGTACAAAGACCACCTGGAAACATCACCATTAATAATCGTAGTAACGCCACATGAATAAATATTTACTCATGTGGTAGCTAAAGATTGACTGCCGACTGGGAGTATTTTGTACGATGTACAAAATCGGCAAACTTAGCGGTCAACCACCGATAAAGGTAGAATTCCGTAGCCGACTGCAGGCAACAGCAGGCGACGTGTCGTATTACTAGGAAATACCTTCCGTAGCTAGCGACACATCGCCTGCCGAGTAATACATAGAAACCAGTAGTGTCGCGACGACACATTGCCTGCTGCTGCGGCCTGCAGTCGGCTACGGAACCTTAAGGCTAAAATTGCTTACACATGGTGTAAGATATCAGCGGTGCGATTAAGATTTGTGCACAGCCGCCTTATGCGACACCCACGGTTGGGAAAAGGTGTGCTTTTTCTTTAGCCTATTACTACCCGCTCAGTTTTCATCGCGATAATTGGTCCTGGATCGTGATATTAAAAGCCTATGCACACGACGTCTTTTCTACGCGCAGACGCCGCGTGTTTACGTCAAACTCCATACTTAAAAAAACGTGTGTAACGTTATTTATGTATGGAGTGACTCTAAATATCACGATCCAGGATCGCGATCCAAAATATTGTAATAAATATTAAGCGTGTAGCATGCGCCGTACACACACGTAGATCTTAGTATGTCTTAATTAGCGGACGTGAAAAATTGGTAGGTTTAGCATATCGAGAGCCGTTCAAAGCGTTCTGCTGTCAAAATATACTACCGCTAACTTTGCCAATAGTACCTACGTCACTCCAAAGCTGACACTATTTCCTAGGTACTTTTTATTTTATTAGGCTTGTTACAGATTCAAGTGAAAAGGCAACGATCAGTTATCGGTTAGTTTATAATTTCTATTTAATTTTGCTATAGTATTTCAATACGGTTATACGGTCCAGTTTAAATATGAAGTAATGAAAAATAATTACCTGACTTTGTTGCCTCTGGGAAATACTCTTGATCTCATCAAACCTGCTGTAGTCTTTTGCTGAAGCATCAGTAAATACATACAAGTAGGATTCTGGCAAGCTATTTGTTAGGGCTGTTTCAACGCCGCTCATAGCATATTCTGGACAATCGTCCCCGCCATGAACAACAATCGCTGCCAAAGCTCTTTTGAATTCATTTCGATCTTTGGTGATTGTCCGTAATTGCGAATCTAAAACATTGGAAATAAATAATTTAATTATTGTTGGGATTTTTATACCTACGTAAACAGCCAACTGCCTCGTTGGTCTAGTGGTGGCAAGCGCGACTACTGATCGTGAGGTCCTGGGTTCGATCCTCAGGTTGGGCAAAGTGTTATTGGATTTTTTCGAGTGGAATTCCTCAGTAGCATCCCGCAGATTAGATTTGTGCCCAATTGATGGCAATAGGCTCGCCCCTATTACATGGAACTTAAACGTAACGGCGAAATGAGGGTGTGATACACCTCTGCCCAACCCTTCGCTGAATCCTGGCGTGATGTTATTTGTGCGTAAACATACAATTTACGTAAACATGCATAAAATGTGTAGGTATCTACACGAAACATAAACACAGTTCTGGTAAAACCCAAAAAGATAAGATGGTAGGTATAGCTGTTGTATAGCTTCCATAATTAACCAATAAGAGATAAAAATATGTATTGGAAGTTCTGTAGGATAAATAAAAACAATGGATAAAAGACAAACAGATTTTTACCTACTTACTACTTAACATTCGGCAAAATGTGTGTTGCCTGATCAAATATATTTTTAAGTACTTTTTTTTTGCTGTTCCTTCTTAAAAATGTTATCCATAATAAATATATCTAGGTATTTATTATGTTCGTGAATGTAGCATATCAGTTGCTTGCTATTCATAGAGAGAAAAATAATACTTTCTTAGAACTTGAAGTGTGGAACGTAATTTGATGACTATGTATTATGTATAGCTTATACATGAGCTTGCAACTATGACTGTCATTGTACCAGTCTCTGTTTACATTATAATATAGTGTCATGGTATGGGAGATACTTGGTATATTCTCGCTACAATATTACAAGGTGTTTGGGAAAATATAATAAGATACCTTCTTAAATAAATGAAAATGCACATACTTTTCTTTACAAAAGTACCCATTCATTGCTCTCTTATTTAGTACCTAGTTGAATAGCTTGTAGGAAGTAGTAGTTAGTATTAAAAGTACGTTGTTTCTCTAATAATTCTAATACCAACTATAAGAGCGGTTCCGCACTACGTCCGATCCGAATCCGATCCGAACCCGTGAAAATACGGTCCGGAGTAACTCCGGACCGTATTTTCACGTAAACTAACATAGAAATAGTTCTACGACTACTGTAGTCGTAGAACTATTTCTATGGTAGTTTACGCACTAGATCCGGCTTCCGTCATCCGATTTCTTTCCGTTATCCGTGAATCTCCATTTCTAAGAAGATTATTGATGGACCGAAAAAGCCATAGTATTATTTGTATGAACGCTCGCGTACTGCGTCCGAACCGAATCCGAGCTGCGTCCGAGCAGAGAGGCAGCGGCGAGAATGCTCTGCTGTGGCTCCGCGTAAAATGCCGTATGCCAAAAAGTGGCGCCTGAATTGCTTAGATTTGGATCAGAGATCGGACTAGTGCGTAAGCAATATCCGAATTCAGTTCGAGATTTCTAGAACCATATTTTCACGGGGTCGGATCGAATTCGGATCGGACGTAGTGCGTAACCGCTCTAACTCGTCGAATGACATTTTCCTTAAAATGTAGCTGGTTTAATTTGTAAGCTCTCTTTTGAACATTCTTTATACGTTAGTGGGTACAAGTCAACGGGACAGGTACAGACGGACTTCTATCAATGATTAGAAGTCCGTCTGTACTGGAAAAAAAATATATACTATTTGTTTTAGGCTCGCCTAAACATAAGTATTATTGAAATACGCAGCTTTATCAAGCCTACAATTGACTGGTTATTGAATCAACGTTTTCCAAGTGGCAATTTTCCATCGTCAATGGGTAGCGGTTCTGGCGACAGATTGGTGCAATGGTGTCATGGAGCACCTGGTTTTGTACCCTTGTGTACTCTTCAACGGCCAAGTCACACAACATTAACTATAATAATAAAGAAATCGCAGTAAGCAACCTTAGACTTGGCACGACTTTGTCTAGATTTAATTACTTTTTAGAGATAAACAAGCAGCTCCATCGAGACTTGGCTAGTTTTTTACAGAATGTTTTTGGTGGGATTTCACTTCTTTTTGTAGAAACGTCATATTGTTGAATTATTTTATTAGATTTTCTTATTTGACACAGTTTTGTTCTTTTTAGGAGTAGTTTTTTTATTATTACAAATCTTTCTTTTCTTTTTTTCCGGTTCTATTGAAATTTTTGACATCAAATGAAGCGGCCTACCAAGTTGAATATTTTTTGTAAAGGCGGTATGTCGATCTCTAATAGTTTGGTTGAGCTCTTGTGTTTTCTAATCAGGGTCACCAGGTACTCCAGATCTTCGATTATCCTAGTTTTTATAGTTTTCCCTTTATGTGGCCATTAAACCCTAATTCTGTACCATATTACAGCTCTCTGAGTTTATGGGAAGTACTAGTTCTATTCTGATGATCATGAGTGAGTGAGTGTCATCAATGCGAAACTTTGCTTTCGCTTAACTTCGGAACTAAATGACCTAAAGACTTGAAATTTTGGATTTTAAGTATGTGATTATAGCTTACTGGATGAAGAAAATTTCTGCGTTCTGGTCTTATCCAGAGGTTCTCAAATAGGGGCCTGAAAATGCGGCGAAATGGTTCCAGTAAAGGATGGTACGGCAGTGTTTGCTTCGCGCACGACTTGGCGGGGGCACTACCGTGCCCCCGATTCTCGGACTTACGAACAACGCACAGCTTAAATCGGTGGATCTAGAAGCATGACATTTTGCAAAAGAGTTTCTTATATAACTTAGGTGAGCACTGAGAAAGATTTTTTGAAAATTTATCCCATAAGAGGGTTAAATATGCGATGAAAGTTTGTACAGAAAATTGAGATTTTTGAAGTTGGAAATATGAACTTTTGCACAGGAGTTTCTTATGTAACGCCGGTGAGCCCTAAGAAAGGATTTTGGAACATTCATCCTGATGAAGCGTTTTGGAAGGTAATGAACATATTTGTAGAAAGTGAAGTGGGTATGTGGATCACCGGTACACCTAAAGTGCGTAACACAACGAAGAGCAAACCTTGTAACTGGTTGATGGGTAGGTTAAATGTAATTAGGGCACGGCACAATAGCGGCGGTAAGACCCATCATGGAGGAGTGGCTGGAGAGGCGGCATGGCGCCCTCAGCTTCCGGCTGACGCAGGTAGGTAGTCTCGGGACACGGTTGTTTCGGGAAGTACCTGTGTCGTATAGACCTGGAGCAGACGCCCGGATGTCACCACTGCGACTGCCCTGAGGACACGGTACTGCACACACTGCAGGCGTGTCCAGCTTGGGGGTCGCAGCGCCGCGCCGCGAATTAGTCGCGGCGGTCGCCGGTGACCTCTCGCTTCCGGCCGTGGTTCTGTCCATGGTTGAGAGCGAGAGTGCGTGGGAAGCCATCGCCTCCTTTTGCGTGGGGGTGATGGCGACCAAGGAGGAAGCGGAGAGGGAGAGGGAGTGGTGTGCTCTCTTCCCTTCCCGCGCCAGACGCACCGGGCGCCGGAGGGCGCGCGTACGCGACGACCTCCAGCCACCCTAGTGTGTGGCCTGCGGGCGGTGGGTTAGGGGACCCGCCGCCCAACCAGTAACAGGCCCGAGAAGGCGGCGCGCTGTGTTCCGTGCGCGCTTCTCAGCTGGATGTGGGGCAAGGCCCCACAGAGGAGAGGTCCGCCGAGGGTTGGCGGACCGGGACCTGCCGGGGTTGCGGTGCACGCTTCTGCGAATCCTGTGACCCCGGCCGAACGGTGAGGAGAAGGAACACCGTTGGTTTTTAGCCGGTAAGAGTCCGGCAGACCACCTCGCCTTCCCCGAGCGAGGGACATCCATGAGGATTTTCCAACGGAAAAAAAAAGTTTAAGTGTAATTAACCGTACACTTTTTGTCACCATCTACGCTATCCACTTATCACACAGTGTGAAAACGCATAGTTCAAGCTATGATATTCAGGATTTTGAGAAATTGTTGATTTTTACTTGTTTACATTGTGCAGCTGATCTTGTAGGATGATGTTAGTTATGTTAACCAACTACAAAACTGAAAGAGTGACAGTGAGAATAGGAAAAGCATTTGTGATGGCGTACGAATAAACAATTGTAGGAAAAACAAATGTTTTGATTAGTTCTTTTCGAGTTGATCTAAGAATTAATAGTACATTACTGCCACGGTCTGTAATGACTGCGTTGATGGTAGCGCTGATGATGGCCGAAAGCGCAGTGTAGCACATCTCCAGGCCAACACAGCGCGGTCAACATTGTAGTCCTTGATGGAAAAGCGCGGACAGTAAGGGCTGCAATGATGACCAAGCTTGAAGGCCGAGAGCGTAGCTAAGCCAAGCTTGAGGCCATTATAGTGTGGCTAGCAACGCAGTCATTGCGGACCAAGGCTTGTATAGTGCTTTACTCAAAAATGTTTGTAATTTAAATAAAACCAGTTTAGTACCTATAGTAAAAATAAAAAAATAAAAATGCTGTACCTATACCTACAACCAAATTCTGAATAAAATCTTTTTGCACCTGACTATTTTTGAAACAAAACTCGACAATAATGGATTTTCAATGGATATTGCTGGTGGCTAAAACTCACCAGCAATGAATTTCCATACAACTTTGCTGGTGCCTATTAAAGTAGCGCGGAAAGGTCGACTTTGCTCAAAGAAGGTTGTCAAAATAATGAGCACATTACATGCATTTTTGAGTAAAGTAAATTTAATTAATGGACAATAATGATGTTAGTAACATCAATATACTTAATATTCCACAATTTTCTTACATGACATACCTACATATTGAATGTTGCATGTATGCATTGAACGACCGCAAAGTATAAAAGCAAACACGTTGATACTTACACGGATCATTAAATGTGACCAGAACGAAATTTTCAATCTGCGATGCATTTGAACTTAACACTGTCTCGAATATTTTATTAGCTTCATCTTTCACTTGTTCTATTTCATTCCACATGGATCCCGTATCGTCGATAACAAATACTAAACTGCTTTTTTTTATACCATCTCCAAATATTGCACATGTTTGTACAATTAAAACAATAAGTGCGCAATACTGTCTGTAAGAAGTCATAGTAAACACTGATGGTAGAGAATTGACAGTGTAAACTTAAATAGTGTGAGTAATATGAGACGTTAATAAATAGGTAGGTATGATAGATGATACGCCTGACCCAATGATATCAGGGTTCAGCAGTTCTGTTTATTAGCCGTAACGCGGGAATCCCTTAAAAATATCGCAACTGCAATGTTAAGAATTGTTTTAAGTAATTATGTCTGTATTTTTACATCCGATGAAAAATAGGGTTGTGTTCCCTACTACCCTACAGCTATGCACCACGTTTATCAAAATTCAAATCATTATTATTTGACTTCGCAGCGCCTTTATATTTCATACATTAACCTAAATTGTTCGCATATAGCTCTTATCATAACATTTTATCATTGAAAATTGTACTAAGAAAGTATTTATCACCTTGACATTTATTTCTCAAAATAATACAATTATTTACTTACAATGAGAAACTACATCTGATTAAGTTATATAATCGTTCATACGGAACGAATATCGGAACAGTTATCTAATTACAGATTCTTAGATTCAAGAGATTAGACAAAGTTGCGGTTTAAAAGATGATGTAGTCACAAAAATTGAAAGGAGTATGCTTAGGTGGTTTGGTCATGTTGAGAGAATGAGTGAACGGCGATTAACAAAAGGAATTTATAAGGCGGATATTAATGGGAACGCCGGTAGAGGACGTCCTAGAAGGACATACATCGATGTTATTGGTGATGTTCTTCACAAAGGTCAGGTGCGTAGTAGGTACTCTCAACTGGCGTGCGTGTATGACAAGATGTATGAATGTGGATGAAGCGAAAGGGGTATGTAAGAGTCGTAGCATGTGGCGTTCTATAATTTCTGCCTACCCCCATGGGAAAAAGGCGTGAGTTTATGTATGTATGTATGTAGATTCAAGACATTCATTTCTCAAAACAAAATACAATTATGCACTTTTAATGAGAAGCACTATAGTTTAAGTTAGACATATAATCTTTCATACGTAACGAGTATCGGAACAGTTAATCATGGGTTATATTCTAAATAAAATGATGTTAGTAAAATAATATGTTATTCTAGAAAACATCGAGTGTATATACTTAGGTAGATATTTTTTTTAATGTAGTTAAATCGCAATTTTTTTTTGCCCGTCGTCTTTTTTATACATATAGTATCCATGCGACATGAAATTTCTTGCCGGCTCTTCTTCAGAGAACACCAAATCCACTTGTTAGTTTTATAGTGCAAGTTATTGCACTCCATTGCCCGCTTAGTTCGTGCAACTTGCAGAAGTGGACTTACTGAAGTCGTGTTGAAATTGGGTTGCAGAAGTCAACATGGACAACACAACTTATTAATAGATTTGGTGTTTAAGACTAAGTTTTGAAATAATTCAAACTAAATTTACGACCAGGCTGGAGATGACCAACATTAATTCTCTGGATAAACAACCGTTTATCTATAAAATTGGTTGTTTAATAATAAAATAATCGCATGTTGATACTTAACGCTTCCACACTGTATGTATAATAAACTATTTTTGATTTACGACGTTTCGATATAAAATCCGTCAAGCCCCGCAAAAAGTTTCAGCTCAGCTTGACGAGTTTGTATGGGAAATCAATTTCTCAATAGTTTTATTTCCAACAGTCGGAAAAACAAAAACATGATTGTAATAACGAGCAGTATCAGCCCTAAAGGTTTCCTAGGTATACCTATTTATTTACCTACTATAGGTGTACCTATTTACACAAACATTATGTAGATTATAGTAACATGACAAGTACTTTGGTAGAACATGATACATCTCAGGGTATGCCATACGTCTCGTAGAAGCTCTTTAATGTAGAGCTTCTACTACACGTACGGCATATAAAGAGCTTCTACGAGACGAACGGCATACCCTGACCAGTCAGCCCGGCTACCAACTTTGCCTATGAGCTGATCTTTTCACCACGCAGTAGATATTATATCTCGAATAACGTGTGCCTAGACAAGAGAAGAAGATGATCAATACATCTCTAATGTCCAAATTAATCGACAATAGACGGCTACATTGTGTTTAAATAATAAACAAATCAATTAGCAATTGAATAAAGGTGGTCTGTAAAGAGGGGGGCTCGTGGCTAAATAACAACCGCGCCGATCGCACGATTTGCAAGGTTAAGCTGCGCTTGCCACGGATGGGTGACCATTTGTTACACATCGAGACCCCTCCGTGCCTCGGAGAGCACGTTAAGCCGTCGGTCCCGGGTGTCATACGAATACTTATGACAGTCGTTACGGGTAGTCAGAAGCCCGAAAGTCTGACAAACGGTTTAACCTTAGGATACCGGCATTGCCCAGTTACTGGGTTGCGGAGGTCTGATGGCAGTCGCTCCGTGTAAATATTCAGCCGCATCTGGTTAGACTGGAAGCTGACCCCAAGATAATTGGGAAAAGGCTAAGAGGAAGAGGAGGTCTGTAAAGAGATCTAAATTCACCAGTGAACATAGGGTGCATTAAAATAACCTTCACGAGGGAGGATATTTAAGTAGGTACGTCCGTCGCAGTGTCAGAGTCAGCCCCGCTACCAACCTTGTTGACGAGCTAATCTTTTCACTACCGCATACCTAATCTATTCTCGTATAGCAGAAGAAGCAGTGAACATGTAGAAGTTGATGATGATCACGACGATGACGATCATGATCTTAGTTTGAACTTTCTAGAACATAATGTTAATGACGAATTCTGCGCGAGACTACAGAATGTGACCCATTCTGACCCCGAATCCAGTCTGCCGTACAGTATGTTCTAGGCCGGTAGGTCAACAGACCAAAGTTCAAGGTCACACATTATAAGTTAGTTAATTTAAAACTAAATGTTTTTCAGTTAAGTTACTGTTTTTTCTGCGATTAAGTTTGTAGTCATAATAATTTTATTCTTTGGTATGCTGATAAAAGTGTTCATAGAGTGACGTAGGTACTTCAAACTATTTTCCTGTGCATATTATTGTTAGATAACACTGTTATTGTTGATGGAACTTAGAATGAAGGGTTTATAGAAGCAATGTTAAAACTACGTTTAAGCTTCAAATTATACCTACGTAAGTCATCCTAGTTTTCACCGATAACACATAGGGCCTGCGCCCACTGGCCACTGGATGTAGCGATGGGCAGTCAAATTGCTAAGATGAGGCTCGGTTATGAATTCAAGATCGGTTTTTTCACTCAAAGAAATACCGCCCCAAACAGTCTATGAACCTCCTTCAAATGCTACCCTTTTCTCTATGCAAGTCTGCGCAAACCGCTCTCCCATTTTACACATATTATAAAATAATTTAATCATTAATTTAAAAAGTTGAGATATATCGCCTTTTATAAAAAAGAACACGGAGTGGGTCGATTTTATTGCACGCAAGTGTATTAAGTTATATTCCAATTCGTCGCATAACAATCCATTGCCGTGCCGTGCCGCCAGTTGGAGCAGGCCCTTAGTGCTTATTTTTGTTCTTACTTAACATACATAAACTCACGTCTTTTCCTACGGGGGTAGGCAGAAACTTAAACTATACATAACTATATTTTTGTTCTTCTTTACTAGATAATCAGTTTCATAACGAACTTAATAAATCTATAATCTTATGTATTGCTGATCTGTGGGTGAACCAGACTGAAACATTGTACTGAAGATAAACGTGTTAAGGAGACACTACAAATTAGCAAATATACTTAGGTCAAATGTTATCAAGTGCAACATTGCAGTTACTTAATTGCATACTTAAGGCTAAGAATGTGTATTTCCAATAAACACATCGAAATCGCGGCTTCATTTTCTAGTTCAGTCCCTAATTGACTCAGCTTTGTGGTTCGAAACAATATAATCAGTACCTATTATTAATTATTAATAGTATTGTTATTAAATTGTAATGAGAATGGGCCTAGATAGATTTATAGGTACCTCCCTATCCTCACCGCAGCATGTCATTAGTATGTTTGTTTGTTTAGATAATAATATATTTTTCTAAAGTTGCATCCTCTAATAATAGCATTCGTTTAATGTTATATAGGTATCGGAGTTAAACCTACACAATTCTTAATAGAGTGGGCGCTAAATTATCCGTGATAGAGCGAGTTTTTAATTTTAATGAATTCATTATTATTGCATCGACAAGGAATTACAATTAACTACACCCGTGGATGTGTTAAGATGACGACTGAATTTTCATTGTAAAAAATTATGAAATATTTAATACACTGCCAGAATTCTAGTAGTTGCAAGCATAATGAACGATTGATGTCATTTGCCATCTCTTAAAACAAATGTTAACATACAATTTATACAATTTTCAATTTACACCCACAATTCTTCAATGGCATTATTAAGCAGGCCATACACGATCAAGTTTGCAGCGGACTTGAAGCGGCGTCCAGTTTGCAGTGCATCCATATACCTAGACCACTCACGATCATGTTTACCGTCTAGTTTGCATGATGCCACTCCAGTTGAAACCATGGCGTTATCGGTGACTGACGACGACGCATTAGCCATCCTAAGCTACACTGACCGTCGTACACATGTTCAAGTTTACATGACGCTACAAGCTTAATCAAGTTGCCAAAATCGAAATTCGATTTTGGCTTCAAGTAGACTTGTCATGCACACTGATAGCTATACACCGTCAAGTTTACTGGACGCGCCGCTTCAAGTCCGCTGCAAAATTGACAGTAATCTTATCGTGTATGGCCTGCATTATAAATATTAATCTATCGAAGAAATCGAAGTAATACAACCCGATTACATAAAGAATAGGATTAAAATTGGCGGTGCTTCTACTGTTGGCGTAATTTACATCTCGTTATCGCACGTTCTCTGTAAGCGAAAAGCAAATAGGTAGTAAATCCGCCATTTTTAATCTCTTTTTTTAAGTAATCCTATTGTACATACAACAGTGCACCACTGCATGATGGTAGATTTATATTTATTACTCGATATTCTAAATTAATTAATTCTGATAAATAACAGGAAGTATAGTCTATTTTGCTTCCCCTTAACAAGTACAATAACAGCCGATTCTTGACACCAACGCCTTGATATTCATCAGTCCATCGTCTCCGAACAAGTCTGCACGATGTTGCGCAAGAGTGTTTTAATATATTTCTGGCTATTCAGACTCGTATTTTGTCATAAAAGCTTCACAATCGTATTAGACACGACACAATCGATGGAGGACGAATTAGATGTTATTAAAGTAAACATACCATCAACAATCAAAGCATCAAACAAGACGGATATAGAAAATTATATTATAGTACCTTTTAATGACCCAGGTAAGTTGGTTTTGTTATAAGATTAAATTTTTAAATTTATTGAAAATGCTGTATTCACATTTAAAATTCCGTGGTGATTGTAACCGAGTAAAAACATCACAACAATAAAAGACTGCTAGGTATTTAATATAAGGACATTCTTGAGAATTAGAAGATGGAAATGAAAAAAGCCCACGAACATGAAAGCATGACGTAGTTTTATAAGTACCTACGTAATATGCGGGCGTTCATTTTACACGTGTTTCAGATCCACTGGATTTATTATCACCATCCCGTATATTACGTAGTGAGTTACATTCGCCTCGCCAATGGCATAATATGTACAAAAATCGACATGTATAATTTTACAAACATAAAAATGTTAATGAATAGTGCAATCGTAGATAGGTACTATACAAAAATCTCCACCATAATGATGAAAAATAATATTGAAACTGCAGTTTTTTTACACAAACTGTGTCCTATCTCACCTCCGTAACCCATCTAGTGGAAGATAACGATATCCCGCCTCGCCTAGAAGACTGACCCCTGATGCACTTGCTCTGTGCCCTGATTCAGAACGATTCGATGTCAGTTTTCGGACGATTCGATTTGTTTTCTCTTTTTATCTCGTTACGAAAATCGTAAGCGGAACGAGATAAAAACCGAATCAGTCGACATCTGCTTATCGAAATGGTTTTGATTCGGGGTAGCCCAGTCATTATGTCGTCAGAACCAAGGAGCTTTGGTTTTGGCTTGATGTAATCGAGGTATATATTGGAATCATTCCGGAATAGCATTACAAACAATATGTAAGGGTTGCGCCAACCCAATGTCGTGTGGAAAATTTGCAGGAATGGCAAAACTGCAAAATTTCCCAAAAATGCCGCGTTTTCTGACATATTTCGACAAATATCTCAATATTTAGAGCTCGTAGGAAGAATGTTGCAGAAGGTTTTTTTTCGTCGTTTAATCAGCTATAAGATAAAACTCATAAAAAATAAAAAAAAAATAGTTTAATTGCAAAATGAGATAAAACTGCGAAAAAACATATGGCAAAAATACAAGATGTTGTTTGTTTTTGATATAAATCTGGAAATGAGTAGTCCAAGGTACGTAAAACTTACGCTCCAAATTTCATTAGGATCGGTTCAATAGTTTTTGCAAAATTCATTATGCAATTAACAATTTAAAAAAAATTGAATTTGACGGTACGGCTTTAAACATAACTCCGCATAGGTCCTGATTTTTTTACATAAGCTCTATAACCTATATAAAATTTAGGTATAATAAAAAAAAAAAATTAAGCAAATTCAATTTTTTTTTAATTGCATAATGAATTTTGCAAAAACTATTGAACCGATGATAATGAAATTTGGAGCGTAAGTTTTACGTCCCTTGGACTACTCATTCCCAGATTAATATCAAAAACAAACAACATCTTGTATTTTTGAAACATTTGTCGAAATATGTCAAAAAACGCGGCATTTTTGAGAAATTTTGCAGCTTTGCCATTCCTGCAAATTTTCCACACGACATTGGGTTGGCGCAACCCCTACATATTGTTTTTAATGCTATTCCGGAATGATTCCAATATCTAACTCGATTACATCAAGCCACAACCTATCGATTTTATAACAGGACTGGGCTAGGGGGCTGATGACATTTTCCGGCTTCTGATGATTGTTGGTTACGCCTGTCATTATTCGCATTTTAGCCGGGACCGACACGGCGATGACTTGACGGGCTCTCCGAAGCACGGAAGGGTCTCAGTTTTTTTTAAGAACAGCAATCTACTCTAAGCACCAACGTTGTTTTTTTGCAAACGGATGTTGTGGTGGGTATTTTTCCAAGAGCTTCTCAATTCACATTGCAGGGATCTAATTTTAAATTATTGATAATGTAATCAATCACTTCATAAATTGACTTTCGTTTTACTTACAGGTGTAGGAGAACCTATAGTGGTACAGACGCCGAGAGAATTTGTATCTTCACTGAATGGAATTTCAGTTAGTGGTGGGCAGAAGTGTCCGGAAAATTCACTAGCAGGCATAGAAAAAGCATTACAAATAAGCAACCAACAATCTAACATTTTTGTATTTACGGACGCCTACTCAAAAGACGCTAGCAAATTTGGCTCGGTAGAAAACTTGTGCAGAAGTACACGCAGTAAGGTAACATAACATTTATTTCTTTTACAGCAAGCGTGATTAGTGTTGATAATTAATTATATTATAAATAAGAATATCAATAGTATGGGTAAATCCTACATGACTAATTCTAATGATAAAATTACAATTTTAACAGCATTCTAACCTTTACACTTTGTTATTTGTATATGTACAAGTAGATTGTTTTATCTTACGAAATAAGTAGGCAACAAACATAGCAATAAAAATCCAGTAAAAATTCTGCTATCATGCCTATTTTTGTAAAGTATGATAAAAATCCCAATGACGAAGACAGTCGGAAAGGTTATTTGCAACTTCTTATGTTCATTTTACTTTCAAATATAACTCAAATCTCAATACATTTATTTTAAGATGAAAGAGATTTAATACACTAGTATAAAAAAACGTTGCTGTTAGGGTCCTTAGTCTAGTATCCATATTCGCGGGCGTGCCTTATGTCCAGCCCTGGACATTTTCATTTGATGCCATTATTATATCTGTTTACAGGTAGTCATATTTTTGAGCGGCTTCTGTTTTTCACCCGAGTCGGCTCCAAACGTAGACGTTCTAGTATATTATGATGTCGCTAAAGCTTGCTCTGGCGCAGTCGTCCGTTTCGATCCAGCCACGTTGAGAGAGGTTCACATCTTTATTTGTATATAGATTAATTATAAGATGGGTAAAAGTATCTTCTTCAGTATTGGACACATCAATGTCAGCAGCTTGAAAGGCTACAAATGTTGATTACAAAATATTGAAATAGCACCGCCGAGAATATGACAAGATTTTTTCTTTGCTGTCAGTATAATTCACTTAAATGCCATATATACAAAACAGACTGCCTTGTTGTTCTAGTGGTTGCAAGCGCGACTGCTGAGCATGGGGTCCTGGGTTCGTCCCCAAGTTGGGCAAAGTGTTATTGGGTTTTTCCATTAGGAATTTCTCAGTAGCAGCCCGGAGCCTGTATTTGTGCCTGGTTAATGGCAATAGGCTCGCCCCCTGTTACATGGGACTGGCGAAACGAGAGTATACTAAAACACATCTACCGAAACCTTCGGGGAATACAAGGCCGTTATGGTGTTTATGTTACAAAATAGTCAACTATAAAGTACATTCTATTTCATTTTCAGGCATTTAAATACATTACAGAAGTAATAAACGTAGAATGGACTGACGTTATCAGCTACGATACCTTTATGGAATACAAACAATTGTCCGTGAGTATTTTTATTTTAAAGCTTATTGGGGAAGCCAATAACATTCAATAAATGTAACCTTACCTAGATTGGCTAAAGACCGAATATTGGTGGTATAACTATCTAGCTATTAATTAGATAGCCCAAACACCCTAGGCTGGTGAGAAACGAGAGCAAAAGAATTAAGAGAATTGACTCTGTTTTTACTTACCCAGAAGAGGATTGCAGTAGGTTGTATTAAGTGCAACCACAAACATGCCAGGAATATTTACCCTTTCATATCATGTACCGAAGCAGAACTCCCATAACTTGAAGTCTCTTGTAATATTAATCTTGGTAAATATTAGTTTCCAGTGGGTCCATTCACCAAGACGGTGTTGCTGGTTGTTTCTGGAGAGTGCCCTACGGTGGAAATAACTCCGCATGGTTCAAGTCGTATAATTGAAACAGTCTTGAACTCTAAATATGTACAGGTATTTCATCATCATTATAATGATATTGTCTGTAGACCTCCCTTGATAAATATGGCGCCCAAATAAAGTGCTACAATAAAAAATAAGAAGATTAATCATAATCTTTTCTGTCAGGTGATCCGCTTAACAGAGCCAGTAATCGGTGAACACATGGCGGTACTCAGATGTCGAGGAAACACGTCCGTTGTGTTATACAAAAGATTTGACCTACCGTTGCGATTCGGATTCGCAACCAAACTGCCAAGAAGTATGATAGAAACGAGTAGAAGACCTATGCCAGGTATACTGAATTTTATTCACATTATTTGAGCGACTAAATCATAATTCGACAATTTTCCAAATCATTCCATAAAAAATGACCCCGTTTTGTAAAATTTCAATTTCATTATAGGAGTTGTTAAGTTATAAGGAAGTTATGTAAATGGCATACAGCTCAGCCATCTAAGTTGATTGGACAGCAAAAAAACTTACTCCCTACGATTTGTCAATCACCGGATAACTTCTATATTATCTTGTTAAAAAACTAATTGGATAAAAATATGTGACTATAAAGAATAATGTACAGGTACATGAATAATTTTGTTACAGGTCGAACAAATTACGTTCTCATAGATGTGTCGCAAAGTAAAATGAAACTTGAAACAGTAGAAATACAAATAGCCAACGAAGAAGAAAAAAAAGCATTGGTGTTAGAAGAAAATAGTAGTACAGGCTTATACTCAACCAGCACCTTCATTGCGCCTGATAAGGCTTTTCGTTTCTGGGTTATTATGACTTATTATAATTACTTGTTCCATGCACCTTTTAGTTCTTCACTTCATGCTTCATATTGATTACATAAATATTTTAATTGCATTTTTTTTTAAATAAACTCGTCATTACATTAATTTCATACCCTTAATTCGATAATGGGAAATATAATGAACATCGACTTTGAAAAAATGTGGAGCAATATTTGTTAACTATATTTTATTTGTTTTATATCAAATAGTTTGCTTATATTGTACACCATTATATAAAAAATAATTCGTAATGTGCACGTGCTGCGACCGCTCTCGGTAAGTCTCGATTTATTAGTTTTTTTTTGTTCTATTATAACTACTAATTTCTTCACAATATATTCCACAAAACATACAAATATCTAGTCATAAGCTATAATTTATAATATCATCCATAGATTTTGCGCTATACTTCATAAAACTTGTGTGTCCAGTATATTACCCATTGCCAAGTTCGTACTATTGTAGTATGATTTAATGATGTGGAGTATAGTGGACATTGCCAGAGATAGACAGCGAAGTTTTAATATGGTATTATGAACTAATATCCGTAATTATGTATGTTACATTTTATTTCTTGTTACCTAATAATAATAATATTTACAGGTCTTCAAACAAACATCACGGACCTCTAAATTAGAAGCATTAGAGCCGCCAACTAACGCTGCATCAGACGTAGAAGGATACACAAGTTCAGATGAAGAGCCAGATTCCACATTAGACTTGACGACGCATCTTAGAGACATCTGCGGTATTTTCAGTCTTGGTACCATACGCCAAAACAGGCTAAAGGGTTGTGAAAAACTGCTAGTGAGTGATCAACCCTTGAAGAAAAAAGGTAGAGGATCTTATTATCAGCTAATGGATAAGAATACCAAGTTTGCAGTGATCAAATGGTACGACAATAAGGTAGTCACTTTACTCAGTAGGTACTTATGCCGATGCTTAGGTACCCTGTGGAAAAGATAAAACAATATAGTAAGTGACCGAAGGCCCGGGTTGACGTGGACTGTCCGGAGCTTATCAAACATTATAATAACGACACGGGGGGCGTCTATCTTGCTGAAATGGTCATTACCACAAGGCAATGACTTATTGGCAACAATAGTCCTGTCGACGATGATAGGTTTGTACGTATCATCGCCGACATGACTATTGTTGCCAATGAGTCTGACATAGTGGTGATAGATCGATCAGAGCGTCTCACAATAATTGTTGATATCACTGTCCCACATGACGAGAACCTTGTGAAAACCGAGTAGGATAAAGAAATTATGTATCAAGACTTGGCACACGAGGTTATCGACATGTGGGAGGTTGACTCAGCAGTTCTTGTGCCGATAGTCGTTACGGCCAATGGCTTAATAGCCAAGAGCCTTGACCAACATCTGATGAGGCTCTCTTTGGGCGGCTAGGTCAAGGGCCTGATACAGAAAGCGGTACTTCTGGACACGGCGAGTATTGTTAAGAAGCTTCCTCTCTCTGAGGCCACCGGTAGCTTGGATCCTGTTCCCGATGCCGGCTGGCTACTATTTTTTAGATTTTTAAACGTTTTTTGTTTAAGAATTATTTAAAAATGTAATTTATATGTATATTAAAAGAATAAAGGAAATATTTTCAATTTAAACATGCTTTTTTTCACTTTACACTTAATATTTTGATATGATTTACTTTTCATAAAAATAATTACACGGAACCTGAATTCGGCAAGGTCCATTATACTGTACATCAATATTTTCAGTTACATTATGTCAAACCTGGCAAAGTCCAGTATACTGAACATGCATTTTATCAAAATCTATAAATATGAGATTTTTTAAATTATTTTTCCTTGTTCTTATGACCTCTAAAAATAACAAACATATTAAAAAAAACAAATTTCTATAATTTTTTGGTTTGCCAGATTAAGGGTTAAAGCGATTATTTTCTTCGTGGACTATGCATTACACCAAAATATATGTTTTGTAATACATTTTTAGCTATTAAACAGAATAGTAATCGTGGAGAAATTTGAACTATTTTGTTTTTATATCAAATTGATAATGACAAAAGAAATTAGTCCACATGCGTCATCGGCAACCAACAATCTTTGTTAAAGGTTGTTAGCAGTAGATTGTTACTTTGTCATTTATAATTTCAGGTGAAGGGCTATGATACATCAACTTATCAACAGATGACGGCTTCAACGGAAAATTTGACTCCTCAACAAACAGGTTTATTGTTTTTTTTTTAAACTATCGAAAGCACTAAACGCACTTTTGAATCGAATCTTTGTTTGGTAGATATTCTGCTTTATCATTTTCGTTGGTAAATATCGTCTCTATGTTCTGCCTCTAAAATCCTTGATCTGAACGTGTGGCAAATTATACATTTATTACTTTTTTTTACAAATTAGACACTTATTTTTGTAGATACTGCGTTGATGGACTCAAGATGGACACAACCGAAGTCTGAAATTTTAGAAGCCGAATCTATAACAGTTGACTTCGGTTCTAAAGCAACAGTGGCCTGTAAAGTTACCGGATACCCAGCACCCAGAATATCGTGGGAAGATGACAACGGAGTAACGTTGCCATCGGAGGTATGTTACAAAATGTTCTATATCGTCGCTGTGCAGTGAAATCCTCGTATTTGCAATGAACGTAATTTTACAGGAGGAGATAATAACTTCCTGTTAAAAAAAGTATGAAGTGTAGATGTAAGGTTCTTCTGTTTTATTATATATTCATCAATCTATTTCATCCTAGAGCTGTGCACGTTCGTTCTAAATATGCATTACAAGGTTTTTTACCAAACAAATGAATAAAAAAAATTAAAATGAATTTGTGCTTTACGAGGTTTTGCACCGACCGGCGATGATATGTATAACTCACTATTTTTATCAAAAAATATACTGGGGCAAAATTATATCGCGCAATTTAGCGTTATCCACGGTTAGATAACGTCGCGTTAATGTTTTGCTTAATCGTTCTTTACACATTTAGATTCATGGGCGAATTATATCATTCGTGACCTCTTTTGGCTTTCTTGGAGTACTGTAGTACGACCCCAAATGTGATACGTATATCTTTGTGACATAATTATTACGGATATCTGTATCCTCTACCAAGTAATTTGAAAAGATCAGCTGATAGTTAGTCTTTCGTTTTCAACCGCATGGATCTTATCTAGCGTCATTTTAGTTAACCTTCCAACGATTTTACGGTTACTTCAACTTGCCGTTGCACTGATCTGCGTTAGTACTGAATTCCTCATTCTTGATTCTATCTCGAATGGAAATTCCGAGATTAACTCTTTTCTTGTTTTATCAGTCCAACAGTAAATGACCACCAGTAACTATTTGTAGTGTTATGGCTTTCTTTCTCTTTGTTCCAGAGTATGTTATTGGAAATTCCATCATTGTATATTAGTTATGTCAGCGTAGAAAACGTTACAGTGAATTCTACAATATACTGCAAAGCCAAAAACTCGGAAGGTGAAGACTCTCAAAGTTTAGATGTGTATATTTACAGACCGCTTACTTTTGACGTTATTCAGACACCTGCAGGTAATTATTACTATTTTTGTATTTTTCTTTTAGAAAATTCCGATTGTTTTTATTAATAAGTAATTAATGATTACTAAATACAACCACAATTTTCTAGTACTACTTTACTGTTAAAGTGCGATCGATGGTATTCTTAATATTCCAGTAAATCCTAAAATTTACTGATTAAAGACAGTAAGTAATTAGAATTTTTCAAGGTTTGTTTAGGTACTTGAATTTTTTCAAGCTAAGCTTTTATCGAGTCGAGTAATTATTAGAATCACCCCGCTAGCTAACAATATTTTACTTCTCGCGTGGTCAGAATTTTAAGTCAGCCCAAAGTGCCTCTGATACTTTGAATGACCTTTGATAACATTTTTGGATTCTTTAGCGATCGTAAGACAAAATGTTTTTTTTTAAAGTCGATATCTAAGAATTTTCAGAAATATCTTAAGATTTGCCATTGGTTCGGTTTTTTGTTATAGATAATAACATATTTGTAATGTTAATAAAAACCAAAGTAATACGTTACAAGAAGAGGTATTCATGTATCCGAGTGTATTATTAATAAATTATTATCACAGCAGGACTGCGGAAAATAATAATCATAAACATAAACAAAAGGATTATATAAATTATTTTCCGTAGCCACAAGGAAAACTTGTATGTAAAATACAAGTTGATACATTTTATATTTTGTCACGAATCAAACAAAAAAATAAGTCAATATTAGCTTTTTAGAAATACAATTCAATTTAATATATTATGTAAGGTCATGAACAGCTATTGAGTCAGTAATTTACAAAACAATTATTAAATTGAATAATTCATAATGCTACTAATTAATTTAATAATACCTACAATAATAACTAAAATTAAGTAAATCAATTATTTTTAGAGTAGAGTCGTTTTGGAGTCCCAAATAACATTACATACATTATGGTGCATCCAGACCTGACGAACGCGCCGCGAATGCGTCGCTCGCGCGCCGCTCGCGCGCAGCGCGCGATCCGTTCGCGAGCCGCTCGCGAGCTGCGCGCGTGCATTTCATGTTCGTACAAAGCTCCGCGCGCCGCTCGCGCGCAGCTCGCGGACGGCTCGCGCGCAGCTCGCGAACGGCTCGCGCGCTGCGCGCGAGCGGCGCATTCGCGGCGCGTTCGTCAGGTCTGGACGCACCATTACAGTACATCGTTTTTGGATAAAATTGTTAATTTAATAGACTTCGATAATATCACTATATAGTACCTACTTACACTAAACTATCCTGATGTTGAAGAAACATTAATACTTACCGTTGCAGACCAGACTATAGAATACGGCGCAGAGGGTAAATTGTTCTGCGAAGTATCTGCATACCCCGCAGCGGAGGTCAAGTGGTACCATAACGACAGCGCAGTCATACCGTCCGATGAAGTGCTGTTAGTGCCGGAGATCAACGCTCTGTGGATCAAAAACATGACTCCTAACAACGTCGGCCTATACAAATGTGAGATGACAAATGAAGGCAACACTAAAACGTTTACCGCTTTTGTAAAGATATCAGGAATCGGTAAGGCTTTTGAAATTCGGCATTCATTTGTATTTGGGTTAGAGAAGGTACCCATACTACGTGACCCATTTTTCACAATTTTTTACCCCCCTGCCCCCCCCCCATGACCATCCGTAATGTATGACCAAGTGCCCCTGTGACCAAGCGTGGTATTTTGAAGACCCCCCTCCCCCCCCTGAACAGGTTACGCAGTATGGGTACGTTTCCTTATTGGGTTTTTCCGTGTGGAATTTCTCAGTAGCAGCCTGGAATTTGGATTTGTGCCCGGTTAATGGCAAATATGGCAATAGGCTCGCCCCCTACTGCATGGGACGTACACATAACGGCGAAATGAGGGTGTTACTATACACCTCTGCCAAACCCTTCGGGGAATACAGGTGTGATGCTATGTGTATTTGCGTTTAATAAAAAGAATAGGCTGATTCAGTCTAGGTTTACAATTTATGGCATTGTTTTTGCAGAAGCACCACAAGTGGAAGTAGAAAAAACAAACATTATTCTAAAGCCGGGAGATTGGAGTAACCTCGATTGCAGGTAAAACTCAAGTTTTGTTCCTTGTTCTGTTGAGATTGGAAAGCTCTTATGTTTTTGTTGTCCTTTACAAACGGGGTTGCAACTATATAGAAGAGGTTCCCGTATGTTCGTTAGATTGGTCAAACCATGTCTACTAGGTGGTACTTTTTTGTTGTTTTGACTTATAAGAAAGGAAACAGGTTTCTTTTTAACCGACTTCCAAAAAGGAGGATTGTGGATTGTGGAGGATGTGTTTTTTTTTTGTATATATGTTCCGCTATATCTTTGTTAATTGTGAACTGATTTTAATGATTCTTTTTTTGTCAGAAAGAGTATTCCTTCGAAGTGGTACCATTTAAATTTGGTGAAAATCTGATGAAGAACTTCGGAGATAGACAATTTGAATTCGGTTTTTTTTTGTTAAAATGTTAATTATTATTCATTAAAAAGTGATATTTACGTAGGTATTTGCTTAATATGGATGTTTTACTTTTAGAATAATCAAAGGGAAGCCAAAACCGGCCTTAACCTGGACGTATAAATCTGAAGATGGGTTTGCGTTCGACTCGTTGCCGGACGGCGTCGTGGCAGACAACGGCAAGCTAAAGATAGCGTCAGCACAAACTAACCACAAGGGTGTCTACAGATGTGACGCCACCAACATAGAAGGACACCATTCCGCCGATATCACTGTCCAACTGCAATGTGAGTGTATCACATGCCATCACCGATATCCTGTCGCTGCCTACTACTGGAAAACCGGGCTAGTGGCCGACAGAGCAAGCCCTCCATCCTTATTGCCCGTTACTAGCCTTGGGTATATAGGTGGGCCTGTTGGATGGTTACATTATTTATCGGTCGTCAGAACGTCGTCAGGCAAAGGCAGAGTGCGGCACAAGTATCGTCGAGGTTAACGCTATAAGAACCTAGATCAGAGATTCCCATACTTATTTCACTTAAACACAAACTTATTTCATCTACCGCCCGCTTTGAAAATCAATTATTTTTCAGCGCACCCCATTTTTTTTTTACTTTACCACATCTTTAAAACCTTAGAGTATCGGCATTGCTCAGTAACTGGGTTGCGGAGGTCTGAAGGCAGTCGCTCTGTGTAAAATATTGGTATTCAGCTGGATCTGGTTAGACTGGAGGCTGACCCTAACAAAGTTGGGAAAAAGCTAGGCAGAACGGAACCACATCTCTTAAAAACCACAATGACATTCATTGCTTTAATTCATTTAAATAAATTTCTGGTCCCCTTACCGCCCCCCTCTAGACCTCCAAGGCGTTATCGCCCACTTTGAGAAAAACTGACCTGGATGATGTGGACTTCACGTGTCACTTCAATTGATACTGTAAAACGTGACTAATCTCTTCTGCAACATTTATATTGTAGATCGGCCTTCAATATCGAACAGCGATACCCGCACCCTTATAGTGAAGGAAGAGGATGAGGTAATGTTGCCGTGCGAGGTGGACGCATCACCCGCGCCGCGCGTGCGTTGGGAGATGACACAGGATAACGTCTTGGCTGTATTGGACGACAGGCACCGCACCGATCAACATCACACACACCGGTAAGGCGGTAACAGTGTTTAGTGAAAGCTGTCGGGTGCTCCTTGACTTCTGTATTCGTAGCTATTGCTATGAAATAGTGTTTACTAACGAAATAGCGCGTTTTTATTCCTCATGATCGCAAATATCTATCGACGCTACGACCGATGTGACATCATCGAAGCACTAAATGCGGCTTATATCATACTTCAGTACACTGTCCGTGAAAATGACAAGATGGTGTTGCTGAAAGCGCTTGTGAGACTGGACTAACACAACTGGACAGTCGGTTCATCGTCATGAAGTCGGTGTTGGTCATCTCTCATCTATCAAAGAAGAATTGACGACATTGTCGTGAGCACTGCTGAACATGGCCCTTCTTGTGACTGCTGCTATTAACAACCATGGGGATAATTTCCATAATAATTATCATCATGCTTGGCAATCAGAATGGTGATCCTATTATGTTACTCTTAGCTCATAGGAGGATATTTCATATCATTTAGTTTTTCATCCTCTAACAACAGTTCCTTTGTCGCCTCATACGATAAGACAGGGACTATTATTTTCCAAAGGCACGTGGCGACGCACGCTTGTGTGTTTTCTTTTTGACAATGCTACACTGACCAGAAACGTTGCAATGGATGTTAATTTAGGCAGGTGATATGGGGATGCTGTCATTTGACCGGGAAGAAACAGCGCCAGCGAATTAATTTGTATTGTAAAACAGATAACTCTCCATTTCTACTAGATAGCTTGTTTCTTTTTGATATCTTTTGATTTTCTTTTTCTTCAGATTCAATGCCTTGAATATAGATTCTGGAGATTACCACTGTATCGCAGAGAACGATATTGGCAAAACGGAGAAAACTATTACTGTTAATGTCTTGGGTGAGTTTGACATCATCATCAACACATTATTCATACTTCACTCTTTTGACTAAGTATCCCGTCTTTATTGTCTTGTTCTTTCTAATATTTCGTGATTACAGCAATCGCTGTAACTATTGGTTTGTTATTTTTTGCTGTTGAACACGACTTAAATAGATCGCTGTCAATTGTTAATGATATAGATTTTAAATGAATAACCACGGATTTTTTACTAGCTCTTCTTTGTGGGAAACGAAAAATTGGAACCGTGCACCAAAATTTTACTTTTGGTTCACCCGCCCGTAATGGTTCATGTAAAATAAAAAATGGTTTTGAACGTATTGAGGAAATAACGTTTGGTTGTTTGTTACATATCAAAATGACTAAAGAGTGGCCAAAATGTTTGTATTTGTGTTTTTGCAGTTGCACCATACATAGAAGCTCCAAAATTAAAGACTATTGTTGTGAGGAACGGCGACAATGTTCAATTGACTTGTAACGTATTGTTTGGGAACCCGGTGCCGTCAACGAAATGGGAGTTCATAGCTCTAGACTCTACAACTAAGGTTCTGTCCAGGTAAATAGTATTTTTTAATTATGCACCAACCCTACTTTCAACTGGAAGTCAAAAAGACGAAGTTTAAATATTCTGTCAATCAGGCGGCTGTAAGTGGGACGTTTAGCTGATATTATTCGTTAAAAATATTGTTCTTAGAATGAAAAATTAACTAGTTTCTGTTTGAAGTAGTTCAACATTTAAACGCTTATTTAAAATGGAAGTTATACCTACCATTACCTCATTACTGATATGTTAATCGATGGCGGTACAAGAGTAATTTTTAAAGAAATTTACTGCCAATCGTCTGGAACAATGTCTCTTGATTTAATATCAGCGACTGAAGCAACAGTTTACTCACAATACACAAAAACTGTCGTTGCATGTTTGGGCAGTGATGTCATATTTGCTAGGTGTAGTCTAGATAAACTAAGAATTGTAATCACTCGCTTTAAAAGCACCTCAACCATACTTGACTCTGATTTTTAAATACCTTTAATATTTAATTCTATTGTTTCTAATGTTTTCCCTTTGTTTTTAGGAATAATGCGTCGAATCCGCTGCATTTGAACAATGTGGGTTATAAAAACGAAGGATCCTACCTGTGTATTGCTGACAACGATGTTGGCACAGATAGTATCCAAATTTATGTAAAAATACAATAAAATATCGTATGACATTTCCGATGTACTTATTTCAATAAAACATAATCCCCCTTCTTTTAATTGCTCAGAAATATATCATTGTTCTTAGGCAGCAGTGACTCATTGGCACTAAGACATATATACAAAAATAACAACTGCTTGGCCTGCAACTATTGCAGCACTGCTGAAAATTACGTAGCTAAAAAGCTTATCAATGACAATGAAAAAATAATACACTTCTATTCAAGAATTGGCAAAACAAGGAAACAACCCAGTAAAATTTAAATCCCACCAAAAACTACATGTTAAATGTTCAGGACAAGTTCTGTATGAGAAATAATAATTATAATTGATGGGCGTGCAAAATTGTTGAAATTTAAAGCAATACCAAGTTCTATAGTTTGCGTCAGATAGAGTAGCACAAAAGTGCATCTACTAGGACCTTACTCCTATTCTTACGATGTCTCGTCAATTTTTAACCGACTTCCAAAAAGGAGGAGGTTACTATGTTCGTCTGTATGTATGTTTTTTTTTTGTGTATGTTCATATATATTTTCGCCAATTGTGAACCGATTTTAATGATTCTTTTTTTAATGGATAGGGTATACTTTGAAGTTGGTCCCATTTAAATTTGGTGAAGATCTGATGAAGAACTTCGGAGATAGACAATGGAACTCCTCAATGACGAACAGTACGCATATTGTGATGATGTGATTATGTTATGAGCAGCGTCTCTAGTAGGTCCAACCAAGTTTTAATTAAGGCCACTAAAATGAAAAAAAATAAAAACTTTTTTACAAAAAAAATAAACCGACTTCAAAAAAGAATAAAATAATTACCATATAAAATTAACAGTTGCAGAAGTCGGTGCCTTCAATTTGGTTCAGCGTGGATCAGCACCGACTTCTGAAACTGTTAATTCTATATGGTAATTATTTTATTCTTTTTTGAAGTCGGTTAAAATTTTTTGTAAAAAAGTTTTTTGTCAATCTAGAACAATATTAAGTATGGATACCGGTACAATTCCTACGTACCGATAACATAATAGTAGAAGGCCGGTATTATGAAACTTTAATATTATGAGAGTTTTGATGACCAGTCAGTGAGTGAGCGACTGAGACAGACAATGCCAAATTAATGTATTTAAGCTAAGACAATGAAATTTTGTATCCTGCACGAGGATAAGTATAACTATAATGTAGATTATATTTAATTTATTTTATTTATTTAACATGTGTATTTCAAGTACGAACTAAAAACTAGGTTTAAAATTGGCTCGAAGCGGTTCGACTTGTCCGACGCACTGCCATGCGCTTGTAAAAAATCATTAGTACCTACATAAAAATCGTATAGGTAAAAACCGTATTGATAAATAATACAGAAATAGATGCTTATCTGCAGGACAAAAAAAGCAATGGTATAAAATGACAGTAAACCCATAAGTTATGGCAGTGCATATTGTGAAAGACATGGAATAATCAAAATAGTAAAACAGACAAAAAAATGTTTAAAATGTGGATTCACGTGTTAATATTGATATCCATGAATGTCTTCAAGGCGTCAGGCAAGGAAAGCAGTAGTCTGGATGACAACATGGCGCTAGACACAAAACAGGATCACGGTATGCATATTTATTTAATTTAAAAAATTACACCTCGCTTTTTATTTTAATATTATTGGGGTTGACTAGATTTGGACAAAATCCTCTCAATGGGATAATCAAATTATTCTTTAATGATACGACTATCGGAGCGATGATTATTATAACAAATTAATTAACACCTATTCTTTTCGTTTTTTTTTCTAAATTCGCACTGCGTACGACAGTTTTCGCGTACTATCAACACATATGTTAAAAAGTTTCGTCTGTACCTACTATATTTGGGCTATGAATTCGAACATCAACGACCCCTTGCATTATCACAATATGATAGAGATTAGATATAATTGTTCCATGAATGTAAAGACGTGTAAGTAAAATAAATAATACAGCCTACTATTTTCTACTGTGCTTTCCCGAGTCGTCCGAGCGGCATTATTAGTAGCAGGGTGCATTGAGTGCGAGTGCATAATGACCTAAATAGAGTCTGACAATAACAAGTGAACGAGCTTTTAACACCATTCATGGAAAGTAATGACGTCAACATATTGACTGTTAAAATTTAGGTAGATACTGCAGTAAAGATGACTTTTGAAATTTCTTATGTTGGTATTAAGGTACAACACATGTCGTCTACGGTACAGAGGGTACCATTACATGTGACATCAGGTCACCGGTGCCAATAAACATCCGTTGGTACTACGCCGATGAGCTCACAGGCAAAATCAAACAAATAGTATCGTCAGATAAGTACTGGGTCTCTGCAGATGGCGCTCAACTGAGAATAAAAAAAATGGATTTGGATTTGGTTGGCAAATATATATGCACAGCTGCCTACAGCCAAAGAGTTAAGATCGTATTAAGTAAGTTTATCTACATTTTTATTTCTATCAATTTCTTAATTCCAATCTTAATTCCAGTATCATCTGATTCTTAGTCGAGTATAAAAGCTGGCACAACTTTTGGCTGGATTATTTCATTAAAATCAACATTAATTTAACTTTCAGAGGCTCCTAAGATAACAGGAAGAACACATATAAAAGCCACCAGAGGCACAATGGTTGCTATTGAGTGCCAGTAAGTTTTATTTGATCAATATTAATGAAAACAAAATGGCTTTCTTCTGTTAATAGTGACGATAAAGAATATTTTAAAAGTAGAGTATTAAATCTTTCTGTACTTACAATAATACCGTTCATTAGAGTCGATGCGCATGTCAAGCACTGGACTTACTGATACTGCTGATAATGATCTTCATGATACAAATTGATGTTCTCTATCTACTAGGTAATATTAATACTCAATTCTTTATTGCATTCCATAATGTAATTTTAAAACAGGTGGTAGGCTTAATACTAAGGGATCATTTATGGGCCCTGTTGGGCACAGCATAGTTTAGTAGGATACATTTTAATTTAACAACCTATGTATATAAAACAGGTGGTATGCTTAATACTAAGGAATCATTTATGGGCCCTGTTGGGCACAGCATAGTTTAGTATGATACATTTTAATTTAACAACCTATGTATGAACGCCTTCTCCTCTTACGTGATTGCCAGCAACACTGTATTCGACAAAGGTGCTTCCTTTTTACGAATACAGACTGATATCATTCTAAGTACTACTCAAAACGCGCAGATACTACACACAGATTAAAAAAAAAATTGTTCCTCTTAACTGAAAGCACGTTTTTAGTTCGAAATACGTTTACAAAACACTTAAATGTTAAAGCATGATATTTAACCATCGATTCTTTCAGGATCATCGAAGGTTCCCCAATGCCAAATATTACTTGGCAGTTTATGGAAAAATCTGGTTCAAAGTTTGCACCCGTAGCCGGTTCTGATAACGTGCTACGAATATCAAGTCTGGGAGAAGAACATGGAGGGCGCTACAAGTGTGTGGCAGAGAATATAGCAGGCAGAGACGACCACATCACCGCACTAATTATTGAATGTGATTGTTTATCTTGATTGCGATTTGGGTTTACTCTTATCAATTGAATCCTTTTTAGTATGTATATACAAATTCCTGAATAAAGTTATAATTAAACTTTTTTCAACAGTTCCACCGAGAATCATTCCAAAATCATCAACGGAATATAAAGGTCTCGAAGGAGATAAAGCTTTAAGGATTCCGTGTGATGTCGTCGGTGTACCTCAACCTGTTATAACATGGAAATTGGAAGGAACTGCTATCACACCCAGTAAGTTATTCTTATTAAAATAAAAGTACAATGTACAAGTAATGGATACGTCGTGTTTTATTCTGTTTCTTATAAATAACCACTATGTATTGTCGCATGTTTCAGACGCGAAGTATCCCATAGAAAATGGAGCTCTAGTTATTGTGAATCCGGATAAAAATGACTCTAAATCATACACATGTGAAGCTAAAAACAATATTGGTTCAGTTAGTGCGACATTCCACGCAAGGGTTGAACGTAAGAACTAAGTCATATTGTTTTTCATAAATTAAACCATAACCATTATCAAAATACAATTATTGTGTAATCTGTATTTCAGAGTTCCTCAACGGCTTAGGCGTCCAACATCACGTGTACTTATTAGAGGGTGAAACTAGAAAACTGAAATGTGAGGCGTATAGTTCTAAATCTCAATCAGTTAGATGGTTCATTGTAAGTCTGTTCTAGATAAAATGGTTGTTAATTAAAATTACTTTTTATCCCGCCCGCTAATTTAATTGGAATTTACAGGAAGAAGAGGATATTAATATAGGTGAACCATTCATACAAGTGGTTAATGCTAGAGTAAACGACGACGGCAACTACACGTGTCGTGTGAGCGACAAGCATGGATACACACAAACACAAACGTACGTGGTGGATGTCGGTCACCCACCGAAGCTTTATTATCAAACTACCGTTAACGATTGGCGTGGTGATATAAATGACATTCTGTCGAACTGTGAAAATGATGCGAAACCACCAGCTGAAGTGAGTTCACACAACAGAATATAATGAGCTAACCTGAATCACATGATTTTGTATTAATTGCGTAAAGTATTGATGAGAACTGAGCTTTTTGAAAAACAGATAGGTAAATAGATAATCAAGCATTTATTACGGTTCTTTATTACGACCGAAAGTGCAGCGAAAAAGATTATATGATTATGTGATTAATTTGTAAGGTCTACATAATCAAAACACTTTTCGACTAACACTTTCAGATTGAATTCAAATTCAATGGCAAAGTCTTAACCAATCGGAACTTAACTGAAGTGGGAATTTCTATTAAATGGGGCCACTACACGTGCAACGTGAAAAACGTACATGGGTCAGTACAGAGGAGCTTCGATGTAAAATCTTCAGGCAAGTTTCAATTATTATTCGATTGTAAACATTCACTATACACATCTTGATCTCGGCTATAATGACAGCATTATTAACGATCCAAAGATCATGAGGATTAGGCGGGCTCTAAAGATGAGGAGGATGGGCAGCAGCACATACGAACATACATTTGCGACCACTAATTAATACGTAAATGGATATTATAGGGACCGCTACGTTTACAACCTCCTGTTATCCTATGTAGGTAAAGAGTGTCTCAGAATGATTTTCGTTTTTGAATTGACCAATACGCGCCAACCGCAGGTAGCAGGGGGAGGGGAGTGGACTCGTCCGCTTGGCCGGCTTGTTAAGTTTAGTAGCCATGAATCGTTTCACGGGATTACAGCGCGCGTTTTGCGTGAGAGCGTTTTATAAAAACAACGATTCCTACACTGTTGTTCGTCGTCTCTACAGGACACATTTTAATTTAAAAAGCTTAAGACATGTGCCGAGTGCCAATTTAATTAAGCATTGGGTGTGCAAGTTTGAAGAGACTGGGAATACAATGCCGGACAAATCGTCTGGGCGTAAAAGGACATCAAGAACGAGCATGAACGTCGATCGCGTTCGAAAGTATGTTATGGACGACCCACGGCAGTCATTGAGATAATGAGTGTGAACAAATGAATGGTGCGCATTTGCAAACGGTTGTTTTTCATAAATAAACTTCAAGAATTGCTCTTTAAATTAACATTAAATAAAACGAGATTTAATTGATATTTTGTTTTTTATTTAACATCTAAAAACGAAAAACATTCTGAGACACCCTTTATAATAACTACGGTAGGTTATAAATAATTGCTACTTGATTCAACAAGATAAAAAAAGGAAGTAGTTACCTAATATCTACTGTTTCCACCCAGTATTTCCTATGTGTACTTCTGCATCATCAAAATGAAATGGCAATTAGTTGACAATATTTTTTTATAATTAGATTTATACTAATTTATCTGATCAAACATTTCTGTTTCTTACAGCATGTTTGATAAATAGAAATTCCGAAGATGACCAATATATGCCGCTCTTGCTTACCGAAGAACTAACTTGGCCCAAATGGGAAACCACGAAATATTATTCAATAATAGAACCAGGAGAGAAGCTGACATTGTCTTGTCCTAACCGTCTAGAAGCACCAAACGCATTCCAAAAGTTTCCTAAACAAAGTGAATTAAATATATATTGTTATAAACAAGACATGTTCTCAGTGGACGGTAAATTTTATAAGCTTTCAGACCTACACTGCAGTAATGGGATTCAACCCTCCGTTTACAGAAATAAAATTAAATGCTCAACGGTCACCTCTGAATTGATAAGGGTGGGGTACAACGTAGCTGGTTTCTTAGAAACTTACGAAGTCTGTTTCGACCATGCTAAAAATGTGCCTTTGTATACTCGCGTGTTAATGACTCCTACGGACGGAAGTCTAAACTCAGCCCACAACTGGTACAAATACCCAGGAATTGGCAATGGAAGACGTGATACAGTATTTACATGTGAAAACTCGTTATCGTCGTGCTGTTATGGTAAATCTCAGCTAGTGAATGCTCGAGATTTCAATTACGGCCTTGCCAAGAACAGTACGTTTATGGACCCCCTGAATGTGGTCCTATCCTGGCGCCCATGTGGTAATAATGAAAGCGTAAGTAGTCTTTTCTAAACTTATGAATTTACATTGCTCTAAGTGCTTCGATTAACTGATCTGATTGAATGTCATTAACAAATAAAACAGAACATGAAGCTCTTTACTGTATCAAATACTATCTTCACAACTTCATCTTCCTATCGTTCTTATAAAAATATATTAAAATGTAGAATATCAGTACGAAATCAAGTAACCACTTAATATGTATAATTTCAGACCACTTGGGAAGATATCGATGAGATGGTGAGGAGCCAGCTCATAAACTACAATGAATTCGTTTCCTGGTCTGGTACACACACATTGCAAGAGAGAGATGGAGCTTTCATACCACGGTTTTTATGGAAGGTATGTTTTTTTTTCTAAAAAAATAAATTCATATCAGATACTGAATCCTTGCTAAAACGCTTATAAATATTTGCATTCATAGAACTACTTTAACGTGTGGAGTCAGAAAATATTAGTAACCCCAAGTTCCAAACGTGATGTTGTATATAAAAGTCACTATTGCCACTACTTTTACAACTAATTCAGCTACTTAACGTTGTTATTTTATAATTCCTTATGATATTCTTCATTTACGAATAGATTATTGTTGATATTCCTAAATACTATGTATTAGCATTATAAGAATATTTATAAATCCAGATTACAAAATAATCGGGTATAATCTATAATAAACTACCTACACTATCATAAAAATTTCAGGTGCTGAGATTTGACGAAGACGAGTCGATAGCTATAGTCCACGTAAACGATCCGTCACCCACATACAAGGACATCAAATGTGATAACATCTACACAGAAGACGAAATACCTTGGTTTAAAGCGAGTGACGAGTTCACTTACTGCTGCAAACTGTCCGACTTCCTTGAAGCGTTCGATTTGCGCGAGACCGACATTGGAGGCAAGTTTCTTATCTGATTTACATATTCAACATCTTCATAACATTATACGTTAAACTTCTTAATAAGAAGCATCCAATCACTGACTTGATTGGGTTTTCAACAGCGCACTATGCTGGGTCCTCTTTGTTATATTGACGAATAAGCAGATGTACTTAATTACCATTGCACGTAACTGGCCCATGTATACCTTAAGGACCAAATTCAACCTAACCTGCCCGTGGTACACCCTGCTGAATCCTAATGAGTTTCTGACGAATCTCTGGTTTCCTCATATGGGGTGTAGGTCTGATGTGCCTACTTTGTAAGTAAAAGCGCAAATACACCTCCCTAAACCTGTGCTTGGAAAGCAAAAGCAGCCGTGCTAGCTAAAGGAGCTAGCCTCCTCGATGAAAGATTAAATAATTGATTACATAACGACACTCGTAATATTGAATCAGGGCAGAAGCTAAAATCTAGATAGTTATTTGAGATAGGGCACGTCGTTTTTTTGCAGGAAATTCGCGATTAGGAGATTCGTGATGTAATCTTGATGTAGGGGTATGACGGAGTTTGTAAACAATCTAATCTGCACCTACATCTCCAGGTCCGGAGTCAGACAGGAATACTTTCGGGAAGACACAAAGCATGCAGTTTTATGTAATAGGTTGGCAAATGGGCCGATGGCCGACCTGATGGAAAGTGGTTACCGCCGCCTGTATACCTACAGACTAATAGGATTGCTGATGCGTTGCCAACCTTAGAGACACATTTGAAAGTCTCATGTGCCTGTAATTTCTGTCTGTAATAACTGTCAGCCATACCTACCCGTCCGTTTTTTTTAAAGAAAAAGTAAGCCTTATTGTCCACGACACGTTTGGTGCAGTGGCTGACCAATCGGCTTCTGCTCTATGGGTCGTGGGTTCGATTCCCGCACGCAACAAATATTTGTATGGCCCACAGATAGTTGTTCCGGGTCTGGATGTTTGTGCATGTGAAGATTTGTGTCTGTAAACGCACTCACGATACAGGAGAAATCCTAGTATGGGGCAACGTTTTTTAAAAAGAACAGAATAATGGTATTATGTTTTTTATTAATATAAGTTTATTTTTTTAGGATAATTGAAGGAGACTTTTTGAAAAAGAAGATATATACCTAGTATACATTTTTGATCATGACATATTTTCAACATACATCCGACACTCAACGCGTATGAAAGTACAATGGCTACAGTTTGTTATTGTATAAGAGCTGTGTTACAATTTTGGTGTACAATAAAGTATATTCTATTCTATTCTACGACCGAAATCCAAAATATCAAAGAAAACTCGTTATATATATGTATTCACGATTTAAAAGTGACAATCTTAGTACTTTTCTTGTGCTTATTTAAAAATCATAATATTAGAATTGTTTTTCATAAAAATATTAAAAAGAAAACCTACCTACGTTTTTAATAAAACTAACAATATTACGAGCCGTTTCATTTTTCGTACGAGTTTAGTTTGATCGGCAGAGTTCTTATAATATGCAGAGCTTTACATTAGGTAACATAACTCGCCCTATCTAAATCTAGATCAAATCGACCTTTGGCAGAGATACGATATTAATTCACTAATTGTCGCTGACGACACCATCCCTGTTACCTAGCCTGTTTCCATAGATTCATAACGGGTGAATCCATAGACATAATATGAATGACTCAATGTTGATATAATTACGACTAGAGATATTTGTAACTTACTTTAACCGGTATTTTAGGAGTAAGTTTAGAAAACTTGAGTTGGATTAAATTAAAGCCAATTGTTGATATTGATTTTGCTTGATCTAAGAGCCCGTTCACACAGCGGATCCGTTTTAACCGATCTATCGGTACAGGATGTGTTGTTTACATCTGTCGAATTCCATTCCGTTCTACCGATCTCGATAGACAGCATCTGGCAGGCAGGATACAATAAAAATAACTGACCGTGTGTGGAGGTACCCATACTACATACTTCTCCAGACATCTTCATGTACGGATCCGTTCTTTATACTATTCCCGGCATCCAGTTTTTGATGACAAAACGGTATGTGTAAAAATGTCGGACCAGTATTTTTTACTGGATTCGGAATACTGTGGTGTACGTGAACTCACTCATAAAACTACAGGCGCCATCACCAAAATAAGAACGGATCCGCTAAAAACAGTCCTGTAAACAGTTTCTGTGTGAATAAGGGTACAAGAATAAGGTACAATAGGAAGCGTATGGAAGATAATTACTTCAACCTGATTTAGATTTTTCTGCTGAATCGAAGGCGATATTTTAAATTATTTATTAAAATTTCTGCTAATGATTCGAATTCGGATGTAGAAAATATTTATGGGTAGAGTCTATAGAGAGAAGGGAAATGGTTTTGATAGTAAAATATTTATTTTATGCGTGTGGAACTGGAGAGCCACAACTTTACATAGAAACAACTTCATGCGGCACGCGAGCCTCAGGTTTCCTACCCCTGGTATAGACGATAACGAGGTATAAATCCGATCGCAGAACCGGCATTCATACAGATAAGTTATTATCCATAGATACATCATTAAAAGAGTACCTAACTGTCTATTTGCTTACCCACTTACGCCCGGTTCCTATGGCCTAAAACGAATAGTTTTGTTTACCAATGGTAGCATCATTAGGGTTCTATACCACAAAATGAAAAAAAAAACGGAACTCTAAGCCGTGTATGTGGTCAATCAGAGTGCACTAGTGGGTGCGGGGGCGGGCGCGGGCGCTCGGGTCTTGGCGTCTGCGTGTTCACAGTAGTGCACAGAGTCATCATCTTCCTGCCCTGGTCCCAAGTTACTTGGGGTCGGCGCAATATGTTTTTCTCTTCCACTCTTCCCTGTCAGCCGTCTCATTATCATTTACTCCCTTATCTTTCATATCCTCCCTCACACAATCCATCCATCTTTTCTTAGGTCTCCCTCTCCCCCTCCATCCATCAACAGAGTACTTTTTTATATAGCAGTAGTGCCAAACGAGCTATCGTAGCGTGCGTGTGTTCGGTCGTTCTCAAACTTTGCTACGTAGTTAGAAGACATGGATGACGATTTTATTTTATTAATGGAAAATTCGTACTTGAAATGGACATAGCAGTATATGAAGTTTGGTACACACGATTTAAATTAATTCTAAATTAATTCAAAGATATAAATTCTTCCGTATTGATATCCATGACGACACTTCGGCGGGTGTATCAAAATGGTTTAGAACCACTCGCGCAGTCACCTAACAGACGCTACATTACTGTGAACTATACGAGCGGACTGAGCCATTAGAAACACCCGCGCCACCCGCACCCGCGCCCGCCTCATGCAGACGCGCGGCTCGCGGGAGCACTGTGAATGTAACTGGCGTCTACATACATTTGATTTACACGCGCCTGCGCTCGCACCTGCGCCCGCCTCCAATCTGAAATACGGCTTTCAGAGTGGAGGCGGGCGCAGGTGCTAGCGCGGGCGCATGTAAATCAAAATGTATGTAGACGCCGCGCCATGCCAGTTGCATTCACAGTGCTCCCGCGAGCCGCGCGCCTGCATGAGGCGGGCGCGTGTGTTTCTAATGGCTCAATCTGCTCGTATCGTTCACAGTAATATAGCGTCTGTTAGGTGATTGCGGGCGTGGTTCTAAATCATTTTGATACACCCGTCGTAGCGTCGTCATGGATATCAATCAATACGGAAAAATGTATATATTTGAATTAATTTAGAATTTATTTAAATCGTGTGTACCAAACTTCATATACTGCTATTTCCATTTCAAGTACGAATTTTCCATTAATAAAATCAAATCGTCATCCATGTCTTCTAACTGCGCAGCAAAGTTTGAGAACGACCAAACACGCGCACGCTACGATAGCTCGTTTGGCACTACTGTGAACACGCAGACGCCAAGACCCAAGAGCCCGCGCCCGCCCCCACACCCGCTAGTGTAGTCTGATTGACCACTAATGGGATCCAATCTTATATTAACAAAAGAACGTGATTAATAGAGTCTATTCAAAGTAACATTTTAGCCATATGAAGTGAGATAAAACCTGCCAAGTTATTAGCGAACTACTAGCTTAATTGGGACAAAGTTTATATGGCCAATAGCTTCGGTAGTACTGCAGGCCTAGCCAAGTTACAAACGTTTCATATCGAATCTCTTTCTACAATCGTTAACGCCTCGGCGTAAGCGATCTGAGAAAGCGATAAGTTGGTAGCCAAGTTGATACGACTGAGTCGATCGCTCTTTCTACAATGTTATTAGAAAACACATATACTTTAGTCTATGGTGAGCATTCCTATACACGTCAAACTAACTTCAAAGTCACAGTTGTGTACTTGGTGCGCGGGTTAAAGTTTTGGTTTGAATTGTTAAGGAAGGAATAAGTAATTGTTTTAAGTGATAAAAAAAGTAAGCGAAATAAGGTACAAGTTCTTTTTATAATTGTTTTATTATAATATCACAGTGCGGAATGTAATTTTAAACATTACTGTGACTCGTAATGTTATGATTATGATCCTGCATATGAATGAAAGATGCCTACCTTAAATGAAGTGATAACTTTTATAGGATGGAATCTAGATCTCGAACAAGCCCGGAACAGTTCGCAGCTTTATTGGAATTCATGGAAAGGTACGTAAATTATTAGTTATTTCGTAAATATCTTCCTTTGTTATTTGAAAATCTATCATACTCGGGCACTTGAAAGTTTGAAAAGTAAACAATGACGTGAAGTTTGATACGCGACGTGAACTAATCTTACCACTTATGAAGCAAACAATAATTTGTGTTTGACTCTTTACTTAATCAATTGACCATTTGTTTCTCTGAAATAGTTTTAACTTATGTTCTAGCCATGGCGATATATCGAGGCCCCAGCAAGGACCTCAAGGGCGAATAAAAGCTGACCGACTGTGGCAGGAATTGGTAGATTTATTAAACTCCAGTGGTGAAGGAGTAATAAGGCCATTGGAGAAATGGAAAAAATAAGACCCCACCTGTATTTCTCACAAAAACCACGGTAAAAATATTATTGTATGGTGTTGGTTTTCTTATTATTATCATATTTTATTATTCTACAAGAATAAGGTACATAACAACAATCAGCTTAATTCATAGACTAGAAAATGATTGATGAAAACATGCATGACTAAAATTAACAGACAAATATGTTTAGGTGTGGGCAGACTGGAAAACTAAAACAAAGAAAAAAGCCTTAACAATACGTTGCGAGGCTTCTGGTACTGGTGGTGGTCCAAGCAGCAGACAAACTCTCACTGCTTCAGAAGAAAGATTGTTGGGCATAATGAGTTTGACTGCTGTCGTTGGTCAAGCTGGAATTGGGGAGAGAGGCTTTGATGTTAGTTTTATTCTTGCTTATTACTATACTTTCTTTTATAAACAAGTGCAATTTTTCTAATTTATATTCTTCATATTTTTCAGGCCCCACCGTCAGAGGGAAACTCTCTACCACCACCGACCAGAGATTCTGTTCATCCAGTCTGTCCGTCCCAAATTTCTGCCACAGATGATTTTATTCCTTCTTATTATATCCAAGAAGGTATCTTTTTATTTTTAAAGATGCAATGTTTTGTCTGTGTAATTCATTTGGGCACAATTTAATGTGACTATAATTATTTATTCTCAGCAACAACATCATCTACCGCCCCTCCTTCACTACCACCATCTGGAGAACTTTTACACTATCCTCCACCTCCAGTGATAACGCCGCCACCCGGCACTGCATCTGCTCCAATGCCGTCAGCGACGTCACCCACCGCGTCCACGTCACGGGGACTCCGCAGCGGCGGCGGCGTGTGCGCGCTGGCAGCCGCCCGTTGCCCGCGGCGTCGCCCACCACATCGACACCGCGGCGCCGCGGGCTGCTTCGAGCGCGCATACGCCGTATGCAAACGCCCTTCGAACGAGCCACGAGCGAGTTCGTGGCTGTCGAGCATCGCCGGCTGCAGCTAGAGGCAGACCGCGAGAAAAATAGCCACGACAGGGAAATGGAAAAGCTGCGATTGGAATCGAGAAGAATTGAAATTGAAGAAAATCAAACTTTAATTTTAAGTTGTTTGGCTGGTACTGTAGACAAATTGATAGAAATTTTACCACAGTTGAGACTATCATCACTACCTTCGACAGATATTATACCTTAAAATGTCTAATGTAGTGATAATGTTCTCAGCTGTAGGCTACGAACATTTCAAATTGCCTACAATATCAGGTTAACAATAAATTATTTCAATTCTTTGCTATTCCAATCCAATTCCCTTCTCAAAAAAATGTATGTAGGGTAAAAATTGTATCATTTTTATTTCTTCTAAATTTTAATTTAGACTTTAAATGTAAGAACTGAAGCCAATATTTATGTACAGGAACTTTAGGTAATTGATTTTTATTTAAAGTATTTTCTAACAATCTACTAATATTATAAAGAGGAAAGATTTGTATTTTTGTATGTAACGAATAAACAAAAACTACTGGACCGATTTCAAAAATTCTTTTGCCATTAGAAAGCTATATTATCACTGAGTAACATAGGCTACGGGCGGAGCCGTGAGGACACAGCTAGTAATACCTAAAATGTATTGAGTGAATTATAAATACCAAGTATTGATAACTGAAAAATCCTTCCTCCTTACCTACCATGCATGCAACACTAAATTATTATGAATGTCAGTGTTTTAATAAAAATAATAAAAGTTTCTGTAATAATAAAGCTGTTTTATTAATAATTTAATATCTAAGTACATTACATTCAAAATAAAATTAACTGGACATTTTCAAAATACTGTCAATAACCTTATTATTAATATTTATATAAGATTAATTTAATATAGAATACATAAAAAGCTTAATTTATAAATATGAACTCTCAAAAAAATCTTATTAAAGCTTAAAATAATCTTATTATAACCTATTCAACAAACAACTCAGCATGGCTCTTCCTTGAATTGCCTCACTTTGGCTACCCATAGCAGCAGTGGGTGTGGGATCTTGCATGCTTATATCATCCCCATCGTCATGTGCAGTAGCAAGTGGTTGTGGTAGTGGTAAGTCAGCTTTCAAAGCTATGTTGTGTAACACACAACATACCGTTGTAATGTTGCTAGCTACATGAGGATGATAGTGAAGAACCCTGTCTCTGAGCAAACATCTCCACCGAGGTCTGAGTAATCCAAAACAGCGCTCAATGCAGTTCCGGGCTTGCACATGCTTTTGAGTGTATTGTTCTTCCCTAGAACCTTGAACTGCATTGAGGATAGGTGTCATAAGCCAAGGGCGTTGTGGATATCCAGTGTCACCTGAAAAATTATTTTTTGTAGACAAAATAAAAAGAAATCCTATAGATTAGATTTTTTTACTATTATAAATACCTACCTAATAGCCATACTTGTTCATTATTTTGATGAAGTTCACGCATATATGATTCAACTCTACTCGAAGACCATATATGTGAATCATGTGTAGCTCCACCAAACTTTGCATTCACATTTACAATAAGAAGATTATTGTCATAAACCTGAAAATAAAACTATTATTAAGAAATGATTTATCTAGCTTTAACATGCCATACAGTCTAAATAAATATTATATCTACCATTTGAACATTTAATGAATGATACATACATACATAATATCACGCCTTTTTCCCATGGGGGTAGGCAGAAACTATAGAACGCCACATGCTACGACCCTTACATACCCCTTTCGCTTCATCCACATTATACATCTTGTCATACACGCACGCCGGTTGAGAGTACTACGCACCTGACCTTTGTGAAGAACATCACCAATAACATCGATGGATGTCCTTCTAGGACGTCCTCTACCGGCGTTCCCATTAACATCCGCCTTATAAATTCCTTTTGTTAATCGCCGTTCACTCATTCTCTCAACATGCCCAAATCACCTAAGCATACTCCTTTCAATTTTTGTCACTACATCATCTTTTAAACCGCAACTTTGTCTAATCTCTTCATTTCCCAATCTATCATTCAAAGTTACATCGCACATACTTCGCAAGGAACGCATTTCCACGGCATTTATTCTACTTTCATGCCTCTTCTGCCACGACCAACATTCACTTCCATACATAAGCGTAGGTACCAACACACCATTATGGACAGCCAGCCGTGCCTTTTTGGACATCGACTGGCTAGCTACAACCGCATGCATAGCACCATTTACTTTATTTCCCGCATTTGCTCTCCTTTCCACATCTTCGTCAATCTTACCATCTCTTGTAAACATACTTCCCAAATAAACAAACTCATTCACCTGTTCAATACTTTCATCTCCTATCTTTACTTTACACTCAGATACATCTGCATCTCTTTCAAAAACCATTACTTTCATCTTGCTTACATTAATTTTCATCCCTTTCATATTATATGCTCCATTCATCATAGTTACCATGTCTTGCAACTCTTCCACCGACGATGCAAGCAAAACTTGATCATCTGCGTAGAGAAGACATTTGACAGGCAACTCATTCATTTTCAATCCACACTCACTCCCTTTTAAATCTGTCAAACAACTATCCATGTATAGGTTGAACAGCCATGGAGACGCTACACAACCCTGTCTAACACCTCTGGAGATGCCAAACCAGTCTGTGAACGCCCCATTTATCCTAATACAAGCACTGGAATCCCTGTACAGCGATTTCAGTGCCCGTATCAAGCGCCAGTCCACCCCGTACAAAGATAGTGTCGACCACAATTCTTCCCTCCACACACTATCATAGGCGTTCTCCAAATCAATGAAAGCGCAGTACACTTTCTTGTGCTTTGCCAGATGTTTTTCGGCTATGCACCTCAAGGAGAAGATCTGATCCATACAGCCCATCCCCTCTCTGAACCCTGCCTGAACATCCCATACTTTCTCATCTGTTATTCTTATCACTCTGTTAATGAATGATATCCTTTTCTATTATAAAAAAGATGCTCTTCATCGTTGGGCTTTACCAAAGCTATATGGGTACAATCTATGCACCCAATTACACCCGGCAGGCCAAATCTTCTTTGGAACCTGAAACAATAATTTATTAATTTTAATTTTATGTAATACATGCACTTAATAATTTAAATATTGTTAAATAATTTGTTAAGTACTCACTCTTGTTTTATAAATGCTCTGTCTTGTCGTGTTTTCTGAAATACAATCCATTTTCCCATGAGAGCAGAGTGGTTCAAAGCATCAACAACTTGTCTGATGCACCGACTAGCTGTGCGCTGGGCAAGATACTGAGTGACACCAACAATTCAACACCAATAATATCACGCTTTGTATTCCCTGAAGGGTTACGTAGGGGTATTTTAGTAACATCCTCGTTTCGCCAGTTATGTTTAATTCCCATGTAATAGGGGGCGAGCCTATTGTCATCAACCGGGCACAAATCCAGACTCCGGGCTGCTGCTGAGAAATTTCTAATGGAAAAACCCAATATCACTTTGCCCGACCTGGGGATCGAACCCAGGACCCTATTATTATGATAAATCAGGCAAATGCCACCATAATTACTATTTATAAGGATAAGTGAGAATAATCAACAATTGATGTTTGTACAGGAGGAAAATTATTAATTAATTACAATGAGTACGACGTGGTTGGATATTGTTTTAAGAAACAAAACAGCTCATCTATGAATAATGATGGGTACCTATAAACGAAACACTTCTTCGAAAGTGTAAGTTAAGTCACAAAGCACGCAACAAGTAGTCACCAAGACATTTGTATCATATACCCCAAGTAATGGATTGCCTTGTAGGTCTAGTGGTCGCAAGCACGACTGCTGAGCATAGAGTCCTGGGTTCGATTCCCAAGTCGGGCAAAGTGTTATTGGGTTTTTCAATTAGGAATTTCTCAGTAGCAGCCCGGTGTCTGGATTTGTGCCTGGTTAATAGCAAGGGGCTCGCTCTCTAATACATGGGACTTAAACATTACTGGCGAAAAGAGGGTGTTTTAAAAACACATCTGCCGAACCCTTCAGGGAATACAAGGCGTGATGTTATAGGTAATGGAATTTTGAATAGAAAGAATCTTCTTCATCTTAATCTTATGTAGGTAGTGTTGGGAAAGCCAGCAGCACATAGCCTTTGTCCGGTGCTGCTATGTACCGCGAGGGTGTTAGAGAAACACCGTTGTTTACCCGGGTCGTGCCAAAAGCGTAACACGAGAGGGGCATTGGTGCTTACCGCCGAGGATCCCAGAGCCAGAAAAAAATAACAATAGTACTTTTTGACCTCCTGTGCAATAGGCTATGAGGGAGATTAGGGATCTTACACGTAGAACTAAATATCGCTAATAAGTGACTGTCTGATAGCAGCCCTCTGTATGACACTTTAGAGATCAGTATTGTATTTGTTTTAAGTCGTTTTGGCTGATTGAGTGGGTATGTCAAAAACGTTAACGCACCACACGCATACTTTGCTGCTCTTGTTGTACACCAAAAACTAAAGAATTTTAGACCTTGCTTCTTGGCTCCTCAGTGACTCCTCTCCCGTAAAAACCCGTGACTTGTTCCTACTTAACTACGTAAACGATTGTGAGACTCATAAAAGGTCAAGAACTTAACCATAATTATTATGATTGACCTAGAAATACCTAACTATTTCAGTCAAAAATTAGTTACAATGCCGCGAAATCAGTCTACCCGTTCCAAGAACTCCAAACCTATCTTGGCCTATGACCTACAACTAGGAGTTAAGAGTTAAAAAAAATATTTTTGGCGACCAGTTCAGATACATCAAATTCGAGGAGTCTGAACATGATCATGATCTCGTATGTAACCTTCGCTTGAAGTATTAAAAATATTATTCCTCGAATTCTTCTTCCCTCGTGTCAGCACGATCTATATGACAATAGCTTCTGCCGTGGTGAAAAGATAAGCCATTTCGCCAATAATGATAAAATTATTAAATGCTTTTTCACATTGTTCATTGTTCTAGGATTCATTTGAGACTTACATATTTTGTTCAGTCAGGTCCATAACTATCAAAACCATGACTGAAGTATTACTTTTTACTGTCAAGTTGAAATAATAATTAGTGATTTTGTTTGGAGGCAAAACTACTTCTTTTAGATACATGACACATAGAAATAGTGCCTATTAAGTTATGCTTATAAATATCTATACATTATAATAAAAGTGTAGCTGATCGCTGTCTGTACATGGAAGATATTAGAGAAAAACTATTATTGAGGGTCTTTATTAGCGCAATAGAATCCAAAACAATGATTTTTATATTTTTTTTATTTTTGTCTGTGCGTTTGAATGCGCTTATTTCAGAAACGGCTTAACCGATTTGGATGCTGTTTTCACTAATGTATTGCGGTAAGCTTCACTTAACATTTAGTGTTTTATTTCAATCGGTTCAGCAATAAGAAAATTATATCAATTTAAAGAATCACGTCAAACATTTATTGGAAAAATGAAAAATAATTAGGCTATATACCGATCCTCAATGCAGAGCCTAAACCACTGAAGCTAGAAACATGCAATTTGGACAGTAGGTTCCTTTTGAAACATAGGCATCCACTAAGAAATGATTTTTGGAAATTCTATTCCAAAGGGGGTAAAATAGGCGGTTTAAATTTGTTACGATATTCACGCGGACGAAGTCGCTGGCAAAGTTCTAGTAGATAATATAAACAAACATTATGTGCTGAAGAGGATGATTTAATAAAGTTTTGAATCACAATTAATATCTAGGTACTTACCCACATATTACAGCTAATTCATATGTGGCATTGTTATTTGGAATAATATTGGACGTATCCTTATTTATTATCATTAATACTAATAATATTAAATAATTAGCACCATAAATATAACGTTTTCTGTGCCCAAACTGTTTTACTTGATAAACTACACGTTTGTAATAAAATTTTGTTCTTATCTATATGTAGGATAGGTACGTACATACAATGTGAAAAATAAGACCGATTACAGTTTTATTCTGGGAACAGTCTTCATCTTTAGCTAGATAACATATTTTACGATGTACAATTTTGCTGTTATTACGTTACAGGCAAAAATTAAGGGATTCAGATTAATTAGTGAGTATCAGATTACCATCTAGGACGATTAGGTCCGAGTGGAGGCAAAGGTTTTGCTGTTATCTGCAGTGGTCAATTTACTGACTACTTATGGATTGGGTAGTAATTATCTAGCCGTCCATTTTGTATCCAAATCATTCACTTTCATACATTTGTGGTTCAAAAGCAGAAAGTGCCAACGTTAAAAAAATACAGGTTAGGTAAGTACCTACTTCTAATTAGCTGGCCTTTCTCAGGGTTACTAGGTATGATTGATATAACACATAATACCTAGTAAACTACTGGCTTTCACCAGCTAATTTGAAGAGACTTTAGATATTCTGGCAAAACGTATTATTTTAAGTATTTTTTTGTTTAGGCGGTTAAGCAGCATGACCAACTCTTTAGTTGTTACTTAAAGTTACATACCATAACTAACGACACTATCACCAAAAAAAAATGTTTGCTAACTCAAAGTGCGATATTCTGTTAGAATACGATATTTAGGTGATACGCGAGTTTTATTTGCACTTTTCTGTCTTTTTTCAATTATAAACTTGACAACGAAGTTGGAGACACTGCGACGATAACCAATTTAACTTAGATATTACCTATATCTGGATAATAACAATGAAAAGGAAAAACCTGGGTAGGTACTGAATGAGATCAAAACAGGTGTTTACCCGCGGCAAAAACACGACACTATAAAATGCCCAGCGTCTCTTAATTTCCCACAGTGTGCAGTGTGAATTATTAGGAATTGTTAGTATATTATTATAGACGGATAAAATATTAGCATTCAAAATGTGGTGGCGGATATATCCGCACGTAATATTGTTAATATTCGCATATATATTCAAGGCATCATGCGAGGGGACCAGCAGCTTAACCTTTGTCATAGATGACACACTGTCTATGACCGACGATATTGATCAAGTTAAGAGTAGTGCGAATAAGATCATGAATATTGTATTTAATGAAAAATCCAGTCTGATTAACAATATGGTGCTGGTCACATTTAATGACCCAGGTAATGTACTTAAATCTATTAGGCCCACCTGCGCAACATCGTTTAGCTCAGTTTGTATGGCTGTGAATACTAAATATTCAAAAACATAATCGAGTAAATACGAGTGTTTAACTTTTTGATATCTTTAATCATTGTTACTAAATATCTTATACGGTTTCAGACTCGCAAGTAAGAGCGGTGACCAAAGATCGCACCAAATTTAAAAAATGAATTAGACACAATATTTACAATCCAGATTGTTGGGAGTATGCAATGAAAGGATTACTCCTAGCATTAGAAAAAAGTCTTCCTGGGTCGTACCTTTACGTATTCACTGATGCCACTGCTAAGGACCACGTTGACAGCGCCTTGGTGATAGAAATGTGTCAAAAGAAACAGAGTCAGGTAAGATCCATAAAGAAAAACATTTAGTTTATGATTACGCTTTAAATGGAAATAAAAGAAATTGATGCCATTGTGGAAACGTGTGGGCAATAAGAATCAAAAGAGTTATAAAAAAATACAAATCTCTCTTTTCAATGTCGAATTCGGTAGTCTCATTAAAAATTTCCATTATTCGCCATTTGATGTAGGTACGGGGCATAATTTGTAGTCAATTGCTCACGTCCTCTTAATTTTTCTTATTACCTACCATGGAAAACTTAATAGTTACTTTACTTATAGATAACATTCGTGCTCACCGGTCGCTGTTGGGGTAGTCAAACAAAAGTCTTCAATGTTTTTTACGACATAGCAGCCGCTTGTTCTGGACTTGCGTTCTACGTTAAAAAGAATGAAGTCAATCAGGTAATTACTTACTTTGTTTATTCTAAATGTGGACAAATTAGGGACGTGGTTACACCGAAAAGTAATAAAGACGTTGAATTATTAATACTAAACTAAAACTAAATATTACGTACACACAATGATTAAAATGTTATAATTATAAACGCTAATTATAGGTCAATTAATTTTAGGTGCTCCGTACAATAGAAGAAACAATAAAAGGCAACAAGACCGTGATGGTCTCGAGGAGAGTACCTGCCAAAGTTTACACGGATATTCCAGTAAGTGCTATAACATGTTATGCGGAGGGAAGAAAGTCATGTTACTAGAACATTATTAAGTAAAATTATAAATGTTGATGGATATACAAATAGAGGTAGGGCAAAGAAAAGATGGATGGATTGTGTGAAGGATGATATGGGTAAGAAAGGAGTGAGTACTGAGATGACGGCTGATAGAGGAGAATGGAAGATGAATACGTGTTGTGCCGATCTCACCAGGTGAGGGATAAAGGCAGGGAGGTGATGATGATGATACCATAACATGATGAAATGTTACCTACTCGCACTGAGCTTTGCGAGGCGGCTCCTGCGACTTGGCGCCGAAAGATTTTAGTAATAGAACTAAAGTTGTAGACGGCGGGCACGGCACGCGCTGCTGAGCTACAATCCGATTGGTCTAAATCTTGTTTCAGCGCGTGCGTACGGACGTGCAGCTGCACTCAAACAAACGCAAATCTCATGCTTCATTGCGGTACCATACCTACACTACCTAAATGGATGTCTTTACTTCGGAGGGACAGTGCAAATAGCTTTTGAATGTATTTTACTTTTCAGCGTTCCTACTTACAATACTTATTGAATAGGTATTGTTTATATACCCCTCGTTTACACCAAAAAATAAGTTGTAATACAAGCTATGGACAAATTGTGTAAAGTAGTTACTTGTTTAAAAAAAAATAACATGTGTAAAATCTGTTGTTTACTATGCGTGCCAAATAAGAATAGGATCGCGCTTGCTACAACTTCACACGATAGCTGTCAAATTAGTACGGACAGCAAAAAAAAACTGTGAAAAGAAAAATGTTATATTTTTTTATTCACAGATTTCATTATTATTTATATTCATTTTTATAAAATGTTATTTCTTGAATTCCATAAATAGATAATTTTGGATAAAATTAACAATATTTGAAAACAGTATTCATTAAAGAAATTAAATAATATACATATATAGTTAACTTCACGAAATGCTACTGGTCATCCTAATATGTCGCCATAATAATAATATAATTATTGTAAGTATCAAGACTTGGCACACGAGGTTGCCGACATGTGGGAGGTTGACTCAGCAGCCATTGTGCCGATAGTCGTTACGGCCAATGGCTTAATAGCCACCACCATCGAGACCACCATCTGACGAGGCTCTCGTTGGGCAGCTGGGTCAAAGGCCCGATACAGAAAGCGGTACTTCTGGACACGGCACGTATTGTCAGGAAGTTCCTCTCTCTGAGGCCCTGACCACCGGTAGCTTGGACCCTGTTCCCGATGCCGGTGGGCTACTATTTTTTATATTTTTAAATGTTTTTATTTGTGTTTTGAAATATTTAAAAATATAATTAAGTATGTAGTATAAATGAATAAACGATATAATTATTGTATAATTAATTTGGCGTAAATTGACTAGAAATACCAAAAAAGTGAACTAAAAATAATTAAACTGAGTATAATTTCTTTATTTATTTTTTTGCACACCGTACGTTTTGGTAATGAAGTTCACGAGTATTGCGGAACAAAATGGCGTCTTGACAGTACTATTCTTATTTGGCACGCATAGTACTTATTTTAAAGGTCTACATAGGTACATGTTTGTTGCGTGCAGTATGTATATGCATTTTTTTTTAAATTGTCAGGTACATGTAGATTACCTGTTTTGTACCTTGGTGTTTTTATTCATTGAAATCGTACAACGTAGACACATAATTATCCTGAACTACAAAAGATAATTTTCAAAGGATTCCAATTTTAGAATATTTGATTTACGTTACATTATTCGATTTATATTTGATTTGACGATTTTTTGGTATATTTATTTGCAACAAAATGCTTATTGAAAATTTTTGGCATTACTACTATTTTATTACTCAATGCATAAAAAAACAATAAGTACCTACTTTCGTTGAAGTATGTTTATAAAATCAACAGCATTATGTTTTTGATAAAGTGTTCTATCTAAGTTATTTGTTTCAGTTCAACATAGATGAGCACACTGAGTATGCCATCGTCTCAGTGTCCGGCTCAGATGTCTCATTGAGCTTAAAGGGACCTTTTGCACGTCAAGAGAAGATCATGTGGAACAAAAACGGAAAAGTAAGTAGGTATTGGTTAAGAAAATAATTTTAGACAATATATAATTTGCGTACAACGGCTTCGAAATGAAGACTTGTAAACCGCTAGTCTAGCAGTAAATGGATAAGGATTTTAAAATTGTCTTTTTACAGGTAATAAAATTAAGTAATGCTACTCCCGGCCGATATGTGGCTACTGTGATGGGTCAAACCACTACGTCTGTCGTCATCGTCGGCAGAACTGATTTTCTCTTCAGTCATGGCTTCTCAGAGGTACCACCCAAGACGCTGAGCGATACGTCACCGCAGCCGATCGCTGGTGAGTTCATTAAATTATTTACTCAACACAGCTTCACGGAATATATCCATCGTGATTTACTAACACAGTTACTTTATTTCAACGTTCAGAATTATTAGTTTTGAACCAGCTTGAAGAATAAAAAATGATTTATACATGGTTCAGTATCAAGTTCTTTTGTGCTTTCTTTTCTCGGTTGATGAAATCATTTTAAAATAAAAAAAAGTTAGTGTCTGTGTGAAAAATAATGAATATGTGGCGGAACGCTACGTGCCTCAAAAATAGTTACAAAGTGAACAGTCGAAATACTAAAGTTATGTTGGATAAAACCCATCTTGATAAAAACAGGAAACAGGAAAACACATAACATCACGCCTTATATTACCCGAAGGGTTCGGCAGAGTTGTTTTTAGTACGCCCTCGTTTCGCCAGTTGTGGTTAAGTCCCATATAATAGGGGCGAGCCTATTACCGTTAACCGGGCACAAATCTAAAATCCGGACTGCTACTGAGAAATTCCTATTGGAAAAATCCAATAACACTTTGCCCGACCTGGAGATCGAACCCAGGACCCCGTGATCAGTAGTCGCGCTTGCGACCACTACATCAACAAGGCAACCAGGAAACATACAATAAAATCGTTCATTGCCTGCAAAAGTCTACGAAATTAATTCGGTTAGGTAATTAGTTTAATTGTAATTGTCGATATGGAATGTCCACACGTAATTTTATTTACTGGTTTTATGTTTCATTAAAATACAGTGGTGGTCATATAATTAGAAACACAGAGTCACTTGGTAGTGTTAGATACTTTTTATGTTATTATTGCAATTAATTGGACGTAAAAGATTCATTTACCACATTAAAATGTACACTCGTAACTGTAGTTTAAAAACGTGTAGTTTATCTAACATCTGTTTTTCCCACTTGATGTCTAGATGAATGTATCCCGCGTCTTAAAGACCGAAAGTCAACCCCAAAAAACCTTGTGAAACTGCTTAGAAAATGTTTATTCAAAATAATTTCATATTTTCAGATGCCAACGTCCACCTGTCGATATCTGTCACCGATCCGAAACATTCAGTTAAAATAGTATCTGCCAATATTTTGCAAATGGATGAAAAACCAATAAAAGAGCTACCTTTGGCAGAGGTTTCTAAAGATTTTTACATAACGAATCAGTTTGTGGCGCCATCGCAAATGTTCAAAGTTGCCGTATGTATTTTTATTATACTTATTATCGTTTCTAATATCTAAAAACTCAGTAGAGAATTTATGTGATGAAACTTTTTTACGCTGCACGCTGCTGGTGCTGCATGCTAAACCAGCTGCTGAGGTTCTAGTAATGCCAAAGTAACGTTATGCCAACATATGACCATGTGAGTGAGGTCTCGACCTTCAAGCTGCAGTGACCAATGTGGCTGTCCATTAACCGCCTATTAATTCAAATTTTATAGACAACCCAGCTAAGTGGGGTATCATTGACTTATCCAACAACTTGGGTCATTGCGAAGCAATGGACAGACAAAAGAACGCTGAGCGTCTTCTTTAAGTGTGGGGTAATGAAGTCAGGAAATGTCATGGTCATTTGATTTTCGACATGTGAACTCACGAATTACTTTATTGTTTTAGGTGAAAGGAATAGTAAAAGCTACAGGCAAGCCTATTATAAGAATTGCTAAAATACCAGTCACACCGAAAAGTAAGTTATTCTGGATCAAACAAAACAAAAAATTCGTCATGTTGAATTCTTCTCAAACGTATTGTATTCTTGAACTCGGCAACTGATCTTATGCTCGTTAAAGGCGGTATATCTACTATTGCTTTATACTTACATGAGAAAACAGATTCTGCTTTTTGGTGAAGGATTGCAGTCTTAGCTTTGTAAGTCTTATGAAAACCAATGCATAAGCCAGTACTGCATACATACATTATGAGATAAAGCGATAGCGGGTTTTAACTATACTACCAAGCTGGATATTGGAGGCATATTGAAACTAGTTTCTTAAAGCAAATAGTAAAACTAAAGCAATAAAATGACCCTGCAATGGAAACATTTCAATATTCCCTTAAAACTGTTAATTGGAGAGGTTAATGACAAAGGCCATGACGAGCATTAAAATGGGCAGTAAAATAATGATGAATACAAAAACTTGAACATCCTGATATCAATATTACAAAACTAATGTAAACATTTCAGAACTTCCAAACAAAACAAAGCCGACTGCTAGTATAGTCGAAGGCCTTTCGACAGAACTAGATTATGATAGCACGGTGAAGTTAACTTGCAAAGTAACGGCGTACCCAAGGCCCAAGATCATATGGATTAACAGCAAAGGAACTACAATGAAATCTTCGGTAACACAGATTTAGTTTTTACTTATAATGTATCGTTACATTATTCATCCCATGAGCAAAAACACTTTGGTCACACATTTAATGTTTTTATTCTCTTATATCAACATACAGAGTTTTGATTTTAACTTGACCAAACTTAAGTCAAGTCATTTAATAGTTTCTTTTTAATGTAATAAGGTGATATAAAAGATTATCACATAAACCCGCTTTACCTTGACCGGCAAACTGATAGAACAGTCTTCAGTGTAAAAATATCGATTTCATCTTTGTATATATTTGAATATTTACTTTCAGAACTCTGTATTGCGACATCCATATGAATACATAAGTTATATGATATTTTCTAACGCATTGAAAGGAGATAAATACACGTGTTACGCCGTGAACGACGAAGGAAAGGATACTGAAACTATTAATGTCATTGTAAAAAACCCCTTGGTTATTAAATACGCCCCTGCAGGTATTTCAAATTACTCTATCTGCTCTTTTTTGCATACTTTACTTACATTGTAATCTAAACTCTTTCCAGTATATTTTAAAGCTTTTGTTAGAAGACCTATAAATAAGTTCCTATAACTAGTTTAATGACTGTTTTATTGATTCACCAGCAAATCTCGGAACTGAACAGCAATACTTGTTTCTCCCCCATTACATGTCTCGCTATCTATCGCTTCTTGGTGCCATTATGTCTGTCGTCAGTGTCTCCTCGATCAACTATTAAATCAGGGCTAGGTATAAACGAGAATGATGTTTAGCAATCTAGATTCTGTGGATGTCTGTGAATACTACAACACCATTAAAGGTAGATACCATGGTAGGTTGGATGTACTTAATAAAAAAAAATGTTATAATTATAATAAACACACGTCTTTGACAATTGTACACTGGAATTTGCCTTCAACCTCATAATCAATCTCACTCTATCACTCAAAGGTTTGCTGGTAGAAAACTAATTTTTGAGTTAAGCTCGCCTTTGTACATAACTTCACTAAATTGTAGTTTTATTGCTGTAATTTTTCTTGTGTACAATAAAGAATAAATAAATAAGTCTTTATTTTGAGTACACATAGTAATGTTCCCAGCCAACATCTGCTTCAACATTAAATCAATGCTAAAATACTATATTGATACTATATAATCTATTAAATCTATTGCAATCTGCATTAATACTTTCTGTATAATTATTGTGTAATTATAGGAACAACAAAATTGGTCTACGGATCAGAAGGCGTCATAATATGTGACATCAGGTCACCAGTGTCGATGCGTATACTTTGGTACTACGCCAACGAGATTACAGGTGAAAACAGACAGATAGTAACTTCAGACAAGTATTGGATATCTCCAGATGGCACTCATCTTAAAATTAAAAAAATGGATTTGGATTTGGTTGGCAAATATACTTGCAAAGCTTCTTTGATAAACAACAAGGATGTACAAAAAGCCTTAACTACTAGAGTTGAAATAGATGGACTAAGTAAGTGTACCTAAAGTTTTTCTATTCGGACTATTGCCAGTTTGCTTACAGACTAGTTCAATTAATTATCTTCAATATATCTAGCGTCTTCTAATAGGTTAAGGCTCTACCGTCGTACAAAAAACTAATATGCGTGTATTTTTAACTTTTAGTAACTCCTAAAATAACAGGAGCAACTGATATAAAAGCAACCAAAGGTACAGCTGCTGCCATTGAATGCAGGTAAGTTTTACTACTAAGGAACTACTGATTTACTCACAAGCACTATTTGAGGATTTTGCATTAATAGAGCGTTCAGTCTACATCGACCCTTTGTCAGCAAACATTATACCTACCTACGTATTTTAACATATTGTCTAAATTACAAAATTAATTGTGTTTATTAAATTCTTTCAGCATTATCAATGGTTTACCAAAGCCAAAAATAACTTGGCAATTTATGGACAAGACTGGTTCTAAGTTTACACCTGTAGGCGGTTCTGAAAACGTGCTGCGTATATCAGGTGTGGAAGAAAAACATGCGGGGTGGTACAAATGTGTCGCAGAGAACGTCGCAGGCAGAGATGAGCACGTTACCACATTAATTATTCAAGGTAAGTTTCATACATTTCCAGCAATGAACTTCTGCGACACTGGACTAGATACCAATGGACTTAAAACAATTTATTTTATTCACAGATCTCCCAAAGATAACCTCAAAACGGTCTACGGTCTACCAAAGTACAGAAGGAGACGCACTTTTGAAAATTCCTTGCGCCTCAACCGGTCTCCCGAAACCGGTCATTACTTGGAAGTTGAATGGTCGTGCCATCACTTCAAGTAAGATACTAAATTACTAATACTAAACGAACCTACCTAAATTAGTCTGATGTACCAGTGGCGTGTTTATGAGTTATATTGCTCACAAAACTTACTTTATGTTTCAGACGCGAAGTATTCCACAGAAGATGGAGCGCTAATAATTAGAGATCCAAAGGTGAGCGACACTAATGCATACATATGTGAAGCTAAGAACGAGGTTGGTTCAGTCAGCGTTACGTTTTATACACACATTCTTCGTAAGTATACCAATGCATTTACTATTGATAAACTAAAATGAACTGTATTTCAATCTCACGGGGTGGGAGTATGTCTGACCTGCATCGTCATCTGCAACGTCAACGTGACTGACATTATTATATTTCAGAGACTCCGAAAGTGTCAGGAGTAGCAGCTACAAAGAAAGTAATAATCGGTACGTCTGCTATTATGGAGTGCATGTAAGTACCTGTTTAAACATGATTTTGTTATTGGTAATTTGTAAAAAAATAAATTGCTTTCTGTCCTTCTTTAGTCACAATTATGAGTATCAACTGGTGTTTGAGTAGAAACATAACCCACTAACTTGGTTTCTATGCAAAACACTGTTTTTTTTCTGTGTTGCAACAGTCATATACCTACTTTCAACCGAACCATAAACAAGTCGGTTGCATGTTCGATTTCTAGTTTGTGTGATAGTTCTTAAACAAAGCGGACCCTAGCAACACTACCATTAAAAAGTATAAAGCCGATATAGTCTCACTGTTATCGAAGCATTCGAAGTTATTTATTTTTGAATTTGCAAATGTAGGCATTCTTTAATTGTTACTTAATTTTTTAGGGTTGTCAAAGGTGAACCACAACCTAAAATAACGTGGTGGTTTATGGACAATTCTGGTTCAAAATTTATACCAATAGGCGGTTCCGATAATGTGCTGCGTATATCAAGCGTGGAGATCAAACACGCGGGGCGCTACAAGTGTGTGGCACAGAACAATGTGGGGAGCGATGAGCATGTCACAACACTTGTGGTTCAAGGTAGGACGACGTTAAAAAAAATGATTTGGCGTAATTTAATAAATGTATACACAAGAAACATGAATATGTTTTAATTTACAGATCTGCCAAAAATCACTTCAAGTGTTTCTACCGTCTACCAAAGCATTGAGGGAGACGCCCTTTTAAGGATCCCTTGCGTCGCAACCGGTCTTCCTAAGCCTATCACCACATGGAAGTTGAACGGTCTTGCCATCAGTCCAAGTAAGAAACTCAAATCACTAGGCTTACCACATTTTTGAGTGAAAAATAAACGACTTCTCACTACTGTGTCAGGCTGCTTTCAAATATCGAACGGAAATAATAGTTATCAAAACAATTTAGAAAATTATTATCAACGACGGTGATTACACCAAAAAATATGACAAAATAAAGTATAATTTTATTCAATTCAATTCCAGGATTACAGTCACCTTATGTTTCAGATGCGAAGTATTCCACAGAGGATGGAGCGTTGATAATTAGAGATCCGAAGGTAAGCGACACTAACTCATACACATGCGAAGCAAAGAACGAGGTTGGCTCAGTCAGCGCGACATTCCAAACGCACATTCTTCGTAAGTATACCAATCCATCTTCTATTTGTGAAATATCGAACTCTATCTCAAACCCATGAGTTGATAGTAGGTATTTCTAGCCTCCATGTCATGTTGACGTATTCTTATTTTTCAGAGACTCCTAAGGTATCAGGAGTAGATGCAAAGAAAGTGAGAATGGGAACGTCTGCTATTATAGAGTGCATGTTAGTATTAATTATATTAATGACATGTAAAAATTAATTACTATCTGACCAGTGACATCGCCCAGTAGTGTGGTCTCTCCCAAAACACGGTGACAAAAAGACGAAATGGTGGCACTGTTATCGAAGCTTAACCTTTGAATATTCAATTGTATTCTACAATGGTTACTTAATCTTGCAGGGTTGTAAAAGGTGAACCGAAACCAAAAGTAACTTGGCAATTTATGGATAAATCTGCTTCTAAGTTTGCACCTGTAGCTGGTTCAGACAATGCGCTGCGCATTTCAAACGCGGAGAACAAACACGCGGGGCGCTACAAGTGTGTGGCACAGAATAACGTGGGGAGTGATGAGCACGTCACTACACTTATTGTTGAATGTAAGCAAACATCATGAGTTCTAAATGCTCCAAAATGGACAATTATTTTTTCATACTTTTCTTGTTCGTCCATAACCTTATGGACATCATCTACACGTAGTTCAAAATTTATAACGTTTAGCCACCTTATTTTAGCTTCGCTTCCAGATCATAGATACATTTTTCCATACAACTTGAACCCTGAATTACATATACGAAAATTTGCTTGATTTGGAAAATAAGCCAACAGAGCAGATACAAGAAATCTTATCACAGCATAAGAAGTCTTGTGTTCACATTTGCCTAGGGTTAATTCTTTGGTCAGAATTTGTCCATTTTATTCGTATTTACGTAACACAGATAAAGTTTAAGTTGTTTGTCCACAGCTCTTCCAAGAATCATTTCAGATTCTTCAAAGGTATTTGAAGGTCTCGAAGGCGATATGGCTTTGAGGATTCCCTGTGATGTCGTCGGTGTTCCTAAACCAGTTGTTACATGGAAATCAAAAAGCGCTGCGATTACACCGAGTAAGAACTTTTGTACATATTTTAATGATTCTGTCCAAAAAAAGTACGAAAGGATTGGGACTGTTGAGTTCACCCAGTCGTTCATCTGAAAGTTTTGTTTGTACTTATGTTACCATCTATAATCTCGGAAATTTTTAAACAATTAACGAATTACATTTATACGAAACTGAAACCTAATACTACCGATTCAATTATTATCGCCTATTTCAGACGCAAAATATTCTATAGAGGATGGAGCTCTTGTAATTATGAATCCGACTGTAAAAGACTCTACATCGTACACATGTGAAGCTAAAAACTATATTGGTTCAGTTAGCGCGACGTTCCAAGTTAACGTAGAAAGTAAGTGATATTAAATAAATATCCTTTACACGTAATAATGTGTAGAGCATATTCCTTCATATATTTTTATTAACAAAAAATGTGTTTATTACATTGCAGAGTTCCTCAACGACTTAGGCATAAAACATCACGTGTACTTATTAGAAGGTGAAACTAGAAAACTGGAATGTGAGGCGTATAGTTCTAAATCTCAATCAGTTAGATGGTTCATTGTAAGTCTGTCCTCATTTATCTACTTCTAGCATTTTTATTTTTCATTTCTTGTTTTTATTGTTTCAAATTTTATTCTCATAGTACCTATTACTAATTTTATTGCTGACTAGCGGCCCGTCCCGGTTTCGCACGGGTGGACTTTTTTTAAACATTTTGAGATAAATAAAGATAATTATAGCCTATGTTACTCAGTGATAATGTAGCTTTCTAACAGCAAAAGAATTTTTGAAATCGGTCCTGTAGTTTTTAAGTTTATTCGTTGTATACAAACATACAAATCTTTCCTCTTTATAATATTAGTATAGATGAGCATTAGACGATGGTTTTCATCAAGATTATGCTTGGTGACTTGCTTGATCTACTGGGATCAAACGATAAATGATTTTAATTTCTGTAAATAAATCTGTTACAGACACTTTTACAAGTCAATGTAATGTTTTTTTTTTCATCTTTGTTTTCATGGTGCATGCTATATTGAGTCTTTTAATTAAGATGTAAACGGTTAAGATGTGTACGCTAACTACGCTTATGACAACTTTTAGAAGATACAAATAACGGTAACTGAGATAAAATTCCTTATTCAAATTTACAGCAAGGAGAAGAAAAGAAAGTCGATAAACTAAACATGCAAGTAGTAAAAGCCTCAGTTACAGACGACGGTAACTACACCTGCCGTGTGAGCGACAAGCATGGATACACACACACACATACGTATGTGGTCGACGTAGGCCATCCACCGAAGCTTTTTGAACTAATTCCTGTGAACGACTGGCGTGGTGATGTAAAGGATATCGTGTCAAACTGCGAAAGTGATGCAAAACCGCCAGCTAACGTGAGTTCACATTACATAGAATTACTAAGAAGCTATAAATTATGATTTGTAAAGAAAATTCACTTGTAGTTACCATTGATGATTAACTAAGTTCTTTAAGAAATATTTATGTTAGTATGTACCATATGGATAATTCGTAAACGGGTGACGGTTCAACAAATAATAGCACACTTTATTAACACAAATAAAATAATTCAATTAGATTCTATAAATATGCAGTATTATAGCATGATGAATTATAAACACGTTTTGACTGACACTATAACTTTCAGGTTGAATGGAAATTCAATGGTAAAGTTTTACCCGATCGGAACTTGGCAGACCTTGGAATTTTATATAAATGGGGTGAATACGCGTGCAACATAAGCAACGTACATGGTTCAGTACAGAGGAGCTTTAATGTCAAGTCTTCAGGCAAGTTTCAATTATTATTGGTCAACAAACGCACAAATATACAGAACCTTGATCTTCGCTATCTTCGTCCGAATAAGAGTTTTTAAGATAACAAGACAAAAAAATATTTTGTAGTTAACGGGATTTAAAAATAATCAAATGGTTTTGTTACAGCATGTTTGATTAATAGGAACTTGGGAGATGCCCAATATATGCCGATCTTACTTACTGACAAACTAACTTGGCCGAAATGGGAAACCACGAAACATTATTCAGTCGTCGAACAAGAAGAACACATCATATTGTCGTGTCCGCATCGTAAAGAGGCGCCAAATGCTTTCCAAAAGTTCCCTAAACAAAGCGAATTAAAGGCAGTTTGTGATAAACAAGACATGTACTTAGTGGACGGTAAATTTTATAAGCTTTCAGACCTACACTGCAGTAATAGTATTCAACCCTCCATTGCCACAAAGAAAGTTAAATGTTTAACGGACACCTCTGAATTGATAAGGGTGGGGTACAATGTAGCTGGTTTCTTAGAAACTTACGAAGTCTGTTTCGACCATGCTAAAAATATGCCTCTGTACACACGCGTGTTAATGACTCCGACGGATGGTAGTCTAAGCACTGCCCACAACTGGTATAAATACCCAGGAGTTGGCGACGGCAAACGTGATACAGGATATACATGTGAAAACTCGTTATCGTCGTGTTGTTATACTAAATCCCAGCTGGTGAACGCTCGAGACTTCAATTATGGCCCTGCAAAATACAGCACGTTCATCGATCCTCTGAATGCAATCCCGTCCATACGCCCTTGTAAAAATACTGCAAAGGTAAAAACTGCTTTCTGAGTTTATTAATTTGAAATTATTTATACCTATTCTACGAAAAATCACTGCTCTGGCATAACTTTGGATGGTTTTAAATTTAAATATATAAAAACTTTTGAAGCCTTTTCAAACCCATTTATCGCCTGATTAAGATTCAAAATAAGTTCTGTTTTGAAGCTTTTTTTGCAAACTGTTACTAACAGATTTATTGCCATTCCACTTGGAACCGAACGACAGTAGATTGTATTACTTCAAAAAAATACTAACACAGGAATTAACGACAAAAACATTTATAAAAATTCAGACCACTTGGGAGGATATAAATGACATGGTGAGGAGCCAACTCAACAACTACAATAAATTCGTTGCCTGGTCTGGTACGCACACGTTGCAAGAGAAAAATGGAGCTGTTGTTCCACGATTTTTATGGAAGGTACTTTTCCGATCAAATTATATTCCTACTGCTTACAATTTTATCAAAGAACACAAACCGACGTTTTGTTTTATTACGCCTATTCCCTTCTAATATAAACAGCCACTGCGCGATCACCGAGTAGCAGCATAAAATTATATTTGAACACGTAAAAAGTACCTGATTTCATTATTTGGCAAAAACGAATACGCTTATCTATATAAATAAAAATGAATCGCCAAATGTGTTGCTAAGCGCAAAACTTGAGAACGGCTCGACCAATTCGACTACTTTATTTTTTAAACATATTCCTTAAGGCACAAGGAAGGTTCTTATGGAGAGAAAAAATATAAAAATTGTGTGGAAAATATTAAAAACAACACTTTTCTTTTCCCACTACAGGCTAATAACTTTTGACAGAACGAAGTCTGTGCGGGCAGCTAGTTATAAATAAATTTTGACCTTTTATTGGTCAAACTTTCTTTTATCAATTCAAAATTGTGATAATGATGCAATAACTGTTTTTGCCTGTAATAACAATATGCTAGATTCAGCAATTAATACATTATAACAGATAATGAAAGATTTCATTAAAAAAAATTGTTTGAACAATATTGCTTTTTTGTAGGCGGTTTAGTAGAACTAAGAAAATTGTTTAATCAATTTATTGATACGGTTGAAACCAATGATAATATGTACAACACTCTTATAACTCACAAATACCAGGTGCTGAGGTTCGACGGAGGCGAGTCGATAGCTATAGTCCACGTGAACGATCCGTCACCCACTGATAAGGACATCAAATGTGAGAACATCTGCGTGAACGACGAAATCAGTTGGTTTAAAGCGAGTGACAAGTACACTTACTGCTGCAATCTGCCTGATTTCATTGAAGCGTTTGATTTCCACGGGACTGACATTGGAGGCAAGTTTCTCGTTTTATTTGCATATACAAGCATCTATTTTGCTATGTTATAATTAACTTGAATCAGAAGCAATTAATAAATTTGATTTTGCTCATTTGGTGTATGGGTGTTACTCAGGGCACTATAAAGCCGGGTACTGACCGGCGTTACAGGGCGTAATGTAACGTGTTACACAGCGAGCGTTCGTGCAGTCAGTACGGGGAACAAGGCGCTTGTAACGAGCATTTACACGGAGTTTAGAACACGGCGTAACGTAACATGCTCGCTGCGAATGTTACATTACGGCCCGTAACACCGGTCAATACCCAGCTTAATAGGGCGTCTTTTTTGCTAATCTCTATTGTTTTATTGTATCATATCACTTATTATTTGATACTCCGCACTATTCGTTTCATTAAAATGCATTTTTTTTATTATGACTATATGATTACATACATACATACATAAACTCACGCCTTTTTCCCATGGGGGTAGGCAGAAACTATAGAACGCCACATGCTACGACTATTATTATTATTATATATATATATATAAAAGGAGAAGCTGACTGACTGACTGATCTATCAACGCACAGCCTAAACGGCTGGGGTTAGAAACTTGAAATTTTGACAGTAGGTTCATCTTGTGACGTAAACATCCACTAAGAAGGGATTTCTCGAAATTCAACCCCTAAGGGGTGAAAAAAAATCACGCAAACGAAGCTGCGGGCAAAAGCTAGTTATACATATATATACCTAGTGATCGTTGACTCTTTTGTCGGTACAGATAAGTTAGCAAGCCGCTTCGATTCTAGGAAAAATATTTACATACATTACATACAAAGAAAGATATTTACATACATAATTAGTACTTATTTAACAACATAATATGCCTCCTTTTTCCAGGCATTAAGAAGTGTCCGACAAAATAGGTAATCTGAATCCAGTGTAAACGTATACAGAGGGTCATATGCCTGCAAAGTTTTAATGTTGTGTGCTTTAAATAATATCAGTATTTTTTTTTTGCAGAATCCTTGGATGTGGCACTTAGGAAAATAGAAGAAAGTACTTAGTATTAAGATATAATATCGTAATAAAACGCATTTTTTATATTTCTGGATGGATATACACGGTGTAACACGAGGTGTGGATCATCATTTTATAATTCAGAACATCTAATAATTCTGGAGAAATGGCATTAATATTATTATTTACTTACCTAAGTTTTTCTTGTTGTCAAAAACGAATAAATATTTCATATAGCTATAGCACAACAATATCAATGTCTTAAAAAGTTGTGTGGTTATTTGAATGTATGCACGTCGATGGTCTTGTGACAATATTTTCTTATTTTTTTCTAATTAAATTGAAGCCATTGTAATTCTGTATCAGGTTGTTTCATTTATAACTAGTTCCCGTTCCTTTTTTTCAGTTGATACTAACTACCAGGTCGAGGGAATATAGTTGAAAATGGGCACCGAATAAATAACAGTCTCTCACACTTATAATCTGTCCTTTAAAGTAACACCGTACTGACCGCCCATGTTACACAAGAAAAGTAATTTTGTAGCATTAATTATACTTTCGTACCTTTTCTACCATACCCAATTTTTCGCTCGTTACGGTATTTGGGGAGGAGCTGCTAAAACCTATTTGCTGGAACTTGAGACAGCACAACGTGCCGGCTTTAAAACTATGATGCACAAGGCATACTACTTTCCAACAAGAACACTCTACGCAGAAGCTGCTTAATGATGAGTGTAAGAAAATTATACAGGATGTAAACGAATTTGTGTGATTCCTTAAAACCACAATGATCTTATTACCTACTGGTATAAATTAACCATGCACGGGATTTTGCTTGATTAAAAATATAATATATTTTTAGGGTTCCGTACCAAAATGGTAAAAAAGGAACCCTTATGGTGCGACTTCGTCTGTCTGTCTGCCATAGCTATTTATTTTAGAAACTACTAATGCTACCGACTTGAAATTTAGAATATTTTTAAACAATGCTTACTACCCATCTATATGCATGTGAAAGAATCGTATTTTTTTAAATTTCATTGCAACAGGAGCCGAAATGGGTGTGAAATTTTAAAGTGGTGTTACTAATTCAAGTAGGATATCATATGAAAGGGCTTCATTTGCACATTATAACATATATTTTTATTTTATCCCTTATCTCAGAAGTTTGCAAAGCGAAAAATCTGGGATAAATGGAGTTGATGGAGGTTTATGTAAATCGCGGTGTCGTATGGGAGGCATCTCGGCTGAAGGGTGGATGCCGCGGCGGGAGAGGAGTGCCGGTATTCCGGTGCGCCGTTTTCCCTACCTTCCGCGGCCTTGACGGGGCCGCTACCGTCAGATGGCGAACGCGGTGGGGCCGCAGGGGGAGAGGAGTGTCGGTGTGTAGTTGGCCGCTCTCCCTATCCTCTGCGGCCGAAAAGTGGTAGGCAGCGGGGCCACTAACCTGACCCGTCGCAGGGGGACCAAGGGCGCCCAGACATGGGGTAGTCTGGCGCCCATGTGCTTGTTTGGTCCCCGGGGTGGTCATGGCGTGCCATGTGTTCTGGTGCGCCAGTGATGTGGGGTGCTCCCCGCACCTCTCAGGAGGTCGTGGGGTGGGGCCCCACAGTGGAGAGGTCCACCAACACTTGGTGCAATAAGACCTGCCGGGGTTGCGGTGTATGCTTAGGTGAATCCCGCGACCCCGGCCGACGGTCAAAAGGAGGAACACCGTGGGTTTTTAGCCGGTAAGAGTCCGGCAGACCCCCTCGCCTACCCTGGTCGAGGGACAGCCATGAGTATTTTCCAACGATAAAAAAAAACAGGAAAAATAAAACGATCTCTATAACTAGCACAGTTTTTTAGAAATCAGCAAAAATATTATAGAAACAAATTTAGTTGTACGGATCCAAAAAAAATAATATTTGAAAATGGAATAAATATTTATTTATACTTTCGCACAAAAAAAAATTTATACAGAGGCGGACTTAATGCCTTAGGCATTTTCTACCAGTCGACCTTAGGGTGATGCAGAGAAAACATGGTAGATGCGCTAAAAAGAGCTGTGTCATGTGATACAATATTAAAAATAAACACAAAGATAAGTGAACATTAACAATAATATTACCTACATACATATTACATATTTACATATATTTATATATTTATATATATATATAAACTTATAAATAATAGATATTATATACATATGCATACATTCATATATATTAATTAATATAATATAATATAATATAAAATACCTACAAATATATATACAAAGATAAATCAGTGCTGAGAAAAATATTAAAAATATTTCCTCCAGCGGTACCTACGGAACCCTCGGTGCGCGAGTATGACTTGAACTTAGCTGCTTTTTCTTTTTGTCCTGCGATATTGGTCAGTAAACATATCTAAACCATATCTAGAACCAACCTTTACCTAGATTATGTAACAAATTGTACCTTTTGGAGAGAAAATAAATTACTATTTTCGTTTATTCATTTATATGTACATATTATTTACATTTTTAATATTTCTATAAAAAATATAAAAAAAAAATTAAAAATATAAAAAATAGTAGCCCACCGGCATCGGGAACAGGGTCCAAGCTACCGGTGGTCAGGACCTCAGAGAGAGGAACTTCCTGACAATACGTGCCGTGTCCAGAAGTACCGCTTTCTGTGTCAGGCCCTTGACCCAGCTGCCCAACGAGAGCCTCTTCAGATGTTGGTCGAGGCTCTTGGCTATTAAGCCATTGGCCGTAACGACTATCGGCACAATGACTGCTGAGTCAATCTCCCACATGTCGACAACCTCGTGTGCCAAATCTTGATACTTAATTTCTTTATCTTTCTCGGCTTTCACAAGGTTCTCGTCATGCGGGACAGTGATATCAACAATCATTGTGAGACGCTCTGATCGATCTATCACCACTATGTCAGGCTTATTGGCACAATAGTCCTGTCGGTGATGATAGATCGATCCCAGTACAATGTGATATGACCATTCTCGAGAAGTGGGTCGGGCACATACTTGTAGTATGGTACTTCTGCGTCCACAAGGTTGTATTTCAGAGCAAGTTGCTGGTGGATAATCTTAGCCACTAGGTTGTGTCTGTGTAAATACTCGCCGTTAGCAAGACGAGAACAACCAGAAATAATATGTCGAATGGATTCACCGGGACAGTGACATGCCCGACAGATGTCAACCGTGCCGTCCTTCACAATATATTTCCGGTAGTTGTTCGTCATCATAACTTCGTCCATAATTGCACAGACAAAACCTTCGGTTTCTCCAAAGAGATCACCGAAACGTAGCCAGGCTACGGACGCTAGGAAATCTACATCGGGCCCATGAAGGGCCCGGTAGAAGCGTCCGTGAAGCTCCTTGCTCTGCCATACCTCCCTGCGGCCATTAGTATCCAGTACTACAGGCTTACGCCAGTTCTCTTTAGCCAAGGAGAGCGGGGTGAATCCTTTGTCCACTGCGACTACATCTCGATGCATCCCCACGTCGGCTTGGAGGAAGTACTCCCTGAGGCTGTACACCTCGCGGTTGTGGAGGGTCTTAGCATTTAGAAAGCCTCGACCCCCACACTTTCTCGGAATGTACAGCCTCATCACCGATGAACGTGGGTGATAGAAAGAAAGAAAGAAAAAGTATTTATTTTCCGCCCACGCGGACGCATACGGATCCTTAAAATTAAAAATATAATGTTTCTTAAAAATTAACACTTAAATTTAAACCTAGTATATTAAACAACACGGTAACCCAAACACACAAAAAAAAAACTATGGTTACTATTATTTAGTCTATGGTGCACGGGCTACCATAACCATAAATCCTCATGCATCATAAAACTAAGTGACACTATACAAATACAAACAATACAAACATTTAAACATGTTGAATTTGTGCGTCGCATGGTGCGTGAAAATTTAGGTCATTGCTCAGCATTATGCTGAGGCTTCGGACGAACCTAATGCCAACAGCGCTGATTTTCAGCAACAACCTTCGTTCGAGCGACGTAACGAAAGCACCAGAGAGAACCAGTCGTACCGTGAGTATTTAACTATCTTAAATTAGGTACTAAGCGGTGTATAAAATCAAGTTAAAATACTGTGTAGTGTGTTGTGCCAAATATAAATACAAATATTGTTATTAAATGTGTAACTAGAATTGCATCTCATAACCAGACATGACAGTCGCGTCAAAACAACACACAATTATGCAAGAAGGCGGGCGGCGGCCATTGTTGCGTAAGAGCATCATAGCTGTAAACGACGCCGACGCTCGCAATTGTGATGTGACTGTAATTAGTCCCGCTTGAAATGCAATAACTAGCTGCGTATACCATTCGAAAAGAGTAATATAAGTAAATAAATTGTACATATTTTGTGTAATGAAGTTAGTGTCGGTGCTTTTTGAGTAACCCACTTAAAATTGTTTTAGTGCAAACTATATAGGTACAATTGAAACAGTTAAGTTAACAGAATGCCTGAGAGAACCAACGCCACAGAACATATTCCTGGAATTCCGCTCAAACTTGCCTCAAGGCCATGACCCCAGAGGTAATCATTTTCAAAGATCTACATTCCAATTTATTGCAAGTACCATCAACCTAGTATGTGTAGCATCCTTTTTTTGCATTTTTCAGGACTTAAAAATGTTTGAGCTTACACAAGGTTGTCTTATAGTAGACACAGGCCATGGCAGAAAAGAGGCATTGAAAAGGACGAGCCATATCTCACTGCTGGTGATCCGGACTATTGCCAGAAGGCCGGACGTGATGCATTCGGTATGCAGTCAGCAGCGTACGGACCCTCCTATCCAGGTCGTCAAGTTCAGTCTGAGTCCACTTGAGTATGCCGAAGGAATACATCAAGACCGGCATGACCCAACCGTTAAAGGCGCGCACCTTATTTCCGCCTGATAAAAGACTTTTAAGAACTTTCTTCAGGCGGCCATAGAAACGCTCCCGTAACGATTGCTTCATGTCGGTCTCATTGATGCCTAATGCCTCCGACATGCCCAAGTATTTGTAGGTTTCGGTTGAGGAGAGGGATCTGAGGTGTATGGAATCCGAGAGTTGTGTTCCCACGGATTCCATAATCCCTCCTCGCTTTACATGCATGACTGCACATTTGTCCACACCAAATTCCATCCTGATGGAATTACTGAAAGTTTCAGTTACTTTCAGTAACTTCATCAGTTGCAAATTGTTGGGGGCAAAGAGTTTCAAATCGTCCATGTAAAGGAGGTGGGATATTACCTGACCACCTCTTCTCAACCGGTAGCCTAACCCTGAACCCTCCAATAATGTGCTCAGAGGATTCAAGGCCAAACAAAACCACAGCGGGCTCAGACTATCGCCCTGGAATATACCTCGCTCAATCCTTATTGGTTCTCCTCTCTCTTGAATTTGCCGACATCCTGGATAGTGAAGGACTGTCCTCCATTGCCCCATACATGACGTCAGGAAGGCGCATAGAGTTGTATTAACTTTATACAACTCTAGTACCCTCATGAGCCATGTATGTGGCACCGAGTCGTAGGCCGTCTTATAATCTATCCAACATGTCGACAGATCCTTTCGGGATCGGCGAACTTGTTGGCTAATGACCATATCTATGAGGAGTAGCTCCTTAGTACCGCGGGACCCATTCTTACATCCATTTTGAGAAGCAGACATTATAGAATTATTTATAATATGCGAATTAATTTTGGCTCTCAAAATGGACGTAAGAAGTTTATAGACCGTCGGCAAACATGTAATCGGTCTATAATTCTTGGGTTCCGCGGTACTACCTTATTTATGGAGCAGGTGGGTAACTCCTGTTGTAAGGAGTTCTGAAAGCGACCCAGATTCCAAAGATGACTGGAATTGCGAGGCCAAGCGGGCATGCGAACTTAAGCCAGAAGTTGTGCAGTCCGTCTGGGCCAGGTGATTTCCAATTCGCCATTGGACGGACTGCACTGGTTACGTCTTGGGGGACAATAGTTATGTCCCCCATTTCCTCAATCGGTTCACATGCTCGCTGGACCTCCTGCATCCAGTCACCTTCAGTGTGAGTAACAGGCATCGACCAGATATTGCGCCAGAATGTATTCATGGCATCACTATCCGGTAGATGCGTGTCACTCACACATTGATCAGGCCGCTCCCAGGTTCTGTATACCCGCCTTTCATCGCTATGAAACATGCGATTCTGGGTATACCGTTCCACTCGCCGCTTATACCTCCAAATACGGTTTGCCCATGCATAAACCTTCTGCTTCAGGAAGTCAATGCGCTCTGTGACACAGGACATGTAATCTCGGGGATTGATTTCAGTCCCCGAGAACGCCCGTCTCACAAAGCGCATCACTCTAGGGCGAGTATTGCCCTCCCTGAAGCAGATTAGTTTGCCAATGAGTGCTCTAGCCTCGTTAATACGACGTTCAATCCTGCACTGCCAGGCTGGTGCGACGGGTTTTGGTCGTGTAGCTCTGTCATTATTACCAAACTTGACGTGAGCTACACGACATGCCGCAACAGCCGCGCAGTACAGGATTGAATGCCCATCTTCGAGGCTTTCGCTGTTATCAAAATAACTTGATAACAGCGAATCTAGAGCACACATTAGCGCCCTATTTTTTTTATTCATGGGCAAACGGGGTATGCGTGGTCTAAGATTCGGCGGAGTGAATCGATACTCCTGAATCGCAAGCTCCAAAGCGCTCCTCAATCGTTCATTGCACTGGGTACTTACATTTGTAACCCTATCATCGCTCTCCTCGTCAGCGTGGATGGGTGGCGGCAGAACTACAGTTGGGGCTTGCGGTTGGGCCGCAGTCTGCGACTGGGGAGAAATGATACGGTTACTCTGTACTTCAGAGCGTAGCCTATCAAGTGCGGCGTCAGTCAATCTGTGATCACGTTGAATGACTCGCACCTGATCCGATAAACTTTGTGCCGAGACGTTGACAGCAGGCTCAAGTACCTGAAACAGAGAGAGCATCCGACCACGGTACGCGGTCAGGTTAGTTCCCCCTTCTGTAGCCGCAAATTATGCGCGCATGCAGTTCTCGTTCATACTTTGAGTCCATCGCATGCGCTGCACACTTCCACCGGGAGCGGGGACCCTGTCAGAGGCCGGTGGGCCTCGAGGTCCCATGCAGGCCGGCGGTCGGCCTCTTCCTCGCCGTCGTGGTGGTGGTGGTGAACTTGGCGGCGAGAAGTATTCGTCGCTCGAGCTCGACGCAACTGCAGCGGCCGATGTCACATCACTCACGATTGAGGAGTCCGGCGGCTGCGAGGCGGAGCTGAGCGACGAGGCCGAAGGTCTTGGGCGTGTTTTCGGGTCTTGCAGTTTAGTCCGGCTTCTTGTCAACATTTGTTATATTTTACATTGAGATATTAGGTATGTACTAACGTACATATTTTACGAGTATGTTGGGTTCCTGTGTTTTGGTGATTTGTTCTCTTTTTATTTTCCATTTTTATTTATTAAGTAGGTATCATGTATTTCGTTTTCTTTCTATGCTTTTAGTTTAATTTTGTAAATATTTTCAAAATAATTATAATTCAAAAAATTTCTGACGTGTTGTCAGCCGGACGTAGTTATTATTATTATTATATTGATGTATATTTTTTTTCTCCCTTTTAAGGGGCAACAAAAGGCTAAACACACGGGCCGTAGCCAAGCGTGATTAGGAGCTAGGTAATAGTATAAGCAGTGGAGACGGATGAAGTGGTTAAGAATTTGCGAGTAAGCCGGCAGGTGTTGAGTATGACTGCTTTCTGGAGAATGTAAAGTGTATGCTTGGGGACCTGTAAAATATCTAAACTACGTTGTAGGCTCTTCGGTATAACTCCTGTTGACGAGATAACTATTGGGACTATGTGTATGGTTTCTGGTCGCCATTGGCGCTTTACTTCTATTGCTAAGTCTTGATATTTAGTAAGCTTTTCAGCTATAGTGGACTGGATGTTATGCGTGTTCGGTACAGCTATATCGATGAGGTAAGCAGTTCTGTTATTTTTGTCGTGTAGTGTGATGTCAGGTCTGTTGAAGTGTATGGTTTTGTCAGTGATAATGGTTCTGTCCCAATATATTCTGTAACTATTGTTTTCTAATATGGTCTCTGGTTTGTACTTGTAATATGGTGTCTTTTTTTTCTATAAAATTGTGTTTATGTGCAAGATGTTGATGTATGATGGAAGCCACTTGGTCATGGCGGTGTTTATAGTCGGTTTGTGCGAGAGATCTGCATGCGGATGTTATATGTTGTATGGTTTCAGAGCTAGAATGACAGTGTCGGCATGTGTCTGTGGGAAGGTTAGGTGCTCGTATAATGTGTTTCTGGTAGTTCCGAGTATCAATGACTTGGTCTTGGATCGCCACCATGAAAGCTTCCGTCTCAGGGAATAGTTCGCCGCGTCGCAGCCAGGCGTTCGACGCTGTTTTGTCGACATATGACTGTTGCAGGTCGTGGCGGTGTCTTCCGTGCAGGGACTTTTGTTGCCATGTGGCGATCTTCTCTTTTCGGTCAACAATCCGTTCGTTTCTTTGCGAGTTTCGATCTAGTAGGTTAAGTGGAGTGAGGTGTTTATCTGCAAGTGTTATTAATTCATGGAGTGTGGAAAATTCTGAATGTTCATAGAAATATTGTCTGAGAGTTGTGATTTGTTTGTTATGTAAGTTGCCTACGTCTATTATGCCTCGGCCGCCTTCGCCTCTCGGAAGAGTCATCCTCTGTACGCAGGATCTAGGATGGTGTTTCCGGTGGGCTGTAAGGGTAGTGTTTATGATCCGTTGCAGGTTGAGGAGATCTCCTTGAGTCCAAGTTATTATTCCAAACGAATACGTGAGAATGGGGATTGCATAGCTATTTATTGCTTTAACCATATTGCGCGAGTTAAGTTGAGACCTGAATAAAATATTAAGCCGGTGTTTAAATTTCTTTTTTAGGTCTTCTTTCGTTTCTTTCTGTTTAATCTGCCGAGCTTGTAGGAAACCTAAATATTTATATGTAGTGTGTAGGTCTAGTGGTTCAATAGTATCTCCTGATTCTAGAATATAATTATTTGGGATGATTTTGCCGTTTTTAACTGAGAAAGTTTTGCATTTGTCAATCCCAAATTCCATATGTATGTCGTTTGAGAAAGATTGTGTGATATCTGCAAGGCAATGTAATGATTGTGTAGTGTTGCTGTATAGTTTAATGTCGTCCATGTACATGAGGTGAGTAAGAGTTGTATGTTTTTGTGGTGTAGTGATAGTATAGCCGAGATTGGATTTGTTTAAGATGTGGGAGAGCGGGTTTAATGCAAGGCAAAACCACAGAGGGCTAAGGGCGTCACCTTGGAAGATGCCTCGTCGTATTGGTATTTCTGGTGTTACTGTGCAGTAATGCCCTATTGTTTTTAATGTGGTTGTCCAGTGTTGCATAGAGCTCTCGAGGAAATGTATTATTTCTGGGTGAATTCTATAATGTTGGAGTACATACAAAAGCCAACTGTGTGGTATAGAGTCAAAGGCTTTCCTATAGTCAATATACATAGTATTTATGTCCTTCTTCTTAGCAATAGCTTGTTTCATAGCTACAGAATCTGTTATAAGCTGTTCTTTGCAGCCCTGGCTACTTTTACGACATCCTTTTTGTTCTTCAGCAAGTATGTTGTTATTAGTGATATGTTCATGTATGAGTTCGGCGATGCAACCTGTGAGTATTTTATAAATCGTTTGTAGGCATGTGATAGGTCTGTATTTGGCTGGATTTTGGTAATCGTTACTATCTTTCGGTATCATGTAGGTAAGGCCTTGTGTGATGTAGCTTGGCATTATATTTGGTGTCTTTATAAAATTATTGATGTGGTTATGAAGTAAGGGATAAATAGATGTAAATTTTTTATACCAGTAGTTGTGTATTCGGTCACTTCCAGGCGCTTTCCAATTATGAGATTTTTGAAGTACACGTATAAACACCTCCACCGGAATATGTTCAAACGGCATTGGTGTAATTTGCTGGGTTAGGTCTGTATCTGTGTGTAGCCACTGAGCATCTGTATTGTGATGTACCGGCTCAGACCAAATACCGGACCAGAAGTTATGCAATTCATCGGCAGATGGTGATGGTGTGTCTTGCGTAGTTCTATTCGTGTTACGTTGTGTGTCTGACGTAAGTGTCCTATAGAACTGCTTTTCGTTGTTTACAAATTGTGTATTTTGTGTTTTTCTGAGTGTACAATTAAGATATCGTTTTAGTCTGCTAGATGCTGCGTTAAGTTTTTGTTTGAGGGTGTCGAGGAATTCTCCATTGCTTATGTTAGGTTCTTCGTGTTGTGAGTGTATCCTATTTTTATTCTTAATCTCTTCTACAAGTGAAATTAACCTATATTCGACATAATTAACGACTGTGGTCAGTAGCAGACGTGTTTTGTGTTACTTTATTTTGCTCAATTTATATTTAGAGCATTAACTTGTGCAATATTAACTTATAATGTGTTAAAACTAAGGACTAAAGTGGAGTGAACTGTTTTGGTGAAAATAATACGCGAGCGTGACATAGCGCCGTCCGAAAAAGCCGAGGTAGGCTCTTCCTCACCTGGAGTGAAAGAGACGGGCTGCGAAAAAGACATAATTCATCTCTGTCGCGCCGCTGTGAACCGCGAAGTGCTCGGTTTGAACATCAAAATTTGAATTATTGTTCGCGATACCTACTAATAATAAAAATGTCTAATAATTGTGGCGCTTGTGCTTCACCCATAATTGATGATTACATGGAATGTGCCAATGATAAATGCATGAAGAGGTATGAGATAGCCTGTCTCGAAATAAACAAAGAGGCGTTTAAGGCGTACACCCAGACATATATAAAGAAATGGTTATGTCCGGAATGCATCTGTGCTAAGCCAAAAGTACGCAACAGTGAAACCCCGGTCCGCATTAACGTATCAAACCCTAATACCACCACACCGGTAAACAATGTAAACAGTCAGCGCGGAAGTCGGACTCATTATTCACCCTTATCTATGGATTCTGATTGCGTACTACTCCAAGAATTGAGAGAGTTTAAAGCTGACGTGATAGCTCGCATGGACAGTCAGGCAAATGCAATATCGCTTCTACTTAATCAATATTCCCAAACAAAAACTGAGTTGGCCAACATAATTAAAATGATGGGGGTACTCGAGGATAAAGTAGAAGCTCAGTTAACCAAACTAACTCGGTACAACCAAGCCCACGAAATACCGGCTGATGTTGCCCGAAATCCTCCTTCTACATCTTCTTTTGCCGAGGTCGTAAGTCAGCAGAATAATTCGATCGTTTCCAAAAAATCGCTGCATACCTACGTCTAAACTCAAGCGGTAAACAAATGTGGAGCCACGAATTCGGCCGAAATTTTACCGGAAAAAGCTTTATGTAGTACTAGCTCACTGGTGACTATTGACCCACCTAACGATGAGGAGGAGAAGATCGAATCGGGATGGGTGACTGTTCGAAACAAAAAAAAAAATAACAGGCAACCTAAAGAGGTCAGAGTGGGTACAAATACAGAGTTGAAGGCGATTCAAGTTAGTGATCGTAAAAAATATCTACATGTTTGGCGACTGCATCCGGATACAACTCTTGATGCAATAGCCGATCACGTGAAAAATATATGCGGACTAGATGTTCAAGTAAAGGTGGACAAAATCAAACACAAAATCGTGAGAGATTATTCGTCGTTTGTTGTTGGAGTACCAGAAAAGTGTTTTGATAAGTTGAACCAGGCCGAAATCTGGCCATTGAATGCAGAGTTCAGTGAGTGGATATGGTTTCGGAACTCAAATAGAACAAAATCAAACATATTATAGCCATAACGGCAACATTGAAATGTATTATCAAAATGTAAGAGGGCTTCGTACAAAATTAGAAAACTTTAGAAATAACATATTATCATTTAATTCTGACTTATACGCTATAACGGAATCGGGCTGCAATGAATCCATTCAAGACGCAGAAATTATCCCACAAGGATATAAAATAATACGTTGTGATCGAGTGGATGGGCGTAAGCAGGGCGGAGCGTTTCTCGTGGCCACACACCGCTTCGAGCTGCGACAGGTACTTGTCTCGGACGCGTCGATAGACGCCTGCGTATTTGAAATTGTTTGTGCAACGGTTCATTTAAAGAATAGATTTTTGTTTTTATGTTGCGTTGTTTATATTCCACCTGGGAGTTCGGAGAACGATTATATGATTTTGTTTAGGGTAATAGAAAATATGTGTAATAGATATAGACAAATGATTGTTATTGGAGATTTTAATTTACATTCTTGTCCGGTAAATATTAGCAATTATTATGAATGCTTTATGTCATATTGCGAGTTCACTCAAGGTAACATGGTACCAAATGTCTTAGGCCGACACCTGGATTTGGTTCTGAGTACGGGTTTTAGCGGAGAAGTGTCGGTGGTGTTGGCGGACGAGGCGCTCGTTCCGGTCGACCCGTACCACCCGCCACTAGCGGTGTGCGTGCGCCCCGCGCCCTCAGCCTCCGCGCCTTCCCCGCCTTCGCCCGCTGCCGAATCCCCCTTTGACAGCGCGTGCAATGACAGACCGCAGTGGAATTTTTATAAAGCTGATTATCAATTATTGTATACGAGGTTAACTTCGGCTGACTGGAGTACAATGTATGAAATGCATGACTTGGAAGATATTTTAAATTTATTTTATGTGAAATTAGGCCGTATTTTGGACGAATGTGTACCAAGGAAAAAGTTTACCCAGGAAAACTCACGTTATGTATATCCCGAATGGTACACTGGAGAAATTATTAAAGATATCAAAATTAAAGCAAGACTTCACAAACTGTTTAAAAAATCAAAACGTGATTGTGATTACGAAGAATATGCTAAATGTAGGGCCCGGATAAAAAAGTCTATAGAAATTGCGCACAGAAACCATAAAAATAAAATTCAAACCCAGTTCGCTAAAAATCCAAAATCATTCTGGCAATATATTAGGTCAAAAAAAAATAGAGTAAATAGACAAAGTATTGTAAAAGATGGGCAAAATCTTACTGATGAGCAGTGTGCTAGGGAATTCGCAGAATTTTTTGAGTCGGTATACAGTCAGGAACCACCGCAACTAGACGTTCAAGCGGCGATGGCAGAGGTCAGCAGTGCTGCCAGTGCACGGGTGCATATAGAGACTTTGAGTCTCAAAGATGTGCAGGATGCGCTGACGAACCTCAAGCCAAAACGATCATCTGGCCCTGACGGTATACCAGCGTTTCTCTTTAGAGACTGTGCTAGAGTTTTAGCAATCCCGCTGCATTACATATAAAACGCGTGCTTAAAGCAATCGACGTTCCCGGATCAGTGGAAGACTACACGTGTCGTTCCAGTACCCAAGGGTAAGGCAGGTCCAGATGTCAGCGGTTATAGACCAGTTGCAGTGTTGTCGACGCCGGCAAAAGTTTTTGAAGGCGCTATTCAGCGCTGCATACAGGGGCAAGTCCGAGCGCAACTGTCGGACGCGCAGCACGGCTTTCGGCCCGGACGCAGCACTTCCACCAACCTGCTTAACTTCATGGCACAGGTTATTCCGGCAGTCGACGCTGGAGTACAGGTAGACGCGGCGTACTTTGATTTTAAAAAAGCCTTTGACACTGTGGACAATGATGTCTTGTTAAGAAAGCTGGCAGATGTAGGATGTACGCCGCACTTACTGCAGTTCTTTGTCAGCTATATGAGAGACCGTCAACAGTACGTGAACTACAATGGGTACGAGTCGAAGCCGTACTTCACCAGGTCTGGTGTGAGTCAGGGCAGCAATTTGGGGCCTCTTGAATTTATAATAATGATAAACAGCTTGCCGGAGGTCGTCAGACATGGTTCATGTTTGTTGTTCGCAGATGACCTCAAGTTGCTGCTCGAGGTAAGGGATGAGTCAGACTGTGAGCGACTCCAGGGTGACATTGATAGAGTGGTGAAATGGAGCCATGACAATAAGCTGTATTTCAATGTGTCCAAATGCTCGGTAATGTCCTTTGGTCGTGCGCGCACCCCTCTCCGCTATGAGTACAAAGCTGAGGCGATACTCATGCAGCGAGTAACGCAAGTGCGGGATCTAGGGGTATATCTCACTCCAGATCTTACGTTTCGCGAGCATATCATTAAGATATGTAAGAGAGCGTACAGAAACCTCGGCTTTGTACTTAGGCAGTCACAGGGGTTCACTAATATTACGACCATACGGGTATTATACGACGCTCTAGTCAGGAGTCACTTGGAGTATGGTGCTGTCATATGGGCTCCACATGAAGCCAAGTACTCTGTCATGCTGGAGCGCGTACAGAATAAGTTCACGCGTCACTTGTACTTCAGACTGTACGGGGTTTATCCATTGTACCCGCTGATGTACCCCACCCTGTTTGTACTGGGCATGGTCGGGTACAATGAGTTAAGGGTGCGACGACAGTTTACTCTTGTTGTCTATTTAATTAAATTAATCCGGGGTAAGGAGCACAATCCGGGAGTGCTTCAGTGCTTGCGGTTCTCTGTACCAGACCGCTACGTGTGGAGGCGGCGGCGCCCGCCACTGCTGGCTGTGCCAACTGCCAGAACCAACCTGCTGGCCAAAGCACCTCTCACGCGAGCAATTCGTACTGTTAACGAAATTCAGAATAGGTTGGACATTTTTTCGTGTTACTTTAGTGAACTTGCAAGAGTAAGTTTATACATAATATGTTACGAAAGCAACAATTAGTGTAATGTTATGTTTATTGTTTTTTATTGTATGTTTGTGTAAAACATATGTATGTTAATTTTCTTTGAAGATTGTATTGTTATAATTGTATTGTTTTAGTTATAAGTAATTTTGTGTTAATGTATTGTGTAGTTATTTGTAATTGTTAGTAATAGTGTTATTTAAAATGGTTAATATTATAAGTAGGCTTAGCTATCGCATTAGGTTTCTAAACCTGTAATGATAGTTTAAGAGTTTTAAATAAATAAATAAATAAATGCTTCTGTTGCCTTTTATGTATTCTGTCACTCTTGCAATATCTCTCCTGTAGTTCTGTATCTTCATTTGAAGTCTCTTCTGCCACGCAGGTATTCTTTTTTGATTTTGATTAGATGGTGTTATTGTGTCTCTAATTTTAGCTCCATTGCATAGTGCTGCTGTGTATGCAGCGCAGTAAATAACAGTTTGAGAGGTCTCAAAATCTTGATCTGTTGACGTGTGATGTGGTAGTATGTCTGTATTGATAAAATTAACGATTTGTGCTAGTTTTCTAGAAGTTTTTTGTTTTGGTATGTAAGGTCGAGTAAGTGGGTTGGTATTTCGGAACTTGTCTATTGTAATCATAAACTGCTCCTTGATTTTGTTCGAATCAGGAGTTTCAGCTGTGCAGTTTTGTTGTGGCTCTAAGATGAATTGGGAGTTTACTAGTGATGTATTATTTTGAGTTTGTGGTGGTGGTGATAGGCTGAGTGAATCAGGGATAATGTTGTTTTCTGATATGTACGAATGGATGTTTGTTCCTTGTGTGTATTCTGATTCAGTTGCCATGTGTTCTGATGTTCGGAGTTGGTTGTTGGGCTGGGAATGGATATTGCATGATATATCGTCACGTATTTCTTGGTCTTTGGTCGTTTATCATTTTGTTGTTTAATATAACTCGGAGTTGATCTGATATTCTCTGTTCACCTACTCCTGATAGTTCTGGGTGTTCTGTTATAACTGCTTGATGAAGCGGCCGCCGGTAAGCAGATCTATTTTCTCCTAATTCTGTAATAGTGTAGTAATTTCTTACGATTGATTCGTTCTGTTCAGTGGTCCACCTCCTTCTCTGACCTCTTTTTTGAGGGTGGCTACTGTGTGGTTGAGTGGTTAATTGTGTGATTGTATGAGTTTGTGTTTGACTATTGTTATTTTGTGTTTGTTGAAGGTAGGTTGCAACTTCTTCTCTTATGTGGTCTTGTGTTTCTTGCGGGAGTAATTTGTTTCTAACTATAGCTCTGCATTGTTCTCCTAATATCTGTTTGGACGCCTGCATCTGTGGGTATTTTTGTGAGAATTCGTGGTGTAGATGATCAAGATATATTTTACTGGTATTTAATTTGGTAGCTATGAGGTACGTGCGCCAGATGAATTGATTCATTTCATCTGACCATCTTTTACGCGCACGGTTTGTGCCTGGGGCGGGTGCAGATTCAGTGGCGAGTGCCTCCTGCACAACATCCTCAGACATGGGTGATACAGTGCTAGACCGCGTTGAGACCTGATAGGAACGCGGGGATAAAGCTGGGTGATTCAAATAGACTAAATGGTGAGGGTGTCGCTGACATTTTTTCGCTTTGCATATCGGAATCCGTATTCGTTGCTTGGGTCGTTTGACGGGGTCCAATCGCCGCTCGGGGATTCTTTGAACCCCGAGGCCCAGCGTCAGCCTGGCTTCCGTCATGGCCAGTGCTGCTGCTGGACCCGCCGAGCACTTGGGGCCGTTTTGAGTTGCTTCTTGTAATAACCATGTTTCTTCATTTGGGTTTTGGGACCGTTAGTTGGGAAGGGTTTAGCCAAGGTGTAAGTGGCTGCTGTAATATTATCTTAGTATCTCCTGTTAAGTTCAACTTGCAGGGTATGGTCTAGTTGGTAGTGACCGTTTCATTGTTCATGCCTTCCTTCAAGCCCCACCACCACGGCAAGGTGGTCCCCCGGGGGGGTTATTATTATTGCCTTTATTTATTTTAAAATACTTACAAATTACATTTTTAAATATTTCTATAAAAACACAAAAACATTTAAAAATATAAAAAATAGTAGTCCACCGGCATCGGGAACAGGGTCCAAACTGCCGGCAGTCAGGGCTCCAGAGAAAGGAACCTCCTCACTATGCGTGCCGTGTCAAGGAGTACTGCTCTCTGTATCAAGCCCTTGATCCAGCCACCCAACGAGAGCCTCATGAGGTGAATATCGAGGCTCTTGGCTATTATACCATTCGCCGTAACGACTATCGGAACAATGACTGCTGAGTCCACATCCCACATGCCGACAACCTCGTGTGCTAGATCAAGATATTTTATTTGTTTATCTTTCTCAGCTTTCACGAGGTTCTCGTCATGAGGGACCGTGATATCAACAATCATTGTCCGGCGCTCTGATCGATCTATTACCACTATATCAGGCTTATTGGCTACAATAGTCCTGTCAGTGATAATAGATCGATCCCAGTACAATGTGGCATGACCATTCTCGAGAACTGGGTCGGGCACATACCTGTAGTACGGTACTTCCGATTCCACAAGGTTGTATTTCAAGGCAAGTTGCTGGTGAATAATCCTGGCCACCAGGTTGTGTCTGTGCAAGTACTCACCGTTGGCAAGACGAGAACAACCGGAAACAATGTGTCGGATAGATTCTCCCGGACGGTGGCATGCCCGACAGATGTCAACCGTGCCATCCTTCACAATATATTTCCTATAATTGTTCGTCATCATGACTTCATCCATAATTGCACAAACAAAACCTTCGGTTTCCCCAAAGAGGTTACCAGAACGTAGCCAGGATACGGACGCTGAAAAGTCAACATCGGGCCCATGAAGGGCCCGATAGTAGCGCCCGTGTAGCTCCTTGCTTTGCCACACCACCTCGCGATCATTGGTACTAAGCACTGCAGGCTTGCGCCAGTTCTCTCTAGCCAAGGCGAGCGGGGTGAATCCCTTGTCCACTGCGACCACATCTCGGTGCATCACCCCTTCAGCTTGGAGGAAATACTCCCTGAGACTGTACACTTCGCGGTTGTGTAGGGTCTTAGCGTTTAAAAAGCCTCGACCCCCACACTTTCGCGGAATGTACAGCCTCATCACTGAAGAGCGTGGATGATGCATCCGATGTGCAGTCAGCAGTGCACGGACCCTTCTATCCAGGGCGTCAAGATCCGCCTGAGTCCACTTGAGTGTGCCGAAGGAGTACATCAAGACCGGCATGACCCAACCGTTAAAGGCGCGCACCTTGTTTCCGCCTGATAAAAAACTTTTCAGTAATTTATTCAGGCGGCCAAAGAAGCGCTCCCGCAACGATTGTCTCATGTCGGTCTCGCTGATGCCTAAAGCCTCCGACATACCCAAGTATTTGTAGGTCTCAGTTGGGGAGAGGGATCTAAGTTGTACGGAATTCGGGAGTTGGATTCCCTCGGATTCCGCAATCCTCCCTCGCTTTACATGCATGACCGCACATTTGTCCACACCAAATTCCATCCTAATAGAATTACTGAAGTTTTCAGTTACCTTCAGTAACTCCATTAGTTGCAAATCAGTGGGGGCAAATAGTTTTAGGTCATCCATGTAAAGGAGGTGGGATATTACTTGACCTCCTCTCCTCAACTGATAGCCTAGCCCTGTTCCCTCCAGCAATGTACTCAAGGGGTTCAAGGCCAAGCAAAACCACAGAGGACTCAGACTGTCACCCTGGAATATACCGCGCTCGATCCTTATCTGTTCCCCACTCCCTCTAATCCGTCGACATCCCGGATAGCGAAGGACCGTCCACCAGTGCCTCATACATGACATCAGGAAGGTGCGAAGAGTTGTATTTATTTTATACAACTCTAGCACCCTCATGAGCCATGAATGTGGCACCGAGTCATAGGCCTTCTTATAGTCTATCCAACATGTCGACAGATCCTTTTGGGAGCGACGAACTTGTTGGCTAATGGCCATGTCAATGAGGAGCAGCTCTTTAGTACCGCGGGATCCTTTCCTACATAACTTCCTATGTATGTAAAACCTTATTACGAGCGAGGATAACATAATTTAATTTAGTTTTAATTGACTAACAATCCCTAATAATTCACAATCCCCACTGCAGCAAACTTATGAGCGACGGACAATTTATATCTTTTATAATAGTGCCATGTTTGACCGGCCGACAAACATCTATTTTGGTTCGTTGCAAAATACCCTGGGTTTTTTCCTTTCAATTGATTTTATTCTAGATATTATATGTAATAGTTTTATTTATGTTTTGTTTGTTTGTTTTTTTTCTTAGATTTTGTATGGGGTCGGGGTTACCAACTCCTTTGTTTTTTTAAAATGTAAACTATAATTAATAGCCCTTTAGGGGTGTATTTGCGAACAATTCAAAACAACATGGCGTAGCACTGGAGGTGTACCACTAGAGGGGAATCGGTGCTTACCACCAGAACAGAGCCTTTGTACTGAGGATGACCACCGGGCGGTTTTAGTCGGTAAAAGTCCGACATACCACTCCGCCTTCCCCACAAATATTCAATCGGCAAATACATGCATAAAACAAATGTAAAGCTGATCTCTGAAGTGTCAGACAGAGGAGTGCCATCAGACACTTACTTTTTGCCGATAGTAAGTTCCAAGTGTCAGACCCTTAATTTTCCTTATCATGTGCACACGAGGTCAAAAGGCACTACTTTTTTTTCTCGAGTGGAATTCTTCATGGATACTCTCCGTCTGGGGAGCACGGACGGGTATGTCGGGCTGTTACCGACAAAAACCACTTGAATACAATGGCTCTGGGATCTCTAGTAGAACGCACCGGTGCCCTGATAATGCTACGCCTTTGACAAGTCTCTGAGATACAACAGTATTTAACCAACAATCTCGCGGTGCGCGCCGCACGTGCTGCTGTCCTCCCCAACACTACCTACATAAAATTAATGTGAAGACCAATCTATAAAAAAATCCATTACCTACTTGAGGCATATGACACCAATGTCTTTTGGTGGCTACTTGTTGCGAGCTTTCTGTGTACTTATACCTCCGAAGAAGTGTTTTTGTTTTTATACCCGTTAGTAGACGAGCTGTTTTGTTTCTAAAAACAATATCCAACCATGTCATACACATGACTTTATTAATTGATTTTATTCGTGTACTTTTATCTATTTTCTTTATTATTTTTACCCTTATATAAATAGGTAATTATGGTAGAATTTACCTGATTTTTCATCATATTTACGTAATAATATACGTATTAAGATAGTCAGATATTGTCATCGCTACATTTAGGTTAAACCGTTCATACTTTTGTAAGCATTGACCTTATTAACTTTGTCCTAATTAGTGCGAGTTTAAGCTAGTCAAGTTATAGAACAACTTGGCATTTTTTATCTCACTTGTTACGACTAAAATTTGAAGTCACGTTTGGTGCAGTGGCTGAACAATTGGCTTTTGCGCTACGGTTCGTGGTTTCGATTCAAATGTGTCTGCGTAAACGAAGTCAGATAATTCCTTCACACCTCGTGATAGATTAACCCTGCACAGTATATACATGGATTCAATAAAATAAAAAAAAAACATGAAGTAAACATGTGTTCTTAACGTGAGGCATTTTTGCGCCCCGAGTTAAATGACCGCGCGGCGACCTATACCCGCGCAATTCGCTCGGGGCGCTAAAATGACTCACGTTAAGAACACATGTTTACTTCTTCTAATTTTGTTTTTTTATTGAATCCAAAAGTTTAGTATCCTTTGCAGGGTTAATCTATGTCAGCAATACATCACAAGGTTTGTAGGAATTACATGATTTCGTTTACATCCTGTATATTTGTATGATCTGCAGATAGTTGTTCCAGGTCTGGGTGTTTGTGCATGTGAAGATTTGTGTCTGTAAACGCACCCACGATACATGAGAATACCTAGTGTGGGCAAGGTTATTAAAATAAAACTACAAAAGTTTTATTTTGGATAGGCTCTTTTGATATTTATTTTGATTTGTTTTTGAAGAAATACGTCCTTTTGTTTTGGTAATAACTACGAGCGTTTAGAACCCAAGAACCGCGGGTGCTTCATAGGACCTCTACAATCACCATCAGATCGGTACATTCGTGGATATTGGTTCTCTAAACTTGCGTTTACTTTGCTTATGCGAGTTTTAGTAGTCCTTCAAAGCTCGTGATCTATGTATATAATACTGGTGTTAAGCGTAGCATCGAAATGTTCTATCACACACTTAATCAAATATATTTGCATTTTTTTATTTAATCCTTATCGTATAATAATAATAATAATAACCCCCCCGGGGGACCACCTTGCCGTGGTGGTGGGGCTTGAAGGAAGGCATGAACAATGAAACGGTCACTACCAACTAGACCATACCCTGCAAGTTGAACTTAACAGGAGATACTAAGATAATATTACAGCAGCCACTTACACCTTGGCTAAACCCTTCCCAACTAACGGTCCCAAAACCCAAATGAAGAAACATGGTTATTACAAGAAGCAACTCAAAACGGCCCCAAGTGCTCGGCGGGTCCAGCAGCAGCACTGGCCATGACGGAAGCCAGGCTGACGCTGGGCCTCGGGGTTCAAAGAATCCCCGAGCGGCGATTGGACCCCGTCAAACGACCCAAGCAACGAATACGGATTCCGATATGCAAAGCGAAAAAATGTCAGCGACACCCTCACCATTTAGTCTATTTGAATCACCCAGCTTTATCCCCGCGTTCCTATCAGGTCTCAACGCGGTCTAGCACTGTATCACCCATGTCTGAGGATGTTGTGCAGGAGGCACTCGCCACTGAATCTGCACCCGCCCCAGGCACAAACCGTGCGCGTAAAAGATGGTCAGATGAAATGAATCAATTCATCTGGCGCACGTACCTCATAGCTACCAAATTAAATACCAGTAAAATATATCTTGATCATCTACACCACGAATTCTCACAAAAATACCCACAGATGCAGGCGTCCAAACAGATATTAGGAGAACAATGCAGAGCTATAGTTAGAAACAAATTACTCCCGCAAGAAACACAAGACCACATAAGAGAAGAAGTTGCAACCTACCTTCAACAAACACAAAATAACAATAGTCAAACACAAACTCATACAATCACACAATTAACCACTCAACCACACAGTAGCCACCCTCAAAAAAGAGGTCAGAGAAGGAGGTGGACCACTGAACAGAACGAATCAATCGTAAGAAATTACTACACTATTACAGAATTAGGAGAAAATAGATCTGCTTACCGGCGGCCGCTTCATCAAGCAGTTATAACAGAACACCCAGAACTATCAGGAGTAGGTGAACAGAGAATATCAGATCAACTCCGAGTTATATTAAACAACAAAATGATAAACGACCAAAGACCAAGAAATACGTGACGATATATCATGCAATATCCATTCCCAGCCCAACAACCAACTCCGAACATCAGAACACATGGCAACTGAATCAGAATACACACAAGGAACAAACATCCATTCGTACATATCAGAAAACAACATTATCCCTGATTCACTCAGCCTATCACCACCACCACAAACTCAAAATAATACATCACTAGTAAACTCCCAATTCATCTTAGAGCCACAACAAAACTGCACAGCTGAAACTCCTGATTCGAACAAAATCAAGGAGCAGTTTATGATTACAATAGACAAGTTCCGAAATACCAACCCACTTACTCGACCTTACATACCAAAACAAAAAACTTCTAGAAAACTAGCACAAATCGTTAATTTTATCAATACAGACATACTACCACATCACACGTCAACAGATCAAGATTTTGAGACCTCTCAAACTGTTATTTACTGCGCTGCATACACAGCAGCACTATGCAATGGAGCTAAAATTAGAGACACAATAACACCATCTAATCAAAATCAAAAAAGAATACCTGCGTGGCAGAAGAGACTTCAAATGAAGATACAGAACTACAGGAGAGATATTGCAAGAGTGACAGAATACATAAAAGGCAACAGAAGCAATAGGTTAATTTCACTTGTAGAAGAGATTAAGAATAAAAATAGGATACACTCACAACACGAAGAACCTAACATAAGCAATGGAGAATTCCTCGACACCCTCAAACAAAAACTTAACGCAGCATCTAGCAGACTAAAACGATATCTTAATTGTACACTCAGAAAAACACAAAATACACAATTTGTAAACAACGAAAAGCAGTTCTATAGGACACTTACGTCAGACACACAACGTAACACGAATAGAACTACGCAAGACACACCATCACCATCTGCCGATGAATTGCATAACTTCTGGTCCGGTATTTGGTCTGAGCCGGTACATCACAATACAGATGCTCAGTGGCTACACACAGATACAGACCTAACCCAGCAAATTACACCAATGCCGTTTGAACATATTCCGGTGGAGGTGTTTATACGTGTACTTCAAAAATCTCATAATTGGAAAGCGCCTGGAAGTGACCGAATACACAACTACTGGTATAAAAAATTTACATCTATTTATCCCTTACTTCATAACCACATCAATAATTTTATAAAGACACCAAATATAATGCCAAGCTACATCACACAAGGCCTTACCTACATGATACCGAAAGATAGTAACGATTACCAAAATCCAGCCAAATACAGACCTATCACATGCCTACAAACGATTTATAAAATACTCACAGGTTGCATCGCCGAACTCATACATGAACATATCACTAATAACAACATACTTGCTGAAGAACAAAAAGGATGTCGTAAAAGTAGCCAGGGCTGCAAAGAACAGCTTATAACAGATTCTGTAGCTATGAAACAAGCTATTGCTAAGAAGAAGGACATAAATACTATGTATATTGACTATAGGAAAGCCTTTGACTCTATACCACACAGTTGGCTTTTGTATGTACTCCAACATTATAGAATTCACCCAGAAATAATACATTTCCTCGAGAGCTCTATGCAACACTGGACAACCACATTAAAAACAATAGGGCATTACTGCACAGTAACACCAGAAATACCAATACGACGAGGCATCTTTCAAGGTGACGCCCTTAGCCCTCTGTGGTTTTGCCTTGCATTAAACCCGCTCTCCCACATCTTAAACAAATCCAATCTCGGCTATACTATCACTACACCACAAAAACATACAACTCTTACTCACCTCATGTACATGGACGACATTAAACTATACAGCAACACTACACAATCATTACATTGCCTTGCAGATATCACACAATCTTTCTCAAACGACATACATATGGAATTTGGGATTGACAAATGCAAAACTTTCTCAGTTAAAAACGGCAAAATCATCCCAAATAATTATATTCTAGAATCAGGAGATACTATTGAACCACTAGACCTACACACTACATATAAATATTTAGGTTTCCTACAAGCTCGGCAGATTAAACAGAAAGAAACGAAAGAAGACCTAAAAAAGAAATTTAAACACCGGCTTAATATTTTATTCAGGTCTCAACTTAACTCGCGCAATATGGTTAAAGCAATAAATAGCTATGCAATCCCCATTCTCACGTATTCGTTTGGAATAATAACTTGGACTCAAGGAGATCTCCTCAACCTGCAACGGATCATAAACACTACCCTTACAGCCCACCGGAAACACCATCCTAGATCCTGCGTACAGAGGATGACTCTTCCGAGAGGCGAAGGCGGCCGAGGCATAATAGACGTAGGCAACTTACATAACAAACAAATCACAACTCTCAGACAATATTTCTATGAACATTCAGAATTTTCCACACTCCATGAATTAATAACACTTGCAGATAAACACCTCACTCCACTTAACCTACTAGATCGAAACTCGCAAAGAAACGAACGGATTGTTGACCGAAAAGAGAAGATCGCCACATGGCAACAAAAGTCCCTGCACGGAAGACACCGCCACGACCTGCAACAGTCATATGTCGACAAAACAGCGTCGAACGCCTGGCTGCGACGCGGCGAACTATTCCCTGAGACGGAAGCTTTCATGGTGGCGATCCAAGACCAAGTCATTGATACTCGGAACTACCAGAAACACATTATACGAGCACCTAACCTTCCCACAGACACATGCCGACACTGTCATTCTAGCTCTGAAACCATACAACATATAACATCCGCATGCAGATCTCTCGCACAAACCGACTATAAACACCGCCATGACCAAGTGGCTTCCATCATACATCAACATCTTGCACATAAACACAATTTTATAGAAAAAAAAGACACCATATTACAAGTACAAACCAGAGACCATATTAGAAAACAATAGTTACAGAATATATTGGGACAGAACCATTATCACTGACAAAACCATACACTTCAACAGACCTGACATCACACTACACGACAAAAATAACAGAACTGCTTACCTCATCGATATAGCTGTACCGAACACGCATAACATCCAGTCCACTATAGCTGAAAAGCTTACTAAATATCAAGACTTAGCAATAGAAGTAAAGCGCCAATGGCGACCAGAAACCATACACATAGTCCCAATAGTTATCTCGTCAACAGGAGTTATACCGAAGAGCCTACAACGTAGTTTAGATATTTTACAGGTCCCCAAGCATACACTTTACATTCTCCAGAAAGCAGTCATACTCAACACCTGCCGGCTTACTCGCAAATTCTTAACCACTTCATCCGTCTCCACTGCTTATACTATTACCTAGCTCCTAATCACGCTTGGCTACGGCCCGTGTGTTTAGCCTTTTGTTGCCCCTTAAAAGGGAGAAAAAAAATATACATCAATATAATAATAATAATAACTACGTCCGGCTGACAACACGTCAGAAATTTTTTGAATTATAATTATTTTGAAAATATTTACAAAATTAAACTAAAAGCATAGAAAGAAAACGAAATACATGATACCTACTTAATAAATAAAAATGGAAAATAAAAAGAGAACAAATTACCAAAACACAGGAACCCAACATACTCGTAAAATATGTACGTTAGTACATACCTAATATCTCAATGTAAAATATAACAAATGTTGACAAGAAGCCGGACTAAACTGCAAGACCCGAAAACACGCCCAAGACCTTCGGCCTCGTCGCTCAGCTCCGCCTCGCAGCCGCCGGACTCCTCAATCGTGAGTGATGTGACATCGGCCGCTGCAGTTGCGTCGAGCTCGAGCAACGAATACTTCTCGCCGCCAAGTTCACCACCACCACCACGACGGCGAGGAAGAGGCCGACCGCCGGCCTGCATGGGACCTCGAGGCCCACCGGCCTCTGACAGGGTCCCCGCTCCCGGTGGAAGTGTGCAGCGCATGCGATGGACTCAAAGTATGAACGAGAACTGCATGCGCGCATACTTTGGGGCTACAGAAGGGGGAACTAACCTGACCGCGTATCGTGGTCGGATGCTCTCTCTGTTTCAGGTACTTGAGCCTGCTGTCAACGTCTCGGCACAACGTTTATCGGATCAGGTGCGAGTCATTCAACGTGATCACAGATTGACTGACGCCGCACTTGATAGGCTACGCTCTGAAGTACAGAGTAACCGTATCATTTCTCCCCAGTCGCAGACTGCGGCCCAACCGCAAGCCCCAACTGTAGTTCTGCCGCCACCCATCCACGCTGACGAGGAGAGCGATGATAGGGTTACAAATGTAAGTACCCAGTGCAATGAACGATTGAGGAGCGCTTTGGAGCTTACGATTCAGGAGTATCGATTCACTCCGCCGAATCTTAGACCACGCATACCCCGTTTGCCCATGAATAAAAAAAATAGGGCGCTAATGTGTGCTCTAGATTCGCTGTTATCAAGTTATTTTGATAACAGCGAAAGCCTCGAAGATGGGCATTCAATCCTGTACTGCGCGGCTGTTGCGGCATGTCGTGTAGCTCACGTCAAGTTTGGTAATAATGACAGAGCTACACGACCAAAACCCGTCGCACCAGCCTGGCAGTGCAGGATTGAACGTCGTATTAACGAGGCTAGAGCACTCATTGGCAAACTAATCTGCTTCAGGGAGGGCAATACTCGCCCTAGAGTGATGCGCTTTGTGAGACGGGCGTTCTCGGGGACTGAAATCAATCCCCGAGATTACATGTCCTGTGTCACAGAGCGCATTGACTTCCTGAAGCAGAAGGTTTATGCATGGGCAAACCGTATTCGGAGGTATAAGCGGCGAGTGGAACGGTATACCCAGAATCGCATGTTTCATAGCGATGAAAGGCGGGTATACACGCATCTACCGGATAGTGATGCCATGAATACATTCTGGCGCAATATCTGGTCGATGCCTGTTACTCACACTGAAGGTGACTGGATGCAGGAGGTCCAGCGAGCATGTGAACCGATTGAGGAAATGGGGGACATAACTATTGTCCCCCAAGACGTAACCAGTGCAGTCCATCCAATGGCGAATTGGAAATCTCCTGGCCCAGACGGACTGCACAACTTCTGGCTTAAATGATTACGCAGTTCGCATGCCCGCTTGGCCTCGCAATTCCAGTCGTCTTTGGAATCTGGGTCGCTTCCAGAGTTCCTTACAACAGGAGTTACCCACCTGCTCCATAAATCAGGTAGTACTGCGGAACCCAAGAATTATAGACCGATTACATGTTTGCCGACGGCCTATAAACTTCTTACGTCCATTTTGAGAGCCAAAATTAATTCGCATATTATAAATAATTCTATAATGTCTGCTTCTCAAAATGGATGTAAGAATGGGTCCCGCGGTACTAAGGAGCTACTCCTCATAGATATGGTCATTAGCCAACAAGTTCGCCGATCCCGAAAGGATCTGTCGACATGTTGGATAGATTATAAGACGGCCTACGACTCGGTGCCACATACATGGCTCATGAGGGCACTAGAGTTGTATAAAGTTAATACAACTCTATGCGCCTTCCTGACGTCATGTATGGGGCAATGGAGGACAGTCCTTCACTATCCAGGATGTCGGCAAATTCAAGAGAGAGGAGAACCAATAAGGATTGAGCGAGGTATATTCCAGGGCGATAGTCTGAGCCCGCTGTGGTTTTGTTTGGCCTTGAATCCTCTGAGCACATTATTGGAGGGTTCAGGGTTAGGCTACCGGTTGAGAAGAGGTGGTCAGGTAATATCCCACCTCCTTTACATGGACGATTTGAAACTCTTTGCCCCCAACAATTTGCAACTGATGAAGTTACTGAAAGTAACTGAAACTTTCAGTAATTCCATCAGGATGGAATTTGGTGTGGACAAATGTGCAGTCATGCATGTAAAGCGAGGAGGGATTATGGAATCCGTGGGAACACAACTCTCGGATTCCATACACCTCAGATCCCTCTCCTCAACCGAAACCTACAAATACTTGGGCATGTCGGAGGCATTAGGCATCAATGAGACCGACATGAAGCAATCGTTACGGGAGCGTTTCTATGGCCGCCTGAAGAAAGTTCTTAAAAGTCTTTTATCAGGCGGAAATAAGGTGCGCGCCTTTAACGGTTGGGTCATGCCGGTCTTGATGTATTCCTTCGGCATACTCAAGTGGACTCAGACTGAACTTGACGACCTGGATAGGAGGGTCCGTACGCTGCTGACTGCATACCGAATGCATCACGTCCGGCCTTCTGGCAATAGTCCGGATCACCAGCAGTGAGATATGGCTCGTCCTTTTCAATGCCTCTTTTCTGCCATGGCCTGTGTCTACTATAAGACAACCTTGTGTAAGCTCAAACATTTTTAAGTCCTGAAAAATGCAAAAAAAGGATGCTACACATACTAGGTTGATGGTACTTGCAATAAATTGGAATGTAGATCTTTGAAAATGATTACCTCTGGGGTCATGGCCTTGAGGCAAGTTTGAGCGGAATTCCAGGAATATGTTCTGTGGCGTTGGTTCTCTCAGGCATTCTGTTAACTTAACTGTTTCAATTGTACCTATATAGTTTGCACTAAAACAATTTTAAGTGGGTTACTCAAAAAGCACCGACACTAACTTCATTACACAAAATATGTACAATTTATTTACTTATATTACTCTTTTCGAATGGTATACGCAGCTAGTTATTGCATTTCAAGCGGGACTAATTACAGTCACATCACAATTGCGAGCGTCGGCGTCGTTTACAGCTATGATGCTCTTACGCAACAATGGCCGCCGCCCGCCTTCTTGCATAATTGTGTGTTGTTTTGACGCGACTGTCATGTCTGGTTATGAGATGCAATTCTAGTTACACATTTAATAACAATATTTGTATTTATATTTGGCACAACACACTACACAGTATTTTAACTTGATTTTATACACCGTTCAGTACCTAATTTAAGATAGTTAAATACTCACGGTACGACTGGTTCTCTCTGGTGCTTTCGTTACGTCGCTCGAACGAAGGTTGTTGCTGAAAATCAGCGCTGTTGGCATTAGGTTCGTCCGAAGCCTCAGCATAATGCTGAGCAATGACCTAAATTTTCACGCACCATGCGACGCACAAATTCAACATGTTTAAATGTTTGTATTGTTTGTATTTGTATAGTGTCACTTAGTTTTATGATGCATGAGGATTTATGGTTATGGTAGCCCGTGCACCATAGACTAAATAATAGTAACCATAGTTTTTTTTTTGTGTGTTTGGGTTACCGTGTTGTTTAATATACTAGGTTTAAATTTAAGTGTTAATTTTTAAGAAACATTATATTTTTAATTTTAAGGATCCGTATGCGTCCGCGTGGGCGGAAAATAAATACTTTTTCTTTCTTTCTTTCTATCACCCACGTTCATCGGTGATGAGGCTGTACATTCCGAGAAAGTGTGGGGGTCGAGGCTTTCTAAATGCTAAGACCCTCCACAACCGCGAGGTGTACAGCCTCAGGGAGTACTTCCTCCAAGCCGACGTGGGGATGCATCGAGATGTAGTCGCAGTGGACAAAGGATTCACCCCGCTCTCCTTGGCTAAAGAGAACTGGCGTAAGCCTGTAGTACTGGATACTAATGGCCGCAGGGAGGTATGGCAGAGCAAGGAGCTTCACGGACGCTTCTACCGGGCCCTTCATGGGTCCGATGTAGATTTCCTAGCGTCCGTAGCCTGGCTACGTTTCGGTGATCTCTTTGGAGAAACCGAAGGTTTTGTCTGTGCAATTATGGACGAAGTTATGATGACGAACAACTACCGGAAATATATTGTGAAGGACGGCACGGTTGACATCTGTCGGGCATGTCACTGTCCCGGTGAATCCATTCGACATATTATTTCTGGTTGTTCTCGTCTTGCTAACGGCGAGTATTTACACAGACACAACCTAGTGGCTAAGATTATCCACCAGCAACTTGCTCTGAAATACAACCTTGTGGACGCAGAAGTACCATACTACAAGTATGTGCCCGACCCACTTCTCGAGAATGGTCATATCACATTGTACTGGGATCGATCTATCATCACCGACAGGACTATTGTGCCAATAAGCCTGACATAGTGGTGATAGATCGATCAGAGCGTCTCACAATGATTGTTGATATCACTGTCCCGCATGACGAGAACCTTGTGAAAGCCGAGAAAGATAAAGAAATTAAGTATCAAGATTTGGCACACGAGGTTGTCGACATGTGGGAGATTGACTCAGCAGTCATTGTGCCGATAGTCGTTACGGCCAATGGCTTAATAGCCAAGAGCCTCGACCAACATCTGAAGAGGCTCTCGTTGGGCAGCTGGGTCAAGGGCCTGACACAGAAAGCGGTACTTCTGGACACGGCACGTATTGTCAGGAAGTTCCTCTCTCTGAGGTCCTGACCACCGGTAGCTTGGACCCTGTTCCCGATGCTGGTGGGCTACTATTTTTTATATTTTTAATTTTTTTTTTATATTTTTTATAGAAATATTTAAAAATGTAAATAATATGTACATATAAATGAATAAACGAAAATAGTAATTTATTTTCTCTCAAAAAGGTACAATTTGTTACATAATCTAGGTAAAGGTTGGTTCTAGGTATGGTTTAGATATGTTTACTGACCAATATCGCAGGACAAAAAGAAAAAGCAGCTAAGTTCAAGTCATACTCGCGCACCGAGGGTTCCGTAGGTACCGCTGGAGGAAATATTTTTAATATTTTTCTCAGCACTGATTTATCTTTGTATATATATTTGTAGGTATTGTATATTATATTATATTATATTAATTAATATATATGAATGTATGCATATGTATATAATATCTATTATTTATAAGTTCATATGTATATATAAATATATATATATATATGTAAATATGTAATATGTATGTAGGTAATATTATTGTTAATGTTCACTTATCTTTGTGTTTATTTTTAATATTGTATCACATGACACAGCTCTTTTTAGCGCATCTACCATGTTTTCTCTGCATCACCCTAAGGTCGACTGGTAGAAAATGCCTAAGGCATTAAGTCCGCCTCTGTATAAATTTTTTTTTGTGCGAAAGTATAAATAAATATTTATTCCATTTTCAAATATTATTTTTTTTGGATCCGTACAACTAAATTTGTTTCTATAATATTTTTGCTGATTTCTAAAAAACTGTGCTAGTTATAGAGATCGTTTTATTTTTCCTGTTTTTTTTTATCGTTGGAAAATACTCATGGATGTCCCTCGACCAGGGTAGGCGAGGGGGTCTGCCGGACTCTTACCGGCTAAAAACCCACGGTGTTCCTCCTTTTGACCGTCGGCCGGGGTCGCGGGATTCACCTAAGCATACACCGCAACCCCGGCAGGTCTTATTGCACCAAGTGTTGGTGGACCTCTCCACTGTGGGGCCCCACCCCACGACCTCCTGAGAGGTGCGGGGAGCACCCCACATCACTGGCGCACCAGAACACATGGCACGCCATGACCACCCCGGGGACCAAACAAGCACATGGGCGCCAGACTACCCCATGTCTGGGCGCCCTTGGTCCCCCTGCGACGGGTCAGGTTAGTGGCCCCGCTGCCTACCACTTTTCGGCCGCAGAGGATAGGGAGAGCGGCCAACTACACACCGACACTCCTCTCCACCTGCGGCCCCACCGCGTTCGCCATCTGACGGTAGCGGCCCCGTCAAGGCCGCGGAAGGTAGGGAAAACGGCGCACCGGAATACCGGCACTCCTCTCCCGCCGCGGCATCCACCCTTCAGCCGAGATGCCTCCCATACGACACCGCGATTTACATAAACCTCCATCAACTCCATTTATCCCAGATTTTTCGCTTTGCAAACTTCTGAGATAAGGGATAAAATAAAAATATATGTTATAATGTGCAAATGAAGCCCTTTCATATGATATCCTACTTGAATTAGTAACACCACTTTAAAATTTCACACCCATTTCGGCTCCTGTTGCAATGAAATTTAAAAAAATACGATTCTTTCACATGCATATAGATGGGTAGTAAGCATTGTTTAAAAATATTCTAAATTTCAAGTCGGTAGCATTAGTAGTTTCTAAAATAAATAGCTATGGCAGACAGACAGACGAAGTCGCACCATAAGGGTTCCTTTTTTACCATTTTGGTACGGAACCCTAAAAATATATTATATTTTTAATCAAGCAAAATCCCGTGCATGGTTAATTTATACCAGTAGGTAATAAGATCATTGTGGTTTTAAGGAATCACACAAATTCGTTTACATCCTGTATAATTTTCTTACACTCATCATTAAGCAGCTTCTGCGTAGAGTGTTCTTGTTGGAAAGTAGTATGCCTTGTGCATCATAGTTTTAAAGCCGGCACGTTGTGCTGTCTCAAGTTCCAGCAAATAGGTTTTAGCAGCTCCTCCCCAAATACCGTAACGAGCGAAAAATTGGGTATGGTAGAAAAGGTACGAAAGTATAATTAATGCTACAAAATTACTTTTCTTGTGTAACATGGGCGGTCAGTACGGTGTTACTTTAAAGGACAGATTATAAGTGTGAGAGACTGTTATTTATTCGGTGCCCATTTTCAACTATATTCCCTCGACCTGGTAGTTAGTATCAACTGAAAAAAAGGAACGGGAACTAGTTATAAATGAAACAACCTGATACAGAATTACAATGGCTTCAATTTAATTAGAAAAAAATAAGAAAATATTGTCACAAGACCATCGACGTGCATACATTCAAATAACCACACAACTTTTTAAGACATTGATATTGTTGTGCTATAGCTATATGAAATATTTATTCGTTTTTGACAACAAGAAAAACTTAGGTAAGTAAATAATAATATTAATGCCATTTCTCCAGAATTATTAGATGTTCTGAATTATAAAATGATGATCCACACCTCGTGTTACACCGTGTATATCCATCCAGAAATATAAAAAATGCGTTTTATTACGATATTATATATTAATACTAAGTACTTTCTTCTATTTTCCTAAGTGCCACATCCAAGGATTCTGCAAAAAAAAAAAACTGATATTATTTAAAGCACACAACATTAAAACTTTGCAGGCATATGACCCTCTGTATACGTTTACACTGGATTCAGATTACCTATTTTGTCGGACACTTCTTAATGCCTGGAAAAAGGAGGCATATTATGTTGTTAAATAAGTACTAATTATGTATGTAAATATCTTTCTTTGTATGTAATGTATGTAAATATTTTTCCTAGAATCGAAGCGGCTTGCTAACTTATCTGTACCGACAAAAGAGTCAACGATCACTAGGTATATATATGTATAACTAGCTTTTGCCCGCAACTTCGTTTGCGTGATTTTTTTTCACCCCTTAGGGGTTGAATTTCGAGAAATCCCTTCTTAGTGGATGTTTACGTCACAAGATGAACCTACTGTCAAAATTTCAAGTTTCTAACCCCAGCCGTTTAGGCTGTGCGTTGATAGATCAGTCAGTCAGTCAGTCAGCTTCTCCTTTTATATATATATATAATAATAATAATAGTCGTAGCATGTGGCGTTCTATAGTTTCTGCCTACCCCCATGGGAAAAAGGCGTGAGTTTATGTATGTATGTATGTAATCATATAGTCATAATAAAAAAAATGCATTTTAATGAAACGAATAGTGCGGAGTATCAAATAATAAGTGATATGATACAATAAAACAATAGAGATTAGCAAAAAAGACGCCCTATTAAGCTGGGTATTGACCGGTGTTACGGGCCGTAATGTAACATTCGCAGCGAGCATGTTACGTTACGCCGTGTTCTAAACTCCGTGTAAATGCTCGTTACAAGCGCCTTGTTTCCCCGTACTGACTGCACGAACGCTCGCTGTGTAACACGTTACATTACGCCCTGTAACGCCGGTCAGTACCCGGCTTTATAGTGCCCTGAGTAACACCCATACACCAAATGAGCAAAATCAAATTTATTAATTGCTTCTGATTCAAGTTAATTATAACATAGCAAAATAGATGCTTGTATATGCAAATAAAACGAGAAACTTGCCTCCAATGTCAGTCCCGTGGAAATCAAACGCTTCAATGAAATCAGGCAGATTGCAGCAGTAAGTGTACTTGTCACTCGCTTTAAACCAACTGATTTCGTCGTTCACGCAGATGTTCTCACATTTGATGTCCTTATCAATGGGTGACGGATCGTTCACGTGGACTATAGCTATCGACTCGCCTCCGTCGAACCTCAGCACCTGGTATTTTTGAGTTATAAGAGTGTTGTACATATTATCATTGGTTTCAACCGTATCAATAAATTGATTAAACAATTTTCTTAGTTCTACTAAACCGCCTACAAAAAAGCAATATTGTTCAAACAATTTTTTTTAATGAAATCTTTCATTATCTGTTATAATGTATTAATTGCTGAATCTAGCATATTGTTATTACAGGCAAAAACAGTTATTGCATCATTATCACAATTTTGAATTGATAAAAGAAAGTTTGACCAATAAAAGGTCAAAATTTATTTATAACTAGCTGCCCGGACAGACTTCGTTCTGTCAAAAGTTATTGGCCTGTAGTGGGAAAAGAAAAGTGTTGTTTTTAATATTTTCCACGCAACTTTTATGTTTTTTCTCTCCATAAGAAAGAAAGATAGAAAAAGTATTTATTTTCCGCCCACGCGGACGCACACGGATACCTACTTAAAATTAAAAATATAATTTATCTTAAAAATTAACACTTAAATTTAAACCTAGTATATTAAACAACACGGTAACCCAAACACACAAAAAAAAAAAAAAAAACTATGGTTACTATTATTTAGTCTATGGTGCACGGGCTACTATAACCATAAATCCTCATGCATCATAAAACTAAATGACACTATACAAATACAAACAATACAAACATTTAAACATGTTGAATTTGTGCGTCGCATGGTGCGTGAAAATTTAGGTCATTGCTCAGCATTATGCTGAGGCTTCGGACGAACCTAATGCCAACAGCGCTGATTTTCAGCAACAACCTTCGTTCGAGCGACGTAACGAAAGCACCAGAGAGAACCAGTCGTACCGTGAGTATTTAACTATCTTAAATTAGGTACTGAACGGTGTATAAAATCAAGTTAAAATACTGTGTAGTGTGTTGTGCCAAATATAAATACAAATATTGTTATTAAATATGTAACTAGAATTGCATCTCATAACAAGACATGACAGTCACGTCAAAACAAAACACAATTACACATAAGAACCTTCCTTGTGCCTTAAGGAATATATTTTAAAAAAAGTAGTCGAATTGGTCGAGCCGTTCTCAAGTTTTGCGCTTAGCAACACATTTGGCGATTCATTTTTATTTATATAGATAAGCGTATTAGTTTTTGCCAAATAATGAAATCAGGTACTTTTTACGTGTTCAAATATAATTTTATGCTGCTACTCGGTGATCGCGCAGTGGCTGTTTATATTAGAAGGGAATAGGCGTAATAAAACAAAACGTCGGTTTGTGTTCTTTGATAAAATTGTAAGCAGTAGGAATATAATTTGATCGGAAAAGTACCTTCCATAAAAATCGTGGAATAACAGCTCCATTTTTCTCTTGCAACGTGTGCGTACCAGACCAGGCAACGAATTTATTGTAGTTGTTGAGTTGGCTCCTCACCATGTCATTTATATCCTCCCAAGTGGTCTGAATTTTTATAAATGTTTTTGTCGTTAATTCCTGTGTTAGTATTTTTTTGAAGTAATACAATCTACTGTCGTTCGGTTCCAAGTGGAATGGCAATAAATCTGTTAGTAACAGTTTGCAAAAAAAGCTTCAAAACAGAACTTATTTTGAATCTTAATCAGGCGATAAATGGGTTTGAAAAGGCTTCAAAAGTTTTTATATATTTAAAACCATCCAAAGTTATGCCAGAGCAGTGATTTTTCGTAGAATAGGTATAAATAATTTCAAATTAATAAACTCAGAAAGCAGTTTTTACCTTTGCAGTATTTTTACAAGGGCGTATGGACGGGATTGCATTCAGAGGATCGATGAACGTGCTGTATTTTGCAGGGCTATAATTGAAGTCTCGAGCGTTCACCAGCTGGGATTTAGTATAACAACACGACGATAACGAGTTTTCACATGTATATCCTGTATCACGTTTGCCGTCGCCAACTCCTGGGTATTTATACCAGTTGTGGGCAGTGCTTAGACTACCATCCGTCGGAGTCATTAACACGCGTGTGAACAGAGGGATATTTTTAGCATGGTCAAAACAGACTTCGTAAGTTTCTAAGAAACCAGCTACATTGTACCCCACCCTTATCAATTCAGAGGTGTCCGTTAAACATTTAACTTTCTTTGTGGCAATGGAGGGTTGAATACTATTACTGCAGTGTAGGTCTGAAAGCTTATAAAATTTACCGTCCACTAAGTACATGTCTTGTTTATCACAAACTGCCTTTAATTCGCTTTGTTTAGGGAACTTTTGGAAAGCATTTGGCGCCTCTTTACGATGCGGACACGACAATATGATGTTTTCTTCTTGTTCGACGACTGAATAATGTTTCGTGGTTTCCCATTTCGGCCAAGTTAGTTTGTCAGTAAGTAAGAGCGGCATATATTGGGCATCTCCCAAGTTCCTATTAATCAAACATGCTGTAACAAAAGCATTTGATTATTTTTAAATCCCGTTAACTACAAAATATTTTTTTGTCTTGTTATCTTAAAAACTCTTATTCGGACGAAGATAGCGAAGATCAAGGTTCTGTATATTTGTTCGTTTGTTGACCAATAATAATTGAAACTTGCCTGAAGACTTGACATTAAAGCTCCTCTGTACTGAACCATGTACGTTGCTTATGTTGCACGCGTATTCACCCCATTTATATAAAATTCCAAGGTCTGCCAAGTTCCGATCGGGTAAAACTTTACCATTGAATTTCCATTCAACCTGAAAGTTATAGTATCAGTAAAAACGTGTTTATAATTCATCATGCTATAATACTGCATATTTATAGAATCTAATTGAATTATTTTATTTGTGTTAATAAAGTGTGCTATTATTTGTTGAACCGTCACCCGTTTACGAATTATCCATATGGTACATACTAACATAAATATTTCTTAAAGAACTTAGTTAATCATCAATGGTAACTACAAGTGAATTTTCTTTACAAATCATAATTTATAGCTTCTTAGTAATTCTATGTAATGTGAACTCACGTTAGCTGGCGGTTTTGCATCACTTTCGCAGTTTGACACGATATCCTTTACATCACCACGCCAGTCGTTCACAGGAATTAGTTCAAAAAGCTTCGGTGGATGGCCTACGTCGACCACATACGTATGTGTGTGTGTGTATCCATGCTTGTCGCTCACGTGGCAGGTGTAGTTACCGTCGTCTGTAACTGAGGCTTTTACTACTTGCATGTTTAGTTTATCGACTTTCTTTTCTTCTCCTTGCTGTAAATTTGAATAAGGAATTTTATCTCAGTTACCGTTATTTGTATCTTCTAAAAGTTGTCATAAGCGTAGTTAGCGTACACATCTTAACCGTTTACATCTTAATTAAAAGACTCAATATAGCATGCACCATGAAAACAAAGATGAAAAAAAAAACATTACATTGACTTATAAAAGTGTCTGTAACAGATTTATTTACAGAAATTAAAATCATTTATCGTTTGATCCCAGTAGATCAAGCAAGTCACCAAGCATAATCTTGATGAAAACCATCGTCTAATGCTCATCTATACTAATATTATAAAGAGGAAAGATTTGTATGTTTGTATGCAACGAATAAACTTAAAAACTACAGGACCGATTTCAAAAATTCTTTTGCTGTTAGAAAGCTACATTATCACTGAGTAACATAGGCTATAATTATCTTTATTTATCTCAAAATGTTTAAAAAAAGTCCACCCGTGCGAAACCGGGACGGGCCGCTAGTCAGCAATAAAATTAGTAATAGGTACTATGAGAATAAAATTTGAAACAATAAAAACAAGAAATGAAAAATAAAAATGCTAGAAGTAGATAAATGAGGACAGACTTACAATGAACCATCTAACTGGTTGAGATTTAGAACTATACGCCTCACATTCCAGTTTTCTAGTTTCACCTTCTAATAAGTACACGTGATGTTTTATGCCTAAGTCGTTGAGGAACTCTGCAATGTAATAAACACATTTTTTGTTAATAAAAATATATGAAGGAATATGCTCTACACATTATTACGTGTAAAGGATATTTATTTAATATCACTTACTTTCTACGTTAACTTGGAACGTCGCGCTAACTGAACCAATATAGTTTTTAGCTTCACATGTGTACGATGTAGAGTCTTTTACAGTCGGATTCATAATTACAAGAGCTCCATCCTCTATAGAATATTTTGCGTCTGAAATAGGCGATAATAATTGAATCGGTAGTATTAGGTTTCAGTTTCGTATAAATGTAATTCGTTAATTGTTTAAAAATTTCCGAGATTATAGATGGTAACATAAGTACAAACAAAACTTTCAGATGAACGACTGGGTGAACTCAACAGTCCCAATCCTTTCGTACTTTTTTTGGACAGAATCATTAAAATATGTACAAAAGTTCTTACTCGGTGTAATCGCAGCGCTTTTTGATTTCCATGTAACAACTGGTTTAGGAACACCGACGACATCACAGGGAATCCTCAAAGCCATATCGCCTTCGAGACCTTCAAATACCTTTGAAGAATCTGAAATGATTCTTGGAAGAGCTGTGGACAAACAACTTCAACTTTATCTGTGTTACGTAAATACGAATAAAATGGACAAATTCTGACCAAAGAATTAACCCTAGGCAAATGTGAACACAAGACTTCTTATGCTGTGATAAGATTTCTTGTATCTGCTCTGTTGGCTTATTTTCCAAATCAAGCAAATTTTCATATATGTAATTCAGGGTTCAAGTTGTATGGAAAAATGTGTCTATGATCTGGAAGCGAAGCTAAAATAAGGTGGCTAAACGTTATAAATTTTGAACTACGTGTAGATGATGTCCATAAGGTTATGGACGAACAAGAAAAGTATGAAAAAATAATTGTCCTTTTTGGAGCATTTAGAACTCATGATGTTTGCTTACATTCAACAATAAGTGTAGTGACGTGCTCATCACTCCCCACGTTATTCTGTGCCACACACTTGTAGCGCCCCGCGTGTTTGTTCTCCGCGTTTGAAATGCGCAGCGCATTGTCTGAACCAGCTACAGGTGCAAACTTAGAAGCAGATTTATCCATAAATTGCCAAGTTACTTTTGGTTTCGGTTCACCTTTTACAACCCTGCAAGATTAAGTAACCATTGTAGAATACAATTGAATATTCAAAGGTTAAGCTTCGATAACAGTGCCACCATTTCGTCTTTTTGTCACCGTGTTTTGGGAGAGACCACACTACTGGGCGATGTCACTGGTCAGATAGCAATTAATTTTTACATGTCATTAATATAATTAATACTAACATGCACTCTATAATAGCAGACGTTCCCATTCTCACTTTCTTTGCCGTATTTATGCTCAAAGCTCTAAGAAAGCTTCCCAATTAGTCGACAGAGTGCAACGTGGGCATTATCCGACTTCAGTGATGGTTTGGTGGAGTGTTAGCTATGAAGGAGTGACTGAGCCATATTTTTGTGAAAAAGGTATCAAAACATCGACACAAGTGCATCAAAATACCATTCTTGAGAAGGCAGTTAAGCCACTTAACAACACCATGTTCAATAACCAAGTATGGTCCTTCCAACAAGACTCGGTGCCGGGTCGTAAAGCTCGGTCCACGCAGTCTTGGTTGGAAGTGAACGTTTCGGACTTCATCAGAGCTGAAGACTGGCCGTCGTCTAGTCCCGATTTTAATCCGCTGGATTATGATTTATGGTCAGTTTTAGAGAGTACGGCTTGCTCTAAACGCCATGATAATTTGGAGTCCCTAAAACAATCCATACGATTGGCAGTGAAGAATTTTCCCATGGAAAGAGTGCGTGCTTCTATTGATAACTGGCCTCAACGTTTAAAGGACTGTATTGCAGGCAATGGAGACCACTTCGAATAAGCTTTTTATATTTTAAATTGTTTTATATTTATGTATTAAACTAACACACTGTAAAAGTAATAAATATTATACGCAATAAAAAAAAAAATTCTTCGTGACAATATTTATGGCAAGACTAGATATATATAATAGTATAGATAAAATATGAATTTTTATAAGTATTCTATTTTTATAAGTATCTAGACACGCGGCAGCGTGTCAAGCCAAGTTCAAAGAAAAAGGAACTGGCGACGCAGCAGCCGTGTGTTAAATTACACGAACCATTTGAAGCCACTTTTGAGCCCTTAATAGCTCAAAATCTATTCAACATAAACACATGAAATTTGGTTTATTTATTGAAACCCCCGAGATTAACTATAATCCCAAATTTCATAAATACAGCTCAAACGGTTATTGAGATATTACCGTCTAAAAATCGGCATTTTTAACACTGACTGACATATAGATCAAAAACCTAACCCACTTCCAGATGACCTAGAAAGTTGAAATTTGGCGTCCAGCTGGATAATTGTGTGTATACAAAGGAAAATTTCAGAAAACAGTGAATTTTTACGATTTGAAATATTTTTCAAACAATCGGTGTTTATTACTTAGCGCCTTTCGAAATTATAATAGCAACAAACTTTTTTTTCGCAGGAGAATAGGTTCCATGATTCCATGATGAAAAGTCGCTTTTATCGTTTTGTATACCAGATTATTTGATTCAAGTGGGAAATAAAACTATAACTAACAAGCAAATGATAAAGAAAGTTAAAGGGAGGACTTTCCATATATTTCTAACGTTCAAGAAAATGTAGAAAATAGCACATAAAAGAAAACTACAGCGTAAACGTATTACATATTATCACTTTTGAATGATGAATAATAACATTTCTATGCAAAAAGTAATGATATCCCATCAAAAACATAAATGTGAAAATGGGAGCCAAGTTCAATAATAAGAATATGCGTGGTTGTTGACTTCGCCGACAAAAGAATTAAGATCTAAATGGGTGCCAAGTTCTGTAGATAATCCTGAAATTTATTTACACAAAGCAGATATCTTAGGATAAATTGAAGATCAAGATTTGACTTGGCTAGTTGGCTAGTAGTAGTATATGGGGTCGCCACACATCTGACGGAAGATGCGCTGCGCATCGTCGATCGCGTTACGCCAGAAGACAAGTATATATATAAGGTCCAACCAAAATACCTGGACAAACTTTTACACAGTGTTCAATACGTTTTACTAATCACATCTATGTAAAAAAAACGAGGTCCAAGTGTTTTTTTTTTCTAACCAAAAAATAATAACGTTTCAAATTGCTTGTACTCTCTAAGAATAAACTCATCCATTTCTTATGCATCGACCGCCATTGGGGCACGCGCTAATTTCGTGCAGTGTTTTACCTAAACAGCGAAGTGAAAAATGTAAAAAAAAAGTAAAATAAAATTAAAAAAAAAATATTGGTTTGAAAAAAAAAACACTGATCTCGTTTTTTTGCATAGATAGGTTCAGTTGCACGTACTGAACACTGTGTAAAAGTTTGTCCAGGTATTTTGGTTGGACCTTATATAATAAAACATTCAACCTTACACACTCCACCGATGATGCGTAAGGGCCAAGCCACATCTGACGAAAGATACATCGCCGATCTTCTGTTGCGTAATTTACTCGAGGAATTTTAGTGACGCATCTTCGGTCAAATTTGGACAGTGTGAGATGTTTATATGGAATTATGTGTAACGGCGGAAGATCTGCGACGTATCTTCCGTCAGATGTTGCTCCTCCCTTAGTGCGTCGAGCGTACTAATACAAGTTATCGATGATTCGCCCGATGCATCTTCCGTCAGATCCGCGGCGACAAGCCACATCTGCCGAAAGATACATCGCGCGTCTTCCGCCGGTACACATAATTCCATACAAACATCCACACCGTACACATTTGACCGAAGCTGCATTACTAAAATTCTTCAAGTAAATTACGCGACGTATCTTCCGTCAGATATGGCTTGGCCCTAAATTCCATGTATAATGGCCAAATACTTAAACGCTTCTCAATTTTAAGTTGTCGTTAAATCTAGTGTTGTCACTCTAATGGGTTGAATGCTTACTTTTCATCATGGAATCATGGAACCTATTCTCCTGCGAAAAAAAAGTTTGTTGCTATTATAATTTCGAAAGGCGCTAAGTAATAAACACCGATTGTTTGAAAAATATTTCAAATCGTAAAAATTCACTGTTTTCTGAAATTTTCCTTTGTATACACACAATTATCCAGCTGGACGCCAAATTTCAACTTTCTAGGTCATCTGGAAGTGGGTTAGGTTTTTGATCTATATGTCAGTCAGTGTTAAAAATGCCGATTTTTAGACGGTAATATCTCAATAACCGTTTGAGCTGTATTTATGAAATTTGGGATTATAGTTAATCTCGGGGGTTTCAATAAATAAACCAAATTTCATGTGTTTATGTTGAATAGATTTTGAGCTATTAAGGGCTCAAAAGTGGCTTCAAATGGTTCGTGTAATTTAACACACGGCTGCTGCGTCGCCAGTTCCTTTTTCTTTGAACTTGGCTTGACACGCTGCCGCGTGTCTAGATACTTATAAAAATAGAATACTTATAAAAATTCATATTTTATCTATACTATTATATATATCTAGTCTTGCCATAAATATTGTCACGAAGAATTTTTTTTTTTATTGCGTATAATATTTATTACTTTTACAGTGTGTTAGTTTAATACATAAATATAAAACAATTTAAAATATAAAAAGCTTATTCGAAGTGGTCTCCATTGCCTGCAATACAGTCCTTTAAACGTTGAGGCCAGTTATCAATAGAAGCACGCACTCTTTCCATGGGAAAATTCTTCACTGCCAATCGTATGGATTGTTTTAGGGACTCCAAATTATCATGGCGTTTAGAGCAAGCCGTACTCTCTAAAACTGACCATAAATCATAATCCAGCGGATTAAGATCGGGACTAGACGACGGCCAGTCTTCAGCTCTGATGAAGTCCGAAACGTTCACTTCCAACCAAGACTGCGTGGACCGAGCTTTACGACCCGGCACCGAGTCTTGTTGGAAGGACCATACTTGGTTATTGAACATGGTGTTGTTAAGTGGCTTAACTGCCTTCTCAAGAATGGTATTTTGATGCACTTGTGTCGATGTTTTGATACCTTTTTCACAAAAATATGGCTCAGTCACTCCTTCATAGCTAACACTCCACCAAACCATCACTGAAGTCGGATAATGCCCACGTTGCACTCTGTCGACTAATTGGGAAGCTTTCTTAGAGCTTTGAGCATAAATACGGTCATTTTGTTTGTTAAAATGTTGCTCAATTGTAAAAATTTTATCATCCGTAAACAACATTTTTCTGTGACCTCCCTTTGCGTACCGCTTCAGTAGTTGTTTCGATTTTACCACCCTATTCTTTTTTAAATTATCAGTTAAAAAATGACCAGTGCGTCTCTTATAAGCTGCAAGTCCTAAGTCATCTTTTAAAATACGCGACATGGTTCTGGGTGCTATCTTCATCTCCCGAGATAAAATCTTTTGCTTTCGGACAGGATTTCTTCGAATTCTTTCCCTTACTGCTTTGACCACCTTTTTCGTACGAACACTACGTGGACAACCAGATCTTTTTCTGTCACAAACAGAGGAGGTCTCATTGTACCTATTAATAGCCCGGTACATAAGCATTTGACTAATCCCAAGCGTATGGAGAGTTTTAAAAATTGCATTTGGCTCCATACCAACTTTGTGTAATGCAATCGCAGCGATTCGGTTCTCTTTATCACCCCACTCCATTTTAATATCGCAAAATATTGTACAATGTATTGGCGCCAAAATTAGAAAACTCAATGAACAATCGTATAAAAATGACAGATTCCAAATTCAAATGTAATATCTTTCTTATTTTTAATTGTAACGGTATTTATGGCCAGATTAGGTATAATACTATAAAGAGCAAAGATTTGTATTTTAGTATGTAACGAATAAAATTAAAAACTACTGGACCGATTTCAAAAAATCTTTTGTCGTTAGAAAGCTACATTATCACTGAGTAACATAAGCTTTATTTATTATTGGAATAAAACTTTTACGCGGGCGGAGCCGTGAGGACACAACTAGTAAGCATATATAGGGCTGATTTGTAATAGTGGATGAATAATAATATTAATAAGAAAAATAATAATGAAATTGTGGAGGAACGAAGTATGGTGTTCCTCCAACGAAAACAGAGGACCCTCCAACCAGGCGGGTCTATATACTATCTTGATATCGCGCGATGCAGGATTTGTGACGTCATTTTTGAGAGTTGTTATTATTTGTCTCTGTAGACTGCTAGATCATCGCCGTGTTGCGTAGTCCGCATGCGGCGTGGTAGGTGCTACCACAAAACATAAAATCACAATTAGATAGAAATATCTGCTGACGTACATATTTCAACTAGTAAGTGGTATTGTTGTTTGGAATAATATTGGATGTATCCTTAATTAGTCTATTTAAACTGATAAACAGTCATTTATTATAATAGTAAATATTTTGCGACATAAATATAAATTTTCCAGTGCGTTACCTGCCATGTATGGCCTTATAAATATAAACGAATTCATTGCATAACTTTGTAGGCCTTATGAATATGTGAACCATGCCAAATTTCAGCTATAAAGCACTGTATACTGCAAATACAATGGTAGTGACATACAGACAGACGGACATGGCGAAACTGTACAGGTTGCTAGTTTGGCTACGGATCCCTTAAAAGGCGGGTGAAATATGTCAAACGGACTGTTTAAGTTTTTATGGGAGGATCTTATGGCATCGCTCGATTAACTATAACACTGACAATTTAAGCTCTGAAGCAAATAATAAAATAAGAGATTAATAATTTTTCGAAATTAACTCTTGAGAAGAGTACCTAATAAGGAGTGGTACCTAATCTATACTAATATTATAAAGAGGAAAGATTTGTATTTTTGTTTGTAACGAATAAACTTAAAAACTACTGGACCTATTTCAAAAATTCTTATGCCGTTAGAAAGCTACATAGACCAGGGCTGAAGCCTTTGATAATGGTAAAAAGTGAAAAAAAAATAGTAGGATGAAACCTATTGGAAAGGCAAGATAATATAACAAAAAAGAAAGGAAAATTAATTTACGGGCGATCTGAGATCGGGAAGTGGATGGGGGTGAGTTTTTAAGGGTAAAAAACGGTTTATCTCGATTTCCGGCAAAACTACAAGTCCTATGGAAAAAGTTAAATGTCAAAATTGTAGATAATAAAAAGATCTACAACTTTTGTATTTACACTTTTTTCACATAACCTGAAAATTTATGTGAAAAACTCAAATAACCAAGCTTTTGGTTTTTTATTTTTATCTTTTACAAAAAATGTTTTTTTTTCACGAAATTTGGTGAAAACTTACCTTTTTATGTCCTAAATACACTGTAATTTTTTTGATTTAAAATAATTATTTTTTCGCGATATGTTGACTTAATATCGAAAAAGCAGCCTAACTTTAAATCGAAAATTCTCACGTCAAAATATCAGTTTATTTAAAAAAGTCGGTGGACTTTTTGTTCGTTGAAATCTCTACTTTTTGATGGTGTAAATATATATATACCTACATTACTATGGTAAATGTTCTCAGAAAATGCAAAGAAACGAAAAAAACTCGAATCCGATTTTTTTACTATCATTATGTACACTATTGAGCTATTTATTAAAATTTACACTTTAGTTACTCGAAAAATGTAAGATTCCATGTTACACTGATAAAAAAAAAATACAAATCCATAAAACATAAAGATTGCAAAAAACATGCGAAAATAGTTGTTCTAAATATTGAAGACTAGCTGTGTCCTTACGGCTCCGCCCGCGTAAGAAGTTTTATTCCAGTAATGAATATAGCCTATGTTACTCGGTGATAATGTAGCTTTCTAACGGCAAAAGAATTTTTGAAATCGGTCCAGTAGTTTTTAAGTTCATTCGTTATATACAAAAATATAAATCTTTCCTCTTTATAATATTAGTATAGATAGGATTTGAAGAGGTTTTCATCTAAAAATGTGACTGCTGCAATTTTTTTTGTACAAAAGTTGATTTATTGCATTCTAATTACATTTATGTCATAGAAAATCTCATAATCTATACATATAATAAAACTGTAGAAGAGTTAAATTCTGTACATTGAATAAAAACTAAAAAAAATACCCTTAGGGGTCTTCATACAAGTAAAACAAACAAAAAAAATCGTTTTGAAAGGAGAATGGGCTTTTTGGTCTACTTCTCCTCTAGCAATGAGTGATATAATTCAATAGAAAGGTTATTTTAAGTTGAAATTTTTTTTGTGTTATAGCTGGGTACTGTCAATTATTAGTATTTATGGAGTTAAAGCTCATTAAATGTAACCATTTAAAAACTATGATCACACTCAAATATTGGTGTTTATTATCTTTTTTAAACGTTTTGCCATAGCAGCTTTGTCATAATAATTATTTAAGATACCTACCTAAGTAACACACATAACATGATGCCTGAATTTCCCGAAGGGGTAGGCACATGTGTCTAATGCACCCACGTTTCGCCAGTCATGTTTAAGTCCCATAACTGTTATTTGCAAATAATATGATAAGAACGTTGCGATACTTTAGTTTATATAACAAAAAAAAAGAAATTGTTGTAGTATGGATATAAATGATGTTTCACTTTAAAGGTGTTATAACTCCTAAAATACTAACAACTGACTTTGCTTGTGTTAGTATCAAATGTTTTACTTAAAAATACCTTTCTAATGACATACCACTCATTGCTAGAAGAGAAGTGGAGAAGAAATTGTGATAGTATGGATATAAACGATTTTTCAGTTTAAAGGTGTTATAACTCCGAAAATACTGACAATTGACTTTATTTGTGTTAGTACCGAAAGATTTACTTAAAAAAAATTCTAATGACATATCACTCATTGGTAGAGGACGAGTTTTTTTTTTTTTAGCGTGGTGTAATCCTCGTGGACTATCCTCCGTCTGGGGAAGACGGGGCGTGTGCCAGACTCTTACTGGCTAAAACCACCACGGTGTCCCTCCTTCTGACCTAAGGCCGGGGTCACGGGATTCGCTATTGCATGCACCGCGACCCCAGCAGGTCTCGGTCCACCAGCTTCTTCTGGTGGACCTCTCCTGTGGTGGGGCAGTTGCTCCCCTGCCCCACATCCTTCCGAGAGGCGCGCGCAGGACACGACGCGCCATCCTCTCTGGGCCCGTTACTGGTCGGGCGACGGGTTCCCCAACCCGCCGCCCGCAGGCCACTCACTAGGGTGGCCGGAGATCGTCACGTGAGAGGACGAGTAGACCAACCTCTAAACAATTCGCCCATTCTCCTTTTCGGATTCGAGTTTTTTTCGTTTCTTTGCATTTTCTGAGAAAATGTACCATAGTAATGTATATATCGATGGCCCCATCGAATAAACGTGCAAGTGAAAAACGTAAACTTTACAGGAGAAAATAAAAACGTTTAGTCCTTAATATCGCGGGTTTCTTTGTAAGCAGATCTATACAATGTATAATGAAATTGAAGGTAAAAAAAAATATATTTAGACTGTTGTAATTACCTTTAAGAAATCGTCATTCATTTTCAAGAAAATCATGAAAACCCATGTAATATTATTACTCGAGTGAAATTAGAGTGGTCAGATAACTGTTATAGATCATTACACGTTTATTCGTGTGAATGTATACGACTTTAATGAACATAATGTCATGTTAGACTATTATTCTAGGCAAATTGCGCTTCTTTTGATCCCGGCTACAATTGTTTGCACGCTTTGTATAATAAAAACTATTCAGTGATTTGATGATGGTAATGATAATTGCATTTGTATTAGTGTCAATAAGTTACCTTTCTAACTGTGTAATACATATTTACTAATGCATTGTATATTAAACTGTTTACTTTCGTAAAAGGTTTTATTAAATAAAATCTTATTTTTACAAAAATGTATTTATTATAAAAGTAATAACAATGGTAGTACTGCGGAACCAAAAAAATTATAGACCGATCACATGCTTGCCGACGGTCTATAAGCTTGTTACGTCCATTTTGAGAGCCAGAATTAATACTCATATTATAAATAATTTTATAATCTCTGCTTCTCAAAATGGATGTAAGAATGGGATGATAATGGCCATATCAATGAAGAGTAGCTCGTTAGTACCGCGGACTAACGAGCTACTCCTCATTGATATGGCCATTAGCCAACAAGTTCGCCGATCCTGAAAGGATCTGTCGACATGCTGGAAAGACTATAAGAAGGCCTACGACTTGGTACCACATACATGGCTCATGAGGGTGCTGGAGTTGTATAAAGTGAATACAACTCTATGCGCCTTCCTGACGTCATGGGGCAATGGAGGACAGTCCTTCATAATCCACGATGTGGGCAAATCCAAGGGAGAGGAGAACCAATAAAGATTGAGCGAGGTATATTCCAGGGCGACAGTCTGAGTCCGCTATGGTTTTGTTTATCCTTGAACCCTCTGAGCACATTGTTGGTGGGTTCTGGATTAGGCTACCGGTTGAGAAGAGGTGGTCAGGTAATACAAATATCCCACCTCTTTTATATGGAAGATCTGAGACTCTTTGTCCCCAATAATTTGGAACTGGTGAAATTACTGAAAGTAGTTGAAACTTTCAGTAATTCCATCAGGATGGAATTTGGTGTGGACAAATGTGCAGTCATGCATGTTAAGCGAGGAGGGATTATGGAATCCGTGGGAACCCAACTCTCGGATTTCATACACCTTAGATCCCTCTCCTCAGCCGAAACCTACAAATACTTGGGCATGTCGGAGGCGTTAGGCATTAATTAGGCCGACATGAAGCAATCGTTACGGGAGCGCTTCTATGGCCGCCTGAAAAAAGTACTTAAGTCTTTTATCAGGTGGAAATGAGGTGCGCGCCTTTAACGGTGGGGTCTTGATGTACTCCTTCGGCATACTCAAGTGGACTCAGACTGAACTTGACGCACTGGATAGAAAGATCCGTACGCTGCTGACTGCATACCGAATGCATCACCCACGTTCATCGATGATGAGGCTGTACATTCCGAGGAAGTGTGGGGGTCGAGGCTTTTTAAACGCTAAGACCCTCCACAACTGCGAGGTATGCAGCCTCAGGGAGTACTTTCTCCAAGCCGACGTGGGAATGCATCGTGATGTAGTCGCATTGGACAAAAGATTCACTCCGTTCTCCTTGGCTAAAGAGAACTGGCGCTAGCCTGTAGTACTAGATACTAATGGCTGCATGGAGGTATGGCAGAGTAAAGAGCTTCACGGACGCTTGACCGGGCCCTTCATGGGCCCGATGTAGACTTCCTAGCATCCATAGCCTGGCTACGTTTCGGTGACCTCTTCGGGGATACCAAAGGTTCTGTCTGTGCAATTATGGACTAAGTTATGATGACGAACAACTACAGGGAATATATTGTGAAGGACGGCACAGTTGACATCTGTCGGGCATGCCACTGTCCTGGTGAATCCATTCAACATATTATTTCTGGTTGTTCTCGTCTTGCTTACGGCGAGTATTTGCACAGACGCAACCTAGTGGCTAGGATTATCCACCAGCAACTTGCTCTGAAATACAACCTTGTGGACGCAGAAGTACCATACTACAAGTACTCGCCGACCCAGTTCTCGAGGATAGTCATATCATATTGTACTGGGATCGATCTATCATCACCGACAGGACTATTGTTGCCAATAAGCCTGACATAGTGGTGATAGATCGATCAGAGCGTGTCTCAGTGATTGTTGATATCACTGTCCCACATGACGAGAACCTTGTGAAAGCCGAGAAAGATAAAGAAATTAAGTATCAATACTTGACACACGAGGTTTTCGACATGTGGGAGGTTGACTCAGCAGTTATTGTGCCGTAATTGTTACGGCCAATGGCATAATAGCCAAGAGCCTCGACCAACATCTAATGAGGCTCTCATTGGGCGGCTGGGTCAAGGGCCTGATACAGAAAGCGGTACTTCTGGACACTATATTAATCACTAGCTGTGTTCTCAAGGCTTCGCTCGTAGCCTATGTTACTCAGTGATAATGTAGCTTTCTAACGGCGAAAGAATTTTTGAAATCGGTCCAGTAGTTTTTAAGTTTATTCGTTACATACAAAAGTACAAATATTTCCTCTTTATAATATTAGTATAGATTAGTATAGATAAAATCCACAAAAAATACACGAATAAACGTGCAAACGTCTATTACCTAAACTAAATAACAGATATCCAACAATGATAAACGTTTTGCTGTTTATAAATGTTTATTCTTGTGTAATCGAGAATGCATTAAACGTGTGATAGTCACATATATTAATGTTCTTGTGACAAAAAATATATTATTTCCGTGGAAAAAAGGAATCAAGTACGATTGCAGACGGATTTTTAGACCGAAATTTCAAAAAAAAATTAGGGGGTCGTAGGAACTAAGGAAACGAAAAAACGAAAAAAAAAATGTGTAAGAGACTCTTGCATGTTTATTCGATGGGGCCATCGATATTTTTTTACACCACCAGAAAGTAGAGATAGAGATTTCAACGAACAAAAAGCCCACCGACTTTTTAAAAAAAAACTGATATTTTGACGTGAGAATTTTCGATTGAAAAATAGGCTGCTTTTTCGATATTAAGTCAACATATCGCGAAAAAATAAATATTTTAAATCAAAAAAAATTACAGTGTTTGAGACATAAAAAGGTAAGCTTTCACCAAATTTCGTAAAAAAAAAACATTTTTTGTAAAAGATAAAAATAAAAAACCAAAAGCTTGGTTATTTGAATTGTTCACATAAATTTTGAGGTTATGTGAAAAAAGTGTTAATATAACAGTTGTAGATCTTTTTATTACCTACAATTTTCGATTTTCGGTTTCATCCTACTATTATTATTTTTGGTTTCAAAAATGATCGACCCTAGTCTACATATACAGTATCACTGAGTAACATAAGCTACGGGCGGAACCGTGAGGACACAGCTACTCTATTATATTTTAATGATGAAATCTTTGAACAGTTATACCTCTAAATTTATTGACTTTTGGTGAAAGTTGTGGAACAAAAGTTATCCATTATTATGGGTACTTTAACACCCTTTCGGCTTAGTACCCCCTTTCCGACTAACCTTGTAAAAAATTAATCCCTATTTTCCTTGGTCACGCCATAACTTAAGAACGACTTTACCGATTGAAGTCATATTTACACAATATATTTGTTTTGTCAAGACAATGGGTCGTAGGTATGTTGGGATCCAATGGCTGGCACTGTAGGCAAAATATTTACGCGCGCACAGCCGTGGGAGAACAGCTAATCTATACTAATATATAAAGCTGAAGAGTTTGTTTGTTTGTTTGAACGCGCTAATCTCAGAAACTACTGGTTGGAATTGAAAAATTATTTTTGTGTTGGATAGTCCATTTATCGAGGAAGGCTATAGGCTATATAACATCACGCTACGACCAATAGGAGCGGAGCATAAATGGAAAATGTAGCAAAATTTGGAAAAAAGTCCACCCATGCGAAGCTGGGACGGGCCGCAATGGTTAATGGTTGATCATGTATCCTCTTTTATGTCACCACATTTGTTTGTACCACCCATATTTGCAAAATAAATATCTTTATATTTTATCTTTATATTCTATCTATATATTTTACCATTATCTTTAGCCTTTATCTTTTATCTTTATCCTTTATCTTTATCTTTTTCCTTTATCTTTTACTTTTGTCTTTATTCTTTATCTTTTATCTTTATCCTTTATCTTTTAGCTTTATCTTTTCTATTTATCTTTTATTTTTATCTTTTATCGTTATCTTTTATTTTTATCTTTATCTTTTAATGTTTATATTTTACCTTTATCTTTCATCTTATCTCCTTGTGTAAAAGTTCGTCCGGGAAAGTACTACCACCACTATTACTGCAGTCAAGCAGCGTTGTTGAGTTTCCAGTTTGAAAGGGTGCCGCTGAGTTACAGGACATGGTGATTTTGCAACTTTGTAATAATGTGTATAGTCTAGCCATTTGAATTTTTACATAATCTATATCTATACATATAATAAAACTGTAGAAGAGTTCGATTCTGTACATTGAATAAAAACTAAAAAAAATACCCTTAGGGGGGTCTTCATACCAGTAACACAAGCAAAAAAAAATTATTTTGATATTTTTATCTGTTTGTTATCTGTCCGGCTTTAACACAAAAACTACTAAAAAGATTTTGATGAAACTTTTTTTATGTAGCTATTAGTCCTCGGCAACATATAGGCTATAATTTATTTTGAAGTCTCAGGTAGGGTAGGTAGGGTAGGCAGGTAGGGTAGGTAGGTAGGGTAGGCAGGTAGGGTAGGTAGGTAGGGTAGGCAGGTAGGGTAGCTAGGTGCGCCGTTGATACCATAAATGAAAAATGTTGCAAAAGCGGGAAAAACGCAGATGAAGTTGCGCGGGTCAGCTAGTGTTTATATAAAGAAAACCCTTTAACGCGGGTGGAGCTGCGAGGGAACAGCTAGTTTTACATAAATGTAATGGAAATCAAATTCAATATTGCTTGAAAAGGCTTCCTCTCATACAAATTCAAAGCTTGGTTTGTTACTTGACGTATTTGATCTTGCAATTGCTCCACTTTTTTAAATTGTTGTCTTCGAGAATCGCCCAAAGGAATATCACGTGCCGTGAACACGCGAGACCTCGGCCCCGTAGTGAATCTATGCAAATACATATCAAAATTCTGGACGTACCGCACTTCTTTAGTAACTTAATAAGACTGGGATGATGGTATACAAGTCACAATAATTCATTAAAAGTACATACCCCATTTGTATTTGTGTATACAGTGTACACCCTACCATTAAAAATATTTTCGAGGAAAAGAACAATAAAATGTTTTTTTTTTCAAAGTAAATTATTATCTTGACATCTAATTTTGGATACACTGCGAGAATAACAAATAAAATATAAATAAAACAATTACGTAAATCTGGAATAAAATCAATTTAAAGGAAAAAACATTCAGGGTTATTATTGCAAGGAATCAAAATAGATGTTTATCGGCCGGACAAACATGGTACTATTATAGTAGATATAAATTGCCTGTCACTCTTTAATTCGCCGCAGTGGGCATTGTGAATTATAATTGATTGTTAGAATATCATTAGTGACAGGTAAAATATTAGCATCTAAAATGTGGGGGCGGTTATATCCGCACGTAATATTGCTAATATTCGCGAATATATTCAAGGCATCGTGCGAAGGAACCAGCAGTTTACCCTTTATCAAAGATGACACAAGCTCTATGACCGACGGATTTGATGGACGGATAAAGATTGCCAAATTACCGGTCACACCTCAAAAACCGCCGAAAAGTAAGTTCATCTTGATCACACAAAAATAACACAGAAATCATCATATTGTATTTTTCATCGTATTTTATTCCTGACCACAGCAACTCAACGTGTGCTCGTTAAAACGGTTCAGATAATACTTATGTCGCAGGGAAATAACGATACAATTGTTTCATAAATTATAAAGCAGATTCTGCTTTAAAATATTTATGACCTTGCAATGCAAACATTTCAATATTCCTTTAAAACCGTTTATTGGAGAAGTCAATGACGAAGCCTATGTCAAGCATCGGTGCACCACCCACAGACTGTATAATGTCGATGAATAGAGGATGCTGATAATATAAAACTAATATGAAAACCATTTCAGAACTTTCAAATAGGACAAAGCGGTACGCTGACGAAGGCCCGGCGAGGGAAGTAGAGTATAATAGCGACGTGACGTTATCTTGCTCAGTCACTTCGTTCCTATGGCCTAAGATCACGTGGTATAACAGCCATGGAACTACAATGTACTCTCGGGTAATACAGATTTCATTTTGCTTATTATGTATGTACACTATTCATTGTGGAATGAATAGTGTACATACATAATAAGAACTTTTGTGCAGACAGTGTCAATTTTTTTTGTCTTGTTTTGACATACAGAGTTCGTATTTTAACCCGTCATTGTTTACTTATTTTTTAATCTAATTCAATGATACAAAAGATTATCACATCATTCTGCTTTACCTTGAACGGCCTACACATAGAACAGTCTTCAGTGTCAGTGTAATTTATTTCAATATTAGTAATTATTTAATATTATTTACTTTCAGGTTTTTTTATTGCCACAGCCATTTAGTTGCATAAGTTATATGACAGTTTCTAATGTATTAAACAATGACAGATACACCTGTTACGCCGTGTACCCCGGCGGATTTTATTCTATATCTTATAATATTATTGTAAAAAATCCCTTGGTTGTTTACTCCAGCCCTGCAGGTATGTCAAATTACTTATCTGCTTTTTGATTTTTGATTTTATATATCTAAATGCTTTCCAGCATATTTAAAAGATCCCAATTCTCAGGTTTTGTATGCACAGTCTGGTAAATAGTTCATATAACTAGTTAAATGGCTGTTTCATTGAGGCACCAGTTAAGTTCAGCAATAGTTGTTTTACCCAATGAATCGTTATCAGTAATAATCGGCATATATTGAAATGTCTCGCTATCTATAGCTTCTTGGTCCCATTATGTCGGTCGTCAGCGTCTCATCGATCAACTATTGAATCAGGGCTAGGTGCAAGAGATAACGATTTTAGCAATCTAGATTTTATGGTTGTCCCTGAAATACAACACTTCTACCAGGAGCTTATAATTCGAACTAATATAATTTATATCTAATACACACGTATTTACTCTTAAAAGCAAACATATTCCCAGCTACTATCTGCTTCTACATTAAATCAATGCTAAAATTCTATATTGGTACCATTGCGTTGATATTAGCTACATTGATATTTTCTGTATTTTGATAATATTAGGAACAACAAACGTGGCCTACGAATCAGAGGGCACCATAACATGTGGCATCAGGTCATCACTGTCGATGCGTATCCTTTGGTACTACAACAACGAGTATACAGGCGGAAACAGACAGATAGTAACTTCAAATGACTATTGGATATCATCAGACGGCACTCAACTTAAAATTAGAAAAATGGGTTTGGATTTGGTTGGCAAATATACTTGCATAGCTTCTTTGACAATCAACAACTCTCAACAAAAAACCTTAAGTACAAGAGTTAACATAGTTGGATTAAGTAAGTGAAAAGTTTTTTTTTTATTTTTTTTTATGTACACTTCGTAAAATATTTACGCCTGCTGGAAGAAAATGGCAAATAACATGTTTAATTCTTTTTTGAGTTCATAGCTTTGCTCAGATACATTTTTCCATACAACTTTAATCCTGAACTACCTACCTATTTGGACATTCCGATTATTTAGAAAATAAACCACCATTACTGTTTTATAAGTAATCTTGTGTTCAAATTTGCTCGGGCTTGATTCTTCGGCCAGAATCTATCAATCGGTTTCGAATTTACATAACGCAGATAAAGTTTTAGTCTTTTGTCCACAGCTCTTCCAAGAATTATTTCAGACTACTCAAAAGTAATTGAAGGTCTCGAAGGCGATATGGCTTTAAGGATTCCTTGTGATGTCGCCGGTATTCCTAAACCAGTTGTTAGTTGGAGATCAAAGGGCGCTCCAATTACACCGAGTAAGCAATTCTGTGCAAATTTTGAAAATTATGTACAAAAAGTACGAAAGAATTGGAACTACTGATTTCGCCCCGTTGTTCATCCGAACATTTTTATCTATATGTCAATCGATTATCTCGGCAATTTTCAAACATATCGCTACAAAATTTAAACATACTGACTATAAACATACCGATTAAGATAGTGTTGCCTGTTTCAGACGCCAAATATTCCATAGAGGATGGAGCTCTAGTAATTATGAACCCGACTGTAAAAGACTCTACATCGTATGTATGTGAAGCTAAAAACTATGTTGGTCCAGTTAGCGCGACATTCCAAGTTAACGTTGAAAGTGAGTAATATTTATAATTAGTTATACTTTACACAATATAATTTGTAGATAATTTTATTCGTTTCTTTTTGTTAAAAATGTTTAATTGTATTTCTTACATTGCAGAGTTCCTCAAAGACTTAGGCATAAAACATCACGTGTACTTATTAGAGGGTGAAACTAGAAAACTGGAATGTGAGGCGTATAGTTCTAAATCTCAACCAGTTAGATGGTTTATTGTAAGTCTATTCTTACTCGCCTGCTTCTAGCATTTTTATTGTCCTTGTGCTTTTTGATTTCAAATTCTATCCTCATGGTATTACTAATGTGATTGCTGATGAACATTAGACGATCATTTTTCCTTGGTGACTTGCTTGATCTACTAAGATTAGAAGTGTTTTTGTGTTTTTTCGTTTTCATGGCGCATAGGCAGGTCCTACTATATTTTGTTTTAATAGAGATTGTTAAACGGTAAACCCGTGAATGATAATTGCGCTGACAACAGCTTGACTGTCTAAACGTTATACAAATAACAGTAATTTAGATGAAGTTTCTACTTGAAATTCACAGGGAGGAGAAGAAAAGAAAACCGATAAACCATACACACAAGTGGTAAAAGCCTCTGTGAGAGACGAAGGTAACTACACCTGCCGCGTGAGCGACAAGCATGGATACACACACACACATACGTACGTGGTGAACGTCGGCTACTCACCGAAGCTTTATGACCAAATTCCTGTAAACGACTGGCGTGGTGATATAAATGATATCATGACAAACTGCGAAAGTGATGCAAAACCGCTAGCTAACGTGAGTTAAAAAGCGTAATTATTGATGATCAACTAATTTCTTCAAGAATTAGATACGTAGGTAGTAGATACCACACGGATAATCCGTAAACGGCTGAGGCAAATAATACTATTCAATTAACATCACGTTTTGACTGATATGTAACTTTCAGGTTGAATGGAAATTTAACGGCAAAGTGCTAACCGATCGGGATTTAGCGGACCTTGGAATTTTATATAAATGGGGTCACTACGAGTGCAACATAAGAAACGTACATGGGTCAGTGCAGAGGAGCTTTGATGTCAAGTCTTCAGGCAAGTTTCAATTGTTATCAGTCAACAAACGAACAGAGCCTTGATCTTCGCTACCATCGTCCAAATCAGAGGTTTTGAAGTGATAAGATCGAAAAGGTTGTATAATGCTAGAATCACGTGAACTGACGGAGAAATATTGATCGCAGATAAAAGCTTTTTTTAAACAATCTTTTATCGTCTGTCACCATCGTCAGACTAGCTCCATGGTACCGTATTATTGCATTGTCACCGAATTTACATAGATATGCCATCGGAAGCCGAAAAGTGCTTAAATAATGGATCGCATACAAATGAACCAGAAACACATACGAACGAACCAAGTTTAAAGCTTGTAAAAAAGAAATTAACTACATAGCATATTGTATTCTGCATTTATTCCATTAAAGATAAAGCGCGACTGAGTTACTGTTGGGTAATATGGAGCGCGGCTAATACTACCTCAGCCTAATGAAAAATATTTTGTCTTTACGTTAAAGATTAATTAAAGCCTTTTGTTACAGCATGTTTGATTAATAGGAACTTGAGAGATGCCCAATATATGCCGCTCTTACTTACTGACGAAGTAACTTGGCCCAAATGGGAAACCACGAAACATTATTCAGTAGTAGAACGAAAAGAAAATATAACATTGTCGTGTCCGAATCGTAAAGAGGCTACAAATGCTTTCCAAAAGTTTCCTAAACAAAGTGAATTAAAGGCAATTTGTAATAAACAAGACATGTTTTTAGTGGACGGTAAATTGTATAAGCTTTCAGACCTACGCTGCAGTAATGGCATTCAACCCTCCATTGTCAGAAAAAAAGTTAAATGCTTTACGAATACCTCTGAATTGATAAGGGTGGGATACAACGTAGCTGGTTTCTTAGAAACTTATGAAGTCTGTTTTGATTATGCTAAAAATATCCCTCTGTACACACGCGTGTTAATGACTCCGACGGACGGTAGTCTAAGCACTACCTACAACTGGTATAAATACCCAGGAATTGGCGACGGAAACCGGGATACAGGATTTACATGTGAAAACTCGTTATCGTCGTGTTGTTATACTAAGTCCCAGCTAGTGAATGCTCGAGACTTTAATAACGGCCCTGCAAAATACAGCACGTTCATCGATCCTCTGAACGCTATCCCGTCCTTGCGCCCTTGTAAAAATACTGCAAAGGTAAAAAGACATATTCTATTCATTTTCACGAAAGTCCAAATTAATTTACAGCCTAGCAAAAAAGACAAGAAAAAATGGGGCCCCTTATACTACTGTTTACATACCAAAATAGTTGGGTAGTTATGTGATCAGTAGTATAAAATGTAACTTTATATTTACTTCTCTGGCAAACGTTTGTATGGTTTTATTTTATTTAAAACCAATCAAAATGTTTAGTGACATTCCGTCGAATGAAATATAAAAACGGTTTGAAACCCCTGCAATGTTACTACTCCATGAAATATTTTATACCAAAAACCTCTCTATTTTAACTTTGTTTACAACAGAAACTTTATTATTATACGATAATACTTCTGGAATTATTATGTAGATATCAAACCATGACGTAAAAGAAAATTTTATCCAAGTTTAATAATCTAGGTATATTTCATTTAAAGAGGATGTTATTAACGCAGGAATTAACCACAAACATTTGTATAATTTCAGACCACTTGGGATGATATAGATGAAATGGTGAGAAGTCAACTATACAACTATAATGAATTCGTTGCCTGGTCTGGTACGCACACGTTGCAAGAGAAAAATGGAGCTGTTATTCCACGATTTTTATGGAAGGTACATTTTCCAATCAAATGATAATACAGCTTACGATTTTAGCAAAATACACATTATGATATCGACAGTGAAGTGTCAATATACATATATAATAACTAACATTATGGCGATTTTCGGTTTATGGCGTTATCATACTTAAAATACACATACCCATAAAGGTTCTTCTCCTATCAACATTCAATTTAGGTAAATAATCAAGTGTAGTCAAGCAGCTAGTCATCAAGCTACTATAATTACGAAATGAAACGTTTTTTCCGCCTCCTGTGATGTTGTCTTTTTGTAGTTACCATATATTGACACTTCAGGATTGATGTTTTTTATGTTTAGTCTATTCAATCTAGGTGGTCGTAGACATAGTAGATTGTTAGCCAAAGGATGAAAGTGATCAATTTCAATCATGATGCAATCGTTTCTTTTCTTATCAATTGTTTTCTTTGTTTTTGCATGTAATAACAATATGCTAGGAACAGAATACATTTTAATAGTTAATTAAATAGATTTCATAAAAAAACAATAACAAGTTTAAAGAATATTGCTTTGTTTGTAGGCGGCTCAGTAGAATAAATAAAATAGTTAAATCAATAATTGGTATGGTTGTAACCAATAATAATTATGTACTACACTGTAATAACTCACAAACACCAGGTGCTGAGGTTCGACGCGGACGAGTCGATAGCTATAATCCACGTGAACGATCCGTCACCCACTGATAAGGACATCAAATGTGAGAACATCTGCGTGAACGACGAAATCAGTTGGTTTAAAGCGAGTGACAAATACACTTACTGCTGCAATCTGCCTGATTTCCTTGAAGCGTTTGATTTCCTCGGAACTGACATTGGAGGCAAGTTTCTTATTTTATTTACAAAAGTACTATAATATTTTGTTTAGATAACAATAATTTCATACTCTAACTTATAATTAATATGAATGAGAAGCAACAAGTTTTGATTTAGATCTTTTGGTGTCTGAGGGTTCCTCAGGGCACTATAGTAGGACGGCTTTTTTTAAATTTCATATTCGTACCTATAAGTTACAGGTACCAAAGAACATGAATTTTAAAATACTTAATTTTTATTATAGCTATTTTATTATTTTGTTACATCATCATTTATACCTAGTGATCTACTGGGGCGAAGACGAGCAAGTAAGCCACTTCGGTTCTAGAAGAGACCAAAGAATTATATTTACAGATCTGCAGCCCGTAAGAAGTGTCTTACAAATAGGAAATCTGAATCCGATGTAAACATGTACAGAGGGACCCATGCCAACAATAGTTTTAATTTTGTGTGCTTTAAATATTAACAACAGTATTTTTTTGCAGAATCCTGGGATGTTGCTCTTGGCAAAATAGAAAAAAGTACCTAGTATTTATAGTAATATAATATATAGGTTTAAGATATAAGACATATTTTTATATCCCTGGATGGATATATTTGTGAGAACTTCACAAATAGCTTTATCCGGCCCGGCTTCGCACGGGTAGCACTAAATATCTACGGCGCACCTATCTACCTACCTACCCTTCCTACCTCACCTACCTACCTACCCTACCTACCTACCTGCCTACCTATCTACCTACCTACCCTACCTACCATACCTACCATACCTACCCTACCTACCCTACCCACCTTACCTACCCTACCTACATACCTACCCAACCTACCTACCTACCTTCCCTACCTACCTTCCTTCCCTATCCGTTCTCGAGATATCATCAAAAAAGTCGTTCCATACAAATGTATGAGAAAATTAATTATCTTAATAAATCGTTTTTCGTGAATTTTTCTAATGTTTTAATAGTTATTTTGCTATTCCGGGCGGATACAAACCCAACAAATCAAATATCATGAAAACCGGTCCAGCCGTTCTTGAGTTAGAAATGGTGTAACTAACACGACTTTGTTTTATATACAATATGTAATATGTAACATAATTAACGCACATCCTGAAAGTAGTTTGTTCAAAATCGTATACTGAATCGATTTCTATCATTTTTAATATACGTATTTTATATCCCAAAAATAATTAAAATTACGGAAATTAGTCACATTAAACCTGTACAGTCAAAACAAACTGAAATTGACCGTACATCAAGGCAAAAAGACTTTTAAAAGTGCTTTTTATTTGTATTAATACAAATTCCGTCATTCAATACAAAATAAAGAAAAATAAACCTTATTTCAAGAACGTTAATTTAGTAAATAACAATGCATATACACTATGTAACATAATAATTAATGCACACCTTGAAAATAGTTAGTTCAGAATCGTTTACTGAAACGACTTCAGCCATTTGTATTGTGTATTTTTTTTATAAACGTGTTTTTTACTAATTAGTCTTTTAATTGGCATAACGAAAATTGAGCAGTATGTCAAGGGCATAAGACTAAATTTTAAATGAAGTTAACAATGGAAAAGTAATACTATTTTCTTGAATAAACAATATTTAAGCACATAAAAATAAAATTTCAGTGTATGTATTATGATTATAACAATATTCTAATTGGGGTGATTGAAGGTGTCGTTAATTACGTTACGTGTTGTATATAGATTATGAAACACTTTCTTATTCATTATAAAAACTAATATACATATACATACTATACATTATATACTTTCTTATTCGTTGAGTTAACTTCAAACTAACTGACTACAATTATATTTTAAAAATTATTCTATAAGTGGTAACGTAAAAATGCTTACGCTACACTATTTTTTTCTTTTTTTACACACTACCATACGATCCTCTTAAAAAAATAAAAATACATATTTTACGTATATCCGGTCTTGTTCTATTATTATGAATACACTTTTCTTTATTGTTTTATCTAATACGATAACATTCGGTTCGATTTCCTTAATTACATAACAAGGTACTAAACACGGAGAGTTCAATTTGGTTCCAGTTTGATTTTTACTACTAATCGTATCTCCTTTCTCATATGCTTTGGGTTAACATAGGAGTCGTATGTATTTTAATTTCTTTCTTTACTTTCATTAAAATTTTGCTTAGCTTATAACTGCGTTTTTAGTATTCTATAATTAATTACTGCGGGTAATTATAATAGTTAGGTATATTTCAAGGATCCAAAGTAGTAGTAAAGTTACTAGGTGTTACAAGATTTCAAAGTCAAAATCAAAGTTTTTTATTTCAAATAGAACAGATTTAAGGCACTTTTAAAACGTCAAAACTAGGTGCACGGTTCCAAAAGATAGGTTCTATGGAGAAGAGCCGGCAAGATTTACTAAACACCAGCTCATACTGTCTTGTTGTATTAAAAGTACCAATCGAGTAACCATAACCATACGCTCCATTTTCGGTGTTCGTTTTTAACTTACTAATATTACATTATAAAGACAGGGTGCTTGCATATAGAAACAGGTTTGTATTTCAACCTGTTTGTATATGTGTATGTGCATAAGATAACACGGGGCTATTTTACCTGCACCAATCGATACCGACCCGTACCGAATTATTTGTGCCGGGTACCCGTTTCTTTATGCAAGTACCCTTATCCTGGAAGTACTAACCTAAAGTGCTTACGCTACACTTATTCCTTATTGTACACACTACTCCATATTAAATCAATACAGAACATTTAATAATTCCGAATAAATAGATATATTACATTTACTTACCTAAATAAGTTCTTCTTACGGTGTCAAAAACTAATAAAGATTTAATACATAACACTACAATATGAACGTGTTAATAAGTTGCGTGCTTCTTAGAATGTAAGCACTAGATTGTTTTGTGAAAATTAATTTTATTTGCTTTTTATATTTTTCTATTAAAAATTAAGCAATTATAATGTATCTAATAGATTGTTTCATTTATAACAAGTTTCCTTTCGATTTTTTTCCGTTGATATAAACTACAGGAGGATGAGGCACACGAAATTACTAAAAATAGGCACCGAAAAGATCTCTCATCTGGGTCTGCCATCACCCAAACAGCCGACACCGGACAAAGATTACAAATACGCCGGACATTTGGTCGAGATTTTCCCCAAACTCCGCCTTCCCCAGAAATATTCAATCGGCAAATACATGCATAAAGCAAATGTAAAGCTGATCTCTGAAGTGTCAGACAGAGGAGTGCCATCAGACACTTTTTGCCGATAGTAAGTGCCACGTGTCAGACTCTTAATTTCCCTCATCATGTGCACACGAGGTCAAAAGGCACTACCTTTTTTCTCGAGTGGAATTCTTCGTGGATACTCTCCTTCTGGGGAGCGAATGGGTATGTCGGACTCTTACCGACAAAAACCACCCGGTGGTCGTGTTCATCACTATGGCTCTGGGATCTCCGGTAGAACGCACCGGTGCCCTGCTAGTACTATGCTTTTGACAAGTCTCGGAGATATAACGGTGTTTAACCAACACCCTCGCTATGCGACGCAGCACGTGCTGCTGTCCTCCCCAACACTACCTACATAAAATTAATGTGAAAACGATTCTATAAAAAATTTCATTACCTACTTGGGGCATATGACACAGATGTCTTTTGGTGGCTACTTAGAAAGAATCTACATTTATTTAGCACAGACTAAAAGGTACACAAAACATAAAGCAGAAAAAATAAATAAAATAAATTTGTAGGAAAGTGTGCCTCACGGCTGCGCCAAAAAGGCCCAGTTCAGCAAAAATGCCAGACAACTAGTGCATGACGGCTGGTTTTCAACTGGACCTGAAGTATGAGGTGACGGATGTAAATCTGTTTTATGCCACAATGTATGTATGCATACTTAAATAAAATAAATTTGTGTAGATAAAAATAATAACGATATATACGAACAGAGTGTGATTTTGGATAAAACTGCAACAAAAACAAAACAAAAATAGACCAATAAATAAATGAGACGAATGGATTAATATGTAAATAAATAAATAAATCCTTCGAACCGAGTCCGAACAAAAACCTGTTTTTAAAACCATGTCACACTTCCACGTTCCAAAACATTGTCTCAATCTATCGAAAGCGCAATTCCCAGCAATGAAATTGTATAGCAACGGCTTTACATTTTCGTGCAACATTCACCGACACAGACACTGACACATACTTTAGTGGGTAGATACCCACATATACATTATATAAGGTCCAACCAAAATACCTGGACAAATTTTTACACAGTGTTCAGTACATTTAACTAAACATATCTATGCAAAAAAAAACGAGATCACAGTGATTTATTTCTGACCAAAAAATTATAACGTTTTAAATTGCCTGTACTCTCTAAGAATAAACTCATCCATTGTTTGTGCATTGAACGTCGCCGGGACGCGCACTACTTCCACGCCGTGTTTTACCTAATAGGCGAAGTGAAAAATGTAAAAAAAAATATAATTAAATTAAAATTAATGATGAAAAACATTTTTTGGTTAGAAAAAAAACACTTGGATCTCGTTTTTTTGCATAGATATGTTTAGTTAAACGTACTGAACACTGTGTAAAAGTTTGTCCAGGTATTTTAGTTACACCTTATACACGCTTACATTTTGATCGTTTTAATCCCTTGGACTGGTGGTTTAACTTACAAAATACTATTCATCAAAACCTTGCACAGCATTGTAACTCTTAAAACAAAGATAGTCAAATACAAAGATAGTAACTCTTAAGACAAAGCAAGTGATAACATAATACTCGCAAAATGCATGAAACCGGCAGTAGCGCCACGAGTTAGTTACCTACGTCGGCGTTGGTCGTTGCGTACCAGCTACCTAACTCCGCCCGATCAAGTTAAGGTTATTGACTCGCGCTCAGCTGATATTCACGTAAACAAATTAATTGATTTCAAATTTCCCTTTATACTTTTACAGGCTTAGGACCGTCATAATTGCTTTGTGCCTAGGTTTCGGGCCATACCTAATAATATTAAAAGAATTATGCTAAAAGCGGTAGATATACATGTAAAAATAAATCCCTATAGGCCTGCTAGTTATGGCGTATTTAATAATGTGGAATCAAAATTATTTACAATGATTTAAAAAAGAAAAAAGTTCTAATTACTTACACGATTTAAAAAAAAATCTGTTACATACCTAAATCACCTTTGATTTATTTAACGCTAAGCGACACGTAATAATTGTTCATAAAAACGTGTACCTAATCAAATGATTAAAAAATAATACTGTTATAAACCTAATAATTAATCACCCCTGAATCATCACTGGCTAATACTTCACGATAGCTTAATAATTGTTCAAAGTGCAAACCATTCCTTTCGAGACATAATCTTGCACGTTTAAATAAATTGTCTTTTAATTTCAATATGTAATGTCTCTCTATCACTTTATAAAACATCGAACGCGTTTACTATCGCACTTTTCATTTTTACACGAGTTTGATGCTCGTTTCTGTACAAAAGATGGCTTCACTTCACTCCACAAATAAAAATTCAGCGGGGTAACGTCCGGGCTCCTTGCTGGCCAAACAACTGGACCAACCCGTCCAATCCAGTGATCTCCAAACACGGAAATCAGGTGATTACGTACATTATGCTCGCTTCGCTGTAGACACCGAGCTGCCTGCGCATCAAAACCCGCGATTGCGTAAAATTGCACCATGGCAAGGAACTCCAGGTTGGAGTACGCGTAATTACGAGACGTCATTACTTTCGCGCGACAAGGATAATCTTAACAACAACACACCGATGACGTCTTAGATAAACTGAATTATTTACATGACGTGGTCATGTACTCCTATGCTGCCCTTGGCGCGCGGGGTGCGCGGGGCGCGCACCTATTGCATTGCCAATCAAATAGGGTTTGGGGGCGGGGTTTGGTCTAGGATTGGCAAATTTTTGTGAGTCCACGTTAACTGTGCGTACGCGTCATTGTTGTTAAAGCCGAATGGTGCCTACTAATGGTTCGCATAATTTATTCACTCATGCGAAAATTAATTCGAGTTTTTAAAAAAAAAGTACTTTATTTTTTAATTTTATCTTTACAAATCGATAGTGTTTCATGCACCGGATCGACCCTCCACGGGATTAAAACGATCAAAATTTAACCGTATATAATGGAGACATTCAGTGTGACCATGTCTAGCTCCCGTTGCGCTTCTATGAGGTACTGCCGTAAGCGTCGTCTAAATATGTCTATTTTGTAAATTACTCTAATCAGTGGTGGCAGGTTATTCCATACTTTGGAAGCCGCATAACGAAAGCTGCCTCTAAAAGTGGCTGTACCATGAGACTGAGTCGAGAGTTGCTGTGAGCATTGCCTTCTCCCGCATTCTCGTCTACTCGTAACCCAGCCTAGCTTGTTGTAAAGGTAGTCCGGTTTCTGGTATATAACCACACCAAACAGAAGGCAAGCCAAGTGTAGTTTGTGCCTGGACTTCATTTTTAGAATGAAATGCTTGTTTAGAAAAGGTGTTACTTGGGTTCTGCGAGGAATAGTGTAACAAAACCGAGCACAGGCGTTTTGTACCCTTTGAATGAGGCGGTCTGTACGAGCTAATAGCTAATAGGCGCGGGCCGTAAATCGTGTCAGCGTAGTTCAGCCTAGACAGAACCAGGGTTTCCACTAGCTGTTCCCGTAGTCTTTCGGATAAGAAAGGCCTCATATTGTACAAAACCTAATACCTACTTGTTCCGAGCTTTCTGTGTACTTATACCTCCGAAGAAGTGTTTTTGTTTTTATACCAATTATTACACGAGCTGTTTTGTTTCTTAAAACAATATCCAACCGTGTCATACAGATTACTTAATTATTTGACTTTATTCGTGTAGACACATCTATTTTCTTTATTATTATTACGCTTATACAAGATTAGTCGGAAAGGGGGTACTAAGCCGAAAGGGTGTTAAAGTACCTATAATAAGAAATAACTTTTGTTCTACAACTTTCCCCAAAGTCAATAAATTTAGAGATATAGCTGTCCAAAGATTTCATTAAAAATACGCTCCCGCGACCCTATCATCAACTGTGTTTACATCTGAGGCCAATTTTGTTTCACGGAATCGTATAGTCCGGTCATTAAAATGTTGTATAAAAGGTAAACAAACTATTGATCATAAAATATTATTTTTCTTCAAAAATTCATTTTACATACACATTTTTAGAAAACCTTAAACTTATTCTTCAATAAATAACATTAGTATTCTAAAAAATAGTATTTTTAATGAATTCTTAAAGCATAATTAATGTTTCACGCACGATAGAAGGTTTGTTTACCTTTTATACCAAACTTAAACGGCCAGGTTATGCCACAAGTACAAAATGGCCGACTGTCCCCTCGCATTCGCCGCAAAGAAAAGTGAAAAAACACCTCAAAGAGATGCCGCCGAGATAGCGCGGCGCCTTAAGGCGATTAGAGTCCTCAATGGCCTTGGAGTTCTAGCGCGCTTTACCCGCGCACCCCCGCTTGCTACGATGCAACTCGGATCACAGAACAGTTATGCGTAGACAGATACGCCCGACGTTTCGCTAGGTTACTGCCTAAGTTTTGAAAATATTTAATTTAATTATTTAGAAATGGGTAGTTTCACTACAATTATTAACTAGATGAAAAATAAAAATCATAAGTAGGTAGGTAGGTAGGTAGGTAGGTAGGTAGGTAGGTAGGTAGGTAGGTAGGTAGGTAGGTAGGTAGGTAGGTAGGTAGGTAGGTAGGTAGGTAGGTAGGTAGGTAGGTAGGGAGGCAGGCAGGCAGGCAGGCAGGCAGGCAGGCAGGCAGGTAGGTAGGTAAATAGGTAGGGTAGGTAGGTAGGGATAAAATGTTGTTTGGAAAATTGAAACGATTACGCTTTATTATTGTAATAATATAATACCCAAATTAAAATTCATTCAAATTTAATTCTCTTACTTTATATTCCTGCATACACTTAACAAAATCTTTATTATTAGACTGCCTATCTACCAACACTTGCAAATTGTGATCATTAGGTACATCCTCTAGCTGGTAATCATTAAGATTTTCTTGATCAATCATTTTAAGTTTATCTTTTCCTTAATACAAATTGTTAAATACGTCATTACATATTTTTAGGCACAAAATCCATGCCGAACTATTCAGCCGTTACAGAGACAATTTACAATTTAGGTTGAAAAAGGACCTATTTACTATTATGTTTTTCTAAAATTTGGGAACATTTATCAAAATTTTAAACAATACAATGTATTTGTGATGACTTTAAGTATAACATATATTTTATCAAAGGAAAACGCGAAAAAGGATTCATCTACAAACTTCTTTAAACATACGGTGTTTTTGGGATTTGAGGACTCTAATCGCCTTAATCTAAACATTTTATTTCCGTCATTATTCTAAGATTTTTTAGTCGCTTGCAAAGCTTCCCGGGATACAGTCGATATGTTGATTGTTTACGCGAATCGTGGTATAATTTCTTGTTGTTTCTAAAATGTCGACTGATCGGCAAAAAGTGTCTGATGGCACTCCTCTGTCTGACACTTCAGAGATCAGCTTTACATTTGTTTTATGCATGTATTTGCCGATTGAATATTTGTGGGGAAGGCGGAGTGGTATGTCGGACTCTTACCGACTAAAACCTGTACTGTACTGTACAGGTTTTACCTACTCTACTGTACTGAGGACGGCCACCGGGTGGTGGCCGTCCTCAGTACAAAGGCTCTCGAATTTCTGGTGGAAAGTACCAGTTCCCCTCTAGTGGTACAACTTCCAGTGCTACGCCATGTTGTTTTGAATTGTTCGCAAATACACCCCTAAAGGACTATTAAAGTTTACATAAAAAAAACAAAGGAGTTGGTAACTTCCTATATATGTAAAACCTTACTACGAGCGAGGAGCTGCGCGAGCACAGCTAGAAAAATACATAACATTTTAAAAGCATACAAGCTGATTTGTAAATAGTGAATGATATAATTAAACATGATATAATAAACATAAAATTACAATAATATCTACTTATTAACATTTAATTCAGGTAGTAGGTACGTGGTATTGTTGGTTGAAATAATATTTAATGTATCCTTATTTAGTCTATTGAATTTGATAAACAGTGTCATTTATAAAAATAGCAATTATTTGCATCATAAATAAATATAACTCTTTCCTATGGCTTTATAAATATAAATAATTTCATCGCATAGCTTTGTAGGCGTTATAAATATGTATAGCCATGCCAAATTTCAGTTTTATAGCACTAATAGTCTGCGAGTAAAATGGCTGTGACATACAGACGGACATGGCGAAACTATAAGGGTTCCTAGTTTGACTATGGAACCCTAAAAGGGGGTAAAACAATTTTTGTTTATTCGACTGATTGTTGATGGTTTTGCGGACCGTTTCTACGTAACCGGGCAGTTATTGGCGAGACCTGACGGGTCCCCAACCATGAGGACGACTAAAATAATTAAGCTAAGCTAACTACTACTACTAAAATCATGACTACTGGCAACAACAGCACTAAGGGCGACCCCTAATGACGACTCGGACCTCGGCTTAGGGCGTTGCTGGCGGTAGGATTCGGAAGGGTAAAACAGATAAAACAGGCAGTTTAAGTTTGTATGAGAGAATCTCATGCATCGCCCGATTAACTATAAAATTGACAATAATAAAGCTCGAAAGCAAATAATAAAACAAGAGTTTAAGGGTAGGTATTTCGAAATAAACTCTTGAGAAGAGTAGAAAGTGTTGGTAATGTTAATACAAAGATAACCTTTTAACGCGGGCGGAGCCGCGAGGGAACAGCTAGTACTAAATAAATGTAATGGAAAATCAAATTCAATATTGCTTGAAAAGGCTTCCTCTCATACAAAATCAAAGCTAGGCAAAGTCAAAGTCAAAGTTTTTTATTTCAAATAGACCAGATTTCAGGCACTTTTAAAACGTCACGACTAGGTGCACAGTTCCAAAAGGTAGGTTCTATGGAGAAGAGCCGGCAAGAAACTCCATGAATACTCTTTTTAAAATAGTAGTTCATTACAATTCCATTACAGTAGTGTGAGAAATAGAATGAGAATAATGCAGGTTAATGTAACAAATAAACTCACATAAGAGTAACAAATAGAAAAATATGCCTTCTATGATTGCCATAGCAGTTAAGAGCTGACCAGTCCCGACAGACGGCACCCGTTCACGAGCATGACGTGCACATCCGCATCGGTCAGCTCAACCATATTATAGGGAACTCAACGACCGGATAAACAACGCCACCATCAGCAAGACATTTAAGTGAGCATGACAGACTCATATTACCAGACAATAGGCAGTAATATGATATGATTATAAGCGTATCACTAATAGCTGCATGACGCTCATACTTTACAGTTTGGAATGAAGTATTGTAAAGCGATATTATTAAAATAATAACTATAATACAAAAACCTATTTTGCCAGTCCAGACAATAGTCCAGATAAAGTCCAGACATTGTAGTACACAAACTATGCGAGTGAAACGATGTAGGGCAACGTTTGGAATGGTCTTTTGAGGAAAGTGCCATAGCAGTTTCGAGTTGACCTGTCCTAACTGACGGTACATCTGCTTCAATCATCGCGGAGCTCAAACCTTATTTTAGGGAGCTCAACAACCCGACCGCTGCACGACGCTATCAATCAGCTGGACATTTGTGTGGGTCACAAAAAAAAAACTCAAGAACCGCCAAACGTTTACAAAATTCGTGTATATAGCTACCCTACATGGTACTCACATTCACAATTTATTAAAAATGTAACGTAAAAAATGAGGCGATGGTAAAATAATAATAATCACTGAAAAAAATAATTCGATTATAAATGTCAAAAGGATAAAATAAAAAATAATAATGTTATGAAATAATTACAATGATGCGTCTGTGATAACAGCGAGCGGCTCAATTCCAAGCATTTTTATCGTCCATATAATCTTTAACGTTATAGAAACCCTTTTTGCATAGTTTCTGCTTTACATAGGACTTAAATTTATTAAGACTTAAGTCTTGAATATTGCCTGGAATTTTGTTGTAGAAGCGTATACTTTGGCACCTAAAGGAGTTACTGATTTTCTGGAGCCTAGTCATTGGTAGGATGAGTTTATTTTTATTTCTAGTATTGACGTTATGGATGTCGCTGTTCTTAGAGAACAAACTGATATTTTTCTTTATATAAATCAAATTTTCATAAATATATTGTGATGCGACCGTCATTATATTAATTTCTTTAAATTTATCCCTCAGTGAATGCCTAAAATTAAGGTTATAAATTGCTCGAATAGCTCTCTTCTGCAAAACAAAGATAGTTTGGATGTCGGCAGCATTTCCCCACAACAAAATGCCGTACGACATAACACTATGGAAGTAACTAAAATATACCAATCTGGCTGTCTCTACATCAGTTAGCTGGCGTATCTTATAGACCGCGTAAGCTGCAGAACTGAGTCTTTTCGACAATTTATCTATATGTGGGCCCCACTGCAGTTTCGAATCTAAAGTTATACCCAAGAACATAGTGGTGTCCACAAGATCCAACTCGTCTCCATTTATAGGTTTGTTACTTGACGTATTTGAACTTGCTTGTTATCTTCCGGAAATGCCCAAAGGAAAATTACGTGCCATTAACACACGAGTCCCCGACCCCATACAAAATCTAAGAAAAATAAACAAAAATAAACAAACAAACAAAACATAAATAAAACTATTACATAAATCTGGAATAAAAACAATTGAAAGGAAAAAAACTCAGGGTATTTTGCAACAAACCAAAATAGATGTTTATCGGCCGGACAAACATGGTACTATTATGAAAGATATAAATTGTCCGTCGCTCTTAAGTTTGCCGCAGTAGGGATTGTGAATTATTAGGGATTGTGATAATATTATTATAGACGGGTAAAATATTAGCATCCAAAATGTGGGGGCGGTTATATCCGCAAGTAATATTGTTAATATTCGCGAATATATTCAAGGCATCATGCGAGGGAACCAGCAGTTTAACCTTTATCAAAGATGACACAAGCTCTATGACCGACGGATTTGATGGACGGACAAAGATTGCCAAATTCCTGGTCACACCTCAAAAACCGCCGAAAAGTAAGTTCATCTTGATCAAACCAAATTAGAGAAATCATCGTATTGTATTCTTTATTGTATTTTATTCCCGACCACAGCAACTCAACGTATGCTCATTAAAACGGTTCAGATAATACTTATGTCGCAAGGAAATGACGATACAATTGTTTTATAAATTATAAAGCAGATTCTGCTTTAAAATATTTATGACCTTGCGATGCTAACATTTCAATATTCTTTAAAACCGTTTTTTGGAGAAATCAATGACGACACTTATGTCGAGCATTGGTGCACCACCCACGAACTGTATAATGACGATACATGGAGGATGCTAACATTATAATTTAATATAAAAACATTTCAGAACTTTCAAATAGGACAAAGCGGTATACAGATGAGGGTCCGTCGAGAGAAGTAGAGTATAATAGCGACGTGACGTTATCTTGCGCAGTCATTGGGACCCCAAGGCCCAAGGTCACGTGGTATAACAGCCATGGAACTACAATGTACTCTCGGGTAACACAAATTTCATTTTGTTTATGTATTCATTGACTTCCTGTTCATCCAAAGGTTGTCTGGTAGATATCGCTATCAGCGATAAGACTGCCATTGTACCCTTTAATGTTTGTTATTGTAACATAAGAGCTGTGTTACAATTTTGGTGTACAATAAAGTATATTCTATTCTATTCTATGTATCGTTATATTATTCATCTCATGGGCAAAAGCACTTTTTTGCAGACAATGTCAATTTTAATTTTTTTCTCTAGTATCAACATACAGAGTTCTTATTTTAACTCGTCATTGTTTACTTATTTTTGAAACTTATTCAATGATAGGAAAGATTATCACATATTGCCGGTTTACCTTGACCAGCCGACTCGTAGAACGGTCTTCAGTGTAAATTAATTTATTTCAATATTAGTTAATATTTAATGTTATTTACTTTCAGGATTCGGTATTGCAACGTCCAGGTTATAAGTCATATATTAGTGATATGACAGTTTCTAAAATATTGAAAGGAGATAGATACACCTGTTACGCCGTGAACTCCGGCGGATCTTATTCTATATCTTATAATGTTATTGTAAAAGATCCCTTGGTTGTTTACTCCACCCCTACAGGTATGTCAAATTTCTTATCTGCTTGTTTCGCTTGCGCTACCTATATTTTATCTGAATGCTTTCCAGTATATTTTAAAGGTCCCAACTCTCAGGTTTTGTGTGCAAAAGCCGGTAAATAGTTCCTACAACTAGTTAAATGGCTGTTACATTGAAACACCAGCTAAGCTAGGAACTGAACAGCAATAGTTGTTTTTACCCTATGGACCGTTTTAAGTAATAATTAGGAGATATTGACATGTCTCGCTATCTATCGTTTCTCAGTGCCATTATGTCGGTCGTCAGTGTCTTGTCGATCAACCATTAAATCAGGGCTAGGTATAAGCGAGAATGATGTTTAGCAATCTAGATTCTATGGATTTCTCTGAATACTACAATACCTTTAAAGTAGATACCATGTTAGGTACCACTGGAGCTATTTGATTTACCACATTTTTTTTAATTTTCTGTGATGAATTACATTATAAAATTACACTTCTGAAATATTTACGTCTAATGCTATTTTCTAAACCGAACTAAACACACATGTCCCCAGCCAATATCTGCTCCTACATTAAATCAATGCTAAAATTCTATAATCATTCTATGTAATCTATTAAATCGTTTCCGTATTTGATAATATATAGGAATAACAAAGGTGGTCTACGGATCAGAGGGCACCATTCCATGCGGCATCAGGTCAAGAGAGTCGATGCATATACTTTGGTACTACGCCAACGAGATTACAGGCGAAAAACAGATAGTAACTTCAGACAAGTATTGGATATCTACAGATGGCACCCAACTTAAAATAAAAAAAATGGATTTGGATTTAGTTGGCAAATATACTTGCAAAGCTTCTTTGATAAACAACAAGGATGTACAAAAAGAATTAAGTACAAGTGTTAAAATAGATGGACTAAGTAAGTGTAACGTTTTTCTATTTCCTTATCGGACTATTGCCAATTTGCTTTCAGACTACTTAAATTAATTCTTTTAAATATAGACCAGGGTCGATAATTTTTGAAACCAAAAAAATAATGGATGAAATCCACTGGAAAAGGAAGAGAATATAACAAAACTGAAAGGAAAAATCATTTACGGGCGATCTGAGGTCGGGAAGTGGAAGGGGGTGAGTTTTTGAGGCAAAACTACAAGTCGTATGGAAAAAAGGTAAACGGCAAAGTTGTAGGTAATAAAAAGATCTACAACTTTTGTATTTACACTTTTTCACATAACCTCAAAATGTATGTGAAAAATTCAAATAACCAAGTTTTTGGTTTTTATTTTTATCATATACAAAAAAAAAACACCAAATTTGGTGAAAACTTACCTTTTTATGTCCCAAACACACTGTAATTTTTTGAGTTCAAAGTTTTGCCGGAAATCGAGATAAACAGTTTATTACCCTTAAAAACTCACCCCCTTCCATTTCCCGACCTCAGATCACCCGTAAATTATTTTTTCTTTCATTTTTGTTATATTCTCTTCCTTTTTCAATGGGTTTCATCCCACTATATTTTTTTTCACTTTTTACTATTTTCAACGGCTTCTGCCCTGGTCTAAAATACCTAGCGTCTTCTGATAAGATAAGACTGTATCGTCCTACAAAAACCTAATATGCATGTATTTTTAACTTTTAGTAACTCCTAAGATAACAGGAGCAACTGATATAAAAGCAATCAAAGGTACAGCTGCTGTCCTTGAATGCAGGTAAGTTTTACTACTAAGGAACTACTTACTGAATTACTCACTAGCATTAATTGACGATCTTGCATTAATCGAGTTTTCAGTCTACATTCACGTTTTGTCAGGAAGCATTATATCTATTCTTACGTATTTTAACACATTGTCAAAATTACAAAATTAAATTGTGTTTATTGAATTCTTTCAGGATTATCAATGGTTTTCCAAAGCCAAAAATAACTTGGCAATATATGGACAAGACTGGTTCTAAGTTTATACCTGTAGGCGATTCTGAAAACGTGCTGCGTATATCAGGTGTGGAAGAAAAACATGCGGGGTGGTACAAATGTGTCGCAGAGAACGTCGCAGGCAAAAATGAGCACGTTACCACATTAATTATTCAAGGTAAGTTTTATACATTTCCAACAAAGGACTTCTGCGACACTGGAATAGATACCAATGGACTTAAAACAATTTATTTTATTCACAGATTTCCCAAAGATAACCTCAAAACAGTCTACGGTCTACCAAAGTATAGAAGGAGACGCACCTTTGAAGATTCCTTGCACCTCAACCGGTCTCCCAAAACCAGTCATCACTTGGAAGTTGAATGGTCGTGCCATTGCTCCAAGTAAGATATTAAATTACTTACACCAAGCGAACCTACCTTAATTAGTCGGATGCACCAGTGGCGTATTTATAAACTTTACTCTATGTTTTAGACGCGAAGTATTCCATAGAAGATGGGGCGCTAGTAATTAGAGATCCGAAGGTGAGCGACACTAACTCATACACATGCGAAGCGAAGAATGAGGTCGGCTCAGTCAGCGCAACATTCCAAACACAAATCCTTCGTAAGTATACCAAAGCATTTACTATTTTTATATCAATAAAATAAAATAAACCGTATCTCATACTTGAGTATGAGATACGGTTTATTTTATTAACCTGCACCGTCACCTGCAACGTCAACGTGACCAACGTATTATTATATTTCAGAAACTCCTAAAGTGTCAGGAGTAGCTATAAAGAAAGTAAGAATGGGTACGTCTGGTATTGTGGAGTGCACGTAAGTATTTAAAAACGAACGTTTTATTGGTTATACGTAAAATTTTAATTACTATCTGACCTAAGTCACATTACTTTAAACTAAATCATAAATAACAAGTTGGTTGCATGTTTAGTATCTAGTTTGCCTGATTAGTTCTAAAACAAAGCGGACCCTAGCAACACCAACATAAAAAAGGATAAAGATGAAATGGTGTCACTTTTCGAAGCTAATTCATTTATGAAGTTTGAATTGAATTTTTAAATGTTACTTAATTTTTCAGGATTGTCAAAGGTGAACCAAAACCAAAAATAACATGGCAGTTTATGGACAGTTCTGGTTCAAAATTTATACCAATAAGTGGGTCCGAAAATGTGCTACGTATTTCAAGGGTGGAGATCAAACACGCGGGGCGCTACAAGTGTGTAGCACAGAACAGCGTGGGGAGCGATGAGCATGTCACGACACTTATGGTTCAAGGTAGGTCAACGTTAAAAAAAGATTTGATTTAGCGTAATTCAATAAATGTATACACACGAAAGTTATGAACATAATTTAATTTACAGATCTGCCAAAAATACTTTCAAATGTTTCTACCGTCTACCAAAGCACTGAAGGAGACGCCCTTTTAAAGATCCCTTGCGTCGCAACCGGTCTTCCCAAGCCTACCACCACATGGAAATTGAACGAACAAGCCATAACTTCAAGTAAGACACTTGAATCAACACCTAGCCCGACCACATTTTTGAGTGAAATTAATAACTTCTAGCAGTATGGTGTCGGGCTGCTTTAAAATACCGAATGGAATTAGAAATATTATTGCAATAATTTGATAATTATTATTGCAATGCATGAACGACATTGATTAAACTTAAAATTGTGATAGAACAAATCATAATTTTAATCACATCAATTCCAGGATTAACTTTACCTTAAGTTTCAGACGGGAAGTATTCCATAGAAGATGGAGCGCTAATAATTAGAGATCCGAAGGTCAGCGACACTAACGCATACACATGCGTAGCAAAGAACGAGGTTGGCTCAGCCAGCGCGACATTCCATATACACATTCTTCGTAAGTATACCAATGCATCTAATATTTATAAAAATAAGGTAATATTTGGATTTGTATTTCAAATTCACGGGATGGGAGTATTGCTAATCTGCATATCACGTTGACGTCTTATTATATTTTCAGAGACTCCTAAAGTATCAGGAGTAGCTACAAAGAAAGTGATAATGGGTACATCTGCTATTATAGAGTGCATGTAAGTACATATTTAAACGTGATTTTTTATTGGTAATTTGTAAAAAATAAATTGCTTTCTGTCCTAAATCACAGTTTATGAGTATTAGGTGTTTGGGCAGCAACATCGCCCAGTACCATGATCTCTATACAAAACACTATTTTTCATGTCTGTTGCAGCAGTCATATATTATGTATATATTTTCACCTGAACCATAAATAACAAGTCGGTTGCATTTTTGATTTCTAGACTGTGTGATTAGTTCTTAAACAAAGCGGGCCCTAGCAACATCAAAATAAAAAAGGATAACGACGAAATAGTGTCACTGTTATCAAAGCTAATTCACATTTGAATTTTCAACTATATTCTTTAATAGTTACCTAATTTTTCAGGGTTGTTAAAGGTGAACCGAAGCCAAAAATAGCATGGCAGTTTATGGACAGTTCTGGTTCAAAATTTATGCCAATAGGCGGTTCCGACAATGTGCTGCGTATTTCAAGAGTGGAGATCAAACACGCGGGACGCTACAAGTGTGTGGCGCAGAACAGCGTGGGAAGCGATGAGCATGTCACGACACTTATAGTTCAAGGTAGTTTAACGTTAAAAAAGATTTAATTTAGCGTATGTTATATATCTACAAGTTGGACATCGGAGATATTCAAGAAACATATGAATACATACAATTTAATTCACAGATCCCCCAAAGATAAGCTCCAAACGGTCTACGGCCTACGAAAGTATAGAAGGAGACGCACTTTTGAAGATTAATTGCGCCTCAACCGGTCTCCCAAAACCGGTCATTACTTGGAAATTGAATGTTCGTGCCATCACTCCAAGTAAGATACTAAATTCCTAACACCAACCCAACCTACCTAAATGAATCTGATGCATCAGTGGCGTGTTTATGAGTTACATTGTTCACAAACCTTTACATTATGTTTTAGACGCGAAGTATTCCGTAGAGGATGGGGCGCTGATAATTAGAGATCCAAAGGTGAGCGACACTAACGCCTACACATGCGAAGCAAAAAACGAGGTTGGCTCAGTCAGCGCGACATTCCAAACACACATTCTTCGTAAGAATACCAATCCTTCTTCTATTTGCGAAAATATATTAAAATATTGAATTCTGTCTCAAACCCATGGGGTGGGATATTTCTAACCAGCATGTCACATTGACGTATTCTTGTTTTTCAGAGACTCCTAAAGTATCAGGAGTAGATGTAAAGAAAGTGAGAATGGGAACGTCTGCTATTATAGAGTGCACGTTAGTATTTATATTAATAATAAATAAAGATTAATTGCTATCTTACCAGCGACATCGCCCAGTATCGTGGTCTGTCCCAAAACACGATGGTGGCACTGTTATCGAAGCTTCACCTTTGAATATTGAATTTTATTCTTCAATGGTTACTTAATCTTGCAGGGTTGCAAAAGGTGAACCGAAACCAAAAATAACTTGGCAGTTTATGGATAAATCTGCTTCTAAGTTTGCACCTGTAACTGGTTCAGACAATGCGCTGCGCATTTCAAACGCGGAGAACAAACACGCGGGGCGCTATAAATGTGTGGCACAGAACAACGTAGGAAGTGACGAGCACGTCACTACACTTATTGTTGAATGTAAGCAAACAGCATGAGGTGTAAATGCTTAAAAAATATACTTTCTTTATTATACTTTATTTTTTCGTTCATAAATTTATCGACATCTGAATTTTCAATGTACTTGTAGTTAAAAATGTATGACGTTCAGCCTCCTTATCTTTGCTTCGCTTCTAGATAATAAGCACATTTTCCATACAACTTGAATCCTTAACTAGCTATTTGTAAAATAAATCATCATTGCAATGTTTATATTCTCATTTGCTCGGGTTAATTTTTTGGTCAGAATTGCTTAATTTTATTCGTATTTACATAACATAGATAAAGTTTAAGTTGTTTGTCCACAGCTTTTCCAAGAATCATTTCAGATTTCTCAAAAGTATTTGAAGGTCTCGAAGGCGATATGGCTTTAAGGATTCCTTGTGACGTCATCGGTATTCCTAAACCAATTGTTGCGTGGAAATCAAAAAGCGCTGCGATTACACCGAGTAAGAAATTTTGAACATGTTTTAAAGATTCTGTCCAAAAAAAGTACGAATGGATTGGAACTGTTGAGTTCACCCCGTCGTTCATCCGAAAGTTTTTGTTTGTTATGTCACCATCGATAATCTCGTCAATTTTTAAACATATTGCTACGAAATTAAAACAAAATAGTACTGATTACAAATATACTGATTCAATTATTATTGCCTGTTTCAGACGCAAAATATTCTATAGAGGAAGGAGCTCTAGTAATTATGAATCCGAAGGAACAAGACTCTACATCGTACACATGTGAAGCTAAAAACTATATTGGTTCAATTACCGCGACGTTCCAAGTTAACGTTGAAAGTAGGTGATATTAAATAAATGGCCTTTACACGTAATAATGTGTAGAGCATTTTCCTTCATTTCTTTTTTATTAAAAATGTTTAATTGTATTTCTTACATTGCAGAGTTCCTCAACGATTTAGGCGTAAAACATCACGTGTACTTATTAGAGGGTGAAACAAGAAAACTGGAATGTGAGGCGTATAGTTCTAAATCTCAATCAGTTAGATGGTTCATTGTAAGTCTGTTTTCATTCACCTACTTCAAGGATTTTTATTTCCCTGTTGGGTTTTACGATTGACTTCGAAAATGAGTTTTTATTTAAGTTCTATCCTTATAGTATAACTGATTTTATTGCTGATGAGAATCAGAAGATGGTGTACAGCAGGATTATCCTTGGTGATCTGATTGATATACTGGGATCAAAAGTGTTTAATGTTTGTTTTCATGGTGCATACTATATTTTGTCTTGTAACCAAAATTGTTTAACGGTTAAGCTGTGTATGATAACTACTCTTATAAGGACTTGACTGTATAATAGATACAAATAACAGTAACTGAGATAAAATTACTTATTCAAATTTACAGGAAGGAGAAGAAAAGAAAGTCGATAAACTAAACATGCAAGTGGTGAAAGCCTCAGTTAGAAACGACGGTAACTACACCTGCCGTGTGAGCGACAAGCATGGATACACACACACACATACGTACGTGGTGGACGTCGGCCACCCACCGAAGCTCTATGAACAAAATCCTGTGAACGACTGGCGTGGTGATGTAAACGATATCGTGTTGAACTGCGAAAGTGATGCAAAACCGCCAGCTAACGTGAGTTCACATTACATAGAATTACTAAAAAGCCATAAATTATGGTTTGTGAAAAATGTCAGTTGTGGTGTAATCATTGAAGTTTTTGAAGTCCTTCAAGAAATACGTAGGTAGTAGGTACCACATGGATAATACGTGTAAACGACTGACGGTTCAACAAATAATAGCACAATATAATAACATCAATAAAATAATTCAATGAAATTCCACAAATATGCGGTATAGCATAATAAAATTAAAAACATATTTTTACTGACACTGTAACTTTCAGGTTGAATGGAAATTCAATGGCAAAGTGTTAACCGATGAGAACATAGCGGGCCTTGGAATTTTGTATAAATGGGGTCACTACGAGTGCAACATAAGAAACGTTCATGGGTCAGTGCAGAGGAGCTTTGATGTCAAGTCTTCAGGCAAGTTTCAATTACTATCAGCGAATAATTTAAAATTCGTACAGAACCCTGATCTTCGTTATCATTGTCCGAATAAGAGTTTTTGACGTGACATGGTTGTACATTACTAGAACCACTTGAACTGATGGGGAATTACGAACTGCAGATCAAAGTTTTATTTTTTTCTACAGGTTTGAATACTGTATATTCCGTTAAAGATAAAGCGCGACTGTGTCACTATTGGGTAAACTGGAGTGCGATTAATACTATGCTTAATGAAACAGTAGATTGTTTGTTAGCAAGAGCGCAGCGGGGCGCCTATAGTTCGATTGTGAAATTTATACTTTTACCCGAGATTAGCACTCTGCTTTTTATTATGAATGTGAGGCAAGTAAAATTACAGAATAATAAGGAATCATACCCAAAAATATATAATCATATTAGAAAATACTCCGACTGACGGTTTTTGAAATATTATTAGCCAATGTAGGCAGGCAAAGGTTCTAAAACTATACAGCTTTGTACTCCGACTGAGTAAAATTCAGTCTCGAGTCTTTATTCTTTTGATTTGTGATTTTTCTTTATGGTTATTTATTATTCTGACCAAAAAATGGTTTTATTCACGTAATTAATAAATACTTAAATCAATTAGTAATATTAGGAATTTTTCAAAAATAATAAGTTCGTTGCTACACAGTAGTTTCAATGCCGCCGAGTAGGAAAATAGAGAATTAAAAAAAACACACGAATATGTTGACAGAGTATAAAGAAAAATTTAGTTAGATTTTCAAATTACTTTTCTTCTCTAGAGAAGAACCGCTTTTGAGGTAAACAATGACACACTGTCAGAGCATAAGTAACGGAAAATATTGTTTAACTGCATTTAAAAATAATCAAATCCTTTTGTTACAGCGTGTATGATTAATAAGAACTTGAGAGATGCTCAATATATGCCGCTCTTACTTACTGACAAACTAACTTGGCCCAAGTGGGAAACCACGAAACATTATTCAGTAGTAGAACAAGAAGAAAAGATCATATTGTCGTGTCCGAATCGTAAAGAGGCTACAAATGCTTTCCAAAAGTTTCCTAAACAAAGTGAATTAAAGGCAATTTGTAATAAACAAGACATGTTTTTAGTGGACGGTAAATTGTATAAGCTTTCAGACCTACACTGCAGTAATAGTATTCAACCTTCTATTGTCAAAAAGAAAGTTAAATGCTTAACGGACACCTCTGAATTGATAAGGGTGGGGTACAACGTAGCTGGTTTCTTAGAAACTTACGAAGTCTGTTTCGACCATGCTAAAAATATCCCTTTGTACACACGCGTGTTAATGACTCCGACAGATGCTAGTCTAAGCTCTGCCCACAACTGGTATAAATACCCAGGAGTTGGCGACGGAAAACGTGATACAGGATTCACATGTGAAAACTCGTTATCGTCGTGCTGTTATACTAAATCCCAGTTGGTGAATTCTGGAGACTTCAACTACGGCCCTGCAAAATACAGCACGTTCATCGATCCTCTGAACGCAATCCCGTCCTTGCGTCCTTGTAAAAATACTACAAAGGTAAAAACTATCTTCTGAGTTTACTAACTTAAAATTACTTACCTATTCCCTATATTTTCACGAAAGTTCAGAGGAATTTACATATTGATAGAAAAAAATGGAGATCCACTAGAAATACGTTTAAAATTATAAAATAACTTCTCTGACAGATTTTTGGATGTTTTTAAATTGTTTAATAAAATCATTGTATCTATGAGACTTTAGACACACTTATCTCCTGATCAAACACTAATAATACAGTACTGAGAAAGATTAAAAATTAGTTCTGTTTTTATGTTAACAGACACAGTTAAATTCTATTATTTATTTAATAAACATCTGACTAACGCAGAAATTAACCACAAGCGTTTGTATAATTTCAGACCACTTGGGAGGATATAGATGATATGGTGAGAAGTCAGCTCAACAACTACAATGAATTCATTGCCTGGTCTGGTACGCACACGTTGCAAGAGAAAAATGGAGCTGTTATTCCACGATTTTTATGGAAGGTACTTTTCCGATCAAATGATATTCCTACTGCTTACAATTTTACCAAAGAACACAATATGTGAACAATTTTGTTGATTAAATAGATAACATTTAAAAAATGATCGAGTTTGAAGAATATTGCTTTTTTGTAGGCGGTTTAACCTAACTGCTTCGTTGGTCTAGTGGTGGCAAGCACGACTGCTGATCGTGAGGTCCTGGGTTCGATCCCCAGGTCGGGCAAAGTGTTATTGGGTTTTTGCCGTGTGGAATTCCTTAGTAACAGCCCGGAGTTTGGATTTGTGTCCGGTTGATGGCAATAGACTCGCCCCCTATTACATGGGACTTTAACCTTTTGGACGCCAGAGCATAAATGCAACGGCGTACCCCCCACGCCAAGGTAACTGTAATTCCATCGTTTTTGTCACATATTTGTGACGCTGGCGTACAGGGTAAACTTTCGTTTGCCACGTATATGTGACAACGGCGTCCAAAAGGTTAAACATAACGGCGAAATGAGGGTGTTATTATACACCTCTACACAACCCTTCGGGAAATACAGGCGTGATGTTATGTTTTATGTATGTTATGTAGGTGGTTTAGTAGAACTAAGCAAATATGTAAATCAATAATTGGTACGTCTATAATCAGTGATAATTATGCACAACACTGTAATAACTTACAAATACCAGGTGGTGAGGTTCGACGAGGACGAGTCGATAGCTATAGTCCACGTGAACGATCCGTCACCCACTGACAAGGACATCAAATGTGAGAACATCTGCGTGAACAACGAAATCAGTTGGTTTGAAGCGAGAGACAAGTACACTTACTGCTGCAAATTGTCTGACTTCCTTGAAGCGTTTGATTTCCGCGGGACTGACATTGGAGGTAAGTTTCTCATTTTGCTTACATATACAAGCATCTATTTAGTTTAAAGAGCCATAATTAGATAACAATCATTTCATATTCTAAGTTTTAATTAACATGAATCAGAAGCAACTATTAAATACTCTGGGTGTTCCTCAGGATACATCATTAGTATTTACGTAAAAATATAAGCTTCCGTTTGGCAGTCGGTAAGAAGTGTCTTATAATATAGGTAATCTGAATCCGGTGTAAGCGTGTACAGAGGGTCACATGCCCATAATAGTTTAATGTTGTGTCCTTTAAATGATAACAACAGCAATTTTTTTGCAGAATCGTTGGATGTTGCACTTGGGAAAATAGAAAAAAGTTCCTAGATAATCTGAATCTACATAATAAAACATATTTTTAAATTCCTGGATATATAATCAAAAAAATTATCAGAACACTTGATAATTCTGGAGTATTTACTTACCTTAATAAGTTCTTTTACGGTGTCAAAAACTAATAAGTATTTATAACCATTACAATATGAACGTGTTAATAAGTTGAGCGGTTGTTAGAATATATGCATACCGATTGTTTTGTAACAATAAAAATAACAACAATAAAAATTAAATCATTGTAATCATGTATCAGATTTTTTAATTTATAATACATAGTTGACTTTCATTTTTTTCCCGTTGATACTAACTACTGGGTCAAGGCAAACGAAATTGTTGAAAATGGGTACCGAAGGGATAATAATCTCTTACTGCACTTTCAATCTGTCATTCAAAGTAACACCGCTCTGACCGCATAAACAACGAAAGTATGTATTTTAACAGCATTAATTACATGTTCATACTTTTTCTACCATAGGGACCCTCTTTTCCATTCGTTTCGTTATTTGGAAAGGAGGTGTCAAAACCTATTTGCTGGAACTCGATACAGCACGAGCGACGTACCGTTCTTAAAACTATGTTGTACAAGCCAAAGCGCTTTCCAATAAGAACACTCTGCGCAGACGCTGCTTATTGATGACCACAAGAAAATTATAACTTTTGGGCGTGACTTCTAAAACTCGCATAATTACTTCAAACGAAACGATTTGGCTAAACTACGAAGCAAACGCAAGTTGTAATACCCATGGATGCACCGATCTGATAGTGATTGTAGAGGTCCTGTGAGGCGACCGCGTTTATCATTCTCATTCTCTCATTCTCTCAACATGACCAAACCACCTAAGCATACTTATTTCAATTTATGTTACTACATCATCTTTTAAACCGCAACTTTGTCTAATCTCATCATTTCTCAATCTATTATTAAAGTTACACCGCACATACTTCGCAAGGAACGCATTTCCACGGCATTTATTCTACTTTTATGCCTCTTCTGCCACGACCAACATTCACTTCCATACATAAGCGTAGGTACCAGCACACCATTATGGACAGCCAGCCGTGCCTTTTTGGACATCGACTGGTTAGCCACAACCGCATGCATAGCACCATTTACTTTATTTCCCGCATTTGCTCTTCTTTCCACATCTTCGTCAATCTTACCATCTCTTGTAAACATACTTCCCAAATAAACAAACTCATTCACCTGTTCAATACTTTCATTTCCTATCTTTACTTTACTCTCAGATACATCTGCATCCCTTTCGAAAACCATTACTTTCATTATTATTTATATTGTTTATTCATTATTATTTATGTAATAAATAATTATTTGATTTAGTCTTGCATTTCTTTTTTATACATTTAAATTCACAAGACCTGCTCGATGTTACTTTTGACTCGTGCTGTGTTACTTTCGTCCTGACCCCGGGACTTGGGTCGCTGCAGATCTGACGGAATGTATCATCGATACGTTATATTAGTACGCTCGACACACTAACGCATCATCGGTGGAGTGTGTAAGGTTGAATGTTTTATTAACTACTTGTCCGTTCTGGCGTTGCGCGACCGACGCCGATGCGCAGCGCATCTTCCGTCAGATGTGTGCCGACCCTATATATTATCACCAAAAAGTAAGTGTCTGATAGCACTCCCCTGTCTCACTCGTCAGAGACCAGCATTATATTTGTTTTAGGGCCAAACCACATCTGACGGAAGATACGTCGCCGATCTTCCGTTGCGTAACTTACTTGAGGAATTTTAGTAACGCATCTTCGATCAAATGTGTACGGTGTGAGAAGTTTATATGGAATTATGTGTGAAAGATTGGCGACGTATCTTCCGTCAGATGTGGCTTGGCCCTTATATATGTATTCGCCGATTGAATATTTCTGGGGAAGGAGGACTCTTACCGACTAAAGCCACCCAGTGGCCGTCCTCAGCACAGAGGCTCTGGGATCTTTGGTGGAGAGCACCGGTGCCCCTCTAGTGGTACACCGTCCAATGTTACGGTATGTTCTTTTGGATTTTTCGCAAATGCACCCATAAAGAGCTATAAAAGTTTACTTATATAAAAAAGAAAACAGGTGTTAACTACCTATGAATACAAGAACTTCCTACGTGGTAGGAACCGTGCGAGCACACCTAGTAAATATAATACTTGTAATAATACAAGGTTAGTCGGAAAGGGGGTACTAAGCCGCGGGCCACTTAAAGTATCACTGATGACTATTTTAAAGCAAGTGTTAAAATTACAAAATTCGATCATTTTTATTTGCATGCAAAAAGATTTTCATTTTAGTATTTTCAAAAAAAACATGCCTGTCAGAAAATTTAGTTTCTAATCCGTGACCCCAAATATGACCTAAATTGTAAACACAGCTGATTATAGTTATGGACAGATAGATTTTAGCATATATTTTACGAAATCTTTGAAAAGCTATTTCTCTTAAACTATCGAGTTTTGGGAAAAGTTGTAGAACAAAAGTTAGATCCCTTATTATGGGTACTTCAACGCCCTTTCGGTTTAGTACCCCCTTTCCGAGTAACCTTGTATAATTTTTATAAGCATATAGGGGGCTGATTTGTAAATAGTGGATGATGTAATGAAACATAAAATCATAATTAGATATATCTGCTGACCCACATATTTCAACTAGTCAGTGATATTTTTGTTTGGAATAATATTGAATGTATCCTTAATTAGTCTGTTTAAACTGATGAGCAGTGTCATTTATAATAATAGTAAATAATTTGCGTTATAAATAGACCTTTTTCTGTGCGTTACCTGCTATGTATGGCTCTATAAATACGAACGAATTCATTGCATAACTTTTTAGGTGTTAATATGTATAGCCATGCCAAATTTCAGTTTTGTAGCACTAATAGTCTGCGAGTAAAATGGCTGTGACATACAACGGACCGACAGACAGACCGACAGATGGACGTGGCGAAACTGTACAGGTTCCTAGTTTGACTATGGAACCCTAAAACGGCGGTGAAATAGGACAAACAGTCAAGTTTTTATGGGATAATCTTATTGCATCGCTCGATAACTGTAACATTGACAATTTAAGCTCGAAAGTAAATAAAAAAACAAAAGTTTAAGAATTTTTCGAAATTAATTCTTGAGAAATGTAAAAAAGTAAGTTCAAAAACTAAAAACCGACTGCTGAAAAATCATGCTTTAAAAAGTATGAAACAAGAAAATATTCGTGATGTTCAACGGATAGCCGTGGTCATATTATGCCACTTTGCCCTAAAGCTTATGATCGCTTTCTATTGTTAGAATGTATTGTTTTGTTAGGATAGGTGGTATGATTATGACCACGGCTATCCTCTGAACATCACGAATATTTTCTTGTTTGATACTTTTTAGAGCGTGATTTTTCAGGAGTCGGGTTTTAGTTTTTGAACTTACTTTTTATTCAAATTATTTTGGGGTTATACTTTCGAGTAACAAATATACAAGGTTAAGGTCGGAAAGGGGGTACTAAGCCGAAAGGGTGTTAAAGTACCTATAATAAGGAATTACTTTCGTTCTACAACTTTCCCCAAAACTCGATAGTTTAAGAGAAATAGCTTTTCAAAGATTTCGTAAAAAATATGCTAAAATCTATCTATCCATAGCTATGATCAGCTGTGTTTACTATTTAGGTCATATTTGGGGTCACGGATTAGAAACTTAATTTTCTGAATTCATAACTAAAGCAGGTAACATTTTTTTTCAAAAAATAAAAATCTTTTTGCATGGAAATAAAAAATATCGAATTTTGAAATTTTGACACTTGCTTTAAAATAGTCATCAGTGATACTGTAAGTGGCCCGCGGCTTAGTACCCCCTTTCTGACTAACCTTGTATATTTGAAATGTGCTATATAAGCCCTTTCATTTGATACCCAACACGCCATAATTTTTTAGGGTTCCGTACCCAAAGGGTGAAACGGGACCCTATTACTAAGACTCCGTTGTGCGTCCGTCCGTCTGTCATCAGGCTGTATCTCATGAACCGTGATAGTTAGACAGTTGAAATTTTCACAGATGATGTATTTCTGTTGCCGCTAACATAACAGCAGAATAACAAATACTAAAAACCAGAATAAAATAAATATTTAAGGGGGCTCCCATACAACAAACATGATTTTTTGCCGTTTTTATAGATAATGGTACGCTACCTTTCGTGCGCGAGTCCGACTCGCACTAGGCTGGTTTTTTTTAGTTCATGACTTTATGTCCTCTAGGGGACACCATATTCAATTTAATGTGACGTCAAATAGCCTATAACTAGCGGAAGATGAAGACACTTCTAACGATACCACATTTGTCAAATTATGATATGTAGTTTAGAAGTTATGAGAGAACAGATGAACATACATATGTATGTATGTACATTGGTAGCCATATAATTAGAAACGATCATTTCTGCACACATTGTTATGTTACAAACTCGTTATAAAATTTTATCAGTCCGTCATCATTGATGACTTTTAACTACGTCATTATGTAGGCCCATCAATAGTGTTTAATACATGAGAAAAAACTGAGGGAAACAAACTCCTAATAAAACTTACAATCACTTTGTGAACACGGTGGCATTTGAAACGAACTGAGAGCTGGACAAATAATTAGAAACAATAACTATATTGTTAGAAATTCAAAGTTCAAAATCATTTTGTGCTTAAATATTTGCGAATGCTTATTTCAGCACCGTTATTAATCATTTCCATGTTTTCAAAAGTTATTTTAATGAATTAATTTAGTCAAAAAAATTAAATAAAGGAAACTTGTGATTCGTTCATACCCTTAAAAACTAATTGATCTGTAAAATGTAACTATTCTTTAAAAAGTCTTGCGGTACATTTAAACTGCTCCAATAATAAAGTTTGTGATGCGGTCTATCACTGCAAATTACTCTGCAGTACCAACGATGTTGCATAAAAGCCTGAATCTCAGACAACGATAGCATGTAAGGATTGCAAGATTGTTTAATTAACAAAAGCAAACCCTTTTCAGGGTCATTCTTATATTGAAATATTCAAACTACTGAAACATGTGTCTTAGTATAAGGGAGCTTTACTTCATCCAGTGTTTACTTTTATTGAAATCCATCTAGAATGTCTCACATTTTTTTTAGACACCTACTTATTTTTTTCGATATAAGACGTGCATTATTTTTTTTTATTTTTTTTTCCTATTCGACTATTGTAGATGGTCTTGCGGACCTTTTCTACGTAACCTGACTATTATTGGCGAGACCAGAAGGGTCTCCGAACCAATACCTACTATTCTAACTACCTAGCTAACTACGCAAAGCTAACTACTGTAACATCATGGCTATGACTATAGCAGCGACACCTCTGAGAGTGTCCCCAAGGGGGGACTCGAACTCTTAGGGTGTCGAATGCAAGAGGACTGGGAGGGATACGACAGCTTGATGAGGGCTGTATTCTCGCATCATGGTGACTGCGCGGAGTCAGAAGGGACGACCGGCTCCGCGGCTGCGGCGGGTGAGCACGGTGGATCGGGGGCGGCGGCGGTGGGACGTCGCGAGGGGCCTCGTCGGCGAGGGCGATACGCCGGTCGGCGGCGGCGGTGTATGTGTATAGTACTAGTCGATTTATTCGCCTCCTGGAGGAGGGTGATCTCATCATCGGGCTCTAGTAGCGCATGCCGGGGACGGCGGACTATGCTAATCTGGGAGGGTTTATAATCGGACGCGGCGGTCACGAGGGGGTTCCGATGCCTCGGGGCATGGTCGAAGTAACGCTTAGACGTGCGTTTGAGCTATTGCCTTACCGTTGGCATTTTTAGGTCTAAATGAAGCTGAACGTTGCGCATATACCACGGAGCGCCCGCGGGTCTGCGCAATACGCGGTTTTGCAGAATTTGAAATGCTTTAAAGCGACATGGCCTTACGTGTGCGAACACGACGCTGGCGTAGGTTAGTATGGGGCGAATGCACGTCAGGTAAAGTCTCAACTTATTTCTAAGCGAGAGCTTACTGCGCGCCCTAATCATAGGGTGTAACCGGCCCACAACAAAAGCGGCGCGAGCGTGCACCTTTTTGATGTGTTGCCGGAACGTGAGGTGGTGGTCTAGGATAACCCCCAGGTACCTGACGCTCAGTTCCCAAGGGATCTCTTTTCCAAACATGACTACTGGGGGACAACGCGAGTGGTTATCGCCGTGCCTCTCGAAAAGAACTGCTGCGCTCTTTTCGGGATTCACCTCGATACGCCACTTCCGAAACCAAGCGCCGAGGCGGTTGGCTGCGGTCTGTAAGATGCGAGAGATCGATTTTAAGTCACTACCCGTGTAGTAAATAGCCGTGTCGTCGGCGAAAAGTGCCAACTGGGCCTTGCCTTGAGTGGGAATGTCGCTGGTGTACAGCGTGAACAGAAGGGGGGCTAGCACGGAGCCCTGAGGGACTCTGGCTCGGATCGGATGTGGAGACGAAAGCGTGCCGTCTATTCGGTAGCGAAAGGTGCGATCCGACAGAAAGTCTCGAATGATGAGCACGAGACGGTCTGGCACGTTGAATTGGTACAGTTTATATAATAAACCGTTGTGCCAGACCTTGTCGAAGGCTTTCGCTACGTCGAAGAACAGCATGCCTGTCTTGTATGAAAACATGAAGCCGGAGCTTATGTGTTCGTAAGACGTGCATTACTAATCGTTTCTAATTATATGGCCACCACTGTACATACCCACATACATACATACCGGTCAAAATGGTGAAGATCTGATGAAGAACTTCGGAGATAGATTGTTATCTATCTCCGAAGTTGTATCTCAATGACGAACAATGTGATGATGTTGTATAATTAAGTTCTTGTGGGTAATTATAATAATTATATCTAAAGGATGTAATGTAGTAGTAAGATAACTAAGTGATACAAGATTTACCAAACACTAGCTCATAGGGAGAGTATTTGGTCTCCAAATGAACTGTCGGGGTTCGTTTTTAATTGACTTATATTACTTTATAACGAGATAGGGTGCTTGTATATATAAAACAAATTTGTATTTCAACCCGTTTCTTTATGTATATTTGCATAAGAGATCACTGGGCTATTTTACCCGCACCGGTCGATACCGATCCGTACCGACTTGTCTGTGCCGGGAACCAGTTTCTTATGCAAGTACCCTTATTCTGGAAGTACCAACCTAAAGTGCTTACGCTACACTTATTTCTTATTGTGCACACTACTCCATATTCAATATATACAAAACATCTAATAATTCTTGAGAAATAGGTATATTAATAGTACATTACTGCCGCGGTATGTAATGACTGCGTTGCTGGCAGCACTGATGATGGCCGAGAGCGCAGCGTAGCGCAGCTCCAGGCCATCACAGCGCGGTCACCATTGCAGCTCTTGATGGACAAGCTGGAATAATAGCTTTATAGCGCGGACAGCAAGGTCTGCAATGATGACCAAGCTTGAAGGCCGAGAGCGTAGCTAAACTAAGCTCGAGGCCATCATAGCGTGGCCAGCAGCGCAGTCATTGCGGACCAAGGCTTGTATAGTGCTTTACTCAAATAATGCGAGTAATTTAAATAAAACCAAATTAGTATAGTAAGAATTTATTTAAAGTAACGATTTGTTTCTTCTCTGGTCCTTAGTTTTTTTATGAGTCTTTAATGGTTGTGCTGCAGGCAGTTTTTATTCAGAATTTGGCCGTATAGGTACAGGTACCTATACGGCCAAATTCTGAATAAAAACTTTTTGCACCTGACTATTTTTGAAACAAAATTCGACAATAATGGATTTTCAAAGGAAATTGCTGGTGGCTAAAACTCACCAGCAATGAAATCCCATACAACTTTGCTGGCGCCTATTCAAGTAGAGCGGAAACGTCGACTTTGCTCAAAGAAGGTTGTCAAAATAATGACAACATTACAAGCATTTTTGAGTAAATTTACTTACCTAAATAAGTTCTTCTTACGGTATCAAAAACTAATAAGTATTTAATATAACACTACAATATGAACGTGTTAATAAGTTGCGTCTTTGTAAGAATGTGACCACGTAGATTATTGTAATTTTTTTATTTGCTTTTTATATTTTTCTAATAAAAATTAAGCCATTATAATGTATCTAATATATTGTTTTGATATATAACGAGTTTCCTTTTCCATTTTTTCCCGTTTATCCTAAGTACAGGCTGAACCACACAAAATTGCTAAAAATGGGCACCTACAGGATACTCTTATCACACTTTCAATTTATCCTCCAAAGTAACACCGCACTGACCGCAGATGCTACACAAGGAAAGCATTTTAACGCAGCAATAATTCTACTTCCATACCTTTTCTGCTATACCTTTTTTAGGATTCCGTAGTCAAACTAGGAACCCTTATAGTTCCGCCATGTCCGTTTGTCTGTCTGTCCATCTGTGTTTACTCGCAGACTATTAGTGCCATAAAGCCTAAATTTGGCATGGCTATACAGATTTATAATGCCTACAAAGTTATGCAATGATTTTTTTTTAGGAGAGTCACCCTGCCTGTATAGTTAAGGTTTTTTTTTTATTCACGTATATGTTGTCGTGTATGGTATCGTTGAATAGCTAGCCTTAGACGCATAGATTTACCCGACAGATCTGTCTGTCTACACTGGAGGATGTCATAAACACTTATTCGATAAATGGAACCGTTTACGAAATATTAAGCTTTAAAGTGGTGATTTTAGTTAGAGTTGTTTCTCCACCTCCTACAAGTTAAATAGCTCCTTCTGATAATCTGAAAAGTATTCATAATCACAAGTAAGTAGGCTCTAATGTTGATATTGGCTCGGTTGATGGATCGCAAAGTAAAACAAAATTTTTGAAACTACAAAAAGGTGTTGCTACTAAGGCAGTGTTGCCTATATTGAAGGGTCCTAATGAGTACCTGTTGATTTGTGCATATATTTCAATTAATGTTCAAGAACAGCCGCCGCATCCTTCCTTTCAAACTTGTCAACAAAGGCAAGATGAAAATCTCCACTTGTAAAGGACTATACTCCATTTACATTAAACAAAAGGCAGGAATATCTTTTGTACTGTTTCTTCAAGTAGAGCTTCAGTTCATCTTAATTGACCGGTAAGGTTCATAAAAGCTTAATAAATATAAAAGCTAGATAATAAGAACGTAGTAGGCTACGTTCAATCTCTGCTGGAATCAATAATGTTGCTTTTTTCTAAACATTTTCTTGATAAAATAGACCTATATTAATGTTATATTTAGACATCAGATTATATGCACTATCATAACGCCAAAATATGCATGCAAATATGCACTAAAAAAAGGGCGAAATATGCACAATCAAAAAACCATTTATTATTAGAATTTGTGTTTATTTTAACATTATATCTACAAGGTTAATCGGAAAGGGGGGTACTAAGCCGCGGGCCACTTACTGTATCACTGATGATTGTTTTAAAGAGTGTTATAATTTCAAAATTATGTTTGTTTTTAACAGTTTTTTTCATTTGGCGGCCTCTAACTTAAGGAATATACCTACCCCAGGCTAACTATTAATAGTACATGGCGTAAATTAAGGATAAAAAGAGATTTTAAAAAATCTCATACGAGATTATGTATTGAAAGTACAAGATATTTGGCAGCCCTGGTACAAGAAAAAAAAATCGCCATCTGGCAACCCTGACAAGATAGGATTCAGTGCGCTCGCTGAGTTTGTGCGAGGTGGATGTGTCGACCAAAGTCTACAATATAATACGGCATAATACGACACGCCTAAGGGCCGATTCTACCAATGTCAGATAACTTGTATCCCAAGAATAAGTGAGACGTTTTGACAGAATTTCTATATAAAGGCTGTCAAAACGTCAAATTTATTCCTCGGATAAAGTTATCCGACGTTGGTGAAACCGGCCCTTACACGTATAACTACTGAAATAAGCACTGTCAATGAAAAAGTACTAAAATATGCAATAACGCTATAAAAATAGAATTACCTACATGCATTTTCATATGCAAACATGCAAATGCATATAATCCGATGTCTAGTTATATTAAATTGATAGAATAGAAACGCTCAACGACCTTCCTTGGCGATCGGAGATAATCATATTACCGAAAGCTTCATTAATAGGAAATGCTAAAAAATATATAACGTGGGCCCGAGGTACCCGAAAGATTTTGATCACACCTTTCTGATGGTATTCTGGTCAATAATGTTATGGCAAAAAAAGTCCAATTCAGTCGACTTAACAATTTTCATTTAAGAAACTTGAGTACTTCCTTGTAAACAATACCTTAGGTCGAACTAGCAACGTGTGACAGACTGTGGGGTAAAGAAATACTCAGGTTTTTTGATACACCAGTATATTTTCGGGCAGCACTTCGTCCTTGGAGTACAAGTTAACAATGGCACCAATTTACACAATCCTTCTACTTTTATATGGCTCAGAAGCAGTTACAATACAATTTTACTTAACAAATATAAGGTACATCAATCTCTAATGACGTCACTACCGGTAAGTATTTAATATGCATGAACAATTACATTATTGATCTTAATTTACAATTACTTCATAGTTTTGATTCTAATTATTAATAATGAAACAATAATGTTAATAATCAACATGCTCCCAATAATTATTTATAATAAATCTAAATATATTATATAATCATAAGGATGTGACGTATGTTGCGAGGTGGTGTAACTAGGGCTGATGATTAGTCGCTAACAAACGTTTAAATTATCGTGTCAGTCCATAAAAAAACTTCTCATTTCAAGAAAGAGAAGAGAACTAACTGGCCGGTAAGCTTGTAGTTTCTGTTGCCGCGTATAAGTCAAAACGTCACATTCATTAGGTCTGTTACCCTAGAGATTTCTCGACTTGTGAATTTCTATAAATAATGAATATTTCGAAAATTAAGCTTCATTCGACTAACTATACAGGGTGTAAACGAAATCATGTAATTCCTTCAAACCTCGTGATGTACTGCTGATATAGATATATATAGATAACCCTACTAGGGAAAGTTATGGATTCAATGAAAAAAAAATTACAAGAAGTAAACATGTTTTCTTAACGTGAGGCAATTTAGCGCCCTGAGCGAATTGCGCGACTATAGGTCGCCGCGCGGTCATTTGACTCGGGGCGCTAAAATGCCTCACGTTAAGAACACATGTTTACTTCTTGTATTTTTTTCCATTGAATCCAAAAGTATCCCTTTCAGGTTTAATATATGTCAGCAGTGCATCACGTGGGTTGAAGGAATTACATGATTTCGTTTACATCCTGTACATTACGGCTTTTTTCTCTCCAATTAGGTATCAGAATTGATGATTAAAATCTTTCGGTTACCTCGGACCCACGGTGTATAGATACATAATTTCGTATGAATCTTCTCCTGAAAATATTTATATACCACAGAAAGAATCCCATGCCAATGGAAGGGAAATTCAATCCTCCATGGGTATGGAAGATGACGTAATGAAACATAAAATCCCACTGTAGGTACTATTATCTTTAAACAATACTTCTAAATATTATTCATTTAAGTGGTTTTGTTGCTCGAAATAATATTGGTTTTATTTACCTTATTTTTTTCTGTTTATATGATTAACATTGTTAGTTTAATTATATTATATTTATAGGTAATAATAACTTAATACGTCATGAATGTAACGCATTCCATGCCTTATCTGTACCTATGACTTTATAAATAGTCTCTTGTAATAATATATTGTACCTACCTATCCTATCAAAAAATTTAATGTAGAAATAATCTCTGTAACAAACTTAAGTTCTTGCAGTAGATACCCTTGCAGCATCAGGAATTGAGGATTGAAGGTTGAATTGTAAAGTTGAAAATCATTAAAAAAACCTGGTCGAAATGAGAACTCTTTCTTTTTATGAATTTGATTAAAAATAGCTTGTAGTTGTAAGATTTTGTTTAGCTTATGATTGAAAAAAGATATTTTCATTTAAATACAAAATATTTAAAAAAATGGAAATAGATAATCGAATAAAACAATAAAGTTGGTACGTCAACTTAGGCCGATATATATGTTGCAGTCAAAACTCTTAACCAGTCAAAAGTACTATTGACTAGCAAAATCAGTCAAAAGTACTTTTGACTGAATAGGTTGGTCAAAAGTGGTTTTGACTGAAAATTATTGGTTATTAGTACTTTTGACTGCAAATTTGCGGTTAAAAGTACTTTTGACTGACGCTCTTCGTCAAAAGTAGTTTTAACTGCAATAAAGCATCAGACAAAAGCATTATTAACTCGTTATGTGTGAATAAAATAGATATTTATTAAATGTGAAATCGTTTATTACGAAAAATTTGGCATTACAATCAATACAAAGAAAACATACACTTAAAAAGTTTATATGTGCGTTTGTCGTTATTTTTATCGACCACCTTAACTTTTTAAGAGTTTTGACTGATACGACCAGTCAAAACCACTTTTGACGGAATCACTTAGTCAAAAGTACTTTTAACCAGCTCCATTGGGCAAAAGTACTTTTAACTGTTATTTTAGTCAAAAGTATTATTGACTAAAGCATACGGTCAAAAGTACTTTTGACTGATTTTGCTAGTCAATAGTATTTTTGACTGGTTAAGAGTTTTGTCTGCAACATATATATACCTCATTATTAAAAAGGAAAAATATTAATAGAAATTAAAGGAAACCAAATTAATGTTTATTGGCAAGACAAACATGACTAATTGACTGTAGTATAAATTGTCCGACGCATTTTAATTTACCGCAGTGTGTTTTGTGAAATATTACTATTAGAATATTACTATAGACGGATAAAATATTAACATCCAAAATGTGGGGGCGGATATATCCGCACGTAATATTGTTAATATTCGCAAATATATTCAAAGCATCATGCGAGGGGACCAGCAGTTTAACCTTTGTCATAGACGACACAGGCTCTATGGAAGGCGACATTGATCAAGTTAAGAGTAGCGTGAAAAAAATAATGGATATTGTATATACTGAAAAATCTAGTCTGATTAATAACATGGTGTTAGTCACATTCAACGAGCCAATAGGTAATGTACTTCAATTTATAAAATACTTTTACGGCCATATAATCTATAAACGTGTTACATAATTCTCCATGAAATATGTAAATAATCAAGTGGTCTTTTATGGTTGTTGTCATTTACCTCTCAGAGGATAAATAACTTTCTGGGTAGTCTACTCTTTAGTTTTATGTTTTCAGAGTTGCGTTTCAATGATGATTATTTTATGTTTTATCCATTTTTTTTGGGCCATGCTACGTTTTTCAAATATTGCCAATAGACTCTTTACAAGGGGCCTTTTAACCCCCTTTCGGCTTTAGGGGTATTTTTGTAACACGTTGTATAAGTATGTACCTAGGTCAATAGAAGTTTCATATTCACGTAAAAGGTGTGTTCGCCACATGTGTCCTAGAGGACAGTACCACAGTAAATATATAAGCTTATATATTTACTGTGACAGTACAAAACGCACAAGACTGTATAATAGATTCCGGTTGAAATACGTGTCCAAATAATGAAGTTAAGCAACATTTTAAATTGCTGATAAGTCAGTGTTATTGTATAAATAAGAAATCTACAATTTTAAGTAATAAGTTGTAAGACACTGGTGTTCGTACAAAATCCTCCATGTGTGAACGCATCCATACTTCTCCATACATCTTCATGTACGGATCCGTTTTTTATACTGTCCCGGTATCCAGTTTTTGATAACAAAACCAAACAAATAAAAATGTCGGGCCAGTATTTTTTATTGGATTCGGAATACTCTTGTGTATGTGAACTCGCTCATACAACTACAGGCGCCATCACCAAAATAAAAACGGGTCCTGTAAAGAGTTTCTGTGTGACTAGCTGTAATAAATTAAAAAACGTTTAATTATAATTTCGCGACTTGTTATATTTTTGTCAAGTAGGTACGTAATACTCCTATAATGATCTAAAATTAAAGAACAATTAATAATAACGACGTCTATATGCAATGACGTCAAAGTGAACCACAGTATGGAATAGGATTTTAACACCGCATCAAAACCATATAATAGGTACTTAAAATATATTTTCTCAAACATGCATGGAAATATTGACATTATTTTCGAAAAAAGAACACGCGAAGTATCGAATTTACGAACGAAGAAAAACAAATCCATTGCAGGAGCGTTTTTTGAATTTGGAACATTACAACGATCCAGCAGTGTTGTATGAAACGGCGTGCTGGGGTTATTAAATATCTTTGCTCGGATCTCTTTTATCATTCTTGGCATACCAAAGTAAGTCTCTTTGCTTAGTACAAATTGCGTTCACGTGGCTGTATAGCCATAAATGCGTTTGCCTTTCGGCAGAGATGATAAATAGAAAATTGGCGGCAAAGCTGAAAAATCGTATTGATTTGTTATTTACATACTTAATAAATATACATTTAATAATTAAAATGAGTTCCAATGGTTCAGAGAGTGAAATGGAGATTGATTGTCCTCCACCAGATTTAAGATCAGAAGCCAAATTGGCAATGGAAAATCTGTTTCTAGCGAAGTCAAAAGAAAAATACATGAAAGTATATGTATGTTTTATTTCCCTGCATTCTTTTGAGAAAAGCACTCGTATTAGTGAAGTCCTCGCCTACGACTCAGCCTTCAAACTCATACTCGACCTGCAATTGCCTATTTCACGGCCTTTGCAATAATGTACTATTAATGATTATTAATTATATCTCACACGTTTTCAGAATCGCAAGTGAAGCTGAGGACGGTGACCAATAATCGCTTCAAGTTTGAAACTGCATTAAAGTCTCTTTGGGCACATAATGTGATAGATCATGATTGCGAGGAACCGTCAATGCAGGGATTACTCCTAGCACTAAACAGCAGTCTTCCTGGCTCGTACATCTACGCATTCACCGATGCCCCAGCTAAGGACTATAATGAGAGCTCTAAAGTGAAAGAAATGTGTCAAAGGAAACAGAGTCAGGTACGGTGCTCAAAATAATATTTATGTAGTTTCCACGGACCTTTAAGATTCCGACCTTTAAGACGACAGTCAATTTTAAGTTGCCGTTAAATCTCGTGCTATCACTGTCACTTTAAGGCGAAGTGACAGTGACAGCACGAAATTAACGGCAACTTTACTAGTAGGGTGATGCTATGATGATAGTGTTCCTAGAGAAGTCTTATTTCTGCAGGCCAACTAATAAGAATACTGATATAATCTTGCAGCTATTAAAGTTGTTTAAATATTATTATTATTTAAAACAATATAAATTATTGTCAATCGATTTTATTTCCCTATAGTTGGGAAAATACATTATTTTTTTATTTCATAACATAACATCACGCCTTGTATTCCCCGAAGGGTTCGGCAGAGGTGTTTTAGTACGCCCTCGTTTCGCCAGTTAAGTTTAAGTCCCATGTAATAGGGGGCGAGCCTATTGCCATCAACCGGTCACAATTACAAACTCAGGGCCGCTACTGAAGAATTCCACACGGAAAAACCCAATAACGCTTTGCCCGACCTGGGAATCGAACCCAAGACCTCACGATCAGTAGGTAGTCGCGCTTGCCACCACTAGATCAACGAGGTAGTTAGTTTTATTTTTTTAATTCAATCAAATCAATCAATATATTTTTAAATCACTAAGTACCTATTCTTTTGATTTTTTCTCAATTTACTACTTATACATAATAAAACAAACCTAGTAGGTATTAGATTATTGTATCAAGTTCATTTCATTTTTTTAGTTTGGTACGTACCTCTTTTTTGCTGTCTCGATTGATATAGGTACTGAACATAGTCTACTGTTACTAACAACTCTATTTTTATCATTATCACAGATACCTTAATTACTGTACGTTCTGTGTTACTGTGTCTACAGATAGTATTTGTGCTCACCGGTCGGTGTGGAGCTGGTTTTGACAACCCCGCCTTCAAAGTGTTTTTCGAAATAGCAGCCGCTTGTTCTGGGCTTGCGTTCTACGTTGAAAAGAATGAAGTCAATAAGGTAAATGCTTAAATCGTTTATTCTTGATAAGTTATACAGATATTTAATTGTTCTGCCTAGCCTTTTCCCAACTATTTTGGGTTCAGCTTTCAGTCTAACCAGATGCGCCTGAATACCAATTTTACACAGAACGACTACCATCAGACCTCCGCAACCCACAGTTACTGGGCAATGCTGATATCCTAAGGTTAGACCGCTTGTCAGACTTTCGGGCTTCTGACTTCCCCTAACGACTGTCATAGGTATTCGTATGACACCCGGGACCGATGATTTAACGTGCTCTCCGAGATATGGAGGGGTTTCTATGTGTAACTCACGGTCACCCATCCACGGACTTACCGCGGAAAACGCAGCTTAATCTCGCAAATCTTATGATCCGCACGGTTGTTATTTAGCCACGAGCCCCTCCTTATAAAAAACAAACTACAGCAGGCATATAAACTGGTATGCACTTGTAGTTTTTTCTATGATAATATTAGCTTTGCCTGGCCCGGCTTCGCACGGGTAGCACTAAGTATCTACGGCGCACCTACCTACCTACCTTCTTAACTACTTACCCTACCTACCAATCCTACCTACCTACCTACCAACCCTACCTACCTACCAACCCTACCCTACCCTAAAGAAAACACATACATGATTTGTCTTTAACACAAAATCTTGGTCTTATAGGTGATCCGAACAATAGAAGAAACAATAAAAGGCAACAAGACCGTGCTGGCCACGAGGACAATACCTCCCAGAGTTTACTCAGATATTCCAGTAAGTAAAACATTAAGCGATCAGTATTACGTGTCGTCGTTTATTGACTATTTAATTTTATTACATACCATAAAACCAGAAACCTAAGTACCAAAATTCATCAACAAAAAATGCATATTAGGCTAATCAGTCAGTCAATAGAGATTAAAAAATTAAGACATATTTATGAAGGCAATTAGACTGAATTTTAAATGCATTTTAGTAGTAGTTGAGTTTGTGGCGGCATCTATCGCGCCATATGCGAACTATCCTGCATCGCGGTATCAAAGTTTGACAAGCAGATAGTATATATACAAGTTCCCAACATTAACCGTTGGGCAGTGGCCCGCCAGGCACAAGACTCCGCCTGGTAGGAGGATCCTCCCTTTTCGTTGGAGGAACACGGATACCTCGTTCCTCCACAAGTTCCTTGTGAATGATATTCTTAGAAGTACTAAGGCCATACCTACTTCTGCCGCCAAGCAGCATTGCCGTGTTCCGGTTTGAAAAGTATGAGTGCCGCCGGTGAAATTTCAGATTGGCACATTAGATGCTCCAATTGGAAACTATAACAGCAATCCTTTTCGTGTTGTAGGTGTATATAGGCAGTGGAAATCACTTTCCACGAGGAGGGCTTTTTACGGCTTGTTTTCTAAACTATAATGCTGGATACTGACCGGCGTTACGGGGCGTAATGTAACGTATTACACAGCGAGCGTTCGTGCAGTCAGTACGGGGAAACAAGGCGTTTGTGACGTACTGACTGCAAGAATGATCGCTGTGTAACACGTTACATTACGCCTCGTAACGTCGGTCAGTACCCAGCTTAATATCAAATTCATGCAGTTACCAATAGATAAAGCAATATGAATATCTATAAAAAATAGACGATTAAAATACAAAATTGGTTATATTTTAGATTACGACTTACAAAGTGGCAATTTTCTATTTAAGTTGTTTGTTCCAGTTCACAATAGATGAGCATACTGACTATGCCATCGTTTCTGCGTCTGGCACACGTGTGTCGTTAATCATAAAAAGTCCATTTGCACATCAGGAGAAGATCATGTGGAACGATAACGGGAAAGTAAGTATTGGTTAAGAAAATCATTTTTGGCAAAACAGCTGATCCGTCAGATAGATAGATATTATGGAAACACATTGTCTTGCTATCCTAAGTCAAAGTAAGCAAACAAAAGTAAGGCCGTTGATGGCTAAAGGCTGTAAATATAGGTATATTGTTTATTGACAATATTAAACATTATGCGTTTTGTTACAGGTAATAAAATTAAGTAATGCTACTCCCGGCCGATATGTGGCTACTGTGATGGGTCATACCACTACGTCTGTCGTCATCGTCGGCAGAACTGATTTCCTCTTCAGTCATGGCTTCTCAGAGTTAGAACCCAAGACGCTGGGCGATACGTCGCCGCAGCCGGTCGCTGGTGAGTTCAGTATACATATTGACTAACTACTTTACGTAATAAATCGCGGTCCTTTTCTTTATTTTATTATATACGCACGGGCAGAGTCCATTGTGATTCATCGTAAGTAACCACTATTATGATTTAATTTATGTTGGGCTTGTGACTGTATTTCTGTGAATTGATTGCCACCGTCAAATCTTGGGAGTAACTCTTAAAATAATATTGTATTTAGTCATGTTTCACGGGGGATTCTACTGGTATCAAATCGCATCGTGTCGAAAATCGAAAATCGTTGAGTCGTTAGGTATAGGCAGCCAGGATTACAAAGTTGTCCAACACCTGTATTTCCCACGATGTTGCTCTGAGTAAAAATATTCCACGTCTTACAAATGCAGTTTTGTGGAAACTTGTGGGTTTCAAAACAGTTCAATCATTACCCTGTGATACACAGAGCTTAATTTTATTGTTTCGGCATTTTTCTGGTTGGTCACAACCAAGTCACAGCGTTGGTCACACAGTCACAGCCAACTCAAGATTACTTATAGGAATTGCTGTGGTCGGAAAAGGGTGATGGGTTTGTTCCAAAAAAAGGGTAGACCCCAAAAATTATCGTGGCTTAGAAAATTATTATTCTAAATAATTAGATATTTCCAGATGCTAAGGTATATCTGTCAATATCTGTCACCGATCAGAAAAATTCAGTGAAAATAGAATCAGCGCAGATTTTGCAAATGGATGAAAAACCAATTAAAGAAAACCTGCCTTTGACAGAGGTGTCTAAAGATTTTTACATAACGAAGCCGTTCGTGGCGCCGTCGCAAATGTTCAAAGTTGCCGTAAGTACATTTTGCATACCTACCTAAAACACGTAAATGACGACTGTAGTAGGTATCCTGAAATTATAAGCTTGTCAATAATAAATACCTCCTGTGATTACTAAGACGTTAAAAACAAATATTACCGTGAGGAATACAAAACAAACTGTTCAATGAAAACCTAATTTGATTCTCGACGTGTGAAATAAGCTCACTAGTTATTTTCTTGTTTTAGGTGAAGGGAACAGTGAAAGATACGAAGAAGCCGATTACAAGGATTGCTAAAATACCGGTTACACCTCAAAAACCACCAGAAAGTAAGTTATTCATGATTACACAAAATACAGAAATCGTCATGTTTATTCTTCTTCATTGTAATGTACTCCCGACCTCAGCAATTGATCATATCTGCAATCGTTTCATACACTATAAACCAAAATCTGCTTTTTTATGGTGTACCGTCAATTGACCTTCGCAAGCCTTATGAAAACCTGGTTTTTGTGGTTAGTTGTTATCAAGGTAAATATTGATGCTCATTACTCATCCTCCTGATATACCTAATGCTTTAGACAAATACTAAATAGGTACATACACGGGAATCATTTGGTGGCTTATGTATGAAACTGTTTTCCAAGAATAGTAAAAATAGTCTTGTTAAATTCGTTAATTAAAATAGTTATGACCTTCATCATCATCATCAGCGTATGGCAGTCCAATGCTAGACATCGGCCTTTCCAATTGCCATGCCAAATGCCACTGGGATCGATTCTCAGCCTTTCACCTCTAGCTGCTACCAGCCACCTTGCGAAGGTCGTTATTCCACCTAGTCTGAGGGCGTCATTACTACGTTTGAAGATAGGTTATGACCTTGCAATTATATTGCAAAATTCCAATACTAAGACTTATTCCAGATGTCGATGATGATTTAATGTCAAAACAAAGCCTCGGGTACTGATATTATAAAACGAATGTATACAAAATTTCTAGAACTACCGAATAAGACGAAGCCAACTGTTAATATAGTAGAAGGAAAGTCGGCAGAAGTAGAGTATGATAGCACGGTCAAGTTAACTTGCAAAGTGACGGCGTACCCAAAGCCCAAGATCACGTGGTTTAACAGCAAAGGAGCTACAATGAAATCTTCGGTAACACAATTTTAATTTTGCTTATGTGTCGTTACTCGTCCCAAAAGCACTTTTATGTTACTTTGCTGTTTTTTCTCTTTTATCAATATTAAGAGTTTTATTTTAACCCGCCAAGCATAAATGAGGTCATTCCTTTTAAATACAACACAGTAATACAAAAGATTATTACATAATGCTGCTTGATCTCACATCCTAAAACCTAAATCTCTGATTTCGAATTTATATGCGAATCAGAATTTGATTATCACTTGCATGAAGAGGCCCGTGCCCAGCTTTGGGAAATGAATGGGCTTAAATGCTGCTTCTATCTTGACCAGCAGACTCATAGTCCTCCGTCTTCAGTGTAAATTTATTGATTATATTATTTATACATATACATATACATATTTACTTTCAGGACTCTGTATTGCAATATCCTTACGAGTACATAAGTTACATGACATTATCTAACGCATCAAAAGGAGATAAATATATGTGTTACGCCGTGAACGACGAAGCAAAGGATTCTAAAACTATATATCTTAGTGTGAAAGATCCTTTGGTTGTTAAATCTGCTCCTGAAGGTATTTTATATTATTTACCTGCTTATTTAATTATTTATACAAGGTTAGTCGGAAAGGGGGTACTAAGCCGAAAGGGTGTTAAAGTACCCATATTAAAAGATAACTTTTGTTCTACAACTTTCCCCAAAACTCGATAGTTTAAGCGAAATAGCTTTTCAAAGATTGCGTAAAAAATATGCTAAAATCTATCTGTCCATAGCTATGATCAGCTGTTTTTACAATTTAGGTCATATTTGGGGTCACGGATTAGAAAATTAACTTTCTGAATTTATACCTAAAGCAGGTATGTTTTTTTTTGAAAAAACTAAAATAAAAATCTTTTTGCATGCAAATAAAAATTATCGAATTTTGAAATTTTAACACTTGCTTTAAGATAGTAATCAGTGATACTTTAGGTGGCCCGCGGCTTAGTACCCCCTTTCCGACTAACCTTGTAGAAATAATATAAAAAAATATAAAAAGTTCTCATCATCTACCTTATGTTTGATCCAAATGCTTGCCAGTCTTTTGTCAATATCTCAATATTTAGGTTCTTCAAAGTGACAGTTAACTAGGGAATTACGCCACAGTTTTTTAAAGCGTAGCTAACCTAACCTAAGTAACCTTTAATGAAAGAAAGTTTGCAATGTATATTATTATTATTTAGTGTAAAAGAAGTGGCTACGTCATGTTTGATTTCCTTCAGAATAACTCATCTTAACGTCTTTATTTTGCTGGACTAGTGCTTTGTACGAATAAACCGTCAAGGGGTTGAACGTTCGCTACAGAGCATTATAGAGGGTCCGTTTACTTAAACAGTTTACGTACTCAGTCCTCCGCAATGTGTTGAGTCTAATGCCCAACTTGATGTATTATTCACTGATGTGGTGTTTTTATCCAAACAATTACAGTACACGTATAATATGCTTCCAGCCAACACTCTCTTCTTCATTTGAGCAATGCATAATTTTTATATTTATATTTACTATATTAGTATTTTTTGTATTGATAATTATTAGGAGCAACCAGAGTAGTCTACGGTTCAGAGGGTACCATTAAATGTGACATCAGGTCACCACTATCTATGCATATCCATTGGTACTACGCCAACGAGATTACAGGCGAAAATGGACAGATAGTAACTTCAGACAAGTATTGGATATCTCCAGATGGCACTCAACTTAAAATTAAAAAAATGGATTTGGATTTGGTTGGCAAATATACTTGCAAAGCTTCTTTGATAAAAAATAAGGATGTACAAAAATCATTCAGTACCCGAGTAAAAATAGATGGACTAAGTAAGTATAATCATTATTTTCGTAGCGTTTTGTAAATTGCTAGTTTGATTTCAGATTAAATAAATTTCCTTAAGCCAATCTAGCGCTTACTGATACTGTGTGGCTCTATATTTCTAAAAAAAACTAATATTAATGTGTTTTTAACTTTAAGCAACTCCTAAGATAACAGGATCAACTGATAAAAAAGCCTCCAAAGGTACTGCTGCTGTCATTGAATGCAAGTAAGTTTATCTAAAATAGAAATTCTATTCAAAATTTGTTTCTGAACTATCACTGCTGTTCTATTTCAGCTGCACAAACAGCATAAAATAATTTGTTTACAAGAAATATATTAGGATTTATCATTGATGAAGGTTTTTCAGTAATAAACATTACGTTATATCTGAAAGCCTTATAACTAAATACGTTTTCTTTGAAACACATTGTCAAAACACTACTGTGTAAAATGGTCTTGCTTAATTTTTTTCAGGATCAATGGTTTACCTAAGCCAAAAATAACTTGGCAATTTATGGGCAAGACTGGTTCAGAGTATGCACCTATAGTCGGTTCAGAAAACGTGCTGTATATATCGAGTGTGGAAGAGAAACACGGAGGGCGCTATAAGTGTGTGGCAGAAAACGTCGCAGGCAGAGATGAGCACGTCACGACGTTAATTGTTCAAGGTAGGCTAAGCCTAGTTTTATAAATGTCTAGCAACGGTCTTCTGCGGTAGTGTATAGATTCCAATCGTCTCATGAACAAATATTTTTGTTGACAGATCTGCCGAAAATAACTTCAAGTCACTCAATGATCTACCAAAGTATTGAGGGGGACGCCCTTTTGAGGATCCCTTGCGTCTCAACTGGTTTCCCGAAACCATTCATCACTTGGAAATTGAACGGTCTTGCCATCAGTCCAAGTAAGAAACTCAAATTGTGAAGCTAAATTATTAATACCTATTGAATGAAAATATATAATTTGCCTCTTAGCGACGATTTTACCAACTTCGGATAGCATTTATCCAAGGAATAAGTTAGACGTTTTGACAGAATTTCAATGTAAAAGCTGTCAAAATGTCAAATTTATTCCTGAGATAAAAGTTATCTGACGTTGGTGACATCGTCACTTAGTCGTATCAAGCGGCTCAAAATACAGCCTGTTTAAATAGTAAATGCGATACACCGTCGAAATATGGATTATTTTGCTTACAAAACACAAAAATATCTTATTTGTATAATTAGCCCATTCATTGCTGGGCAAGGGCCTTTAAGTAGAATGAAATAGTATGCAGGTTTCCTCGCGATGTTTTCATTCACCGTTAACGCATGTGATAATCGAATTCTGATTCGCTCATGAATTCGAAAAGTCAGGTGCGGTTCGTAATCGAACGCACGCCTCGGCTTTTTATATATTAATATAATACTACTATCTTATTTTATATTGTTGTGTATCTTAATATAATTTTATTAATTTCAAAACAATTTCAGTCCCTACCTTACTTTATGTTTCAGACGCGAAGTATTCCATAGAAGATGGAGCGCTTATAATTAGAGATCCGAACGTGAGCGACACTAATGCATACACATGTGAAGCAAAAAACGACGTTGGCTCAGTCAGCGTAACATTCCGTACACACATTCTTCGTAAGTATTGTCATAATATGCATGTGCGCGCGCACTTGTCAACGAACATTTAATTGTGCTTTTTCTCAAATTGTTGAATTTTGTCTTGTGACACTATTGAATTCAGTCAGCGATATGCATCCACTTTATGAAAGTAAACTTAATAATGAATGGGTATCTGTATAATGATGCCGAACTCTAACTTATAACTCGCAAGGCTATAGCATAGGTACATGTCATGTAGACTTATTATTATTTTTCAGGGACTCCTAAAGTATCAGGAATAGCTGATAAGAAAGTAAGAGTCGGTACGACTGCTATTATAGAATGCACGTAAGTATTAAAATACTTTTCATTCATACTATCTGACCTGTTTAACTGTGATCTAGGTATACTTAAAGGAGTGGAATAATACACAGAAGTATGTCAGCTAAAAACCCACTTTTATTTAAAAAAATATCAGGATAGTTATTAAACGGCGGAAAATCTTAACACCGCGATGTAGATTTAAAGGAATTCAGTACAGCGCCATCTATCAACCAGAATGTTAACTAATTTTACTAATCGTTTTTGAACTACTTCAAACAGTAACGAGCATCAATTTATGACATTTAATTGTATGTATCGCCGTAAGATGGATGGATTGTGTGAGAGAAAGGGGCAAATTATAAGGAAATTCGTTTTACAAGTATCGGTTGGATGAGCACCAACCATTGACTAGTACAATGATCTAAAAGTAAAACCCCATATTGACAAAAATACGAAATGTTAACTGCTAACGAAGCTATTTATATTCATGTGTTTGAATTTATTTTTCAATCGTTGCCTAATCTTTCAGGGTGAAAGGTGAACCAAAACCAAAAATTGCTTGGCTGTTTATGGATAAATCTAGTTCAAAATTTATACCAATAGGCGATTCCAACAATGTACTTCATATTTCAAACGTGGAAAACAAACACGCGGGGAGCTACAAGTGTGTGGCACGGAACAATGTGGGAAGCGATGAGCACGTCACTACACTTATTGTTGAATGTAAGCAAACATCACAAGGTCTAAGTCTAATGTTTCAAAAAGGACTTGCATTTTTTTCAAGCTTTTCCTTCACCCGCAAAAATTAATGTTTGCGAAGTATCATTTTTTATGCAGTAGGTACCCAACATATTTTTCCCATTCAGCCCCCTTGTTGGAGACAAACATATTTTTTAAGTTCTTATCCTTACTTTATTGCAAGATTCAATATTAGATTGTATCATAAGGGAGCAAAATAATATTTTTACGGCGAGGGCGCTTTTTTGAATCCAGAGCGAAGTGAGGGATTCTACTCAAGAATCCTGAACGTAGCGAGGGATTCAAAGTACGTCGCCCGAGCCAAAAATATATTTTGCGCCCGAGTGATACACTCTACTTTTCATCACCCACTATGAGAAAATAAAAGGCGCCTCTTATTTTATTGTAATATTATTATTTAATAAAACATAGAGTAAACAACTAAATTGAAATTAAATAGTATCTAATAATAAAACAACTAAAAACTTATATTTACATTTGAGACATTTTCGCAACTATGGGCCGTCGTACCAGCCAGTCTTTATTCAAACAATATTTTGCGTTCGATTTCTTTGGCGCTGAACACTAAGATGTTCCAAATTCAAAAAGTGCGCGGCAAAGATAATTGCGGCGCACTTATAAAAAGGATTAAAAACTCATTATTGCCCGCTAAAAGTTTCTTATAGAAAACACCACCTTTGGGTGCACTTGGCAAACCCAGTCGTCTTTTTCGAATAGATGGGATGAAAAGCACATTTTCCATTTAAACTTTTAAGCCGTAACCGTTTCACCGTATTTAACAAAAGTAATTCTAACGACTTTTGATGAGAAAGTCTTTACATTTAGTAATTTTAATGTTTTTGTCCACAGCTCCTCCAGGAATCATATCAAAACCTTCAACAATATATGAAGGCCTCGAAGGAGATATAGCTTTAAAGGTTCCTTGTGATGTTGTCGGTATTCCTAAACCAGTTGTTACGTGGAAACTAAAAGGCAAAACAATTACTGCGAGTAAGTAATTGTGCACATATTTTGAGGGTTCCGTATCAAAAGCGTACCAGAAGGATCAGTTAGAATTATTCTGTTGTCCATCCACACGTCCGTCCGTCTGTATATGTCGCCTATTTCTAAGATATCGTTTTCGAAATTGAAACGATAAACCCCATACTGATAATAATATTGTTGTCACCTATTTCAGACGCGAAATATTCCATAGAGGATGGAGCTTTAGTAATTATGAACCCAAATGTAAACGACTCTACATCGTACACGTGTGAAGCTAAAAACTATATTGGTGCAGTTAGCGAGACATTTGAAGCAAAAGTTGAAAGTAAGTGATATTGTTAAATCGCCTTTATACTAATGTCTAGAGACATTTTCTTGTCTTTCTTTGTGTCTTTCTGGTCAAAAATATTTAAAAGTATTTCTTACATTGCAGAGCTCTTGAACGATTTAGGCTTAAAACATCACGTGTACTTATTAGAGGGCGAAACTAGGAAATTGGAATGTGAGGCGTATAGTTCTAAATCGCAATCAGTTAGATGGTTCATTGTAAGTCTGTTCTCTATTTTACTACGGTATTGTTTTATTCTACATTCTATCGTCATAGTTTTAGCAGCTGTGGATGATGGTGTTCATTCCATATCACATGCATTTTTATTTTTTTCTGTTACCTTCGGTGACCTACTCGATCTACTGTGATAAGTGTTATAGGTTAATATTAATGGCAAATTCTAAGTATATTTTGACCTTGACTCGTAAATAATAATTGCGCTGAATGATAATTTACGGTTTGACGGTTCAAAATCAGCAAAATAATAATTTCTAATAATAATTTATAGGGAGGAGTAGAAAAGAAAATCAAAGAACCATACCTACAATTGGTAAAAGCCTCAGTGTCGAACGACGGTAACTACACGTGTCGTGTAAGCGACGAGCATGGAAACACACATACGCATACATACGTGGTGGACGTCGGCCACCCGCCGAGACTTTATGAACAGACTGCCGTTAACGACTGGCGTGGTGATATAAGTGATATCTTGTCGAACTGCCAAAACATTGCAAAACCGCCAGCTGACGTAAGTTCACATTACACAAAGTTACTAACAAGTTATAAATTATAATATTATGGTGGATCGTATGTAAAATAATGAATAATTTAAATACGTCTAATCATAGATGAAAGTATAAGTTCTTTAAAAAAAACGTAGGTACCACATGGATAATCCGTAAATGATAGATGCTCCAACAAATAATAAAATTTTATTAATGTGTAAGATAACAATAATTATGAACACGTTTTGACTGACATTGTAACTTTCAGGTTGAATGGAAATTTAATGGCCAAGCGTTAACCGATAAAAATTTAACATACCTGGGAATTTCCTATAATTGGGGTCACTACTCGTGCAACATAAGTAACGTGCATGGGTCAGTACAGAGTAACTTTGATGTCAAGTCTACAGGCAAGTATAAATTATTATCAACCAAGAAGCGTCCACTACACAATGTTGATCTGATTAACGTTGTTGAGTTGACCTATTAGCGATCGCAGACCAAAGATAAAAAACTAGTACCTACTAAAGCTTTAACTATGTATTCTGTATATTCTATCAGAGAAAATCACGACTTGGTTACTATTGGGTAATCTGGAGCGATACCTACTAATGCTATGCCTAAGGAACTAAATATATTCTGTGATTGCATTTATGATTAATCAAAGCCTTTTGTTACAGCATGTTTGATAAATAGGAATTTGAGAGATGCCCAATATATGCCGCTTTTACTTACTGACGATCTAACTTGGCCCAAATGGGAAACAACGAAACATTATTCAGTCGTACAACAAGAAGAAAAGATCACATTGTCGTGTCCACATCGCAAAGATGCTCCAAATACTTTCCAAGAGTTCCCTAAACAAAGTGAATTAAAGGCAATTTGTAATAAACAAGACATGTTCTTCGTGGACGGTAATTTTTATAAGCTATCAGACCTACACTGTAGTAATAGCATTCAACCCTCCATTGCCAGAAAGAATGTTAAATGTTTAACGGACACCTCCGAATTGATAAGGGTGGGGTACAACATAGCTGGTTTCTTAGAAACTTACGAAGTCTGTTTCGACCATGCTAAAAATATGCCTCTGTACACACGCGTGTTAATGACTCCTACGGACGGAAGTCTAAACGCTGCCCACAACTGGTATAAATACCCAGGAATTGGCAAAGGGAAACGTGATAGACGATTTACATGTGAAAACTCGTTATCGTCATGTTGTTATAGTAAATCCCAGTTGGTGAATGCCCGAGACTTTAATTACGGCCCTGCAAAATACAGCACGTTCATCGATCCCCTGAACGCAATCCCGTTCTGGCGTTCTTGCACAAATACTAAAAAGGTAGAAGAAACTTTATTGAGTTCATGTAATTTAAAAGTATTAACCTATGTCCCTACATGAAGGTCGGAATGAGTTTATTAACAGAAATATTGTTTTTCTGTTTGTAAAGACAGTAATTCTACTAGTTAACTTAATACTTACAACAATTTGAAAAGGATCTTACTAAGGCAGAAAATATAACTAACATGTGTATAATTTCAGACCACTTGGGACGATATAAATGGTATGGTGAGGAGCCGACTCAATAACTACAATGAATTCGTTGCCTGGTCCGGTACGCACACCTTGCAAGAGAAAGATGGAGCTATTATTCCACGATTTTTATGGAAGGTATATTACCGATTACAGGATATCGTTACTGCATACAATTTTACTAACACACTCATTATCTGGCTAATCCCAACTAAGTTGGGCTCGGCTTAGTTTAGTAGTAGTAGAACTCCCTGTGAAAGAGTTAATCCGGGGAAATACTACCATCACTAAGGACTTAACTGTAATAATTTCATAAATTCCAGGTGCTGAGATTAGACGAAGACCAATCGATAGCTATAGTCCATGTGAACGATCCGTCACCCACAGATAAGGATATCAAATGTGAGGACGATTGCTCGGACGACAAAGCTGATTGGTTTAAACCAATTGGCAATTACACTTACTGTTGCAAACTGTCGGACTTCCTAGAAGCGTTTGATTTGCAAGGGACAGACATTGGGGGTTAGTTTTTAAATTTGTTAGAATATTCAAGCAGGAAAAGAGCCTCCACGTGTGACGATGCAGTACGGCCGGCGCACCCTATGCAGTTAGCCCAGCGGGGCTAGTCAACGAGGTTGGTAGCGACTAACCTCGTTGACTAGCTAATCTTTTTACCACGACATGAGTTGTTCTCGTATAGCTCTATGGAGACGAGGGAAGGAAGCATGTTTTTTTTTATACCTACTTGTCTCTTACTTACTACTTACTTAGCAAGGTAAGGTACTATTATTTCAGTTACTTCAATTGGGTTGTAAATACTGTAGTGTTAGTTATCTGAACTTCTGAAGTCTGAGAACTACACAGGGCACTATGCTGGGGCCTATCCCGATGTTCATTTACATTTAATCACACGAACGACAAACAATAGTTACAAAACTTAGGTTTCCGTGAAGTCCTTTTATGAAGCACAAAAATATGTGCTTTTTTGGGTTTTACGAAAAAATATACGAATTCTTTTTTACTTTGACTCGATAAGTTTTAATAAAACACTCGATTTATTGTAGCTTATGGCGTACGCCATTTTTATCACTTCATAAATTAAGCGAATACTGGGTTACTCCAGCCGACAAGCAAGCAAGTAAGCCATTTCAGCTCTAGCAACTAAGAAATATAGGCACTTACATGGATAATTACCTATTTGCTGACGGAATGAGTGAAAATTGGCTTACATAATCTTAATCCAGTGTAAACGTGTACAGACGATCTAAAATGTTAACAATGGTTTAATGTTGTGTGCGTTAAATAATAATATACTTACTTAACCTGTTTTTTTTCTAGAATCATTGGACGTGGCTCTTGGGAAAATAGAAGAAAATACTTAGATAATGTAATATCTAAATCTACGTTTTACTATCAAAGAAGAGTATTATTACATTCAATCAGCAGTCAAAATTATCTACGCAACAGCACATGATCCTAAAAAATGCAGAACACCTAAGAACAGGTCAAAATCATAATAAGATTACGGTTTAGGTTCAAAAAGGGTGACGGGGCTGTTCACTCGGGGGAGCCCCCGTGAACCGTGAGTGGTTTTTCTTGTGACTATTTCACTCAGAATTAGCCATTTAAAAAATACTTAATCGTATTTTAAGTAAATAAGATTTTTTATGCCAAAATCTTAACCAAGAAATAGTTAATAAAAGATAAACAATTATAAAATTGTTTTTTTTTTCTTGTTGTTTATCTCCATAGATTTCACGCACATGGTATAATTTTATTTTTTAGAAAATAATACACGTCCACATACATAATAATAAATACTCACACCTATAATCCCCGAAGGTATAAGCAGAGTTATTCTCCTATGACAGCAGTCTGTGTACTGTGTAGCCATGCTTCGCCTCTTGGATTTAGTCACAAGTTTAGGTGGCGAGCCTATTGCTATTTTTTGGGCACAATTAGAAAGAAAAGAAAGAAAGAAAATAATTTATTTGAGTCTCGTTACAGACATACAGACATACAAACATAAAATAAAAAATCAACAATATACACAAGTTATATGCCTCTATGAGACAAAAAAAGGAGCCCATCTCAGCATAATGCTGCTACACCGAAGTATAGCAGCGCTGGTTTTCGGATGGGTCCTGTAGTGAAGCCACGGGCAGCCACGTGCAAATACAAAAATTAATAAATTAATTACATAAATAAAATAAATTATAAAATTATGAAATAAATAAATAAATTATGAAAATAATCGAGTATTATTGAGCAGATAATAATCGGCTATTTAAAACCATTTATTCCATACAATGTTTACTAAATCCCATAATGAAAATATAATTTTCTGACTTTATGCAGGTGGACACGTCCGTGGACCATGTCATTTACCGACAAAGTTTCTTGGGACAAGATGAAGAACGTTAAACACGTTATGCAGAAAACGGTATTTACCGCTCGACACGAAACGCATTCTAAAGAGGTTCCTCTCTCTGTACTCCTAACTGCCGGCGCCGGTATCTTAGATCTTGTTCCCGATGACAGTTGACCTTACCTAGAGTTCCTTATTATGCACATTTACGGTTACTAAAAGTCTAAAGGCTGATTTACACGTAGATAGTTTCTCGAAGCGAGTCTCGTTCTGTCTTTGTCTTTCCCTACGATGAAAACAGAGATAGCATGAGACTCGCTCCGAGAAACTGTCTCCGTGTAAATGAGCCTTAATAAGGAAAACTTTATGTACAACTGTACTGGAACCACACTGCCCGCTATTATTAGTGGTTTCAATTAGATAAATCAAAAAGTAGATAGATAAAAAAGTAGTCAATAAATCCACACCATTGTTATTCGCTGACGACTTGAAATTAGTTCTTAAAATAAAACAGAAAACTGATCATGACATACTGCAGCGGGATATTAATAGGGTGGTAGAGTGGAGTCTTAGCAATAGGTTGTATTTCAACGTGGCTAAATGTTCGGTGTTATCATTTACCCGTGCGCGCGACCCAAGTCATTATCAATATTGCATGGATGGAATCCGACTGCAACGTGTCTCAGAGGTTAAGGACTTGGGAGTGCGCTTTACAACTGATTTAAATTTCCGTAAACATACCACTGATGTTTGTAAAAAAGCATACCGCAATTTAGGGTTGGTCTTACGGCTAGGAAACCAGTTTACGAACATCAGTGCTCTGAGATCGTTATACGAAGCGCTTGTAAAAAGTCATCTGGAATGCAATACTGTCGTCTGGTCGCCACATGAAGCCAAATACAAACTTATGCTAGAACGTATCCAGAACAAATTTGTGAGGTTCCTGTACTTAAAGCAGTATGGTGTGTATCCAGGGTATCCACTGCTGTATCCTACTCTATTTGTGCTGGGCATGGTAGGCTATGATAGGCTGGAAGTGAGAAGGGAAGTAGCTCTCGCCACTTACTTATTTAAGATTATGCGTGGTAAAATACATAACCCAGGCGTTCTATGCACAATTGGGTTCTGTGTACCTGATGGACACGTGGGGCGACGGAGGCGGCCGCCGCTGCTGTGGGTGCCGCCCGCTCGCACCAACTTGCTGCAGCACGCGCCGCTAACGCGAGCGCTGCTTACACTCAATATGCTGTCACAACAGATTGACTGCTTCAACTGTACTCTGCGTGAATTCACACGGGCCGCATTTTGTAAAATCACTCTTGATTCATTGTAAATTAATTAATTGTTGTATGCTATTATAACTACACTATTGTATTAGGTAAGCCTGTGATGATAGTTGTACTTGTTTAAATAAATAAATAAATAAAATAACAGTCCACCCCGTTTTCCCATGTTGGTCGCATAAGGAAAAAATAATGCATGCTTTTGCGAATCCCGCGACCCCGGCCGTACGGTCAGGAGAAGGAACACCGTTGTTTTTTAGCCGGTAAGAGTCCGGCAGACCCCCTCGCCTTCCCCGGGCGAGGGACATCCATGAGGATTTACCAAAGAGAGAAAAAAAAAAAAGGATACCGGAATTTAAATTACTTATTTAATAAAATTATCGCAATTTTTCGGTGATTCAGTCCCTGCTCGCCAAGCGTGATGATCATTTATGATTTATGACACACCCTTCTCTTCACGACCTTTCAAAGGAATGGTTTAAGAGGATTCTTATGTTCAAAACTGGACGTTAATGGGCTGCTGTGTTGTATGAGAAAAACTGTAAAGGTTTTTGTATTTCAGGCACAATTTAGTCGGAAATGAGGGCCTGACATGATGCCAATACAAAAAAGATAATGAATTAGGTAGGTATGATGGTGATCAGACTCACCACAGACAGAACAGCATCCTCAGCGTAGCCAGTCATTTTTCCTAATGCGGTGTGAAGCTGTTGCAAAGGGCTCCTCCCCAACATCAAAGTCTAAAAAATACATCAAATATAAGTAAAACAACCAACATACCTACCGCGGCGATCGACCTTCATTCTCTATCTTCCCGATAAAGCCATGCATGGAGCAGTCGTGCCTTGCATAGCTAGGTGACCATTCTTTACACATTGATAACCTTAAGCATCTAAGCAATCACGTTAGAGGTAGGTATATATTGTATAGACGGCCTGGACAGACGCGCTCAATGAATTTTATATCAAATAAAACTTATTTTTACATAAATTTTAAAGGTCACAGTAGAATATCAAAGCTCGTCGACTACAACGGACGGAGTGCGGACGGGCGTGGACATCATAGCATTATTTACACTCACGTAAGGTTGGCGATTTTGCAAACTTCATTGAACAAGTAGTTAGTACCTATCTACCGCCTCTATGTATATCCTTTTATGTGAGTTTAGAGTTAACTTGCCGATTATACGAGTTAAGTATAAAAACTGATTTGGCGAGTTAAGTAATAAGTTGTTACTATTATTATATACTGCCATTCTATTCGACGAGTTATATGCGAAGAACTCCCCCCTCGCGACTCTGCACCCCGCCAACTCAAATCGCTGAGCGTGTAATCTAAACGACACTGTCTGAACCAGTTTAGTAGTATTCATAATTTAGCTAGCGAAATGTCGTACATTTTGCTTTCATTTAAGAACTTACGACGCTCGGTATAGAATGAAACTTACAACTAAAATGGCATAAAATGCCTTTTGGACAGTAGGTACCTACTTTCTTACCACTTGCTCAATGAAGTTCACAATGAACATTTCAATCAGACTTTCTCCTCATTGAATGCACGTAATCTTGCTTCGTAACAATGATATTTTAGTACGCACCTCTGTTAATGAAACTTGGAGTAGGTATTACTGCATCGTATTAATTAAAGTACCTAGCTTAACAAGTTTTTTCACTTAATAAGTTGATAAGTTCCACTGTTCCATATTAACAATTCTATTTTCCCGCGTCTTTTCTTTCTTTTTCCAATCTGTCTGTTCTGTCACCACTGTCACTGTAATTCAGTGTTGCCACATATCAAGAATCACTCCGACGGTAATTCCATTTAACAAAAACGGTAGATTCTAAGAAATTACGGTAATTACGCCAGGAAAAATACGGTATAAAATACGGTGTACTAATTTTTAATGAAACAACTATTTTACCGCACAAATCATTAAATTGTTTATTGGAAAATTATTGTAATTCACAACATTTAGTTATACAGTCGACTCTCGATAAGTTGAAACTCGAGGGACCAGGAAAAATTTCAAATTACCAATAATTCAAAATAACAAGAGTTTGATCAAGATTCGAGATATATTATTTTAAACATTCGTTCGTCAATTCACAAAGAATTATTATTACTTTAACATTTGAAGGAAGACTGGAATGCGAACTGCAAACTCACTCATGAATCGACAGGTCTGTACATGTAGGTATGTAAACAAACGACTTTTGTTTAGTAGCATGTTACACTAATAATTATAAGATAAAGGAGGGGCGCCTTCTGGTGCAGACTTCTACAGAGTTATTTGTAAAACACCGACAACCTCTCAGGAATATGTTACTAACATCATAATCAACAACTTTTGTTCTATGACTTTTAAAAATTCATCATATTTTAGTTCATCAGTTATTCATACAAAAATAAAAATATTTATATTGAACGCTCTAAAGCGCCCCCGCCGCCGCCTTAACTCCGCTCCCCTCGCTATTTTACTACCTATCGCTTTCTTTTGCTTCGCATACACTTCGTAACATTTAGACCGTTCAATTTAAATATTTTTATTTTTGTATGAAAATCTGATGAACTAAAATATGATGAATTTTTAAAATTCATAGATCAAAAGTTATTGATTATGATGTTATTAACATAGTCCTGAGAGGTTGTCGGTGTTTTACAAATAACCCTGTATATGCTTAAAAGGAGACGCCACCAACTGTATAATGTGCAACGTGTAATAATGAAATTAAACATTTATTTTTTTATTTTACATAACTGATGTCAACAAAATGCTTCAAATTATAAAGAGTAGGTATGGAAGCCCGGACCTCAAATTATTGCATGTTTGGCGGGCAAGATAGATACTATTTCTTCAACTTCAAATTACCGAGGGGACCAGTTAATATTGATTTTATTCTATTTATCGACTATTTATCAATGGACCGGGAAAAAATTCAAATTATCGAGAGATTCTAATTAACGAGTTTCAACTTATCGAGAGTCGACTGTAGTTATAGTCCTTGCAAATATTATTATTTTCATATACTTTTATGGAATATATTTTTCACAAAAAGATTTTTACCAATTTCATTACTAAACCACCAAAAGACTTAATGACTTAAAGAAAACAAGTTCATATTTTAATGCAATGTAATTCTTGTAAAATTACTCGAAATGAAATCATTGGTCGCATTATATTGCCGCGATACATGAGTAACACCCGAGCATACACTCATGCGTAAGCTCTAAAGTTAAGGATGCGTTCTTAAAACGTAATTTATGCGGTCTACAAATATTCGTACCTCTGCAAATTACGGTACTTTTTGTCACCGTTGTCATGCTTCAACGGTAGGTGGTACTATGCGTGCCAAATAAGAATAGGATCGCGCTTGCTACAACTTCACACGATAGCTGTCAAATTGGTACTGCCAGCAAAAAAATACTATGAAAAAAAATGTTATATTTTTTTATTCATAGATTTCATTATTATTTACATTCATTTTTATAAAATGTTATTTATTGAATTCCATAAATAGATAATTTTGGATAATTTAATAATATTTGAAAATAGTATTCATTAAAGAAATGAACCAATATAATATTATAGTTAACTTCACGAAATGCTACTGGTCACCCTAATATGTCGCCATAATCTTATACCTTTAAACGAGCAATTCTTGTATATATATACACTCATTTGCAAAAAAAACGGGCGGTTATGATTTTTTTTCTGCCTGAAAAAAAAGGCAATACCTAAAAGGTTTTAATCATTTGAACATGTTACTGGCCGGTTATAAAAGTGCCATGATGTTTAAAAAAGTACGTTCCACATTCAACTTTTTGACTGAGGCTGGTTTTTAAAGAAAGCAACTTTTTCCTACATTTTGTGGCGCGAAATCCCGAAAGTTAATATCGACTCTAAATAACTTTAACTCAATTTTTATTGAATTATCTAATTTCCTTGACATTTTGAAGTATTGTAACTGCTGTTCAGCGGTCTCGAAAATGGTAGATAAAGTGATAAAAGCCAGCAAAATTAATGCGCTGCTTGATAAGGGTTGCAGTCAATGCTTCGTGCTCAGAGGCTAAATGTGAGTCGCTCGACAGTTCAAAGGACCTGGCAGCGCTATCAAGACACCAGTTCCGTCAAGAGAAGGTCTGGTTCTGGAAGAAATCCATGTACCGAACCACGGGATGATCGTTTTCTGGTGAGTCAAGCGTTGAGAAATCGCAAATCTTCGTATGTGGACCTCGAAAACCACCTCGAAGAGGTAAGAAATGTGCAAATTAGTCTATGGACGGTCAGGAGGAGGCTTCTCGCTGCCAATATACGCAGTCGCAGCCCGGCCCGCGGTCCTAAATTACTCCGTGAACACCGAGTTGCTAGGCTTAGCTTCGCTCGAAATTGTGTGTCATGGACTCGAGACGACTGGGATATGGTATTGTTCTCGGATGAAGCCAGGATATCTCTGTACGGTGAAGACCGACCTCGGCGTGTGCTACGAAGACGAGGAGAACGCTTTGCAAAGGCATGTTTTGAAGAAATCACACCTTATGGTGGGGGCTCTGTTATGTTTTTGGCAGGAACAAATTCGTTAGATCGTACGGAGTTAGTCTTCATCGAAAACGGCACACGATCTGCACACCGATACATAACGGAAGTTCTAATTTCTCATGCACAACCCGCATTGGCCGCTCTTGAAGAAAACTCAATTATTATGGACGACAACGCTCGCGCCCATCGGTCTGGCGATGTGGAAGCGTATATGATAGAAGTCGGGATTCGTCGTTTGAATTGGCCAGCTCGAAGTCCCGACCTCAATCCCATAGAGCAAGTCTGGGACGTTCTGAAGCGACGAGTGAGATCAGTGCAGCCGGCTCCGCAGACCATCAGAGAGCTAAAGAATGTGATTACCGCAGAGTGGGAACGTATTCCGCAAGAAACCATAAGAGATATACTCGCTAACATGCCCAGACGAATGCTAGCTGTGATTTCAGCGAGAGGAGGTCACACTCCATACTAAACTTTTATCTGCTTTTACTTTATTAAAGAAAAAACAAACAAAAAAACGTGTTTCATTTTTACTTAGCGAGCTGGTACACTACTAGCGCTTGGAACTTTAACATTATTTCTCATTAATTTAACCAAAATGTTATGATAAAACTGACGATAAACATTCCTTACTAATTAATTTACAAAACTCTGAGGATAAAACTACCTAAAATTATCAAACAAACTAGTAGTAACAATAAAATTGATTTTTTGCTTAGGTGCCCGTTTTTTTTGCAAAAGAGTGTATATATAATCTGAATTTCGGAAACGGCTCCAACGATTTTCATGAAATTTAGTATGCAGGGGGTTTCGGGGGCGATAAATCGATCTAGCTAGGTTTCATTTACAAAAAAATGTCGTTTTATCAGTGTTTTTAGGCAATGAAAAGCTGCTACAATATCATTAGAATACGAAAGTAAATTTCGTCACCGTATTCAATGTTATTATAGCTCAGGTGGGAAATTGGGCGGTCACGATAACCTGAAAACCCTGGTTCGAGTCCTGCTGATTATTTTTTTCCCTTTTTTTTAAGTTCCTTCTTTTTTTTTACAAGCTTTTATAATTTATTTTCCTTTTTATACGCTTTTATTTAACTTGCAATGTTTGTATGTATGTATGTTCGGTTGAAATCTTGCAACTGAATTTTGAATCACTTCCTCTTATCCTAAGGAGTTGAATTTAAAAATGTTGGTTCATTTCCGATGACAATACATTTTTTTGGTAAGCATGACCTGAATCGACATCCAGGATTAGCTCCAGATAAAGGAACTCTTCAACGCTCAACAGCACAGACACGAAATGTTGTGTACGCATTGTATTATGATAGCCGGTTTTAAGTTTTACCGTGACATGGTTGCTGCACTCAGGGTTTGGTCCTGACTAGGGAACTCTTCAATGGTTAGCAGCACAGACACGAATTTTGGGTACGCATTTTATTGTGATAGCTGGTTTTAAGTTTTGCCGTGACATGGTTGCTGCACTCAGGGTTGGGTCCTGACTAGGGAACTCCTCAATGTTTAGCAGCACAGACACGAAATTTTGTGTACGCGTTTTACTATGATAGCCGGTTTTAAGTTTTACCGTGACATGGTTGCTGCTCTCAGGGTTGGGTCCTGACAAGGGAACTCCTCAATGTTTAGCAGCACAGACACGAAATTTTGTGTACGCGTTTTATTATGATAGCCGGTTTTACGTTTTACCGTGACATGGTTGCTGCTCTCAGGGTTGGGTCCTGACTAGGAAACTCCTCAATGTTTAGCAGCACAGACACGAAATTTTGTGTACGCGTTTTATTATGATAGCCGGTTTTAAGTTTTACCGTGACATGGTTGCTGCACTCAGGATTGGGTCCTGACTAGAGAACTCCTCAATGGTTAGCAGTACAGACATGAAATGTTGTATACGCGTTCAATTATGAAAGACCGTTCTAAATTTCAACATGATATACCGACTAAAAAATAAATAAATGAATAGTACAAAAAACATTTTTAAAAACAAGCTTTTATTTAAATGGTCTAAAAAGAAGAAAATAAACTTTAAATTAAATCTATCCCATCAATTTATTACATTATACAACTAATTTATTTAAATATTATAAAAGCTTGTCGGGAGATACTAAATAAACAAGAATGCAATATGTATGTACAAAGTGTAGTAATTCTAAGAAAAAATTTACCTATGTACTTCATAAAATTGTATTTCTCGCGACAAACTTTTATATTGTTTTAATAAATTAGTTGTATAATGTAATACATTGATGGGATCGATTTAATTTAAAGTTTATTTTCTTCTTTTTAGACCATTTAATTCCTTTTTTTTTTCAAACCAAAAAACAAGATTTACCAAAAAAAAAACCGAGCTAAGCTCGGTCATCCAGGTACTAATAATATAATTTGGCGAAAAATTGATAAGAAATACCAAAAAAGTGAACAAAAATAATTAAACTGAATATCATTTCTTTATTTACTTTTTTGCACACCTTACACTTTGGTAATGAAGTTCACGAGTATTGCGGAACAAAATGGCGTCTTGACAGTGCTATTCTTATTTGGCACGCATAGTAAATTAGTGATGATTACGCTGCATTTACCGTAATTAGGTACGGTGCACATGGGAGCATTGCTGTCATTCTATTATTCTATTCATTCTGGCGGGAACTTTAAAAAAGAGCGCGACTGAAAAATTTTCAAATTCCTTTTTAATTAAATATTTGCTAATTTTTTGCTCAAAAGTTAATTAAAATAACAGCGTTAGGTGTGCAAACCCGTACAAATGGTAGGAAATGAGGGGGGCGGGGATAACCCGCCCACCTCACATAAACGTCCTCGGCCTGCGGCCAGAGGCGGAGGAACAGACACGGACATGGATGGCGGCGGCGGTGAGCAGAACTACTCTCCGTATATTAAACCAGACTATAAGAGACTTTACCCGGAAAATGCCAATTATTTTGATTTTAAGGTATTTATTGAAGCTTCCGACAACAAGGATAGGATAGGCAATAAGAGCCCTATCCAACCATATATTTTCTAGCGAGATAAAAGGGTTGACGGCTATACAAAGGATAAATGCAAATAAAATAGCAGTAATATTTAAACAGTATAATACGGCCAATAACTTTATTAACAATAGCACTTTCCTCAACAAACATGGCTTGAAAGCGTTTATTCCGGCTGCGCAAATAGAAAAAACAGATATGATCAGATTTGTACCAGCAAACATTTCTAACAAAGAACTTTACTCTAAACTATCATCAATTTATGAAATAATAGCTGTAAGAAGATTTATAAAGAAGGTAGGACAAGAACGAGTACCACTACAAACAGTTAGCATAACTTTTCTATCTAATTTACTTCCAGACAATGTACAATATGATTTGTTTTCGTACCGAGTTTTTGAATATATACCCCCATTACAGCAATGTTTCCGTTGCTTTAAATTTAACCACTCTGCTAGGATATGTAATGGCAAACAAAGATGTTCCATTTGTGGAGGCGAGCATTTATATAAAGAATGTGATAGACCAACAGAGATCTGCTGTTGCAATTGCAGCGGGCCTCATCTTGCAATATCTAGACTATGTCCAATTAAGTTAAATAAAATTTTAGAAAAGAAAAATAAGATTACTTATTCAAGTGCTACATTGACGAAACAAAATATGAATGATAATATACAATTCCCACCTCTGCCACCTCCAAAAATGAAACCAATTGATACTGTAAATAAGTCTGTACATACATCTGTAAATAAGCCTGTATCTGTAAATAATTCTGTACAAAGTGTAAATAAATCTAAAGAAGTCCCTCCTAAGGTTGACATCAAAGCCCAAATAGTTGCCAACAACGACGTACTTATGGCCCTGGTACAGACGTTGGTGGAACTGGGTAATAAGGGAGATAATACGCCTACCACCGTCAATAGTATTAAAGAAACACTTCTTAAAAATCTAAAGTAATGGATCCAAGTCACACACTGTCTAAGCTACGTATTGCTCAGTATAACATTCAAAGTGCTAATAGTAAAAAACCCTTATTGATTCAATTCTTACAAAAACAAAATATTGACATTTGCTTACTTAACGAAACATGGTTTAAAAACAATAGTTTTAGAATACCTAGATATAATATTTATAGTAAAAATTCCAATAATACTCATAATGGTGTAGCAATTTTGATTAAACCATATTTAAGGTATATAGTTTTAAATACTAGATTTTATGAAGACATTCAAATTGTTGCTCTGTCCTTATCTACTGTACATGATAGTTTGACTATTCTTTGTGTATACTGTCCACCTTCTAGTGGGCATATACGGATCAATAGACTACGTAATATTATTAATGATCTTCCAAAGCCTATATTCGTCAGTGGTGACTTTAATGCGCACCACATTGCATTTGGTTGTCTATCCACTAAAAGCAGAGGTCAGGATTTATTCAATATCATTGATGATTTGGATTTATGTATTTTAAATGATGGTCGTTTTACAACTGTCAACAACCCGAGACGAAATCCGTCTGCAATTGATGTTAGCTTTATTAGTGCGAACCTCGCATCAATATGCGAGTGGTCTGTACATGATGACGCCATGGGCAGCTATCACTACCCAACAATAACAGAGATTTCATTACCTATAGATAAATATCATATGAATCCCCCTATTGATAGGTTTACATATAAAAAAGCAGATTGGAAGAAGTATAAAACTATTTCCAAAACAATATTTAATGATTTAGTCCTAAAACTGTATGATCCTATTTCAACCTATAATGATTTTTGTTCTCGATTGGATACTTTAAAAAATATGACAATTCCTAAACTTAATAAACCAAATTTAAAACCAGACCTCCAAATCCTTGGTGGAATGACATTTGTGAAAAAAGTGTAATTGCCTCTTACAATGCACTGAAACTTTATAGAACTGAACCTACTATGGAGAACTATTTAGCTTATAAAAGAAAAGATGCACTTAAAAAAAAAAACCATATCGGAACAAAAAAGAATAGGTTGGGATAACTTATGTAACACTTTTATTAGAACTACTCCTATTAGCAAGATTTGGAATCTTCTTAAAATGTTCAAAGGTATAAGAGCTGGCAATAAATCATATAAAGATGAGTTTATTTCTCAATTTCTAGATAAATTATCCGATAATAGTATTATTAAAAATTTAGATGAATCTGCACAAAAAATATTTCTTAATATTCTTAATTTACTTTGGCATTGTAAATGTATTCCACAATCATGGAAAACACAATGTGTCATTCGGATTCTCAAACCAGATAAACCTTCAGAGCTTGCTAGCTCTTAGAGACCAATATCACTGTCTTCATGTCTAGGCAAATTATTTGAGAACATGATTAAAAATCGTTTGGATTGGTATATGGAATCTAATGGCATCATTCCACATATACAATATGGATTTCGTCGAGGGCGAAGTTGCGCAGACAGCTTCACTTCCTTAATTTCGGACCTGAAACATGCAAAAGAGAGAAGGTTGCACACTGTTTGTGTATTTTTAGATGTTCAAGGTGCTTTTGACAGTCTAGATCCGGCTATACTTGTACAAGTTATGTCTAGGTTAGGTGTGCCTGGTCAACTATGTAAATGGATATACAATTTTTTGAATAAAAGAACACTCTATGTAAGACACAATAATACATTGCATGGTCCAAAATGTGCATCTAAGGGTACAATGCAGGGTGCTACACTATCTCCTTTGCTATATAATATATACACGAGTGAGATTTGTAAATTTGTAAATAGTAATGTAGATATTTTGCAGTTTGCTGATGATATTGTTTTGTACAATAGTAATTATAATGTAGAATGTGCAATTGACAATGTTAATAGAGCCTTATCCCAACTATTTCACTATTATAATGATGTGCTTCATTTAAAAATTAATCCCTCTAAAAGCAGTGTTATGAATTTATGATATTTGGAAATGATAACACTAATTCAAAAATAGTTTATAATGGAGAATTTATAAATCCAGTAAATTCAAAGAAATTTTTAGGAGTGTATTATATAGGAAATTAACTTTTGGCGAACATATTAAATATATATCAAAGAAGGCTCTCAAAGGTTTAAATATAATTAAATGTCTTGCAGGTGTCTCATGGGGAGCAGACCCCAAAATATTGTCAATGCTGTATAGAAGTATAGTGAGAAATCATTTTGATTATAGTTCACTAGTGTATATAAATAGTACTCATGTAAATAAACTATATTTATTGCAGAACAGGGCTTTGAGAACAATTTCTGGTGCAATGTGCTCTACTCCCTAAGGGCCATGGAAGTGGAGACTAAAATTATGCCCCTAATTTTGAGACGTATTCTACTTGCAGAGAGATTCTGTCTTAAATTAATTGCGGGGAATAACAGAAAAATAATTAACAAAATTATACCTTCTGTAAGTGGAACTCCTGGGCCTCTAACAACAGGAGAGGATCTCTTGAATGGCAAATCCCCAACATTGTCCAAAATATTGTTAGAAATAATAAATAGTTTTACTAGTATTAGAAAACAATGCCCATGGCCATGTTACTCCTTCTCTTATCATTGTATTACACATCCTGTAAAAAAATTGCAGAATTCCATTAATAATAATTTAGATATGTTACAGTTTTTGGCAGATAATACAAATTATTATGTTATTTACACTGATGGCAGTAAGGGGAGTGATCATGTGCATGCTGCTATATATGATTCACATGGGAAAATCTCTCGAAGCTTTGCTCTGCACAATACATGTACCATATTCACTGCAGAGGCATATGGAGTATCTCATTACCTAATAGTATTATTAGGTAATGATTAACATCAATATCTGTGAATGCGGGAGTTCGTTAGTTTGATTCTGTAAGATACCTACCCACCAATAAACTTTTATTTTTACAAATATTTTGGTTGTGAGCTCCAACTCCAAGTCTTAAGCGTCAAATCCACTAGCCAGTTTTGTTGCGCAAGTTGAGTTGCTCAACCTACTTCCAAGCTGTGAAAACAACCGCAGTAAGTTGAGTTCTCCAAGATTTACGAACTGAGCAATGGGGTGTAATAACTTTCACAACAAAACTTGGATGTGGCGTAGTGGATTTGGCGCTTTAGTTTCTACCAATATGGTCTTAGTTTGGAAAGCCAAATAGCAACACTGAATGAGCTATTTGACAATTTTGACATTGACAGAAAATTGACATTTGTTTGTGTTGCTTCGGTCAAAACGGGAGAAAGGGCGATTAAAATATAAAATATAAATTAAATAATGATCTTTTAAACATGTCTCGTTCTAATCTCCCACCGTATTTACTACAAGAGCTCCCAGATATTACGGAAAGCATAAATTATCCCATACAAAATGTTCAACGTATAAAGGTTAGTCCAAATATTACCTTTCTTTGGCCTTTGTTCAAAATAATTTGGCTAATTGTCCAAATTTAACTTTACGATCTTACTATCAATCTGCGTGTGTAATTAATTATCCTAAACATCTTAAACAAATTTGAAATGTCGAATATGGTACAGGTTATTTGTGAAATAGATTGCATTTCAGTGTATAAATTTCATAATTATTATATGCTTATGAAATCTTAAATGTAAGGTATGCATATGTTCTGTTTATGTAAAGAAACAAAATAAAGGTTTTAAAATGGTTTATTATTCAATCAAAGATTGAAGGGAAGTAATAATTAGGGAATAATAATGAAGTGGGTGGCAAATAGGTACAATCTACTTGTACCTACACTGCTAGGAGCCTATTCTTTATATCCAGCCCCAGCAAAGATGTGGAGGTGAGATTCTAACTGGTTAAATGGATTCTAACTGCCTCGTTGGTCTAATGGTAGCAAGCATAACTGCTAATGATAAGGTCCTGGGCTAGATTCCCAGGTTGGGCTAAGTGCTATAGGGTTGTTCCATATGGAATTCCTCAGTAGCAGCCTGGTGTTTGGATTTGTGCCCGGTTGATGGCAATACGCTCGCCCCTTATTACGTGAGACTTAACGGCGAAATGAGGTTGTTATTATACACCTCTGCCCAACTCTTTGGGGAATACAGGTGTGATGTTAGTATTTTTTTATTCTTAAGGCACTTTAAGTACCTATTGATTAAATTTTTATTGTAACAATTAAATGTAAAGTTTATTATGTTTACTGATATTACTCTGTTTAAAGGCATGTAGGTGCATCTGGTTAAACAGGAAGCAGACCTGAACACACCCCTACAGAGATATTGAATGTTTATTTAATATCATTTATGATTTCAGTACACCTGTTTCGATGTATCAAAATCTCTAATAGCATTTGGTGCTACCAGTGGTGGAATTTACGTTTTCAACCGGACCCCATGTGAATTTGTACAACTTATACCCAACAAGGTAAGTGAATAGCTCAGATATCACCCTTACATACATAATTATCTACCCTCTTATCTAAAAATGTTAACTCATTCAGCAGTTTCAAGTCTCAGCTGTCCAAACATATAATAGAAAATTATCCTGACTAATTTCTGTTCATGTAATAGTTTTTTTCTTTTTTTTTTTTTAATATCTTCTACCTCCAACATATCGGAGCCTATGCTAATCTTTTTCACTATCATTCCAATTCTCGCTTTTGTTCTTCTCGTACTTGCATTCTGCATACTGTTTCTTTGTCATTCAATCATCTCACTTACTTAAGGGTAGGACGCCCTTCGACTTCCTATTTCTATCTTATTTGTATCATTTCTTTATTTGGGGAAAAACGACACCAGGTTGTTTTTATTTTACAAAAAATTCCTTACGTCTATTTCTTAGTTCTAAAACAAACTTTTTAATTTTTTACACGCATCTTATGTATCTACCTATTTTATTTCTAATGTTTATAACACCTTACTTACTACTATTACATGTCTATTCTTTTGTTTGTACAGGCTACTCATATAACTATTTTTATTTCTATTACAGCATTTCTTACATCTATTTCTTAGTTCTAAAACACTTTTCATGTAATTATGTTAGTTGGGATTGGAACTTCTGAATGAGTCTTGTTCATATCTACATTCACTAAATATTTTTTGTTATATTCTCATGTAAGTGGCTATTGTCTTTTTGAGAATAAATGATTTTAAACCTTAATTACACTATATCCTTCCAACTAGAATTTCAAGAAAGGTATGCATCCCACAGTGGAACGCCATCGTAACTTGATTGAATGCAGGCTGTAAACTAAATCATGTAATTCTTTCAAACCTCATGATGTACTGCTGACATAGACTGAAGCTGCAAGGGAAACTTTTGGTTTCAATAAAAAAAAATACAAGATGTAAACATTGTGTTCTTAATGTGAGGCATTTTAGCGCCCCGAGTTAAATGACCGCGCGGCAATCCCTCGCCGAGAAATCCGCTCGGAGCGCTAAAATGCCTCACGTTAAAAACACGTGCTTACTTCTTGTAATTTTGTTTTATTGAATGCAAATGTATCCCATGCAGGAATAATTTATATCAACAGTACATCACGAGGTTTAAAGGAATTAAATGACTTCATTTGCACGCTGTATAGTAAGTAAAATCTTATCCTACAAATGCATAAATTTACACCTATGTTTTCAGGATGGCGCTATCACCCGTGTGGCTATATCAAGAGACGAGAAACACATTGGATTTGCCAATGGCCGAGGTTTGGTTACCGTTGCAGGATGCAACCAATCTCTCAGAGGAAGTCACTCCACCATTATATCTAAAGAACATCAAGGCAATGAGATTACCGCCATGATCTGGAGTACCAATCATATGCTGTTCATGGGAGATGATGTAGGCAAAATATCTGTTTTGCAGCCACAGAATTTTATTGTAAGTAGTTTTGTATGTTAGGTATTTCATATTTGTTTAAGTAACCTATCACAATGGAGTTGTGCTGTGAGTGTGTCAAGTGCGCCCACAGCGTTTGCTCTGAGTCACGTAAGCCCAATGAACCCCAGTGTGACAATATGAGCTAGAACAGGGGTTGACAAGTAATTTCTAGTGGGGTCTGTATACATAATTTTTATTTTTATCAAAATCCTGTTTATTTTTTAATTAAATGGACTAATTCAATAAATTTTTGATTATCAAAAAAGGCTACATTGTCTATGAAAACTCAAATTATAAGTATGTTATATAGTATGATTGATTAAGTACTTACACATATTTTTTCTTATCATTTATTTTATTTATAGTTTATATTTCTTTTTATTGGTGGTCCATGTTACTACCGTCCTCCAGTTGCTAACCGTTAAGCTAGAAGAAAGCTGGGTGCATAACATTTCGTGTATCAAGAAGTCTTGTTTGGATTGTGTGACCGAATGAGTACAATGTGTATATTGACTTGCTTATGTATGTGCAAAATTGAAATATAATATTACAAGACAGAACTTTGAAGAGAAATATCTTTATAACTTTTCATCTTCATGCACTGTCGTGTAGCCAATAGGTACAATGTATCTCGGAAACACTGAATTTGAGAAAACAAGCAATAAAAACTTTCAATCACCTTCCTGCAGACTGTCTTGTGAGGTGGCCAAAGTTAGTTTACTTAGGTTTATCTGATAAACCAATAGATCTGTTCTGTGACTGCCTTGTTGGCCTAGTGGTCGGAAATGCGACTGCTGAGTATGGTGTCCTGGGTTCGATACCCAGGTTGGGCAGTTGTTGTTGTTGGGTTTTTCCATTAGGAATTTCTCAGTAGCAACCTGGAGTCTGGATTTGTACCCTGTTACTGGCAATAGGTTCGCCCCCTATTACATGGGATATAAACATAACTCGTGAAATGAGGGTGTACTAATACCGCCTCTGCCGAACCCTTCGGGGAGTACAAGGCGTGATGTTATGTTAAATCAATAGATGAACATAGGGCTGCCATCACCTAAACTGCTCGACACCGATCAAACATTTCAAAAACCCTGGACAATTGGTCGAAATCGGGATTAATCCCCAGACGCCCTAGAAAAAAAATCATTTTAGATGTACTAAAAATAAGTTTTCGTACCCAAGTCGTTTACCCACGTGTGTGTGTGTGCTGCGTGGAACTAATCGCTGAATTAGAAAACGAACGGAAACTTTTTAAAAACCCCTCCAGACGCCCCGTAACACCCTCCCAAACTAGAACAAATCCGGGAAATCCCGGACGGGTGGCAGCCCTAAGTGTACAGCATATTTTACAATGACTCTGCAATATGCCATATGTCGACATTTTATACTAAACATAACGTATCGTTTTTGGACTATAATATTAATTTACATTACAATGGTGCTCCCCTTGTTCACACACAGAAACAATGAGATAATATTCCGGTTTGATGTTTAGTTAATAAACTTTGTTGAATATTTGTTTCGTGTTTTGTGTACTCAAATGTTTCCAAGGACGATTTCGCTTTCACATACAGAGTTATCATGTGACTTGTAGTTCTTTACAAGTAATAGTATAGAATTAAAAGTGCCTAATATGCTGAAAGCTTGGCCACATCTCACTCCTAACATATCCTTTTCCCAATTATATTGGGATCGCCTTCAATTCTTATCAGATTTCCAAAATATTTTTCATTTTGATAATACCACAGATGACCAAACCCCATCTTTTCGGGTCTTATACTCTTCACCTAATTTGAGTCACTAAACTCTTTACTAACTTTAATTTTAATACATACTTCATTTGCTCTTAAAACAGGTTCCCTCTTGCCCTATTGCTGTAACTATCCCTGTATTTAGAGATGCTAATTTGGCTTCTGCATCATTCAAAGGGAGCTGTTTTTGAAAATGATGTTATCACGGTATAGCCCAATGTTGTGACTACAGTACTCTGTTGTAGTTCACTGCCGGACATAAGTCTGTCTCAAAAAGGGCACCACCATTTTTGGGAGAGGCCAATTATGCGTCTAGTCAACAATACCTAGTTGTGGCCGTATTGTTGAATTTACTAATATTAAACAATTTGTAATCTGTATTTTCAGGCAAAAACAATGTTCCAGAGCTCATCATTAACAATAATGAGTTTGGATTCTCGTATTTGTCAACTGGATATGAAATCATGCATGCTACTTGTGTCCACTCTAACAAGGTGCTATGTTTGTGATACATCACGAGAACAGTACCGACAAATAGGTCAAAAGCTCAGGGACGGAGAATATGGCGCCTGCTTTGTTAACAAAGAAACAAATATCGAACAAAATACAACTAACACCCCACAAGACTTTACAGAAGTAAGAAAATATAACATAGTTAGCGATGAGTCGGGTTTTGCTATAGGCAAGGACCTTGAGAATACATTGATATTCTGTGCTAGACCATCTTCTAGAGTATGGGAAGCCACCATAGATGGTACTGTTATAAGAACTCATCAATTCAAACAAGTACTTGCAAGAAAACCCATGAAACTCGTAACAAACGAGTCGTATCAGAATGAAAATGTTTCCATAAACGAAGTCGTAAGTGACGGTGAAGGACAATCAGTAAATTTCCCCAAAATTTTTGCAACAAATGGAGCCATATTTTCGTTTAGAAAGAATGCTTTGTACTTCCTTAATATTAATGATGTTGATCATACTATTTGGTTTGATTCATACAAAGAAATTGTTGATTGTAAATTGTATTATGACATGCTGTACATATGGCTATCTAACGGCACTCTAGTAAACTTGAAATACACGAAAGTAGACAAGTTTTTAGTCAAGTGTTATGTAGAAGAAAAATATGTACTGTGTGCAGAACTGTGTGCCTTCTTTAGTGATTATTTGCTGGCAAACAATTTGTCGCCTAAATTGCATATTTTAGTGAGTTTGAAAGATAAATTAGATAATGAAGAGTTACTGAACAATATTAAGGATGTTCTTGATAAGTTTGATGGATTGAAATCTAATGACGCTACGCAAATGAAATCAGGGATATACATAGTTGACAATACTTACCATGCACAGTCGTCGTTATTAGAAACGGACACAAAACTAAACGAAGACTTTAAATTCAGCTCACTCCCACCAGAAGCAATGCAGACATTGAAAGATCTGAGCGTTAGTGTGTCTGATAAATTAAATAATAGCAAGAAGATGTTAAAGGAAAAGTGGGAGGACTTTGAAGGTAAAATGAAGCACCTTAGCGTTGATAAACATCAGGAATCAAAAGAAACTCCAATAAATATAGAAAAACATCACACGCAAGATCTCATTAAAAAAATAGCTTCTGATGAATCAATTGAACACGCGCCTCTTGTATTTGATAACGATATCATTTACAAAGAATCTAGTCAAAAGGCCATAGATATAGACAATAATAGTTTAGAAAGGGATAAAGTGAGCAAATGTTTGTATCAATATTATAAATTAAGTGTAGTTGGTAAGGAAACAGATCGATCGAATTTAGTTTCTACTATCGAAAATTATGCCTGTGATATTAGACAGATCTACACCCTTATGTTACAATTAGAAAGTTATTGCATTAATATAGGAGCGTTCGACGAATCAAAATTTGTACCTAATAACATTTTTCTCAGTTATCTAAACGCATCAACGAATAAAGAGGATTTACTCGATGCTATTATAAAAGACGAAACATTGTACAAATACTTTGTGGATTCATGTATATCTGTGAATATGAAAAGTCAGAAACTGTCGAACATTGGTTGCGATTGTGGGTTCCCTCTACCCTATTCGAGGACTCATCAATCGCCAATATTTTCTGAACTTATAGACGAATTTATAGAGAGACAGTGGTCAACTCAAACGAGAAATCAATGTTACGATATTTGCAAACGAATGCCTTACTTGTGGAGGAAGATTCTGTATTTGAGAAGGAATGAAGATTTGTTGAACATTCTGAGGATATTGCTGCAAATGTTGGACGAAAAATTGCTGCATTCCTTTCTACCCCAGTTTACTTTGGAGACTTGGGAGCGAACCGTGCAGTTGTATGCGACTTTACATGCAAATATGTGTTTGAATTGTTCGAAAAAGTTCGACCACATATCTGTCAGAGATACATTGAGTTGGGATGATCTCGGGGCTCTGATGATCAAATCGATCGGCGGTAGGAACGCTATCAAAGTGATGGAGAAATACGCGAGTCTCATCGACGAAGGAGCTATCACTGTGAAGTTCTACCACACGTGTCTGATGGTGACTATGTATGAGAGATATGACGTCACTATCATTGGAAACTTAACGGACACTCTGTACAGTTCCTATAACTTTGAAGACTCGAGGATAGAGGTAAGAGCAATATTGTTATGACAAGTACTTATTGCTTTTTGGGTTATATTTATTCCAGCTTTTTCCGATTCTTTCTGGGTTGGCTTTCAGTTTAACCAGATTCGCCTGAATACTAGTATTTTACTTGTAAGTGACTGCCATCTGACCTCGGGAATTGAATTACTCACGGATACCGTTATTAGTACCGTTATTAGTAATTAATGTTACGGTTTGAGTGTTTGACAGACCTTCAGCCTTCTAACTGCACGTAACGACTGTCATATTATATACTTTTAAGAAGGCAGGGGCCGACTAAAATGAAAGTTTAGTCAATAGTAACCATTTTGGCCGTAATAGGGTCTTGTTAATATCGGTCTAAAAGCTGTTAAAGGTAAACTTTTATCGTAATGGCGCAGGTGTTCTGGATAGTTATTAGTACCTACTTGAAACAATGAAGACAACAACATTACTCTATTATAAATAGGTAGGTACTAAATAAAGTAGGTACTATAAATTGATTCGGTCAATCGATTACTTTTTATAATTTTCTTTATTCGGCTTATCTTGATTGATATTATATAAGTCACTAGCTGTGTCCTCACGGCTCCGCCCGTAGCCTATGTTACTCAGTGATAATGTAGCGTTCTAGCGGCAAAATAATTTTTGATATCGGTCCAGTATTTTTTAAGTTTATTCGTTACATACAAAAATACAAATCTTTCCTCTTTATAATATTAGTATAGATTTAAATGTTATAATTTTCAGATATGCAAACTTCTACGCAGTACATTAAATGGAAAAACCAAGAACACGGCGTTACCAATCATAGTCGCAGCGAAATCTAGGCATTGGGGCCTAAGACCACTCACTGCGACGAAATCTACGGGGGACAGCGAATCTACTGATGAATATATAATAGATGTATCTCTGAGCAATATTTTAGAGAATTTATCCTTTATTAATAAGGCCGTAACAGACTGCGTACTCTGTGGGTTGCCATTACATAATACGGTACTAATCAAAGATGGCGGACTCTGGGTTTTTAAGTGTGGCCACACTTATCATGGCGCGTGTTTAGATTTGAACAAAGTCAAGCTTTGTCCTTCGTGTACGCCCGTTAAATGAAGTTAATAATGTAGTTACAGGCTTAGCCAATGAGCACAATTAATTTATTAATATTTGATTTGTTTTAAGGCTTGTTATGATTTTATTTTGTCTAGCATAGGGAACCAGTGTTACTTTTTTTAGCCTTTTTGAGTTGTTTTTTGTTTGGAGTGTCTTTTTTGGAGCTAAATGATATGAAATTATTGAGTACGCTTTTTACGATCTCAAACAACGGTTTTCTGCAAATGCCTGTTACAAATGGTACATATTTTTAGATAAACCTTAGTACCTACACTTATGTTAAATAATATATTTTTATAGAGGTTATTAAGATCTTCCATGAGGTGATAAGCTCGCACAAGATAGCACAACCTGAAGTCAGTGAGTGCATGGAAAAACATCCCTTATTAGTGCGGGACTTATTCAGGGATCCGAATAGGTAGGTTTTAGGTACCAAATGAACGTCAAGCTCACTCCGAATTCTTAATATGGATATGATTTAAAACCTTCTCGTATAAATAAATGATATCCTAATAATTAATAATAATAATTTTCCTAGAGAATGGTAAGGGAACATTATCTTGTCATATAGTCGTTTCTAAACTATCGATATTTATAATTAAATATGTACGTTCTTTATTTGAGTGTATGTATATATTATATTTATATATACATATATATATTTAAAATATATTATATTTATTTTATTTACTTACTTATTTATTAACTTATATTATTATTATAATATACTTAGTGATTTAGTTGATTGTCGATTTTTATTAGGTTATACGTTGGTATGCTGCAAACTGCCCTATATGTTTTTCTTGACAATTCTTTCCATCCAAAGGTTGTCTGGAATAAATTGCTTTAAGCGATAAGACCACCATTTGTACTGTTCTTAATAATGTGTACTCCTTCTGTTTTATTTCTTTTAGTGTACAATAAAGTATATTTATCTATCTATCTATCTAATAATATTCTTATGAAGAGGCCATATCTTTAATGAATAAGTATGTAACGATTTGAAACCCAGGATTCCAGAATTACTTAAAGGCATATCCTTGTTCTGTTGTGAGGGGCTCGTGACTAATTAACCAACCTCGCGAATCATACGATTACGAGGTTAAGCTGCACATTGCGCGGTCAGTCTGTGGATGAGTGATCATTCGTTACACATCGTGACCCCTCCATGCCTCGAAGAGCACGTTAAACAGTCTGTCCCGGATGTCATACGACTATGGGTAGTCAGGAGCCCGAAAGTCTGAAAATTGGTCTAACCTTAGGACATCGCATTGCCCAGTAACTGGGTTGTGGAGGTCTCATGGCAGTCGCTCCGTGTAAAATACTGGTATTCAGCCGCATTTGGTTAGTCTGAAGCTGAACCCAACATAGTTGGGAAAAGGCGAGGCAGAACATATCCTTGTTACGGCGGATACACACTGCTGTAACGTAATATGCAATGTAACATGAAAGTATGTAGTATGCACGGTGCGTGCGTGCAAGGCGTCCACACTATGGGAATTCTGTTACATTGCACGATAAATTGCGACAATGTGGACGGAAAATTCTTTCATTGCGTGATACATTGCATGTTACATTTCGTAAGTCTGTACCCGGCTTTAAGGCGGGTACAGACTGCTGTAACGTTACATGCAATGTAACATGAAAGGGGCATTTCATAAGTGTGGATGCAGCGCGCCCACGAACCGAGCATGTACTTACTCGCATCTGTTTCGCGCGGCGAACATAGCTCAGTCTGCCGAGAACACGCGAAGAGAATGGATCGTGGCGACCAATTACTGGCTACGATGATTGTCGGTGCTTCATTATTAATAGTGAATCATGTGGTAAAAAACGCCGAAGACATCGACGTTGGTGGCGTACAGAGTTGTAGCTGTGTGTTCTTTCTCCATTGTTCGCGCGCGTTCCGCCGTACAGACACACACAACCCGTCCACACTGGCGCTCCGTGCACACTGCGCGCCCCTTTGTGTTCGGCGAAAAAACCGACAAATGGCGGATCGCGGCGCGCACGAGTTGAAATGCTCTGTTCGTGCGCGTAGTGTGCACGGTTCGTGCGCGCAAGGCGTCCACACTATGCGAATTCTGTTACATTGCATGATACATTGCGACAATGTGGACGACAAATTCTTTCATTGCGTGTTACATTTCGTAAGTCTGTACCCGGCTTTATGTTATACTAACTTATTCCGATCCGTGGTCATAATACTCTGATGATGGAAGAGGATAATTATGTATTTTCCCCTCAGTCTTATGTACAATTACATATAGTTGGCAGCACCGTTGTTTGAGGTCCCAAATTGTGTGTTACAAGAGCAATAACAAAACAAAAATAAGAGCCATTTTATTTATGAAATAATAAATTATTACTTATTGCTTGTTCCTAAAATATTTATAGCAAAACCACTTATGAATTATGATATTTATATCTTGCGCATCAAAAGATAAAAATCCAAATTGTATCAAACGTGAATTGTATATTATTCTACTATAATAATTAGATAATCACGATTTAAAGCCGCAGTCTTGGCCGCCCTGAACTTCGTGCGAGTGGCTTCGCAATCGATTTTTGGAACTTTAATTAACAGGCATTTTTAAACAGTTTATTTAATCGATTTTAGAGTAATTGTTTTCTTTGTGAGGATAATACATGCGAGAAATTTCGGAAAGCCTATGTTCAGGGTGGCCTACTCATTTCGGCGGTACTGTATCTTATTATTGAGTCGGCTGTGAAATACGAACAGAATATTTTAAAAACTCAAGTTAACCAGCTCTAATCTATCACAGTTCACTGCTGGTCATGGGTCTCCCCAAAAAGAGGTGGTATTGCCGGTAGTAGACACATCGGCCCGGGGTAAACCGATGACCGATGAGATAAAGATGATAATTCTGTGACAATCACGGATTTCGAGAGATATGTCCCGAGCAGGAGCTCGTCTTCTTGGCCTTATGCGCCTGGCCGTAGCCAGGGGAGGGCTAACCCCCCACCCCCCCCCGGAAACCTCAGACAACTACGGCCTTGCTTATGCATTATATGTCGTACGTGTCGAAGCGACGCCGCCCACTTACTGCACGTGTGCATCAATGAATCTATTAGTGATGCTGCTTTCTTTATAGTGTCCGTGAAAATTGCATTCGTGTTAGCAAATTAAGTGGCAACACTCGAACGCGTATGTAGGTACTGACGGCATCTCTTAGATACATTTATGGTGACAATAATTAATAATGATAAAGCTACCATATAACTCGAAAAACTGAAGGTGAAACCTATTTCGTTTACTGCAGTTGCCTTTTTAGTGCTATTATATTGAAGTCATTGTTCATTGTTTGCTGATTACGCAATAATTAATTAAAATATTGTACAAACTCGAATTAATTTCATGTTATATTCATGTCATAAAGAATTTGTAACTAGATTTTATGGGTTTTTATCATAGAGGTTGAAGTTTAGGCAAATTATAGTTTGTGTGTTTCTTCTAAAATACATTAAGGAGTTCTGATGAGATACCTACTATGAATTGTTTGCTTTATTATTTTGTGTGTGGAGGCGATGCCATGTGTTTTTTTTACATTGGCTTCCCTATATGCTCGGTACATATTTTGGTAAATTGTATGATACTTAGGGTCTGTTTCACAACTTGCTGATAACACTATCTGAGAGATAAATACGGCGGTTTGACAGTTTCTTCATAGAAAAACTGTTAAACCGCCATGTTTATACCTCAGATAAGTGTTTATTGATATATTTTTTTCCTTGTTGGTATTATGATTGAGTGAATAAATCGTTATTTGTAGAAAAACAACTATTTATCCCATGGGTCACTGTCCACAATAAATCTATATCAGCCCTTTTGTTTGAGCCATCATAGTTGATTTTATACCGATATCAAAATTGTCTAAAATATACAAGGTTAGTCGAATAGGGGGTACTAAGCCGAAAAGGTGTTAAAGTACCCATAGTAATGGATAACTTTTATTCTACAACTTTCCCCAAAAGTCATTACTTTAAGAGAAATAGCTGTTCAAAGATTTCATAAAAAATACGCTAAATATCTATCCTCAGCTAGGATCAGCTGTGTTTACATTTTAGGTCATATTTGGGGTCACGGATTAGAAGCTCCATTTTCTGAATTCGTAACTAAAGCAGGGAAGAAGATATTCTGAATAAACTTAAATAAAAATAATTTTGCCCGGAATTATTTTTTATCAAATTTTGAAGTTTTAACATTTTCTTTAAAACAATCTTCAGCGATACATTTAGTGACCCGCAGCTTAGTACCCCCTTTCCGACTAACCTTGTATTTTGAGCTTGTTCTGGCCTCGAACGCGACCGTATCGAATATAGCAATTATTCTAAATCACTCGCAATAATAATGATATTTTATTAATCTCACTTATTTATTATGCAGTACCCAATAAATTATAGTTATAGGTACCAAAAAATAACTTGTATCCTATTGTAACTATGTACTTAAACAATTTTGTATTAGATCGTCTTTAGCGGTTTTAATATAATGCTAAATTCAGTGCATTGGTTTGACTCACTATTCCCCAGTATCTAAAAGCCTAATCGAATCTCTGATACAATCTGTTGTCAACTTATGCGATTGGTTAACTAAAATATTGACAAACAATCATACCAATTGACGTGAGATTTAACCGATTTTTTTAACTGCCTCTAAATTGCGAGTAGGCTCTTATTTAACCCGTCAAGTGTCGGGCGCACATACGGGTGTGCGTAAGAAATTCGGGCGCGAAGTGTCGGAGGCACACACGGGTGTGCGTAAGGAACGCGCTCCTATAAATTCGGTTCGTGTAAACAGTAAAATAAAACTTACAAAATCCGCTACCATAGGAGCGCGTTCCTTACGCACACCCGTGTGTGCCTCCGACACTTCGCGCCCGAATTTCTTACGCACACCCGTATGTGCGCCCGACACTTGGCGGGTTAAAGTCTCACCCAGTGAACTGACTTTAGAAAAAAATGAAGAGCGCCTGCAAATGACGTACCCATTTAGTTCATACTGTTGTACATAATTATAAAGAATATTTTTATATATACGAGGAAATGTATCAATATCACGTAATAACTATTTTATTCTGATACTCGATGTATTTTGAAATCTATGAATGTATGAAGAATGATGTACCTATATTCATAATAAAATTACTTATTCGGTCAAATTAATTATTATTTACTACTTAGTAATATTATTTTAAGTTGCAGTGCGTACACAATACTAAATTTTAGTTCATCAATAACATAGTGTGGAGTCTGATGTTGATTAAGTTGTTAGCTATTTTACCGAAATCGGTGGGCAGCTCGGATTCAACACTAAAACGCTTTACGTTGTTGTAACAATTTCTTTAACGTAGATGTCTTTAACTATTATTAGTATTTACGCGTTCTTCTTTTCGTGTGGTTCGTGACTAACCTGGTGTCAGAGTTTATGCCCCCCATGGACTTCTGATTTGGATTCACATGCCTTCGATAAATATATCTCAGGCACGCCGATTTCCTCACGATGGTTTCCTTCACCGTTTTTAAGTAAGTGATAATTATACAACTTGCACATGAATTCGAAAAGTCAGAGGTGCGTGTCTTGGGTTCGAACTCGAGACCTATGACTTGGCAGTCTGACGGTCACACCACTAGGCTATCACAGCTATAAATTAGTTTGTAGTATTTGTTAGTATTTACTAATGTCCAAATACTCAAACGCTACTCAATTTTAAGTGTCCGTTAATTCTCGTGCTGTCACTCTCACTAAGGCGAAGTGACAGTGAAAGCACGTAATTAATGGCAATTTAAAATTTAGTAACATTGAGTACTAAGGCTCAGTTGCACCAACTAACTATAACTGCTAACTTGCCATTTTTAACCCCCGACGCAAAAAGAGGGGTGTTATAAGTTTGACCGCTATGTGTGTCTGTCTGTCTGTCTGTCTGTCTGTCTGTGTGTGTCTGTCTGTGGCACCGTAGCTCTTAAACGGGTGAACCGATTTGAGTGCGGTTTTTTTTTATTTGAAAGCTGGTTTTCTAGCGAGTGATCTTAGATATGTTTTATTAAAATCGGTTCAGCCATTTCAAGGTTATCAGCTGTTTTGTTAGCTGCGGTAGGGTTCTTAGACGCATAATGTGTACCTATTACTTTACTTTCAAGCATACGTGTGAAATAAAATTTGCAACACTCATGTATGCTACATAACTATGCAAGATTATGAAATTCTTGGTCTGACGCTGCAGCCAGGATAACCAGTGCACTAGTACACTCTTGAAAAAGCAGATATGTCGTGTTTGGATTCGTTTTGATCAGTATTTGATTCTACATGCAATTCAATGGTGGGGACATGATGAGCTGATGCTGCAGCCAGGATATCCAGCACACTAGTACACTCTTAAAAAAATAATAGCAGATATATGTCGTGTTTGGATTCGTTTTGATCAGTAATTGATTCTACATGCAATGCAATGGTGTAAGGAGAAGCACAAAATAATTAGTCAATTACTATGTTATGTATACATAGAAGTTAACAATAAACATATGAATAATTGTACACGTTAAACAAAGAATGCGAGCTCACACTGAAATTTTAATTTATGAAATATATATTTACTTAACAATTTCCGTGCTTGTTTGCCAAAAGTAAGTTTAAATTTTTTAACTTAATACTAAATTTAAAAAGTTGGTTTAAAATAAAAATTAAATTAAAAATTTAAAAAACCCCCGACGCAAAAAAAAAAACTTAAAAAGTCAAAAATAATAGTATCGTTGAGCCATCAAATTCGATTGTGTAACAGCTATATATTTTAATTACAGAAATTGATGGATGGCACGATAAGGTTTGCTCGTTGAAATGGCGATATAATATCACGTCGGGGTACCGCTAAGTAAATTAGCTAGCTAGTAAATTAATAGGTGATCACTTAAATGAAGGGTCTGACTTACTTTAGCGGTACCCCGACGCGATATTATATCGCCATTTCAACGAGCAAACCTTATCGTGCCATCCATCAATTTCTGTAATTAAAATATATATAGGTGTTACACAATCGAATTTGATGGCTCAACGATACTATTATTTTTGACTTTTTAAAAGTTCGTTTATTTTTCGTCGGGGGTTTTTTAAATTTTTATTTTTATTAACCGACTTCAAAAAGGATGGGGTTCTATATTCGATAGGTTTTTTTGTGTATGTACACCGATTACGCTGAGATTTATGATCCGATTTACGTGATTCTTCTTTAGTTTGATGCGGATTAGTTGCCATTTGGTCCAATAAAAATTTAACATAGTTTGGCCCAGTAGTTTTCATTTTATGAACATTTTTATTTTTTTATGAACATTTTAGTTTACGTGGACTATGTTATTATTTTACCTGATGTAATCTAGAAAAATCCTACTGTAGTTTACGAACAACCTATTACAGACACTAAAAAGTAAAAAAAAACTACGTTTAAAGAAACCGACTTTCAAAACTAAAAAGTATAAAATAACTTAATAAAGATTTAATTTAATACACCTCATACGGCAAACCTAATATCTTTACAGTTTCAGAAGTCGGTGCCTCCAATTTGGTTCAGCGTGGATTAGCACCGACTCCTGAAACTGTAAAGGTATTAGGTTTGCATAAGAGGCGTATTAAATTAAATCTTTATTAAGTTATTTTATACTTTTTAGTTCTTGAAGTCGGTTTTTTTAAACGTAGTTTTTTTATTATGTCAAATTTGTACTGATTTGACAGACATTTTGGTATGGTTACAGTTATAGTTAGTTGGTGCAACTCAGCCTAAGGCTCAGTTGCACCCCCCCGGTGGGCTTAGTAGCCGTGGCTTCGATCCCCACGGTGAAGCGAAGAGGAACCCTAGGAGGGGCTGCTCGTCGGGGCTTGGGCCTGCAAGCCCTCGACGTAGCGGCCAAGTAGGTTGCGGTGTCGCTTGGGCGACATCGCAACTGAGGCGGGCCGCGATGTCGTTTGGAACGCATCGCGGCTGAGTGTTGGAGGCCGCGGCGGGAGAGGAGTGCCGGTATTACGGTGCGCCGTTCTCCCTACCTTCCGCGGCCTTGACGGGGCCACCACCGTCAGATGGTGGACGCGGTGGGGCCGCAGGGGGAGAGGAGTGGCGGTGTGTACCTGGCCGCCCTTTTTATCCTCTGCGGCCGAAAAGTGGTAGGCGGCGGGGACACTAATCTGACCCGTCGCAGGGGGACCAGGGGTGCCCAGACACGGGGTAGTCTGGCGCCCATGTACTTGTTTGGTCCCCGGGGTGGTCACGGCGTACAATGTGTTCTGGTGCGCCGGTGATGTGGGGTGCCCCCTGCGCCTCTCAAGAGCTCGTGGGGTGGGACCCTACAGTGGAGAGGTCCACCAGCAATTGGTGGACCAAGACCTGCCGGGGTTGCGGTGCATGCGATAGCGAATCCCGTGACCCCGGCCTTAGGTCAGAAGGAGGGACACCGTTGGTTTTTACCCGGTAAGAGACCGGCAGACCTCCTCGCCTTCCCCGGGCGAGAGACGTCCATGAGGATTTTCCAAAGCAAAAAAAGGCTCAGTTGCACCAACTAACTAAACTGTTAACTTGTCATATTTGTGTCAAATTTGTACTGATTTGACAGACATTTTGGTATGGCTACGGTTATAGTTAGTTGGTGCAACTGACCCTAAGTGTTTTATGTATATTGTAGGTCTCTGGGCAGGGGTGTTTCTTATATTTATCAAGTGTGGTATTGAATTTCCAAACGTGAACATACTATTCGTCATCAGTCCTGTAAGATTAACGTGTAGAAAATTATGTAATACAGTTTTCTTAATATCATTAGTGGGTACTTAATAGTCATCACTTGTAGTCATTATCAGCAGGGTAAACAAAATAAAACAAATAAATATTTTTTATTATTTATTTTTTAATATACTTTTGGGTTTTGGCACAATTTTAAACAATGTGTCCTGGTTTACACTAGGTAATAAAACCTAAACTCTATCTACTTACATTTGAAACATTTTCGAATGCTAAGTAATACGGCATGCTAAATGGAAATCTCAACAAATCATCATGAAAATAGTTCAAAAAAACTATTAAAAATAACAACATTTGTTTTTAAGTACGTAAAATATCAGTACATACCTTGTGATGTTTACAATTAAAGTACTTCAGTACTTAGGTAGGTACTCTATATGGCAAGATGCGTGGATACTACCAAACGAATTGTTTTGTGACATCTGTTTCAATAAATAAAAATAAAACTCGTTCGAGATCCTAACTCATACAATGGAGACACCAAAATTAAGTATCGTTCATTAAATAACCACAATTACTAACGTTTACATCAAAATATACGCGTATTTACATGAGTTCAACATAAAAAATAAATAATTTAACGGCACTGTTCTAAACCCTTACACATTTACTATGAATACACACTACTTATAAACATTAAGTTCACATACACAGTAAGTTTTATTTACTCATACTAACGCTACTTCACGTCAATTACTGGCATACAGCTTTTATTAAAGAAAAAAGAGAAAAAAAAACAAAAACAAGTTTTATATAATTAGAAAAATAAATAACAAAATTCAAAAAATGGCAATTAACGTCATTGAACAATTTTTTAAAGTTTTTCTCGAAATATGTATCTATACAAGTTGGTTTCACTAAGAGCTATGTAAAAATGTAGATAATATTATGCGTTACTACAGCTTAGATACTATTATCTACTTATATAAATTGCACGATTCAATAAAGCGAATATTTGTTTATATTAATAATAGTTTAAGGGCGTTACATCACTTGAATTGAGAAAGTACTTATTAACATTTAAGATTTGACTAATAAAATGTTATAACTCCCTTAAGTTCGATTCAAACAATGTTTGCGAGGGGTGTATGAAAATAATAATAATAATTTACAGGGCTATTTTCACAAAGTTAAATATTTAATTCTAATTAGCTAACAACCAGGTTTGATTGCAGAAGTTGTAGACACAATAATTCTTTTAAGAATCATGTTGTCCATAAGAAGAACAATTTACCACCCAATAATTTAGAACTCAAGTAGTTAAAGTTTTTATTTAGTATGGTGATGTAAGCCCTAAATTATCCCACATCATGTCGGTGGGGTTCAACAATCAATAAAGGAAATGTGTCTTTATGTATTAACAAATTGACAATTTCGAAATTGACCACTCAATTTTAGTAAAAAAAATACTGTCAGGAACAAAAGATTTGATTTGTATCGGCACCAAAATTTGACAGTATAAAAAAAACAGTAATTTTTTTACAAAACGGCGTTTAATTTTTCTTTATTTCATTTTTATGATTATAAATACAATTTTATATCTCATTGGCTATGTTGATTACTCGTTTAACATTAGGTATGTTCGTGTTACAACTGCTTATTATTATAAAAGGGTCTATTACCAATCTCAACTAGTTAAGTCTATGAGTATTTAATCATAACCATTATGCATATAGATCTCACTGAATTTAAATAAAAACAGTTCCCGTGTTCAAAACACTTAAATTTTCAAGCAATCCGCTTCAAATTTTTGGTTTGATACATTTTAATTGCTTAATGTCTAAAGCAGCTACAATATTACAAATAGAACTTCGTACTAAGTTTATACATGGCCACGCGATAGTCAAGATTCAAAGTATTTTATTACGACTAACACTAACAACTAATCTCTGAATCTTACACTAAAACTTTTAGCCGAATATTCGAATAAAACTTAGATGTAATCTATCTACAAAGGGAATTTTACTTATTTACAGAGAATCCACTTTAAACGCTTGTAACAACCCGGTTAAATCCAGGAAGAACATCTACTTTATAATATTGATTCAAAATGATTTACTTACGTACGTAGATATTTACATTTTCTTCTAATAATCTATGTGTTGGTTTAATACAACATTTGGCACAATTTCTTTTGTAAATGGGATTATCTATTTGTGCCAAAAATCTACGATTCTAGTCCAAACATTGATAGATTATAGGTCGAACCTAAAATGGGCGATATTTACATAACAGGAGAACTATACACCCGCATAATACTTAGGAATTAAGAGTAATATTTTAAGATTTTTTTTCTAATATATATTTGACCAATTTCTTAGTACAGTAAACTTATGGCTGGTTTAGAAAGTCTTACATAGCTGTACCATATAAATTACTGTACTAAGATATGTTTAAGTTTTTATCAATTTTCTCTGCACATTTTTTTCACTGGAGAAAATCACTGCGTAAACACACATGAAATATACGGGCGACAGTGTCCAAAGTTAGAAAGTTTCTTAATTCACTAATGGAATAATCTCATTATTAATAATCAGTATTTTGTAAACGAGAGATCCAATTTGAGACACTGGCAAAAACTCACAAAATAATAATAGCTACCGTCTATACGTGAGCCTCCCTCATAAGCACAGTCACGTCGAGAGGGGGCGTGGTTTAGGGCAACACTAGAGATTCAAGCTCCAAGTCTTTGTTATGAATGTTATCCAGATGGTTCTAGACTTCTAGTGTTCTAGAACTGTCCGCGGTTATTACCAGGGGTGGTGAGAGGGGGGCAAGGAGAGGGGCGCGGCGTGCGGGTAAGGCCAGCCGCGCGCCGTACCTCAATCGTCCTCTCGGGGTGATAGCGGCGGAGAGAACCCGGGGTTCATGTAGTTGCCTCCATTGGGCGGGGGCGAGGAGTTGGAGGGTCCCGGGGAGGAGAGCGCGGGCGGCAGGAAGCCCAGCTCGCTGCCGCCGTCACGACACCACAGCTGCCGCATCTCCTGGCGGCGAGTACGCATCAGGTTCTTGTACTCGGATATCCGCATCTTCTTGCCGTCGACTATGCATGTCCTTTTTGGTCTTGGTCGGTACCTATAAACGGGATCAAATAATATCGATTAGTTTTTACTCCGAATACAGTACAAATACGGGGTTATTATAAAACCTAGGTGAAGGGAGGGGTTCCTTTCGATAACTACTAAGTACTTATCTTTTCTATCGACTTTGCAATCCTGGGTAATCCTAGTACTAGGTACCGCCGAACTGATTCAGAGATACTGTATTTATGCGTCACGCTTACCAAACAAATTGTAGGTCGCAGTACCTACGTCCAATGCAAGTCTCATGTAGGAAGATCCTACGCTGGTAGATGCCAACTGTGAATTGACCTTACCTACTGCAACTTATACTTAGAGGGGAATATGTATTATATAAACGTAAGTACCTATAGTCAGGGTGCTTCTCCATATGCAGTTTGGACAATCTCGACTGCTCTTCATAGTAGGGTTGCTTCTCAGCGTTGGACATCGCCTTCCACCTCGCGCCGAGGATCTTGGATATGTTCGAGTTGTGCATGTCAGGACACGCCTTGAGGATCTTCCTGCGTTCGTCCTTGGCCCACACCATGAAGGCGTTCATTGGTCGCTTGATATGCGGTTTGCCGGTCTCGTCGCGCCGCGGTTGGCGCACCAGCTTCGCTTTTTCCGCATCCTCGGATGGTGACTGGCTCCATGATGAAGCTGGAATGTGAAAATAGATTATAAGTAGTTGCTCAATACCTTTTTAAGAAAGTAGAGGTAACTTATACTTAACTGCGGTTTTTTAATGAACTTTTGTTATTGTGTTGAAGTTTGATAGTTACTGGTGTAAGAAGGTTAATTTCTCATTGTTTCTGTCCAACATATCCGACTATCTACAAATTCCAAAAATATTGAAACATGTTTAACAAAAATCTAAAAAAAAATATGTGTACAAGTTGTGTATTAATATGTGTTTCCCACAAATTGAAATACATTGCAAGTTTTTGAGATGAGGCTCTAGGGCCAAATCCAAAACTATTATAAATAGAGAGAAGTCGTCAAAGGATTCGATAGGTACCTTGATTTTGGAAAAAACAAAAACTATATTTTTAGATTTCTGAAAAAGCAGGTGGATTTGTAATTGATTTTCTTGTTCAGTGTTCAACCCCCCGAACAAAAATCGTGGCTACGGACTTGTCCTGCACCAATTTATGATTTGGAACAAGTCTTGCGAAGGAATGTTATGTAGTGTAATAAATGCATAGAAACTGGCAATGTAAAATAATCTACTTGAATGATACCCTACCCTACATGCTATTAAACAGTGTAAACAAAATTCCGACGCCTACATAAAATTATGGAAATATATTACAGAAATATAAATAAGATATGAAAACTTTAACGTTATGTCGCACTGTTGCTTGAGAATACAATCGGAAGCCGCGCTTAGTTAACCTATAAATTATCGCAAACGATGGATGTCGGCCGTTAAACAATCGTTAAACTGGGATTGTGTGACTATTTCGAAGGTTTCTATTTATATCCACAGAGTTAAAATTCTATTTTATACATTCTATTTTGCATTCATTTTTTATATAAGAAAGTATCTATAGAAAATATAATTCTGCGCCCCTAGTGAAACAGGGTATCGTCTGATTCGCCTAAATGGGACTTAAACCCTTTTTCAATCAGACACAGAATTATTATTTTAGACCTTTTTGTGGAGATTCAATTATTCATTTTTACTTTTGTTGTAAAATGGTTCTGAAAAGTATTTTATTTCCTAATGTTGGGGCCACATTGGCGGGTTTCGAAGAATCTTCACGTTGTCGCGACAACACCCACAACTGATCGTGTGACAATGTGGCCCCAACATAAAAGACCAGAAAAAAAGACAATTGAAACTTTACGATTTCTCAATTCTTCGGTTCTTAATTTAGAATCTGATGACCCGCCAATCGTAAACTATACACAAATAACCTGTGACAGGTTGAAGCAGCCAGTCTTCAAAATTACGTCCACCACCTTATTTGTCGTTTAACAAGAATTAGCGTATTTCCATAAAGTTACTTATATGTCAGAATTGTGTTGTTTGTAACTCTGATGAATTCATTAGAATAGATTATTGAAGTAAAGATATACCTAGGTTATGTTAAACCAGTACGTATTTGCCCTTAAAATGACAGCTTTCTAGTTGCATAAATTATAATCTATAGCAACTGATTGGATATTTATGGCTTGCAAGTACAAGAATGACCTAATTTCTTGGGCAAATTCTTGCAGCTTTCGCAAAGATAAATGGTTGACAGCATATTTTCTTTAACTTCTTCATACCTCATAAACTTCCACTGTAGAGTATACCTATTGTTTTTACAAAAGACGGCCACAGAGACTATTAGCAAAGATACCTAATCACCAGGTTTGTCAGATAATTATATTGGTGAGGTTTGTCAGATAATTATATTGGTGATAAACGAGTCGGTGATCTCTCTGGGTTACTGGCTATTCTCTTGACATTAGGTATTCCTTTTAGTCACCTTTTCTATGTCTATTGGTGAAGAAAGGGTGGCTTATTCCTAGCACTCGTTCTTATTTTTGTTTAATTCTTACCTAAAGTAGGTAGGTATTATTATCGAGTATTTTTAAAAGGTAAGTAAGTAATCAAGAAACAGAATGAAGCATATACCCACGCGGCGTAACGTAAGCTGAATATGTTAGAATTTTTCTTAAGAATTTTGGAATGTAGATTTAAGAAGTCGTTTTTCTTATTTTGTCGTTCAAGATTTCACGGTTTCGGTGTTAAACGATAATTCATGGGTGCTTAAATTCGTTTATGAGATGCTTTGTTCTAGATAGGAAGGTTACCTACTATAGAATATGTAGCTTCAACATAATCTTTTGAATTGATTGTACAGTGTCAAACTGTCTAGTTACAATTAAGGATACTAGCAAATAAGTGCACTTTGGTTTAATCCTTAGACTTAAATAGACAGCAGTATAAAGTGAATTACGTCACGAGTGCCGCGCACATTAAATTTTGCGCTAATCAAATTCCGAAACGATTATTGCGACCGCACCCCCTCTCCCCCTACGTCCAGCTATGTGGGTCAGACGGGAAAATGTCCGGCTAACATTTGAGCTGACGGATTCGCTACCAAGTGTCCACTCGATTAATAAGCCACCGCGGAAACATGCCGCACTCAAAGCGCGGGACATTCCTCGAATTAATTTGAAGCGCTGTTAGATAATTTATAACATCCTACAGCGCCTCATACCCGCGCGATACACTTCTAATATGAACGCCGATGAGGACACGCTCGCGCACAAAACACTTACGCCCTTATTTTTTTGGTCATCATCATTTTAAATCGCGTGTCGCCGGCTGATGACGTCAATCCCATTTTATTTTTGTCGCGGCTGTCACGCTAACAACTAGTATTAATGACGTTCGCCTGGAATGACGGCAATAATTAGCTCCTCGCGACAGGTCAAGTACGGCACAGTTGGTGATTCAGATACAGTTACAGGCCATTTCATTTTATTGCGTAAGTTATTATGTGTTTTATCTAGGAATTTGCGTGACGTTATGATTTAAAATATTGTGTTACAGCTGTCATATCTACTGTGAGATATGAAAGTATGAAAATTTTATTAATATTCTTGGATAAACAAAAAAAACTTTACGCAAGATTTTACTGCCTTTATCAGCGTTTAATCTGTACCAACATAAATATACGTACCTACTCACCTGTTATAAACTAGGCATCAGAGTGGAAATCTTCAGAATACAAGCTTTTGGTATCCAGAAGTTATGGGTATAGATTGAAATTGAATGGAGCAATAAATGCTGTTTTATTTAAACCTATAAGCGCATACAACTTTCCTCTTTATAATATTAGTACGGTAATGAGTTGTGTGCGCGAGTGTCCACCGAGGCGGGACGTTGGACCGAGCGGAAGTTTGCGTCTCCAGCGCCATCTATTTCACGTTTCACGCGATTCTCTTGTTTTAAAGGAAACGAAACGACACTCGCGATTTTGTAACCAATTCGGTTTGGGTTCGCGCCAACTATTTAAAGTAGATATTTGTTTTATTGTACACCATCTTACACAATTATTTATATGTACGAATTATGAATGTTTATCTAATATTAAGAATTAATGTTTTATAGTTTCGAACTTGCGACGATGCATATAAAAATCCGGCGATTTGCGCAAGCATTTAAATCTGCGATAGATGGCGTTCTGTTCTTTCTCAATGAACTCCATGAAAAATGCACTTTTAACATTTTTTTCTGAACAAAACATACTTTTGATATAATTGGAATGCCTTCTCCCATTATCCTCGTCGTGGAATGTCATCAAATCGCCGGGGGACGCAATAAAAACGAAACTTTATAAACTTGGTAACATAAAACCCAGGCCCGTAAGATTTACAGATGAGTTTCAAGATTACCAGCGATAATTAATATTTCTAAAGTAATTTACGTATCTCTCAATTTTGTCAGACTTGCGTCCTACTCGAGATGTGTCGGATACTGTCAGTAACGAACTATATTTTAACCAACAAGTTAATTCTGTGTAATCGTCATGAGTGACTTAGCTATAACTACGCCGCAGGTAACCACGAACGGTAAGGTTTGACGACACGCTTGGTGCAGTGTCTGAGCGATCGGCTTCTGCGCTACGGGTCGTGGGTTTGATTCCCGCACGGAACAAATATTTGTATGGCCTACAGATAGTTGTTCCGGGTCTGGATGTTTGTGCGTGTGAAGATTTATGTTTGTAAACGCACCCACGATACAGGAGAAATCCTAGTGTGGGGCAACGTTTTTATAAAAAAACAAAAAACAAACCTCCGGATACTAGGTAAATGATTAGCATCATCCACATGTACCTACTGGAAATTCTTTTGGTACCTTAACAATGATCTATATTATTTATAGAATCGAATAGAATAGAATAGAATAGAATAGAATTTTTATTTGCATATATTGTAGGTACATAAAAAAATAGTTGTTATAGAACATCTTGTTTGTGTAACTATGTACCTCTTTGGTCTAGTGGCAGCAAGCGCGACTGCTGCTGACTGAGGTCGGATTCAACCCCAGGTTGGGCAAAGTGTTATTGGGATTTTCCGTGTGTAATTCCTCAGTAGCACCTCGGAGTTTGGATTTGTGCCCGGATGATGGCAATAGACTCGTCTCCTATTACATGGGACTTAAACATAACAGCGAAATGTGGGTGTTACTATACACCTCTGCCCAACCCTTTGAGGAATACAGGCGTGAAATTATGTTATCTTTTTTGTGAGCATAACAAACATTTTCTTCCGATTCGCGATTCTTGTCCGAAGAACAGTTTTTTTTTGTAAAAACGATTGTTAAATCACTTGTAGTTTAGGTATAACGACTCTTATCTAATTACTTTCTGTAGTCTCATTACGGGTATAAAGCAAGGCTTCTATAATCACGCACTAACACAGTGTTAGTAATAAATTCGCGTTGGAAAACGCGATGAATCGCATGGCCTACATTTCAGTCGATATTTACCGCAGTATAACTGTTTAACGGTGTAAGACATATTAATTATATTTAGCAATTAAATGCGAAACATCAAAATGTTTGGCGGCGACACGGGACATTTCTTCATTTTAACATTTACCGACTATTTATCTAAGACCTATTCCTTGTTTATTTTGGTTCGTAACATTTCGTAAGGAGGCGTATATTTGATATTAAAATTGATTCGGATTAACATAATATCGTGTAGTGTTTAATTTGTGTTCTTGTGAATATCATCTGTACTTCATCGCTTGAGGTTCGAGTTTTCCGGGTGCGAAATACAGAGAAAAATTAAATATTCACGGCCTTACTAATAACAGCGATTATTAGCAAGGCGGTCGCACCTCAAGCGATGAAGTGCAGATACTTGTAACGCTGTTTAAAGTTTTTTTTTCTTTGAAAAAACTTTGCCCCGCACTAAGATTTTTCCTGTATCGTGGGTGCGTTTACAGACACAAATCTTCACACGCACAAACACCCAGATCCGGAACAACTATCTGTAGGCCATACAAATATTTATTACGTGCGGGAATCGAACCCACAACCCGCAGCGCAGAAGTCAATCGCTTAACCACTGCACCAAAAGTGTCTTCAAACCAATTGTAACCATACATTTTTATATGTATAAGCTTGTCATAAATTTACACAACGATTACTGGTAAGGGGGTCAGGATATAGGACAAATACTCAAACGCTACTCAATTTTAAGTTGCCGTTAAGTCTCGTGTTGTCGCTGTCAGTCCACCTTAAAATGACAGTGACAGGACGAGACTAAGGTTTGATCCACTTTTAATTGATATCTCGATTGATATCGCGTGCGGTATCACGCTGTCTTTCTCGCTCTATTAAATGACGTTCCTGAGCGACAGAAAAGGATAGAGCATGAAAAAGTGCGATTCTGTGCTGTGATTCTGTGCTTTAAAATTGAGCTGCGTTTGAGTATTTGGCCATTAGGATGTCATCATCTGGGCACGAAATGAGCACGCCTATATCAGGTGTAAAAATACCCTTAATGAAACCGAGAACCACGTATTCTTCTCATCATTACGAAGATTTTTTGGTATAGGGCCATACCTGGGAACCGACTGGTTATGGAGATATTGAAGGTCAAAGTCACCATATTTTTGAACGTTTTTCACGAAAACTAAGTTCAAGTAAATGTTATTTACTAAACATTCTGCTATACAAACATTATCAACATTTTCGAAATGTAGGCACAGTCTGCTGCGCGCGCGCTTACATTACGCGCTACAATTAAAAGCGGTTTTTTAATACCAAAAAATAAAAGTCGTTTCCCAGCAATTATTTTTGCTGTATGTTACTTAGTTTGATGTACAATATGCGTAGACTTCGGCTTCGTTAAGGGTATTTTTACACCCAGTATATTCGAAAGAAGATAATCATTATTTCGGTATACTAGAAAATAACTAAATGCGACAATAAATTGTTATCTATCACCATTAGGATTAAGAAAAACACAAACGATTTCAAATCTCGTTCGATCGTTGTACTAATTATAAAAAAAAAACAATTTCGTTCTGTCATAAGTTTTAACGGGAACCATATTTTAATGTATAAACTTAATTAATAATTAATTGATATCATATATACGTGTTCTGTTCATCTAATTATCTTACCATAATGCTTCGAATCTATAATAGCAACTGGTTATGGAAATGTAATCCCTACGAGTATCTATTTGTGTATGATTAATACGATATTTAAGCAGTTTTTTCAATGAAATACGGGGTCGTAGGTTGATTCAAAAGTTGGGATTTTTAATATAAGTAAACGATAGATTTAGCTATGACAGGTTCTAAATGTAAATCTATACTAGGTATCTATACTAATATTATAAAGCTGAAGAGTTTGTTTGTTTGAACGCGCTAATCTCAGTAATTACTGGTTGGAATTGAAAAAATATTTTTGTGTTGGATAGTCTATTTATCGAGGAGGGTTAAAGGCTATATAACATCACGCTACGGTCAATAGGAGTAGAGTATTAATGAAAAATGTTGCAATAACGGGAAAAATATCCACCCGTGCGAAGCCGGGACGGGCCGCTAGTACTTATATAATTCATCAGCTTTTTGGCAATAGGAACACCTTTCTGCTTTAGTTGCAAGGGCAAACAATTGTTAGCTATAGATTATTTCCGAATTTTAATGATTGTGATCCTAATTTTTTATGATTAAGCAAGATTTTGGCACTCTATACTTGCGTCTGCCGGGTCGGGTTTCATTAATTCTTCAGTCTTAAAGGACAAGGAATCCAAATACAACAAACTTGTTTGTGTGAGGAGTTAGCCGTGGAGTATGTATGCAGACATATACGTATCTTATTATCATCTTACATCTCTAATTAGTGCGTGGCACTATAACTAATACAACAGCAATTTGTAACGCACATTTGCACTGTAACTATTTGACAAGCCATCTAGACAAAGAGAGGGACACGTCTTCGTGGATTGAACTATTTGTAACATCATATCACGCCTATGTTCCCCGAAGGGTTGATTAGAAGTGTATAGTAACACCAACGTTTCGCCGTTATGTTTAAGTCCCATGTAATAGGGGACGAGCCTATTGATATCAACCGGGCACAAATCCAAACTCCCGAAATTCTGAATTTTGAGGAGTTCCATACGGAAAAACTCAATAACACTGCCCGATCTGGGGATCGATCCCAGGACCTCACGATCAGCAATTGCACTTGCCACCACTAGACCAACGAGGCAGTCAAACTGTTGAACTACTAGTTGAACTTTTTATCTGCTAGATAGAAGGTTCTCCCATGGAAAATTTGCAAAGTGTAGCTGTCATTATATACTGCCTGGCGCCTGTTACTGAACAGGTACCTACTGCGTCTAAGTCTCTTTTATATCCTTCCCTGTTCTGCACCAAAGTGTGAGTAAGACGTAAGTCGTAACATCTATTTTTTATAAACGGTAGCGTCTACGCACGAAAGCTATTAGTACTCCAGTGACATAGTTCCACCCAAGAATCCGCGTCTAGGTAATAAGTGAATCAGATAATACTATGACGTCACCAGCGCGTCAATGCGCACCAGTTCCAAAAATATTAGTACGGCTGTCTAATCAAATCATTTATTAGCTACAGTATACATTGACAAGAATTTTTTGTAGGTAGGTAGGTACAGTCACGTGTAATAATATATATACACATAGCGAACTTAAAAAAGCTAATTTCTTTAAGAGAATAGATTATAATTAAGAACAATTCGAAACCATAATTCGTATGTATTTGTAGAAACTAATATGTGTGTAATATTTAATAATTCTAATAGATATTTTAGAAGCAAATCGCTTTTGAATTTCTCTATGTGTATACATATTATTACACGTGACTGTACACATTTTTTAGGCTTAAGTCCAGAAGCGCTTGATTCGATTTTGGCGTCTGAATCTTTGCTTTTCGTGATGAGCAGTTGGAAAATATTGGCATATGATACTCGACCCTCTGAATTCACTAAGCACTTTTCGTAACCTATTGTGTCAAAATCATCACCTTAATTTCACCTATCATCTATACCATTAAGTAATAAAATAGGACATACGTATGAGGCTTGCAGTCGCGATAAAGTAAATTGAAGCCTTGACAAAAATTTGAATATAAAAAAAGATCGCATAAGTACAAAAAAGAAATGTTTTATGTACGCATAGCCCTAAATCGCCTATAACACTCATGGAAGCAATAGTTTAGGTAGTCTATAAGTAAACGAAAGTAGAAACCCGACAATATAAATATCGCTAAATTAAGATAAAGTACTCACTGTTACATGCGGCATTGTATTCCTCTTCCTTCGGCATATTGTACTGGGACTCGTCCATAGGAGGGTAGGGTACGAAGCGCGGCAGCATCATCGGCTGCGCGGGCGACGGGGAGCGCTGCTTGCTCAGGTTGAGCGGAGTGTCCGGGTCCTGGGGAGGCGGCGAGCGAGCGCTCGCTGTGAGTTGAGCAAGTTGAGCGGTCGCTGGCCACTGGTTTGTTTGCATCGCCTAGAAATTAAAATAAACGTTTTTGGTGTCGGTTTTATTAATATGTCGGATAATAAATCATTTAGAAAATAAAGGAGGGTAGTCGTCAAGATGAATCAACGTATCCGACGTTATAAAAACAGTTGTCATTCGACGGAGCGGGGGATTCCATATCGAACAGCAGAAGAATTCTGACCTTTTATATCTGACTAGCTTGTCCTTATTTTCTGATTTTGTGTAAAGTGTTATATATTGTGAACTAGCTTCTGTAACTAACCATTAACCCAAATACAAGTACTCTCAGTGGTGGAGAGTCTTTGTTGGTTTTATTTACGAAATACCCGCTTTACCTTCTGATAAGCAGACACTGGTCTAAACTGTAATGCTATACTCAATTCTATCAAACTCTATAAACGGTGTGTCTGTGACAAATATTTCTGAGGAAATATCGACTTGCTAAACAGCTAAGGTAGTGTATTTGTTAGGTCTTTTTTAATAATATTTCAGGTGTTTTTAACAAACTACTTTGGTGACAATTCTATCCATAAATGAAACGCGGGATATTAAAGCGTGCCAGCATGGACGATCTTGATTTGATTGATAGTTACTGTATAGTAATTTCTTTTAGTATATGATTTTAATGTCTACAAAAATTTTATTATTGTTAAAGAAATCCCAAAACAGAACACACGCCGTGCACTACCATCGAAGGCAGACGCGAATTTACATACCTGATTAATGCAATAACCAAACTAGAATCTTTTATGTTACCTCGTGATCAAGATATTAACGATAACACATAAAAACTGAATATAAGAACAATCACTATCTTCCTAAATGATATAATAGTAAGAGGATGTTGCGTCAATCACGTCATGGACGGCCGATGAGATGTTTATAGTCAAAAACTGGACGTGCACATTCTCACAGGGGTCGACACATCTAATTATAATTTTATATAACAAACACCGGTTCGTGTAATTAGTTTGAGAACAACTTTCGTTTTAATATCTCGTCTTCTTAATATTTATTGCGGTAATGTTGATTGCACCATTCATGGTTAAGCTTGATCGGTCGATTGAAATAAACGTTTTGAAGTTCAATACAAATTGGATACAAGTCAAGTAGTAACGATGGCTTTAGGATAAGATAATAAGATAGTGTTATTGACAACAAAGCGCAAAGAGGGACACAGATGTTTGATTTTATTATTCTCTTGTAAAACTTTATAGGAGACATGATAAATAATTTTTATTTCTGTAAATAAATCTGTTACAGACACTTTTACAAGTCAATGTAATGTATTTGTTAAGGTAAGATGGCGCCGGCATTCCCTGTCTGACTAGCTTTGAGAAGAAAAGCCGATACAAACTCAGAGAACAAGGTCTCTTTTAAAGTCCAGACATTGTGATATAAAAACTATGCGAGAGTAACAATGTAGAGCAATGTCTGGAATGGAAACTATTAGAAAATGCGAAAGATTACAAGTCAGACATTATTAGTGTCAACACGAATTCACGATAGACGGGCAACCCGTTAACATTAACTGCTAAAATGGTCTGTCTTAACAGATCTCTAAAATACAAGGTCGTTATCGATATGACCATGACCATCAACATAAAACATAAGAGGGTAGTTTATTGTTATCTGTAATCACTACGCTTGGCAAGGTGCAGAAGAAGAAGCTGGTAAAGTTGAAAGGTTTGCGTGTCTCAAAACAAAATTACCTATGATTATATCAAGACATTTGTATTCATACAGAACTGTTTAGAAAATTTTCATGTAGGCAGCGTTAGCTAAAAGGTAAACACAATGTCAATTATTACCGTTATTGAACACAGGAAATTAGCCAATATTTAGCTAGATATCGTGATGGTCGCTTGCCAAATCAATTTGTTCATGACATTTTCATGCGCGTTGTGACTATCATTTATAATTTTGTTGCGTTTTAAATTTGATGAGTCAGACGTTTTGGCGACGGCGAATATGGTTCGTTGGTGGTCTTAGGTAGCTTAATTGGTATTATAATTTTTTTAAATGTTTATTTAAATCCTCTTTCCATTTTCCTTAGCGCCGGATCGCCTTGGTCACTTTAGCAAAAAGTTATTTCTAACTTATCGATAAACTATTCAAAATAATCATGATGTTATAACCTCTTTATGTTAAGTTAATCTTTGTTTATAACAAAGACTATGCTATTACGGTAACCATTGCTTAAACTTAAGACTGATGGCACAAAATCTATAATTATTAGGTAATGTTTAAAAGTTTACTATGCCCTTTTAAGTGTGTCTTCATTTGCCGGAACTTCATCACTACATATAGGTAATACTTTGTTTATACTCACGTTTGATTGTTGAGGAGGCTGTGGCCGCATCTGCTCCAACAATGGCAGCAGTCCCAACGGCGGGCCAGGGTACATCCCGTGCTGACCACGTCGCACTAGCTCCTGCCGACGCAACTGCTCCTGCTGCAACCGCTGCAACTCCAGCTCAGCTGTCACGTTGCCTATGTTCTGGAACAAGAATTTAACAACTGTTAATGATGACAATTTGAAAAGGTGCTGCGGAACTTAAATAATAATAAGACTGACAGAGGCAGTACGCTATACGAATCAGGCAATACAGGCCACTCATGTGTCATTCACAGGATGTGTCTCCTTGTGTAAGTAAGTAAGCATTTATAATATCAATTTGCGTATTTATAATATCTTCAAAGCGTTTGAAGAATCTGAATGGTTAGTGGAAATATGTACTGATAAGTAGGTACATAAAATTAATTTAAAGTGCTGGAAGCTCCTTAATTGTTTTAGTATGTCAGCTCATATCAATGGAGAAAATCGAATTGTGTATAATATTCGTTATTGAAACGAGTATAAACGAGCTGCAATTTCATTGGTGTCATACAAAATTTTGACTGTAGAGTCATTAATAAAATAACTTTATATGCACTAACAAAAGGCACCGCGCGGCGGCGATACCAAACACGCCAGGTTTTAAGCTTCGCAACTTTCTGCTATCAGTCTTAACGAGTCTCTCGACGCGATATTTGTTCCACACAATATATTGCACACTTAAGCACCTCCCAACACAAAGAATAAGCTAAAATGTGTGCACAAATCAACCGGCTGGACGGTCACTAAATCACGGCGACCATAAAGCGAATTCCCAAAAAAAAGTACACCAATTAATTGCCTGGGAGTCGTGACGAATAACACAATATACATTTTATCAGCTCTTCATTAAGACAGTATTGAATTGTTAATGGTTGTACAGAGTAAGACGTTATAAGGTGATGAAATCAAAACAACTCGACGATGTAAGTTTCCGGATGAACGGCGACGTTTCAACGCAAAATATGAAAAGGATTTGCAATTTTAAAAGTTTCCTGCAAACGCATAACTGCGCTCCTGACAGTGGGAATATATTTAAGTGAATCACTGTCGGCGGAGATAAAAAAGAAAAAGCGCTAATGGAAGACAAAAGCGAATGCATAAATAAACGTGACATAATCGTGCGAATAAAAAGAGCGGCAGAGTGTAATAGGCGTCCCTTCGGCGATACCGCGATACATCGAGCGCCACCGGTAATCGACCAAGTTTTTCCATCGGCCTGACAAATTGCCGTCATAACCGAACGGATTAAACTTTTTATTAAAAACAACAAACTGAGCATAATGTATGGGCGTAATCGGCAAGGGACAGATGTTCCCGAATAACGTACGCGATTTATCTAATGTAAAAAGACTTTTATTTAATAGCTCTGCGGAGATGTCCTAGCAATTGGCGCTTATATTTTACAGCGAACCGTCGTTTTGGCATTTCGACCGCATTTTGATAGCATTATTAATGTTAAGAGATGATATAAAAATGCGATTTTTGATAGAGGTGACCAGCTGTGGCGTCACAATTTATTGTTGCACGACGCAGGTGGGTCGCCTCGTCATAAATATGATATGGATGCAAAGCAGCCAAGATGGAGTGGCGTCATTATACTGATTGAAACAATGGAACCGGTGCCAATAGAAATAGGTGGGTGTGATTTGGCGAGGAGCACCGCCCGATGTTCTGTCAATAGTGATGACGATGGATATAAATGGAAGCCAAAACATAATTCTGTTATTGTGTCCTTGTCGCTTATATGTAAAGAACGATTTCCTTTTCCTATAATTCTTTGCTAAACGAAATGGAGATAGTTAATCATATAAATATTATTAATGGTATCTCTTTCTCGTCCTTCGACCAAAGTCCCTTGACATAAATACTGAAAACGATGAATTCTAAGGAATAGTATCACTGTTAGATGTTGAAAAGATGCGTGTTAAATATCATATAACATATTATTTAAAATTCATCAAAAACAAAGTTCTATCTGATGTCAACACATTTAATAGGTAATACAGAAACTACAAGATTTATTGAACACGAGGATAGCGCTACAAATCCTCATAAAGCTATTGTCAATGAAACAGACGCACAAAACCCTAATGATTTATACGTAACCGCGGATTAGCTTGAAGGCGCACATCAAAAACAATATAATTGAAGAATATATAGTGGACAAAGAGATCACAGATGAACACCGGACATACCATGACATAATTTATAATGTGGGCGCCGATATCAAAATAGTAATCCCATTTTTTAATACGCGACTAACGATATTGACCCTTAGGTGGTTGGATTAAGAGCTGATGATGTTAAATGAAAAGATTAGGTGAGCATACACGGAAAACTGTATAATGAAACAGACGTCACATTGACGTAAGAGATGCAGATCTTTGGGTGAAATCATAATATTTACTGTCACAGGCCGACGTGTTCTCATTTCTAGATAGATTATTCGAGTCATGGATTTAGGTTTTCGGTAGTTTTCCTGGCGACTAAGATTTATCTATTAAAGCTGTTAAAGTGGAAGACTATTTTTGTGTAAACCTTATCAAGGAGGTCGAATCTCATGATTTATGGATGCTGGGCTTACGACATAATTACCTAGTTATAAATATAGTGATGTTTAGGGTTTGGTTTGGTTTAGTAGTTATAGGTAGCAGAGTTTGCTTTATTTGGGATGATCGATCACCATGTGACGTAATTAGTCAGCTTTATTACAATATTTTGAAAAATGTATACAGATGAGACTAAAGTTACAGAAGACAATGGTGCCGATTCTGGTGTGCACAAACTAAACTTAATTTAAGGCATTGCCATCTTTTCACTCTGATAAAATAAAAAAGAGACTGTAAATAAAAGCTGTAAAATTTTGTTGACCTAACACCATACAAATTTAAACGACACATCAGAACGTGTCGACTAAAAATACGGTGAAGTTCAAGGCGTAAAATAGTTTGTCATCTCTAACTTAGGTTTTATTCATCACCGTCCTTTTCGCGAGCTGTCTGTTAGTAAAAGATAGCAATTCTGTAATTTTAGTTTAGTTGGTGGACAATAGAATCGGCACCAATTTCTTCATTTGCCGGTATTTTATTCAAGTTCATGAATACTTCTGTGATAATGATGCAAAATGCTGTGTTGGTGACTCTTTAGGCACGATGCTCGACAGCATAATTTCCAGTAATATTTTGGATTTATATAGACAAAAAGTGTTTGTTTTATTGTCATAATATTTTAATGTTTGTGCTGTCTTTGTGTCCTGAACTGAGAATCAGAACAGAAGAGTTTGTATGGTGACCCACCCAAAAAGTGGCTTGTCTATCCATTTACTGAACCACAACGATCTCATAATTTATTTATTCCGAGACCCTAAAGTGTTGATAATTTGAATAATGCAATATAAAAAGGGCTTGACATGATTTGAAGGGTGCGCGGGAATAAGGGCGTTACAGGCAGTGCAACGCGATGACATATCAAAATGAATCGTTAATGCATTGCTCAAAACTGAAGAAGCATAGAGATGCAAAATACTTAATATATTTTATGCATAATTGTTGTTCAAAAAAGGTTAAGAGAAAGCGATTTTCATGAGCGTTTTTTTTAGCTAAGTTTTTAATAACAAAATTAATGATTGCAAGTATACCTACGTTTAGTCAATATAATAACTCATCTCTTTTAAATTGTACAAGTAGTAGGTACTTTCACTTCTAGAATATTTTTATTAAACATTGCCGTATTACGTAAGTAATCAGTGCTGCTATCAACTGCTACATGTAAAAGAGTGTTTGCATTCAAAAATAATAAATTACACAGCGACTCCACCCCTCTTCAGTGTTCATCTAAAATGTGTTTTAATATCGGCAGTAGGTTGCACAATGCATTTAATTAATTACTATTGTAATAACTTTAATGTTTTCGTATAGATGTGAGATTATTTCATTACTTGTTGTGTTGCTTGTGTTTTTGTATTGACCATCGCAAATGTTGTAAGTACAATTTAGTGCGATAAGGTACTTGTCAATACCATTATGATCTTAAAACCAATCGGTTGGTTGTAGTTTAGAACGGCGTTAGTTTAACAGTTGATGACAAAGATTGGACAGATGCTATAACAGCTTGAATACTAAAGATAAATCCCGCACGAAAATAAGCGCGCCAACACATACTAATTAGCTTAGAACTTAAACAGATAAATTTTATAGTAACTATAACTTCGAAAGCTCTTCAAATCCAGGTACCAAACAAAGAAATCGCTTTAAAATATGACATTAACGAACCACAAATAAGTAAAACATTATGACGTCCCCCAATTAAACTGCCAGTGGGCACACAAGCGGCACACCCGGCGTTCCCTGCAGGAGTTCGCTTATCACATGTTTTATTCTCCCGATGCGCATGAGTCGCAGTTTTGCGAATGCACCGATCTTATCTAATGTCCGCGGTGATTATGCATTTTGCATAATGGAATCGATGCGTGCTTTGTCTGGTTTGGACCCTGTTTTATATTTATAGCGATAATATTTTATATGTTTATGATAAGTTTGCACAAATTCGTTAACGAGAGGTTGTTGCCACTGGGTGACGGTTACTTTTACGATAATGACAGGTTATCATTTTGAAAATAAAATTAATTTTGTTACAAATACGTTTTTTTTTAAATCGATTACTAAAATTTTTTTTCTTTTTTTTTCTCTAAAAAAACGTTGCCCCACACTAGGATTTCTCTTGTATCGTGGGTGCGTTTACAGACACAAATCTTCACATGCACAAACGCCTAGACCCAGAAAAACTATTTGTAGGCCATACAAATATTTGATCCGTGCGGGAATCGAACCCACGATCCGTAGCGCAGAAGCTAATCGCTCAGCCAAACGTGTCGTCGTTAATAAGACGAGTCAACATCCCATGTAGGTAACCCTCTATTACGCGCGAAAATCCAACTAACTTTCATAATAGGTAGGTACTCAACTACTCATTCTCAATCAACATGAAAGTCAAAATATTAAGGGCTCGCCCACTTCTGTCGCTGAATTGTTATTAAATCACACAATACTTGATATTCCGCAGGCGCTAATAGAGGCGGCAGTTCCCGAGTGGTAACCCTGCGGTTTCTTCAAATTAGCGCGGTGATTGGTATCGGACGACGGTCGGACACGTGGCGGCCGGAATTAGGTACCTACGTACTGCATTTTCATGTTACTTTGCAAAAGAAGACTATTATTTCCTTATACTGTTTGTTATTCTTTGTGATTTTGGTTTAAGGATGATGTAATAATTGACAGATATTTCGTGTTTTATAATAGTAGTATTTTTATATTTAATAATAATTTAAGTCTAGGGTTATTTTCTTTTATCGTCATCCGTAGCCCATAAACGTTCACTGTTTAACATAATAGACCATTCTTCTTCTCTTCTTGAAAAAAGAAGTAAGTACAGGACGATGCTGCTGCCAACCTTTAGGACAATTTCTATTCTTCTTGAATACTTATCTAAAATTAAGTAGGTATACCAGAATTTTCTTTCAAAGTCAATGGTGTGTTATTAATAAACAACGCAGTAACTTGTTTAATAACGTATGTTATAGTCTAGCGGTTGAACGCTTCCCTTCCATGCAGGAGGGTATGAGTTCAATCCCGGCCCTTACGTCTGACTTTTCGAATTCATGTGTGGATCAGAATTTGATTATCACTTGCGTTAACGGTGCAGGAAAAATATCGTAAGGAACCTGCGTATAAAGTTCTCAATGCTGTGTGTAGTCTGCCAACCCGCGCCAGGCTAGTGTGGTGGACTGAGGCCTAAACCCTTCTCATTCTGAGAAGAAGTCCGTGCCCAGCAGTGGGACAGTAATGGGCTAATTATGTTATGTATTTTATTAAAGAAGAGCTCGTGGCTAATTATCAACCGCGCGGATCATACGACTTGCGAGGTTAAGCTGCGCTTGCCGCGGTTAGTCCGTGAATATGACCATTCGTTACACATCGAGACGCCTCCGTGCCTCGGAGAGCACGTTAAACAGTCGGTCCCGGGTGTCATACGAATACCTATGACAGAAGTCCGAAAGCGTGACAATCGGTCTAACCTTACAATATCTGCATTGCCTAGTAACTGGGTTGCGGAAGTCTGATGGCAGTAGCTCCGTGTACAATACTGGTATTCAGCCGCATCTGGTTAGACTGAAAGCTGACCCCAACATAGTTGGGAAAAGGCTAGGCAGATAATTATATGTATATCATTAAAGTTACAATTTTATTTGAAGTTACCTCTATCTTCACAGTTTACAAACAGCCCTAAGATTATACCTTTCATTATTTTACTGCTTCCCTTCGACATGGGACATATCAAACAAGGTTCGGTAGTAAATCAAGAAATTAAGCTATTACGGCCACATCACAAAGTCGGTTCTCCTTTTAACTTTGAACTTTTTTATAATACAGAACAATTTTTAGACTTCCGGACGACAACGCACGGTATGTAACGACTTTATAATTTGAAACATGTTTTTGTTATCGATAAATATAAGAGAAAGCATTTTGGGAACTTTTTTTAGAAGTTAGTACTTACTTACTGTTTTTTTTTATGAACTAAAACGGAGTGTCCTGAGCGTGTTTTGCTTTACAAATTACACAAAAACATCTGCACAAAACAAAAATATGCTTTACGCGCCCAACGGAGAACGTGTGGAGGTTTTTCTGTAATGTGTACTACAAAACAAATAGGTATAGAAGGTCCGCCAGGCAATTTTAAAACCTTAAATTGTATAGGTACTATTATGTTGACTTTTATATGAATTGGCAATATCAGATAAATGATACATTAGCCATTGAATATTATAACCTTTGACAACATTCACTCAGAAGACAAACATCTTGAAATTAACACCTACTCAAAAAATTTATTCCTTCATCACTTTACATTAAAAATCAAACAACTCTCAAACCTAAAAAACAACAGCAGCTACTTAAATTCCAAAAATAACTTGAAATAAAGAACCCTTAACATAATAACATGCCCAAAAAATTACCACTTCAAGTAACATACTGAGTTCAAACACGATGATATAAACAAAGGCGAACCGGGGACGTCCAGCCAACCGATGCGAATCCCATGAGACCTTCACAAGGCATAAACCCCCCCCCATCCCCTTGCCACTTCTCCCCCCTGTCTTGCCTCTTGCTAGCCCCGGATGCTCGTCCCACTTGAGCTTTTCTTTTATTCCTTGCCTACTCTTATGTTTATTTTTGTTTTCCGTTAGCCGGCGGAAATAATGGCGTTGGGATGTTGAGGATATTACCTACAAGGGTGTTTTGTTGGAAATTGTGTACCTATTTAAAGTTCATTCGTATATCCATTTGCAGAAGACTCATATTCTTTGCAGAAGTATTATTCTTGTAATAAAGAAGAAAAAAAAAAATTCTTAGTTTTAAGGAAGAGAACCAGTACAAGTCGGTTTTAATCTCTTTATTAAAACCTAAAAATACTATTTTCAGGAGACTTTTTACGAACCTTACTCAAAAGTACTAATAACCAAGCGGGATCTTGCATTTAATCATCGGAACTTAAAAATCTTATTTTATACTCGATAATTTTTCGAGACATCAATACTTCGATAATTTAGTTACTACAAATATCCTTAAAAAAATACATCCTTATGACATTACCTTAATTAGTCATATCAAATGAATTAATAACATATCCATACATTCATTCACAACTACCTTCCTTTCGTCTTTTTCATGAAAACCAAAGGCGCAATTAATGCGGATTCCGCATGAAACTCCACAATATTCTTTCGTATTCCCAAGATGACCTTTTGTAGGCGATAGAGTTGTGGAGTGCCGTCATTATTCTGTTCCCATTCAGTTCTATATTTTACCACATTTTAAAAACAAATGAGCATCGTGCATTGAGAACAAACCCTCGCAGAACGTACCTACATTAATTAAGCGCGTTACTGTTTTCAATTACGTGCTTTTTGTTTCGACAATTTGTATTTATGAGAGTAGACATAGATTAATGTTGATTATGAAGATATGAGAGAATAACGTATTGAGAAAAACATGGAAAACCAAAATCGAGTGTTATTAGCACGTAAATAAAATAAACTTGTATTTACTGCAAGGTAGGTAATATACTGTCATAATAATTATGTTTATTCCTTAACCTACTGTGTGCAGTTAGAAACGAGTTGAAAATTGCCTATAAACACTACAATTATAGGTACCAGTTTTGATTTAAATTCTAATTAAATAACAATATAAGTCCCTATGATACTTAATTATTCCTGAGCATTATCGGTACTCATCTTCAACATTGTTTAATACCTCATCAAATCTTCAAGAAGAACCAAGACTATTCTCAAAACCACATAACAGTGCAAATTGAAAATCATTGTCTTCACATTACTACAATATTTAACGGCTTAACAACTAAAGCATATACAACACTATACATACTCACTAAGGCTGTGTACACATCAATAGCTGATGCCACAAAAGTGCGAAACCACCACAGTCGAGAGAAAAGATTAATAAAGCTTAGAACACACTCAACACCTGTCCTTTGTCGCTAATGGACCGCCTCTAATCTCTCGGGAAATAGTGTGGTGAGGAAAAAATAAGAAAAATGTTGCTTTAATATTATTTGTGGTTACAATATTTATTTATATTGTTCTTTTGTTGTATTTAATAGTATGTAGCTATCTACGAAAATAGTTTTACAAAATACCTATTTGAATAAATACTACATTACTAAGCAGTTTCTTTGGGTAACTATACATAATTAAAAAAAAGAAAAGTGACCTAAATATTTGCTTATACTTTTAGCGCTCGTTAGCACGAGAGCTTTTTCAACGCGCGTTAAAAAAGCGTCCAGCGCACGCAATAGATAAGCTGCGTTAAAAAAGCGCTATCGTGTGAACACATATACGGCTTGCTATTAATTGTTGTGTTAGCCCTCGTTCGTACGAACGCTTTTTCAACGCGCGTTAAAAAAGCGTCCAGCGCACGCAATAGATAAGCTGCGTTAAAAAAGCGCTATCATGTGAACACATATACGGCTTGCTATCTGTTGTATTAGAACGCTTTTTTAACGCGCGTTGAAAAAGCTCTCGTGCGAACGAGGGCTAAGTCTCACCCAGCATAGATATTTATGTTAAAAAATTAGGTAAGTATATGTATATAAATACTTAAATGGACAAACTTTAGTTGCACCAAAGTCAAGGAGCTATCTAGCTAGCCCTCTCCAGACTTGCCGAACAAGAAGTCTCCAAAAATTAAAAGTTACATTCCAGTTCCAACCGGTTTGAGCTGGAAATAATTGGAGGAGACTCGAGCTAACCACCCGGATGGGGGTAACAAGCGAGTTATCCGGGTAAAAAGGCAAGACCGGGTAACAAGCCGGGCGAAATGCAGTAACGAGGATGCAACGGAGCTTCTCTCAAGAAGGATGGCTTTGTGGCTGCAAATATTGGCGCGAATGTTGGATGAAACGTTGGTTGCTGCTGGCTAAATCTACAAACTGTGGCTTGAAGAGTATTTTTGAACTTCAGCATGAGGTTACTGCCTATTATAATTAATCTTCTACTTTTCGTGTGATTACTTAGTGACTAAGCTGGTGTCAGTGTTTATGCCGCCCATGAGCCTCTAACTTGGCTTCACTTGCAGTCGAAAAATATCTCTCAGGCATGTTTTCTCATGATGTTTTCCTTCACCGTTTTTATGCAAGTGATCATTATACAATTCGTACATGAATCTGAAAATTCAGAGGTGCGTGCATTGGGTTCGAACTCGAGACCTATAACTTGGCAGTCCGACGGCCACACCATTAGGCTATCAATGCTATTTATAGTTAATGTTATGTTGTGAAGATCAGGAGAGACATATTGGACTGAGAGGTGTGAATAGATTTTGGGAAGACCTTAGGCTCGGCAGAGAGACGGTATTGGTTCATACGTCGATGTTCATCACCCTGTTCGTATCCCAGATGTTTATCAGAGTAATTAGTAATCCATTAATAGAACTGCTACATTTTAACTTTTTTTATTTATTCCCCCATTTCGATCAGCATGTTAGAAAAGTGTTGTAATTATTTATAATCAACAAGTACGTTGAATAAAAATAACATATTCACATTCTCCGTTCCACATACAAAATTCCTAGAAAAAGTTGAGTACGTCAAAAATATACTTCATCTCTGTATACATACAATTAATCATGAATGTTTCATAAAAAAATATTATTACCAACGTAATTATAATACTTGTTTGAAGGAACGGAGCGGAACTATTTCTAAGAATTCATCTTTTACATAGTGTAAGTACCTACATACATACATTTTTCTGAAGCATTAATAAAATATTGAGAAAAACTCATAGTTGAGGGCGCACTATATTCGAGATAGAAGAAAATGGAGATAAGGCGAGTTTACACTGATTAGTTAAAATAATATTATGTAACACTTTAGGGTGGCTTTAGGAGTCAACCCTCGACTAGCATGTGCACATAAAATTTAGCAGGCGTGTAGGTACTTACGGGAGGATAAAGAATAACACTTGTAACCGTACACTATATATATTTAATTATGAATTTACAAAAAGTACAAAGATAACAACAAGGCGTGGTTCGTACAATGCGAGGAGTCCAGGTCTTCTTCAGCAGGTGTGGCACTTAACTGGGTAACTGCAGCGGCGCGAGAGAGGGCCGATCTGCAGTGCGCCCGACCTTTTATAGGCTTGGACCCCCGCCAGTCAGCCACCACCCGTCACAATTATTTTAGTTACAATTGCTTACTAACACACTCATTTGCACTTATCAAAATGTGATAGAAACAATTTTTATTGCTCTAGAAACAAAACCAAGACTATAGCTGCCATTTTATCATAAAATATTTAAAAAACCTGAAAATTCGTAATTTTTTTATGTACTTAACAAAAGTAATGCATAATATAATTAACATCATTCCGGCTTAAGTCTGAGGGGGTTATAACAATTAACATAAACATAACAATATAAAATGTAAATGCGTTTAATAAATGGCAGGCGTTTTATCCGCGGCCCGCTGACGGACATAAACACAATGATTCGTCAAACCCGTCAATCTGACGGCCGTCAGTCGGCGCGCGGGTGTGCGTCAGTCTTTTATTTATTGTTTATTAAAACGATTATAATGGCTCCGATGATTGCCACTATGGGGCCTATCGATAGGTACTTTGTAGTTTTAGATATGCCGAACAGTAGTTGCTAATTTGATGGGTAGGTAGTTGGCCAGTTGCGAAAAAAAAAACAGATACAACGAAATTAATTGGATCGCATCAAAATAAAAATTATGATATTTTTAAATTAGAATAAAATATTTGCTGATCACTGACCGAAAAAAACAATTCTTTGATGTTCTAAAAAAAATATTAAAGTTTTCGATAATGACATCCAACTGCCATCTTTGATCTGAAAAATCGATTTGTATAAAACAAGAACAGAAAACCCACTACAGTGCCAGTTTCAGGCCAAAAGTAAAAAGTCTAATAATAAAATTATTATAATTCAATCTTCACTATCGATCGGCACGTGCCTCTATTTATAAAGATATTAACCTTTTCCCGTCAACAATATGCGGTGAAATGTAAATATTTATTTTTATACAATCCCACCGTTGGAGCTCCGGCAACGCAACTAAAAGTTTAAGAATAGTTCACGAATAAAATTTGGGAAACGTACACAGTAAGCCGCCACTTGCCTTTAGAATAAACATAGTGGTCTTTGTGATCTACTGACGGGCATTACAATAAATGTACCGGGGAACGAACACTTAATGAAATAACAAACACCGAACGCTGTTCAGTGTTAACTATCAGACGGATCTAAATACTTCTTTCTATCTAAACACTGGGCTTTTGTCTATCCAACAGTGCGAGAGGCGATAAAACACAATGATGTATCTGTAGAATGATTTCATACCTGAAGGAGTGCGGAGTTTAATGAAACATTGTTGGAATTGTACAGCTCAAACGATTGTCAAAACAAACCAAAAAACACCTGTTCTTCTGCCTGTATCGAAGAGTAACATGGAATGTATGATCTGCTTATTTTCTCTTACCAGTTGTAAAATTCATTGAGGAAAAAAACGACTCTTGAACTATATACTCGTATTTCTAGGCTACGAGCTACCAGGCTCCTATTGTATAATACAATAAATAAACTATGCCATACCACCTATAAACTTGATGTTTTTATCGTAGCGGCATACTTTATTCGACAAAAGGTGGCATAAAATATTTCATAATGCCATAATTTTATACTTAAGTGGTAAGCCCAATTATGTACGAATTGCTGAATCCAATTGTAATAAAAAAATATCCAATGAATAAAGGGATTCTGGTCCTACTTATTCTGAATTTTATTACCATTAGGTACAAGACTTGCGTCAGAAACAATTGTCACGAAACGTGAAAATATAATCATTATCTGGTCGTTCCGATGATTCCAAATTTAAATCTCAATAAAGTTTGAGATTTGTCGGCCATCTTAATAATGCGCGATATCACGGCAAAATGGCTGGTGTCATTTTAAACCCCCTTTCTTCCGTCCGCAACGATTTTAATAACAACATCTCCGCTTTCTTTATTCGTTCTTTTGAAATCTCTTTTAAGCTGAAGTAAGTTTATTACTAGTCAGATCAGGAATTTCAATCTCACATCCTGAGTGAGTCGTCTTTGATGTAACCGGTGTGAATTGATGCGCAGATAACAATCTTAATTGTTAGAGTATTAGAGTTGAATATTGTGCGGCTAAAACAATTCATTGATGGTTCTTCTAAAACTGAATTTGCACTCATTAATACTATGAAACTCATTCATTGTGATAGTGTCTTCGCAGAAGAGGTGCTGACGTCGTATTATAATATATTGAAAATTATTACGTGCGTACAAACATTATTTATATTTTATATTTAACGGAGATTTCGTGTCACTTAGATCAAATAACAGCACATTATTTACATGTGTTGTGGTTGTGTGTGTTTGTGTGCTTTCAATAGATAGTACAGTCACTGTGGGAGGGGGATGTATCACATTGTAAATGGCTAGCCAACTGTGTTTGGCCATCGAACCGGCTTTCATTTACTATTTTGGGGACAAATAGGTGTACTATTTGTACACTAGGGGACACTGACATTGGATAAGTATTTTCATAACAACTATTTTGTAAATGTTGAAATTCATAAAAAGGATTAAATATTATATATTATTATTATTTTAAATAGGTTATAATGTTGAAAAACTACTTTTTGTCTTTAAAAATGCGGTGACCCACATTAGTACCTAATTATTACAGTGATTTATTATATAAAAATTCCCATGCCACATTAACAATATCATACACAACATCCTAAGAAGCAACGATGTGCCGACTAATATGAATACTAACAAAAACCTAATTAAAATAGGAAATAGAATATAAAATATAATATATCATCGCGTTCGTATAGAATATCAAAGAAAAATAATGTCATTATCTCAAAACGTGGCAGATCAAAAGAAACAACGTCAATACAGAATGAGCGATCTTCATAATAACATTCATAATGGGCTCTTGTAAAAAAAAATCTAAATTAATTTCCCCGATCCGTTTCTTGGTACAAAAGAGGCTATCTCTTTGATAGACTTTCTTGTACAGTCGCTAACGGTATGAGAATGACACGGGTTAGTTTATTTTTTTGATGTAGAGGAAGGAAGAATTTTGTCAAATATGTATTGGGATATTTTTTGGGATTAATCATCTTGGTGTGAGTTTTAATTATTTAACCCTATCTGAAAACATCAGACTTTTGACTTTATAATTGACTTTTCATCAATAAATATCAGTGGAATTTTTGCAACAGAGTTTTGTCTCGTTAGATTAGATTTTGCCAGGACTATCTGCTAAGTTATCTCCATAGATTGTGTAATCCATTATAACTAGTATGAAATTATTAAAAAAAAAAACAAGTTTTTGTTGGTTTTACACAATAAATGTGTAGGTACAAAATAATGTTTCGTTATGGCATCGACTGTACGTAATAATTTATGCAAGTGGTCAGCGATTGCTGAATAGGGTTCTTTTAATCATAAAATTATTTTCTCCATACAAATAGATCCCTCATGAATGGCCCGGGTTTCTTAAGAAAATGTTAAGTGCATTAAATTCTGTTTAGAATAAAATCAATTATCTCTACCTCGGGAATTTTTTCGAGCGGAACTCAAAAGGAAATTATGCTTGGAATAATTTTCTTTAAGATAATAGACTTTTCGTGTATTGAAAAGAAATATGGTGTGTATCAGTAAATTATAAAAAGTGAAACCAAATAAGTGAATGGTTATTTTTTATTTTTTTCATGTTAAGCTTTGTTAATTTTAATCTGATAAATGTAGGTACGTTAATTATACAAGGTTAGTCGGAAAGGGGGTACTAAGCCGCGGGCCACCTAAAGTATCACTGATGACTATTTTAAAGCAAGTGTAAAAATTTCAAAATTCGATAATTTTTATTTGCATGCAAAAATATTTTAATTGTAGTTTTTTTTAAAAAAAATTATACCTGCTTTAGTTATGAATTCAGAAAATTGATTTTCTAATCCGTGACTCCAAATATGACCTAAATTGTAAAAACAGCTGATCATAGCTATGGACAGATAGATTTTAGCATATTTTTTACGAAATCTTTGAAAAGCTATTTCTCTTAAACTATTGAGTTTTGGTGAAAGTTGTAGAACAAAAGTTATCCCTTATTATGGGTACTTTAACACCCTTTCGGCTTAGTACCCCCTTTCCGACTAACCTTGTATAGTAAATTACTTAGGTAATTTTCTTTTTTATTTGCAGCGCTTCGTTTGTTTTGCCTTCAGGAGGTACGTATTGCTATGTTATATCGTCGATTACAGTTTTAGCCATAGAAAAATTAAATAGTAAATAACTTCACTCATCTAATCTTAAAGACATAGAAACCTAAGTAGGTATATGAAGTATCATTGTAATATAGGTAGGTACCTATTACGAGTAGGTATGTTTTCCTTTCATTAATCTACCTTTTTAATCCAATTAATTTAGATTATTTGTAAAGCAATCTACAATTTGGGTATTGTAGGTATACATAACATATTGAATTGAAGTCATTAATAACAAAAAACAAACATCGCCTAATTTGCAAAAGCTCTTACGAGTACACAATCATCAGAATTCGAAATTCGAACGCCTTTGATTTCAGAACGATTATGTACCGAACGCTAATAAAGTCACCATTTTATTTTGATCCCTCCCCTTCCCCTCCCGCTCTCATTTGTAAGGCAACAGAGGGGTAAACGAATGGAAATCCACGGCCTAACTTAAATAAGCTTCTTATTCAATATAAGCAGAGAAATGTAAACAGACAATCAGTTATTTTAAAGATAGAATTTGAATTCGCGAATAAGGGGTGAGGGGTCGCGGGGGAGGGCTGTATGTAATTTGACAAACGCTTTGAAACGACTTCGATTAGACTTCGTGTTTGAATTTTGAATGTTAATTTTATCTACGACAAAATATACTTAGTATGAATGACTTCATTTAAGAACTTTTGTTAGGAGTACCTACGAAGTAGGTACCTACCGTATGTGATGTTGATTCAATCTTCTTGCTTTTCTTTATAACGTACGAAGAATTTCAAGTATCATTTGAAATCATCGGATACTAATCTTAAAAATGGTTGGATATTATAATTTTTAAAATTGCACAACAATAATAGAATTATAGAATAATAAAAGATAATATTATGTGTTAACCACTTCTTATTAAAATTTGACAGAATCACATACAGAAATCAAACTAAATATTCAAATAGCACTCATTTGCATACACTTGTGCCGCAAGAAAAAAAAAACTTTATGGTTTTTATTTTATCTGTGACATTAATCTTTCCGCCAATTCAGAAGAGGTGTTTTATAGGGTACGCTTTCCAGTCCCGCGATTACGTAAATGGAAAGAATCGGCAGCAAACAACGCGCCCCGTCCTCTTTGAGACTACCGAATGTAATCTGTTTTGTTAATTTTCAACGTCGTCTGTCGGTGTTTTTCAACTAAGTCCCGGGAAAAGGAAAGGTTAAGTTCTGTTTGCTTTACCCCGGGAATGATTATTGAGCGTTTTCTTACCCACCGCTACAAATAAATGGAAACATTTGTATTTGTTTTTGTAGATTGTGTATGTAAAAGTACCTATTTATTATGGAACGGATTGGCTTTTTTTTAAAATAAGATTTGAAACAAAACGATTTTTTTGAAATTGTAATTTCATTTTTGTTTAATATTCAGCTAGAAATTTCAGAATAGAGATAAAAGTTTAACTAGTTCAGCAGTTCTCATGGCATCTTTCACGAAAATCCTAACAGAAGCCACAAACCTTTATCGTTTCTGGTGCGGAGTACGAACTAACACATACACAAGCAACTAATTAAAATATCAGCATCCATACAAGCGTAAGACGGAATATTAAACCATTATGTATCAGGGGACGCCTTATTTGAATAAGCACAAATTGTCAAAGAGATTTTATCTGGTTAAACAAAGATGCTCCTTCTGTTAGCTTTTGCCCCTGTGTGGGGGTGCCTATTTAATGGGATCGGCTAATACGCTTGATGATGCCTACGATTTTGTTAACCCCCTTGTTAATAAGGGTGTTTTGTTTCGTTCTCCCGGATCGGAGAGATAAGGACGGAAGATACGATTATGAAAATGCGGTCGTATGATATCGTAAGCCGCTTATTTGTTGTTATTGTTGTTATTACGGTTAAGAATGATTTAAGCCTTTATTGCGTACAGATTTATGTAGCTATTGAAATAAAATGAGAGTTTAAATGATTGATTTGGACGTGTCGTTGGATTTTCTTGCTGTGATGCAGTTTTTCAGCTTTTGAAGTAATGACGGTAGGTACAGTAGGGTTGACGTATTTCCTGCCGGGGTTGCGGTGCATGCTTTTGCGAATCCCGCGGCCCCGACCGTACGGTTAGGAGAAGTAACACCGTTGGTTTTTAGCCGGTAAGAGTCCGGCGGAACCCCTCGCCTTCCACGGGCGCGCGGGACAGCCGTGAGGATGTTCCAACGAGAAAAAAAAATGTTTGACGTATTTGATTTCATTTTTTTTTTTTCAAAAACTGCCTTCCTAACTTCCTACCTGTTATTAGAAATTGATCGAACTAACATCTCTGATTGATTTCCAGAAACATGTAGGCTACCTATTTACCTGTTCAAGTGAATTAAACTGAATAGCAATGAATGGTAGGATATTATAGGAATGAATAGTGGAGTTTACCTGAAGTAATTTCTTGTTATCATCATAATAGGTAGTGGAAACATTTTGATTCTATTTTATCTCACAAAACAGAAACACAGAGCGAATAGAAATAACTCCTTTGGGAAATTAAACGTAACAAATAACAGCTAACATTACGAAAAACACTGACAGGTAATTTAAAACTACACGTGTTCTATCTAAAAACGTTTGCATCTAAAAATAAGCGAGCTATCCATACTAATCACACTCAATATACCCCACAGTTGAAACCGCAAACAAAAATAGTTTCCCCATTAAAACATCTCGAAATCACGGACAATCATCAATCCCAATTAAGAACATCCCTAATGTGAGAAAAATCCGACAAAACATCGCCCAATCACGTCGTCCACAAAGGCCGCTTTACACCCCACCCTCTTTTTTTAAAATCATCTCTGTAGTCTGTCCCCCACGGCACGTCATCGTGACGAAAGATAGGAGTTACGTCATTAGCGCGTGCCGCGTCATTCCGACACGATTTGTCGGCGTTTATCGCGCGATTTTTTGCCGCGAACGCGTGCTATCGCCACACGTACAATATGCGTAAATTTTTCGCTAGCTAATGTGTTGGAAGTAACTTTTGCGAGATAAGCGATGAAAGCAAACGCTGAACGCTCCGTTTTTTGTTCGGTAATTTTCTGTAGGAAAACGTTTATGATGCATTAATTTGTAACGTTGGGAAAACATATTTGTATTAAGAAAATTAACGACTAAGAAAAATTGAGAATAAATAAAAGAAACTAACTTTTAATTAAGAATAAATGCACTATTTTGCAATAAAAACAATCGAGTTAATCACACTGGCAGCTAGAAGAAAAACAAGGAAAAACTTAAAAAAAAAAATTAACAGCCATACAACACTGGCTACATAATTTTAACGCAATCCGACTGAAAACAAAAATGGTAAACAACAAGAAAAAAATGCTCATAACCATTTTTTTCTCCCAAAATACTAACCCTTGCCAGCATAATGTGGAAATAAAAACATGACTTTAAAAACCATTATTTTCGCGGTACAAAGTTCGTTCGGATACGAGCATGAGGGGTAAACGCGGGCACTAAAAAGCACAAGAGCGCTTCAAATGGCACGCGTCACAGACCACAACAAACGAACGCGGCGGATAGAAACGACAATCGGCATAATTTTAATTAGAGAAAAATTGCCGCGGCGAAATGCGCAAGTACCGTGTGTACCGTCAGATAGTGTAATCTGTGCCAGTTAAAAAAAAAGGACTGACAGATAGATGTTCGTCTTGAATAAATGGCGAACTTGAATTATTGAAACTTTCGTAGCTGTCATAATAATAAATGGTTTTTCTGGAAAAGCTTTTTCTTTTGCTAAGTTATATTTTACAACCCGAAGAAAAACTAAAGGCTTAGGTATTGCGGATCGATTCAATTTAGTATCTCTGCCAAAAAGTCGTACTACTTTCGTTCTTTAATACCTGCTTCTATTTATAGAATATTAATTAATTCATATTTATCATGCTGACGGTAAAAACTCATCGGAACAATACTCGAGGAACCCTTTCTGCAAACAATTAGCGCACAAGTGCACTCGGAACAACGGCAATAGAGCGTCCCTCTAGCGGCTAGAGTGGTGCAAAAGCTTCCGACTGGCTGAAAACCATCGTTCCTTTGCCTTTGCATCCTCGGTCGCCGCCCGTGGCTCAACAGCGCGTGCACATTGCCAGCCGCTTTTGTTTTTAATCTGTGGGAATGTATAGAATTTTTGACGTTTCAAAAAACTTTCTTTTATTTGTTAGTTGCCTGCTTGGAAACCTAGGTAGGTAGTTTCGGTACCTACCTATATGCGACAAGAGAATATTATATGTGTCATTTGGTTTAAAATCATTTGTTAAGAACACTGTGTCAAAAAATTGTGTTCATCATTTTCATTAAGTTAGTCAATTTTTTTATTGGTAAGACTAGCAGCGTTTTTTCATGACATTTACATTATTAACAATTCTTAATTTATTATCATGAAGGCTCTTTCGTCCCGTTGCTTCAATACTTTGATAAGAACTAACAGAACATTGCGATATCATTAGAAATAGATTCCAGAAGTGGGTGTAGCAATTGTAAGTATTGACAGGTTGTTACTTCATTGTCAGCTGGTATCGCCAACTGTTATCGACTCTCATTCTATTTCCACGACACGAGAAGATAAGAACTAGGCAGTAGATAGTACACCTGCACTTTGTTTTCAGATCATTATCTTTAGTTACCGATAAATAATAGTCTTAGGATGGTGTTCACCAACATTAATCATCTAGCTAATCAACTGTTTATCTTAACTTAACATAACATAACATCACGCCTTGTATTCCCTGAAGGGTTCGGCAGAGGGGTTTTTTAGAACACCCTCATTTCGCCAGTTAAGTTTAAGTCCCATGTAATAGGCCCGAGCCTATTGCCACTAACCGGGCACAAACCCAGACTCCGGGATGCTACTGAGAAATTTCTAATGGAAAATTCTAGGGATCTATCCCAGGACCCCATGCTCAGTGGTCGTGCTTGCGACCACTACACCAAAAAGGCACCTAAACTTCTATTACATTTTTCCAGTAAACGGTCGTTTAACTAGAAAAAAAAAGAAAAAAAAAATATTTGCCACAATCACAAAGAAAAGTTATTTTTGCTGCGACGATTTTACAAAATACTAAAGGAGAATAAACCAGTTTTTGACATTTACTTAGTAGTCAACGATCAACGTGCAACGTGTGGCTCAGATTGTGAAAAATGGGTGTCCAGTTCAGCATAATGTCAGGTTATTATACCTGACGCAGCTGATATTCTGCTCGATCCCTGTTGCGACACAGGAATTAAATTAATATTGGTGAACACTAGTTACTTTTACAAGGTTAGTCGGAAAGGGGGTACTAAGCCGAGGGGCACTTAAAGAATCACTGATGACTATTTTAAAGCAAGTGTTAAAATTTCAAAATTCGATAATTTTTATTTGCATGCAAAAAGATTTTTATTTTAGTTTTTTCAAAAAAGAAAACATACCATAGCTTTAGTTTTGAATTCAGAAAATTTAAGTTTCTAATCCGTGACCCCAAATATGACCTAAATAGTAAATACAGCTGATCATAGCTATGGACAGGTAGATTTTAGCATATTTTTTACGAAATCTTTAAAAATCTATTTCTCTTAAACTATCGAGTTTTGGGGAAAGTTGTAGAACAAAAGTTATCCCTTATTATGGCTACTTTAACACCCATTCGGCTTAGTACCCCCTTTCCGACTAACCTTGTATAAAAAAACAAAAGACAGGCAGAAACCAAAGCAATTGTAGACTGTAGGTACTTCAAGAAACTTGAGAAGTATATATACTTCCATATTACGATTAGAAACGGACTTAATATCCACCATTGTATAAAAGTAATTTATTTGACAGCAATAAACCATTTACTTAGTTGTGCTGCTGTAATAATGCATTTCTCTTGATTGTAATCATAACTCCAGTCCTTTGCTTATATCCCCATATATTTCCTTTATGAGGAGCATATAGACATTCTCTCTGTGTAGCAAACACGTAAGCTTAGTATAAAAGCAATAAAAACACCACAGATCAAATAACCCGACTTATCTGAATGACAAAACGTTGAAATCCTTGAGTATTACTTTAAAACGACGAACATTCCAAACTGTCTGATAAGAAAGTTTAATAACAAAACGTATTTTATGTTAACGGCGATGATGTACTCTTAATTAACAACTTCAAGTTTGTTGTGCCTAAAAACAAGTGGCGTGATTCTCCGAATTGTTATCTCATCACTAATGTTTCATTAACCACTAATGCTAGGTAATAATTTCGTTAAAATATGAGAATAAACCACCATTCAAAGAACTCGAGATTAAAAAATTAAAAAACCAGTTCTGATTGGTCAGCATTGTTCGTTTTTTAAAAGACCTTCTTTTTAATTTATAAAATGCGTTATCGTCAAGATTGTATCAGGATTTATAATTTTTGGTTTTGTCTAATGAGTTTGTATGTAATTTGATATATTCAAATATTAATGTTTTTTAACCATATAAATGATCTTTCGTTTTATAAGAATACTCGTTTAGACTAAATGCAGAGTAAAATAAGAATCAATATTAATTATAATAAACCCAGTAGTTTGGACATATTCATTCTAAAATGGATAGGTTTAATGATCGTTTGATGATAATATTATCTCAAGTCTACTTTCAGTATTCAGTAGGAGGCCTAAATGATGTCAATTCTGTTTGTTCTTTAAAACAATGTGTTACAAAACAAAGGTCTATTAAATACAAACAGTCAATTACAAAATAATAATTAAGCACTTATAACCTACTTGCGTAACAAAGGCTTGAAATATACTAAGTAGTTGTGTATAATTAATTCCCACAATGCAAACCTTTAAAGCCTCTCTGAACGTCTGAATCCTCAGTACATTGTAATTATTGGATGAAAGTAACCTGCCTGTATGATAAATGAGGCAAAGACGACCCGTCATTGTTCCACCAATGAAAGAGCTTTTGTCTATGGGCCGAGACAAAACCCTCGCTCGTTGTCTATGCCCCGCTCGGCTCACTCCTTTGTCGACCGTCGCGGTGTATTGTCGTGCGATGCGTCGGCGGAATCATTAAATGTGTTTAAAAAGAACAAAGAAAAGCTTTGCAAATATTTGCGAAATTCTCACGGCATGAAATACTGTGCTTACATAATTAAAACGAAGCGCGGTATCTCCGCCACATTATTAAATATTATGTTGTTTTTACCAACTTTGCATAAACGTGGTTTTTATTAACGAAGAGAACGACAGGAAATACATATTTTATAGCAATTTTATACTAATGCAAAACATAAAAAAATGTGTCCGATCAGATTAGACGCGGATTTTTATTGGCGTGAATTTATTAAATATTTTAGGTTGCTCTGGATTATAAAATATTTCCTAACCCACAACAACCTGTATTTAAAGATTGATTTGGTTACAACTTTTCAATTGCTTAAAGTTAATTAATTCCTCGAAGAAAGATCACTAACACACTAGAATACTAAGAAACATGAAAACAATACTTAAAGGCGGCCATATTGTGTAGAAATGCGCGTACGCAAGCACAAAACCTTATTGTGCGCCCATATGGGAATATATCGCTTGTTTTGTCATCCTCATTGTTGCTGACAGACAGACGGACAACTGAAAAGACAGGCTTTGAATAGTTATGTAAGCAGGAAGGCACGTTGTGAATACTCTTAGCTACGAGGTTAAATAATTCTATGCGCGTTTGTTTAATGTTTCCGTTGTTTCGACTAGGTTTTTTTTTACAAGAGGTTTTATTGTAAATAGAAAAATGTATGTTTCAATTTTCTTTTATCTGCCAGGCTAATACTACAGAGAAGTAAATTCATATATTTGTTACAGCTTCTGTAAACCATGATCAAATTAGAACTTACCGATCCTTTTGTGTTAAAAAGGGACCTTTGCATCCATATTCTAAGACGTTCCTCCAAAACTTACTCGAGTCGACATAAACGTCCTCGACTCGAGATTTTTTCTCAGTCGAGGTAAGGAATCATCTGTCAAACTTAAGGTACCTCGGAACCTACCTTAAGGAAGGAAATGTCAAAGTTCGTATGTAACAAAAATGAGTTTTGAAGACTATCGAATATGTTTACGATAATCCGTACAACTATTAATCGAGGCGTTATTTGCGCGATGCAGATAACTCAAATTATGACGTAATGACTTCTCGAGGAACCCCGAAGTTCACTCGAAATTGCGACTAAGAATACAATTTTGAAGGTGTTTTCGAGGCCGTCCTGAGGAACGTCTTAGAATATGGGTGATAGTATTGCTGATGCGTTACCAACCATAGAGACTAAGTTGAAAAGTCTTACGTGTCTGTAATTTCACCGGCACCCATACCTTACAAACCGGAACACAGCAATTATACTTGGCGGCAGAAATAGTCATGGTAGTGATACTTCCGTGAACGAACTCCTTCACAAGAACCTCTATTACTACTACACCTTCATAATGGCTGGCCGTATTATGTTTAACTAGCTTTTACCTGCAGCTTCGTTTGCGTGTTGTTTTATTCTCACCTCGTTAGGCGAGGAATTTTGAAAAATTCTCCCTTCGTAGATACCTACGCTATAAAAGGTATCGACTGTCAAAATTTCATGTTTCTTAAATGTTTTCAAACTTTCGTGATTTGTACACATTATAAAAATACTAATTCGGGTCTAATCGCGTAGAAAATTTATAAGGCAGAAAAACACCTTATTTATCCCGACGTTTCGACTGAATTTCACCGGCTGTGGTCACGGGTAGACTGAAGTGGTGGAACAGTTGTCATCTTCGTGAAGCAAGGGTATTTTCATCTACCCTCACTTGATCTTGATTTTTAAATGTAATGTATTTTTCTGCCTTATAAATTTTCTACGCGATTAGACCCGATTTAGTATTTTTATTCATGTTTCTTACTCCAGCGGTTTAGGCTATGCGTTGATCGATCAGTCAGTCAGTTAGTTTTACCTTTTATATTACAGATTACAGTCAGATATAATTTTGTGTTTTAGACCGAGTTATAGTGATTGTTTTTACAGCACACAGTTCTTCAGAACCATTTTAAATACAACTGTGAACATTGAAAAAATGATACAAATACGAGCTGTGCCCAGAAGTTTTAACAGGAGCTATTTAACAGTATTTTTTGAAGACCGATTTAAAAATCCTATCATATTCTGAACAGATCATATCTCTAACGTCAAGAGGCTGTATTTCATTTATGCCACAAGTTTAACTGACATGTTAGGTAATTAATTAAACAAACCCATACAACAGGCAGCAGTTGTTTCGTAAAGCACCTCTCTAGTACCGATTCCATCGCTTTCATGGCTTGCATGCTAATAGTCCAATTTATCACAAACCCGCTATCCACGATTTAACACGAAAACATTTTTTCCTTCACCTTGTAACTGTGTAACAACTACTTAGAGACACCATCCATTTTATTTTGGAAACAAGTTAAGCTGCGGTCATTAACGCGGCCAGTATTGTGTATAAATCATATTAATATTATGTTATTTTTGTCGCTCCATTATGAATCTTCCGTGGTTTTAGTAAGAAATCTGATTAATAGCGTTTTTAGTGTGTTTGGTGAAGGAATTGTGACTGGTTATTATATTGTTAGACGGGAAAGCTGCCGTGTGGTCTTTCAGTGTCGTAAGAGGTGATAAAGATATTAATCTTCTTCTTTCGTGTTACCACGAGCTATATGACTATAGCTGACGAAAACATTTGCCATCAGCATGTTTGGTAGTGAGGGTGACTGCCCAGAGTGCACCGGGTGCGCTGGACGGAGATACTGAAGCATCGTTACTCGTGGAGATTGTTTTAATGCACCTCTAAAGATAGTATGGACGTAGTTAAGCGAAAAGGATCCAACCCACAAAATTATCGAAAATGAGTTATTTAAATCAAAACACTTCTTAAATTTCTTAAGCCAAACTACACAAAACAACATTTTAACAAGTAAAAAATTATACGTTTGTCCCTTAATTACAATAAAACCAAGAAATTTAAATCAAAGAACCAATGAAGAAATACAGTCTAAACTTAAAAATTGAATATCTCATAACTGTGTGGGTTGGATCCTTTTCGCTAAACTACGTCCGTATGTCAGATGGACTGACAGTAACATGGATCCGGGAACAAATAACATAATAAACACCTGATTGTCCAGAAGTTGTCCAGTAGCAGTTGCTAAGCGTTAAGCGCTAAATCCTCTAGACTTCTGCAACTTCTTTCCCCGTGTGGGGATGGGTGAGAATATAAAACTTCCTCACCGCACGCTGGGAATAGACGCGTGTTGTAAGATTCAACAAAAACCAGCACGCGATGTGGTATGATCTTTACGGTCCGCCTGGCTAGCTACCACCCTCACATTAAATTACGGCGCCAAGCAGTTTACTGTGTTCCGTTGTGTGTATGTGAAAGAAAGAAGACTATAGGGGAATCCCTGTATATTTCTGTTCCTTAGATTCGTGTGTTCCATCTTAGACCTTGTCTGCGCTTACCATCAGGTGAGACTAGGGCCAACACGACCAAGTCAAGAATAAAAAAAAAATTACACCGTGGACTCTCCTGCAGCAAGTCGACTTCTGGATGTTCTACAGACTTGCCTGACTTGCCGCAAGCTGCGTGTAAGGTTTTACCAAATCTTGCTTTTAGTTTAAACAAGACTTTAGTGCTTTAAAGCAACCCTAACATTTTGTATGAAGAATGTTGCTTAAAATTATGATGTGCTTGCATACATCATACTAACAGCTTTTGCTTAGGGTTGCAGAGAAAAACTTTCAGCTGCTCTACCAGAAGCCATAAATTCATCATATCATGAAATAATTAAGGAACAGGAAGTGCGTTGGCTCTTAGATTCATTCGATTCGAGCTGTAAGTCGAAAAACAATAATAAACAAGAAGAAAAGTATGGGTATTTAGTGGAATCAACACTGTCACAGATAAAAATGAATTTATTTTGATTGGTGCTTTGTCCTGCAGTCGCCGCCGATGATATGCACCCGGCCTTATCTCGTTACATCGTTAGTCAAGTGGGTTGAGAACACTGATGGTTTTGTCGAATCTGTCGAAGCGTGGGACTAGACATCACCATGGTGTGAACTAGCTATCACCATTATTTATTTATTTATTTGATTTTTTATTAAACACTTCAAACACACCACAAATTAAATTCGACCTTGTACCACGAATGATAAAGTTTAATTTTGTATGTTAATCGTGGGGGAGTATTATCGAAACTAATCTTTTACGACTGCTTTGTCACACCAGTAGGTCCGACTTTATTGCAAGATAAATTCCCAAATCTATTTCGGAAGGTACGCTTTTGACATATATATGATAATGTGTTTGTTGAAACTGAAGCCGTGAAATTAAAAACCATTGCTATAAGACAATATTGTGTTGTATTAATTCACAAAGTTTTTAAATACGTCCCGTTTTGAATATTTTGAACGCCCTTTTATTGCTCTCAGTCAAATAAACACATTCAAGTGTGTATTAAGATTCGTATATGATTCCAGTTACTGTTTATAGGCGTATTATTCAAATAAAAACTATAAATATTGACAAAAAACTATAAAAGAGAATGTGTTTAATAGTCATATTTATGTATGAGCTAGGTTTAAGTGTAACCTAAGCAATGATTTTTACTTACACAAGAATATTTTTATACACACATAATTTAAAGCTAGAAAGCGACAATGATCTTTCGAAAGACCGACCGCACCTACATAAAAAAATAAAATAAATGATTTATTGAAATAAATATACTTTGACCTCAGATTAACAGGTCAGCTTATTCTGCTAGAGGTATTGTGGTCAGTTTTACTAATTAACAAATAAAACCTTTTTACTTAGTAGTAATATAGAGGTTGTTACCACTCTACAAACTCATATCATGAGGTAGGTACTAAAAGATGTTGCCACTTAAATAACTTTTTTTTACCACAACAAACATAATGTTGAACTTCATAAAATTAAACAATGTTCTAACATCAAGTCTCATGGCTCTTCTTAGTTAAACTTACCTTAATTTTGATGTGCATTGTCAGATTAGTTACTAAACTCTTTGATGTATAGTGTATAAAAGAAGCAATGGATTTTAAACCGTGCTAAGCTTAGGTCAACACGAGTCGTTGTGTTTTGACGACTGTACAAAATAAGTTTGTGTTGCCATGTCTAATGGCCGTGGGGGCAATTAAAGGCCCAGATTAAAAGTAAAACGTTGTGATCTCGAGTTTCTCGGTACATTTGTGGGAAACTTTTGTTGTTAATTACTTTAGAACTTGTCTGTATTATATGGCTTTATCAGATCTTAGTTAGCCAGTTGATGAGCTGGATTGTTTAGAAGAATTTCTTCGTTTGAATGCTTCTTCTCGTTTGGATCAAGATTAATTTGAATAATTGTTTGTTGTTTTATCCTTCTATTTAACCTCTATCGTTAGATCCCGTATTATTTAGAGGGTGAAACTTTATTTTTAGACTTCCGTACCCAAAGGATTCCAACAGGACTCTATTACTAAGTCTATGCCGTCTGTCCGACTGTTTGTCCGTCTGTCTGTCACAGGACTCTATATTTTTAATAATAATAGGTAGTCAGTTGAAATATGTGAAATTATGGCCTCAACCATGGCAAATATTCAAAAAAAATGTCTAAACTCCATACAAGAAACTTCGTAAAAAAATTTTTTTTCAATGTTTTTTGTTCCTGTTCTATCATAAAAACAGTAATATGTACAAGTGTGAAACTTGGTACGATTTAACTCATATTTTATAGCTATATAAAAAATACTAAAAAGGAGGAAAACAATTGAATGCATGTAAAGAGACTCACCGACCCCACAGTCAAACCAGTACTACGATTTTGCGGGGCTTAGTTTATAAACTATAGTTACCTCATGTGAATATAAATAAATAAATAATAATAAAATAAGTGGTGGAACCGTTAGCGCGCGAGTCCGACTCGATATTGTTTTTTTCTATAACAAACCTATTTTCACTGCTGTAACAGCGACAAGCTCACCGCGGTGTGCTAAGAGAATCACACTATAGGACGTCCTGAAAGATTGCTTACCAATACTTGCTTGTCTTCGAACTTACCTGTAAATAAATAAAAACATAATAGGTTTAGAAATAATCGAATAAGCTTAAACTAAATTACGAACTAAGTAATAACAAAAGCATTTTTACCCTCATTGTGGGTTACACATAAACTTTTAATTGTTATTTACCTTCAGTAAAGGCTGTTCTTAAAAACCGACCTGGTGAAATAACCGCCCACTAATGAGCATAATATTCATAATATTGTACCAGCTCAAAAGAGTCTTGTTAGGTCCACACACGGGTGTCGAGAAGGAGGGACTCTATTAAATTCTAACGCCCTGGTGCATATGATGGGTGGAAGCGGGAGCGGGATCACAAGCGACAGCGATTGTAAGTAAACGTAGGTTAATTAATTATTCCCAAGGAGGGTTGACGTCAGGCAGGCGGCCGGTCATAAAACAATAAGCCAAAACCTCTAACAACATGGATTTATGAAATACATGTTGTGCCGACCCCACCTAGTGTGGGATAAGGGCAGGAAGAAAAAGAAGAAGTAGGTATGTATCATTCACTTAAATGTACTGTATCCCTATATCCTGTGTATGTGTAGCCTCTACTAGTGACGATACTTAAGTACGTCCTAGCTGACTGCCTATACTTCTCACCCCAGCATGAGCTATTTTCATATAGTTCACGACACGAGAGAAGAGAAGAAGACTCAAATGTATTTTACAGATGCCTTATTTTAGTAGCCTACAAAAATAAAATCAACTGTTAAAAGATTTTTAATTAGAATTAATTTCCAAGTTAAGATTTATTATCTATGATTATTAACGAATTCAATTAAATGTTTAAAAATAATGATCAAAGATATTGAAAAAAGAAAAAGTTATTTCAATCAAATCAAATAATTTCAAGTTACTCTAGACCACATGACACGCTAAATACATCGATACCACTAAATCGCTCTTCCTCTATACATTGCACCATCCACATCAGTGTTCGCACATTACCCCGCAAAGCCTCCACACATGTTCCCTGAATGCACAAAGACGTATAATAATATAAGGCGGCCCGCAATTAAAAAATTTAAGGCACTTTGTCGTCACCAGCTTTTAACTTGCTTTTCCTAATGTAAACGTCAACGGTCGGTAGGTTCATAAAGATGTTGTAGTTAGCGCAGTTTTACGTTACGTACATTTTGTCTTTAAACATATGAAACGGTTTTAATGATGATGTCATTAATTTAATTTTTTTTTTAATAGTTTAAAAGTTTGTTTGAATAAGATGGGCGGAGCTTGTGGTGTGACGTCAGTGACGATGACTGCGTATGCGTACTGTAAATGTACCTAGTACATACAAGTTTAATTGAGAGGAATGTAGTTATTCTTAGTTTATTTATTATATTATATATTATAGTTTATTCTTATTACTAGTTTGTGTTATAATAGCGCATAGTCTTATTCTTCTTTTCGTGTGGTTGGTGACTAACCTGGTGTCAGAGTTTATGCCGCCCATGGGCCTCTGAATTTGTTTCACATGCCTTCGAGAAATATCTTTCAGGCATGCCGGATTCCTCGCGATGTTTTCCTTCACCGTTTTAAAGCAAGTGATAATTATAAATACGCACATGAATCCGAAAAGTCAGAGGTGCGTGCCTTGGGTACGAACTCGGGACCTATGCTTAGTCATAAATTACTAAATTACGAGTTACTAAATTACTAGTGACCCGATCTCTACTTGACATTTACAACTCATTCATTCAAACCATTACAGAAATATTTTTGTTCGAATATTTCGGGGATTTACCTTCAAATCACGAATAAAACGCACCAATTTTACGTGTGAAACAAAAATAAAAGTTAATTTATCGCCTATTTCCTTTATTAAAATGAGAGAATTTACATTAATTTGTGTGTTTCATTCCGTTACCGATGTTGATTAATGTCAATAATTTACTGGGACGTTCGGGACACATTAATGTTGGCCCTTGGTTAATTTTCCTCAGTTTATCTTAGCCTTGCTGACAACTGAAATGGCGATGACAACCCGCTATACGACGCTGCGACGAAAGATTTGTGCGCAAACCTATTTAGGGTGACATGGAAATCTATGTTTACGTATTTCTATATTTTTTTTACAATAAAAAGGAATTAACTGCTTGAAATTTCTGGTATTTTTGGATTTTGTATGACATCATCCGTTGATGCGGATATTGTGTTGAAATTAGTCACATTATAATATTTTGAACTAATTTTAATAATAGAGAATTATTTTCACGCGTCTGTTTTGCAATGCTGCTGTCAAAAATGCTTTCGAACGTAGTCTGGGCGTGTCAGTAGTCACTATAAAAAATGACTTAAACTAGATAACGAGCCACCTTGAAAAAAATATTGTCGCATATTTTTGTGCATTTTAAAGGATTTCACGTAGGCGGCTGAAGCATTCTCATAGCTAAATTATGCGGTAATAAAAGCCAATCGTAAATAACCTCCAAACTGTCTAGTTAGTAAAACTATCAATATTGTCACATCATTAAAATCAACGTCATTACACACACCTTCAAGCACACATCATAGATAAAATTTCACAGTTCTCCATAAAAGTCGTGTCAATTAAGACACCACCGTCAAATATTTAAATTGAAAAAATAACACTTTTCAATTCCAAACATTCTATCAAAGAATGAAACTAGCTCAGATAAACACAGATTAATAAACAACAACAGAAGTGTCAGTTCGCGGAATCGTTGATGAGAATAAAGCGATAGCATTTCGCAATGGATAGAGCGTTACTCGGAAATACGTTACGATCTCACAGCTAGACGGATGCGATGCCTCTCTCTTTATTATTCCAATAACAATCCGTAATGAGTGCTCTGGTCAAACGTAAATAGCAACTTCATACATTTGAATGATGCCAACGTAAACTCTGTTCTATGGACTACTCTGTACCGTTTAGGGTTATCGCTCGATTTTATTATTTTGTAAACGATTTTAATATTCGCAGCATCTTAAATTGTATACTTGTATAGCTAAAACGAGATTCTGATTTTAAAATACCCATATTATCTTTAAAAGATCTGATTATTTTCATATTTGATTGCGAAATATTCAAACGAAACGCAAACATATAATATCATACTATAATTTTTAACTCTTTTATTGTTTACATCAACATAATTATTATTTCAGTCAGCAAAATAATGTATCATAACTTCATAAGAAAAAAAAATGTCATTCATATAAGTACACAGGTGGGTACTAACTGTACCCTGTACGACCACTGGCTTGCTACTAAAATAATCCATTAGTTGCCCCTTAGGATATAGGTACACGGCATACCTACCCACAACTGCGACCACACAGCATTATTTATAACAAAACGATAAACTTGTAACTCTAAGATTACATTGTTACATATTCATAAAAGTAACGTACAACCCTAAGGCCGCGGTCGGCGGACATCAAAGGCGCACCTCACACTGGCTAGTTTACATTGTAACCTCTGTGCAGGAATGTTTACACTGACATTAGACTACTGACCTCTTATGACACTCTTCGAGTGTGTCGACACCGGAAATCAATTGTGTGACACTCACGACACTTTGCGTGCTCGCGTGAACTTATACTTGTAGGGTGACCAAGTGTAAAATCTAGGACTATTTTTGTTTTACCATTTTTTTTAATTAATAAAGTTTTTGTAATTATTATATAAGTTTTACAGATGGGTTTAAGAATAAAAAATAAAAAAGTTTCTAAAAGCGCAACCTGCCATAAAAGTAATGCAGCTTAATATCAGCAGTGATAGCCTAGTGGTGTGACCGTAGGACTGCCAAGTCATAGGTCTAAAGATCGAACTAAGGCACGCACCTTTGACTCTTCGGATTCATGTGCGTATTGTATAATTATCAGTTGCTTAAAAACGGCGAAAGAAAACATCGTGAGAAAGCCAGCATGTCTGAGAGATATTTCTCGACGGCATGTAAAGCCAAGTCAGAGGCCCATGGGCGGCATAAACTCTGACACCAAGTTAGTCACTAACCACACGAAAAGAAGAAGAAGCTATAAGTTGACTTCAATGTCAACATTCTCCACTTTGTGGCTTAGGCAAGAATTATGAAAACTTTGCACTGTATTTAATTTCAATCAATTTAAATGCATCGAGGCATAACCGATGTGTAGTTGTTCGCAATTTTGTAATTAAATCACTTCGAGCACACTCGCAAACTAACACACATCCGAGCTAACCCGTGCGTGTGTTTCCCCTAAATACCGCTCTATATTAATGAACCTCTTTGTTTCTAGGTTAGAATGTAGGTGGCAGCGTGTGTAGACTAACAATATTGATAATAATAGGATCTCGTGAGCTTTGATCTGTCGCAACGTCAAAAGAAATGAAATTATGACAGGATATTTAATTTAGTTCAGCCCTGACAATGTTGCCGTTTCGATCTGTCACCGATCTTCGTTAGAAAAAATGAGTTCACAAAATTTATGCGAGAAAGTGCGTGATTTATTCACGATCAATGTATTATTATTCTTTTCTGTGGACTGTCTACAGTATACTCTGCTACCGTTGTGCTATTTGCAAGTTTTTTGTCTGTTACTAATTGCAGACCATAAGTCTTGTTATAATAACGAAGTCTCATAATTTAGTCTCGTTTTTTGCAATATTTTTTGTAACTTCGACGATTTTTAGTCCCGTTAATATTGAATAAATAAATCTTAATACTTGAACAGAAAATCCGTTTCTCACAAAACAGGCAATAAAGTCAAAAGAAATCAAAATTAAGAAATCCTAATATAAAACCAGATTTCAATCAACATTACCGATGTAATCAAAGTGAAAAAAACATTCAAAGGCAAGCCAATAAAAACGTTAGTACAAAATAGTAAACCGTACGATGTTAAGATTAAGATAACAGTAATCCAAGTAGGTAACTGAATACATTTCTTTAATGCTGTGTTCTTACTTTACACGAATTACACGTTTAATGAACTTTAGTTTCCAGCGTTGAAAAATGTGTGTTGTTATAATGTTTAAGTAACGTGTTGATTACTGGCCAACAACACGTCTTTTTTGCTCTTTTTTTCTTTTTTCTATAAGAGGCGTATATTTTTCAAAATGAGAACACATTAATAAGTTTTTAGTGTAATAAATTAGATTTTTTTAAGCTAGTCATACATAAAAAAAACACCATAGACAAAAAACAAATTGGTGTATTTTAACACCCCTCAAATGTCGACGGTCCACTAAAAGTGATTTCCACAGGTTTTTTCTAAGATAAATATACATATTTTATCATCATAAATATATCTTTAATATCAGATTATTTAACCTGCACTACTAACCGTAAAAATCACCTAAAAGTCAACGACTGTCAGTAAAAGAGAAATTTATAAAACATAATAAAAAAAGGAATGTGCCAATATCAATCTAAGCAATTTACCATGTGTGTTGAGTCACTAGTTGTACTTACGTATTTTTAAAATGCTATATTTTAGAGAAAAACAAATGGAAAACTGGATAATAATATAATGTTTAGTCACAATAGAGGGGACTGCTCGTAAATCCGTCTAGCTGGGACGAATTAAAATCTATTCGAGTGTGGAATATAGCAGTAAATGACGCGCGGACAGACAAATGTCGTATTATTTTGACGGGAGTTAAGACGTTGCATATAAAAACATATTTTGAGGTAAACTGTACTGTAATAGTATATTTTATGAAACGGACATAATTCCGTTAAACTAGAGGTTTTCAATCTTACTATAATCAGTAAAAATGTTGATTGACAACGTCGTGCCAAGTGCCTTACTTAGTCCAATCTTTAAGTTTTTGCTAGTCCAATCAAGTTGTAGTAGTATGTCATAGTATAATTATTTCAAATCTTACACACAAAAAGTTAATTAATCCAGACTAACCCAGTCAGTTTTTGTCTTTAATTTTTGAGTTGTTCTAGACGTTACTACAAGATAGTGTTTGTATAATGGTGCGTCCAGACCTGACGAACGCGCCGCGAATGAGCCGCTCGCGAGCTGCGCGCGAGCGGCGCGCGGTCGGCGCGCGAGCTTTTGTACGAACATGAATGCAGCTCGCGAGCGGCTCGCGAGCGGCGCATTCGCGGCGCGTTCGTCAGGTCTGGACGCACCATTACGGTCAAAAACAGGTCTGTGCTCCTGTCATCGATTACACAAATCAACATAGGATCGTTGTGAACTACAATTGAAAGATCTAGGTTTATCAAGGTTGCAAGTGCGGAATTAGTTGACCCTATCGGTTTGATTGATATTTATATGACTGATAACGTATTTGTAACGTTACATGATTAGTATTATTTAAACATATATAATAAGATATATTCAGAGGTAACAATATCGGACTAGCATTATATCAGTTGCTGCGACTATGAGAACGATGTACCTACAAGATGAAATTGATCATAAATAAACGAAAAAAATAATTCCTAGAAATCGCTGATAGTTTATGCATTGGACGCTTGTCAGTCATTTTCATTAGTAATCTTTCTATTGTGACATTTATTTAACGTAGTATTTGGAATAAAAAATAACATTTAATTGACCTGTTAACTCATTTACAATTATTATAGTAGAAATTTATAGTTCTATTCCAAGATGTTTGGACAGGAAATAGTCGAGCATATATACTTACAACTAAGAAAATTGTGAAATATTTATTGTGATGATAGGTACGTGTGATTGAGACATGTATTACATACTTTTTTATTCTGATATGTTTTTTTTTCACTGGCAATCAAAATTTCTTTCACCGCGTGGTAATAAGGCGTAATATGGTGACCTTTACTTCGTGTCATAAAAAATACGCTTTTGCTTTCTCCGAGATGTTTAATCTTAAAGATTAAGTAACCATCGTTAATATATCTGTTCGGAATCCGAGATGTGCAATAAAAGAGATTTATTAACATTCCTTCTATAAACAATGCTGTTAGAGATTTTGGCCGCGTTATTACTCTTAAAAACGCGGTAAAAGTTCGAATATTAGTGCGAAATTATAATATTTTGGCCATAATTTTCTAAGCTTTACGTCAACGCATTTAGCGTTGACGATAGGTTAACGACTTCGCAGGTCGACTGCTCTGAAGATTGATACCCTAATTTATGGCACATTAAATTCTTACATTCAACATCACAAGTATGTAAAATTTATGTTTCCTTATCTTTTCGTCACTGTTCAGTAATCTCTTTCGACAATAAATAGTAAAATAGCAATATATTACGTCAGCTCACTGAAACAATTATCTTTAAGGAACTTCAAACAAAGCAAAATAAAAATCTATTTCCGAGCGGATAAAGGATAATCCGAAACACGACGAAACGTTACAGAACGTTGCGCCTGCGCATTCCCATACGCACACCGACCACCAACAATGGAGGGCAATTAATAAAAACGGCTTTTTAAAAAAAGGAACCGGGACGAAACGCGCGACTCCCGCGCACCTTACGTTAGTCTAGGGCTGACAGACATTGTTTTTTGATGATGTTAAATATTTTATTGACGACGAGTCCATTCTCGATAGACTGAATTCAAATCTAAATGATAGTAGTATTGATCTACATAATATATTTAAAATTATTTGTTAATCTTGTCCAAATACTGCTCTTACATAATATGCTTTCCCCAATTTGTATTTTTTGGTTAAAATATTTTATCAAGTTTAGCAGCCCTACAAGTAACGCATCACGAAATATACGCTCATCCGCGCACTTCGCACGAGATCACGTTCCGCGCATTATTTTGATGAATTCCAATTTCGAACGCACCTACGCCATTTTGTTTTCTTTTCTTTACGGTCTTTTGTTGTAGGGAAATCGTTAAAAGGGCATTTATATTTAGTACAGCGATAATGTAGACTAGATAACTTTATGTTATTCAATTTTTGTAATGAGGTAGGTAGGTACCTGTTGATACACGCCACGAGCTAGCTATATATGCCATAGCTCATGGCCTGGTGGGAAGTTTAGCCATTCAGCAAGGTTGGTAGCGGGGCTGGTTGCCCAGGATGCACCCGACGATGTATCGTCATTCGTGAGGGCTCTTTTAATGCACCTGTTAGTTTATTAATTCTATGCAATAGTGAACCTAAGATATTTTAAGACCATAAACGGCGTAAATTCCAGTGTAAGCCATCTTGTCGCTATTAAAATAATACCAGGATAAGTGGAAACAATTAAACTAAAACAAAGCAATTAAAAATTCATCAAGTGTGCAATTGAGAGAGACATAAACAACGGTTTATTACTACTATTAATCACACAGTTAAAATCTCGCGTCAGTTATGTAGGTGGCTATTGTGCGGTGTGCCTTTCATGCGCAGTGTGACAACCTGTAATAAATCGCGAATGTTGCCATCAGTATAAATGTTACAAGAATTACAAGTCGGCCTTTTCAACTTTCAACCAATTATTAACAACTTATCCGTTTTTTTTGTTTTAAAATTTTGGCGTGAGTGAAAATTGTAACATAGTGTGAAATGTTTCGGTTTTTGTTGTTATTTGACTTTTTCGTTTTAAATTAATCTTGTTAAACAGTTGTTCTTAAATGTTTTATACGGTAAATATTGTAGGAGGAAGTAAGTGGTTATTCAGCTCAATTTATCGGAAATGCTTACATTTTCAGTGGAAGTGTTTCGTAAAATAAGTAAAAGTGGCAGAATTATTAATTATAGTCTTTTGAAACGACTCTGCAAACTAGTTCTATTTATAATTATTATTGTCAATATAATAAAAAAAGAGAACGCTTTCATAATTTTCATAAAACCTCACCTAATTAGTACGATATTTCAGCCAACAACTGTCACAAAAGAGAAAAAAGAATAAATGTAAAGCTTCTGTTTCCTTTCAAAAACAAAATACTGAAGATTTTTTTTTGTGTTGAAAGAAAAAAATAGAAGAAAATCCGGGTGCTCGTTGCTCGGTGCTCTATTCAGAAACAACTTATTAAATAAATTAACCGCAAGTTGGTGGAAAAGGAAAACTAAGGCGGCGCACGTAGCCCGCAGAGGAGCGGTAGCGATTATGTAAATATATCAACAGTAAACTTGAAGATGCGGGGTGTATTACATAGTTTTATCAGCAGGAAAAAGGTAACATTGCAATGAAAGAAAGACGATGCTTTTGTAAAGAGGAGTTAGAAGCCAATAAAATGTAGAAAACAAAACGAACGTGGCCCCATTATAAAAAAAATGTTCTCGATGATGTATGTAGTTCACCAAACCGCACCAGGCCAGCGTGGTCGACTAAGGTCTAAACCCTTCTCATTCTGAGAAGAGCAGTGGGCTGATTGCGTTATGTTATGGCCCTATAATATTATCCTCTAAGTTTTTCTATAGGTATTGGTATTAAATTCGTTATTCTAGCGTGATGAATACAGGCGTCATATCTCTTTTAAAAGACTCCTTGCTTCAACCATGTATAGTTAAAGGCTGAGGATAATATTATTATAGGTATTGTAAAAAGTATAAAAAGTATCTTCGTCTGTATAAAATTATTATAGTTCGCCACCGCGTCCGCTAATCAATATTCGCAAAATTAAGCAGTAGCACCCATTTCGCCCGGACAAAGCTGTTAATTCCTTAAAGCCCGGCGCCATTCTGTTTCGCATTCAATGCGGACTGTAGTCTGTGCCGAAGAAAGACCGCAAAAATAATTGGAAAGTGACGGGAATAACTACGGTTTAGTGATGGAGAACGATAATGTCGATGTTATAAACTAATTATCGAGGTCGAGTATGAAAGAGAGGATTTAAGGTAGACAATTGACATTGGTATCGATAGTAGAATAAACTATGTCGGGATTTACACCATGTACCTGTTAAAAATAAACAGGTACATGGTGTAAATCCCGACATAGTTTATTCTACTAACGTCAATAACCATGGAAATTTAAAACAATACATTGGTATCGATAGAATTCATGCAAGAGACAAAAATTTGCTTAGGAAATAGTTTTTTAAACAATTTTCCGAACCCTTATCAGCAATCTTAAGTATTTATATTTGGGTCGTGTTATGCAATAATGTGTCAACCCACAAAAATATCAATTTCGTGTTAACGTCATCTAGTTTTTGTGGTAGGTCTATATTCAACGCTTGAAAAATACCCAGAACTGTAGTAAATTTAATAGAGCGTCTATCAAAAAAATCTTATTCTTATTCTTTATTGTACGCAAGAAAAATTACAGCAATAAAACTAGGTAAAATTTAGTGAAGTTATGTACAAAGGCGAGCTTAACTCAAATCGAGTCTTCTACCAGCAAACCTTTGAGTGATAGAGAGAGATTGACTGATCTTAATACAGTTTGCATTTTTCAAGCGTAGGGTAGACCTGACACTATAACTAGATGGCGTTAACACAGTATTAATATTTTTCTGGGTTACCACATTATTGCATAACACAGCTCATTTAAAGTAACAATAACAATGCTTAGTTCAACACAATTTCTACTTCAATAAATGCAGATAGAACGAGACAGTCACTGAACTCGATCATAAAACAACGACCAGTATAAAACGAACTCCACCTCTCAGCTTTCCATGCAGACAATTTTCTTTTCAGCGCATTTATCGATAAAGCACACAAGGATGTTCACATCCCTACGTTGCCCCGGGAACGCGGCCCAGATTCCCAACTTTTCATCACTCTCCTTGCCTTCCCGGCTCATTGTGTCCGTGGGAACCTTTATTGCCCCCATAGAAAACCATGAATGCCGGCCAAGAAAAGCATTTGTGTACTGAATACACACAAAGAAGCATGTTTCAGTTGATTCCGTACCTGTTTCAGACGTCTTTTCATTCCGGTATTTTCCGATTGGGGCAACTCTATTGGTTACGGTCTTGTTTTGTATCGGTAAATGAGTTTCATACTGCAGAAAGGTTAATTTACTTTTCACTACGGTTTTGTTTGTGAACGTAGGAGGTCCTTCATTTGTTCGCTCTTGAATATTGTGGCTTTTATTATAGTAGATTTATTTATGTGTGTTTTTCGAGGAATTTATTTACGTGAAAAGTCTTTTGACGTTTATAGAACAGATGGATTAAAATGTAATTATATAGGTTGTTAAGAAAATAAATCTAATACCAGGTTCACACGATTCGATTCTAGTTGATCAAATAACTTGATCAACAAAATTTGAAACGTTTTTGTTGCTTCAATTTGTTTTTTAACACCCTCATTTCGCCGTTATGTTTTAAGTCCCATGTAATAGGTGGCGAGCCTATTGCCATCAATCGGGAAAAAAACCAAACGCCTGCTACCGAGGAACTCCACACGGAAAATATCACTTTGCTCGACCTGGGGATCGAACCCAGGACCTCACGACAACCTAATAAACAACTGTAATAATACAAAACGTCTGAAAATACAATTCAGATTTTAAAATCCAAAAGCCTTCACAAACAACGAAGAAAAAGCAAAAAGAATTCTTAATGGCACTTATTTGAAAATGCCATTCAGGATTTTTCCTCACAAAACTTTGCCAGCTTCTTCGGGTAACTAAGCGTGCACTACTTAATTACGAAACAACCCCCTTCCAACCCCGTGCATTTTCCTCTAACTTCTTATAAAAGGGGATAGATAATTTTCTTTCCTTTTTTGCACAATATAAGCTGATTTTAGTACCTAATACTTGCGATGATAGGTGCTGTGGTAGAACAGTTTTGATACCAATAAAATTTTAGAGTTTTTTTAGGATGATGTACGTCACTCACCCTTAAATGATGTCAAGATCTTGTCCAAAGAATCCCTCTTGTCAATTTCTTTTGAATACGGCAAAAGACATAAAAAAGTCTATGAAATTGTGAATTAAAATTTATAAATAGAAATACATGTCCACATTGAAATGGCAATAGTCGATTGAAACGGAGCAGTACTCTTTTTTAATTGAACTACGAAATAGTCAATATTATTACTATCTTTTCATAAGTGCTTAGGTCTTCAAAACTTCCGCTGCTAGATAAGACCCGTGTGATTCTAACAAAAAGCACTAAAAATGTACAAAATAGCTGTCTTATCAACAGCAATGAACTTACAAAGTTATTAAAATGTATGTAAAGGAAATGTACCGCATATTTGATAGGCAGCAGCAGATTAATATTGCCATTACGGGCCTGCTACCAGTTAGCTACAAAGGTGAAATCGTGCTTCTGTAAATGTAAGAAGATTATTCTATCTTGCTGTAAATAATATTGTAAAATGTGTTATTGCTTTTAATATCTATGCAAATATTAAGCGGAAGGTATCGCGGTGCTTCTTACCTATATTGTATTGGTACTTCGTACGAGTATATTGTCTTGTACCGGTATTGGACAGGTAAATGTGTTATTAGTTGGAAATTTAAATGAAGCTACCGATAAAATGTGTTCGAGGAATTATGAACAGTTGCTGCTAATGTTCTGTTATGCATTTTCCGTTAGTTCGCGGGTCAGTAAGGCAATTAGTTGCGTAGTTTTGTTATTTACGAGTTAATTTTCACGCCAGTTTTATCTAGTGATGTACAGAACTATAGGTGGAAAGTCGACTAAATGTAAAGGAAAAACGATGGCGTGACTAATGCTCCGTTCTTATAAACAAAAACGAATCGTTTTGCTTACCAATGGTTGCTTTTTTTATTGCCAAACTGGGGATATATATAGACTTGTGCTTACAAGTCTGTGTGTGTTTACCTGTGAAAGCTACTTCCATAAGGAAAGGTCTACTATCTAAAGCCATGATGTCTTTGCTTCTTTATTGATAAAGATACAAGAGTCTCGATTTTAAACAATAACGCTTCGTAAGTTATAAGAATCGGCGATAACCTGGTTATGTGCAATGGTAGAAGATATAAAAGCACTGATTTAACCATAGATTAAACTTCAATTTCGTTTTGCAATCGGCCTTATAATTGGCTACAAAATGAAATAATTATTATACAAAGAAATAAGCCAGTCTAAATTTTCGTATTCACAAAATTTGGAACGTCTTAAATCACTAACGAGTATGTAAATTATAGTTAAACCAACACTGTAGGTATAACAAACAATGTATTAATGGATTTCCCGAGATTTTTACAACCGCTAACGTTGCTGGGTATGAAACGGCTTATGAAAAACCAAACATCGTAAATGCCTCGCTGAAACGACGCCAGTAAATTTCTTGTGCAAACCATAAACTTCTATTAATACCTACGCTCACCCATTGTTTTCTCAGCGACTACTAGCGAATCAAATTATTGGCTACACCGGAGCAAAGTAAAATCGACCGTATTTACGAGTGCTATGGGTTATATTCGTGTGAAATATGTGTAGGACTGCGCAGAAGAGGGGATAACAATTGTCTATTGTGTTGGCTATCTCTTTTGCGCATCGCGGCGACGACTTTGTGAGAGCAGGACAGGTGTATACTGCTGTTGCTTTCTCCCACAATGATCGGTGGAAATGGGCACGCCTTTGTGGCGAAGATTTTCTTCTATTCGTCCATTTACACCGGTTTAGCGATGTGTGATAAAATTTTGTGCGCATGTCTTGTTGGTTATGACTTCATGCTGCGTTACTGAAACCTTAGCTCATGAGTTTGATAGTAGGCGTGTAACAATAGGTATACTTACATTAATTAAATACATTTGTAGCGGTTACATCTAGAGCTCTCAAAATTCATGAAAAATGCTTGAATCTACGAGTAATTTTACAGTTTACATTTATATGATAGAAAACAAGAAAGATTTGAATTAACTATACCAGTATGTAGGTTTAATTGTGTCTTATTTTAATAACCTAGGTCAGGAAGATTATAAGATATAGGTAAGTTAATTTTCTCAAATTATTCCTATTTACTATAAGTATGGGAAGACATAACGCTAACGTAAATACATCGAACACATTATAATAGGAAGAGATTGTACCTATTAAAATTATATTGAATGCAAAAATAGTATAAATAAATGTTTTTTTACGATCACTTACTCCTTATTTGCAAAACCGTGTTTAATCGTAAAGCGTAGCTATTTTCATATCAATTATTACGATTTTCCGTAAGCAGTTTACATCGGATGTCGTATCAAATTTTGCAATAATGTTCCTCCGTTTATAAGTGGCCGATTGATAGAGATTATTAAGTAACAATTTATTGATTGACCTGTAATGAATTTAAGACAGAGATGGTATAAATATAATAAATTAAACATATACACTGGCCTGCAAAAATAAGTATCACACTTTAAAAGTTAATATCATTAAAAGTGTAGAACTTATTTTTGCAGGCCAGTATATTTTTAAAGTTTTAAATGGTAATCAATTTTTTAGCGGTCTTTATTTTGTAACTTGAACTCTCATTTTATTTATTTGCAGTTCCATATTTTAATTTAGATAAACATTTTAAATTAAAGGCACTTATAATTGAAAAAACTACACATTTATTAAAATTGTATCTACTAGGTAAAAATACTCAATGAGTAAAGATCGTAAAAAATGCACTTGTTTTTATGTTGTTGACAAACTATTAAATAGGTGCAATAAATCGATTAAAACCACAAAGTACGTACATTTAGTCATTTTAGTGCACAAGCGTTGGGTAACTCGTCTAAGCTATTAAAATTCTAGTTAAGATAACTTAAGTCGTGCTTCTAATTTGTGTGAAACATGTAAGCGGTTAAAATACTTAAATAGTGTAACTACGCGTGATGTATGGTGTGGTTCATAGGAACAAATAGGGGTGATGGCGGACGCCTATCATAAATCGTTTCTCTATGACTAATCGTTCTGTCAGTAAACTAATCGATAAACTGTACATCGAATACGTGATGTTCTGTTTCGAAATTTAAAATTGGCTGTTGAAGTGGTGCTCTTGAAATAAAAATAATATAAATAAAAATGTGTGACGAAATTTCGAAAATAGAATTCATTTTAACAATCGGGCAAGCGTTTCGTTTGTTCGATTGCTGATTCATAATTATTAATTTTTATTCCTAGTAAATTACCAACTATATTTTGTGGCATGTTGGTACCTATTAGAACTATTAATACTTAAAAAGGACATCTAACCTGTCTGTGTTTATGTAAAAAGGTATTAAAACCAACCTGCATTAAGTTATGTACGTACTAATATAAATAGATAAAATAAACAACCATTTCGCTTCGGCAGTTGGCTAAAAAGCGCACGACAAACCACGCTAAAGAGCGTGTTACCACAACTTTTAATATTATCTTTTTAGTTTTTTAATCAAAAACGTTGTCAACACATGTCTGTCCGTCACTCCTGTAGTTTTCTTTCAAAAACTAATTGGTCTGACACGGTACCCCTCGAATGTCGGGGGATATATATATTTTTTTAATTTGAAATATTTTTTAAAGAGCAACTTGTTGACTCGCTTTACCGGGTCGCAGTTGACGGTTAATGGGAAATGACACCTTTTAAAAATGTTACTGTTTTAGTTTTGATGCCACCGTTAATATTTTAAAATATTTTGAAAATTGATGGTTTTAATTTGATTTAATTTCGTGTATTGCAGTGTATATTATTCCCCAATGAACAGTGACCACTACGAGCAATTTCTTAAAAAAAGGGATAACTTTAAACAGCTGACATTTGAATGGTATCGTCAAGGATGTTCCAAATAGATAGAAACTTGCCAACTATCTCAGCTATGGGGCAGCCCATATTATTGGCCCACGTAATTCTTAATTACCTACTTCCTGAGTTTGAAACTTGACACTTTACGGCAAGAATTTGCCAAATGACCATTTTGATTGCACTCGGTGTTCATACAATCGGTATCTGTATCAAAACAAGCAACTACAAAAAGGGAGATATTTTTTTTACTATCTATATATTGTATATACACAGGTAGGGCACAGACTTTTATCTGCCCTCATCCCTCCATTCGCAACACAAATAACGGACACACAAAGATGGCCACCCTACTAATTTATTTGTTTTTAATTTTTAAAAACAGAACGAGGAAGCAGACCAATGAGACGCGTCCTCCGACTGATTGTCAATTAGCGACATCAAACGGGCTTTTTGCGAATTAAGCGGTCGTTTGTGTTCATTTTTTGTCCGGCAGCCGTCGCGTACTGGCGTTTGATGCGTTTTTCCGTTTATACGTTTCATTTTCATATTTCCGTTTGTCTGGCCCTATGGGGAGGGCACAATATAGGGTGTCTGCATATGCCGATGCTTTCCATTTATTTCGGTGATATTTTAATTCGAGTGAGTGCTCTCGCAGACGGATTAAATTTTAATGTTTTTTTTTACCTGACTATGGACGGTTAGATAGTGTGTAGGTTGATACCTACTAGATATCTGAGTAGAATTAGGTAAAAGCGTCACTGAAGAATAAAAAAGAAGAAAAAAGCATTCACCTCTCTATTTGATCACAGATAAGTATTATTAGGTAAGTAGTTGATGAACGATTTATTAATTCAATATTTTTGTTTGAGTTGATATCTATTGTTTATTTAAACAGGTAGGTATACCTGTTCCTATTACAGTATTGCAATAATTATTTTGCAGTCATATATAAGTATGACTACAAATATGACTTGTGATTTTAATAGAAAAAAGGATTTCAGCATAAGCCATGTGCGAAAATGAAACATCAACAGCGTATCAAACAAAACAGTCTGGCGTTCTAAAGACAAAACATAAAAAAGTCCATGAATCGAACGCGCCGTATCGAACGCTATTCCGAATGCACCAGGCATAGTCAACAAAGGGACGTTCTGAAAAAAACGCGCGAATACGAACGCGGCCCACCATTAGCCGCTCCCATTTGCACCGCTATAGACGGACCTCTTCAATCTATACCGTCAACAATTGTAGGGCTGCTGCCAATGTTAGGTGAATTACGAAGTTTTATGTCAGTATATAGCAATAAGTACCATCACAAAGACATCTCAGTAGATATAAATTCCCGATCTCTAGGATAAAATACAAAGCACAGTGTTTTTCTAGATAAGGAATTGCCCAGATTTTCAGCTACGAGTATAACCTTTCAAATTTAATAATAAAGTATTTCGACAGTCGGAAAAAACATATCGTGCTTCGCCCTAAGACAAGTAAAATATTGATTCACAATAATCGAATAATAGGGCTGTAACTGAAACTTCGTATAGCAACGTAACCAAAAATAAAACTACTTAACTAAAATGTCTCTGCCAACCCTACACAGAGGGCATGTGATTGAGTGTTGTTCGAGTTTTTATCGCTGATTCATTAGTATGAGAGTGTCTTTGTTGCCGACTGTACGGGCGCCGGCCCAGCACAATATGCATTCAACATGAAAATTGATTCGAAATGAAAGGATACACGCTATTGTATACATTGCTAATTGAAAATAAATGAGAGCCAAGTAATTAGGGTTATGTAATGTTTCGATGTAAGCTATCTATTGTTGGGATATGTTTTGTGGGCTTTGTGAAGTCTTATTTGTGATACAGGGGCTGAAATTTATATAGGACCTAACAAATTTTTTTTCCCACCATAAATGGATTGGACAATTAATATTTTTTAAATTTTATTGTTTTTATCAGAAAAATATTTTTGTTTCTATACAAAATATGTTAAAACAAACACATTTTCATAATAGAGATAGAAACAGGAAGCACGAAAATAGAACTAGATAATAGAAGAACAGAAACCAGAAAGGACAATGCCACTTGACAGCCTCGTCTAAATAACAAAGTCCTTTAAAAGAGCCATGGGCCCGGAACAAACCTAATTTGTAAAAAGGGTAAACAAAAAGTTGAAGTTGAGGGAGGAATTACAATGAAAAAGCGACGTGTCCCTGTATCGGCTCTTGTAAGATCAAAACCAGTTGTCGATTTTCGATTATAAACTGAAAAAAGGAAGAGAAATGTTAAAATAAATTCCACATTGTTACCGAAATCATGCACGCAAGAACATCCAATTTCGCGTCTCTAGGACCAACCGCTCCAGCTAGGCGGTGACACTCATATGTCCATCATCTTTCCTTTCACATATTAAGAATAAAGGAACATGCTTAACGCCGATGCATCATCCATACATTAAGTTTTATTACGCAAAAAGACAAAACGCCTTCATTGGAAAGAAATTCCGCAATTCCCCATAACAATTATCAATAGCATTGTACAAAATTTATGTTATGATGTACAGTTGGATTCTTGTAAGTAAAACGACCATTTAAACGACACGGTGGAGCTGTCAACTCCATAAATGTGCATGAAATGGAACAATAACCACCAGTTTACGAACTAAACGTAAAGTTCCAAAACAGGAATAAACCTTCATTCCTTAGCCCTTTTCAATTCGTGACCTAGCATGCAAAACAGATGTCTGGAGTTAGATAAAAGCTTTTGAAAACAAAGTATTACCACTCGTTCCTAAGTGGGGTGGAGAGGTCAAATACAATCGTGTACCTCTATTTTAGTATTCTTGCTATTCTAATTAGTGAATAATGTCATTAGTTTTGCTTTTGGAACGATCTTTAGAAAAATATGATGCTTAGATATTAGTTATTAGCGTTATTGCTTTTTGGTTCCTCATTTACTCTTAAATAACTTGTATGATTTATGTATTATGAAAGGTTTTTGTGAAAAAATGCCGCTTAATGATTATTACTTTCAGATATCCCAATTATAATAACGTAACTAAATTTAGAACATTTAATATCTATCCAATTATATTTTGATTACATGCTTTTAAGACATTTGATAAATTAGTACAAGTTTCTTGATTTAACAAGTACAAAAAATCGTTAATTTAAAACAGAAGTACTTAACATATCGGCATTTTTTTTAAAGCAGGTAATTCAGGTAACTCTTAAATCAAAAGAACAAAAAATGCATAGACATAACCTCCCACAAAATTTTGTGTCAAGAGCGAATCGTGCGCTGAGTAACATCGGCCAAGATTCTCGAATTAAAAATCCCTTCGTCGCGGAAACAGAAAACGACGGAATAATCCTGAACCTATTTATCTCGCTCGATGTTAATCCAAGAAACTTCATTACAACAAGTTGGCAGCCGCAAACGAGGTCATCTATGTACTTTATTTTTAATACAAAATATGAAATCAGATCGTATTGAAGACGTGACAAAAATTGGTATCAGCAATTTTTCTAGTAGATCAAACGCGTCAACTGTATGATCAATTTTTAATTCGTTAACTGAAACTAATGTTATATGTCTGCGATTGTTATTAATAAATTCCTAAATTATTGGGTTACCAAAAACAATCATAAATCAGCTAAAAACATGAATATGTTGAAATAGAGCTAACCCTAAGTTGGTTTATTACACTTTCAAACAACATCTCTACCATTTTACTCAGTCAGATTGTTGGCTCCCAAATCGGCTTTGGCAACATCTTATTCAGATACAATTCGTGCATGATCCTTACCTTAGCGTGTTCTTGCTGCGCCAACAGCTGTTCTCTAACCATCTGCAGCTGCAGGATCATCTCGGACAACTGCCGCTCCTTCTCTAGTACGCTCTCGCCAGCCAGTGCCTGCAAGGCTGCCGCGTCTAGTACTGCTCGTCGCTCGCTGTGGACAAAGAGATCAACTTTAGCATCAGTTCCGTGTGGTTTCCGGTAAAGAATAGGCCACCCTTTTCCCACACGTGGGTGGTGAAAACGGCGACTAATAAGTAACAGAATAAACTATGAATATTGATAGCTTAAATAGACATTGCGATAAAAAAGCTGAAAATGATAAATCGAGTCTGTACATAGAATGGATAGTGTGAAAGGTGATATGGCTAGAAAGGGGGTGACTACTGAAATGACGGCTAATAGAGATGTATGGAAGAAGAAGACATAATGCGCCAACGTTCACAAGAAACGATATCACGAAAGAGTCCGTACAGTGGCAGCGTTAATATTAAAATATCTTTCCATTACTTAAACATAAAAATTACAGTCCCAAATTGTAATTCTCGAATTAGAATGACGAGCAAAAATTGACGCGCGTAAACAAGCGTTTGATGATCCTTGCACATAAAGTTTAATGCAATTTCGTAAACTAACATTCCGTGTTAATATGACGGTTTGGAATACAAAATGTATAACATTATGTAACTTTGTATCAGGCAGACGAATTCGCGTGAATTATTCATGGCAGTGTTAGGATGCTGGTGCTGTATGATATCAACAACAAAGATTGTATGATGGCGTGTTTGTCACTATTACTTTTGGAATTCGGTATGGTTGACGATATTTCAAAAAATTATGGAATTTGGAAAATAACGTTTTCCCTAAGTTGATGATTTTGTATTTTTGCCGGCGTGTATGTCGGTTGTCTATAAAATAGTTAGCAAATAAATGATTAAAATACCAATCCATGATCTAATTCGATGGATTTCAGTCTTAAAACACAATCTTCTTAATTTGAATCCTTTTCTTTCAAACCAATACGTTCCAAACTTTCAAGTCTCTCAACTCTCACTTAAGAGTTCCGTAGTAGAGGCACGTTACTTGGGGAATCGCAAACAAATGCATCAGAGGACGGTTCTGAATTATTAATGCTGTGGTCTGAACCTCCTCTTTCAAGAGGTTATGATGTAACCTCTTAGTCTTACGCTACGTATTCTATTGGCTTACATTTTTTAACATTTATTACTGTAATATGGAACTTTGAAGTTTTCTATGATAAAGCATGGATTTGGGTTACATTTAATTTTAGTTTGGTTAAGACTATTATTATTTATTTTTAGAGTTATAAGCTGATATTCATAATTATATTATTTATTTAAAGTATTTCAAGATAATTTTCAATTATTTGATTAACATTAATTAAATTGATAAAAACAACTTGAAAAGAAGTTCAGTTACTGTTTACTCTCTTTATAAGGATAATCAATACAAATTGATTCATGAGCATGCAAATATCACAATGAAGCTCAGTTTTTAAGTAACTGATTCAGCAACTTTGAGAAATGATCAGTAAGCTTCTTAATTGCAAAAAGTTGAAGGTATACAATTGTTTCTCGCTTGTCAGAATATTTCGCAACGTCTTTTATTTTTCCACGATACAAAAGTTGGACCACTTTCTTAAAGAAAGGGCTTATTGTGAAACCAGTTCGGTGAAAAAATAAATTAACGGTACCTAATTAAAGATCTCATTTTTTACTATGAACCAATTTATATTTCTTGAGAATTACATTTAAACGAATTCTTAAGTACACAGTGAAAATGTGAATTGCTTTGTTGAAATAAAGTTAGTTGGTATTTTAATTTAAAGTTTTATTATTATTTCATCAGATTTACAAAGTAATCAATCAATTGAATATTGAATTGCAAAAATATTAATCGAACCGTGCCCTCTAAAAGTACTTGACTTTACCTTTTCCAAATTAAAATTAACGATGTCTCTACAAGGTTATGGTTACTTACAGGTTGAGTAAAGTTACAATCTGTGCAAAGCAACAATGTTGAATACCCATCCTTTTGCTGCCCACCGCAGCTTATGCTAATAAAAAGAAAATTACGATCACCAATTCATCGATACTCGGTGATCAAGGCATTATTAATTTTGGGGCTATGATAATTTGGACCTGTATCCGGCATAAATATACCATATTTCCTGAACTATCTGATAACCAGGACATTACGAAAACCAACAAAAACCCGGTACGAGGGCGGACCAACTAAGAGCTGTATCGATCACTATTGGATTCGTGTCACTCATATCAGAGAAATGCGTTTTATTTTCCTGTTCAATGAGGACGCCACTTATGATTTATTATGTTTCTGTTGTACTTGTAACCCCATAGGAATCGCACTAGATTCGTTTGTGGCAAACACGTGTTGGTAGGGAATTGGGTCTGTAATTATTTTAAAGTGAAGTGAAAAGTGAGCGTTTGTTATTGTTTGGTGTTTTAGTTTGATTGGAAGTTAATTATAGAAAATAAGAGCTACTTGTTGTCATGTTAGTTAAGATGAATGATATTTCGTGATTAGTACGTATCACCTGCTAAAGGAATGTAAGGTCTAAACAGGACCTATTGTTTGAAGATCCTGACAATCATAGAGTATTTTGTTTATCTGCATAAAGCTCTGACAATCATCTGACAATAAAAATAGATCGGAGAATAGATATGATGAAAAAGATGTGAATTAAATCCAATTTTAAATTTGTACTTGTTAATTTATAACACAATAAAGATGACCCGAGGTAAATTACCTTAAAAAATGAACTTGTACCTACGTGGTAAGCCAAAAACAATACACTCAGCAGTAACTACATTAGAGAGGGGACCCGTAACTAAACTAGGGTGAACTAATAGACCAATTCACTACCACTCGATGTTTCGTTTCGATAGAATCGATTCGATTATTCCGATTCGTGGCGCAGTAGCTGCGTTAATTTACTGTTTATCGTTGTTGGTTTTTTGGAAAGTTCTATTTTTTTTACTTTATAGTTGATCTTTGACCGAAGAGTTTTTGATCGTATGACTTTAGTATGTATTGTTTATTATTTCAGATGATGATAGCATATCATGGTGAACTTACTGAAAGAGATTAGATGTTCTTTTTTGCCACAGACCTAATTGCGAAGCCCTCTTGTCAACCTATCTTATTATCTTAAGGTCCAAGACCAATATAAGGAGTTGCAACATTAATATCTTCAGGATTGTGTTCGTAGTCACGCTAACAGAGCTCTAAAATGTTTTTACCCAACTGCTCGATAGCAAAGGTAGGGTTATGTTTTATACACTTATAGTAGTGTGACAGATACTTGTCCATATCATCCTTCCATCCTAGTACGACGATTAACAGACAACCCGTGGTCCGTAATAGCTTTGTTTGTAACAAAACAAAAGGTAAAGAGGTGTCTTGAAAATCTCAAGGGTTGCGCCGAGAACAGGGGTGACGTCATTAAAATGGATGCTAGGGGACACACGCGATGAATTTTGACATTATACAGCGGGTTCCTGTTATGTTTGGGCGTATTGTTTTTAAAATGATCTGTTTTTAAATATTATACATGTAGGTACTGCTCGACGGTTATCACCAAAACTACTATCAGATACTTTCCCTGTTTAGGAGGTGCCTATGTCCGGCAGTGGACTGCGCTAGGCTGACTAGTACTGTAAGATACGTGGATCATCAAACTACTTTCTAGTAATTCGATGACTGAACTAATCTTAGTTGAACTTATGGGATAATTAATACACTTTAAGAATAAAGAGACATTAGGTACTTCAAGAACAGTGATGAAATAAGGTTCTAAGCCTAGAGGTAGGAAAACCTACTAAAAGAAAAAAAAATGTAGGTAGATATTTTAAGAATTTGTAGAACCTCTTCTAAGTTTAATTTTACCAATACAATAAATAAAACTCCAAACCCCACCTAATTTTACTTTATTTTCATTTACATCTCAAATATTCAAAAATCCCATTAAAATAGAAGATAACGCGTCGATCACTCCTGACCTTTAAAAACTTCGCCAATTACAGGTAAAGGAAATCGGAGCACTCTGTATAATCGAAGTCGGACTTTTAAAAGAAAGTCGTTAAAAAAGCCGATCCGATATTACTGGCTTGTCACTTCCACCTGTCGATGGCGTGATTGTAAAAATTGTGTTGCTGTGTTTAAGAAAAAGGCCGTAAGTAAATTTTTAAATTTGGGTGAATTTGTGTGCGTTTTTAGGTTAAGAATGTAGCTTTTATATTTTTAATGTATACTTCTGGCCATTAATATGTGTTAAGAATGAATACGATGAAATTCATATATCTATTATGTTTTTTTGGAGTACCAAGCAACTAGAGAACTTATCATCAGCCCAACTTTGTCCCATCTACGTGGAGGCAACGTCTAGTCTAATCAGATGCTACTGAATATCAGAATTTTACCCGTAACGACTGTCATCTGACCTTCACAAGTAAATAGCATCATTAGAAATGTTTTGTTACTGTTGCGTTATTTATAACCCACTAGCTGTGTCCTCACGGCTCCGCCCGTAGCCCATGTTACTCAGATTATCACTGAGCTTTCTAACGGCAAAATATTTTTTGAAATTGGTCGTGTAGTTTTTAAGTTTATTCGTTACATACAAAAATCCAAAAATCCAAATCTTTCCTCTTTATAATATTAGTATAGATAGGTACCTAACCTTATTTTTTTACATATTAATAAGTGCAATAGCTACTTAAGATTTGTCACTTACGCCGTTTTGCGTGACACCACTTACCTTTTATAAGTTCATTCTTTTTAAAATGTTCTTTGATTTCATCCCTACTTGGATTTCGATCAAAATTCTTAGCATCAAAGCCGTGAGAGAAAAGGAAGCAAATGAGATAATAATTGCTTTCCGTATTATTTGCAGACGTTTCCTTTGAGGGGCAATACCTATGGATTTGAAACCGTATCTGTGCGATAATTGTACATTAATTAGCTATCGATTTGAGGGTATTATGTATTTTTTTAGGGATTTTTTGGGGTCGTTCTAAATTTCTAATTGATGGTTTTTTTTATAAGGCTGTTATTGATAGTCTGTTCATTGATTGTGTAATAAAATAAGGTTTTTGTCATTTTTGCCTCTTTAGGATGAGACAATCCAGATAATAATGCGGCAATTAATCCTCTGTTAATAATAATATTAACAGAGTTTCATTATAAAATGCATTGTGAAGTTTGAACATAATAATGAATGTGCTATAATCGGAGAGTACCTACGCTTATTGATCATTTCTTAAAAAGTTATCTATACTAGTCTATACTAATATTATTAAGAGGAAACATTTGTATTTTTGTATGTAACGAATAAACTTAAAAACTATTGGACCGATTTCAAAAATTCTTTTACCTTTAGAAAGCTACATTATCACTGAGTAACATAGGCTATATTTAAAACTTCTTACGCGGGCGGAGCCGTGAGGAAACAGCTAGTATTTGATAATATTGTTTAGAATTGGGTTTTAAACAAAATGAATTTAACCATAAGCCTTAGGAAATCTTAAGGATTAATTGTAGTAGATTACAGAATAAATAACAAAGAATAAAAAAAAAACGTTAAAGTGAACATATAACCGAAATAATTCGGAATTTTAGACTAAGCAAATAATAATAAAGATTTTTTGCCCATTTTTTGGCGATGATTGCAAACAATACAAATAACTTATTTCATAAGACAATCATTAACAATCCCGTACCATGGTTCTGGTACCATACCAATATATCTAAGCGTGAACTCAAAAGAAAATCCCAAGAACTAAACACCGCACAGCGTTCTTCTTCAATCCATCTGCTCTAAAATTCAATCTTACATGTACTGATATTAAACTACTACTTATCTCCAATTCCTAGACAAAGCGACGAAGCTCCCGGTTTCCATCTCCCATAATAAAGAACGAACCGTTTGTTTTACCGTCAGTCAACATGAAGGACATAAACTATGCAACGTTAGGGTTGACACCGCCACGTTTTGCGGGCAACAATAAAAAATCCCTTAACGCGAGACAACGGTGACTGTAGGGTTATCCGTCTTGTTTGCCCCTCGCGACAGACATGGCGGACTAGTGTGGATGTGACCTTTATTTGTTTTAGTTGAGAACAAATAACAATAATCAAAAAAGAAATTGTGACAAAGGTAAAAAGTAATTCAACGTTGCAGCTTTTAGTTATTTTGAAATCTTAGTCTTAGTATTTTTAACTGCCTCGTTGGTCTAGTGGTAGCAAGCGCGACTGCTGATCGTGAGATCCTGGGTTCGATCCCCAGGTCGGGCAAAGTGTTATTGGGTTTTTCAGTGTGGAATTCCTCAGTAGCAGCCCAGAGTTTGGATTTATGCTCGGTTGATGGCAATAGGCTCGCCCCTTGTTACAAGGGACATATCGGCGAAATAAGAGTGTTATAATACACCTCTGCCCAATTCTTCGGGGAATACAAGCGTGACGTTTTGTTCAAGTCTTATGTTCTGCTAGTGGTAAAATTAAGCTTGATGTGGGGTTTCAACAAGTAAATCACCTGCAACCGAAATCAATTATCTGTGTAAAAGTTGTTAGTGTAAGTAAAAGTCTAACTAGTCTCAGAATACCCGAAATTCTACGTGATATTATTGTAGTCGACCACAGAACACAAAAATTTTCTTGTACGTAGGTACATTGTTATTTAGCAGTGTTAAAACCCGTGTAAGGAACAATAAACCATTCAATTTGAACCAAACGCAGCCATCCTAACCTTTCCTCAACAATACACTCATTACTAATTTAACAACTTGCTACCGACATACTCAGTCATGAAGTACGTTTTTATTGAGCTCGCCATTGCTCGGCATGGCTCGGCAATGCTCGGTGCTCCTCGGCGCGGTACGGTACCGACAAGGGGACTGATAGCATTTTAAATCAGGTTAAGGTCAACAGCGACCGGTTCGAACGTTGCGCACTTTGATTTGTAAAAACGGACACTTTTAGTCCTTGTTTAGATGTCAAAGTTAGGCTTAGATATGTATAGAGGTCTTGGGTATGCATGGCCATGGAGGTAGTGGATGTGGATTCGGCTGGGATTGCACCGCTGACTTTTCCGGGTATGGAAAAGTAAATAAAGTTTTAGATCTGGGGAATTAGCTGTTGACGACATGGCATTGCGGTCTCCATCCCTTCTGTTTATAGATAATAATATTACTAGGATTATAAATAACAGTAAAAAGGGTGACCTCCCTTTTTACCGTTTCTAGTTCAACGGAAACGAATGAATAAAATAATATTTCCTTCGTTATTCTCACATTTATTTTATTCAAATATTTGTCAGTCTTTGCTTCAAATAACGAAACAATTTTAGTAGGTAGGTACGTAATTTAGACATGAATTATCAAAACTCCAAATTCAAATAAAGCATTTGCTTTGCAAATAAAAGACCCAATTACGTATCAGATAGCAATCATCAAATTATGTCTCGATTGTAAATTGAAATAGTGTTGTTCGTCGATAATTCTGTAAAACCGGTATGGGTACCGTTTAGTTTATTGATCCTAGTACTAATTATGGTAGTTAGATAATCGCAGATAGTAATATTAAATGATAGTGTTTTTATTTATTCTCGTAAGGAGTAATGGAGGTCTGTGATGTACGATGTGGTTGCTAATAGTCCTGTTGCTTCAACTAAGTGATATTGCAGTAGTGAGTGTATCATTAGAAGAAAATGATATCAAATCAATTATTTGATGTTTCCTGTAATGGTCTATATGGATAGCCACGAACTTTTTTTCGTCTAAAATATTAAATGTTTAGGGTTTAATACTACCATACCTGTTTTATTAAAATAATGCTTACTCTATCACAGGTGCAGTTATGGACACCCAAAAGTTTATTTTCCTGTAAGGATAAAGTTACATGGTACATTAGGTGCCTTCTAATAAATTTGTCGTACTATCTTTAGTTTAATGCATACGAGACAATTATGAAATAGACATAGCTTTAGATAGGGATTTTTTGCTTTTATCGCTTGAAAACCTTTAAAATATAACATAATTGTGGAAATGTAATGTCGTTACATTATCCTCTTGCAACTCTAAAGCAAAACACGTTGATCATCTAGTGCGTATCTTCGTAAGCTATTAAACGTCAGTTTCTCACCATTTATCTCTTTTTATACCTATTTGATTCAGACCTTTCCTGTTTCGATCATTGCTTTCACCAATTTACGATAATACGTCCGTATCAACAAAAACGGTCGGTTATTTTTCTATCCCCTCATACAAACCAGTTTTATTTATACGAAATAGTTTTGCCAAAATCACTGCATAACCCACCGCTCAATAAATAAAATGGACCGAACCTGTCCGATTCAGCGTCAATAAAAACACATCCCAAATGTAAACGAGAACGATGCATGAATTCTTCATTTCAAATTGTATGGCCATGTTAGGGCATTATCATTTTTAGTGCTTGCCACACTGGTATATTCAGATGGAATTTTTGATGCACTGGCGACACAGCCGCGCTGCGATTGGCCGCCCTGAATATTGTATGAACCAATCACCGCGTTGCGCTTAACGTTGCATTCCAATTTGAAATCGTGAAGGCGGGAAACAGCGACAAAGTTGTGTGTTTTGCAATGGCGTGCAATAGGCATAATTTGTTGTTACACAATCAAATTGGTTTTCCGAACAGGTATGTGGTGGCATAGCGCTGGACATAATTGGAAGGCCGATTATTGGGACGCCGTAAGAGAATTTCCTGCGTTTTATTAGTATTGTGGGTACATTAATGGCAACTAAATAGTTAGTCAAGTTACTAACTAATTAAGTTAAGTGACATGTAGTCTTATGGATTACAAAAATGCTGGAACATTTTCATTACTTTCCCATGAAAAAAAATGTTTATTGAACATTAAATTATTGTCTAAAGCGGACAGATTACTGATTTAAGATTCTCTTTACGTTATGTTATTTTCATAGAATTGCAATTGCAGATAGAAAGAACGGTACGGCGAAAATATTGTTTTTCAAGGCTTGTCGATGTAAAACTAGAGTAAGGTCGCGAAAACTTGCTATTGTCGAGGAACAAGGTATCGTGTTCCTCCAACGAAAAGGGAAGATCCTCCAACCAAGTGGAGTCTTGTGCCTGGCGGGCCACTGCCCAACGGTTAATGTTGGGAACTTGTATATATAGGTATACTATCTGCGTGTCAAATTTCGATACCGCGATGCAGGATAGTTCGCATGTGGCGCGATAGGTGCCGCCACACTATTAATAATAATTCTAACCGAAAGATTGGAAAAGAACTATTTAATAACATAACAATATAACGCCTGTATATCCCGAAGGATTGGGCAGAGGTGTATAGTTAAACCCTCATTTCACCGTTGTTTAGGTCCCTTATAATAGGAGGCGGGCTTATTGCTATCAACCGGGCACAAATCCAAACTCCGGGCTGCTACTGAGGAATTTCACACGAAAAAACCCAATAACACTTTGTCCGACCTAGGGATCGAACCCAGGACCTCACAATCAGCAGTTGCGCTTGCTACCACTAGACCAACGAGGCGAAAGTTGAAATATTGCTTATCAACAAAAAAGCTGAAGATTCGATAAAAAAATTCGCGCGCAATAAATCCCTATTTTTTCCGAGTAACTATTTATTGTTATAATTAATAATATCGCAAGAACAGTGCACTAATTGTTGTGTTATTTATTAACGGGCCGGCCAGTAAGATAACCTCTGCCACAACCGAAATTATTGTTCCTATATTTTGTCAATCGTTATCTGTCATATTGTTATTGTCTCGCATTTGTAATTGGGGCGTGTGCCCGGTGGGAAGTTATTAAAAAATTGCAGTCTTTTTTAAGTTCAACGGTCATTTAATGATAACCTGATTATGAAATAATTATTTAAGCCAAAGAGGCGCTATTACCTAATGGTGATATGATCACAGCTATGATCCTTGATGCTTGATGCAGCTATGATCCTATGAGCATCCTTGATTCGGCCAAGGCAATGGTTGGAAAAGTTTGATTGAGGTTTCTTTTAGAACATCTCGGATTGTCGGTTATCCTGGGATTGGGTCTGTGCCCGTAATATTGCGATTTGCTCGCCCTATTCAAACCTAATACGAACCTGAAAATAGAGGTAAAGTAAACCTTTGCCTACCCTTTCTGGATTTATAGACGTAAATGCTTAAAAAAGAAGCAAACACACATGTTTAGAGTGATACTTACGATGACATCATTTTTTATTGTCAATATTTTGTGAGTTTTGGGACACAATCACTGACACAGTGAACTGCCTATCAAAACACATCGCAAAATAGAGATGTGGTAACATTTCACGATCAAAGCTGAAATGGTTAAAAATAGGTAGCTTTGCTAGGTAATGCAAAATCTTGGGACTGGTTATAAAATAGAAAAACATCAAGATGATGAAAAGGAGAGAGTTTAATCACTTTAAGAAAACAATTTAGCAGTCACACCTCTTGCGCAAGCTATTTCGAAAATAGACATGACATTTCTAACAAATTGACACACGAAACATTAAGATTACCAGCATTCCAACAATGAAAACAATTTCAATTTGCACAATTGTAGTGTTCATGTAACAAACGAACAATTCACGGCACAACGTGAGTACTGTATTCCTATGTGTGGGGCAAATCTTTGCAGAAGGCGACTTTGTGAATACTATAAAGAGTTATTGTAGAACACAAAGGAGTATTGTCCTGGCCTTGTCGATTGTCTTTGGACTCGTGACAGAGACATGTTAGGTGTGGTTTACCTTGAAAATCTGTTTTGTGTTGAGTTATTGATTTGTTTGAATGATGGGATGTCTTAATAGTATGGGGTAGTTGAGAAATATGTAAGATTGGATGGAGTGCAGAAAGAGCTGTGCTATTTCTATGGTCTTTACGAAATATTATACCGTTCAGATCTAGAGCTTGTTAGAATACATCTTAAGATAAAGTTTTTTTTAGCAAAGGCAGACGAAGACACAGCGGTTGATGTTATCAACAAAACTATGATTTGATTTCCTTTATAAATACTCTACTATGCGCTGGTCCATTTGGTCTATCACTTAAATAGGCTATTAAAGTATTTTTTAATTACCTTGAAATATAAATCTTTTTTCTGGCTACAAAATAAAATTAAAACACCATAAAACACATAAATTATTTTGTCATGCCCATCATTATTCGTGTGTTAAGACATTTCTCATGGTATAACTACAAAAACGGTCGGAACGCCCCCGGGCTCCATCACCGACTCCATAAATAAGTTATTCATATTAACTAATGTTACGTCTTCTGTAATCTGTAACATTATATTGTGCTTTCTGGATATTTATCACTGTACAAATTATGACTTTGTCTATTGTTAACGTTTTGTTGACGGGTGTGGTCCAAGTTATAGGCATTAAGCGATAGATTTTAAGCTTGAAATAGTTTAAGAAGACACTGAAAACGATTAAGATTGCGTAGCTTATCAGATAAGATATCTTTGCTTATTATAATTACACAAAATAATAATCCAATTTACAGCGTTGAGATCATCGCTTGTTGTGTTATTCCAAAAATTGTACGAATAATTTGCTAAAAACTACAAGGCGTCGATGCAAAAATGCATGCGGTATAGTTTTTGTACATATTGAAGGAGTTCTTTAAGGTATCTCACAAAATACTTATCGATAATTTGTGTATATTCGATGAATAAGAAGGATTGTGTAAATAAATTCAAGTACCTAACTAATATCTAAAGAAGTCAAGCAATATCCTCAAACCCGCTGATCTCTTATACTTTATCCTATAATCTCAAGCCCACAGCCAGCATAACGGAGATGGATTGTAGCACATTACGGGCTCACGTCTTAATCTCGTCGGCGGCTATTACGGCGCGTTTAATTAGTGCACACAATAGCCCGCGCCTGTCTTAATAATGCGCCAAAAGTGGGCCTTATTGTCCGCGCAATGACTTATTTATGAGACCCAGATTACAATTGTTTAACGTGTACTATAATTGACGGTGAAATAATAATTATTGTTGTTGAAATGATTTGTGGTGATTGATTGAATTCCTACCTTTTGTTTAAGACGTTTCTTGATCCAGTAAGTACCTACCTAGCTAAAGCTTGGAAGTCTGACTCATCTGCTATGACTAGCGCGAGGTGATTAGGTACATTTCATTCATTATCAGTATTTACACGGTATATTACTAGGTTGTGCCTTTCCTGGTGTGTTACCTACGGTTGGAGAATTTTTTGGTTATACACGGAGCGACTGCTTTCTTAGCGGCCCTTTGAGTGGAATTTTGGAGTATGGTTCTCTTTCTCAACCTTTCTTTGATTTTAATTAATCAAAGAAACACTTGATTCAATTGTTTTCGTTTCCTTTATCACAAATGTTTATAATCTCAATAGAAAACAAGACTACGACAATGTTTCTCTTGGCAACTAATAACAACATATCCGCGACTACAATCATAGCTATCAACAAAAGTTATTAATTACTGATAACACTGCTGATAAGGTTGGCACGTAAATATTGACATAGATCACGCTTGACACCGCCTTAACCTTTGTTATAATTATCTTCTATTATTGAACCTATTCAAATCTATTCGTAGCATGTATATACGAGTATCTATAGGTATATTCGTGGTATCAGCCCATTAACGGCTACCGCTAAACGTGGGCCTTCTTGTCCTTATTTTTCTCCAACGAACGTTTGTGAAGCCATTAAGGCCAGGCGACGTTTGGTAAACGATTACAGAATGTTTTCTTTTTAGCGTGGAGAAGAATGCTGGTGGCCATTCTCTTGATATAATATGTACAATTGTACAGTCAGAAGCAATAATATCTGTAGCAACGCCCTAAGCTGAGGCATTAGAGGTTACCATTAGTGCTGTTGTTGCTAGTAGTCATGGTGTTAGTAGTAGTAGTTAGCTTAGGTTAAGTATTTTACTCGTTCCCATTGGCTGGAGACCCTTCAGGTCTCGCCATTAGCTGCCCAGTTACGTAGAAACGGTCCACAAGAAAAAGCACAAGCAGTCGATTAGAAAAATTGACTATGGATACAATGGATAAATATGTGCCTATGTATAGAACGGATGGTTTTACTATTCATAATTACATATTTGTTTTCGTGGCTTGGGTCAGATAGCTATTATTGACGGTTTAAAATCCGTCGGTAGGCAGATATATGATATTGCTTCTGACTGTACTTATTCGCGAACTATTGATTCTTCATGCCGCGAGTGCGCGTAGTAAGTCGTAAGATACACTTAAGTTCACCAAGTTAATAGGCCGCAGCATCCAGACGCAATCTTCAGCTAAAGTCATCAAAGTGGTTGTGTTCTTGATAATAAGCGATTTAATTAACAATGTCATGTACATTAAGAATTAAATCGCAAGCATTGGTCCTGATTGCATTAACTGATATCAAACATTGTTGCTGAAGACATGGAGATAAATATGCAATTTATTTAATTGCTCAAGATTGCAAAAAAAGATGCGGGCAAATCTAGTCTATATCTGATTTCCCTGTAGAACCTAACTACCAAGAACCCTATTAGTTCTGCAATTACCTTTTATAATAGGTCTATTTATATTGGCAGCGCTAATGTCTCTGGACTGTTGATTAATCTGTAGACTTTGATACCATGTTGAATTCCGCGCTGGTTTATCATAGAACTAATTGCACAGAGTAATAATAGCAGATAGAAAGGCCAATAAAAAACTAGTTTCCGATCGTTATCCAGACGTTTTATCTCAATTATACTTCGGTATATAATGCCTTGATAATAAAATCATATTTTAGAGACTCGACGAATATGTAGTCTGTCTGCGTTTTCCAATAACATTGATATACAAAATGGTGGATAAATAAAATGGCGGATTTTGTCTGCTACATGTGAACACTATTTTAGGTTTGATAACATCGTTATATTTGATGAAGACAAACATGATAATAGACTGTTTGATATGGCCATTTTGGCTATTTAATTAAGTCGTTATAGCTCAATAGAAAAGTGTGTAGGCATGCTATTTGTAGCACCATTTTATGATTAGAATATTTTAAGAATAATAATCGTGCCAGAGACTATTCTGTAGAATCTAAAACAAAAATTATGAGCCGTAATTTTGACCTTAAAGTTTGTTTACAACAATTTAAGTTTACGATAATGAACAATTTTTGGTTCTCTGGTGGTATAGCCAAATTGAATAAGCCATAATATGTTATATCACCTGCTGCTTCGCCGATATGCAATAATAATAGTAACATAGCATCTTTTTATACTGAAAATCGATCTCACCATAAAGGGATAGAATAAAGATCGCGATGATGACGAATTAGCTACTTCTGATGAAGATGTTGAAGTTAATTGATCTGTTAAGGTGGTTTTTGATAGAAATTCATAGTATAATGATTTGTCTCTATTTTAAGAATAAAGCAACTGGCCTACCGCTTTTTGCAAAAACTCTTAAACATAACAATAACACGCAAATTCTGAAAGCGAACAATACGTACTACAGGAAACTAAAACAAATGCTTCACGAGCATTTAAACCGTAAACGAGCAACATTACTCGGGTGATAATCTCACGCTTAGCTGTTGTCGTAATGCATTAGCATCTTACCGACAATAAACGGCACAATTGTCGCTTTTCACATTTGTTGAGCGCACTTCTAAGAAAATGTGCTATAATTATTAAAGTAGATGATTATAGGGAAATAATTCTATTGTACATCATCATATAGATGTCCATTGAACATGGGGACTCCTTGAAACCACTATATTGATTGGTAGTGTGGGAATATTGCGGGAAATAGCAACACTTGACAATCAGATTGGTAATTGTAGTGTCGTTATTAGCGTAAATAGGGACGTTGATGATCATTCACGGTCTTGATCCTTTCACCAACATTTTCCACATCCACGGTATGAGATGAGTTGGCCTATTATGTACCGGGAACTATACTATAACAAATTTCATTTAAAAATATCATGATGCAGTCTTTTTAATTAAAGAATAGTAAGGTGTACCAGCTGTCTGACTTCTCAAGCAAAAGCCTTTAGCAGTAACTTGTCCTATCTTAGTTCATCATGTTCACACCTATAATGTTTAATATATCCGAAAGCAACGTTAACGATGCGCTTACCTCAATGAAGCGATAAATCGAATAATTAATATTCATGTTTATCGAATACTGTATCACATGTTTGTAATCCTTCACGATCTTCAACCGTAGTCTCATAATAACAAGAATATTTAAATTTAAGCATATTGGTTTAATTACTACTTATCCTATTCTCCATTAAAGTAATAGGCTGTAAATTTTCAGCGTCCACTTAAACTCGCGTTAAATATAATAGTATTTGCTATGAAACTGGTAAGCAAACGTGCTGTAGTCTTATAAATAACGTTTTAGATGACCTTTTTATAGGAGCTGCTGAACTATGTCATGATGGTGGCCAAAACTAAAAGATACTACGTAAACTATTTGTTGTTAACAATTTTTTTATTGTTTTCTGAAGCCATGATAACGATATTACTGTGGGTTGTTAATCCATTTGTTAAATTGGGTAATTTTTTAAATATTATAATATGCGAAAGAATTTGAACGTATAAACTTGTAGCCGAAAATTATACCTGACAAAAATATTTCATTTTGGCCATGTGATATAAATGCTGGTAAAAGGTTGTCTGGTAGATATCGCTATCGGCGATAAGACCGCCATTGTACCCTTTAATGTTTGTTATTGTATAAGAGCTGTGTTACAATTTTGGTGTACAATAAAGTATAATCTATTCTATTCTATGCTATTCAGTTATAAAGTTATGACTGAACATCAACGATTTAAGTATCATCAGCTATTCACGCATGAACAGAATTTTCTTCAACAATATTACCGTGTCTTATTTCGTTATGATCAACAATATTACAATTAATAAGAAAACTATCTTAAAAAAATAAAAAATCTCCAAGTGAACCTGCTGAGCGCAACATACTAACTTTACGATTTCCGTCACCCGAACTCAGTGGACATACTTTAACGTTGGAATATCTATAAAAGCCTAGTAAAACAAGCATTTAACGCTTTTATAGTAAACTTGCGGTGGTCCTAACATTGTTTTTAATGTGCAGTAATATGGCTAATTAAATTCTGGTAAACGACTAACTTGAAATGGTCTTAGTGTCTCCGTTTTATTTTAGTAGTCGGCGAACGACAGTGCTTGTTCATGTAATTAAAACGGGTTGTGTGTTTCGTCACTGCTTTGTGGACGAAACAAAAGGAAAAGATAGAGGTAGAGATGTAATAGTTGTTGAAAGTATTAATGACAGAGCTGTTTTTGATACAAAGATTTGATATATAAATAAATCCGTTCAGAGTAAAGAAAGAGTGGTTATCATGTTCGTGCCAAAGGTTATTTATAATTTTGTAGTTGCCCAATAAGTCCAATAACTAAGATACTTCAAAAGAAAAGTTCGTTCTTAATTTTATTCAGTAGATATTATGAAAACACCATCAAGAAATAGAAAGTAAATAATTCGTTTATTAACACAAACCATTCGTTTTTACAAATAAATCTATAAGTGTAATAAATCATTTTGATTTTTAAAAAACAATTATATCATCGCAAAAACACGCGTTAGAATTCCAACGAGTCACAGATATTATTTGAAAACTAATTAAATAAGACAGTTACGTAATGGAAAGTATTCCGGACCTAGGAAACCAAGCCTAAATTCGCATAAACACTTTATCACTAACAAGATTCATAATAAATTATCGTCTAATAATGATTTCCGTATCTCTTTGTAAACAGACTGAAACAAAACATTTGATAAACGTTGATGTAGGAAACTGCCAATAAAGGGAAGGTGACCAGATCAATTAGATGATAATAATGTCTGTCGAGTTAATGAGGTAGGTACCAATGAACAATGATAGACAGAGGACGAGCAATTGTTACGTATGTGTCTATAAATGTAATTGATAGGCAATGATGCGACTAATTTATTGTTGTCTAATGACATTATAGAAGCGGGAGAGAAGTGTAATCATTTTCTTAAGTCAATAGATACTACAAATGTATGCTTATAAATAATTGACCATTTAAATGTATGACAAAATTTCTTAAAAATATACTGTTATAGCATTTTTTTTCTCGATTATCATGCCTTGCTTTAAAATTAGAAGTATATTCCAGGGATGAGACCAACTTAGATAACTAAGTAGAACAAAATTTCACTTACTTGTTCTTATTGACAGGCGTCGTCGACGGGGTTGGCCTCTTCTCCTCTTTAATCGTGCTATTGTTCATTTTCGACGTTAACCTCTTCAGAACGTCATCCATAGAACGCTTATGAGGCGCAGTTAACGACAAAGCGCTGTTGTGATTCAGTAATGAATTGTTATTGTTGCACAGTCCCAAAACTTTCGCCTCGGCCCCAGGACTACTGCATTCTGATGAACCACGCCTTCGAGCCTGAAGATCGTTCACTTGATGGAGACTTAAGAAAGATGATGGGACTAGAAGATTATTTGTCATGTCTAATGTTTGCTCGAATCGTTGCTTTTTTGAGGGTCGTTCGTCTTCGTAATTCGTATCTTCCTCGCTTATTGAACTCCTAGTGGAGGAACTGGGTGAGAACTTGTAGTAGCTATGCTGTTCGTTGTCATCAGACTCCTGGTGGTCCGGAAAGTCCAGGTTGGCTGGGCCGGCTTCGGGCTTATCTGTGTCGGCGGCACCTTCTTGCAATTTCGACGGTGGTGACTTTCGTTTAGATGACATGTTTCTGCAAAAGAAATTGATGATTAATAACTAAATCACGTTAAAGAGTAATCGAAGATGAACGGAATACATGAGATATTTATTAAGTCCTGTCGAGACATACTAAGTGCTGACAAAGTAGGTACTAAGTGAGGACTGGTTAATAGCTTGTCAATGACGTCAAGACGGGAGATGTCCTAATTATCCAGTTCAGTCTCTTCGTTAGCATTACTGTCACGATACACAGCTACTTGTTAAATGTAAAACACAAACACAGTTTACAAACAGTATCACTGTTTGATCGAGATCTCGGGTCAGACGTCAAACGTAGTATTTGTCACCCAAACTCCCCCGACTAGTTACGAAACTCGCTTCGTTAAAGCACCTAATTGGGCTCTACTAATTGTACTAATTGCAGTTACTGCCTCCTTTGGACTTAAGGTGTCCGCCGGTTCAAGTAAAACCAACCACTCGAGATAGATCCTTAAATACGAATTCAGTTCCATTGGTGGCACCTGTTTTGTTAAGAAATTAGAAGGGCAGGGAAGGTCTGATAATGTTAGCTGATTTTGTTAATGTGTGGGTGTTAGGTTATACTGGATTGGCCGATATCGTGTATGGTACTCTAAATATTGCGCATGTGTGTACGATTATGGACTAACATGTGTACTTTGATGCTGATTTGAGTTGGGAACGTCTTCATTGATTGTGTTAACAAACAGTTCCTTTGCGCATAGTGTCTGGCGCGTCTGCTTTGATGTTTGTCTACGTATCTGTTGTAAGTATTGATGTGATTATTTTGAAACGTTTACGCGGTGTCATCCTTTTGCCGGAATGCTTCATCCTTTGAACTTCAGTGACAAATGAGCTAAACAGATTTAAAGGATATCTATCGTTAAACGTGAAGATGTTTACGTTATTTTGGCATAGTCGCAATTTCTTTGTTCATATACTAATATACAAGGGTACTTGCTCAGATTTAGAATCATAAGTTTGTTAACGTCAACTACTTAGAACTACAAAGACCACACCAGAAAACAGCTGAAATAAAATATTGAGTGGAGTTACTCAGGCGCGGTCGCCGCCAAAGACTTGGGTCATATTAACAGTGAAATAAGTTCAGCACATTAGAAAATGTAAATTATCTATTTTTAGGAGGTTTGTCAATTTGACGTATACAATTTAGGAGACCCCCCCCCCCCTCGGACCGCAACTGATATTACTGTTATTTCGAAATGAAAAACATGGAATAAAATGTGGACCTACATTTGCGAAACATATTTTAATATTGCTATTTTATAAGAAATCATCTTTATAGACGATATGACCCTATGTGAAGTTCTTTAGCACTTAATTCTAAGAAACTGAACTAAATCCATTACCAATTATTTACATACACAACATTGTTTGTCTTAACAAGTTTACCCAAAGTCTGCAAAGTTGGGACAGATCTGACAAGTAAATTAAAAATCAACATTAAAATTTTAGGGTCTAAGTATTCGCAGCGTTTATTTAGTCCCACCCAGTATATACCTAATTAAAATAGTTTTGATTGACGAAATATTCTAATTGAAATAATGTTAGGAGTTTTAATAATTATTTATAACTCGAAGAATTGACGAGATTTTTATGTCTGAAAAATATTAAAATTAAGTTTTATTCTTGAAAAGTGGAAAGTTAAAGAAATCTAAATAAATAATAGAGAGGTAGTTTCTTCTTCTAAACACAAGTATTTTTGAATAACATAGTAAAGAGGACTCTTAATATCTTTAATTAGCAAATCGATAATATATGCGTTCTTGTCACGAATATAATAATTGTAATTACATCGTACATACTTAATTACTTATTACCATTATAATAATTTACCTTATTTTCAACCTCATTTCAAAGCAAAATTTCAGAAGCAGTGTTTAAAATCCCGAATAGTACGATATGATGTCTCAGTGGTAGAACCGATTATCGATCGGTATGAGGCACAAAACGTGTCAAATCGATGTTGACAGTAAAAGGCCTGTTAGCACACTGCCACAACAAATTGTGTTAGTGCCCTTGAGACAAAAGGGGGTGATGGTGGGTCAAGAAGCTATGAAACAATTGGAGAGAGCAACGCATGAAACGTTCAAAATTATGATATTTATATAGTCTTTTGAATTAATCCATCTAAAACAGACAAAGGTGAGGATAATGATGATGCTGATAATGGAGCTTCTTAACAACAGCGACTTGCCTCTTCGAAAAGTGAAGTAATTATACCACATGTTGCGGTGAGGTTGGTTATGATAGCAAGATGATGTTGAAGAATAAGTAGGCAAATGCTGCTTTAGTCACGTAATAAAATATTTCAAAGGCTATTGTTGACCATTTCAATATTTCTACAACCTAAATACTTGAATCAATAACAATAGATTTTTATTTAAATTGATTATTCCATTGTATCAACAATCTGTTCTTAGCTCAGTGGCAATAATTCAATTTAACAGGGCTGCGCTTGGACACGGTTGTAATAAAATGCAACAATCAACTTAGTTACCTAGTTTGCCACAATAAACATTGTGTTTTTAGTTAATAACAGAAGAAACATATTTTTATAGAACCAATTTTTTATCTTTGGTTACAGTATAGCCCTTGTTGCATTGAAGCATAATATAAGCAATAACCACCTCAATTTGTCAATTGTCAATCAATCAGCATTCACTTGACAATCAATCTTAGAATCGATTTTCCGACGACACACGTTATCATTGAATAGTTCCACTACTTGCAAACTTATTTCACTACAAGATAATGAAATATCACTCTTATTTATATTAGCCTTAAGGTTCAAGACAAAAGAATTCAATAAATATGTCAATCGTAACTACTAATTTCCTTTTCATTACTGTCACAATGACGTCACGCGGTGGCACGAACAATATGGCGTATTGGCGGGAAATTTGACAGGTCAATATTACGTTCGGAAATGTTTATTTCTCTTCAGTCCATTCTGCATTTATGATAATGTCATATATTTTGATGATTGACATGTACAAATATCTGTATTATAGGTAAAGTAACAGGAAATTTGCGTCAAATTATAATTCACATAATTTTTTAAATTATGTCAACGCTCATTGCATGACTGACAGAAATATATTTTCCGGCGAATCTTATCTTTTTTTAAATATGTCGCCTACATCACGCTAATAATAACTATCACACCTTGTCGCTCTAAATTTTAAGTTATGCTTAGTGTAAGAACTTCGTAAATCATTTAAGATAATATTTCCTTTATCGCAATAAACTAGTATCGTAATCTTAACTCAAGTTGCAATAGTTATTGATAAAATAAAGTACAATCAAAAACAATGACGCGTAAGTTCAATGGTGCAAGCCGATTTCAATTTGCAGTGGGGTGACGTCACAATGACGTAACTGAATTGCCAGCAAATTGTTTTTGTAAACGCCTCCCCTTGTTAAATGGTTTGCTGCTAGTGATAAAAGGGTTATCTTTTTTAAAGTTTTTTTTGTTACGGTTTGTTACTTGGTTTACTTTAACATGAATGTAATTGTTTTAAACTAATTAGGTATAAATGGTTCTGCTTTCGTTTGTTGGCCTTGAGCGCGGCTGCCAAACATTAGTTTCTGTTTTCAATTCTTGGGTCGGGAAAAGCGTCCTTGGGTTCTTCTGTTAATCTGTTTGCTGGGGAGTTGGTTGCTCCGTTGCTTCTTCCCAGCTGTATTTTGTTACAATAACGTTCAAGAATAACAAATTTTAATCTATTTTGAATATGAGTTTTTGAGTTTTGAGTTTACACCCCACATTTTTCGAACATGAACTTCATGAACCGGAACATCGAACACTTTATTCGCGTGTGCGTATCATTACAAAACTGTATACTTGGCAAACTTGTTCATAGTGATTCATGATCGATGATAGTGTTCGAAAATGCGTACACGGATTTTAAAAAATCTCATTAGCAACCCGAACTTTGGAATTGTGCTGGATCAATGGCAATAAATGCGCGCCCTAGTGTCTACGTATACTACACTTTCCTACCCCATCAAGAGTCATAACACTACATTCTCCATCTGGGCTACATGATTTATTGATACTTCATTACCACTCTCCAGATCCGAAATATTTGTTACCTTCATGGATAAGAAACGTGATACGAAAAACCTTCTAAATGCTAGTAATTACCCATCTATTTTGAACACACACCTGAATACTTATGTGTTTCTAATTGATGCAGTAAATTCTTATAATGGAAAATGCATGTCTACTCCTGCTGTTCTTACGGTTCTAATTATAAGATTATCTTCAGTAAAGGCACGGACACAATCCTGCTTTTCAATAGGTATACTGCACGGCTAAGCACCCATAGCTTTACAGTAAGATATTAAGAAAACTGTTGCAAAAACTAACCAAGTGTTGGAAATGTTTGTTGTCAGCCATATCATTGAAAGAATTTACAAATATGGTGCCTATCCATTTCCTAACAATAAACTGAATAAACCATACTGATTCTTATATTCTTGGTCCACGTGAACAAGGATGTGTATTAAATGCATGATAATAACATTATAGGCTATAATACATTGGATGACGAATTACTTTCGTCTTTGACGAACCTTTCATAAACGAATGGAGGCCCTTGCATACCAAAGTAAACACGGATTCAACTGCCTCACATCCTACCCTCCATTTTCATCTTCCTTCAAAACTATCCTTCCCCAATCTTACAACATTCCACCATTTGCCACTAATATGGCTATACCTTCGCAAAACAAGTTGTACTAACATGTCACATGTGGACCCGACTTCTAATTTATACGAGATATTAACATGTGCATCCGTTTAGAAATTAATCAGTGTGCGACGGACGGACGGACGGACGGACGAACGGACTAAGTAAACGTAACGAGTGCCTAGCCTCCAATCTATTTGACGAAGGAAATTGCCGACGCCCGTCTTAGATAAACGGCTAAGGTTTCCTACCCGATCAATGTATTAGAGTGTCATCTGGTGTAACTAAGTTGTTTGCTAGCTCGCTCTTAAATCTTGTAGATTTGCTGATTGATTGATGCGATGATTGCGTTTTAGGAAAGGTGTAGTTGAATGCATTTTGAGTGTGATTTTATAAGACGCACACATATTAGGATGGTAGATCTTTATGGGTTTATCTCCAATAAACAATGAAAGATATAGAAAGCTCTATACTGAATGCAAAAATATCAAATTCCATCAAACTTTTCATCGTTTACGAAAAAAATGGCGTCAACATAGCTAATGAAAACATTTCCAAAGAAGACATAATAAAAACAGCTCAAATCAAATAAGCGAATAAAAGTCCCTGAGAGTCGGCAGAGTACAATGAAAATAAAAATTAAATAGAAAAATATTGTGAAGCGTCGGTAATTGAATGAGGAACGAGAAACATTTTCTTTACTTTGGTGAGAAAGAAAAAAAAATCGTCGGCAGAAATCTTCCAGTAACAGAATTATTCCTCTTCTATAATAAGTTTATTTACAATAAGGTGAAATAAAATTTTATAGCGTTGCTTCAAATTAGGTTTTGTGCCTATTTTCTTGTTTGTCCGTTATCGTTCTAATTTGTTCGTTTAATTTGTTTCGAGAATTTGTTTATTCTGATTAGGTTCCAGTGATTTATAAAGATTTTTGTGTTTTACGTCCTACTTTTGAGTTATTTTACCAATTTATAGGAACTCCTAAAATAATGTTTTTTTATAGAAGCCTAGAACATCAATGAAATACCTGTAATATTTTCATTCAAGTGTTGTCTCGTAATGTATAAATAATCCTAATGTTACTATAATTTTGTTATCAAATCTAATTTCATATTTTCTCAATACCAACCACGATGAATACTAATAATTTTCCAGAAAAAGTTATTTCAAAGAAAAATATAAAATTACATGTCAAAACAAGCGCTGCATCGCACAATTGGCTTCTATTGAGTGAAGCGAAGGGAGGTGGAATTATCGACGGAAAATTACAAGAAAACTCCCCCGTGCTGAAACCCGAACAAAATGTAGTTACAAGTGTAACAACCAACAGAATGTAAGAGTAGCTAGATGTGGCTTCATCAAGAGAAGAAACTAATGTTTGTTTTAATATTCTGTCAGTAAAAATGATAACGTTAGCTGTATCGTATATTAAAATAAGAAATCATTTCTTGTACATAACCTAATACTAAAATAACTGCGACCTGAAATGTCAAATGAAAAGAAATGAACTTAAAAAAAACCATTTTATTTTATATAGTTCATCCGGCTAATCAATAACAATTGAATATTGTTTAGTTTCCCAAGCCGCAGATAAAGAAGAAAAACCACCAGCTAAGCCAAATGTCGTAAAATCTTAGTTTATAACATGTTTGAAAAGGTTCCAGAAAGCACGCATAAATAATATAATAAAAAAAATATAAGTGTAAATAGTGGATAAACACGTGGCTGAAGTCAAAACATCCATTCCATTCTGAAATGCTTATATAATTTGTCATGTGTAATATCCAGAAACCAAAACTATGTCTATATTTTGTCCCGCACCACTTACTGAAACCTTTTGATCTTCAATAAACTAAATGTCTTTTAGAAATCGTAATATTGCTTTGTACTAAATTGTTACTATAAAACGATTACCGTTTAAAAAAATATATACCTACGTAGCTAATTTACTTCTACTGGCTAAATAATATTAAAAAAACTACTTATCAATTTTATTGGTTCTTATCTTCACACCTACTTCTATTATTTTATACTTTCTTTGTGCCAAAATGAACAGGTGTATTATATGAAGTATTAAATAATAATAAGTATTATTTAGTATTTATAATAATCTCTCACAAAATGAAAATAATAATAGTTCCCATGTATTTTTCAGGTTTAAAGTCAAATCATCCAACATATTTTGGGTCACTAGGTGATGTCGCTTCTAGTAGTAAAATACACATTGTTGTGAACATTTTCTTGTGCCTGACAATAGGGGAAATTACCCATCGTGAGCGCGAAAACGCGAGACGAGTGGGCGAACCGGCTATCAAGTAAGGAAACAACTCATTTTATTTAAATGTTCTCTTCTATGTTTTTATTAAATTAGTTGTTTAGAATATATTTTCATTTTCTAAAGTTAATAATTTACTGGTTTACAAAATTATTTCAATAATAATATACCTCGCACACATACAGTCTGTATATTGGTGACAGCTGTTACAAATTCACCTTTCAGCTTAGATAATATAAATTTATTTTTAATATCTATAGTTTCAACAGATTTTAGATTAAGTTCATTTTCAACAGTAGTTGTTTATTCCCTGTGATTATTTTAGATTGGTTGTATTTTTGTTGTTCTGCCTAGCTTTTTCTCAACTATGTTAGGGTCAGCTTCCAGTCAAACCAGATGCGGCTGAATACCAGTATATTACACGTAGCGACTGCCATCAGACCTCCGCAACCCAGTTACTGGGCGAAGCCAATACCCTATGGTTAGACCGGTGGTCAGACTCTCGTGTTTCTGACTACCCGTAACCGTTGTGTTATAGACGTAATATTATAATTTTGATTACAATTTACCATACAAAAGTTGAAATAAACAGCCCTTTCACAGAAGCCGTTTCCACACTAACTTCCGACCCTCGGAGGGCAATGAGACGCTTTATGATTACTCGGTGACAAACAATGTAGTTAATACGGCACAATGCCCAATCACCGGCAACCATTGTTCTGGCACAGGTTCCTACTTTGTGCAAGTAATGACGGCTTAAGTATTGGCTTCAACATATTTCATGGCAATTGATTCTGGGTGGAGAGGTAATTTTTGGATTTCTGGAATATTTGCATGAGGAAGTAGATGATGCTTGTTAATTTCCTTTGCCGACAGCTAGATTAGCGCAGTAGCAGAGCGGCTGGCTTCTGCACTACGGGTCGCGGGTGCGATTCCTGCACGGAAGAATTATTTTTATAGCCTACAGATAGTTGTTTTGGGTCTGGGTATTTGTGCATGTGAAGATTTGTGTCTGTAAACGCACCCACGATACAGAACAAATCCTAGTGTGGGGCAACGTTTTTCTCAGCAAGTGCCTTGGTAAACTCAGCATGTTCTTTGCGCACAGAAATATACTGCTGACATTGGTCACCCTTTAGCGAAATCCATAAGAAGAGGGAGGAGAATCCGCTATATTCTAAACAATAATATGGCACATGCTAAATCACCGTGAACCATTGATGAACCAGAATGCTACTTTGCGCCAGTAAGCTTCGCCTTCAGCATGTTTCATTCGCGTATTTATTCATTTTTTTATCTAATTCAAACTTATACCTATAACCATACTATATAGCGAAATCTCGACCTATTCCTCACTCCTCCGATCCCAGCCTCGCAAAGCATCAATACAAGATATAATATCAACAATTAAGGCGTATACAGACTCAGCGACACGGCTCGGCGATTTTCCCTAAACAAGAGCGTCTGATGAGAGTCTATTGTGTTCCTTAGGTCATTGCGGAATGAATTGCTAGCAAAACGAACCAAATGAGAATGTAGTGCAGCTAAACGCTATTCAACTTGCTCGCTTGATTCTTTTTGCGATTTTTCATTTTGTTATGTTGCGTTATCTTTCAACACATGGTTTTGAACTAGTTTGTAAAATAAAAGAGATAATGGAGCGAAAAATAGCCATAATTAGTGTATCCCTAAGGGCTGTGAAATTTGAAAGATAGTTGGTTAGTTTAAAACCAGAAACCTCTCGTCTATTAAAGGTTAAAAGATCTGGTCATAAGGTTCCAAATAGTCACAGGACCAATATTAAGTACAGAAAGTTTAAATACAGTATCAAGATTTCGTAAAATAACCAACATGTATACAGAAGCAATACGAGTAATTTTAGTTTTGTTTGATGCCTGAATACACTATATTCTCCATACTGATAAATACACGCTTAATTGGTACAATATTTAATAAAGTCCAATTATTAATAATCACCGTTATGTTTAAGTCCCATGTAATAGGGGGCGAGCCTATTGCCATCAATCGGGCACAAATCCAACTCCGGGCTGCTACTGAGGAATTCCATACGGAAAAACCCAATAACACTTTCAATGAGGGTGTTACTATACACATCTGCCCAACCCTTCGGGGAATACAGGCGTGATGTTATGTTATGTTATTAATAATCACAAACTCTATTTTAATCAGCATTTTTCGAATTAGCCTTTGAAATCCAACGTATTTAAAGTTAAAACACTACTGCAAATCGATGGAAATAAAACAGTTTTTCCATCAACTTGAACACAAAAACATTGCAAAAGGGAACAGTGGATACAAAATGGCGAAGTAGAAAAATAGTTGAACATAAACGAGTGGTGCTTTCGAGTCAAGATGGTGCGCTCTAGAGTTTCGCAAAGGAACGCTCACAACTGAGGAATTTGGTTTACGAGAACTACTTCAGTTTTCCCGATCCTTTGTACAGTTGAATAAGTTTGATTGTTTGGCGATGTGCGGTAGTCCTAAAAATAGGAGACTTGATAGGAGCATACATTATAATTATTATACTTACAATATTAAGGGCTAATTTCTATTCGTAATTACTGTTCAATTTGCCCTATCGTATGGAATTTGGAATGACTAATCAAGTGAACAATGTTCGCTTTACTTATAAAAATAACTTAAGCTTCCACTAAAAAATCATTGCCCGCTACTAAAAAAAGTAATGACGCGTAATTCACCGATTGTCATACAGCTACTTTAAACGTCGCATTGTTTACACAGCTCGTCTCATCTCCCTCCCCTTCGTTAAAATAAACAAGTGCACATCCTTTGACAGTGCAACACAAACAATTGTCGAAATCATAAACAATGGTTTACATCGCAAATATAACCCGCGTCCCGCACAACGTAGCCCTATGTATAATGAACCATTCATACTGCCAAACAAACTCCAACCAACCATATGCAATAATTCCATACAGGACGAGTCAATACGATAAAGCTGTAACCCCCTATCATGTTACAAAGGATTCTAAATCGAAAATAGATAGCAGTAAAACCGAGAATTAAATGACTAACGTAATAGATGTAAATCCTTGGTTCGCTGACAAAGAACAGAAGCGATTTCACGACATCAAAGTGGAACACGACATATTACGCTACAAAATAAACACCAAAATAAATACATCGAAATGTTTGTTCGGAAATATTCGGCAATGGGGTGATCATATTCTAAATTATCTGTTAACAGAGGGTAGTTTCCAAACCCTTTTGACGGCAGGATTAATTTGCTGTTTGTGTGTACGGTTGTCTCTGTGAACAGATTTGCAAAATAATACGACTACCTATCAGTACATTTGTGTTTATTTGTGTCTATCTCCATATTGTGAATATGAATATAATTTTTTCAGCAAACATGAGCATACAATAATGGCAGTATTAAAACTTTTCTAACGAACCCAGATTGTTCGCTGGGCGTCTGCGTTGAAATCCGAGCAAGCTCAAAAATGGTAGGCTATAATTTGCACATAAAACGTATCCTAATGGCAACGTACGTGATCACTTATTCGGTGGCCTCACAAAGCGGGACATCTTCATCTGAAAGCAGACTCTGATTTAAATACATTATTCTTGTAATAACAGCCGCGCACCGGACGGAGGGAGCCCCATTGAAGTCGTAGAATACATTATTTTAATTCGTACCACCTCTTTGTGACCCCATCAGGGAATTAATGGATTCAAAGCCTTCTCTTCCGTTCGACAAAGAATAATTTACTAAGTAAATGAACAGACAGACAATCGCGTTACGAGCCCGAGTTTTGTTTCGATTGTAGATTAAAGAGTGGCGAATCTGTGAAAGGGGCACCTTTCAATCTGGGCCTTTGTGAACGTTATCTCTGTTAATTTGGGAAGGTCAATGAATAAAATACACAGTAGGATTTCATTATTCATCTTCGAGCTTTGATTACGTTTAACATTAAGCAAATAAATGTTATTTTTTCTGAATTTTGCATGTAAGCTCTTCAATAAATGCTGATTGAAGTTTGTGTGGGGATTCTATTAAGATATTGCATCGTGAACAGCGAAGCAATAATCTAAATTGAAATAGGTTGTGTCTAAGATGTACAGCGTTGGTCTCAATTCAGTATTCATTGGGAGCGGTAGAATAGAGAAGCTATCGAGAATTATTGTCAAATCTCAGGGGCAATGCGACCGCCGGCTCGGTGAGACATGAACTAGGAAGGGGCACTATTGATGTCAGAATAGAGGAATTTGCTTAAGTGCAATAGTTCTACACGAAGTATAGAAATTGGTAAATTACATTGCATATTTGAATAGATTTTAAAACTTCTATTAGTTAACGATAAAAAAATACTGCACTGTAAAAATATTTCGATTCCATAAAAATATTATAATGAAATGTGAAAATGATTTAGAGTTCATTGCCAGTTCTAATAATAAAGAAAATTTCGTTCTACTAGGTATCATTGTAAATATAGTAGAAATTTAAAGAAATTGTTAGTTATGTACTTGGAAACATATTTTTCATAGCTATTTGATATGACTAGACACTCCACACCTTTTCTTACAGCCACGTGACCACGCCTAAGGGGTAACTCAGACGATCGGCTTAACCCCTGGGGTCAGTTATTGTGTCATCATAGCCTGACATCTTGCTTTTGTGGTACTTAAACAGAAGGATTTATAACAGTGAATTGATGTGCTTACACTGGTAGAATTTTGTTTTTACCTCCAAACAAAACTTACTACTTGGAGGTAAAATATTCACTGCTTATTTTTATACTACGTAATTTAAATTAGGTAACGGCCTCATCTAGTTAGTCCAGAAGCCAACTTTAGTTCGGGAAAAATATATAAATACAATCACGCTTGTTTCCCATTGGGGTAGGCAGAGACTATAGATTTCCACCTGCTATGATCCTGACACACCCTTTTCGCTTCATCTACATTCATTAACCTCCTCATGCATGCTCGTCGGTTTAGGGTGCTACCAACCTGGCTTTTTTGAGAATGTCCGCGATTTGTTCGTGGAAAAGTATGATGATACCTAATGAAAATACATTAAAAAAACTACGTTTATGGCTGAGTTACAACAAAGAAGAGATGTAGTATAGAGTCTAGCCATTACAATTTTATATAAACCGTAAACAAACCTTTGATCGTTAAACATTCATTTTGCTATATTTTTTAGTTTTAGAAAACAATAATACCTTAAGTAAACGTAAGGTTTTTAATTTTTGTGTTAAACGGATTCTATAAAACAAAATGAATGTTTCACGGTCAAATATTTGTTTAGCATTTATACAAAATTTTAATGGCCGGACTATAATTTATTCTATGTAAAAAAACCTTCCTACCAAAACCGCAAAATTCTTTTTATCACGAAAATACATAGGGAAACGTGGAAAGTTTGCATCAAATAATATCGAATGATTTATATATTATTCATCCGGTTGGTTCGGGAAAGCCACTACACCTTTGTGAATAATTTAGGCCGCAGACACATATTATTTTTGCAGGGGCCGTCCGCTTGGTGTTTGTCCTATAAAATATCATTTGAGGACAACCAAGGGGATGAAATCCTCGAGGTTAATCTATGAAGGACAAGATGTGGGGTTGATGTGTTGCGTTGATAAATATGAATAAATGTTTTTCCACTTTTGTGTAATGTAAAAAAGGCTTCCTATGTTTTTTTAAGGGAGAATTTTTGTTCCATACTTCATTTATTTGCGGGTTTTTATTTGAGAAGACCTCATCTCTATCTTCGATCGTTATTAAAATGTTATGATTGTAAAATTAGTGAACTCTACACATAAGTAAGACAATATTAATTCTCAATTCCAATATTGGTTTCTATTCAATACAAGTGCACTCTACAAGTAATTAATAATCGAACAATAGAACAAACTAACTGTTTGTTTGGCAGACGCAAACTACACCGCACACGGCCAAATGACATGGAATCAATCTAGCAACACAATGCCTCAATCTGGAGACGCTTCTAACCGAATTACTTCAGAAATCTACGACTAAACCATTATTAACCCCTTTCAGCAGTCACAATCGCAATTTGTGGTTATTTGTCAACCCGTTAATGCAAAGTAAACGAATTTGTTTAATATTTCGGCTTTATTTTGTAATGTTAAGCGTTTGGTTGCGGTCTGTGATTGCTTGGGAAGTGCTTGTTTGCGGTTTGAGCATATTGTGATGGTGTTTTTATGTTCTTGTAATGTTAGTAAGTGTGAAATGAGTGGCGGTGGTTTTGAAGTTGCTATATGTAAATGTTTTGTAATGGACCATCTGAATACGCCTTAATTTGATGTCAAGAGTTTAGATGAGGTGGGGAAATAAGTAAATGAAGTGTACGAGAATGAAATAATGTGAAAATCCACACTTGATATTTTTTTTTTTTTTTTTCTTTAATAAAAACGTTGCCCCACACTAGGATTTCTCCTGTATCGTGGGTGCGTTTACAGACACAAATCTTCACATGCACAAACACCCAGACCCGGAACAACTATCTGTAGGCCATACAAATATTTGTTCCGTGCGGGAATCGAACCCACGACCCGCAGCGCAGAAGCCAATCGCTTAGCCACTGCACCAAACGTGTCGTCAATTATTTCGAAGGTGAGTCTGACTAGCTAATTGTTGTCACGGCGGAACTACTGAACCAATTTTGATGATGGCAAAGAGGTAACCTAGTACCGGGAGAGTGATAGAATCCAGAAATATGAAAAACTGAACACAACAACTGCAGAGCCGCGGACACAGTTAGTTTAGAAATATCTGTGCAGTAGAATTAATATAGTCAAGGATTATTTCTCCACAATACCCAAGTGACTTGAAGTAATGAACCTCACACATTCAAATGAATTTGTCCCTAAACACGTCACCGAACTGTCACTAACATTAACAATTGTATGGAACAATACGCTTTCGCTGAACTTAGAACAATAACACTACATTATTGAAATGAATAGAGCCACACAATATGTTGAAACGCGGCGAAACTGCACGAACTATAGAATTTTCAAGAGAAGTCAGGCTAGAAATTGTAAGGTTATATTCAATACTTAGGGCAGAATATGGAGACGGCTTAGCGCCTGCTTCTGAAGAACTACAATGAACTTCAGTTATGGAGTTGATTTTTTTTTGTGTTATTTTTTATTCTGTAGATCAGTTTTGTTTAGAGATGACTGATTGGAAATGTATTAATTACCCAATAACTGGGTTGCGGAGGTCTGATGGCAGTCGTTCCGTGTAAAATACTGGTATGCAGCCGCATCTGGTTATACTGTAAGCTGGCCCTAACAAAGGAAAAGGCTAGGCAGAACAGAACAGATTAGAGATGCATAATTAAATCAAATGTTTGATATACCAGTTTTATAAACAGAAACTACAAATCACACTATGGCATATAATGATGATTCTTAAGCTATTGTAGCAGATTTAAAATCTGTGAAATCATCCTCATGAGTAATTTCACCGATGAATGAAGTTTATCGAATAATTACGTAATTGTCGTCATAATCGTGTGACCAATGTCTGCGCAATAGACTTGTTTGAACCCAATAAGTGTGAGATGAAGTGGAATAATCGATCCGACAAACAAGAGGGCCCCGCGGTGTGTCGATACGATTCGATACAGACGTTCGAATTAGAATCGATTTCCGTGATGTGTTCACTATTGGCTTGTTATGCTGTTAGGAAGAAAAGAGAGATATCTTTGTTGTTTGTTTTTTTAAACTCAGGATTGGAGCTTTTAATTACGTTATATCAGTGGTAGATAAATACATAAACGGTAAAGGATAAAACGTGTCTAGTAGAAGTAGTTTTAATTTGCTTCAAATGAAAATTATAGTATTTTTAGTTTGGATTTAATCGATGCAAATTTTCAAGATATAGTACAAGATTCAGAAAATTTAAGATGATTTAGCCGGAATGAACAACGGATATTAAAACAAAAAAAAAAACGAAAATTTCATGTAAATTCAGAAAATTTGTGTTTTGAAGGGAAATTTTCTGCTGTAATGAACAATATCATGTAAGAAAGATTGTAAAAGTCGCCTGAAAGATAAATACGCGTTAAAATTCCTGAAATCATTCCCATGTGTTAAAGTGCACATTACAGAACGAACAGTTATTAGGCTTGTACTATGTTCGCAGTAAAATCCAACATTGATTGTTGACATTTACAATCTTGACACAAAAATGTTGTTTCCCTCGCGGAATGCTATTAGACATGATTTTATATCTTTCTGTAGATTTTAATGAAAATATCGGACATTATCAACATCCAATGTCTGGGAAACATTACGACTTCCACCAGCTTTCAAACATCAAAAAGAATGTTTCTATCGATAACCATTGATTAGTCCCTCTTGTCACATCAAAGACCCTCGGCTCTATTGTGTGACCTCCAATAATATTTCCAACAAGTTTTCTCAAAGAATTTCTATAGTGTATTTCATATACAATAATAGGATCAAACACGAAAGCTTTCTGATTGTAATTGAATGGACAACTCGTAATGATATTGACGTGAAGAGTGATAACATGTTTAATGATGACTTTGACGATCTGGTGATAAATGATGTGAATTTGTTGGACACATACCAAGTGTTATAAGCCTGTTAAAATTATATATGATTTACAAAGTAACTTTTGTAATAAGACCGGACACATTAGTAATACTGATGAATTTTAAAAAAGGTCAAAATTGACATAATGAACATTAAATCTTTGTTAATGGCACATTAAAGTATTATGTATTGTCATTTATATTCCTTACGAAGTGAATAACGCTCTTGGAAATGGTTTGGCTTCGTTTGAAGTCAGTCATATAGTATGATACTGAACAGATTGTCAGTCCATTGCTTAAACCAATGTTTTATGCATTTAAATTGCAGTTGAGTTCCAAAGTTTACGTGCGCAGAACCTTCAGAAGCTAATAGCCTTGTCAGCAGCAACAAAAATTGTGTGACTAAGTGACTATGACACAAAGTATCAGTTCGATCTGTTATTATAAGCACTATTGTTTTTGGCACTGCCGCCATGTCATCGCCGGTCACTTGTCGCTTGTTCCACACTAATAAATATCCTTCACTCCTAAATGGGTTCGAAGAAAATAATAAATAATTATCATTGACTTTCGCAGTTTTTTACAAATTTTATGTTTTAGACATCAAAGGAGCCTGAGTGGTGTGTGCAATAATTGGTCAATGTTAGGTGGCAACGAAGCATGGCCTGCTCAGTGCCAAATTGAAAATGGCGAAAAAAAGAACATTGTTTATGTGACGCCTTATTAACGAAAGATTTATCGTTGACGTTTCTCTTAAAAGTTTTCTGTTGTTATTGTTTTGACGTTTTAATTGTGACCACAGATGTTATCTTTGAGCTTTGGGTTTGTTTAGTAAAATTAAGAATTATAATGTTATTTTTAACATTGAATAAAATAAAATTATTAAATGTCATCTCAGTTCACTATGTATACACAGATAGACCTGAAGTATAAAAACAAAAATTCTGAAGTCTAATATATTTATATGCTCAGCCCCTGACAGGGCCGAGCATACAATCGGTCAATGTTCCAAAATACAATTTTTTACTTTGACAAATTAAAATTACCCAAATAACGTCGTATGCGACTTTTACAATGACACATAACCCATGCAACCGTCTCGCTGTCAACCTCATCCATTATTAAGAGCCACCCAAAATACAGGATGTGTCTATATTATTTGGAAAATTTGACAGCAATAGATATATGAGCAAAACAGCAATTTTTATTTCATTAAGTCGATATATCACGAGAAATATTCACGAACAAATAGAATGTTATGTTGGCACAAACCTCACAGAACAAAGAGAGAGATAAATAAAATTATAGTACGCCGACAGGGCTGTCGGTAAGAGGAAATTATTCGATACAGTCTCAATTATTATTCTAATACTGTGTAAGCGTATCTAGCAGATTATTTGTCAGCATCCAAACTAGGCGTTTGAATACAATATAAAATAGGGTGACAGCCTAAATAGTTCCGACAAGAGACCTTATTTGGAAATTTTGGAAATTCATGCTTTACGAAGTTTTATTGGTAGTCCTTATTTCATCAGTTTTCGAAGTTTCAGTATTTCGAAGATGTGATACATGTTTATCGGATAACAATTGGCTACTTCACTTATACCCGGTTTCTATACCCAAAAACGAATCGTTTTGCTTACGAATAGTAGCATTTTTTATTGCCGAACTGGGCATTTAAATCTGTGTTATCTACTAACGTACTACTACGTAACGGGTCTACTATGTAAAGCTTTAGGAGTCTTTGTTTTTATTATTAGTAAAGATACAAGAGTCTTTATTTTAACCAATAACGCTGGATAAATTATAGGAATCGGTCATTTGTGGTTTAATCTACATCTAGTTCGATCGCCAACCCTAGAAGCAAACAACTGACATTTTCTCAAACATTGTATGAATATTGGTACCATGTGCGCTGGCCTCATATCACAAATCACAATCGTCCATTGATATTGTTAGGCCTTTAGTATGGGTGAGGTGATAATTAACATATTACCAGCGTTCTGAGATATACATGACTTGCCCAGTAATAATACTGTTTACTGATGAAACATTGTTTATCATAATGTTAATACATTTTATTCAATTTATAAGAAATCTAGTTAGTCATGCATTAATGAAAAAATTGCAGACAAGATTCTGTTATTAAGAATAACAAAAAAGAACATATAGGAAACGGATGTTGTTATATTTGACTTTGTGTCTGCATATCTGTTTAGTTTTCAATAAAAAATTACCAGACGTACATTAGTTTTCAAAAATAATATTCTTCTGTTCGAATAAATATAATCGTAAAACTGTTAGTTCAAGGATTTTATTAATATCTGTGATTTTAAAATTAGATGTACGTATCATTGGCTGCCCTGAATCAACTTCTGTTACAAGTTTCATTGCTGTTTCAAAAGTCAAATGAAAAGTATAGTAGATAGAGTGCGCGCAAGATAACTCTGCGCGCGGCCAAAATCGGAACTAATCATGGTCCGCCATAGTGTTGCCGTTTTATTAACTTTTTCACTAGATCTACCTGATTTTAGGAATAAAAGAAAATATAATAATAAAGATTACCCCATCAGACGATAATAATCATAATGCATTCTTATTCACTCATGCCACATTTATCAGCTTAGTTCTTTTCCTTTAAAAATTACGTAAAAATACTAATTAATTTAATTTATAGGTAGGTAGTAAATTTAAACGAACATAACTGAGCTCAATTAAAGTATAATAAACCGCAAGAGGGCTGGCCAATTTTAATGCTCACGAATATATTACTTTTCCTTAAAAAGTAGGACTTTGTATTTTTGCGATCATGGCAACATTTAGCACGCCCTCCGTCGCACGCAGAGTTATCTTGCGCGCACTCTACTAATTTTATAAAAAGAAACATTTTGTTTTACGAACGATTTTTTATCTACACGGCAATGCATCAAGCCAAATTCGAGAATAATCTCTTATTTGGATGTATGAGATAATAATTATTGTCCAAATTGTCTCGAAATACATCGAGTAGAACAATAGTCTAAGTACCTATAGTATATCGTTTCTTTTAACCTTTATTTATTGCCTTGATATACAGTGCATTAGAAATTAAACAAGAAATAGTCTTCATCCATTGTTATCTTATTATTACAACAAATATCATAACAATCGTGATTTGTAATTTTTGAAATATTACAATTACTATGCAGCGAGAAAAATAGATGCTACTAATTAGGTTTTTCAGGTAATTAACATTTTCATTTACCTATTGATAATTCCAGTAACAATAATTATTCTCAAACAAAATGACGCATTTGAAAGTAATTTTCCTAATACTATACGCGGAAAAGTTTACAATATGCAAGTATTAACCACGCTTTTAGGAAGCTGTTAATGAGTAATCAATAGATATATTTAGATCACAGATTTGAAACAGAAGTCACTATTTTGTGTTTTTTTATATAATCCCCGTAAACAATACATTGTTTTCGTGCCGTGTCTTCTTACGAAGAGGACTTCTTTATGCCGATGTTAAATATATAATGTACTAACTGTGTCCTCACGGCTCCGCCCGTAGCCTATGTTACTCAGTGATAATGTAGCTTTCTAACGGCAAAAGAATTTTTGAAATCGGTCCAGTAGTTTTTAAGTTTATTCGTTACATACAAACATACAAATCTTTCCTCTTTATAATATTAGTATAGATTATTATTCTTTAATTAAGAAATTAGTAAGAAAACAGCTGGTCTCTGAACACATGCATTTATAAACGCAGAAAACATCAAAAATCTAATAAAAGCAAGTTCGTTACGATAACAACGAACAATAAGTTACAGAAAATAATTTTAGTTAACAAATAAAGAAGAAAAATATTTGATAAAAATTGTACTGATAACCCCCACAGTAGTTGTTTTAATGGTTAATAGGAAAATAACGCGGAAGAGATAACCTAGAAAGGTAGATTTTGCATTTTTGTTGCTAATGATCTATATATCGCACACTTAGATCTAAACTAAGACAACTCAAAAAAGGTAATTTTTCAGGGTCCGAAAAAAACGTATATGTGCAAATTTTGTTAGGGAAGTTTTATAATTTAATTTGATCCTAGATTTTTGAGTTGTCTCAGTTTAGATCTAAGTGTGCGATATATAAAAGGAGAAGCTGACTGACTGATCCATCAACGCACAGCCTAAACGGCTGGGGTTAGAAACTTGAAATTTTGACAGTAGGTACCTTTTATAACGTAGGCATCCACTAAGAAAGGATTTTTCATAATTCCTCCCCTAAGGGGGTGAAATAAATCACGCAAGCGAAGCTGCGGGAAAAAGCTAGTTATAAATAAAAGAAACAGGATAATGTCAACCTATCTCCTATTTCCAATTCTAATACATGTTGTTAATCGTCACGTCACTAAATTTTCCATGTAATCAAAATATGAATAGACGCATCTCTAAAAGTAAACAATTCTATTACATGATCTTCGTGACCCTGACGACCAATTTAAGATGTCTCAAACCCATTTAAGAGGTGACAAAGTACACCGATTTCCTTAACTACCAAATAATAACAATTATCATAGCTTGCACTGATATCTGCTAACCTAAATTGACAAGCACAATTTAATTGATAAACGAGACGAAATGGGAGACAATAAAACATTTGAACTATAAAAAATATAATTATCTTTGGGTCACCGATCGGTCGACCCATATTTTGAACATTATGTAGACACCTAAACTTTAGATATGGATATTCTTTCATAATAATTTATTATTGCAATTGATTAATCTCGAGTTGAGGCAAGTGAGAATTCAACACTTCAAGACTGCGGACAGCTATGATATTATTTAATTTATTAACTAATTACCTAGAGCGTGCATGAATATGATTTTCAAATAAAATGCGTGAATTTGATGTTATCAACTGCGAATTAGACATAAACTGACCTTGAACGTCAAGAAAAGGTAGCTTAGTTTCTGGATCTCTGTGCTACTGGATCTGATTTGTATTTTAACTGATACTCGCAAGACTACCCAGGCGCATAAAATACCCAGTCAATTGAGTCAAACAAGAGGACAACGGAATGTTCCAACAAGTCAGCTCACGTAGAAGAATTTAACAAAACCAAATCGGTCAACTTGAACTTGCCCAGCAGTTGACCAACAAAAGCATTGTGAGGAAGATGTAGCATTAGCTTTTGTTCACACCCCAACACGTGTGATCCGACTACCGTCCCTCAACATCATTATTTGCATACCAACTGGTTCCGTCTATACGATATTAATCAAAGGTTTTATTAGTGAACATCAAAGAATATGCACAATGCTAAGATCTCTTATAAGGTACCCTCAATACTATTGTTACTTTTGTCTGAGGTTGATTTATGAGCGGCCACTGTTGTTGGCCCAACGTATTGTGATGTCAGTTTTTGTTCGCCTGCCGACATTGTACTACCCCTTCGACGGTCCAGCGCGGATGCCTTTATTCAGGTTGATCTCACTTTGATGCTTCTAACTCGGTACAATGCCCCGTGTGAGTCACAACAGATTTTACATGTATGGAATTTGCATAATTCAAGTTGTCCATGCTTTCCACAGTAACAGTTCTTACTAGAACTAATGGTATGAGTACATTCTTGTCTTTAAATACTTACATATTTTATTGTTCGATCCTTTTGGTTTTACATAAAATATTATGTTATGTACCTATCTATTTCTGGTAATCACAGATAGTTTTATTCTAGGTTGAAATGTTTTAAAACCATTTTATCTCATAAACGTGCCCCAAAAATGCATCTTTCTGCTTGTAGAATCTGGCGTTTAAAAAATTAAAAAATATGTATTCGCATCATCAAAAAAAATCATAAGTAACACCGATTTCAATTTTACCTTCCCATCTTATAACCCTTTGTCCTTCATCAAGTCCTTGACCGTCCATTGTGGGCATTGTACAACACAAAAGAGCGGCTGCGATTGAGCCCCGCATGTAATTTTCATGGTTCGCTCCTCACATTCACGCTTCTACATCCACTCGCTTCCAAATCATTACGTTCTTTACCTTTGTGTCTGCCTTCCCCGTCTTTATTACGCGGTAATACTTCATTGTACACATCTTATTCTTTATTAGACATAGCATTGTGAGCAGTACTCTCTTGATTGGCTCTCAGATTTTTTTCAACACTGTTTTGAGTAACGTTTGCGTCATCAATACTAATGATTGCAACCGGTAGCACAATACTTATTGTTGTGTCGGTTTTTATTTTGTCTGTACAAGTTTTTTTATCTTCAGAATTTACATCGTCATTGCATTTAGTTGGATTTTTATTACTATAGTTTAGTAACAATAAAATATTGTTGGGATCAAACAAGTGTCGGCCTGTGGCTTGCGGGGTTACTGATCAACAAATATGTCAATATGACAAACAGTTTGCATAGATTGTCATATCCTAATTATACTACGTGATTGAACCACGACTATTGACTTCATATTATAATCTATTCTAATTTTGAGGACACCTTGTGAATACGTGAGTAGTATTAGTCGAGATATCTATTAGTACAATTGTTCAGTGTTGGGGAGTTATAGGTGAACAATTTGTAACTATGGTAAACTTTAGTTCATAACCTGCTTCTGTAATTCCTGTAAGCACACAAATAAAACACGAAAGCTTGTTAACATAAGTACATTTATAAGCAATAATCCAACGATACAATAGATAAAATTTTATGGCGCATAGTATATAAAATACATATAACATATAAAAGATCTTTGTCTGGCCAAAGTTTTGTTCATAACGAAAATTGAAGTCATAAAAGTTTCATTATAATCTCAAAGATAGCACCACAGTCGTATGATTGAACACCACGCATGAAGTGCGCACGACCATCTCTGAACGTAAGGGAGTCTACACACGTCCGACCAATCGTCGCGACTCAACAGCTGTTGTAGACTGGACAAATATAAATGTCCTTGGTACATGAAATTTTGTAGACCAGATGTTTGTCATTTCATTTGATTATAAATAGAAAGAACTAAAATTATGAACCTAAATGATTTGATGACTTTTTATCATTTGTAGTTTTGTTTTCTAGACTCATATATTGTTATGTACCTACATTTATTAGTTTGAAATATATACAAGAGCAATAAAACAAAAAGTGTAATATTTTATATTTCCTGCAATGTTATCCAACTGTGATTTTCTTATACATTAATTATCTTGCAATAAAAGGGTTTAAAGTTAAATTGGCTAGTCGTTTTAATTTTCTTATAGTCTTCGTGTTCGATTTTACTAGAGTCTTCGTGTTAGATTTTACTATGATTATTATTTATAAAATCTGTAATTTAAGTCAAGCTTTTTGAAGAAGATAAATGTACAATGAGAATTATGAATGAGATTAGACCATTGGATCTGATAATCCTGTAAAATATTTTAGTTTGATAATAACAATGATCTATTTATTATAGTGTGATTTTGAATTGTTTCTTGACGACGCAGACCTTTTTATTGAAACATATATTTGAAAGAATTTGGATGATTCGAATTCTATATCGCTAACAACAGAAACGCAACGACAAAACCAATCAGAGTGTGTAGTGTTCTTTATAATCTAAATCTGTACACAATCCAGTCATAAAATATGGCTCCAACAATAAAACAGAAGTGGTCCGTTCTACTTCAACACTGGCGAAAGTGCTCTATATTCTTAGAAGGATGAACTTTTTATTACTGTGCACTGTTTAATTTCTTCTAATCCAACAGATTATGGTGTATTTTTGTACGACGTATATATTTCAGAGATAATAGATAAACAATGTTTTTGTTGAAGATTTTATTGGTGCAGTTTCTTATTAGTAATCTTTCTGATCATTGTGATATTAGTATGCACTGTTTTTGTTGGTGTCGTATCCATATTGTTTTTCTGATTCTTTGCCAAGATTTTATGATAGATGTTTTTGCGACTTGATAATGTCTTTGATTACACATCTGGAGTATTGATTTTACTTACGACAAAAATAATATGTTACAAAATTTCGAGTATTTAATTTTTGATCGAAAGAAACCTAATCTAGAATATAACTAATTAACACTCATAAAATAAGTTACTCAAAATTATTTTTACATCTACAAATTACATAAATTTTCCTCTACACAAGACAACAAAAAACGATCGCGTTGTTTTACATAAAGCTAAATCCGAACAACAAAGTACATAAATACATAAACATTTGTATAATAAGCTTCCATTTAACTAAGAACAAAGTGCTACGTCACGGCAACCAGCCACTAAATAAATCAGAGGAGGAACAATATTACCCTTTATTATTGTTTTTTATGAATTATCGCCTACATCTGATCTCTTTTTATTTTCTTTTGTGTAGCCACCGGTAGCATTCATCATGTTAGCATGTTATTGTTACACTCTTTGTAGTGACGCCCCTAGATGTAACTCGCTTTATTTTGAGCTGAATTTGTATCGATGGTTTCGGTGTCGACATCTGTATGATTTTATCTATTAGTAAAGATTTTCTTGTTAGATTGACCTGTAACTGAATCAGTTTTTTAAATTTGTTAGACCTGCAATTATTATCAGTTATCATCAATCGTCATAAATCAAGAGACCAATGCTTATCATATTTTGGAAACTCAGAATTACGCGGTGAGATTTTTTCATTAATATTTCCAACCCTAGCTTACAACTTCTTTAATCACATCAAAATCACATACAAATCGAGTGAACTGGTCTACAATCGGGTTCAAATATCGAATGATCCCATCCCTATACGACATTAGTCATAAGAATTCGTTTTGTTCCATCGGCACAGCTCGTTTGTGCGGATTAAGACGCCCTTGATGAGATCCAAGATGGATTCTGGATTCCTACACATTCTTTCTATATCCCAAGGATTTGTTAGATCTTAGAGTATTAGAATGCAAATGTGTCTTGTAATGTGGAGCAATGCATATTAATGTCAACAATTATAGTAAATGTGTGTAATTTGTAACTTGTTTTTTTATTTATTTTTGTAAAAGTGTACGAGGTGTTTGTCGTTTCACACTTGGAGGTGGCACAATTATTTTACACGTTGTATCAGTATTATGTTGTCGCTATTGTTACTTGCTAGCGAAACATAATTATGTAATATAATTATTTTTTTAACTCGAAGATGCCATTACCTTATTGTACACTGTCACAACAAAAAAATACTATCTCATGTGCGCAGTCAGACATAACGCTCGACCTCTCAGTTACAGCAATATCCACAAATTCTCAACGTTATTAAATTAACCGATTATTAAACTTTGACCCCATCATCTAACAATTATAATCTCAATAATTAACATCCATTAAGACGACGAAATGAATTTCTCCGATACAATAAGTAATAATTTCACACGTCTTCGTACAAAGCTATGAAGCGACCAGTTCGTGTATTACGAAACGGTTTCATAAAGTGTTAATAACAACAAACTAGTAGTTAGAGCTAAAGTAATTAACGGGAACCTTACATTATCTGCTATTAACAATAAATGTGGACATGCTGTTAACACAAATCTGTGGGCTGCTAGCGTTATGGATTTTCTAATAGAACGAGAGGTTAATATAGATATGAATCCAATTATGATATGAGGCCGGATTGCCTATAGGAACTTTTGATAGTAACAGAGGGAGAAAGTACCAGATTTTTTATAAATGTACAAAATTGATAATGAGCTTGATATGGAATTTTCTCAATTAGATCCTACAGTACATTAATGAATTGAGTTAATTCCAAAAGATTCCAAATGCATTACAAGTATTTTTTTCCTTACTAAACCATCTTATAACCGCTGGCAGCACAGATATCCTCCTCACAGTCATGAATGAACGTTTATAATATGTTATATTCGCGTTCACAAACTGAAATAAACGAGCCAACGGAAACGGCCGTAATATTATTAGATACGACAATTCTATTATTTTTATTCGTAACACATCTTGGTAGATTTATACGTGAATCTGGCTCGGCTCGGTATGGTAATGATTCCTAGAAGCTATGGCGTTTTACAGCTAATTGAAATTCTTTAATGAGATCATTCATGGAATATGTTTTGTGTGTTTTTTGATATGTGTTACGTTTTGAAATGCTGAATGTGGATTCAGCAAGAATAGGTTAGCTATATTTCTTGATAAAAAACACGTATATTTGTTTTAATGTATTCGTAGACGACAGCTCATGATTTCATTGTTGAATTTTGAAATGTTAAGTATTTAACAGGTTGCTAAATCATCGCCTTCAATTACTATAATAAATTGTTCTCCTCTAATAAATCGTTAACTCGCATAGTTTTCTTTATTTCCCTGTTCGCACGCAATCTTTTTATAAATAGAACGCAAAAATAAAAACTCTTGCAATTATAGGTGCCATTAACTTTAAAAATAAAAACTGCGCGCCAAGGTCTTCCAGTTTCTAATATTTTGGCGCCGAAAAAAATGACATGGCGCATGCCGTTTGAATTTATTGAAAAGAAGTCTTGTATCGCTTTGAACTAAATGTAAATCATAATAAAAACCTATGGGTCCCTGAATATCATCAAACATGTAAAAGAAAATAATTTATAGGTGGTAGGAACATTTGTGTTCTTATTTTTGGTCGGCAAATGTCGTATGTATGACTGGGAGCATCTTTCATGTGGATCGCCACGCATTATTTATAAGAAACACTGTTCTGTTCATTGTTTCATAATAAAACATTAATTTTGTCAACGGCCACGGCTGGACGCACCGCGACAATATTAGAACTTCCGTTTGTAACGAAAAATGTTCGAGATTCGATAAATGTAAGGCGAATGTGACCGCTGAAATATTTTATTATGTTAGTGAATTGTTCTATTATACAAAAATATGTGATTATGTCCGTATAGTTTAATGTTTATTTTTCCAAGCTCACATTAAGAGATATAAACTTGCAAATTATCTTGACAGAAAAGAGAGACATTTCCTACAAGATTTTTTTGTGGTTCAATATTATTTTTGTAACTGTAATAATTAACGGTTTTAAAAACAGATTTCCTTCATAACAAAAGTAGTAAACGACACTTAAAACACAAATTTTACGACTCTACTTGAAAATTCGATGGGAACCGACACAATTTAATGTTCGATTCAAAAAGTTGTTCAAACGGATTCGCACACATGCAAATCTTGTACAAGTCCCAACAAAAACAAAAAGCTCTTCAGAGGGACTCCGACAAAAACAAAACTACACGTGCAACTAAAATGGAAGCAAAAAAGGTCAACAATATGCCTAATCTACAATCCGTGTCACAGGCTAAAGGTTACGGAAGGTTGCACAAAAAACCATCACAAAACGAACCATGTTTCGACGAAATCAACCGTAATACACTCATCAGAGATTCGATTTTATATTCTATTTCATTAGTTTTAGGGTTTAAATTAATAATGATGTCATGGACAGGATCTGAGTGGCATTGTTCGTACCTTAGGGAGTAGTGACAACAGATTTTTGTCTTTTTTCACTCATTTCACATGTGGCATCGCAATCCTGGACGATATGTGACACATGTGTTGGTTTTAAGTTACTTCACAATAATGACTGGCTCTTCAGTTTCTCATGCTTTGGAGCGTCCATTACGAGATTTCGGTTGAGTCTAATTCCAAACTGGTGTCAATGGACCTTTCTTTTTGATGTTCACCTTTTACAGTTTTTAGTGGAATATGATAGCGCTGGTCATCATTCAACAGGTGATATTTGTTTTGCTATGTTTGTGACAATGTATTTTCTGAGAATGTCTCACCCGATATCTTGTATTAGCGTGGATCCCTGTTTATTATTGTTTGTGCTTCTTCTTTTAATTGTCCAGGATGTTTTTGCAAGACTTTTGCTAATACATAGGACTCCAGTCCTCTAATCATGATTGAATTAACATTGCCATATGCGTTTTTTATTATTTCATTTTTCAATTTAATGTAGTCCATTTCGATCGAAACTTAAAGTGTTTCGGCTATTTCGATTGAAATAACCGTAACACTCCCTAAGCTACGTGATCCAATATTTTAACGACACAAAACAAAACATATAAATAACCATTGCACAGTAGTAACAACTACCGTAACGTATCTGGACAATAAATTCAGATGCAGCCATAAATAGACCTATAAAAATTATTTTACGATACACGAGTGAGTTACATTAAGACAATGTTGAGGATACATTACACAATGAAAACATTATGGTTTAATTGATTTGGCCACAATGCTCTTTATGTGAACACTGGGCGTAACAAAGATGTTATTGTCTATCAGGCAGACGTCTGGAAATACTTGACCGAAGACAAAATGGCTTTGTACCGATGGGAGGCGCCAACGGTAATTTAATATGGATTCTAATTAATCAGGTTTGATTCTGGTGTTGTGTTTGGGCATCGTGGGATACGTTTAAGGTTTTAATTTTTGATTGGTGATTAGATATGGTGTTGTGAGATTTGTTTTATAAAATGTAGAAAAATCCTAATAAAGGATTACTTTTATAAAGATAGCAGCATCTACGTGTATACTTAATATTTAATATATTGCAGGGTAAAAACCCAGTCTTATTAATGTTATTACGATAGATAGATGAATGCCGATCCGCGCATACATAGTAGATCTCCGTACCAAGAATGACGAAAGCTATAGTGCGTTTGATATTGAGCACGGTATAGTTTCTTATGATAGGAAAGAGAGAATTCTTATAGCACTTACCTTTGTTTTATGTAGGTACCTATAGGTATTTACTTATTCTACTGCAATGAAGAAGATATTTACCTGAAACAAAAATATGAACATTAGTGTGGGGTATGGGTATAGGTAGGTATAATGTAGTTATTTATAGTTAATCAATAAATTAGGCTACCGATAGTAAGTGTGAAAGATAAAGGTGACTTAGAAACTTAATCAAGATGGTTGACAGCAACATGCGTGCCGATAGTGAAGATAATTGGCATTGCCCCTAAGATAGTCCCTTGTGGAATCCCATTTGCAAGTTGTTTGAAGTGAAAGTTACATTCATTTTTAGAAAAGAAATTTATTAATCTACTTCAATAGATATTTATTCCACGGAAACACATCACAAAGCTTCACAAAAAAATCAATACATTAACTCAATAAAATCTTAAATAAATTAACAAAGCACCCACATGGGTGTCATAAAAAATGGCAAGCGCAGGATTCGACTAGAAATTCGATATTATTTTTTCCCAATACTCGATGCGTCCAGATGTGTTAATGCAGTACATGTGTTCAGTTTATCTCATACAATGCGGCTGGATGCCTGCTCATGCCTTGTCTTGCACGAATTATTTATAGATACCATTCCTCTTTTGTTTAATTATAATATGAATCAATTTTTTTCTTTCGGACCGTAGGCTGGTGCGGTATCGTAGTTATTGCTTCTGGACTCAATGTTCATTGATGGATGATTCACCGTTTTTATGCTAACTGGTATACGTATGAAGTATTTGACATCGAAGTGTGGAAAGGTCTGACATTGGTTGCATGAGCCTTATGGAAAATCTTTCAATCACTTCTTATAACAATTAGTACATTTATATCGCTTACTTCAGGATATTTTGTATCAATCAATTTCAGATTACTTTTGAAAATAATAAATAATTGATGATGAAAACTTAATCTAGCTTTTAATATGGATACAGAAACAAATAGAATAAGACTCTAGCGTAGAACAACCTGCTTTCCATAACTATGAAATGACAAGTACTTTAAAATTTAACACTTACTATATCAATTCTGAATCTATTACCTACTTCCTTAACAGTCTTCCTTAATGGTCCTAATACAAATATCATTATGCATCCCCTCAATTTCATCCCCGTCTTAAATCACCAGATGTCAATAATCGACATCGTTAAGAATGCTCTAAGAGACATTCTAAACAATAGTTTTAGTGAGTGTAAAATAAACTGATACTCGATAGTTTCTGTAAAAGACATAAAATCTGTCATTGGTACCATAAAAGGGACGAAATCGTGTGGAGGGAATTATGTTCAGGAAATGAAGGAAAAGGGCTCTTTATTAAGTTAGCTGATAGTGAAGTAATGTCAAAATTGGAGGGCGCATTACAGGACGCCAGTAAAAGTCAATCATAGTTGAAGAGAAGAAGGAAAACTTGGAAGAAAAGATGAAGAAAATAATTGTAGCGGTTTTTAGAAGGTGTGGATTGATAATATAACTAATGACCAACTATATCTTGATTCATCTTCTGTAGATACATTTAACTTTACATTTCTATAAAAACTTAACATCTCATTTAAACATATTTAAAGAATTGTAGCCTGCCGGTATCGGGAACACGATCCAAGCTACCGGTGGTTAAGTCCCCAGAAAGAAGAACTTCCTAACAATTGAGCCGTTGATCCAGCCCCCTAACTCGTAGCTCTTAGACCATTGGCTGTAACTACTGTCAGTATAATAACTGCTGAATCAAAATCTCACGTGTCGACAGCCTCGTGTGCCAAGTCAATATATTATATTTCTTTATCCTTCTCGGCTTTCAGAAAATTGTCATGCGGGACAGTGATATCAATAACTATAATTACTAACACGAAGATAATTTTAAGCAAGTTTGACTGTTGCCGATGAGTGTTTCATTGTCGTTTGTTAGTTAATCTAGCTTTTGTCTACTTACTTATTACATGCACGTAGTTACCTACTAAAAAGCTCTAACTATGAAGTTGGTGTTACAAGTTCTTGATCGTGTTAAGTTTAAGTTGTGTAATTTCTTGTGTTTGCATTGCTGATTTACTAAACGGTTTCGTTTATACATATCCATTGTTTACTTCGTACATTATTACTTAGTTGTGTCAAATTAATTTTTTAAATGTAGTAATACGTATGCTTCTCAATATAAAGTACCTACTAGATAATAAAATACTAGAATATAATTTGCAGTTTATTAAGAGTATTCTACGTCCAAAACCTCGTCAGTCTCTCGTCTCTCAACGGAAGTCCCGAAACAAACGCCTTGGATTATTATAATAACATTTTTGACCATAAAATTAGAACTATTACGTACATAGGTGTATAATAAAAGAGTTTTACGAGCTTACATCGAACGCAAACTAAATATCTACAGGATGCAGGATTATCAAACAATGTATGTTTTGAGATTAGTCGATGTTAAAACATTATAGCATTTTTATTATAATAGATTTCGTAGAGAATTGATATCAAGGTTCCCTATGAAAGATCGTTCAGGTATTTACAGGTAGCCAAAAATGTATTGGTACAAATTTTCTGAAGCCAAGCCTTCACAACAGCAGAATTGTCGTTCAACCCCATTACGCTGACGGCGATATTATGGAAAATGGTGTTACCCTATCACCATACCTTGGTCACAATCAGATCTAACTAAAGAACTTCTAACAGAAAGACTCAATTCCATTTTTGTCAATCGCGACTTTAGGAGCTATTTCAGCACCTGTACCATTTAAGCTTATAAAGCAATTATAAGCGATAAATATTCGATAATTGTCTTTTAAACGCTATTCTTAAGTGCATATCAGCTTGCAAATTAAATTAGCATAGGGCAATAAAATTCTACCCCATACTCATTAAAAACACAACTCCGTTAACCGCTCAATAAATCTTGCTGTCATTCTGTTAAATATAACTATACAACATTAGACAAAAAGGACCCTTTTTCGCAAGGAAATGTATAGAAACAAACAACAGGTTTGCTTCCAGCAGGAATTGAACACGGTATTATGCTTTTATGAATCAAAACGGTCAATCAAGATCATGATGTTGGAATGGAGTATAGATTGTTCTGCCTAGCCTTTTCCCAACTATGTTGGGGTCAGCTTCCAGTCTAACTAGATGTGGCTGAATACCAGTATTTTACATGAAACGACTGCCATCAGATCCCCGCAACCCAGTTACAGGGCAATGCAGATATCCTAAGGTATGACCGGTTGTCAGACTTTGTGACTTCCCGTAACGACTGTCATAGGTATTCGTATGACACCCGGGACCGACTGTTTAACGTGCTCTCCGAGGCACTGAGGATTTATAACGAACGGTCACCCATCCACAGTCTGACCGCGGCAAGCGTTGCTTAGCCTCGCCAATCGTATGATCCGCGCGGTTGGTAATTAGTCACGAGCCTGGAATGGAGTATAGATTACTAAACAAATTATAAACTGTAAGAGTTCCATTATCATTGCAGCCTTCATCCCTCTCACTGCTTACCAAAGCCCTCTTCTCTGTTACGTTAATCTAAATTCCTGTGCTTGACTTAACTAGAATATCCAGCCTGTTTCACAATGTCATCAAGAGGTCTGGTCTGCCCACAGATTATCGCCCCAGTATCGCATACCGCTTTAGAACATCGTTGTATCTTTTAGTGAAGTACCAACCACCGTCAATTTTTTTTCTGTAATCAATTTGCTGCAAGCTGTTTCCATAGTACCTACAAACATCCAAATCAATAATGATAAAGTCATCCTTTTTTCAGCAGTCCCACACGTTTTTTCATAATAAGCAAAATTAAATGAACCTTTTTACTAAACAAACACATGCAGCCGGATTTTCCTCATGTTTTTTCCAGATCCAACGATATAATTATCCGATTCTAAATCAATCTCTATATATGCAGAAGCAATATGTCAATCGATTTTTGTTCCCTCAGCCATTTTTCTGTTCTACAAACAAACAGATGTCGGTTGGATAGTAACATGTTTACTTTCAAACGTCACTTTAGCTATAAATTATAGGGAAATCACATTAATCTTTGTTTGACTCAATTTTGGAGCGATTCTGACTACTCTGCGCAGTACCAAGAAATTGATAGAATGACAATACTAAAATATTATGAGGATTTTCTTGGAACGCGTTGAGATATAATTACATCTTAGAGTATATGTAACACTTTAATAATAGAAGTTTATAATTACATTCTGGACACTCTTTAGGTAGTTGTTAGTGTTGAGTTTTCGTGTTTCTATTATTGGTATGTTAATTGATTTATTTAAATCTATTAAACCATTTTTTTAATTCTATAAGCGGTTGGGCTCGCAAATATTTTTATATCTGGTTAAATTAAAACTGGTGGAAAATAAGGAATAAGAAGACTCGTATATACACAAAAAACAGGAATACATTTTAATCCTAACATCCGAAATCGATTGATATCGATCACACAAATATTAGGACAATCCTCAATAATAAGATCAAACTTGCCTCCAAAATAATGTCGATCAGACCCCATTTCACACGTGTCTCATATAAAGGTATTCTTTTGAACAGGGTCGAATGTCCCCTAACAATTGCACAGGAAACTCTTTATTTTCTATATCCACGTAGGAGAAGAGACGGCACGTAGAACACCTCACATTGTGAGCTCAATGTGGAAGACGAACAATGCAAATTATATATTACGGTATTGATAAGACTACTTAGTTCAAATATGTTCTGGAACCTGGACAGACTTATGCCCTAATAGATTTTATAATACTCCCCGTTCCCTAAGATACCTATGACAGTCGTTACGGGCAGTCAGAAGCCCCAAAGTCTGACAACTGATCTAACCTTAGGATATCCGCATTGCCCGTTTACTGGACTGCAGTCTTTCCGTGTAAAATATTGGTATTCAGCCGCATCTGGTTAGACTGAAAGCTGACCCTAACATAATTGGGAAGACTAGGAGGAGGAAAGAATACTCCCCGTTTTTAAGATTTCATTGTGTCAAGACATTTTTGTTTATTTGGCAGACTCCTCATGTCTTTACTAATTAGATATTTAGAACAATATTTGAAGTCTTGGGAATTATTTCTATGCGTGCAAAACCTCTGACAGGCGGCTTCTGTGGATGGATATTCTCGCAATTACTGATTGGCTTCGAGTTCATCCACCCTTGGCATAATTGCCATCCATCTTTTAGGGGATAGAACTTTCTCTAATAAACAAATTATTAGATTGTAGCAAACAACTTTGCGGATTATGTCGTTGTCCCTTTCTTTATTTTGAATACTTACGTGCAATAAAACATACGTGCATGAACATTGGTGGATACGATTCGCGTAAAAGAAAATATTAAATTACTAGCTGTCCGGACAGACTTCATTCTGTCAAAAGTTATTGGCCTGTAGTGGGTAAAGAAAAGTGTTGTTATTACTATTTTCCACGCAATTTTTATGTTTTTTCTCTCCATAAGAACCTTCCTTGTGCCTTAAGGAATATATAAAAATAAATTGCCGAATTGGCCGAGCCGTTCTCAAGTTTTGCGTTTAGCAACACATTTGGCGATTCATTTTTATTTATATAGAGTAGATTTTATCAATTTTCATGAAGGCACATAAAACCGTTCTATGGGGTTCGAGAATCTAACCAAGATTTCCAATTCGCCTCCCACAATAAGCATGTTCCACTTGGCTCCGTCAATTCTTTCAAACCAACAATGGCACTTCCTTAGCATTCTGTTGTCGCCCTCCAATAATTGCGCAATAACTACACAATAAAACACGTGCTGGCAAACAGAAGGGTTCCCTACAATAATAGGGACACCTAAAATGTACACCTACTGGGGATTCTTTCGTTTCCCTGTGAGTGGTACGAGTGGTGGACTGGAGCGGGTTTGTTGTACAACTACATAATTCACAATATACCAAAGAATAGTGGTGTAATTAATATAGCAGTTAGATACCTCGTTGGTCTAGTGACGGCAAGCGCGACTGCTGATCAAGAGGTCCTGGGTTAGATTCGCAGGTCGGGCAAAGTGTTATTGAGTTTTTCCGTATGGAATTCCTCAGAAGCAGCCCGGAGTTTGGATTTGTGCCCGGTTGATGGCAATAGGCTCGCCCCCGATTACATGGGACTTAAACATAATGGCGAAAAGAGGCTCAACTCTTCGAGGAATATAGGCGTGGTGTTATGTTATGTAGTATTGCTTGGGGTCTTTGTTAAACTGTAACACCAGTTTGTCTGATGGAGTATCTCAAGCTTTTTCACGACTCTGTCCAAAAACTATCTTGAATTGTGGCAACTGGCTTACTAACCATATTTGGGACCTGCTACTCTAATCTCAGGAGCGTCTGTGGGCCATTTCGAATTGACAAACATCTATTTGTAGTCATTACGATCAAGACACTCATTTTTAAACCGCGAATCGCTTACAACTTCCAAACCAATTCTTCCAAGACTCATTGAAAGAAACGGAAGGCGTTGTCTACGGGAATCAACGAATTATTAGGGGTTAAGTCCAAAGGGCGCAATCCATTGTAGGGCTGTCAGTGAAGTTTATTTAGCATAAAACTCTGTTCAAATAAATTTTAAGAGGTGTTAATGCGTTTTGTGAGACGGTACTTGTGCAATGTTTGTTGTTGAAGTTGCGAGTACTGCAGGTAGGTAGGTATAGGAATGTATTACGATGTTAGAATGCACGGGCTAATATGTGCAGTAAACTAAAAACCTAGACACTTTTTTCTATTAGTATTCCTCCAGTATTTTGCGCGTAATAATAACCAGAAAAAATATTTTTTGTTGTTATTACCTAATTAGATTGTCCTAATAAGAAATAAAACACATTTGAATGACTGTTAAAAAAATGATTGCAAAAGTTATTTGCTACAGATAGAATTCTTTAATATTATTTCTATATAATTTGGTACTTTGGTACCCACATCATACACAACGCACAGTGATCCAAATCGACAAAGCTGAGGACAAAATACGAAAATTCCATTCAATAAGCATACTGCGTATTTCTATTACACATGGTATTCACAATGGGACGAACAAAGACGAGACGTGGCGGGAATTAATAAAAAAAAAATCGAGGGCAAAGGTAGGGTGGTGGCAATGCTGCCAGTTTGAGTCAACTGAATGTCACAATGGTGATGTGAGACGTGACCTACCTATATGATTTCGGCGGGTAGTCGCAAGTATTTGTCTTGTAAATCGGATGGGTGTGTCGGATAAGAATCCTAATAATAGGGTTATCGTGTCGTCTTTTTCTTTTCGGGTTTTTCAGATGGGAAAGTTGTGCGAAGAAAGGCAAAGTGTCTTGTGAATTTATTATTTGGATTTAAATTTTGATTACCTATAAACCTGTTCATAATTTATGTTTATAGCTTGAAAAAAATGTGTGTATGTTAATACTTACATACTAAAAGAAAAGAGCAAACAAAACTTTCAAATAGGTACACAGTGCAAAAAAAATCTTCGGCCTGGTAAAACTGAATCTATTTAATCCCAGCTATTAATCACAACTTTTTATTGAAAGTAAATAACCAATTAGTGATTATACAATCACACACCGATATTAAAGTCAACACACGAGAAGTACCTAATAGTATGGTCATTAGCAAACATTAGCCAATTTATTGCAATGTAACAAATGTATTTAAATTAAACATGATTGCTACTTACAACATTGCTTCTTAGAAATTATAAACCTACTAACCCATTGAGAATCAAGATTTATCTAACGCAGTTGATAGCACATATCTTGAAATCCGATTTCGTTTTTTATTGTTACTTAATAACTATTTACCTACGTCCAAACGGGATTGTATTGTTAATGTCTCGACATACTAGACACATAGTAGTTCTATAAAAAACAAACAAAAGAAATGCACCGCATGCCTCTTGGTACCGAAACGAGAAATAAAGGCGCTCACTAAAAACATCAAACACGAATAATTAGGTTTCAAGAACATGTAAAGTTGAAACCTATTTCAAAAAGCATTTCGGTTAAAACCAAAAGTGTTTATTAAAATCTAAATGAAAAACACCACTCGAAAACACATTACAGGCATCACCCGTTAACTTTAAAAGTCGTAAACATTAAAAGTCGCATCGTGACCACAGTGTTTGATTTAAAACATCAACTGAAGACAAAAACCACATCCTATGGATTTTATTAAAAACTAATAAATCGGTTATTAAAATCAACCGCAACTTCGGTTTTATGAACTTTTGACGTTGCCTATTTAGTGCGTATGGTTAAATAGTTACTTTTTTTTAATATAGCTTACATCCGGTGCATGCAAAGGTTTATATTCGATTGGATTTACGACTGTTTTCACTGCGTGGTGTTTTAATATAAATACGTTGCCAGTTTCCTGTTGGTTAATAACAAAAATAATATTTATTAAAAACAATTGGTGTAGTTATCCTAGTTTCTGGAACTGGTACAGATTTATAAATGGTTTAGGTTTGGGGAAGACTTCCTGATTTGTTTTGTCGGTTGTGGAGTTTTATGAATGACTAAGTTAATATGGATATGGAATTATGAGAATGAATAGTCGCTGCATTATATTTAAGTAGGCATGTGTTCTTTTTTGAGACCCGGTAAGTCTAAGTTTTATATATTTTCTTTTGTTAATAATGGATCTATATAAGAGAGACTTCTTCGTAATCCGATGTTTAATTATTAAACACATTGACCGAAAGTTTGCGAAGCTTAAATTCATAATAATTTTCTGTGAAATTTTTAATATTCGAACCGGAAACTAAGAGAAAATAACACGCTTTCCTCGAATTTTCTTTCTTTTATCTACTTTATTAAGTGTTGATAGTTGCCATCATATTTTAATGTTTTATCTACATCAACTGAAGTGTACTACCATTAAATACTACAGCTCATTTCCGAAACACAAAAAAATATACATAAAGAAATAACTAGTATAAAAATCTGTCAGTGACACTGTATATCTTCATAGCCGCCACAGAGTAAAAGTAACAGATCAAGAAAAAGAAATCTAGTGCAGTATGTAGATCGAGTAGTACGCATGCATGTTTGTCTGTGCGTATGTAACTCGTAAAACGGAGGCGCTAATTGATGACTGTCGTGGCGAGCGGTGATACGCCCTGCGTTTGACAACCCGACAACTAAACGAATTTCCTATACAAATGTTGAACACAGAAATAGCTTAGGACATTCCTAGAGCTCATTACCCACAAAAATATAGGTACACATATAATATAAATACATATAATATTTTTGCAACTTTTTTTTTGTAAAGTACAGTGGTACTTTTTTGGTAACTTAAAATCAAACGTGAAAAAATGTTTTTGCTTCTTTTATTATGCACTTAGGGTTTGGTCTTGTTTTCTCTCTCCCTCTTTTTTCTGTTCGTCTTTATTTGTCATCGTGTATCTAATGTAAATGCCTGTCTCCTACGTGGGACCAACCCTAAACTATTTTGTGATGATCAGGTTGTCGGAGGAGCTGTGTTAGTCTGGTAAACGCTGTTGTACCTAGCTGCTGGACTAGATACGTGACTTCAGTTTATCGGTTGCATTGAGATTCTGTAGTCAGACATCCACAGTAATAAGAGAAAGACTATGATAGAGATATCTAATGCAAACCTAAATTGTCAGGAAGGAAATGGTTTTCCATCTTCACATTTATCTTTCATTGTGAGAGCTCCTTCGAAAGCCTAGGTTTTACTAGCAGCATTCACATTTTTGGGTACAGATTACAATATTTGCTTGAGGTTTAGGTTGCAAGATTAACTACCTACTTTTATATTGTTTCCTTCATCAATTCTTTGAAATAAAATCTCCATTCACATATCGACAGCATACAAAGTTCCATAAATGAATTTCTCAAACATTCCCTCATTAAGAAGACAAAAAGTCCCAATTAAATAGTCCCGAATGCGTGCATACTTTATTTCAAGCGACCAATCGTAATTCTCGAAACCTCACTGTCGTTAACAAATTGACACGTTTTTATTACTAAAAAAAACTGGGGATCATTAAATGAAATTTAAGAACGAAATAAACAGTGTTCCGAACGCCGAACGATTTCGACAAACAACAGATCAATTCACGTTAATTTACCGCCTACTTAATTTTTAAATTTAATTGCGGTAATTACGAAGTCAATTTCCCTTACCAACAATGGCAGTTAAATTTTACCATTGTAACACTCACAAATTGTAAAGTTTTACCGTTTGTTACAGCTTATTACGTAAAGAGATGCCAATTAAGAATTGTGACTTGAAATTAGTCGTCAAGGAAACACTGAGAATGATATGAAAAATTGGTTCCTTATTTATTTTTAAATGACAGTCAAGTGACCTGAAAAATATACGTAACAGGTGTTAAGTACTTTACAGGATTCATTAATATAGGTTTTATTTCAATATTCGCAATGAAATGGTTATGAAGGCATGTTATTATAGAGATAATGAAACTAAATTAATGATTTTATTGAAATAATTATGTGATTCGAGTGATAATATTTTGAAATAATAATTATATAGTTCATTATATTATCATGTCTATAGAATAGGTAAAGTTGTCGGTTTAAATTGTAAAATAACTAATGTTTAAAGAAGATAACTTAACAATTGAAGTTTAATACTTTCAGTTATAGTGCAGATTATTGAATTAGACCCTTAACCGATTGTGTTGCGATGAATAATTGTAATTTATAAGATTATTTTCGAATATACTTGCCATCAATGTACAATAATCTAAATTCAAAATCATAAGTTGTAATGAAAAATAATAAGAAAACGAACAAAAACACTAACAAAGTTTTCGTGTTCAATCTGTAATTCAATAAAGATTTATCTATTGAATACAAGTGCCTAACTACGCCCATAGTAACAGTACAAACACTTTATAAAAATTCAAGCAAACGTACAATCCATTGTACCTTAAATAAACACATTCGAACATGTCAAATGTCGCAAATGTCATGTCCAGTAATACCTATAAACAGGTTTCTATACAAATTGCACACAATAGTAGGTACCTATTGCACAGTAGGTATTTTAAAATAAATGACGCGACAAGATTTATTTTATCGGATTTATAACATAAAAGAAGATGCTAACATTTTTTTGTCCACAAAATTTGACCGTTGGGCCACTGTGCAAGTTGTAACGCGTATCGAGTTATAAAATATTATGCAATCTGTCCACATTTGGATTACTTAATAAAGTCTTATTAGATAATTTGTTTATTTAAATCATTGATAATAAATTTATTATACTATGACAAGTAGAATGGACAGGATAAATCCACCTACATAAAAGTAACTAGCTTACTTATGCAGTCCTTATTTTATTCAGGTAAAGTAGCAAAACATAATCTAAGAGAGGGATAAAAAAATTACTGTGGAAATGGAACTTAAATATTAGTCTACTAAAAAGTAAAGAAAATAAATTTACCTTCAGGTGCGTTACCATCGTTCCTCTTGCTTTTCGAGACATCAGAAAAAATCTAAGTGCGACGAAAACTAATAAAAATAAAAAATAAAATGTAACAAAACTAATACAACACGTTAAATTGTCCGATCACACCGTTTCTTTGGCATTATTTTCACAAACATATCTAGTTCTAACAGTTAAAGTCACAAACTAAAAAAACACACAAGCGAAAAATATAACACAAAATAAAAACAATAGTCCAACACAAATTAATCGCAGCAGCGTTCGAATAAGAGTTCGTACGACCGTTCCGCGATCGAACGCGTTCGAAAATTTCAAATAGGAACGTGATACACGTCTTGTGAACGCGCGGCGCCGATACACAATGCTGGCAGATCGAAGCGGGTCGACAATACGCGCGCGCTACAATACCGCCCCCCGCCCCCCGCCCCGCTCCCACGTGCGACAAGGACGCACCGACCTAATGTCACTGCCCTATGAACAATGCCGTCCTTCGGAGCCCTGTTCTCTCGTAATATGAATCGAACATCATATTTTGACCACAAAATCCTCATTAGCACATAAGGAGCTATAAGCCTGGACAAAAATTCGGTGCACTTCTATTCAGCACATCGCTTACAATCAATTGTCTATGCGGAATAACAGCTTTCATCCCGCGGAATCTATACAAAGCCGTTCAGCCCATCCTTTTCTAGCGGCCAATGTGTGCGTGTCGGACGAACGCGCTCTCTCCTGCTCGAGCGCGCTCTCGGGCGGCTAGGCGAGGTTTCATCTCGCTCTAAGCTCCGCCCTGTGAACGTCTTTGAGTGTGGCGATCCCCGCACAGTGTGCGTACCGCGGTGAATAGCCGGGCATTGTGAAACCATTTTCGCACACCACAATGAAACTCAGGTGGGTGTGCGCTCTATGAGGGCGTTTAAAAAGTCAATACAATCTCCGTTACGTTTGTATTTGTGGAGAAAATTTTCTTTATTCACGAATGTTGGAGGATCTAACTGGGCGTGTTATTGTACCATTGTGTTGTGAGGCGTGGCCACAGGAAAACGTTCTATTGTGTGCTGCTCCGATTGTGCGATTGGCGAGTCTATTGTTGTAAGGAACAACGATTTCCCACCAAACCTGTAATGCGACGACAAATTGAACTGAATATTTTTGTCACTGATTCTTTTGATATTTGCTTACGTAGTTATTAATCTACAAATATTTCATTCAGCCGGTATTGAATTACAATGAGATAATGACACGCATAAAATAAAATAAATATAATTTAAGTATTTTGAATGTCAATGTCGAAAGCTTTATTTATAACGGCGTACGATTTTAGACTAACTGTAACTGGGACGTAGTCGTAGTACGACGTAATCCCTATAGATCTCCCTATAGAATTCTCGTCCAATTCACGGTTTCTAAATGATTTGAAACAAGCATTAAATAACTATGCTGATTTAGTTGGTTTATGAGTCAAATGAAATGAAAAAAACGTTACGTTACTTCTTTGTGTAGGTACCTACCTCATAATTGTTCCATTTACGGAAGAAATTTTTGTTTAAGACCGTTCCATGTCTGTAAGTGGAAATGTTTGCTAACTATTAATCTTGTAGGTACCATTACCTACATCCATGTCAATAAGACAGTTACTCTTGGTACTTTAAAATCATGAATATTCAATAATAAACTTGATGGTATAATTTCTCTCGGACGCGTCGGTCCCACGTGCAACCTTTGAAATGTTATCTCCTTAATTATCATTTTTTATAGTTGATTGACTCTTTATTTTAGTTCAAACACAGTAGTGGTTCAGTTTACGACACGTAGATTTTTTATTATACGATTTAAATGTAATAAAATAGAGATTAGGATGATAAAAACTGAGCAAGTCGTCAAGTAGCAAGTTATTTGGGTAAATAATGTAAATATGTAATAATTAATGAATCGGTGTATATGTTATTGCTAATTAGTAAGTTAGTAAACTTTTTCTCATGACTTTTTTCTAATTTCCATCCATATAAAATTAAATGTTTATTGGTTTTTTATTCTTAAGTAATTGGTTTATTTTGGCCACAGCGTACCGCATTCGGACCACTGCGCATGTTGTTATTTTACGTTTTACACCTATAAAAATAACGGGACATATTAACTTGATTTATAATAACTATTAATCGGATAATACTAAGCAAATATTTATGGGAGGTAGGTGTATTTCCCACGATAAAATATATACTTAAATCGTTAATAATTTATTAGGTACCTTATTGGTCTAGTCTAGTGTTCAAGCGCGGTTGCTGAGTGTGAGGTCGCGGGTTCGATTCCCCAGTTGTGGCTTTTTTTGTTTTATCACTCAGCGTTTAACCAGAATTTCCCTGTACCTTGCAGATGCTACCTTCTAAACATTAACTGAGATACAGAAAGGGATTATTTCACAAAGGGATTATTATAAATCAATACTCGCCTTACATAACTCTAAGGGCACTGTTTTTGGATTTTTTTTACATTCCTGTCTTTAGCCAGACAGAATACCTTCATATCTAGATGACATTTTTATCTTATGCACAATCTGGAAGGCTTCATTCGCTCGAATAATTCACCTGAATTTTAGATTTCTTTGTAACCCAGTTTTTTTCGTTTAAATTCGCCCCAATCTGTTATTGGCAAGTGTTCTTACAAAGAGATCCTATAGATACCATTAGAAATAAATACCTACATATGTACTCTTACATACTACAAATCTATCTCTATTGACCTTTCCCACCCAAAACCAACAGATGATATCTCCACCCATCCTTCCTTTGTAATGTAAGGACAAGAAACCTTCCTTTGAGGACAATATGACCCACATTGACGCGCACGCGTGTAAGAATGTGTGTCTCGGGGGTGCCACCTACCCCCCGTGTGGGGTATTATCTGGCAGGGGTGGGGTCCTCCCTGGCAGTGTTCCAAGCTTTTATTAGCCCCGTACGGGGGTAGATTGGTTTTTGTTTGATGATTTGTAATGAGTATGGAGTTGTATGTTTTAATTTTGGTGGGTTTGTTGGGTTTTTACGTTTGTTTAACTGTTATGAAGCTTTGTGTTGGTTGCGTGGTCATCATTTATCATTTGCTGATTTGTTTGATCCCTGGTTTGATCCCTGGGTCGGACTGTGTTATTGGATTTTTCCGTGTGGAATTCCTCAGTAGCAGTCCGGAGTTTGGATTCGTGTCCGGTTGATGGTAATAAACTAGCCCCCTATTACATGGAACTTAAACAGAACGGCAAAATGAGGGTGTTACTATACACCTCTGCCCAACCCTTCGGGGAGTATAGGCGTGATGTTATGGTCTCGAAAAGCGTGTTAAGTATTAAAGATAAATTATTTTAAAGGTGGCATATAATTGCTATCTTACTACCTATGATATTCCTAGTTATAATATTAGGAGTAGGTAGACGTAAAAAAAAAAAAATGAGTAGACGTGCAAGCCTTGTAACTAACAACTTCAACTGTATCATACACACGTGTGTATGATATCATGTGTTCACGCTGAGCCACTCGCAAATAGAGATGGACAAGCAAATAAATCTTCTTTATCTTTACATAGGTAGTCTATAGATACCTACTAATATTATAAAGAGGAAAGATTTGTATTTTTGTATGTAACGAATAAACTTAAAAACTACTGGACCGATTTCAAAAATTCTTTTGCCGTTTGTAAGCTACACTATCACTGAGTAACAGGTTACGGGTGGAGCCGTGAGGACACAGCCAGTATAAAATAAAGTCGCTTCCGCTGTCTGTCTGTCCCTATGTATGCTTAGATCTTTAAAACTACGCAACGGATTTTGATGCGGCTTTTTTAATAGATACAGTGATTCAAGAGGAAGGTTTATATGCCCCACTTTAGTATCTACATTGTACCCGTGCGAAGCCGGGGCGGGTCGCTAGTACTCGATAAACAATAAAAAGATTGTACATACTTGTTTTTACTCTATTGTGTTTAGGAGTATTTACTCAACATCGAGTTATTCTGCCCAGCCTTTTTCCCAACTATGTTAGCGTCAGCTTCCAGTCTAGCCCTATGCAGGTGTATAACAGTGTTTTACACGAAGCACCTGCCATCAGATCTACGTAACCCGGTTACTATGGGCAGTGCCAATATTATAAGGTTAGACCGGTTGTCAGACTTTCGGGCTTCTAACATCCCTAACGACTGTCATAGGTATTCGTATGACAACGGGGGCCGATAGTTTAACGTACTCTCCGAGGCACGGAGGGGTCTCGATGTGTACCGAACGGTCACCCGAAACACACAGTGTCACAGTTCATGGATGAACTGACCGTGGCAAGCGTAGCTTAACCTTGAAATCGTATGATCCGCGCTGTTGGTAATTAGCCATGAGCCCCTTGTACCGTATACCTACTCATCATCAAGTAGGTATAGGTACAGTATGTAACATAACAAAGAGCAAACCTTGAAACTGTTTCATGAGTACGTTAAGTACCTACCTATAATACAATCGTAAGTAGGTACACTTTTTAAAACAATCCACACTATCAGGTCTTAAAAAAAAAACTCGAATTTTCATAACCTTTTTTTTTCTGTAGCCGGTAACATAATTTACATCAAATTGATTATTTCTAATTTGTTTACTTTGAGCAGCTGATCTTACAGGATGATAAAATTATGCTAACCGACTACAAAAAAGAAAGAGGTTATCGACGCTCGGCAGTGAAAACCTCTTAAATAAAATTTTCTTTAAAAGCGTTTTATTTGTTCTTTAGATTGATAAACTCGTCATACACGTACTAGTCCAATAAACTTTCAATTCAAATACTTCTAAGCTATCTATGACGTACGATGACAAACTTGTATCTATTACCATTTGATCGGCCATTTTTTTGCAGGAGACGGTTATTCCTATCTCTTTAAAAAAATTGTATTTTACACATACGTGGTTTTCACTGCCGACCGACGTTATCTAATTAGAGAGGAATACGAGATGGATAAATAAATGGATAGCGTACGATTGTATTATAGTTAACCTATCCATTAGACAGTTTCAAGGTTTGCTCTTTTTTATGTTATGTACCTACTGTAAACACCCATCTCACAAACCACAAGCGGCAATAACATGGTATCAAACATAAAATGACTTAATAACACATAAATCCCTTCAATTAACACACACCTTCAACAATATGTAGGTATAAAATATAATTACCCAGTTTCAGGTAAAATTCCCCCGTTGTGTACCACCCCAGACCCTTTTGTCCCAGTAATGAAGATTATCGACTAAGGAAGCAACCGAAACCGGGGCCAAGGCAATTACTTGATTGGTTTCTGGTGTTTTGTTTATTATACTCCCCAGACGATGGCGTGGGTCTGTTTGTATGGACCCTACTCCTTTATAACTTTCCTCAGTTTCAAAGATTATTTGTCCGTAAAGAGATTTCTGAATTTTGATAATGTTTTCTTCAGTCTCCATTTTGATTATCATGGTAATTATTCGGTGTTTAAAATATTGGAGAATTTCTTGCGTTTGTTTTTATTATGTAACGGTTTTTATTTCATAATATATTATTTAAATATACCTAAATGTAGAGAAATTTAGACTCCATTAAGTATTTGAAATCAAACAAAATAAATCGTAAAACCAGAGCATTTAAATTAAAAAATAAAGATCAAACAATCCGTCTTTAAATTAATAAAATGTTATTTAATTTATTTAAAATTATTGAAATGTTCCAAAATCAGAAATTGTGGTATGTTATCTTTTGTAGAATCAGGCAGTGAAAATAAATTATTGATTTAATTTGTATACTTAGTCTATATAAGCTTTACAAACATACTTAAATTTGTAATAAAATTATTTTAATCTTGTATTTTTACACTTTTCGCAATAAAAACGCCTTTTATTTAAAAAGACTGACACAAAACAAAACTCGGTATCAGCCAACAAAATTCAAGAAGTAAATTCCAATTAAATCAAATATCGAACCTCATCCGTACAAACCCGAAGCTACCCGAGCGCCGAAATTTAAAACTGGAAGCCGCTTCACCTTAACCGATGTCAAGAGAGGGCGCGCTGGCTAATTGGCGTCACTTAGCGCGTCCGCGGCCTATCTATTTAAAGATCTTTGCCTCGCTTTGAATCTAATCCGCGCGAGTCCATGTCTCATTGTGGCATTTCCGCCTCTGTTGCGCTCAATGGTGACTGTTTTTTTGTTTAATTAGGACTTGGAACTAGTGGAAGCTTTAAAGGTATTGTCCGTAGTTTTTAGTAAGATAATTCGATTTGGCTAGATTTGAAAGTAAGGGCTCTGGTGAACTTTTAGAAGTGGTATTGTCTGTTACACTTTAGTGGGAGATTTGGTGAGTTGTAAGTACCCGTGAATATTGCAGTTTTTATATGTCTGATTTGATTGATCGCGATTTAGTTGGACCTATCACTCATATTAACTGACTGCCTCGTTTGTTTAGTGGTGGCATGCGCAACTGCTGATCGTGAGGTCCTGGGTTCAATCCCCAGGTCGGGCAATGTGTTATTGGGTTTTGCCGTGTGGAATTCCACCGTAGCAGCCCGGGTGTGCCTAGTTGATAGCATTAGGCTCGCTCCCTATTACATGGGACTCAAACATAACGGCTAAATGAAGGTGTTACTATACACCTCTGCCCAATCGTGATGTTATGCTTATATTAAATCATTGCTCAATTCCTCTTAGCCTTTTCCCAATTATCTTGGGGTCAGCTTCCAGTCTAACCAGATGCGGCTGAATACCAGTATTTTACACGGAGTGACTGCCATCAGACCTCCGCAACCCAGTAACTGGGCAATGCCGATATCCTAAGGTTAAACCGTTTGTCAGACTTTCGGGCTTCTGACTACCCGTAACGACTGTCATAGGTATTCGTATGACACCCGGGACCGACGGCTTAACGTGCTCTCCGAGGCACGGAGGGGTCTCGATGTGTAACAAATGGTCACCCATCCACGGACTGACCGCGGCAAGCGCAGCTTAACCTCGCAAATCTTACGATCGGCGCGGTTGTTATTTAGCCACGAGCCCCTCAAATCGTTGCTCAATTATTCACTTATAATGTGCTCTTAAATAATAGCTTAACTGTTCATGCATTACAAGACATAGTACCTAACATTCATACAATTTAGCACTCATAATACGAGTATAACATGTAATATAATTACGTTGTGCGGTAGTATCTAATCTTAGAAAGTTAAGTCATGTTGGTAATTTAACTAGTCGTAGTTGTAAACAGGTACCTAGTTAAGTATTTGCCGTATCTGTAATTAGCAGACTTATGTATTTAAAAGATAATGTTATTTTATTAATTAAAGCGGTAACTCTTAGACTACAAATGAGAAAGAGTTATCATCAGACAGCATAACACTTTTCACAGCTGATAACATCACGCCTGTATTCCCCGAAGGGGTAGGCAGAGGTGTACAGTAACACCCCATTTCGCCGTTAAGTTTAAGTCCCATGTAATAGGGGGCGAGCCTATTGCCATCAACCGGGCACAAATCCAAACTCCGGGCTGCTACTAAGGAATTCCACATGGAAAAACTCAATAACACTTTGCTCGACCCGGGGATCGAACACAGAACCTCATGATCAGCAATCACGCTTACTACCACTAGAGCAACAAGGTAGTTATTTTATTTATAACTAGCTGTATCCTCACGGCTCCGCCTGCTAGTCTTTGTTACTCAGTGATAATGTAGCTTTCTAACGGCAAAATAATTTTTGAAATCGGTCCAGTAGTTTTTAAGTTTATTCGTTACATACAAAAATATAAAAATACAAATCTTTCTTCTTTATAATATTAGTATAGATTAGTATAGACTAACACTTCTTGTTCTGTCTTTCTATGTTCCTTATCCATAGACTATATTCAAGTTTAATTCACCCCTTCCTTCAAATTATACACAACACATCAGTTGATATCAACCCCCTCCTTATTTTCCACATAACGAGTTCATTTTCACCCTTCCGTTTTCGTCCCCATAACATAAACTTAGTTTGATGGGAAACTTACTCCGCATTGAAGGGGTTTTCCATGCGGTTTACTTTTATAGCTGTATTATGGTAAGGAATTACTTGAATTGTGTGGGTATGTCATCACCCGTTTGATCTTTGGGGGTGATGCGTCGCAATTGAGATCTAGTAGCTATTGGAGTTATTATGAGGTTGCGTGGCAATGTTGGATCACCAATAATGTATCATTATCTAGCTTGTAGAACATTGATTTGACAATTATACGTGTTATTAGTAGGTAAGTACTTAATGAATCAGAATCATCTGATGGGACTCTAAGAAATTGGGAGACTAATTGTCAAATACCTACATACATTCATACATACATAAACTCATGCCTTTTTCCCATTGGGGTAGGCTGAAACTATAGAACGCCACATGCTACGATCCTTACATTATCCTTTCGCTTCGTCCACATTCATACATGTTGTCATACACGCACGCTGGTTGAGAGTACTACGCACCTGTCCTTTGTGAAGAACATCACCAATAACATCGATGTATGTCCAACCATGGCGAGTACAGGCAGGCTAAGGAGGCGCTTCCCGCAATTGACGGTCGCCTAACTATGAAAGCTCTCCGACTGTCAAAGCAACAACTGCGTACAGTCACGGCAGCCATCACTGGTCATGGTTCGTTTAACAAACACCTCCTTGTCATTGGAGTAACAGACAGCCCACTGTGCAGAGCATGCATGGAGGAGGACGAGACGTCAGCCCACGTGCTACTAAACTGCTCTGAAGTTGACACATACAAGGCCAAGTACTTCGGAAACCCAGGTACTCTCCGAGAGATCATCAGCAACATCAAGGGTTTGCTGGCTTTTTTCGAGGAGTTAGGGTGGATCGAGTGACTACACTTACCACCCGTGACGCAAAATACGCGCTCAGACGTGGAGTTGCGGAAACCAGCCCGTTATATCTTATACCTTAACATCAATGTGTAACATAAGTTCGTGTCGTCGCTGTTACTTCGCCTTACAGTGACAGTGACAGCACGAGAATTAACGGAAACTTAAAATTAAGCAGTGTTTGAATATTTAGTCATAAAAAACTAGTAGGTGTGTAAAAGATTTAACATAATCTCTTGATGGATTTAATAATACACTGGCCTGCAAAAATAAGTATCACACTTTTAAAATTTCAATTTTTTCTAAACTATAGAAGTTAGAAATTTAAAATAAAAAACGTTTTATAGCAATTTTTATCAGCTTTCTTTGAAACTATAGTAACAAAGTTAAAATCTTTTTTGAGTCCTTTTTGTTTCGAAAATATATCTTGTGTACCTAAAAAGTTATTGCAATTTTAAAAGTGTGATACTTATTTTTGCAGGCCAGTATAGATGATGAGACATAAACAAATAGGTATAGAAGCCACACATATCGACAAAAGTAAGTAGCTATGTACCTTCGCCTACATGAAAATAATAGGTATGTACAGATAGGTACGATATGAAGACCTTTTATGAAACATAAGGCTTTGATCTTTCACTGCCGCCTTTATAATTAGCTCGTTATTAAATTCCTTGAAAGATTATTTATCTATACATTTGATACATGGATAATATGTGATTAATTAGAAGACTAGTAGTGGGTTGCTCGGAGACGTGGCTTGTGACATTAAGAAATACAAGTAAAATGAAGAAAATGTATATGAATAAGTAGTGTGTTGCTTTTTGTAGTCAGACATAGAGGCGGTTTGACACCTGGCTTGTCAAACATGGTTTGACGACACGTTTGGTGCAGTGGCTGGGCGATCGGCTTCTGCGCTACGGGTCGTGGGTTTGATTCCCGCACGGAACAAATATTTGTATGGCCTACAGATATTTGTTCCGGGTCTGAATGTTTGTGCGTGTGAACATTTGTGTTTGTAAACGCACCCACGATACAGGAGAAATCCTAGTGTGCTGGGGCAAAGTTTAAAAAAAAAGATGTCATTGTATAATATTACTAACATTCATCACGAAAGTTCCTCAACTGAGGAGGGGCCCATGTCGAAAGGCCGAATTAATTGTTTGATCACAAAAATTGACAATGGGTGGAGGAAGGTTGATGGTCTAGTTGAAGTAATTTATTTGCTATCTTAGTTATCCCTGCTATTTCTTGCCCTGTGACTAAATATCTCTTGTAATACAAATAATAAATCTCTTAAAAAACCTTTTAAGTTAAACGGTTTTATCTTGCAGTACCCCTGCAGCATTAGGATTTGAGGATTGAAGGTTGAAATTCTTATAATGTTGTATTGTTATAGGAATAGAATTTGTGTGCGAAGTTTCAGGAGAATCGGTTATGGAGAAGTAGTTTAAAAATCTGTTGCAAGATTTGAATCAAACTAACAAACAAATATACGAAGTGAACCTAATTAAAACCGTTTAGTAATGATAAAAACTGAGTGAATTATTTAAATTGCTATGCTTTCCAATAACGTCATTGAACAATTAGATAGATTAGCGGTTCTAGATAACTTTTTTTCTATAAGATCTTATTAATATCTACAATGATATTCATCACGTCAAACACCAAGTCTATTGTTATTTTTCTGTAAGATCATATTAATATCTACAATAGTATTCATCACGTCAAACATTGTTACACTTGTACCAACAACAAAGTCCAATATTGGCCCAACATCTGCATCTATTTAACCACAAGCAACTGGTTAATTAGGTACAGCGTGTTCACTTTATTAATTATCTTATCTGTCATCAACCAACGACCAGTTACCATTGACCTCTGCTGTTCATTCATTACTTCTGTAAAGGAGACCCACGCGGCTGGTTCCCATGACCCTATATTGACCCTACAAAACGGTTAGTAAATTTATTGAAAAATTAATACTGTTTGTTGTAAAACGAAAGCGGAGATTTATTTTATTGTTTCTAGCAGTGAAAGTTGTTAAGTTCTAAGCTTGGTAGTAAGGTCATCATGGAAATGTGTGGTAAGCCTTCTTACATAGATACTATAAACAGGTACGGGTATCTGTTACTTGGGTTATCTTACACATTTTAATTGATTCGGTTCGTATAGACCAGAGGTTCCCAAACTTTTTTGCCTTGTACACCACTTGCCATGTTTTTCGGTTTTGGGTAGACCGTAGTAGTAGGTTTTGCTTAGCTAATATAGCATTTTTGCAAATTCACCGACTTCAAATATGTTTTTGACTGATTTTTAACTATAGTAAGGTGTTAAGTGAAAAAGCAATAAAAAACACACGTTTCGTTATATACCTACATTAAACCTATGATACTTCTACAATAGTAGGTACTATCGTCTTTGGTCTGTTTCAACTGTAACAATATATGTGGGTTATTTCCATTAATGGGAAGTTAAAATTAAAGTCACGACCTGCTTAAATGAGATCCACAATCGTGGACCCCAGTGCGTGGAGAGCAGTGGTGGCCCAGTGGTAACGGCCCCGACTTACGAGTTGTATGTCGTGGATTCGAACTCAGCCAGGCGCATTACTTTGTGTAATTTATTTCATCACCACTGCTCTCAAAACGGTGAAGGAAAATATCGTGAGGAAAAAATTCGAAGACATGTGACATCTACCAACCCGCACTGGGCCCGCGTGGTGGATTACGGCCCATTCCCTCTCACAGAGAGGAGGCCTGTGTCCCAGCAGTGGGAACATTATAGGCTGATGATGATGATCGTGGACCCCCATTTACATCTCACGGACCCCCAATTATTTATTTCAGCAACGTGGAACCCTTTTAGGTCGCCGTCGGCACCTGGGGGTCGATATAGACTACTTTGGATATCACTGGTATAGATTCTTCATTTAACTATAACGTTCTTCATGAACCTGATTAAATTTAAGAATCTGATTTTATTTCAATTTCCATTAACTACCAAAATCAAATTGGTAGATACTCTAGAGACACTACACATTTGTAGGTAGGTAAATAACTAAATCACTTTGGTTAACTAACTTTTAAGATACAAAAATAAAATAAAAGAACACGTTAAATAAACGCCCTTCACGAGTGACAATAATAGATTATCACACAAACTTCAAACCGATACAATGTCAACAAAATAAATCTATTGAAAGTGTACATCAATTCCCAAACGTTTTACGTACGTTTGACGTAAAAAATATCGGTACTAACACGTTGAAATGGCACCATTAGCCGCACTAATCTCCATTTGTGGACCCTCTGAAACATTACCGCTGTTTCGGTCAACATTTTGCCTATATCCTTGGGTACCGTAAGGGATGTTTCTTGTTTCTTCAAGGTTATGGTCCATGAGGTAGGTTAAAAGAATTTGTGTTTATGATTTTGGGTTGGCGTTTAGGTTTATTTCATCTAGGTAACAGATAGTAGTTTACTGTGTTCCGTCATGTGTATGTGAGAGCCAGATGGTTAAAGGGGAGTCCCTTTATATCTTTGCTGCATGGATTCGTGTGCTCCATCTTAGTAGATCCTGTCTGCACTGTCTTTCTTCATTTTACTTATCAAACTGCAGACATGTAGCAGATCTGTTCCCATTGTCAATTAAAAATTTAACTTCCTTTATTTTCAGGATTGTTTATCACTGAAAATTTACTTATTTTGGATAAGTACCTACCTATATTCAAAATCGAAAAGTCACACACAAGATAAAGGGCATTTGAAGCTTCAAGGTATTTGCACCAGCATACATTTTTTTTGTAAGATTCTTGTATTTTAATCCAGTTTGTAGCTACGGAACCGTAACCCCTAGGACCGGGACCCAGCTGACCAAGTTTTAAACGATGCTTTTACGGAAAAAATAAGTAGCTGCCATTTCCATTTGGGGCGCTTAAGTGGGCGCGATCTTTTTTTTTAATTTATTACCAGTTTACTTTCTGTTTTAATGTGTTTTTGGCTTTTAAAAATCGTCTCTTTCCCGATTTGATTTTGTTATATGTTTACTATTAAAATTTTATTTTCCAAAGCTCATATCTCTCTTTGAGATTTAATGCCTTCGTATTTTGTATATTAACTACAAAAATGATATAAAATATCGAAAATGCTTTCAAATCTTTCATAATAATAATTGAAAAAGATATTTTGCTAAATCATTCACATTGACAATCATTGGCGTTCCTATACTACTCAAAATGGATCATCAAAATCGACTGAACAGACTTTTCCTTACAAGGCACATAACAGTTAAAACTCCAAATAAAATCTAATGTTCTATAAAAAAATATAACAGTCGTTGGGCGGTGCGTCCCGCCACGACAATAGGGCATTGTGTGGTGGGCGTGGCCCATTGTGCCAGCCAGCCAATCAGTGCGTCGTATTCAACAATAGCGCACCGAATTGGAATGCTTCGTCACTTCTATTGTCGGATTGGCGACGTGCGCGTATTGTTCCGCGTTAAAAATGTTTGATTTGGCATTTACCGTGTTCCACTTTTGTATAGGTATCTGACTTTGTAATTTGAAATCGCTTTGTTTAATTTAATTTTAGACATTTTCGAAGTTCAAAAGCGTAATTTGTTTGGAAATGTTTAGGCTAATTTATGTTTAAATAAACCGTGACGAATTTTTTAGATATCACGTTTAGATACCCAAGTGAGTATAAAATCATTAAAATATTTTATGACGGTTCCTATAAGTAAGTAGATATAATAACCTATATTCCAAATAATTCACATTATAATCCTTAGGTAAGTGACTTACCTACCTACATAACTATCCTAATTCTCTACGGAAACTATCTCAAATATAACCTACTAGCTGTGTCCTCACGGCTCCGCCCGTAGCCTATGTTAGTCAGTGATAATGTAGCTTTCTAACGGCAAAATATTTTTTTAAATCGGTTCAGTAGTTTTTAAGTTTATTCGTTACATACAAAAATACAAATCTTTCCTCTTTATAATATTACCTATAGTATAGAAAACTCTGCTCACCCACAAACAAAAGTGAATGACTGTTACTTCCACACATTGCTATTGCTAACTAGAATTCCTCGCACAATAGTTGCTTAAGCAACAGAAACTAAAAAAAAATATCCACTGATAACATCAACGGAGTATAAAAAGTCCTAATAATAGGTTCTAACATATTCACAGAGCACTTAACGCCTGTCCTTTAGCTAGTTTTAAATAGAACCTCTATTTATAGAACCAACATAGAAACACGCCTAATATGTCCACCACTTAACAAGACAATAACCCGGAGTTAACCTAACGCGTTTAAGTTACGTCATCCCGCACTTTTTTGTGCTATATAAACGTAAACGTGCCTTTTGTACTAAATTAAATAAAGACTCATCGCAGTTACTAACGCGTACGGACGCGTTAACTCGTGATAGACTCTTTATATTTTTTTCTCTTAAAATAAATCGAAAACGCGCATCAAAGTAACAGATTCCCATCCATACGCGTTAAAGTTACGCCGTAGAACAATTTTTATCCAAAACGAACCAAAACGCAAACCATTAAACAGAATTCCAAAACCGACTTCAAAACCCAACACGGTTGACTGCGTTTACGTTACGTGATCGAACGATTTTCCTCACAGGGTGAACTTAAACGCGCCAGTTGGAGCATATTGCCGTCGGTAGTAACGAGAGCACTCATTAAGAAGTGCAATAGGCATAGTATCTGTGACCGGATGTTCGGAACAGGTGTCGCTGACTGCCCCACCCCGTACCACGGGAGAAAACGATACGCGATCGATGAAATCTTTCGTTGGAATATTTTTGTTATCGTGGTACGGGAGTTGTCAAATCGAGTTTTTTATTAATATTTTTGTTAGTCTCTATGGACAATATGTAGCAATACTTTCTCACACATTTTTCAATGATAACTCGTGGCTAATTACCTACCCCGCGGATCATACGATTTGCGAGGTTAAGCTGCGCTTGCCACGGTCAGTCTGTGGATGGGTGACCATTCGTTACGTGCCACGGAGAGCGCGTTAAACATTCGGTTATCGATGTCATACAAATACCTATGACAGTCGTACCCGAAAGTCTGACAACCGGTCTAACCTTAGGATATCGGTATTGCCCAGTAACTGGATTGCGGAGGTATGATGGCAGTCGCTCCGTATAAAATACTAGTATTTAGCCGCATCTGGTTAGACTGGAAGCTGATTCCAACATAATTGGGAAAAGGCTAGGCAGAACAATAAATAACTATGCCTTACTGCAATTTATTTTGGAATTTTTGGGTTGTAAATGTTTCTATGAAATTAATTCCAAATCAAAGATCGGGACCGAACCTAGGTGGATATAATGGCGTTTTAGATGAGACTATTTATTTATGAGATATCTATTAGTCACGTTTCTACGATGGCTACAGGAAATGAAGGGGTGGTCAGATGACATCTGGACCACACGGCTAAAACAACTTTATCCCACACTACTTTTATTTTTGCTATTAGCTCTTTCCTTGGTAGTTTATCTATTTATATGCCAACCACAGCTATTTCATTTGGCTAGCTAATTGACATGCAAACATACTCCACATTTTATGTTCCACTGATTAAAACGTACACTTAATTAGTATTTCAAACATCTTCGTTCCACAGAATTCTCTAGATTCTAGAACACCGAGGATACCGCATACAAAGAAGAATACATTCCTCCTGTATTCTGCAGCTTAGCTTCATTTCAAATAAACGAGTTTACACACACAGGCAACGCTTAAAAACCTTATTAACCACTTACATTTGACCTACCACCGCCCCGGGGTTCACACACAATATCGACAAAACCGGGGTAAAGTAATGCATTTTCACGGCTCTTCCTTAAATGGACATTGTGTTGCGAAACACCCACAATCTGACAGTTCTATCGTACCTTATTGCGTTATACTAAGGTCGATTATCGTTTGTTTTTGGTAAAGTTAAGTTGGTAATACATTTCCTAGTACATGTGCCTCCTTCCCATACTTCTGGGCACCCACCACCCCCAGGCAACGTCTTGGAAATGTTTAGTCTTGCCTCCATACGTGTTTTGTTTGCCTTTTATTCTCCGTCGCTTTTATGTGGAAACAGATAGATAGCGACGGTTTTGTGTAGCTGTGTCAACTCTCTGAAGGTTTTGTTAAAGAAAGGTTCGGGGAATCTTTTGAAAGCTTTCTCTTTTATGGAAAGGTCATGAGAATCGCTACGGAGAAAAGAACACTCGTATTGTATCGTCGAGAAATTCTATAACATCACGGCATACTCTCATGAGATTAGACAGAACATCACTGACAGTCCTTACATACTCGTTTGGTTCATCCACATCCATGTTCATCTTATGTAATAAATAATTTTGTTAAAGAGAACTGCAGTTATTTGGTCGTCATAGGTCTCGAGTTCGAACCCAAGGTACGCACCTCTGACATTTTGGATTAATGTGCGTATTGTATAATTATCATTTGCTTAAAAACGGTGAAGGAAACCATTGTGAGGAAACCGGCATGCCTGAGAGATATTTCTCGACGGCGTGTGAAGCCAAGTCACAGGCCCAAGGGCGGCACAAACTCTGACACCGGGTTAGTCACTAACCACACAAAAAGAAGAATAAGGTATTTGGTAAATGTCAACTTGTCTATATCTAAACAGTATTGCAACCCAAAACTTTCATTTAATTTGGAATGAAATGAAGTGGTACTTCTTAAAGTGAGACTAATAAATAATTGAATAGGTACTAAAGCTAGAGAAATAACTTCTTACTACGTAATGCTTCAGAACCTGTAGCGCCACCTGTCAATTAGAGTAAGAACTTTAGACTTTAGTATACTAAAGCCCTCACATTTTAGTACTTAGATTCGAATGATGAACCAAAAAAATTTGAAAATCTTTGTAATCAATTCCACTCTCATGGGAAGATGGACCCACAGAAATAACATTTTTCTTTAATTATCAGAAAAACAAATCCTATAATACTAATTAAAACGCAGGCCTTACTCTGGAAAATTGTCGCTAACATAACACAAAAATAGAAACAAAAGTAAGTAAATAAGGGTAAAAAGAGGACAAAAATTCCATCGCATGGTTGGACAGAGGACAGAGGGACATGGGAGGGAGGCAAGAGGGACCAAAAAGTAAAAAGTGGAAGGAAGAAGTGAAAAAGAGCAGCCTCGCCTTTGTGTGGCACCCTCCCAATGTAGCGTCAGCCAAAAAAGTAGAGAAGAAAAAAAAATTGCATAATTATTTCTAATAAAAGGAGTTGTAATGTGTAGTTTTTAAATGGCGGGAGAACTTTACTGTATTATATTGAAGCAATTTATAAAAAAATACAGCTTTAGCAATGCACATAAACTTTTATTACAAATTAAATTGCTATTCCTACGACCGACGCCCATATAGCCTAACCTAAGCCAGAGAACATACATCAAACTAAACAAAACAAACAAAGTTTTATTTACTTTTATAGCTGCACAAGGCAACAAGATTTTATTATGATTTCCATTAGCAATTAAGAAAAAAGATTAACCGTTAGTTTAATTTTCCCGTTGTAAAATAAGGAAAACAAAGTCCCAACAAATTAAATTGAATAAACTATGTATGTTTATTAAATTGGACACTTCGAAACGTGTTTTTTCCCACTTACATCAATATTTGGAAATTATGTAAAATAAATTGATTTAATTGAGAAAAGTGATTAATAATTGTGCGGAATGCCTCAATCGTATGCGGCGTTAATTATTTTATGGTAAAACAAAATTGCTTAATGTAAGAAATTGCCGGTTTTTATTGAATATCAAGAGTCAAGAGTTATTTATTGAATATTTACATTTATTTTCACGCTGGGGAGGTGGTGATAATTTGCAGTAAATGTTTTATTAATGGGTGGGTACTATTTTTTTTCTTTTTCGTTTTTATTATATCGTAAGTTGGTAGCTTAGTGTGGATTGTGGTCAAAATGTTTTTGTAGTTACATGAGAGATAAGGAAAAAGAAAAAAACATACAGGTGTGTGTACTCTTAGTGTCTTTTGTGTGCGATGAGTATTATTTTTATGCTAAACAAATATATACAACATAACATCACGCCTTGTATTCCCCTCGTTTCGCCACTTACGTTTAGTCTTATGTAATAGGGGGCGAGCCTATTGCCATTAACCGGGCACAAATTCAGACTCCAGGCGGCTACTGAGAAATTCTTAATGGAAAAACCCTAATAACACTTTGTCCGACCTGGGGATCGAACCCAGGACCCATGCTAACAAGGCAATGTACATTAGACACGTTAAACATACATCATGCAGTATCTAAATTAAGAATTTACACTTACTCCTAAACTTAGTTTACGAAATTCTCACCATAAATTTAAATATAATAAATCTAATTTAACGTTTCTCTACTATCGCTACCCAACAGATACAACTTTGTAAAGCCCGACTGTGGGGGAGGCGAAATTAAGAGACACTTTGTGTAGATTCATAAAGGAATGTTTACATGCATACCTACATAGAGTCATAATTAACTTTCTAATTATACATAAGTACCTATGTATAGAGACTTTGTGCTCAGTTTTAAGTAGCTCGCTTTCTTCGAAATGGAGACGAGATTTTAGAGTCAAACTTTTTTCTAAACTTGCAATACAGGATTCATGTTAACATTTGATAGATTCTATCTCCAGAACTATAACTAACCAAACCCAGCTGCCTCGTTGGTCTAGTGGTGCAAGCGTGGCTGCTGATCGTAAGGTCCTGGGTTCGATCCCCAGGTCAAGCATAGTGTCATTGGGTTTTTCCATTAGAAATTTCTCAGTAGCAGCCCGGAGTTTGGATTTGTGCCCGGTTGATGGCAATAGGCTCGCCCACTTTTACATGGGACTTAAGCATAACGGCGAAATGAGGTGTTACTATACACCTCTGCCCAACCCTTCGGGGATACAGGCATGATGTTATCATGTTTATGCTATCTCCAGTATTTGTGGTCTAGGCTTCCTACTCTCTTAACGTTGTTGTCGTAAGAAATGATAAAAGGATTATGTCAGGTAGATAAACAACAGTATCGTCCACTAATAGTAGAGCCCCATTTATAGTTTCAGTAGTAGTAGGGGAAGTACTAGGCACAACCATGCCAAGTTCTGTCGCTAAGCCGCTGCTTAGCGACAGAACTTGGCATGGTGTTGCTGTGTTCCAGTTTGAAGTGTAGGTATGGATGCCGGTGAAATTACAGACATCATGAGACTTTTCAATTTCGTCTCTAATGTTGGTAATGCATCAGCAATCCTCTTGGTGTTATAAGTGTACATAGGCGGTATTAATGACTTCCGATCGGGTGAGTCGTCGGCTTGCTAGCCAAGTTTTAGGTGACGGTAGAACAGTAAGTGATTTTGATATCGACAGCTATCATTCACTCGGATAGGTACTTTACACACGACACGTTTAGTGCAGTGGCCGAGCGATTGGTTTCTGCGCTGCGAGTCGTTGGTTCGATTCCCACAAGCACCATTAATATTTGTATGGCCTACAGATAGTTGTTCCGGGACTTGGCGTTTGTGCATGTGAACATTTGTGTCTGTAAACGTAGGTACCCACGAAACAGGAGAAATCCTAGTGTGGGGATACGTTTTTTATTTTAAAAAAATAAAAAAAGTAACATAACAGAAATATGTAAAAGAACACCGTGAGGAAACCTGCACAACTGAGAGGGCTGCATAAAGATCACGATGGTGTGTAATGTGCCAACCCACACCAGACCAGCGTGGTGGACTAAGGCCTAAACCCTTCTCATTTTGAGAAGAGGCCGGTGGCCAGCAGTGGGACAGTAATGGGCTACTTAGGTATGTTTTTTATGTATATAAGGTGTAAATGAAATCATGTAATTCCTTCAAGCCTCGTGATGTAGGTACTTCTGACATAGATAAACACCGAACGAAATACATTTAGATTCAATAAAAAAAAAATACAAGAAGTAAACGTGTTTTCTTAACGTGAGCCTTTTATGGAGCTTCTTGGAGCGCTAAAATGCTTCACGTTAATAACACATGTTTACATTTAGTAATTATTTTTTTATTGAATCCATAATTAAGTATTCTATGCAGGGTTAATCTATGTCAGCAGTGCAACACGAGGTTTGAAGGAATTACATGATTTTGTTTACACCCTATATACAGTCTGTTGCATTAGAGGTGTCTATTATAAGATTCTTGTGTAATTAATTACACATTTTATAAACAATTTCTGAATACAATCGTTTTTTTTTTACCACATAAAACTTCTAACCTAATTACTCCTGCAAATCTGCCCTGCAAATTACCACCTTCCTACCGTTCGTCACCGCCAAGAGAAATCAAAGAGGTCGCCAAAGAAAATAGAGGAGTGATGATAAATGAGAGGCCGGCCCAAGTGACGCGATTCGACTGTACATCATAATATCATTGGCAGCCGCGTTTAATGTGCGCCTAATCTATTGTTATTTATAGGAGCATAAAGGTGTAGTATATGGAAAATGTGAAGAAAGAGTTAAAAGAGAAAGAAGGAGAATAATTTTTGTTTTTTTCTTAATTAATATTTTGAGTTTAGCGCATTATTTATAATTATTGACCTTTGCGCATTACTTATAATTATGTAACATTTGTTTAGAATTACCATTTTTGGGACTTTTAACCAGTAGGTACGCCCTATTAATGAGGTAATACTTTTTTTAAACTAAATAAGTTACAGGCTATGTATATGACTGTAGTCCCTCTACAACGTATTCGGCAATGGCAATCTTAACTAGTTATCGAATTTCACTTGAAAATCCGAATGTAATGTGAAACGTAGCAATGAGTAGTACGTAATAATCATATAAACTTTACCTTGCAAGTATTTTTGGGACTTAACCGTAACTGGCGAAACGAGGGTGTACTAAAACCATCTCTGCCAAACACTTCAGGGAATATAAGGTGTGATGTTATGTAAGTATTTTTAATTTATTTATCTGAAAACTTTCAATATACTGCATGCTACAAGACAAAACGTGGTTACTTATGAATGAAACAAAAGTGTTCCGGTCGGTCGCAAATGTCACGCGGTGGTCGTCATAAATATATTAACAATAATAAAGGCACCCGTTCTGATGTTTATTGTTAGTTTGATCGTTATTTGTTTTTATTTTCAAATAAATAATGGGCAGTAGGTATAATTATTGGGTTTGAAAATTTAACACATAATATAACATCACGCCTTATATTCCTCAAAGGGTTCGGCAGAGGTGTTTTTATAGTACACCCCCGGTTCGCCAGTGTATGTTTAAGTCCCATGTGATAGGGGGCGAGCCTATTGCCCTTAACTGGGAACAAATCCAGAATCTGGGCTGCTACTGAAAAATTCCTAATGGAATAACCCAATAACACTTTGTCCGACATGGAGATCGAAGCCAGGACCCCATGCTCAGCAGTCGTGTTTGCGACCACTACACCAATAAGGCAGGCTAAATTTAATACAGATAATTATATCAGCATTAAGACATCATTATTGCAGTTATACAGACTGCCTCGTTGATCTAGTGCTGGCAAGCGCGACTGCTGATCATGAGGTCCTGGGTTCGATCCCCAGGACAGGCAAAGTGTTATTGGGTTATTCTGTGTGGAATTCCTCAGAAGCAGCCCAGAGTTTGGATTTGTTCCCGGTTAATGGCCAAAGACTCGCTCACTATTACATGTTACTTAAACATAACGGCGAAATGAGGATGTTATTATACATCTCTGCCAAACCCTTTGGGGAATACAGGCGTGATGTTATATTATATTAGCATTTCATAGCTTTTATTGTTAGGCATACACCGCACGGAAAGGATCCCATTGTAACCAAAAACGTAATTGACAGCTACAGCTACGAATTTCCAGCAAGTACATTATGGATATGTACTATTTTGGCCACAGTTGATATTCCAACGCTTCGCTTTAATGACCTAAAACTAAAAATGGACCACTAAAGTTATTATTCATTAACCAACGATTAATATTTACGCTAAAGTCCAGCCAATATAGTCCATTGTATATAGTCGCCAAAACACTTTAAAACCCAGTTTTACAAAATTAAATAAACTACACAATCCATAATTTAATTATAATAAAATAGTAACAGCACATCGCATTGTTTATTATAAAAACAATATTATTTATTCAATTAATAATGGCGTTTAAAATAAAATTCCAAGTTTACGGTTAAACATAAATGTGTAATTATGGAAAAAATAATGTTGGTTTAATAAATCTTTATTACTATAATAATAATAATAATATATATACCTACGGTGTCTAAAATACATGTGGCATTAACATTTGACACCGCAGTTTAACTGCGTCTTCGTCGGCTAATTGGTCGTAAATTATTATAATTTGCTCTGCTGCCCACCCCGGGGAGTTTAGTGCGCCGTGAATATGATTATTAGAAGGCTAGCGAAAAAAAATATGGTTTTGATTTATTAATACTGAAGCGGGCTTAGGAGACTGTTTTATTTTGAAAATGTTATTGTTGGCTTCCTGTATTATTAAAGCTTTAATGAAGTCGTCCTAGACTAAGGATAGACTAAGTCTCTCTTTAGATGTTGAAAAAACATAAACATAACATCACGCCTCTATTCCTCGAAGGGTAGGGCAGAGGTGTAGAGTAACACCCCTCATTTCGCAGTTATGTTTAAGTCCCATGTAATAGACGGCGAGCCTATTGCCATTAACCGGGCACAAATAGAAAACTCTGGGCTGCTACTGAAAAATTCCTGATGGAAAAACCGAATAACACTTTGCCCGACTTGGGGATCGAACCCAAGACCATCAGTCGTGCTTGCCATCACTAGACCAACGAGGCAGTAGAGTCACAGCATTCTAAATATTAATAAAATCCTTCTTCTGTAAAATCTTCGTTTTCTTGAAGGTCTGTCATCACACATAACGTGTCCATGAGTCTGTAGCCATAAACACAGACAATAATAGAAGACAATACAAATACCACGCACGAGAATGCAATAATTAATACCTGGCCTAGAATTCTGTACCACTCCAATAATAAACCAGGGTGTTATTTCAATAAATACGCTTGAAGCCAACAATGAGATGTGTCTTTGACAGCGGCATCCGTTTCATGTGTGACTTACGGTCGCCGAGTCAATTGTCTGTGCTAAATCTGTTTTAAAATAAAACTAAATGGTTTGTACTTACATTGTAGGGTAAGCGAAGCGAGTAATATCATTATGGCTATGACTCACACCTGTAGTGATGATATGAAGATGAAGATGATGAAAAGAGTATCATAAGATAACATGATCAGCCCATTACTGTTCCGCAGCTGGGGACGGGCCTCTTAGAATGAGAAGGGTTCAGGCCTTAGTCCACCACGCTGGCCTGGTGTGGGTTGGCAGACTACACACGCCATTGAGAACTTTATGGAGCCCTCTCAGGTCTGCAGGTTTCCTTCACCATTAGCGCAAGTGATAATCAAATTCTGATCCGCAGTATATGACTTCGGAAAGTAAGAGGTACGGGCCGGCGAGGAACTCAGCCCCTCCTGCATGGAAGGCAAGCATTCAACCGCTAGGCTATCAAATATAATCTTTTGTAGAGCCATGTACAGATTATGTGCAACACAACATGCAATGTAACGTGCAAACCAACATTTCTCATACATTTTATAGTGTTCGCGAACACATTAAAAGTACCTGGATGACCGAGCTTTGCTCGGTTTATTTTTGGTAAATCGTGTTTTTTGGAAAGAAAAAAAGAAAAAGAAGGAACTTGAAAAAAATAGGGGAAAAATAATTATCTGGACTCGAACCGGGGTCTTCTGGGCCGATTTCCCACGTGAGCTATTGCAACCTTGTAGATGATGGCGAAATTTACCTTCGTATTCTATATTGTAGCAGTTTTTCATTGCCTGAAAACACGGATAAAACGACGTTTTTTAAAAATGAAACCTAGCTAGATCGATTTATCACCCCCGAAACCCCCTGCATACTGCAAACCCCCTGCAAATCGTTGGAGCCGTTTCCGAGATTCAGATTATATATATATATATATATAGGTATATATATACAAGAATTGCTCGTTTATCGCGAACACATTAAAATGTATGGGATAACTTCGTACTTGTACGACGTCTTTCCATACAAACTGGGCAAGCTTATTAATAACTTACGTTATCCAATAGGTAGTAGGTATGGGAGTATAAAAATCACTGTTTCTTATTTTCAAAAGTTGCAGATGAAAGAGTTTAAGGATATTTTTTCTATTACGCCAGTTTTTTTGTACTGTGCAACATTCCAAATTTTCTTACCCAGCGTTAAAATACCAACTAACCAACAGATGTGCAAGGAGTCGGCTGCCAATATTGTCAAATAAGATTGGCCGCCTATCGAGCGACGCAACCGAAATTACGTGCGATGATCCGAACTCTCCGTTTTCTGTGGTTACCAAAACCCAGATTTGGTTTAATTGCTTTAAAAAAAGCTGCCAACAGTAATCGAAGAATGCAAATAATTCGTTCATTCAAATCTTTGGTCTAGTTGATTAGTTGGTCTAGTCAGCTTTTAAGTGTTATTACCCTTATCTTTCTTAGACCATCTTTTGTAATAACAAAAGATGGTCTAAGAAAGACCCAGGTTGTAAAACAGCCCCGTCTCTCTTTGTGATATGACGTTAGAAAGTGATGGGTATATTTTAAATCTGGTTTTACCTTTGTTATGGTTTAAACCATCTTTTGTACTAAGAGGGATTGTGTTTTAGAGAAATTCTTAGTACAAGATTTTGGAACTTGTTTGGTAGGTACTCCAACGACACCCTTCAGAAGGCTGGCTTAATTCTAGTTAAGAAACTTACTTCTATGTCTTGTCTTAACCATAGCATCGCATAGCATAGCTTCTCACCCACTGCATCTTGAATCTAACTAAAGCCCAAGAGAGCTTAGTTCAAGGTAGGACACTTGTTTTATTCATTACCCAAGTCAAACATTGTTGTTTTGGGTGACACCAGATGACAGACCGGTAAGAGGGTTTAATGTTCTCCGCTGAAACGCCATTGTAAACATTCAGTTAAGTAAGTCATGAGTGGAGACTTTTTGGTTTTCGTAGATTAACGCCTCTAGCATACAGACGCGAAAGTGGACCAAAAGCGAATCAAAAGCGGACCGAAAGCGGATCGAAAGCGGACCCTAGTGTTCGTACATCACAAAATTATGCTAGACAGAGTTTCACTATTCGTTAGTGTTTCGTTTCGGTTCGCTACCGTTCCGCATTCGCGGCGTGTGTGAAATGGAACTGATTATGCAATTTAAGGTTAATTAAGAGAACCTATTAGTCTATACGAATCTTATAAGAATTTTAATCATGAAAGATTCTAATCGGCATATACATAAATATCTAGGAAGATATTGATTAATATTTTATGGGGACTATTAGAGTAGGTACTGTTAAGAAAACAAACAATTCTTATGTCGTCAGATATCAAGAATCTTACTTAGGCAGAAAAATGCAGTAATTAAACAACAGCCAATAAAGATTCTGATTAAGATCAGTTCTAGCCAAATTTTTGAGTAAATGTAATAACATTCTTGGTAAGTATTTAGCTGAACTAGATATCAACGAAATCTAAAAAAAACAGCCGATCACAAAATATTCATGTTTTTTTTTTTATTTCAATTATTGCTGGTAAACAAAAAGTCATATTCGTTAGTCATAACAAGCATTGTAAGGCGTGCGACACAACATCGACATCCGCGTTTATTACCGGGCATCATTCCTAGAACAAGTCGCCCCGACAACAATGCCAGCCTGTTTGACGACCTGTCGCGAAGCTTTTATTGGACACTGCACTGTTTGAACTCTCCTTCTGTTACTGTTACTACCATGTCTTATGTCTCACTGATGTCTTCATTTGCCGTCTTTTTGGATTTCTTAGTAAATCTGTTTTGGTCTGGTTTACCGATACTTCATCTAATTACAACAGTCGTGGATGTGGACGTGCGGTAAAGTCCACCTTGATCAAGCTCTGCTAAAGATTGCTGTACTTGGCAAAGAATAGTCTACTTCCTTTCCACCTGTGAGGATCGCCATGCTCGTATCCAGCCGTCTGGGTATGGGGAAGAGCAGATTAAGATGTGATTTTCTAAGTGTTAGTTTTAAAGGGTAAACCTTCATGTTATAGAAGTGTAGGGGGCCGCAGCTGTCTTCCGCTGTCGTCCCTTGTATTCGCCCATGGATTACGCCAATCTGATGGGCAGAACTGGCCTAATACCAATACCTATACTGCGATCACTAAACTGTCTGTCAAGCGACTACGCGACTACCACTAGGTATGCAATATCATCTCCAATGGCCGGTCACTGTAGCGGTCATTGGGGGGGCATGTTCAGTAATGGACGCTCACGGCTGATACAACATGATGGGCGGCGGCGTCGTTCTTCTTGTATTGAAGTCATGTACAAATTCAAATGTAAGGCCATTTTAAATTTACTGGTGAAACTACATAGGGTTACTTCTTCTTCTTTTCGTATCGACGGTACTTCATTATCTATGAGTGGTATACTATACTTGCGCCCAGTTGGTGGCCACATTAATTGCAGCTTCGGTGGCGCTCTATAGATCATCGAAGGTGCAGGTGGACGGAAATTTGGGACACTCCAGCAAGTGGGACATGGCCTGGACAGGAGCATCGCACTCGCACTGAGTGTTGGATTGATCGATAATCCCCCACTTCGTTAAATTGTGTTTGCAACGGCCTACTTGGGTCATTAATAGAACACATTTCACTAAAAAAAACCTAAACATTCAAAATATACAATAACAATATTTAGTGTTAATACCACCAAACTAGTAGATATAGCTTGGATGCAGTACGCAGCACCACCCTTCTATACAACTCAAAGCGACAGCAGTATCAGTTTGGGTTGTTTGTTGCTTTTTAATTAACTGCACCTACTAAATTTGCATATATTTGATCAACTAGTTTGATGGAATTAACACTAAATATTCCTCTTAGCCTTTTCCCAATTATCTTGGGGTCAGCTTCCAGTTTAACCAGATGCGGCTGAATACCAGTATTTTACACGGAGCGACTGCCATCAGACCTCCGCAACCCAGTAACTGGGCAATGCCGATATCCTAAGGTTAAACCGTTTGTCAGACTTTCGGGCTTCTGACTACCCGTAACGACTATCATAGGTATTCGTATGACACCCGGGACCGACGGCTTAACGTGCTCTCCGAGGCACGGAGGGGTCTCGATGTGTAACAAATGGTAATTAACACTAAATATTGTAATTGTATATTTGTATGTCATGGATTTCCGCAAAGCAATGCCTGATTCAATTATTTACCCAACTTTAGATAATTAGAAAATAAGATTCATACTGCGCACGCGCTTTTTGTTGTCTATGTATTAGTTATCGAATTAACTAGAATTTTGTCATTATTTTATTTGCATGTGTTATATTAATGATACATTAAAGTTTTGCAAGTTAATTTGACGTAACCTTTATATGTATATATTGTTGCCTTTTCAGAATCTTTATAACAAAGGTCAACAGAAGAGACCACCAGGAGTTTATCAGCTGTAAAGGATTAGTATAAATATTTAACTTACAATACATTCATCGTTGTCACAGTCCATATATAGTTTAGTTAGTGGAGCATGCGCGTGCGTCTCCTGCGCGCGCATCGTTTCCGCTTATTATTGCACCGGCCGCACACTGCTTTGTTTGAATATCATACTAATGCTGTTGTGGATTGGCCAGTTTACTATATTAATATATTGTTTAGATTAGTTTTTCATAAGTTAGGGTTGTGCTGAGGCTCTTTTAAATTCTGACTGACAATTTTCTTTCTAGTTGATTTCAATTCAGAATTTAGTACGAAAAACTGTCATTAATTCTTGAAACAAGCCTAATGATGATGCTCAAAAGGCAGAATTCTTTGTAAATAAATCGAGTTCCAAATAATCCTAATTTTATCACTCAAGTTGATGCGGCAATGTGTAAAGAAACCAGTAGGTATTTGCAAAATTAAACATTCCAGACGTTGCCCTACATTATTACACTTGCATGGTTTTTATTCCACAATATCTGGACTTTAAAAGAGACCTTGATCTCTGAGTTTGTTTCGGCTCTTCTTCTCAGAGCCAGTCAGATAGGAAATGCCGGCGCCATCTAGTCTTAAAAAAAACATTACATTGACTTGTAAAAGTGTCTGTAACAGATTTATTTACAGAAATAGAAATCATTTATCATTTATTAAAAAAAAAAACTCCAACTTATAAGTCCTCCAACAACACAGCACATACACAACCCTAAACATATCCTATAAGATTCTAATACATTGTCATACCAATATGACCGATCAATGCTACAGTATTATCGCCGCTTGCGCATAACATTTATGAATTATTGTGCTCTATTTCTGGGCCGGTGCGCGCTTAAGAATGGACGGTGCGTCCGCGCAGATCGTCTCTTGTTTTTGTGAAGCCAAGTGTATTGACACTGTGGTTGGAGTGTTGTGATTTGATTTAATTATAGCTATTAGTATTGTTGCTTTTATATACTTTAAGAGCGTTTTAAGCTAAAGTTTTGATTTTGTAAACTGATTTAGTTTGTCTGAATACTTTAGACTCAATACTTCTTTAGAATAATCATTTTGTAATTTATTTGTGTGCATAGTTTAAAACAATATTGTTAATCATCTATTACAGCATTATATATTTCTAGAAAGACAAGAAAATTAAAATAACATCCGTTACATAGTGTTTTGTAAAACATTTGTTTGCAAACATTTTTTTTCCAAAGCACAATACCTATTTGCTGAAAAATTAAACATAGTCTCTATACCTACCATTTTCCAACGACAAAGCAATAACATACAAACTCATTGGTAGGTACTTACTCAAACCAACTAAATGGACATCTCATTTTAATATCAATCAGCAGGCAGTCTCCCCGCAATACTTCAAGCGCTGCATGCAATATTTTTTCAGCGCTAATGGCGGATGTTTTGGCGCGAACCGTCCGCGCTTCCGCTGCGTCGCAACTCGCGCGCACAATCACCGCATCCTGCGTACGCGCAGGTTACGTGTCGCTTCTTTTAACAGCTCGTTTAATCTTCATTTGTTTTTGTGGTGAGTTGAAATTCGTCATTTGTATAAGTAAATTAAATTTTCAAAGGGTTAAACATTTTATATGTCTTGAGATTGGAAGTTTTCATCTCGATCTCTGAGTGTTTAATTCCGTGTAAACAGTAAATTAAGTCGATCAAGATCATTCTTTTTCTTCCGCAAATACCATATTTATGCATGCCGCTCTTTGTATTATAGGTACTTGTATTGAGACAGCGATTTCATTGTAGACATTTTTTTAGTCATAATTCATAAAAACTGCATAAGAAAAGTCCAAAAGGAAAGTCTGAAGATCTACATATTAACTTCACAGCTACATATTTTAGGTAAAAAAAAACAACATTTATTATTTTGATACGTAGGTGGTTACTTTACCTGTTCTCAAAAAAGTGCCGAAACAATAAATCTACTCAAAGTCGAAACACCATGGTATTACCATAATCCACCCAGTTTAGTAACCTGTTGAACGCACTGCATCCACCACCGATCAACAAGACAAATGTTTGTTCGTTCCAACCCCTATTATTTGGGGGCGCATTGTTCGTAGGGCTGGGAGTGTGGAGAACTTTTAATATTATTTCGACTGTTTTAAAATAAAAATAGTACTTAGCTTTTTAAAATAGAGTGGTTTGGTTAAGCTGCGCTTGCCGCGGTCAGTCCGTGGATGGGTGACCATTTGTTACACATCGAGACCCCTCCGTGCCTCGGAGAGCACGTTAAACCGTCGGTCCCGGGTGTCATACGAATACCTATGACAGTCGTTACGGGTAGTCAGAAGCCCGAAAGTCTGACAAACGGTTTAACCTTAGGATATCGGCATTGCCCAGTTACTGGGTTGCGGAGGTCTGATGGCAGTCGCTCCGTGTAAAATACTGGTATTCAGCCGCATCTGGTTAGACTGGAAGCTGATCCCAAGATAATTGGGAAAAGGCTAAGAGGAAGACTTAGCTTTTTAAAATACCTACTATTGTAAAAATTATTGGATTATCAGATCGACGGGCTGCAGTAGCCACTAATATTGTGATGCCACTATGTTACTAAGCGTGGTCATAATTATGGCGCATGTGTCTAAAACATACCTCGAAAAAAAAAAAAAAACTGCTATTTTTTTTTAAGAATATCTATTTCCTATTATGGATTTTATGGTTCAAAATCAACACTCAATATTATCCAAAGTTACATGAGACCTTATGACTTCTCGAGTTTATCGCTTAAGAGATCACAGAAAATTCACACTCATTCCTTTTCTCTTAAATTTTCGTGTTCTTATCGTGTCAATGGTTCATCAAATAGGTAGTTTTTGAATAGTATGTAGATACCGCAATTTCTGATTCATAAAATACATAAGAACAAAATATTTACATGACATGCAATACTCAGCTTATACAAATAATATCCTCGTGGCAGCCCTACCAACAAGTGATGACTTCCACTTGTTGCTCCCCCAACAATAAGTTAGGTCAGTTTAATGGCACTCAGGGCTGTCGAATGTAATGTGCCGCTGTCACGCGATGCTCGTACATACCTGTAACAAGGCAATTGTTTGATTAGATAGTGTTACGGCAAGTTTAGTAGATGTTTAGTTATGTTTTACGGTGTAACTGATCAATTTATTATGTTGAAAATAGTTCAGGTACATATCTTTGTAAAATGATGATCTTTGGACGTATTTGATTTAGACTGGAAGCTGACGACAGCGTTGTAAGCTTAGCTGATGATGAAATACATAACTTAACATCACGCCTATATTACCTGAAGAGTAGGGTAGAGGTGTATAGTAACATCCTCATTTGGCCGTTATGTTTAAGTCCCACGTAATAGGGGACGAGCCAATTGCCATCAACCGGGCACAAATCCAAACTCCGGGCTGCTGCTGAGGAATTCCACATGGAAAAACCCAATACCTAACCGACCTAGTCCGACCTTGGGATCGAACCCAGGACCTCACTATCCGTTTTTTCTAACGTTTTAAAGGAAATATTTGGTTGTGTACTTTCTTATGAACACACGAATATTTTTTAAGCAAGAAATGATGTAGCATTGCTATATATTCTTGGAGATTCCCTCGCTTAAAGAGGTGCTTGTGGCTAATCAACAACCACGCCGATCATACGATTTGTGATTGACGAGCTGCGCTTGCCGCGGTCAGTCCATGGATGGGTGACCGATCGCTACAAATCGAAAACCCCTCTGTGGCTCAGAGAGCACGTTAAACCAGACAGGTATTCTTATGACAGTCGTTACGTGTAGTCAGAAGTCTGACAACCGCTCTAACCTTACGATATCGGTATTACCCAGTTATTGGGTTGCTGAGGTCTGATAGCAGTCGCTCCGTGCAAAATACTGTTATTCAGCCGCATCTGGTTAGACTGGAAGCTGACCCCAACATAATTGGGAATAAACTAGGTAGAACATTTCCTTGCCTTAAATCTATGCTATTATAGTCCGCGAGCAAATGCTAGTCACCTCCTGAAGTATGGGAGCGGCAGGAGGGGGGTGCGCGCGGTAGACAAGACGAAGCAAACTGACAGAGCACGACTATTGTTTCGCACTCCCCTTCTGCCACTGTCATACCTCAGGTGGTGACTAGCACTTGCGGGCAGACTATAGCAATACTTCCAAGATAACGTGGAGAAAGTATGTACAGTTGGGAAACAAAAATATTATACACCTTAAGGTCTATTTTTGCTTGCACAGTGCAAGAAACAACCTATTTTACCGACTACGTATTGCCAACATCATAGAAATGAAAATACAAGAATTTTTTGACAGGATATTAAAAATTAAAATGGTGAGATGATAACAACCACTAGTAATGTCAATTTATTTAATCATCGAATTGATTGATGTTATGGTTTTTACAACAAAACTCCATAAATCAATTCAAAGACATTATAGGACACTACTACGTCATATGGAGCAAAAGGCAATATTGATCTTCACTACCAAATAATTAAACATAATTTTCCATGCATTGGTCTGTTCCGTTCAACAGTTTGAAAAGTTAACATGTGCCCGAGCTGTGGGAAAGGAATGAATTTGATAACTGACGTACCTATTTATTGCCCTACTGTACTAAATAAAGTACATTGTTTATTCAAATAATTTCTCACGCAAATATTTTAACTTTAGCCGTGTTAACTTTATCGCTATGTTCAATAGGTATAATGCTGTGAACATATTTGGGAATGCACTCTAGTTTACGATTACACGGCACACAACAAGCTTCGACAAGCGATTGAGTTGTTGCGCCCACGCATCGCATTGTATGCTAGTACGAACATGTTACGAATAATGTTCGACGTGCATGCGAAAAATTATTCGAAGCGTATTTTATGAGCGAGTTTTAGAATGTTTAGCGTATTATTCGAAGTGTTTGTGAGCAAGCTTGCGTGATATGTTTAGGAGAATTGTATTTTCTGCACTATTTTGGATTTAAAAGAAATAATAAATGTCAGCTTATTTATTGCTTATACACTCGGGTGCAATACAATACAATACAATACAATACTCTTTATTGTACACAAAACAAACAAGAAACATTACTATAAAAATAGAGATGTACAATGGGCGGTCTTATCGCACTAGGCGATTTCTTCCAGACAACCTTTGGATGGACATGAAGTGCAAGAAAAAAAGAGAGAGGTAGTTCACAGTGTAACAATTAATTAGCAATGCAATGCAATTCCCAACAAACGGCTCGCATCGCATCGGGTCGGAAAGGATACGGATGGATGCGAGCCGTTTGTTGGAAATCATCTTTTAGTCGTCATCCCCCGCGTCCCTGTAACGTCGCGGGCGAGGACTGAGTTATCCGGTCGGACTATACATTTTATTTGCATTTTATTAAGAAATGGTTGATTTTTTACTGTCAACTTAGAATCTAGAGAGGCCGTAAACAAAGCTCTTATTTTGTATTCAGAATTTGAGATTTTTTTATGACAAGGTTCACAAGATACTTTTTTTTTTTTTTTTTTTTTTTTTTTTTTTTTTTTATTTAAGAGCTTAGTCAAACAAGACTATGTCGCTCCATTGGACCTACACTTACTTTAAAATACAACATAAAATAAAAAAAAAATACAAAATATACATATCACTGAGACCGTCGTCCCATACCCACTTCAACAATATTGTATAATAACTTTGCCAATTCAGACAGTGGAAATGCTAAAATAATGTTACAACCTCCAATATTTTTAAAATCTGTAACTTTTCTCAATATTTCATATCTTACGTCCTCGTTCCGGACACACTCCACCATAATATGCAAGACATCCTCTACTATTCCACATTCCGAACAAAGCGGAGATGGTACTTTTTTCATTAAGAAAGCAAACTTATTAAGTGGAATGTGACCAGATCGAAGTCTAAAGGCTGTTGTTAAGGTATTTCTATTTAAAGTGCATTTTTCAAACCACGGGGACTTCCAGGGTTCATTTTGTAATGTTCTGTACCATATACCTTTCTCCACCGATCGCTCATCAAAGTGCACTTTCCACAGTTCAAAACAGTGTTCTTTAACTAAGTGAATACAATCAGTGAAGAAAGGCAACATATTAATAGCTACACCATCGCAAGAAGCTTGTCTTGCTAATGTATCCACTCTCTCATTCCCTGTCAAACCAATATGTGAAGGGATCCATTGTAGGATGACTTCTTTTGAATTGGCCTTCAGCTCAAATATTGTTTTTATGATACTGTAGGCGATCGGAGTGCCTCTTAAACAAGAGGTGCATCGAGCCAAGTGTTGTAGGGAACTTTTCGAGTCGGATAAGATAACAAATTTATTATAATCTATTGATTTAATGTAAGATAATGCCTCAGAGATAGCAATTAATTCCAGATACATGATGGACATATTGTTGTAAATTTTAAATTTCATAAATTTGTCTATTTGAGGGTCAAAGAATGCAACCCCCATAGACCCATGATGGATACTAACTGTTTTGTCTTTAGACCCGTCGGTAAAAACTTTGTAATGTGATGAATACTGATTTTCCAGATATAAAGAACAAGTGTATCTGAGATTAGACATGTGATATTTTCTTTTAGCCTGATTTATGCCTTCAATTTTATGTATAACTATATTGCTCAATTCATACCAATTAATCCAATAATCCAATGTGTACATATCCAGATATTCCGCTGAATGTAAGTTGATATTTTTAAATTTTAAAAACATTTGAATTATAATCGGAATCTGTTTACGCCTCCAGTATCTACAAGAAGTAAGCGAGTTTAATTCACTTACAACATTTATTGTAACGTTATTAGATGATGACATTGATCTCAACAAAAATTTTCCAGCAAGAAATATTCGACGAATTCGTAAAGACTGTAAACAAAGTTCGCTCTCCATCACATGGATGGGCGTGCTTTTAACAAAACCACCGATAATACGCATGGTTTGATTCTGTAGTTTGTCTAATTTAAATAAATTTGAGTGGCAACTACTATCATATAAAAAACTACCAAAGTCCAATCGACTTCTGATAATCGAAATGTAAAGTCTTCTTAAATGTTTAGGGTGAATACCCCATCCAGGACCGGCCAACACTTTAATAATATTTAAGAACTTATGTGATTTCTCAAACAATTCGTTAATATGTTTGGTCCATCTCAACGAACGATCTAACCACATGCCTAAATACCTCACATTAGCTACTTCTTGCAATGGCGCATCATTTATCGTGATTCTAATATTATTTCTGTTAGTACTCTTTTTAAATACACATAATTTGCTTTTTGTAGAAGATACTCTTAGACCTAAATTTTCTAATAACCTTACTAAAATGTCTAATGAACCTTGGAGAGAAGTACGAGCATTTTCTACATTTTTATCAGAAACATACAAAACAAAATCATCGGCGTACTGGGAAATAAATACACTATGTATAGCATTGCAAACATTATAAGTTGCAACATTAAATAATAATGGCGACAATGGGTCGCCCTGTGCTAAACCTAGGCCAGTATATCGACTGATGAAACCTTGCTCATGCCTAATTTTTAAGTTTCTTAGGATTAGGAAGTTCCACAAGTAATTGCATATTTTCAGGCCAACACCAGCTTTATCTAAAATTCCAAGTAATGAACATATATTAATATTGTTATAGGCGTTATCAATATCCAAGAAACACGCTAGAGTTACCAAATCTTTCGAGAAACCTACTTGGATCCTTGTAACCAGTCTAGCCAAACTGTCTAAACAAGATTTAGATTTTCTAAAGCCTACCATCTCACTTGAAAAGAATCTATTTTTTTCAAAATACCACTCCAGCCTCCTGTTAATAACCGAATGGAATATTTTGCAAACACAGGACATTAAACTAATTGGACGAAGAGACGAAACTAGCGAGGGATCACGACCAGGCTTAGGGATTGGTATTACGCAAATGTCTCGCCATGATATAGGTATGAAACCTGTAGATAGAAAAATATTAAATAATGAGAGTAAAACACTTTTGCCATTTTTAGGTAAGTGTTTTATCATGGAAAATGATATGTTATCGCATCCAGGCGCTGTGTCGCTAGCCTTAATGCAGGTCTCTAATTCATTTGTGGTGATGGGAGATTCTAATTTAAAATTACAGGAGTTAAAAATTGGTTTAGAAGGACAAACATACGGGGGACATAAACTAATTAATAGCGATTCACATTTGTTTTTATCTATAAAAGAATCTTGAAATTTATTTCCTTTTAACCATTTCATCTTCCTCCACGTTTCACTAGCAGATGAAACCTCGTCCAAAGAGTTACAAAATTTGTGCCAACTATCGGATGATGCTCTTCGAATTAACTTTTGGGACTCTCTAATACATTCCTTAAGGGTTTTCAGATTTAAGGGGGTAGGATTTTTCCTGAATTTTGACAGTGCCAATCTTCTTTTAGCGACTGAATGAGATAGGTTGGGAGTCCACCAGGGTTTTGGGATAAACTTGTTAGAAGGGTTTAAATTAATCTTTATGAAAGGTATGTGGTCGCCTGCAGCTTTATTGATGTGATTGACAAAATTATCATAAATAAGTTGAGGCTCTCCAATTAAGGCGAAATTTGAAAAGGTATTTTTAAGACAGGTTTCATAGGCGTTCCAGTCGGCTAATTTAAAGTTACGTTTCTTAGAAAAATTTGGATTATATAAAATAGAAGAAGAGATATTAATTACAAGATGGTCGCTCCCTAGGGATTCATTGGTCACCTGCCAGTTAAAGAAACATGCTATATCAGAAGTGGAGAAAGATATATCAGGGGAACTTTGTTGTAAGTTACCTGCTACCAATTTAATACGAGTATGACTACCGTCGTTTAGAGAGACTAAGTTGCAATCAGTTATAGAATTGTATATCTGAGAGCCTCGAACGTCAGTTTTATAAGACCACATAAAATGATGCGCATTAAAATCCCCTAAAAATAAGGTTTTGCTATTAAACTGAGAAAACAAAATGTCCCAATCAGTTCGACGAGTATGTACCCATTGCGGACAGTAAATAGCAATTACGTTGTCAATACGCCTACAGTTAAAAATCTTGACGTGTAGTATCTGTATATCTTCGTTGGGATGTACTATAGCGCATAACTGAGCTTTAATAGATTTATGTGTACAAATGCAAACACCCCCATAATTGTCTTCTCGGTCATTCCTAAACATATTATAATTGTTCATTTTAAGTCGGCTTTCAGGTTCCAACCAGGTTTCACTTATCACAGCTATATGAATTTTATTTTGATTTAACAATTGTTCAAATACTAATCGTTTTGGTCTTAAACTCTGCGCATTCCACTGACATACGTTTATGACGACAGTCCCATTATTATCATTACTACTATTAGCCATTTTGTGAATTAAAAGTTATATCAAATATCTTCTTAAATATTGAAAAATCATTAAAGTTTTCCATAATAGCTGATACACACCATTCTACAGTTATGCTTATAATTTTTTTTAATTTTTGGGAAAGGCTACATCTCTCTGAAATGATTATTTGTTTGATTTTGTTAATTAGTGATTCAAACGACTTATTACTAGAACACGACTCTGCATTTGATTGTTTGGTGCATTCATGTGTTTCGGAAATATTATTGATAAGAGTGTCATTTGTACTCCCAACTCCGCGGCGGCGATGACGACTGTCCTCAGTGCTTGTGTGTATACCGGCGAGCGTACACCTCTCATTAACCGCTATGTGTGTCTCCGACGACGATGACTCATTGTCTTCATACGCTAATTGTTCCGATGAACTACGCTGTTTTCGTTTACTGGCTTCTTGTCTATGTTCATTAGGCGTGTTTTGGTCCTGTATAATATTTGTATGTCTCGGCTTACTTGCTACTGCTGTTGCGTATGACATAGGGCTTGAAGAATGATTTTGAGAATACATAGCCATGTTTAAAGTATTGCTAGTAATAGGGAATTGATCGACGGGTCGTGGCGAAAAAGGCGGAACATACATGGTCATTGCTCGGCGGTATGTACAGTTAAATTCTGACATCAGCGTTCTGATTTTCTTTTCTTTTAAGTATGCTGGACACGATTTTACTAAAGACATATGGTTTCCTCTGCAATTGACGCACATAAAAGTTGTGGCCTCACAATTAGGGTGGTTCTTACCGCATTTGGGACAAATTATTTTAAGAGATGGACATAATTTTATCGTGTGTCCAAAGCGCCAACACCGAGAACATTGTGTTACCGGAAAAACATACGGCTCCACTGTAACTCTCACATTAAATATCTTAATAAATTGAGGGAGGGAACTGCCCTTAAAACATATACGAACGGTTTCGCTTTGTAGCCACTCTGACTCAGAATTTCTACGATTAAGTCTTTTAACAGATAGAATCTCAGACTCATTACAGCTTTTAACGCAGTTCAACAGCTCAGTTTCAGATAAATCCACATCTATATCTCTTATGATGCCATACGATGAATTAACTTCCCACGTCTTCTGAATTCTCCAATCTTTTTCTTTAAGATTATGACATGAAATTAACTTCTCTGCACTAATTTCGTCATCAAAGCTGACAATAACTTTAAAAGCGTTAATGTATTTCACACCACTAATTCCGAGTATGTTTTCCGAATCAAAAAGTTTGGCCAGTGCAAACTGTTTTGGTAACTTATCCATACTTGAAATACATATATCTATCTTTTCAATTTTCCTTCTTTTGTCTCTTGTAACTAATGTCCAATTCTCGTCCTCAATCAAACCACGTTCTCCTGTATTGTGTAAGTTCTCTTCATTGTTAAACAGTTGTATATCAACTCCTGTTATGTCTTCTTCATCCATATTATGTTCTTCCATACTAATATTATCAACAACGTCCCTGTCATCCTCAAGTGCACTTTCACTCATATTACACACGGCTCAGTATCGTAAGACACGATAACACCGACTGCGAGCGAACTCGCCGTCGATAACCGGTTGCTATGTAGTAAACAATTATCAGATGTAATTAATAATTTACTAAACGCGTCCTAATCACCCGGAGAGAGAATGGACACTTACAAGATACTTCATCAAGCTATATGTTCAACATACAGGAAAAACTTTAGAGCCCTAAAATAAAAAAAGCCCCACACAACGCCGTGGGGCGGTCTGCTAAGATTTAATAGTTGTAACACTCGGCAATTGTCGTGTCAACTTCGGTCGAGATCGGCTTTACCAGGTTTTATGGTTGTCGTGCGCACACGCCGCTGTTTGCGTTTACTTCGGGATAATATAATTGTCTCTGTCCATAGATATTTATTAGATTGGCGTGCCGTGAATGGGCTGTTTACGTGTCGATTAGTGAAACTGATGTAATTAGACAAGCGGTTATTTATTTGTTTTATTGGGTGCTAAGTTTGTTCAACATAGTTGCGAGAGCGATTTTTATTGATAAAATGTAGGCTTTGGAAATTATAGTAAGAATTTAGCAATAATAGTTACAGTGGATAAAAGCAAATGTTGTTTTAAATCCCCGACGCAAAACGAGAAGTATTACAAGTCTGGACTCTTTGTCTGTTTGTCTGACTGTCTGTGGCACTGTAGCTCCCAAATGGGTGAATCGATTTCAATGCGTTTTTCTTATTTGATAGCTGATTTTATCAGGATGGTTCTTAGTTATATTTTATGATACACACTACAGTCTTTATAAAAAAATATATATAACGAAATGCACGTTTCTGTTAAAACACATCTCTGTTGACTTTAACTTTGCAAGTTAAAATGAGAAGAAATCAGCCGGTCTTAAAAGATCCAAGATTCCAAAACAACAAATGTCATCTCCACCAACAATATCTGCATAAATCGATCCTCGTTAGTGGCCCTAAACGAAACTGCACGTAAAAACACAACCATAACACCATAAGAGGCTCTAATCTTATGCTACATTGCTACAATAGTTCCCCTTCACACCATGACAGTTATAGCTTAATAAAGTAAAACACACATAAAACCTTGTATGGAGAATCTCTTTTGCTAATCGTGCTTGTTTATTGTCTGCCTGTTTGCTTACAACCCGACTTAACAATAAAAGTATTTGAGTTATAGTCGTAAACTCGTAAAGTTCTACAATCTTTGTGTTGAAATAAGTTGAATTGCTTAATATGACGGGTGAAGAAGTATGAATCATTTTTAAGGCTTCGGTTTGAAGTGCCGACGATTTTTTGTTGAGTCATGACTGTGATGAGCCCTGCAGTGTTATTCTGTAGTAGAAATACGTAGCTGCGGGAGCGCTGCGGCGCATCATTCAAACCGTTTATTCAGCTCTCAACAAGCTGTCTCCCTCCCAGTCCTCCCGCCAGCAATGCTCTAAATCGAGGTATGAGTCCCATTCAGGATCGCCCTTAGTGCTGTTGTTGCTAGTAGTCATGATATTAGTAGTAATTAGCTTAGGTTAAGTATTTTACTTCGTTCCCATTGGCTGGAGACCCTTCAGATCTCGCCAATAACTGCCCAGTGACGTAGAAACGGTCCGCAAGGACCATCTATAAACAGTCCAATAGAAAAGAAAAAACAGAAGTGTTTCTACTAGAGAATCTCGTAGCTGCTTTAGGAGTGGTACCTATTATAAGAAATATATATACTGCTGTTTAGAAAGTAAAGAATACATAGACAGTAGCAGATATTTACTGATACAGTCGTACTGCTCATCACTTAGGTACTCACAAGCGTGGTGGTTATAGTATTGTTCTGCCTAGCCTTTTCTCAACTATGTTGGGGTCAGCTTCCAATCCAACCAGATGCGGCTGAATACCAGTATTTTAAACGGAGTGACTACCATCAGACCTCCGCAACCCAGTTACAAGGCAATGCTGATATCTTAAGGTTAGGTGGTTATAGCATTATCAGTGCGACTTCAAATTATCTATGGCCTACAACAGGCCTAAGTACAGCCAAGCATACTGACAAGCTGGATATTATAATATTTGTACTTAAAGTGCATCACATTCATCATATCGTATTTTTAGATTCTTATTTTCATTATAAACAAGACTTAATTCGTTAATGTATTTTACAAATGATTTTTACTAACAAACAATAAACCGAACTACTTGCAAATATATTTATTAAGACGACTGTAACGCAGATGAGAGCGGCAGGATGATTGGTCAGTCTAAAGTAATGTGGATATCTGAATGAATCGCACTTTCATTGATGGAGCTCCAGAAATATACTGCGCGTGAGTCGGTGCCGGCTACTGACTGTAGATGTACGAATCTGATAGAGGGGTCAAATTTCAAAAATTTTTGTAACACATACAACATTTAGATGGTCTTTATTTGGTGGCTAGTTCAAATTGGTTAATCAAGGTACCCTTGGATTTCTATTTCATTATAAGAGATGATCAGTAAGAACAAATCAGTATACATATTGATAAATTTTAAACTGCCTCGTTGGTCTAGTGGTGGCAAGCGCAACTGCTGATCGTGAGGTCCTTGGTTTGATCCCCAGGTCGGACAAAGTGTTATTGGATTTTTCCGTGTGGAATTCTTCAGTAGCAGCCCGGAGTTTGGATTTGTGCCCGGTTGATGGCAATAGGCTCGCCCTCTATTATATAGGACTTTAAACATAACGGCGAAATGGGGGTGTTACTATACACCTCTGCTCAACTAAATTAGATTAGATAAATTTTTCACGGTTTCGATGACGTCATGATTCACCTACCATGTACAGTGCCTAATGCTTCATTCTTTTTAATACTTTTTTGGGATTTGAAGAGGAAAATTGAATAAATGTATCTACAAGGAAATATATACATATACCTACTGTAAAACTTACGCACATACCTACGTAAGTACTTAGATGGAATGGAATTCTATCTCAACATTTTGGTATTTAGCCGTCTCTAAAAGTTCTACGGTCTACTCTGTCGGGAGAAGTGCGATGATTATCTGGGGGCATTTCCTACCGATGTCTTATTGTTCGTATTACAATACACGTCGATCAGACAATGAACATTGTCTTTTACTGCAGAACAACTGATTTAAATGTTTAGTAGATTCCATTTTTGTGGTCTTCTTGTTTTCGTGTGGTTAGTGACTAACCTGGTGTAAGAGTTTATGCTGCCCATGGGCCTCTGACTTGGCTTCATATGCCATCGAGACACATCTCTCAGGCATGCCGGTTTCCTCACGATGTTTTCCTTCACCATTGTAGGTTATCACAGCTTATTTTATTTTCGTGGTCTTGACTTGACTCATCAGTATTTTAATTTTAATTTCACTTTTTCTCATAAGAAGTTGAATGATATTAATAATAAATTCGATTCCCAACAACACATTTGAATCCTTCACAGCTTTGCTTTAATTACAGAGAAAACATTTTCTGAAAACTGAAATTGAATACATAAACCAACAGCTACAATTCTGAACCATTGGTTTTACAATCAAACCATTTTCGTACAACAAATATCAACGAGTAATATGCGCAGTATAGAATGGAATTGCAAATGGAAAGTCGTAACTGAGAAGTGACAATAACAGATATTGTTCTATCAGATCTTCCGGGTAGCTAAACATTGACCGTTCTGGATCGTTCCCGCATTAAATCTTCAGTTTATTACAACGAATTGTTTATTCCAATAACAGTTCTTAAGACTATATTCAAAGACGAGGAAGACATCTTTCGTCACTCAAATGGCACACAAGAATAATTTGACGTAAATCAAAAATATATTTTCGCCACACACATTAAATTTGATGCAACTACTGAAGAAAATATGTCACCCAAAAGAAGAAAACACAGTGTTAATGACACAAAAAGATCATCAAGAATGATTGCAGCTGCTGGTGGTAGCACCTGGCATCACGATATTTATGTAAATAGTTCACCCCTGATTAATAGCAAAGAAAATAGGCCAAACGTAGACGGCCTCTACTAAGTAACTTCCTCTGATATTAACAGTCCTCATTACCACATACTTGAGGACTGACGAAATTATATTCACTCACTAGTTGGCTCAAGATACAACGGTATTGCAAAACGATGAAAAGGTCCTTTCATTCAGGGAATTCTCTTCGAGAGACAGAGATGGAGATATAGATCATTGAAAAGAGAAAAGGAGAAAGATGGTGTCCTTAACTCGATTCTTGGCAATTGTCCACCGGAAGGCGGCTTTTAGCAAAAAGACAACTTTGAGTTGAAACTGAAATACAAAGCCGGGCCATTCAGTTGGTTGACGAGCAGTGTATGTAATTGGCTTGGAAAGGTCAATCCATTGCGCTCAATGCAAAGGGTTGATCTTTCTATTTGTGATTGTCCTATAGTATTGCATGCATCTAGTAAGACTTGATTGTTGAACTCTTGAGATTTGAATTGCGGGGTAACTTGATAATGAAAATTACAAAAATATGTAAGCAAAACTGACTGCATCATTGGTCTAGTTGTGGCAAGCGCGACTGCTGATTGTGAGGTCTTCGGTTCGGTCCATAAGTCGGGCAGTGTCATTGAAATTTTCCTGTGAAATTCCTCAGTAGCAGCCCGGAGTTTGGATTTGTGCCCGGTTGATGGCAATAGGCTCGCCCCATGGACTACACTACTTACATGGGACTTTAACATAATGGCGAAATGAGGGTGTTACTATACATCTCAGCCCATCCCGTCGGGAAATACAGGCGTGATGTTATGCATTGAAGACTATCGTTGTTGGTATTCTTCTAGCCTCTGCCAATTTTTGTGCTATCAAAAGAAGTTTAGCCAACACATTCATTAAAATCGTTTTTAAAGGCTTTCAAGATATGCTATATCTTCCAAAGTCCTGCAAGTGTGTAAAAAAATTGCAAAATTAATTATATTCATCGTTATACATATATATATCAAACTTAAGTGCAACGAATCTCAAACTACAAAGATGTTTTCACATCAAACGCTTATAAAGTTGTTTTTATAACATTGCGTGCTACTACCAAATACATTTTAAGTCGCAATCAATCAGGCTTTGTCTGACTTTTCTATGGAATTTTAAATTGGATTCCTGTTAACAATACAAGGATTAGTGCGTACGTACTTTTGTCCGCCGTTGCACATCTAAAACCAATGGTACCCATGCGTGTTACAACAGCATCGATTAGTTTCACAACCAACGCTGGTTATATACAAGCGATCATTTGACACTGTCAAAAGAAATAAGCAATGTAAGTACTGTTTATGGGACTTACCGTTTTATACAGGATGTTATAATACCAGAAACAGTATTTTACACTGTCGATCGCTAGCTTCAATGGTGTTTAGGATTATATGTTATTTATGAGGATTTCGTAGATGAGTCGGTAAAGTTTTGTAGTTTAAAACCTGTTCTTAAAGGGACAGATAAAGTTGGAACTACTTCGTTGACAGATTGATAATATAATTGAATTTTGAAAGATACGTAAGTGTGTTCACTAAGATAGATGCGGTGCATCCAATTTGAGATTTATAGTGGTAATAATGTTTTTTTGTCAAACTAATTGAACGTGGTTGAAGAAGGACGCTTCGGTAGACTGGATGCGGAAGGAAGAAGACCAAGTATTATGGAATTTACGGTACTGCTATAAGTTGTATAGAAATACAGCTTCTTATAGCAAAACAAATTGCTATTCATAAAAGCTTAGGCGCTGTCAGGACTTTTATCAAATAGAGATAAAATTTTCAATACAATTTGATAACCAATTTACGTAGGCTGCCGGTTCAATTTAGTTTCCTAGTCATTGGACATCTAAGTATATAAAATATCAATACGATCACGATACGAAAAGTGAGCAATAACTAAAAAAGTAGCATCAGGGCGTTCCTGTAAAAGCTTTTACCAAAGAACTCGTAGTAAAATATTACGATGCACATAAAGAGTCCACAATAAGTTACAGCACTTGCCCGATTATCTCTTATTTGTTTGTGTTTTATAGCGGTACTGCTCTCCGTTTTATGAGTTTTCGATATTATTTCGCGTATTTTTTTTCCTACGATGGGCTACCGCGACGCAGTTACTCTATATGGGCAGAATATCATGGATGAGCCGTCGAACTAACCAATAAAATGTTGGACAATTGACCCTAATAGGAGTTCTATAAGTGTATTCGCCGGTTATGGGAAGAGTTACTAGGTTATTGCTAAAATGGACTGCGTTTATAGCTGTAAACGGTGGTGTAAAGTTGACGTTATCGCAATCGAATAATTGTTTATTGTCTCTATTTTACGTTATTGTGTTGTTATCGTTTATGTTATGAACCAAAGTGCAGGTTATAAAATAATAAATTTTCAAAAATAATACTGCTATTCCAATATTGCTCTTTGCAAAAATGGGTCTAACTATTTGTAGCAGAGTTCCTTGTGAAAGAATTCAACCGGAGAAGTACTACCACCATACATATACAGGTTGTAAATGAAATCATCTAATTCCTTCAAACCTCGTGATGTACTGCTGACATAGATTAACACTGTACGGGATACTTTTGGATTCAATAAAAAAAATACAAGAAGTAAAGATGTGTTCTTAACGTGATGCATTTTAGCACCCTGAGCGAATTACGCGGCTATCGCTCGCCGCGCGGGCATTTAACTCGGGGCGCTAAAATGACTCACGTTAAGAACAAATGTTTACTTCTTGTAATTTTTTTTATTTAATACTATGTTATCCGGTGCAGTGTTCATCTATGTCAGTAGTACATCACGAAGTTTGAAGGAATTACGTGATTTCGTTTACACCGTGTCTGTCGTGAAGCTACATTAGGTACTATTGCGGTTTGAATGATATGGGTGCCGGTGAAATTACAGGCATATGAGACTTTCCAACTTTATCTCTAAGGTTGGCAACGCATCAGCAATATTTTTAGTATTGTTTTTATAAGCGGCGGTAACTACTTTCCATCACGCGGTCTGCCAACCGATTATTAAAAAAAAACAACTCGAATAAACTGTTAGCACCAAAAAAGGCGTATCTTTAAATTTCGAACGCAACACCACTGTCCTCTCCACAATACCACTTCAGCCTATCGGGCATTTGAAATAAAAAAATGTAAAATCACCCCTCGGCCATAGAGTGCCATAAACTAGTCGGGCTGGCGCGCCAATTAAATATGAATGTGGCCGGCCCACTCTCATTACCACGTAAAATTTTTAGTCGAATCTACCCTCTTTTTTGATATTGTGTTATACGATATTGGATAGGTCAGTTGTGTGAATTATTGAAAATTGGTGTGAGAATAATGATGTTTTACAAGTAGAGAATGTAATGGGAAGCTTTCTTCTTTATCATGTCAAATAGAAAAGTAGTTTGTTGTTTTGTGATAGCACAGAGAATTTGGCTGAGTTTTTCTATAATTATTATAATACCTAGTCTTTTCCCAACTATGTTGGGGCCAGCTTCCACTCTAATTAGACGCGGCTAAATACCAGTATTTTACACGAAGCGACTGCCATCAGACCTTCTCCGAGTCCAATTAGGAGTCGCGCTTAGTGATGTTGTTGCTAGTAGTCATGATGTTAGAGTATTAGTAGTTAGCTTAGGTTACGTATTTTACTTCATCCTCACTGGCTGGAGACCCTTCAGGTCTCGCTAATAACTGCTCGGTTACGTAAAAAAGATTCGCAAGACAATCTACAAGCAGTCGTATAGGAAAAGATAAAATCAGACCTCCGCAACCCAGTAACAGGGCAATGCCGATATTCTAAGGTTATAATAGGGATTTTCTATAATTATTAAGATTGTTAATTATACAAAAAAGTATAACCTAATTGTTAAGGAGTAGTTTCAAAGAAAATCATCAGAAACCAAGACTTCTGTAAAGGTAAACACAGTCTCATAAAATTGTATTTTTATTTTACTTTACAAAAAGTCAAAACAAATTCTTTAATTATCGTCATATCACCTCTAGAATAGGTTTTCGCTCAAAAATACCACGTGTATATAGCAAGTGTTCTTAATACCAATATCCCACAAAATTACTATTACTGACACCAAAAACAAATTCGACCTTATTACATCAAAGAAATGCACATCTACAATTTCAAGAACAGCAAAAGCAAAGTATGTCGAGATATACAGAGGGTGTGATAATTGCGAAGTGAGACAAAGTCGCTTCAAAGGCATTGTGGATGTTGTATAGACTTTACAGGCCCTCAAACATTTGAGTTGATGTCAACCACACTTTGTCGTGTCGTAATTATGATGCGCCTCTCAATGAGACACCCTGTGTAGTTACAATGCGTCTTACAAAACGACAAATTAATGAGGTTTTTTTTGCGACAGTTGTTTTTAATACTATTGATACTTTAAGTAACTATATTTAATTTATGTTTTTAGTACTTCATTATACTTTTAAACTTTCGTGTTTTTCTTAACGATCAATTCTCCTTGCATTAATTAGGGTGTTTTTGACCTTCATGTATTATTAATTATTGTGAAGTGTTTTGTATCAATATTCATAACAGGTCCGTGGTGACACCAATTTCAGACAACAAAGATCATCTAATTTACTTTAATAACATCTTTACAAAGAAGAAAATGGTGGACTATTATTTGCTTTTATGGTTGATAAAGAAGTCAATGGTATTTTTGTATTAAATTCATTATTAAGACATATATTTAATAAGTACTCATGTGATTATTATGTCTCTAAAGTCATAAAATTTAATTGCAAAATGAAAATGCATATTTTGTCGAAGAAATTTTTACAATGTCATATTAAGTAGTTTTAAGAGCGTAATAGAGTTACCTTGTTGGTCTAGTAGTCGCAAGAGCGACTGCTGAGCATGGATTCGATCCCCAGTTCGGGCAAAGTGTTATTGGATTTTTCCATTATGAATTTCTCAGTAGCAGCCCGGAGTTTGGATTTGTGCCTGGTTGGTGGCATTAGACTCGTCCCCTATTACATGGGACTTAAACATAACGGCGAAACGAGGGTGTACTAAAGAACACCTCTGCCGAACCCTTTGGGGAATACAAGGTGTGTTGTTATGTGTTAGAGTGTATTAAAAGATCCTCCAGGAGTGACGATACTCAAGTAGGTACGTCTGGCGCACCCTGGGCAGTCAGCCTCCCTACCAACCTCGCTGACTGGCTAATCTTTTCTCTACGGCATCATCACGGTATTCCACAAAACACTTCAGTTAGTTTACTTTCCGATAAAATTTGCTATCCTATTAATATATTGTACATCATCACGTACTTACTATCGCAATATCAGAAATTGTTCTTACCCTTTGGCATATAAAGGAGTAAACATAGGTACCCGATTAAAAATCAATACAATATTAGGATAGATTGTATCGTTATAATCTGACGGAGCTCGGGAACTGTCAAGATCTTAACAAAACTAAAGTCAGAGTTGTATAAAAGTGAATGATTAATGGGTTCTCACATTAGGTTGCGGATCCACCCTCCGATACGGGTATGGGGTAATATGGAGGTACGTGTTGGGCCGTTGAATAAGCGACGCGGAAAGGTGCGAGAAAATTGTTGTTTTTGCAAAATATACCCTTTTATTCTTAGGATGTCGATGGTAAAAATACAATAAAGAGTAAACGCAGTTCGCGTTGCTGAATATTGGGAAAAACTATACTAATTATGTTTATAGCTATAACAGCTGTATTTAGTTGATTTATTTCTGGCAAAAGGTCTATGCGTGTTTTTTATAATCTTCTGTATCTGCAACCATATTTTCCACATTAGCCAGTATTTGCGACTTTATTGTATTGCTTTGTTGGTCCAGTGGTCGCAAGCGTGACTGCTGAGCATAGGGTCCTGGGTTCGATGCCCAAGTCGGGCAAAGTGATATTGGGATTTTCCATTACGAATTTCTCAGTAGCAACCCGGAGTCTGGATTAAACATAACTGGCGAAACGATTGTGTTACTAAAACACCTCTGCATAACCCTTAGGGGAATACAAGGCGTGATGTTATGTTATGTACATATTAAAAGTCTATCAGTTTTGTTGGTTTGGTTCGATATTTTTAACTGATAAATACTCGGCTAAATACTCAAACGATACTCAATTTATGTTGCCGTTAAATCTCGCGCTGTCACTGTCACTTCGGCTTAAAGTGACAGTGACAGCACGAGACTTAACAGCAACTTAAAATTGAGTAGCGTTTGAGTATGTGGCCATTAGCATTATAATCCTCCTTTTGTTATCCCATCGGTCGATTACTAGGTCGTGCCACTCTTATAGCCTTGGTATAAAATGTAAAAAACGATGCTAACTATTTGTGAACGCTAAAGTTATCCATTTTCCTTAGTTGATTAACGATTGACTATCCATGATTTACCCAATATCAAGCAACTAGCTACACCTTAATATTTCATTTTAACTCATTCTTGTCACGTTTATGAATCTTAATCATATTTGTTAAATACCGTCGTAAGAAATTTATCAATTCTAAAATCGCTGGTCTCATGGCCCCATTTCTTTAACACGTCAATCGATTTCAGAGTGTAAACAGGAGTCGCCCTTTGTGCTTTGCCTACTTCTCTTCACAGACAAGAAACAAGCTGTATCAAGCTGTACCAAGTTGCTTGCCTACAGCTGTTTGCTTACTTATATGTAGGTGGGTATGGAAGATTTTGACAAGACTAGGGCAGGTACAATTATAGGTAGACGTATGTAGGACCATATTATGCAGGCACTTGGGCTGGATCCAGTATTGTACCTATTGAACATGGCGATAAAGTTAACACGGCTAAAGTTAAAATATTTGCGTGATTAATTATTTGAACAAACAATGTATTTTAGTATATACTTACTCCACTTTATCTTGGAAGTATTGCTAGTACGGGATTAAGCCGAGGAAATTTTCTGCCTAGTTTTTTCCCAATTATGTTGGAGTCAGCTTCCAGTCTAACCAGATGCGGCTGAATAACAGTATTTTACACGGAGCGACTGCCTTCAGACCTCCTTAGTTACTTGGAATTTTCTAAGTAAGGTTTCATGAGATTTATATTAGATGATAATTATTTTCATGTAACTTTTGATAATACACATTTATAGAAATAGATAAAGGCATAAATTATCCTTTTTCGGTAATAATTAAAAGTGTGAACTTATTTACCGTTGTACCCGTCGTAAATATTCCATTCTTTTCAACAACAAAATTGTGACTAAAACATATTTTAATTACTTTACCAATAATAATATACAAAAATATTTAGCTGCCGCGGGAAAAACTAAGTTTTAGTAAAAACTGAAACGAAATCTACCTGACATATTTTTGAGATCAACTCAAAAATATTTTAGCTACAGAAATGAGTCTACCATTTTTTTTAATATTATAATAATGCTATGCAATAATATATAAAAAAACAAGAGATCAAAAATACATAAAACAGCAGTTATTTAAGAAGCATAATAAATATTAGAAAATTATATATTTATATTGTAATAGGTCCAAAAATACACATTGCACGTAGATAGTTTGTCATACAGTGTCATAATGGATTTATATATAATCGGTTAGTTTAAATTATTTGTTTTCTACGTGACTTTCTGTTAATGTCTGTTCGTTCATATTAATGCATTATGATATATTTAACATTGTATTGATATATATATATATTTGGTCCTCGAGGTCATTTCAACTTTGTATAAATCACAAAATATAATATTTTTGTTGTAGTTTTATAGTTTATTACAGTTAAAATGAGTTATAGTTGTTGTTTTTAATTCTTCGGTGATTAATTGTAACTAATAAAGTGTAGTGTATTTGTGATATTCAAAATATTTTTGTAAAACAGTGTCATTAATAATGCCAATATTAATGGTGTGGGGTTTGACATCGGTATGCGTGTATTAAAAGAGTTAAACTCATCTGATTATTACCTACAATAAGAACGTATAGAAGGTATTAAAAACTTGTTCTAACTAATTCCTACTTTCCGCAGTAAAATTCCGTGTCTCTTCTATGTTGCATCAAGTGATTTCCGTCCAGCCTTTAGGCAGAGTTGTTCTAGAATTGACCTGGAAAATCTACCCTTATTCTGCAAAATACTTATACAAACTTATACCTGACGACACGTTTGACGCAGTGGTTAAGTGATTGGCTTTCTGCGTTACGGGTCGTGGGTTTGATTCCCGCACGTAACAAATATTTGTATGGTTTACCAATAGTTGTTCCTGGTCTGGATGTTTGTGCATGTGAAGATTAGTGTCTGTAAACGCACCCACGATACAGGAGAATTACTAGTGTGGGGCAACGTATTTAGTAAACTAGTAATAAATTATTAAAATAAATAAGTGTAGTGTAGAAGTATGCTGAGAATATTAATATCAATTGTAAAATCTATCACCAATATACAAGGTTAGGCGGAAAGGGGGTACTAAGCCGCGGCCCACTTAAAGTTTCACTGATGACTATTTTAAAGCAAGTGTTAAAATTTCAAAATTCGGTAATTTTTATTTGCATGCAAAAAGATTTTTGTTTTGGTTTTAAAAAAAAAACATATCTGCTTTAGTAATTAATTCAGAAAATTAAGTTTCTATTCCGTGACCCCAAATATGACCTAAATAGTAAACACAGCTGATCATAGCTATGGACAGAGAGATTTTAGCACATTTTTTACGAAATCTTTGAAAAGCTATTTCTCTTAAACTATCGAGTTTTGGGGAAAGTTGTAGAACAAAAGTTATCCCTTATTATGGTTACTTTAACACCCTTTCGGCTTTGTGCCCCCTTTCCGACTAACCTTGTATACAATAGATGTTCTACCATTACGAGATGCCTACATTGTGAAAGTTTGCACGCCAGTCGGGTTACCGCTAGGTCAGGAGCTAGGCAGTAAAGTCCAGAACTTAATCATTGACAGCAAATAATATCGCCTGTCATAAATATACACGCTAATTGAGTTTCACAGTAAATAAATATGCTTATAAATTTATCGCCTCGATCGCTACGATCGCTTTGCCTCGTTGGTTTAGTAGTGGCAAGCGCGACTGCTGATCGTGAGGTCCTGGATTCGATGCTCAGATCCGGCAAAGTGTTATTGAGTTTTCCCGTGTGGAATTCTTCAGTAGCAGCCCGGAGTTTGGATTTGTGCCCGGTTGATGGCAATAGGCTCGCCCCCTATTACATGGGACTTGATCATAACGGTGAAATGAGGGTGTTATTATACACCTCTGCCCAACCTTTCAGGGAGTACAGGCTTGATGTTATGTTATTAATGTGATGAATAGAATTGAGTTTGTGTAGACAGTTAAATGAGATGGCTCTTTGTCTATAAATATGGCAAAGACCAGAATTTACCCAATACTTTTCATTATCCAATCCAATAGGTATTTTACATAACATAACATCACGCCTTGTATTAAGCAAAAGGGTTCGGCAGAGGTGTTTTAGTACACCCTCGTTTCGCCGATTATGTTTAAGTCCCATGTAATAGAAGGCGAGCTGGTTGCCATTAACAGGGCACAAATCCAGGCTCCGGGCTGCTATTGAGGAATTCCTAACGGGGAAACCCAATGACACTTTGCCCGGATAGAACCCAGAACACCATACTCAGTATTTGCGCTTGTGACCATTAAACCACCAAGGCAGTCATTATGGGTATTAAGTATAATAGGTAGGTACTACTGTAGGTAGCATTTTGCTATTAAGCTGCATACATGTTTTTTACATAAAAAATATATTTTATTATTGTGTTGGTATAACTATTGAATGTTAACCCGTTGCGCGGTCACGACGGTCGTTGCGACCCGGTATTACAATTACAATAAATTAACAGGAGACGTATTGATAATAGCCAGTTTACTGCCGATCTTAGGGACACTAACGAATAAAAGGACGCACATCTAACACTGAGTTTTATGCACGAAGTTGAAGGAATAACTAGCTCCCTCGTTGGTCAAGCGGTGGCAAGCGTGACTGCTGATCGTGAGGTCTGGGGTTCGATCCCCAGGTCGGGTAGAGTGTTATTGGGTTTTCCGTGTGGAATTCTTCAATAGCAGCTTGGAGTTCAGATTTGTGCCCGGTTGATGGCAATAGGCTCGCCCCGTATAACATGGGACTTAAACATACCGGCAAAATGAGGGTGTACAGTCACGTGTAATAATATGTATACACATAGCGAAATTAAAAAGCGATTTCCTTCTAAAATATCTATTAGAATTATGAAATATTCTACAAATAGTTTTTACAATTACACACGAATTACCGTTTCTAATATTTCTTAATTACACTTTATCCTCTAAAACAAATTCGCTTTTTAAGTTCGCTACGTGTATACATATTATTACACGTGACTGTACCTATACACCTCTGCTCAACCTTTCGGGGAATACAGGCGTAATGTGAAGTTATGTTGTAGAAATCCGATCGTTTTGTTACGCAAAAGAAAAGATTACAAAAGGATTAATTTTCTTAATTATTAACATTTTAAATTGCCTTTGCAATTACGTGCCATAAAAAAATGCGTATTGTCTCGGAAAGACTGCCATACAAATAAATAGGTATTAATAACATAATTCAAGTAGTTAGTGATTATCCGCGATTATTGATGATTTACCTCTTGGATTTATAATTTTATTCACTTTGAGTAGTAATTTTGTATCATAACTTCTTTATCTCTGACATATTGTAATGTTTTTATAGTATTACAATAAGCAAGAGATAAAATTACACTGCATACTTCATACACACCACTTTTTAGTAAAATCTTATTTTTATCCACATCTCATAATATAGCACAACTATTTTAATTCCCACGCGGAACCACAAAGTTTCTCAAATATTTGGGCTTACAACGTCACAGCCGCAATCAATTGTCCTTGCGACGACTGCATAAATTTCGCGGTACTAAGCGCGCCTCTAATTAACCCTAAACAGACGCTGGCCCGAGCGGGACGTAAATCACCGGGGAACACAGAATGCCTCGTTGTCTTTAATTGAGCACTGAACTTTATTTACGTATTTTAGTTCGCAGATACGCGGTTTTCTTAAGTTTATTGACTTTATAGAAAAAATATGTTAAGTGAATTTTTTTAATTAATTGACGTCCAATATTAATAAAGAAATTGTAAATTCAGTGTGCTATGACTAATTATTATTACATGGCAGCGTATAAATTATTTATAAGCTGTAATTAATTTACATGACTGCATATGGAATATTAATTTATTGAAATATATTAATTTCGCATTTATCGTTTCGTTTATTTATCTGCAAAAAATCCGGTAAAGATATGTAAAAAACACTAAGTAATGAAAGTCGATTGTCGAAAATCAAGAAAATATACATCATAAATGAAAAAATATAACAATTGAACCAATTAAACCCCTTACTTAAAATAACCCACTAACAAGGAGCGACATAATGAATCGCGAACGCTAGTAAATTTCCTCATTTCACTGGGAAAAATGCAAACGCAAAAGTTCACAAGTATATTTTGTTTTGAGCGGGCAAATTTGTGGCTTAAAAACGTCCGCAGTACTTTATTGTTATAATAAAATTTCGCGAAATTATTTGGCACTTGTTCGGGACCTGATTTACGCGTTGCTCGCCCCGGCGCCTCGTTATTCGCTGCATTTTAAGGGTTATTTAGTTGCTGCAACGTAATGTAAACAGGTGGTGTTGTTTTTATTTTGTAATTGTTGTTTGTAACATGTGTTTGTGGTAAGTTTTGACATACAATTACTGTACATTCATTTTTATGGGGTGTTTTTAAGTATTTTTTTGATAAAGTTATCAAATTTTTATTTTATCCTATCGAGTCGTGAAATGTCAAGCTCTTCTTAGGTCAAACGTTTAATTTTTTCTTTTCTTATTATATACATAATATCTGTTTTGTTACTGATTAATTCCTTACATATTATATATATATAAGACAGGTTTTAAAAAAAATAAGAATGACACACAATATGTGGACATTGCTTAGATAATGTCACTTTTTGATAAGGTCATTTCAGTTTAACTTGTTCGATTAGACAGCTCTCAATATTGGTCACAAAATTGTTACTAATTGTGAACAAACAAAAAATGAGTAAAAAAAGACAAAAAACTGCTTTGTCAAAGTCAAACATTAATGGTTTGTTTGCGCGGCACGAAAAGGGTTAAGTGTCGAAAGCAACCTTAAAACTAATTCTGTTCAAGTTTTTGGCAAGTCACCCATTCAGTACAATCGCTTTTGAGATATATTTCTTTACTGTTTAGAGTTTTTACGTGGAACTATGAATTTTGAAATTTTGGAGGTGCCAAAAACGAAGTAAGAGGCCTTTTTCAAGGCTTCCTTGCGTTTGGTCCCTACGTGGTCGACGATTTCTGTAGGCCGAGCACCAACGTTTGACGTATAACATCGTAAACGAATCACTAATGTAAGCGAATTTTGAATCTAAAATAGAATCAGAAGAATCAGAATCATTTATTTGCTAGAGATATGGTTTTACAAAGCTGTTATATTTATGGAAGGTACACAGACATCTCACCTGTAGTAGGCATGCGAAAGTTACAGGCTTATTAATAGCATTACATTAGGTTTATTATAATTAAAATAAATTGAAGTTAATTATAAATCATTAGAATGTCACATCATTATAAAATGATAACGAGATTTATAAAGAAAATGTCAAAATTAAATGTTAAATTGAAATGTCAAAATAAGGAATGTCAAATTGAAATTGTCAAATACAACCGTCCTATAACATTTTGGTATTTTTTTTTTGCATAATGCACAATTTGTATCATACATAGATGTGAATAAAGTTATCAATTTAATTAAATAGTATGTGTGAAACTAGTATTTCCGATTCTAAGGCTCAGTTTCACCAACTAACTATAACTGTTAACTTGTCATATTTATGTCAAATTTGTATTGATTTGACAGAAATTTTGGTCTGGTTACGGTTATAGTTAGTTGGTGCAACTGAGCCTAAATTCACGTATGTTAAAGTTACGATTATGTTAGTTAGTAACTTCAGAGCATTCGTGCTAAGGTCTACATTGTAGGGGTAGCATGATCACCGTAAACAAGGATTTTGTAAAAAATAAGAAAAAATTACATATGGCCATTGTGTCTATGTCATTTTGTCTAGTTTTCCGTCAACAAAACACTTGTCTATGGTGGTCATAGTACATGGTTTTTCCACTCCAGGATTTCTCCTGTATCGTAGGTGCGTTTACAGACACAAATCTTCACATACATAAACGCCCAGACCCGGAAAAACTATTTGTAGGTCATACAAATATTTGATTCGTGCGGGAATCGAACCCACGGCTTGTAGCGCAGAAGCCAATCGGTCAGCCACTGCACCAAACGTGTCGCCAACCTAATACTATTAAAAGACTTTCAGTATTTGGCAGTCAAAGTTAAACAGCTGATTTGCTCTACGTTTCATCTTCAATAACCCTTAAAATGCAGTACAAGAAAATACTTATAACCAAAAAAAAATACGTACCAACCATTCAATAGTTTTTACACCTCTGAGACGCGTATTATCTAAGTAACTTTCAAACTTAACCTATTAACTATGTTTTTAGAAGGCCTCCTCGACAGACTATGATTTTGCAAATCATTGAGTCTAATTAAATGGCTTATTGCATTTCGTTGCTAACTGACTGTGAATAGTTAAGTAATGTACGGTTTAAAAATTGCTTTGAAGTAACAAAGGTAAGGAAATTGGTATTTATTAAGAGTTGCAGTTTATATGTTTACGCAATTCATATGTTTTTTTTCGAATTAGGTATATTTGATTAACCGTTTGCTTGTTGTTCCTGTAATCATCAAAAATATAAACATGGATAAATTAGTTATACAAGGTTAGTCGGAAAGGGGGTACTAAGCCGAAAGAGTGTTAAAGTAACCATAATAATGGATAACTTTTAATCTAACTCTCCACAAAAGTCAATAGTTTAAGAGAAATAGCTGTTCAAAGATTTCATAAAAAACACGCAATATTCTATCTATCCTTAGCTATGATTAGCTGTGTTTACATTTCAGGTCATATTTGGGGTCACGGATTAGAAGCTTCATTTTCTGAATTCGTAACTTAAGCAGGGATGAAGAATTTTTGAAAATTCTAAAATAAAAATGATTTTTCAAGGAATAAAATATTTTCGAATTTTGAAATTTTGACACTTTCTTTAAAACGACCATCAGTGATACATTAAGTGGCCCGCGGCTTAGTACCCCTTTCCGACTAACCTTGTATATAATAAATAAATAAATATACATTCAGTGTACCAACATTTTTATTGCAAAATAATAATTACTGGCTGGGTTACTTATAAGCGAAAATATTTTACGTAGGTACGGAGGTACATAATTCATGTTATTCAGAAAATACACAACACAAAAACAATATAGATAATAATTTTACTACTACTTCAATTAAAGTTTATTCTGTACTAAAGCAGTTAATTTTAACCGATATACCTGTATGTTAAAAGCCGAGTCATTTATCTCCTTTTTACATTACGAGTTGTAGTGTACTATATCCATCGATTTCTAGTAATGTTAAGCGGCATACAGATTATGTGCAACACAACATGCAAGGCAACGTGCGTGCAAAGCAACATTTCTCATACACTTTAACGTGTTCGTGAACACAGTAAAAACAATGACGTTGAACGTTGCTTTTATTTTTGAAATCCCAACTTAACATAATCAGCCCATTATTGTCCCACTGCTAGGCACGGGTATCTTCTCAGAATGAGAAGGGTTTAGACCTTAGTCCACCGCGCTGGCCTGTTGCGGGTTGGCGGACTACACACACCATCGACAACTTTATGAAGCTCTCTCAGGTGTGCAGGTTTCCTCACGATGTTTTTCTTTCACCGTAAACGCATGTGATAAGTAATCGAATTCTGATTCGCATATGAGTTCGAACAGTCAGAGGAACGAGCGGGGTCGACCTCAGATTTTCCTGCAAGAAAGGCAAGCATTCAACAGCTAAGCTATCTCTGCGTTTGCAATTGCCTTAAAACGAAATATTAAAATTAATACCGATTAACTAATTAATTAATTTAAAACTTTAAGCTTCTAAATCGCACGCTGCATGCTCAATATTTATCAAGATATTTGGATCGCGGTCCTAGACGGTGATATTTATTGTGCGTTTAATCCATCAATACACTGATCTAAACGCTCAATAAATATCACGATCCAGGATCACGACCCAAATATCGTAATTAATATTGAGCGTGTAGCATTCGCCTGACGTTTGAACGTGATGAACGATTGTTCGTGAACACATTCAAATGTATGGGAAATGTTGCTTTGCACGTTACCTTGCACGTTACCTTGCACGTTGTGTTACATATAATATGTACGCGGCTTTACAATAATACACATGAAAAGCAATACAGTAATAATCCGTGGGAAATTTTTATTTCTAGATAAGAAAAACGGAACAATATTTTACGATTGCCATTAAGAAAATCAACGGCCTTAATATATATTAAAATTACATGACCACAGTAATAGTTGTAAGTCATTACATAATCTTATAAACGTTAATGTTTTCTCGTTGTAATTAAATAAATTCAAGTGTACCAATAAAGTTAGATATCAGGTAGCTTTAGCAATAAAAATACTAAAGAAACCACTTAATTTTACAACAGTGACAATGTATGGCTATATGGGTGGGCCGATTGTCTATTTTAAGCCGGAGACACACGAAACCGACTTGCTACCATAAATAACTAGTTTTTGGACAATTAATATCCGATGTTCCCTTGATCTATCGTTAGATAGCTTTTATATTTAGATTTTTAGTGCACTTTAGATTTGTTTTGGTGATTATCGTGCCTAGGCAGCCTAGGCCGACACTGCCGTGACAGGACAATTTGTCGCGGATGTTGTCGAAGTTCGTAAACAACGTTTAACAAAAACAGTTTCTTTTTTTTCTCTATTGGACTGCTTGTAGATGGTCTTGCGGACCGTTTCTACGTAACCGGGCAGTTATTGGTGAGACCTGAAGGGTCTCCAGCCAATGGATACTAAGCTAACTACTACTCTAACATCATGACTACTAGCTACAACAGCACTAAGGGCGACCACTTAATGGGACTCGGACCTCGGCTTAGAGCGTTGCTGGTGGGAGGACTGGGAGGGAGCTTGATGAGGGCTGAATTAACGGTGTGAAACAAAATCCGTGACACCTGTCTTGTTATAAGTACAGTAGTGATGGGTCTGCAGGATTAGATCCTTCGCATGTGATACCGCAGATTTTGAGTTTCAATGCTCAGAGGTTGTCTCTTCGTGAAATTTCAGGATCTCTCCAAGCTATATCCAAAAAAATAGGATTTAAGCTAATAAGGTCTGTCTGGGAAGACGTTTGGAGAACAAAAATAATGCATAGAAGAACAATGTGTCGATGACCAGAATTAGAGCTATGGGTATATTTTTTTCGATGGATAGACTTCTCTGATATCGTATATCGATGCATAATAAATATGTTATTAGCCATTTTTATGTGAATAGACTAAATATCACTGAAATAAATTAAAACAGCTTTTATCTTTACACAAACTTAGACTTAGTTCAGATTTTAAAGTAGTACCTATAAACATTTTACTACAACTTTAATAACAGATTACATTAAAAGATAATGTAAACGCATTTAAAAGTAAAAGCAGACATAGAATTAATATGTTCACATAGATACTCTGATGCAATTAATTTCCTTCATAAATAATAAAACTCCAAAACGAATGCGTCTAAATTTGTCATTTGGTGATCTCTTTTCGCTCGACATAAGGTTGATTTTCGTCTGACATTACGACAGTCGTCCAAGAAGAAAAGTTGGACATTTTCCCTGACAGAATAAGGCAAATTGTTATTATATTATTGATAGGCTTCCGTCCACTAAAGTCAACTAGAAATTTATTATAAAACAGGAAATGCTTATAATTTGACGTCGTCTTCATGAGAAATTACATCTTTTGTCACATAACAAATATGTTGCGTTAATGATATGAAAAATTTGTGTCAAAACTAATTTTTAATTTAGATGCATATTTTTGGGTGCTACGAGTTTAATTCGATGTTACACGATAGTCAAAATGCTATAAATGTGATGCAGGATTAATAGCGAAGTTAGAAATGGAAAGGAAGACAGAAATAAAAAACGTTTATTTGACACAATTTAGACACATTACAACGAGATGGAACAAACTGACGAGAGTAAAAGGTTTTGGTAAAGGGTTAGTTTTGGTTTGGAAACGGATTCTTAAACAATAAATATTGTTTTAAGTTAAAATTAGTATGTATAAAGCTTAAACGAGCTTATCAATTGTGAACTAGATGCAGGTAAACTTGTTGATACAAATGAAAGTACCTACAATTAATCAAAAATATCGTTTTTGAATGCAAAAGAATCAACTTCAAACTGCTGATATTTTAAATCATAATGATTTTCTCAGGTAAAAGTTTTGCATTTCTTGCGAAGTATTAGGAATTACAAGAAAATACATGATCAGCTGATGGAGTAGCTGAATTATCAATAGGTATGAACGTGAACTTTACACGAGATACGTCAATTCAATATAAAATTTCGCTCATTAATCAATTCTACAGTCTGATAATTAATACCCTTATGAAATATTGATTGTCTTGTAGATTTTGCAGCTTGCTTGCTTGCAGACAAATCGGAAACATATCTCCTATTCTGATTAAGATACTCTTCCCAAAGAAACGCAATCAAACAAATAGTAGCTACGGAAATTTCAAAGTTTTACGCAACATCATGACATTTGTCATAAGAACACACAAGAAAATACATAATGTCAACCTCACACTAGGTTATTGGTATTTGAAGTGATTAATCCAATAAATACAAGTTATTTCCGTTTAAACTGTTATTGCTTGCAATATTAGATTTAAAATATATGGGTTTATTCATGTGATATTTATAATAGCTTCATAACGACTAATGCAAACGATAATTTTGTCGAAAGTTGAACATTTACCCAGTTTCCGTTTGATATATTGGCGAAGTAATATCAAAATTATATCTCGCGGTTCTGCTTCATTCATTAATGTTACGTGGATATATTTTGATTGTCAGTAAGAGGAGGATTCGTACGTTGTGTTATTTGATTCAGTTATATAAATCATCATCTCCCTATCGGGGTCAGCACAACACGTATTCCTCTTTCATTCTCCGCTATCAGTCGTCATCTTAGTACTCACTACTTACCTATATCATCCTTCACACAATCCATTTATCTTTTCTTTGGCCTACCTCTACTTGTATATCTATCTACATTCATATGATGATGATTCAGCTATAAAACTAAGAAGGGTCAAACTTTATTAATCAAAAATTAAATTCTAAAATACTCTTTGCAACGCGTTATTGAAGAAGTGGAGAAGCAGAAGGAACACCATTTGAGGTTATTTTCGGAACATGTCAGCTGTTTATAAAATATGATGTTCTGTTTCAAATAATAGTATATCTGTCAACTACATGATAATCCGTATGTCTGATTTTACTCGTATGTTAAGGCTGATCTTGAAAACTGTTGAAAAGATTTTGATTCAGTTTTACAAGCATTTAAGACATTTATTGAGGAAAGTATTGGTGTAAGCTGCTTAAATCAATCGACTACCTATTATTTTAGCATTAATGAAGAAGTTTGTTCTGTCGATCCTTCGAAACCGACAGTTTGAAGGTAACAAAACAACACATTACGATACACAGTTGAAGTATTGTGTGTCCAATTAGTAACGTAGCAGACCAAGCGGGCGTTGTCTAAAAATATATAAAAACACTCTGTTACCATTTGTCACGGCACGCCTTGTATTTATCAAGATACCGTTCCGCATACGACGTACAGGGTGTTTTGGTGATCAGTACGGTGCTAGTCGTAAATATGGTACAGATATAGTACCTGGTGGTAAAGGTTATGTGAATCGTGACGTCAGTGTCAATGGGGGCGCTTTTGAAGATGTTATAGATAGTAAAAGCGGAGAAGATGAAGTTGAATGGCGATTTTTTGCAAGAGTTTAAATTAATTACGCCTGAAGAGGGGTAAGACTATTCAGAGCACGACTAAAAAAGGTGAAATTAATAGTAACAAGAACAGGGATTGAATGTCTGCTCAGTGATAAAGTGACGAAGAGAGGCGAAACCATAATTTCAAATCATATCCACGAATGAACGATTTTAGTGGCAATGATCATAATTAGTCCTTCAAATGACACAACATCTAATTTGGGTGTGTAAAATGCCCTTGATAACGTAGGAGAGACAGCGATTGTGTTCTTTTCGTAGCCTTATTCAGATTATCACGAAAATTAGGAAGAATGTACTCCCCACAAAAAAGCCATGTCTCCCTCCCTGTATCAAGTACGGTAGTCATAGGAATAAACACGGTTAACATTCCTATAAACAAGATTGTTGCGGCTCTGCGCTGATTGATGGATGCGCCCGCGCTGCCGCTATTAGTGACGGTTTATGGGGAAAATAGTTTGAAAAAAGAATATAAAAAAACAAAATTCCGTTTTGGGAACATTGTGTTTTTAATTAGGTGATGTCGTTGAGTTCCATTGATTGATTGTTTTTTATTTGGTGATAGAAGTGTAGTGAATTTATCTACGGGTATAGGCAGAGGCCTAATTGCTAAGAATTAGGGATAGTTAAAAAAATATTTAAGATTTAGACGTTCTACTTAATATTTAAGATTTTTCTCCCCGAAATTCATATTTCTACTCATAATTTGTCATAGCTAGAATTCATATGAGTAAAATGTATCTACTTAAGTTAACTAAACTAAAGAACATAAAAATCAAGCAAGCATCAATAAAAATCAGATGTCAGTCATCAAAAAACAAAAAAAAACATATTTTTATCAAGAATATAGCGGAACTATTTAAAACGACATTATCTAATATCTTTATTTCAATGGCGCGCATCGTGCATCCAATATATCAACGTGTGAATCCCACAAATGTACCGCGGAAGCGGCGCACGCGCGGCTTATGATAATTTGTATTTCGGGAGCTCGTAATGTTGGGAATAACGGTTTTTTTTTTATTGTGTGCCTCGCTTAATGTATGTTCATGGTAGAGATACTAGAGATTATTAAAGAACTCCAGAACAATAAAAACAATTCAAATCTACAAAATAATTAGAAATCAAATTAGGTTTATAAACGTTTAAGGTCCATAGTAATCGGGTGTTGAATCCGTGGATCAATCTGGAATTTTGAGAGCCGAAAAAGTAAACAAACCACTCAACATTGTATGAAAAATGAAGAAAAAAGATATAACAGCCACCCTTGATCAGTATTAAAATCCACACTGAACAGATACTGCGTCCATATTCTGTCCTCGCAATTATCAAATTTACTATTGCGAATTTGTTCATAAGTTGCCAGCATCTACTTCTATATCTACAAATTCTGTTACGCTTTACCCATCACAAACCGAATTCGTTTCTCAAATCCGAACATTATAAACTATCAAAATCTGAATTGCAATTAGCGGGTGCAGTGTTGCGTCAGTGACAATCGTAGCAACAGTCGGGACACAAATAGTGGCGAGTGGGCGTTCCACGGTCCACCGAGAGTGGTGACACGGTAAATATTAATACGTTATAATTGTGCATTAATTATACACGCATATGAGCTGTGAAATTTTGTTTTTGATGCGGAAAGTGGGTGACCGAGACATTGGTTGTTGAATATGCAACGGTTGTAGTAAATTTTCATAATTTTGATGATTTAAAGTGTGAAAATGTGTATTTTGTGTTAGTTTTTCTATGTGAGAATGTAAGAACATTAAATAGTTGTGGTACCAGCTGTTTTGACATGAATGTTGTACAAGTCAGTAAATTAATTACTAAGCTCTGGTGCGTTAAACCACGCAGTGATGGCTCTTGGTACTGAATGTGCATTGTTTCGTGATATTGAAAGCCTAAATTCTTTGTCATCATTTGTAAGATCTACAGATTAAATTGTGTATGACTGAAGTTTAACTAGTGTTTTGTGCGGAATTGGTGATAGAACAGAACTTATGATTTTCTTTGTTGCAAAATTAACAGTAGATTTTGTTTATTTAACGATAACGGTAAGTCAATTCTTTCCACTGCCTGCAGTATCAGGGCTTAAAGGATGAAGGGTTTGTTTGTTACTGGACTCACTACATACAATCATCTCACTAGCATAATGTAACTATATTTTTTGTTATTGAGTACGGACATAAAAATTTCGAAGAAAATTTCAAACAAATAACTCGTTCATACAGCATTACATTGCCAACAATACTTATACATACACCTCAATTTACGCGACATCGCTTGCATTTACAAAATACTAGATGAACATAAGAAATGAAGCAACAAATTTGACGGTAGCACATTGGCCCAGATATCGAGTGTTTGTCGACGCTTCTTATTATTCTCATACATGTTTGACGTATATTTTTCAACGCTCTTCAATATTTTTGAACAGCTATTTTCGTTGCAAGACCGCCTCCTTCGTTTGTGCAAAGATTAGAATAGTGTTGTGAACAGACGTGATTTCTTTTTTATTTTTAATGGCCAATTTTATTTATTTAAACTTTGGGTTAATACCTACAAGTATAATATCCCAAATCATAATGTACTTAGTAGTAAAATAATTGTGTCTATTTAAAAAAAATGTTGCGTCTTCATTTCTCGCTTTTTGTACCTAATTGTACGTTTTTTTACACTACCTAGGTAAAAAGTCGGACGTGAGGCATACTAAGAAAGTGTGAAAGGAAAACATATTTACGTGTGTGCTTATGTTCTCACGCAACGTTTGAGATGCAATAAAAGGAAAAGTAAAAATTCGTTGACCTGTGTTGCTTTTAGGCAGTAGCTAGCAAATATATCGCTAGGTACTTTGTAATTCGTGTTTCTTTTGTAATTCGTAACATGAATCAGAAACAATCGTAAACAAATTATAGGTACTTGTACAAACTATGCCACGAGCCAACACAGTTTGCAATACATGTCTCATAACCATTTCTGTGTAAAATAATTGTGTACTATTGACCGACTGTATCGATTACTATGTAAATCAATAAATTTTACTCAACCAATAATAATCGTTGAGTAATGTTATGACAAGCTTATACATCAATTAATGTATGGTTACACTGACGTTAAACAGTGTTATAAGCACACAGCGATTATTATTAAGGCGGATAATATGTACGGTCCTCTAATATTATAAAACAAATTAATCATACGTTTACTACCTACGCGACCATCTGCGCTTAATAACATCATCTACATTTTCACACGTCAGTCACAGTGTCGTTCTGTGGGTTATTCTACAGCTCTTTATTGCCGTTTGCCCATTGTTTATTTAAACAATAACTGGACAGTTTATAGCGGCGACGTTTTTAACGATTATAAACCATGGCTACACCGCTTGTCATCTAGTTTTTTTTTCTTAAATATTTTAGTTTTATTGTTTTAAAAGCAAGTAAAACGTGACCACATGATGCAATAAATTCACTTTTTTAGTGATGTTAATCGTAAATAACACTGAAATTATGGCTGTGTTTAGTAATAATAAAGAAAAAAGTTTTCTTTAGAGAATGCGGTATTTGATTTAGTGTTGAGTTCGTCTCGTATTTTCCTTAATGTGTGTTTTATTATTAGCATATTGTTAATGGCAATTAATGGTGCCTAGTTCAGGCGATTAAAAATGTATTACAGGTTTTAAAAAAACCGAGGACGGATTTTCGCAATAGTGAAAACATTGATATTATATTCAATAAAGTACTCTGACTATAAGAGAAATATCATAATTAATACAACAAAAGTCTTAGCCTACTTGCTAAATAAAATCCGCGTAAATTAATAGAAGGAATTCGAATAACAGACATACAGCTATTTGTAAGATTATTAGCGACTAGCGCAAGAGAATAACAAAAGCCATTTCTTCTATTTAACCCCGTTGTTTTGACGTGCCGCTCTATTCTGGTATTCGGGGAATCACTAACAAATCAGCACCTGTCACTTTTGTTAACGTATCCACGAATATCCGAGCCATTGTTTTAAAAGTAGAAAACAATTCAATCTTCACTTTAAAAAAATCTTGTGTTATTTTTGTACGTCTTTTTAATGGCGTTACGTATTTTGTTATAGAATAACTCGCGTGATCAGAGCACAGATTATGAACTTTAATAGTTGACAAATAAGATTCAAACTGGATTTTTTTCTTGTTGGATTATAAGGCTTTTTGTTTTAAAATCAAATTAGAAACATTGTTGTCGTCTCTACAATAGGGCTGGAAGCGTTGACAGTTGATTATCGAAGACAGACTTAACGAAGACAATGGAATTTTCAGTATTGTCTCAAATGAGTGACAAATTGCCGTAACGTGAGTTTTTTTCATCATTTTTCTTGGCACATTGTTCCTTTTCGTTATGAATAATAAAAATAAACAGACCTTTTTTCTTTTCCTTTATTCGTTATTTACGGCCAGTGTTAATGTTAATATGAGTTATGAGATTATTACTTTAGAATAATTTGTACGTCTCGGTGGGCTAAAGTGACTTTTAATTTTATTATTTACTGCTTTTGTCTTGTGTTGCGAGCTTAACCGTTGTTTTCTTGGTTTCAAGTTGAAAGTTTTACTTGCAGCAATATTTTATCTTGCAATCATAATATTTTTGGTAGTTAATTTTTTGGTAATATTTTATAAACTTGAAAAGAGTTGTGTTACAAAAAGACTGATGCTCATGAACTGCTTTATCTTACTGAGTCATTTTCTGGCACGAGGTAAGCTGAATCCCAAACAATATAAACTTTAATAACTTCAGTACCTATATTCAATGCAGGGGAAGCAGTAAGGCCTGAATTATTAAAACAAAATGGTACGCTATACCACTGCGCAATTTGGATTTGCTAATATTTCTTATTCTCAAATCAATATGCACAAACTTCTTCTAACATCCATGGAATTTCGCTGAATTGAAACAAAAAAATGAAATATCTATCCACTTTGTCATTCCGTAAAATATTTGATGCTGAGCACATTGTTTTCCTATTCGGACAATGACTTATTCGCTGCTTAAAAGAAACGTCTATCCTTTTAGTGCGTTAATCTCCGAGATTACCGCGTCAAGGCGGATGTCACCTAAAGTACACTTTGACACGTCTCGAAATACGTGCCGGTTATGTTTACACTAGGACATCACTAGTCGAGAAAAATTATAACTCTGTGTCAAACAAAAATAGACTTTACTCCGCGGAGTCAATGTTTGAATTTAGATAGATGATGTTGTGTTTATCTTTACACCAACTGATTGGATTGTCATATTGTTCGAATTTTAAAATGAGTAATAGTTCTTGTTTTTTTAAAGTTTAATAAGTTATTTTCTGTACCTAAGGTGAAAATGGTTTCGTAAGACGTAAAAATGTTAAATCCCGGAAGAATACATAATTATTCAATTATTTAAAATCGGTTGGGATTATGATGAAATTTATTTCACTGGTTTTACTTAAAATAAACACGTCGTTAGTTTACCTATAGTTGAAACTTGTATTTATTTTTCTGTAAAGAAGCCCATCTAACTGACGTGTAGGTATGTGATGAAGAAGTAGCGGAGCTATCTTTTTTTTGTCGCTCATGGAATGTCCCACTGCTGAGAAAAAGCCTACCGTTTTGCCTTCCAAACCTCTGTATTTTGTGTCGTTTCTGACCATGTCAGCCCCGCAAACATGTCTAAATCGTCATCTACGCCGCGGCCGAATTCGACGACGATGTCCTCCTTCAGGCGTCCAGTGAGTGACGACCTTTGCCCATCTGTCCGGGTGCAATCGAGCCACATGACTGGCCCACTCTTACTTAAGCCTAAATACTAAACAGCTAAGTAGCTATCATACCTACTAAAGTAAAATTCATTAAGTACTTTTTTTTATTCATAATTTTTTTAATTACCTACCGACTTTTGCGTAAATGTTTACATGTTTGTCCGTGGCGTCACAGGTGGATTAAATACAAAAAGTTTACATGTTTGTCCGTGGCGTCACAGGTGGATTAAATACAAAAAGTTTACATGTTTGTCCGTGGCGTCACAGGTGGATTAAATACAAAAAGTTTACATGTTTGTCCGTGGCGTCACAGGTGGATTAAATACAAAAAGTTTACATGTTTGTCCGTGGCGTCACAGGTGGATTAAATACAAAAAGTTTACATGTTTGTCCGTGGCGTCACAGGTGGATTAAATACAAAAAGTTTACATGTTTGTCCGTGGCGTCACAGGTGGATTAAATACAAAAAGTTTACATGTTTGTCCGTGGCGTCACAGGTGGATTAAATACAAAAAGTTTACATGTTTGTCCGTGGCGTCACAGGTGGATTAAATACAAAAAGTTTACATGTTTGTCCGTGGCGTCACAGGTGGATTAAATACAAAAAGTTTACATGTTTGTCCGTGGCGTCACAGGTGGATTAAATACAAAAAGTTTACATGTTTGTCCGTGGCGTCACAGGTGGATTAAATACAAAAAGTTTACATGTTTGTCCGTGGCGTCACAGGTGGATTAAATACAAAAAGTTTACATGTTTGTCCGTGGCGTCACAGGTGGATTAAATACAAAAAGTTTACATGTTTGTCCGTGGCGTCACAGGTGGATTAAATACAAAAAGTTTACATGTTTGTCCGTGGCGTCACAGGTGGATTAAATACAAAAAGTTTACATGTTTGTCCGTGGCGTCACAGGTGGATTAAATACAAAAAGTTTACATGTTTGTCCGTGGCGTCACAGGTGGATTAAATACAAAAAGTTTACATGTTTGTCCGTGGCGTCACAGGTGGATTAAATACAAAAAGTTTACATGTTTGTCCGTGGCGTCACAGGTGGATTAAATACAAAAAGTTTACATGTTTGTCCGTGGCGTCACAGGTGGATTAAATACAAAAAGTTTACATGTTTGTCCGTGGCGTCACAGGTGGATTAAATACAAAAAGTTTACATGTTTGTCCGTGGCGTCACAGGTGGATTAAATACAAAAAGTTTACATGTTTGTCCGTGGCGTCACAGGTGGATTAAATACAAAAAGTTTACATGTTTGTCCGTGGCGTCACAGGTGGATTAAATACAAAAAGTTTACATGTTTGTCCGTGGCGTCACAGGTGGATTAAATACAAAAAGTTTACATGTTTGTCCGTGGCGTCACAGGTGGATTAAATACAAAATGTTTACATGTTTGTCCGTGGCGTCACAGGTGGATTAAATACAAAATGTTTACATGTTTGTCCGTGGCGTCACAGGTGGATTAAATACAAAATGTTTACATGTTTGTCCGTGGCGTCACAGGTGGATTAAATACAAAAAATAAAGGACTTTTATTCACAAATTTACTTCATCTTAAGATTATTTTATGCCAAACTTTTTTCCGACTATATTGATAATTTATGATTTGGTACTAATTATTCAACTAGATACTGAAAATATTAGTACTGTTATTATAATTACTTGTCTCACGTAAAATAAATTAAATGCATTTATTTAAATTATGTATTAGAAAAAAAATTAAGAAAGGTCAGACAAAATACTTAGTATATAATTCAATGTCAATCGTTATTATAAAATAAAAAAATTGGTAGCAATTTATTATATTTTAATTATTTTATTTTAAAAAATCGTCTAATAGTAACAAAGCGGAAAAAACACAAGACTTTTTCAAATTAGAATATAGGGCAGGCGCACACAGGAAAATTTGACGTCATTTAGAATAAAATGTAATAGAGAAGTGAAACAAGCAATCAATCGTAGTGAAGAAGCAATTAATAAATGGCTCACCGCCATACATTTTAGCGCTCCGTTGACGTCAAACAAATGTTCTAGGATTTTTTTGTAACAAGTCTTTAGCTTCATAATTCTTGTCTAATGTGACACAGTGATTTGTGTTAAGGAGAAGTTTCAACTCCCGTTATAATTAAAAGTTGGAATATTGTGGGCATTGTCGCGATAGATTGCAATTTAAACCTTCTTCTTCATATCCATGTATAAAAAATAAATAAGAATAATTTCTATAAATGTATCTTGAACATAGCTTTCAAGAAAATACTATAACAAATATTTAAACGAGCTGTTTTACTTCCTTTATTTTTATAACAAACATTCCGTTACAAATTAGAAAAAAAATGATTACCAAAAATCATTTTTGCAAATAAGCTTTTTCATAAAAAGTAACGAGGTTAGTTTTGTTTCAACAAATGATTAAAGTTGCACTCTGAATATTAATAACTGTTTAGCATATTTTTCGAATAAAATCTGTGGAATAAATTCCACAAGAATCGCATTCATCTTAACACACAATGTTTTGAATATTGTCACATTTATTATTGTAATTTATTTTTAAATAGTTGCTATTATAGTATTACAATAATAACACTATATTATTGAACTATTTTTAACATATGTTTGGTTACTAAATACTATTTAATAGGTAATTTGTCTACGAACTATAAACTTTAACACTAATAAAATCGTTTTAAATGATTCACGAGAACAATATTCTGTGAATGTGAGTTATCTTGCGAATGTGTCATCAAAAACATATTTTTTTAGATTTTATACGAAAAATATTCTTGAGAATTTACTTCTTAGGAATTCTTTTTTGTCTCTAACTAAATAAAAAACCTTAAAGGTACAGTCGTTTTAAATATTATATCCCCTTTAATGAAAAACGTTGAATTTATAAAAAATATGCGGATTTGACGCATCATAATACCCGAGCGCTAATTTTACTTCCACAAATTGGATATTCAGTTACGATATATGGCCAATTTTTTGTAACGCACGCAAATTTCGATTAAGACGCGTCGCCTTTATGTTTTATTAAATGTAGTTTATGGAACTGACTGTACTTTGAGTGCGAAAAAATTCGCCTTTGATTTGAGATTTCGCAAAACTTTTATTATGCCTTATGATGTGTTGCATTTTATTGCAGACAGATTATTATCTTTGTGTTCTTTTTATACCTTTTGTCTATGTTTTAGATTTGTGGTTTTCATTTAATTTGCAATCGATCTGTCAGGCAGGATTTCTCAATTAAATGTAACAAAACTATCGATTGATTTCAATACTCTTCCTAAGATATCTCTAAACACGACACAACAGCATAGCTTGAAGCTCTTCTCACGTGCGAATTAGAAATCCAAAATATTATAAATAGGTACCAATCTATATACGGTACTAAGGTATTGTCAAATTGCTGCACCTGTCATCTAACACCAAGTACGTACCTACCTAATAATAATTTCCCAAAAAAGCAATAAGAAAACAAAATTTCGCACCCAAAAAAAACAATACACACGTAACCCGCCATTTGGAATCCCATCAATAACGGTTCCGCGCCTTTCACCCTCCCTCCCCACTTTCGACAAATTACCCCCCCGCGTCAAGTATGACGCAATTATTGGCGCGATCCATCATCCCAGACGTGTGACACAACTAAATAATTTTCGGGTTAAACATTTAATTCTGTGGGGTAAAACAACGTCGCATTCACAGGGTTGATGTATGGGTGTGTTAGCGGCTTTATTTTATATCAATATTATGTTTACATTCGCTTTATAGGTACCTAGCGATTTTGAGTTTTGCAGAGGCGTATATACAAGACGCAAAAACACTACTGATACGTTACATACGCTGTTTTTTTTTAAATACGTATCATTTTTATTTTAGATATTACCACAGCAAGTACCTAAATTAAAATTAAAAATACACATTAGACTTTTGCATCTTCCTACTAGCCTTTTCCCAATTATCTTGGGGTCAGCTTCCAGTCTAACTAGATACGGTTGAATACCAGTAGGTATTTTACACGGAGCGACTGCCATCAGAACTCTGCAACTGGGTAACTGGGCACTGTCGATAATCTTAAGGTTAGACTGGTTGTCAGACTTTCGGGTCTCTGACCTCCCGTAACGACCATCATAGGTATTCTTATGACACCCGGGACCGACACGGTTTAGCGTACTCTCCTAGGCACGCAGGGGTTATTAGACTTTTGCAAATTTATTGAATAATCTCATAACATGTTTACACATGAGGACAACATTATTACGCCACGTTTAATTACATAATTTTCCTGACACAGTAATAAGGTTGACTTTACTAAAAGAAACTAGTCTTGCGCTCGTCTATTTCCTTCATTAATGACATGACGACTTTCTATTTTTCCCGGGAAAGCCGTCTGACCTTTGCAACCCTTACGGAAATCTTACTTTATTACATCAATATCATTTCCCGTGTACGACAAGAGCAAAGTCACCTTTTGATTGTGGTTAGGAGAACTATCAGAGATAGTCATTATGTATTTATGTTGTTTGTAACATTATTTGCTACAAACAAGTTTTTCCTACGACTTTGTACTTACATAAAAAATCATCTTTACACACAAACTCAAAAAACTGATTAGCAGCATACTTAAGTTACGAAAAAATATTTTTTCCATTATCATCGTTGAAAGTACTCATAGCCAAAAAGTAAAATAAAGTCTGCATACTAAACAAAGTTTATCCATCTTTATTGCTCTACTGAAAACTGTTCGAAAAACAAATTATCCCAGCATCTCTGTACAATAGGGTTTTCTAATATCGCGGCGAACAAAGCGCCCTTTGGGCTCGCCCCATTCAGTTGCCGGCAATCCGTCAAGAGATGGCGCCACAATGGGGGATTAGCTGTCGTTATTACACCACCTTTGTGGCTGGAGTTCGTGTTATGATCGAGAGCTGAATATTAGGGATTATCACGGCTTCCCCATTTCTTTGAGAGTATGGGGTGACATGGTATGGGGTTTTGGGTTTCAATTTGTGTTTGGTGTCTTTATGGTGGTATAGAGGTCTTGAAGTACTTGATAGTCCGGACTCCGGGAGCTAGTTGTTTGTCTCTTGAAATCTACAGAGCCAGGATTTTGCCGTGTAATATTGGCACAAAACAGGTGAATTCACCCGATATTAAATGCTTTATAAATTATGTCGTGAACCAAACCAGTGGCGTTTTGACGTTCCCGAAACATGCATGTACATAAGTAAAACCGTCCACACTCAAACAAAAGTGTTGTCCACAAAAGTTATTATATGAAAGTAAACAGAAATATTCATTCGATAATACTAAAAGAGTACAAGGGTAGTTGCAGGGGGTGTAATAATGCCCGGCTTACACTGGTATTACCATTGCGGAAGACGGCTAATATTTGTATGGTTTAGGATCAGTGCACAATGGACTTTGCACATCAAGAGACATGATTGACATTTGATCAGTGCACATGAAGAGAGCTTTGATAATATTAGTATTATATAAAAAATTGTCGCAATGTTTGTTCTACTTGAAATTACATACATACATAAACTCACGCCTTTTTCCCATGTGGGTAGGCAGAAACTATAGAACGCCACATGCTACGACTCTTACATACCCCTTTCGCTTCATCCACATTCATACATCTTGTCATACACGCACGCCGGTTGAGAGTACTACGCACCTGACCTTTGTGAAGAACATCACCAATAACATCGATGTATGTCCTTCTTCTACTTGAAATTATCATTACCAATATCTAACTATTATCCGTTCCAAATGTTTTAGGACCTTTTGGAACTGCGTCACGCGGCGGTGATTAGATGTAGTGTTAGAAAAATACATGATACATCACATAACGTTTGTATTCCCCGAAAGGTTGGGCAGAGGTGTTATTAATACCCTCATTGCGCCGTTAGGTTTAAGTCCCATGTAATGGGGGGCAGGCCTATTGCCATCAACCGGGCACATGTCCAAATTCCGGGCTGCCACTGAGGAATTCCACACGGAATAACCCAATAACATTTTGTCCGACCTGGAGAATGAACCCAAGACCTCACGATCAGCAGCCGCGGTTGCCACCACTAGACCAACGAGGCTGTTAGAAATAAATAATCAGGTGAATTTAATCAGTTGGTAAACGGCACTCCATTCTAAAATGTCCTATCCTTACAGCATTTGGAACGAGCAATACATAATATTAATGCTGCCTATGAACTTTAGTTAATCTGTAAACTTCTGAGTGAATTTTGTTAGTTTCATCATTCTAAGAGCGCTTTTCAAGAGTTAATAGACTACTATTATTTTTTTCAAATTGACGATTTCTACTTCTGTTAAAATATCGGTCTCTAAGCTCTCCGACTACTATAAGATTTTCTCGTCGAAGACTACTTATTCAATATTATAATACCTATTACGTTTACATACTTCGGTTAGGTACATTTATTTTTATTAATGTTTGGCTGAGAGCAGTGGTGGCCCAGTGGTAACGGCCCCGACTTACGAGTTGTATTCGTGGGTTCGAACCCAGCCAGGCGTATTACTTTGTGTAATTTATTTCATCACCACTGCTCTCAAAACGGTGAAGGAAAACATCGTGAGGAAACGGCATGTCCTAGAACCAAAAATTCGAAGACATGTGACATCTACCAACCCGCACTGGGCCCGCGTGGTGGATTACGGCCCATTCCCTCTCACAGAGAGCAGGCCTGTGTCCCAGCAGATACATTACATACACATATACATATGAAATTATAGGCTGATGATGAATGTTTGGCTCACCATTGACTACACTATCTCATCTGATGGTAAGTGAAGATGCAGTCAACGATGGTGCACGCTTTCCTAGAAGACACACATTCAATCTAAATTAGAAAATTAATATTTTTTTAAAGAAATTAATATTTTCTTTTCCAAATCCAATATTATCTGAACGCGTCTCCATGTTAAACTCGGCTCAAGAGCAATCAGTCTTAACGACACAATACACACGACGTGTTCTCCCCCAAGTTTGATTAACACACAGTTATGTTTAAGGCTTCTGTCTCATCGTGTACACCATACCTTATATCCAGCTGTGTTAGTTGCCATCTTGTCTCATATTGATATATGGAGTTGGAAAATACTTCACAAGAATAATGGTCTTACAATATTTAGGAATTAGAAAATAGATACTTGGACGTTACGATAACTCGTTCTGCCTAGCCTTTTCCCAACTACATTGGGGTCAGCTTCCAGTCTAACCAGATGAGGCTGAATACCAGTATTTTATACGGAGCGACTGCCATCAGACTTCCGCAACTCAATTACTGGGCATTGCCGATATCCTAAGGTTAGACCGGTTGTCAGACTTTCGGGCTTCTGACTACCCGTAATGACTGTCATAGGTAATCGTATGACATCCGGGACCGACGGTTTAACGTGCTCTCCAAAGCACGGACGGGTCTCAATGTGTAAAGAACGGTCACCCATCCACGGACTGACCGCGGCAAGCGTGGCTTAACCTTGTCAATCATTTATGGTCCGCACTGTTGTTAATTAGCCACGAACGACGTTACGATAACTATCTTATTAAATAGTTTCAGATTGCATACCAACATCTAAGATGTTATTTGGGAAGAAACAGTCGGCTTTGATTTAAAAAGTGGTTAATATATCCACTGTAGAAGTTTTACCTGCCGGGGCTCAGCGTGAGATAATTTTGCCGTCGCATTATGTCGTGCCGAGGCGAGATAATGTATGGCTTATCTGGTCTCGGCATGAGATAATGGCACGACAAACTTAATTATATCACGCTGCGTATGTTAGGTTTGCTGGTTTTTAAGAACTGCCAAAAGAATATATTACACAACAAAAAGTTATGAGGGACTTTTCTCTTATGACTTTGTGATGCTCTCTAACAAGCTTTCGTACTCCATTTTTATTCATCTACCCACATCCAGAACATAAAGTTTGTTTTAAAATATCTCTCAAGTCGTAATTTCGTTTGTACGCAAAACTTGGATTAAAATGCACTAAAAATTACTGAACTGATCCAAAGTTATAATACAAAAAACGTCAAAAAATGCATTAAATCACAACGGAAAATTGACTAAGCTCTCATGTTATGTAAACACTCGTGTTTCTGTCTTTTTCATATGACAAAATTTTATAATTTACGACATATCATATACAGAAAATTTTGTTTATAATATTGTCACGGAATGAAAATTATAAAAGTATAATTTATTGTCTGGGTAAACATAACAATCGTATATATACTAATAAAACGTGTCAGCAGCAAAATAATTGGGCCGGAAAATTATTATAATATTATAAATAGTTTAGTCTGGGTGTAATTTTGTACGTGTCGTACGGGAACAGACCGCGGTCGTAACTCATAATTCTGTTTATAGCGTCGTTGCATCCTTGATACTTGCATACGTTGTAGAAGGAGATTATATTATTTTGAGTTTTGAATGACAACTTGCGCTCGCAGTCAAGGAAATGAGGACAAAATCTGTTTAACCCAAGCAAACCGAGGCCAGAATAATCTAAGATAAAGAAGACTGAAAGAAAGATTATGAAAAAATGTTTTATTTTCTCAAAAACTGAAAAATACTTAATGATTAAGATGATTTTATATTCATATATTGGCATTTACGAGCTAGTCACTACACAATAGGTTTTGCAATCTTCACTAACGAGCTTTTTTCTCCGAATAACAGTTCAATATGTTTTTTTTTAAGTTTTGAGATCTAATCTTTGTCCGAGTTTAAAACGAGATACAAAAAATATTACAACTAATTGTACTCTTCGCATGCAAAACAAAGGTTCATATGTGAACATACACTACATTGTATTTAATGATAAAAAATAGTCAGTTATCTTTCTGATAAGTGCTACTAATGAATATTTGTCGATGCTCATTGAGGCTAAAGATGCTATCATACCTGTCAATTTTTAAGATGCATATCGCATTCTTCATTGCCACTGAAAGGCTTATTAAGTGAAAATGTTTAAATGCATACGGAGATAAAAACACATTATAACAAAGATGTTGACTATAACGGCTTGTCAATTTAAATGGTTCTGCTGTACTGTTACTAACGATGTATAAATGATAGCAGGTTGTCATCTAATAATAATGATAGACTATTTTTGTGTCAACAAAGTGCACTAGATACTATCGCACAGCTGTCAAAATTCTTGTAGAAATAAAAGTAGCGACTATAACACTGAGATCTCCTAGGACTGTTTGTTATAAAAGTTCGGGGAAACTTACGTTGAACAGTAGACATCGTTTCTGACAAGGAAGATTTTGTAATTGATTATTATTTTTGATTACACAGCAAAAAAGCAAGAAATTCATTATTTACGTTATTTAAAATTCTACGAATTATACTTGTACTAAACACTTTAAGGTCGATTTTACCAACGTCGAATAGCGTATATCCAAGGAATAAGTTAGACATTGTGACAGCTTTTTATAGAAATTCTGTCAAAACGGCTAATTTATTCCATGAATAAATGCTATCCGACGTTGGTAAAATTGGGCCTTATTCGTTTTAACATACATACATACATAAACTCACGCCTTTTTCCCATGGGGGTAGGCAGAAACTATAGAACGCCACATGCTACGACTCTTACATACCCCTTTCGCTTCATCCACATTCATACATCTTGTCATACACGCACGCCGGTTGAGAGTACTACGCACCTGACCTTTGTGAAGAACATCACCAATAACATCGATGTATGTGTCCTTCTAGGACGTCCTCTACTCGTTTTAACAACTTACAAATAATACGGGACTGGGAAAGGTAATTAAAATATCAAAATCACTCGATCCAAACACAAATGGATAAAGATTTTATTGTACTTGATAATAAAATAATTCATATAAATAAAAAGTTCTTGTTTATTTCGACATAACCAAAACTTGATGACATGACGTGCAATAATTTGATAGTTTTATTGGTTATTGCCGAGAAAATATCATGAAAAGGCGGTCTGTTTTACGATTTATTGTTTATTTTATATTTTGTTTCCGTCTTAAATAAATTACCAATTTTTTTCTTATCATTAGCAACAGATTCTTTCAAACTCTTTTGATCTTCTACCCCAGTTAAATTGGTCCGTTAATTTCTTCTCGTAGATTTGTATTAAAATGTTTTTAGTGTTAATATTATATAATGCCCAATTAATGTCAACACTAAAGAGTTGGGGTCGCAAGTGTTGCAGACTACACAAAGCAGGAAACATAGATAATGTAAAAGTAAATTATGAACAGTTACTACGAAGGAAATACGCTTCAGTTGCAAAGACGTAAAAAACAAGGTCTAATAATATGTGTAGTAATGTGAGTTTTTTATGAACACTAACAATGATGTAGGTTGATTAATAAAAAACACTTTATTAGTTAGTGTCGGGTCGATTGTAAAAAAGTGAGTGTCACCTCGTTCAAAATTACATACAGAAATGAAATTGGCGCATATTTGATGGTTAAACGAACTTACCTGAAGTGATGTTCGACCATAATTATACAAGACGTCACATCCGAAAGATTTATAAGTCACCCAAACCCTATGATTCCAGGATTAATCGTATTTCCCCGAATTTTGTCATGAAATAGGTTCTTCTTCTCTGAAAATAATGACAAGAGCATAAACAAACTTGGTAACATAGTGGGGAAGGTTCTATGTAATCAATTTAATTACCTTTAATATATTTTTTAATTTTAGCTCTAAATATTGTGCGATGCGTAGTACATTAGAAAGTGAACTACCAAGTGAATTAAATAAATCTTTCGGATGTGACGTCGTAGTATAATAACAGCTATGCTAATAATTATTCGGCTTACTTTGAGTTTTTATAACATTGCATTTTTTATTGTCTAATTTTTAATTACAATTTTTTGTTGCAATATTTTTTTCTTCATCTCATTATGATGGAACTAAGATAAGACTCATTATACGCATTATTTTAAGACTGATACCGTTGGAAATAAGTGCCCGTTACCCGTTAATACATATTATAAGTCACATGTTTACTTTAATGATACTTTTTTAAAATAAAACATCTATAATGACTATACATACATACATAGCACAATAAGCCCATTATTGTCCCACAGCTGGGCACGGGCGTCTTCTCAGAAAGAGAAGGGTTGAGGCCTCAGTCCACCTCGCTAACCTGGTGCGGGTTGGCAGACTAAACACACTATCGAGAACTTTATGAAGCTTTCTCAATTGTGCATAACATGTGAGCAAATTCCTTACTATGTTTTTCCTTCACCGTTAACGCAAGTTATAATCAAATTTTGATCTGAATTCGAAAAGTCGAAGATACGGACCGGGATCAAACTCAGACCTTCCTGGATGGAAGGGAAGCGTTCAACCGCTAAGCTATCATTACTTACATAAATGATATAGATACACCGGTGTAAAAATTACAACTCCCAGATAAAAAAATTTAAGAAAAAAAATATTTTTTTACGTCACACCTATTTTCGTTAACAAACAAACCCTCCACTGCTCCGCCAAACCTAAGTCTGTGTTAATAACAAAATATAGCTATCCAATCAACAAGTTCAATTCAAGTTAATAAGTTTTGTCTGAGAGTTAATCTTCCGGTCACCTAGAGCTGTGTCTCCCACGGATTACATTGGCAATCTAATCAAACTTGCTAGACTGTTCTACGGTTTATGAGCCAATGGATTAGGGGTTATTATTATTGTGTGTAGCACGCTTAATATTGCGACGGAGTTATTGTAATTTCTCTGTAGTTAAATAGATAGGTAGGTTTAAGGGATTGTAGATTAGAGTATTTTATATTAATTTCAACTTGATACCTGACGCGTTCCTGAGAAAGAGGGTCTTGACAAACAGACATATTATACTTTGACATTTGTAATGGTGAAATCGTAATTTATTTGGTTTTTTTTTTTTTTTATTTTGACATTTAACATTATACCTATATACAGGGGAATTGCAAATATATTTTACTTTTTAATAAATTAATTGGGTTACTGTTTTAATAATGTTTTATATTGTAATTCTTTTAATTCTTAATTCTATTTAGGTGTAAATTTTCAATATGATGTAAAAATTGTTACTGAAATAAATGAAATGAAATGACAGACAGACAGATAACGAAGGGATCCTATAAGGATTCCTTTTTTCTTTTTGAGGTACCGGTAAACTTGGGTTACTTTGAATCCTGGGGTAACTTTGATAAAAAAATGGTTTTGTAATAAAACTCAAATTGTAGAAATTCTGAACGCATTCTTCCTATTATTTTTTTACGATTGGCAGCATCAAACGTCACTGTTAGCGTGTGATTAATCTCAGTGGGTGGATCATTGCCGGTTGATGAAAAATTATTAAAAATATGTCAGTAATAGTTTTGTGTAAGTATTTATTCCTTATTGGGGTTACTTTCGAATTCCTTAGAAAAAAAGGGATGTATCAAAGTTTCATAGTTTAACATTTATTACCAACATTTTTTTTTCTCAATAAGTAATAAGAAAAATTATAATTTTACTCAAGAAGTAGTTATCATAAACAAAATCGATATTTGCATGTTTATTTTATTTTTTTGCTCTCTTATTTCAAGAGAAAAATACATTTCAATTTTGAAATTGATCAAAGTAACCCCGGTTTACGTTACGGAACCATAAAAAAGATGAAGGTATGTGATATTGATATTCTTTGATGTTACTTAGCTATAAGAGTTTTTAAGAAATGATGTTACCTATGCGTTTCTACTGTATACACAATACATAAAAACATGATAAAGAAGTATCAACTACTCTATTGCTTTAACAAGAAATACTCCAAAGAATTGTCACATGTTTGTTTTCAAAAGTACAAAAATATTCCTAAACAAATCTAAATATATAATTACGCACAAAAAACATCTTGCACTTTGATGACGTCTCACGGGATTTTACCCCTTCTGAAATCGTAAAAATAAAGTTCATAAAATACGAATTACCGTCTGTCTACCCTTAGTCTGTATAGGCCATTTGAATTCATAAATAAGCCCTTCAGAAATAAACAAGACAAAAAACACCCCAACAATTAACAAATTGGTGGCAGTTTAGGGTTAATTTTAACCGCTTCCTACTGTTGTTATTTGAGCGGTACTTTTTTAAAATTTACTGCAGTAATCTGAGTCTTGAAACAATAAATAGTGACAATTATAGTCGAAATATAGGTGGTTTATATTTAGAACCCTTTTTGATGTGGCAGAAACCAAATATATTCAACCAGATGTCACCTGCGGTTTTGCTTGAAAAATAATAACAGAACAAGAAATAAATGCTAAAATTTTATGACAAAGTTAGGTTATAGTCTATACTTTCAGTAATTTCAAACTTAAAACTATATTTAGAGCTCAATTCACACACGTAATAGTTAAGTAAGCGAGTTAACTAGCCGAGTACGTATGTCTTTTTATGTTTGTATGTCTGTAACGAGACTCAAATTGTTTTCTTTCTTTCTTTCTAGTACGCGAGTTAAGTAGAAAACCTCATTTTGACGTATACTGGCGAGTTAAGTTCAGTACTTGCTCAACTAAGTTCACTAAATCGACAATTTAACTCACTACTTGACTAATGTGTGTGTAAATCGGGCGTTGAACTAATAAACTTGATATTTAAAATATTAGTAACACATTTGAATTAAGTAATCAAATATATATTTTATTTAAATTCCACATGAATATTCAAATACATCATGTCAACACCTCTGTGTTCATATCCTGTGTTACTTAATTTATTTATAATTAAACAAAGGTGATTATTTTTTTGCAATATAAAATTAGTTAATTAATCAATGAGAAGGTATATACTAATTTTATTAATGTGTATTTATGTAGGAACTAATTTTAGTAGTAGGTAGTAGTAGAGCTCCTTCATATCATTTTTGAACCCAGTGCATAATATCAGCAAGTACATTGGGCACCCGCGCAAACGCTCAACGAGTATTCCCAAGAAGGGGTGATGTCGCGCAGGCGGCCGGTCATAAAACAATCAGCCAAAACCTCCTCTCCTCAAGTCTTCTTCTTCTTCTTCCTGCCCTTATCCCGCACTAGGTGGGGTCGGCACAACATGTATTTTGTAAATCCATGTTGTTACAGGTTTTGGCTTATTGTTTTATGACCGGCCGCCTGCCGTCCCCGCATAACGCCCCGGAGAACACTCAACGAGTATCCCCAAGGAGGGCCTTGGGGATACTCGTTGAGCGTTCTCCTGAGCTCCTCAAGTATGGTGGTAATACTTCTCCGGACGAGCTCTTTCATAAGAAACTCTACTACTACTAAAACATTTAAACCCTTCCTCGCAACTTATTTTTTACAAACCAAACATCTGTTTGTTATTCAATCTATTTCGGTCCATCCCCTGTCATTGTGCCTCAATTAAGGCGCATATTCATTTTAATGGCCAGTTATATTTCTATGTATGTACTTTGAACATTTTTACGCGATGTTTTTTGCCGTAATTAGGTATTTAATTGAGTAATTTATTGGTGTGTAGCAAGCTTTATGGCTTGTTATGGGCAGACATGGACCGCACGCACGACAAACATTTTATTTAGAAATTCTCTCGTTATATTTATTAATTACCTACTTCAAATTAACTGGTGAAACTTCACAGAGTGTCTTTTAATCAGTCGAAGTAGTGACTGGTCCTGCCATTGTTGTTTGACAGTAGTGCATTGTTATTTGACAGTTGACGTATCACTTCACTTTGATTAAAAATACAACGAATCATTAATAGAGGACAAATTCAAATAAAAAATACCTAAACTTTAGTTACATAACTACATAACACACACCTACTACGTGCATGTTCAATAATTTGCGCAAACCAATAATTGCGCAAACCAATAATTTGCGCAAAAATACTTGCTAGTTGATTTTGCGCTTAACGCCAAGTACAACACTCGTGTAAGCTATGCATTACACTAGAATAAAAAACGCCAACATAAAATGTAATCATCTCCCCTCTAGATCAAACTATACTTCAGCCGTTCTCTCCAGTATTTCTACAAACTACCAAACTTTTAATACTCATATAGTAGAGCTTCCAATACTTTAATATCTGCAAGCTGACCTACATTGCGGATAAGCGCCGGTCGTGTGCACTAGGTTTAAGACGACCGACATTGCATCTCAAGTGTTACTCTCCTTTGAATTTACGTCGATGTGTATAAGGGTTTATGTTAATATTTGCTTTGGTTTATTATGAAGATGTTTGATAAAATTATGTGTGTGTGTGTTATCTTAAATATTGTGATATTGTTTTTATGACAGGTCTGGGTAGATTATTAGACCTACTACGAAAGATGGTCTAAGAAAAACCCAGGTTCTAAGATAGCCTCGTCTCTTTTTGTTATATGACGTTAGAAAGTGATGGGTATATTTCAAATCTGGGTTTACCTTGTCTTGGTGTAAATCATCTTTTGTAATAAGAAGGATAGAGTTTTCTGATATGCTTGAGATTTGTTTCCAATAAATAACGTATTTATTTAAGTTAGATACGATAGAAATATTCCTATGTTCACATAAAAAATCGAAGCTGATACCATCAGAAGATTCTAGCTTCGAATCCTGGAATGGTCGCCATATGTAATGGTACGTGTTAAATGGAAGGCAGTTGGGATTACACTAGGTTTAAATAATATGTTATAAGACATGAGTAGGTATATATTTATTAGGTATATTACGTACAACAATATTCTTTTGAAATTTTTTAACAAACTGAAACCTTATTTGCGCAAGTCGAAACTGTAGTTAACGACGACACTGATATGTTAACTACAGTTGTAATACAAACAAAGTACGGTTTCTTCATGTCGAATGTTAATTGAAATAGAAAAAACATACACCTCACTCTTCGTTTTATTCATTCACCGCTCACTTAGCGCAACTCACTTTTCCCAACACTAAATAAAATAAAAACTTAACCCGTTGACTGACTAAAACGCCGACCAAAAATAGTTAAAACAATAAATATATTTCACGTCACTCACGTGTCGTAAATATAAGACAAGACAAAATTAAGCGAAATATGGTTATTGTCATATTATGTCGCATGACAAACGAAAGCGGTTTTAATATGTTTCGAAAATAGAACTGAAAGCTTTGGGCCACTGAATTGGATATGTTAAGTGTCAAGTTTCTTATGCAAATAAATTTTAGTTACAATATTATGATTTTGAACAAAGGAAGAGTGTTTCTTTATGTTGAACTCTTTTAAAGATAATCTGTCAGTAGGCCTAGCACGAACGTTTGAAGAATAATGGTCAAAGCACACATATCAACTCGGAAAGGGATCGTCACCGTATCGCCTTTCGCCTCGCCGTCAAACAGGCGTCTACCTAACGTAAGCACGTAACCAAAGCGGATCAGCAGCTCCGATACGTCGACTCGGCTACGGCAAAGCGACGCCGCGCTTACGGCTCGCAGTGACAGTAGTGTGCTGCAGGCAGGCCGCGGGAGTGATAAGAGGGGCAAGGGTGGACGAAGAGACGTAAGCTCGGGTACGGAGAGACGTAAGCGCGGGAACTGCAAGTTGACCAAGCACCGCACCGCAGTTCGTGAGCTTGTCCCGAGGCGAGGCGATTACGTTACGATTCCGATTAGTGTGCGTTGCAGTAGGGAGTTTCATACAAAGAACTAGTGAACTACAAAGATACGGTGACGAACCCTTTCCGAGTTGATATGTGTGCTTTGACCTTAAATGACGACACGTTTGGTGCAGTGGCTGAGCGATTGACCTCTGCGCTACGGGTCGTGGATTAGATTCCAGCACGGATCAAATATTTGTATGGTCTACAAATAGTTGTTCCAGGTCTGGGCGTTTATGCATGTGAAGATTTGTGTCTGTAAACGCACCCACGATACAGAAGAGATCCTAGTGTGGGGCAACGTTTTGCTAATGTTAGCGAATTTTGAATTTAAATTACAATTGCCTTATAACATTTTGTTTGATTATTTCGCGTCATGCACAATTTGTATTATACATAGATATGGATAAAGTTTTCTATTTAAATAGTATGTTGAGAAACGAGCATTTCTGATTCAAAATTCAAAATTTGACGACACGTTTGTTGTAGTGGTTGAGCGATAGGCTTCTGCGCTACGGGTAGTGGGTTCGATTCCCACACGGAACAAATATTTGTATGGCCTACAGATAGTTGTTTCGGGTCTGGGCGTTTGTGTGTGTGAAGATAAGTGTCTGTAAGCGCACCCACGATACAGGAGAAATTCTAGTGTGGGGCAACGTTTTTTTTTTTAAAAAAACCACTTATATTACCGTTAAGTTTACGTTAGTAGCTTGACAGCATTCGGCCTAGGCCTACTAAGTCTGGGAGTAAATCATAACGCAGTCGTAATTTAAGAAAAAGTTAAATAATGAAATAGATGTATTAGACTAACAGCAATTATATAGAAGAATAATAATTAATTGTATTAAATGGACTATAGGTGAGTACAAGAATATCTAATATACCTATATAACATCACGCCTTGTATTCCCCAAAGGGTTCAGCAGAGGTGTTTTTAGTACACCCTCGTTTCGCCAGTTATGTTTAAGTCCCATGTAATAGGGGGCGAGCCAATTGCCATTAACCGGGCACAAATCCAGACTCCTGACTGCTACTGAGGAATTCCTAATGTAAAAACCCAATGACACTTTGCCCGACCTGGGGATCGAACCCAGGACCCCGTGCTCAGCAGTCGCGCTTGCGACCACTAGACCAACAAGGCAGTCAACTTATTTCTCTTCGCAAAATATATTTACTTACAGACACTTTAGTAAAACTGGCTTTGAGGACTTAATTGCTGTGTACAAATGCAAATGTCAGCTTAATGAAGCTCGTTGACAAATCAATGTCTTTTTCTACTAAACTTAAACCTTCATCTCGTGAATTTAGATATCCTTAGCCGCTAGTACTGGAGGCAGTATTCGAAGTATAACGTATAAGAGTACAGGTAGACGCGCGCGCAGGCTAGACCCCCGCGGCGCAGGCGCATCTTGATGCGCCTAACGAGCGCCCGAACAATGTCTCTATTAGCTTATTCTGGAGTTTTAGATCAGGACAGGAGAAACTATGGAGAGGTTTATTATGTTATATTTTGAAGTAACAACTTGGTGAAGGATATGGTTATTTTATTAAAACCGAAAATTCACTTAAATACGGTTTTTAAATCATTTATAATTTTTAAGTAATTCGGTGTGGATCAGAATTTTATTATCACTTGCGTTAACGATGAAGGAAAAGCACCGTGAGGAAACCTGCACACCTAAGAGGGCTCTATAAAGTTCTCGATGGTGTGTAGTCTGCTAACCCGCACCAGGCCAGCGTGGTGGACTAAGGTCTAAACCCTTCTCACTCTGAGAAGCGGCCCATGCCCAGCAGTGGGACAGTAATGAACTAGTTATGTTATGTAAGTAATTCCATTTTAACGGTGAACAGTGGTTTTCTTACTTTTTGTTCGGTAGTAGGTACGGTCAGCAACGAAAGTTGCTTAACACTGTTATTTTTACATAACATCTAAATTGACCCAAAATTATTCGTTACACTGCTTTTCTGCATTTTCATGTAATAGTCAAAAGTTTGTGTTATTTTACTGTTACATGTGTTCCGATTAAAGAATATTATTGTGTTCAGTTATGATTTAAAAAACTGAAGTGTTAACATACATTTGTTGCTGACTGTACCTAAAATAATATTAAGGTAATATTGATCTGAATTATTATTACAGTCTTATCTATTAATGCGGCTTTAAAAAAATACATTGAGTATGGATACATTATGTTGTATTATTCTTATACATTGTAATTAGATACAGCCAAGTAAGGAAAACAATAATAATTAGTAAGAATTTCCGTTATAAAACAATACTAATTGTGAATCAGAGAAGTAATAAGAAGCTGTGAAATAGCTAGAAGTATAGTATATGCATGAGTCATTGTATAGTTTATCATAATATTAAATAATTATTACTATGAAGTCATCAACATTGTTTATTATTACTACAATAGCACTTAATAAGAAACAGGTGATTTCGCTTGTATCGTGCATTATTCTTAAGGAACAGGAATTTTAATAGGATTTTCCTATTAACTACTTCGTTGGCCTAGTGTTGGCAAGTGCGACTGCTGATTGAGTGGTCCTGGGTTCGGTTCCCAATTTGGGCAAAGTGTTATTGGGTTTTTTCGTGTGGAATTCCTCAGTAGCAGCCCGGTGTTTAGATTTGTGCCCGGTTAAGGCAATAGGCTCGCCCCCAATTACATGGAACTTAAACATAACGGCGAGATTAGGGTTTTACTATACACCTCTGCCTACCTCTTCAGGGAATACAGGCGTGATGTTATGTTTATGTATCGAGGTATGACAGGATTACGACTTATCAATTATTACACATCTTGGTGTCAAAGATTATCAAGTCCAGATATAGGCATTTAATGTTTTGATAATTGTGCATATCACGATACCCGAAATATTACATTAACATATATACATAATTAGCCCATTTTTGTCTCACTATTGGACACGGGCCTCTTCTCAGAATGAGAAGGATTTAGGCCTTAGCTTAGGCCCTAACATAATTAACAAAAATATATCGACGCTCGGCAGTGTAAACCTCGTAAATCAAAATTTTCTTCAAAAGCGTTTTATTTGTTCTTTAGATTGATAACAACGTCATACACGTATTAGTTCAACAAAATTTCAATTCAAATTCTTCTAAGCTATCTATGACGTACGATGACAAATTTGTATGAACATTTGACCGGCCATATTTTTTTCAGGAGGCAGCTAATCAACCTCTTTTAAAAATTTGTATTTTACACATACATGGTTTTCACTGCCGACCGTTGATAAACACAAATAAAAAATACAATATAATATTACTGAGCCTAAAACACAAATAAAAATTACAAATGCGACTCCACATATTCTTCTGTCCGATGAAACAAGAACCGATCCCCTTACTCCACTATGCAAATAAAGTTAGTAGCAAAAACAAAGCGAAACACGGTAATTACACTTGGTGGAAAATTAACTGACATCGATACGGCGTACATGCGCTGGCCTGCACGGTATGGACGTAATGAGTCGAGATATCGAGCCTTAGTGCACGCCAATGTATTTAGAGAAACATTTTTTTTGCACTGAAGTACATTTTAATGGGAACAATTAAATGATTTTAGTTGGAATGAGTGTTAGGTGTTTTTGTGCACGCCAGTATTGCTATCATGGTGAAGCAATATTCAACAGAATGGTTATTAATAATGACAGTCTTATACACGGTGGCGAAATTAAGTGTCAACAAGCGATTATTTTGTCAAAAATGATAGATATTAAAAAAAACGACTCATATTCTGTTATTATGATAGTTAAATCTGTACGTAAACTATAATAGGTACACTATCACCTGCGAATTTAGAAGATTGATAAAAAAACAGCTTTAAACGTATCTACATAAAACAAAACTAGCCCATTACTGTCCCACTGCTGGGCACGGGCCTCTTCTCAGAATGAGAAGGGTTCTAGGCCTAGTCCACCACGCTGGCCTGGTGCGAGTTGTCAGACTGCACGCACCATTGAGAACTTTATGGAGCCCTCTCAGGTGTTCAGGTTTCCTCATCCTTATCTACAATAATATTTAAATTCCTCTTACGAACAGAATAATCATCCTATATCTACTCTAACACATCTATTATAAGACAGCAAAATACAAATTGACTAAGCCGAGGGCACCAAAAAACGCAGCTATATTCGTCTACTATTTATAAAATAAAGAAACGCGATCTTTTCTGCATTTGAGGGTTAAGTTAACCCTGCGATAGCCACATAAATCTGCTGCAAAAGGGTTGTAAATCCAGCCAACCCCTTCCAAGAGTAGTGATGGACGATCGCCATCATATTTTGACCTCTTACCTCCCTTTGACGTCTACACAATGTGGGGTGAAAAGGGGGTATCGCATGGAGAGATAGGGGTCTCAAATAACTGGCCGATATGTATAAACACGAATAAAAATTTCAAGGAGAACTGAAGATGTTTCGTTTTACCCTTTCTAGTCTATTTTGTAAATTGATATTGGTTTTTGGGACCGTTTATCTTTGGAGGGTGTAAAATTTTAATTTGATTTCAATATAATTGCCTTTCGCGAATGCTTTAAAAATATCAGTAGATAGAATTTGAAAAAATACCATGTATAATTAATCTTTAAGCCAAGTTCACATTGCTAGAGAAAATCTATCAAGGCCTGGTCAGACAAAGAGCATGGCTGGGTGTAATATTCACGTCGCGTGTTGATCACGTGCTCTTGGCGTGCGGGTTACTATGATAATGTATGGAAGACGCCACTCGAAGCTTGGCGTGGTGTGGCAGTCTCTGTGTGGCGTCTTCCATATATTGTCATAGTAATTCGCACGCCAAAAGCACGCGATCAACACGCGACGTGCATATCGCACCCAGCCACGCCTTCTGTCTGACCAGGCCTTTAGTAGCAGTTACGCTATCACTTCACAATTTACCCACTTTTATAAAATATGTTTTTAAGTTCATTAATCCTTTCATATCGGACCGTAAACGTCCACTGCTGTACTCTGTACATGGGCCTCTTAAGAACTGCTACCATAAACTTAATTTTAAGTAGAGTATGGTAAATCAGGTTTATCTTAGTTATGTTACAAAACATAACTAAAATAAACCTGCCTGCCCCGTTGGTCTAGTGGTGGCAAGCGCGACTGCTGATCGTGATGTCCTGGGCTCGATCCCCAGGTCGGGAAGTGTTATTGGGTTTATCCGTGTGGGATTCCTCAGTAGCAGCCTGGAGCTTGGATTTGTGCCCGGTTGATGGCAATAGGCTCGCCCCCTGTTATATGGGACTTAAACATGACGGCTAAATGAGGGTTATTTACACCTCTGCCCAACCCTTCAGGGAATACAAAAGAAGAAGAAATTACAAAAGAAATCATCTGTTTCGAAAATACGTCAATACAATATTGCCACTGTAACAATAAAAAAAGCTAACATTTCTAATCAACAACGAAAAAGTACCTAAATTTTAATCTAGGCAACACAACTACAGAATTCACGGCAGATTCAAAAAAATACAAACAAATATTTCAATCCAATCGGTTTCTATTCCCTTGCCCGTGGGCAATTTTTTACTATTTTTTAGAGTTCCGCAGGTGGAAACGCGGCTTGCCATTAAGGTATTGACGCGGGTAGTCCGCTCCTTTCCGGAACCCGCAATAATTCACAAAGAAAGCCTACCGACTGTATGGGAGCCGTGTTTGGGTACAGAGTAGCCAAAGATATAGAGTAGACGTTATATTGACTTTAATAATATCGGTATAAGAATAGGTACTTCATGTACTGAGTTTGTGCTTTGTAAAGAGGCAGAAGTTAAACATAAAAAAGGTATTAGAGCTTCTTTAAGGTAGTAACCTTTTAATAGTACTTATCTGCAAAAACAGTTTTGCTTCAAATATCTTTATAAAGAACAGGAATAATATTCATAACAATAATTTATTATCAACAGAACCACATTAGGCTTAGTGATATTACAATGTCATAACTTATTATTATATTTTGAAAATTAGAAATGATTATGTCTGAAAATTATTGATTTAGATATGTTTTTGCAGAACTAAGCAACGAAAAATGAAACAAAACTATAAGTAACTTATGATCACTTAAAGTAAATATACACATTAAAAATAATTTTATTATACTTAAAAAACCTCTACCGAGTACTTTTTGAATAGAATTTGAATAAATTATAATACATTATTATTCATTACACGTATTCTAGCATAAAGTGTTGGGAACGCTGTGTGTCTTGTCTTTAAACATTTTTCGTTTACTTAGAGAAGCTCGATACGGTGATACCATTGGTTTGAATTTTGATTTCTTATATTTTGTATGGAAAAATAATAGATAAAAAATGTTTTGGGTACATCATGTATATTATGACATTTTAATGTTTTTTTTGTGTTACGTTTTGTCTATCGTAAGTTGTTTATTACGGAATTATGATTGAAGTATTAGCAAAGTGTATCCGCTTCATTAAATCTAAGAAGGTAGCTTAGATATCATTAGGTATTTTTCAATAATATAAAACAATCGTCAAATGCAAAATTCTTCGATGTTAATATTGAAGGTTAATATATTTTTTAATTTTATCTACCCCTATTACGTGGGACTTTAACATTATTTTTGAAACGGTGTAGATACTAAAAACACCTCTGCTAAATCCTTCGGGGAATACAAGGCGTGATGTTATGTTATGTTAATATTTATCTAACTCTACATTAAAAATAGATAAAACAAAAAAAATCGAACAGATTAAAAATGAAGTGTGTGACGTCTCTGTCGTAACCTACTCTGTGGACATCAAAGACGCCGGCAGTTGGCATAATTCAGCGCATACAGTATGCACTGATCGGCATTTTATCGGCGACGTCGGGGGTTGTTGGCTAGTTTATGTAACTGATACTCTCTATTGAGACGTTTCGCAATATGTTGCTTTGTTAGTACAATTGAGTACTTGCTGTTTTATGTTGTAATTATTAGTTATTGTTTTTTATTTTGAATTGAAAGATAATGTTGTAGCTGCGATTGTGTAAGTTCGCAGAACATTTTGACTTTAAGTTAATGATGTTATAGGTACAATTCTTCCCACGATAACTATCCTTTTGGTACTTACCTACAATTTAAAACTTGTGTTCTTGTTTAATTTAGACTGCCTCGTTGGTCTAGTGGTGGCAAGCGCGACTGCTGATCGTGAGGTTCTGCGTTCGATCCCCAGATAGTGTTATTGGGTTTTTCCATGTGGAATTCATCGGTAGCAGCCCGGAGTTTGGATTTGTGCCTGGTTGATGGCAATAGGCTCGCCCCTTATCACATGGGACTTGAAAATAACGGCGAAATGAGGGTGTTACTATACACCTCTGTCCAACTCTTTAGAGAATACAGGCGTGATATTATAATTTAAAATTATACAGGGTATTATTTACATTAACATTATTCATCATAAAAAGTTTTACAAATAGTTTTATTATTTTATTTAACTTCTATTTTCACATCTTGTTATGTTTGACGTCAAAGTTATAATAATAGGATAATTTACAACATATTAAACAGTAAAAAATGTCACATACACAAATATAAAAACGTAGGCAGGTATCATAAAAATATTATGGTAAGTATTGTAATCTAATACTTTTTGAAATGGGACTATTATATTTGCTAATTATTTTTATTTATGACACTTATAAATTATGTTCTACGTAGAATAGTAGGTATATGAGATTTTTATGAAGCGTTTACTCTATTTAAAATAATAATATATTTATAAAAAATGATGTTAGCGCCGTATAAATATATTTATTACCACTGATTCGATAAAAACTCTGTAATACCTACATAATACAAACAAAAAAAAAACAACTAATTAAAAATATCTTAAGACAAAAAAAGTTACAATATGTGTGTATACGAATTACATTGATCATATTTTCTTATAAATACAAACAAAACACTTCCACAATATACCATAGCGAAGATAAATATATACCGTATCATTCAACCGACTATAATATACGAAATAAAATACATTCTAAGCCATTGTGATGAATGCTATCTAGCTATTGCTAAACAATTCTCCGTTAGAATTATCTAAATCGTCTATTTACATACGTATTGGTTTATTATAATAATATTGTACCAGAAACGCTGAATTTAGATTTTTTTAAATATTCTGTTAACACATCTGGTTATTGTTGATTTGTGATAAAAATACATATACTTGAAACAATGGTTATTAAACATGTTTGGTTAAATCATAAAATCACGTTGACATAATAGACGGCAAGTTTGATAATTATTAAAAAATATTCCTAGAACAATATAGGTACCGGTATAGGTACCGGTAGTGATAAAAAAGAAAGAAATAAAGAAAAATTACTATTTTTGACCGACACAGGTAGCAATAAAATTAATTTAAACAATAATTTTTGTTCAGCGTGAAATCAGTAGATATAGAAGAGATACATGGTCAATATATTTAGGTATTAGTGACTTATAACCCACTTATAACCTAATCTTGTGTGGGAAAAAGTTTTGAACTAAAAAAACACATTTACTAAGTGTGTTTGTTTGTCCCGAAATTTTAATATTAAAAGCGTTAAAAACCTGTCATTGTATATCATTAAGGCCTACAATCATTTATTAAGCGAATCATAATAATATATTAACACAACGCCTTCCAGCTTTCTTTTGATAAAAGAGTTAATTGGCCCAATGTTTGCTCAAATGTTTGTGTTGGTAATAGGGCTTTTTAATAGAAGGTGTAGCAACCAGTTTTTAGCATAATCTTCGATACCGATATTTCACCTATTTATATCATAATTTTAAAATAATTATATTTCACAATTTAAGTACCTAATTCGATATAAAAGTAAATAAGATTGAAAACAAACTCTTGATATGTTTTATATTTGTTAAAGAATGTTTCTGTAACAGTAAAAAAGTATGTTACTTAAATGAAATCTATTCTAATCTAAATTAAACACAACCATTAGATAGCTACACATTTATCAAACTACCCGTGAATCATATTTCAATCTCAATCATTTTAAAAAACCATACAAAATTAGTAATAAATTTTAAAAAAAACGACAACAATCAGCTACCTCACCCTACAATTCAGAAAGCTGATGTAAAAGGCCGGTTGGACACCACTCGTAAATTTATGAAGGTGAAACACGATTATGTAAATACGACTTGTATGTCCAACATATTTGTGATTTTCTCACGAAACACGGCGACATTTGGTCTGCCTATAGTGTCGTTGAACCCGGGGAAATTGGACGTTGGATGCGCATTCTAGAATTGATAAACACTTTTTTTTGTGAAATATTTGACTATTTTTGCTAATTTTATGAAATATTTTTGTGCTGTTTTGGTGCTTTGGCACTTAATTGTAGATTGTATACCTATTTTATATACCTCTTACTGACTCACCTTCAGAACTATCATAGGTAATATGTTAAGGCTAAAAAGGACGACATGTCCATATTACTTACGTGGCTACATAAATGATTTATAAGTGTAGCGGTTCACATTTTCCCCCATATATTCAAAAAATTCTGTCTATTATTTTCTCTAACCAATTGTACAGATAAGCGCCTATTTCGGCGACACTGTTATTTAGAAAAGAACTTTTCTTAATAATTTTATATTTAATGTGATATGAATCGTTAAATGATATGAATCGTTAAAAGTGTTTAAGGTAACAGTCGTTACGGGTAGTCAGAAGCCCGAAAGTCTGACAAACGGTTTAACCTTAGGATATCGGCATTGCCCAGTTACTGGGTTGCGGAGGTCTGATGGCAGTCGCTCCGTGTAAAATACTGGTATTCAGCCGCATCTGGTTAGACTGGAAGCTGACCCCAAGATAATTGGGAAAAGGCTAAGAGGAAGAAAAGTGTTTAAGGTAAAAATGTAACACAGTTGCCCCGGTTGACCGTAAATTGCTTTCAAAAAAATTACTACCAAATTTTGATATCTATTAGAAAAATCTCTTTACAAACCTAAAACATCTAAGCCCAATAATAGTACGTTTACGCGCATCTTTTTCTAGACACTTTGGCTATTTCTCATTGGGCGAAACCGAAACTTTTTTGTAAGTCCACCATTAGATACGAAAACCCACAAAGGCGCGTGCGGTATAGTAATTAGCAAATGGCCAAAGATCGGGTACCGATACCGATTCCCTTTTTATTTTTCTTTCCCCTCACTATTCGGTTAGATCCTTTGGTTTCGGGAAAAAATGTACCTAAAAGTGAACGGACGTGTGTACACGATTACAGATTGGGAGTTTTACTGGATGAAGTAGTTATTTTAACTTTGTATTTCTTCTTTATTTATTTTTGTAATGTTTATGGTTAAACACAGTTTTGTTTCAGACTACACTGATTACTGAGGTAAATAAAAGTGAGAATACGAACATTCTCACGCCTTTTTCTCATGGGGGTAGGCAGAAACTATAGAACGCCACATGCTACGATCCTTACGTAGCATGTGGCGTTCTATAGTTTCTCCTTTCGCTTGGATGACAGAGAGAGGAGAAAGACTATATCAGCTAAAATCAACTTTTAAAATTACAATCTCGTTACAGTTGCTCGGTATTTTTTATAGGAAGATGTTCCTTTTGCCTTATTTTCAAAAGTTTGTCCTGACTAATCGATTAGTCGGTTTAAACCATTACGGCCTACTGAAGTCACCGCGGGATAAATACGTTAAAAATATCATCGTGTTTATAGAAATGCAGTTTTATGAATTGTTGTACTTACTGGAGCATCAGTTGTAAAATATATCTTTAGGTACCAATATTATCCCCCCCGGTGGGTTCCCGCATTGTCGTTGCGGGGGGGCTTAGTAGCCGTGGCTTCGAGCCCCACGGTGAAGCGAAGAGGAACCCGAGGAGGGGCTGCTCGTCGGGGCTTGGGCCTGGAAGCCCTCGACGTAGCGGCCAAGTAAGTTGCGGTGTCGCCTGGGCGACATCGCAACTGAGGAGGGCCGCGATGTCTTATGGGGGGCATTGCGGCTGAAGGGTGGAGGCCGCGGCGGGAGAGGAGTGCCGGTATTACGGTGCGCCGTTCTCCCTACCTTCCGCGGCCTGACGACGGGGCCGCCACCGTCAGATGGCGGACGCGGTGGGGCCGCAGGGGGAGAGGAGTGTCGGTGTTTAGTTGGCCGCTCTCCCTATCCTCTGCGGCCGAAAAGTGGTAGGCGGCGGGGCCACTAACCTGACCCGTCGCAGGGGGACCAGGGGTGCCCAGACACGGGGTAGTCTGGCGCCCATGTACTTGTTTGGTCCCCGGGGTGGTCACGGCGTACCATGTGTTCTGGTGAGCCGGTGATGTGGGGTGCCCCCCGCGCCTCTCAGGAGGTCGTGGGGTGGGGCCCTACAGTGGAGAGGTCCACCAGCAATTGGTGGACCAAGACCTGCCGGGGTTGCGGTGCATGCAATAGCGAATCCCGCGACCCCGGCCTAGGTCAGAAGGAGGGACACCGTGGTGGTTTTAGCCGGTAAGAGTCCGGCACACCCCCCCGTCTTCCCCAGACGGGAGATAGTCCATGAGGATTACACCACGATAAAAAAAAAAAAAAAAAGTACCAATATTATCATTACCGTTAGGTCTATTAAAATGTATGTGTATGTACTCGTATTATCCGTTCCGAACTTATTAGAAACTAAGTAGTCCTAGCACTAAGTGCACCGGCACGGTAGGGCTACATAAAGTGGGGCCTTTGAGGTCAAAGGCCACAATTATGCATGAGTAGTGATAGGTTCTTAGCCCATGAACCATTTAAGAAGCAGTTTCTCTACACGCATACAAAGTTTTGATTTCTAACCATAGTTTAGTAGGTGGTTAAAATATACAGTTTTCTACTGATTATGGGCGATTTACCTTTTTAAATAATCACAGTCTCCACGAAAAAAATACCGGTTTTTTTAAACAAAGTACCGGTTTTCTAAATCTGTCACTAGAACCTATAGAATAAAACCCATTATTATTTTTACTGATTGTGCAATATGACAATCAGTTGTTATACAAAATATTTTATGTTTTCAAATTAGCTGTTTTTATTCAGCTCCATTTCATATACCTACAATTAAGTTTACGACCAATCAACGGCCACGATATAAATGAGAGATCTATTATAAATTTAAGTAAGTCAGTCGTGCAGAATCAACAGACTATGAAACTATAAAAATTACTTCATGAATTTGTATGTTTTATCCACTTTTAACAACAGTTTAATCGATGGTTTAAAATGTACAGGCTTCTATAGTAAGTGCACGATTGACCTTACTAAATGGTTCATTTCCCTAAAAAATAGAGTCGTGCCACTGATATGAAATTCAAATTTTCAATAAACGTTCTTTATTATAAATTATTTGCATAACAACCGAATAAATGGTAACTTGACTGCCTTGTCGGTCTAGTGGTCGCAAGCGCGACTGCTGAGGATGGGGTCCTGGATTCGATTCCCAGGTCGGGCAAAGTGTTATTGAGTTTTTCCATTAGAAATTTCTCAGTAGCAGTCCGGAGTCTGGATTTGTGCCCGATTAATGGCAATAGGCTCGCCCCCTAAAAATATGGGATTTAAACATAACTGGCGAATCGAGAGTGCGCTAAAAAAACACCTTGTGCAGAACTCTTCGGGGAGTACCCACAAGGCATGATGTTGTGTTATGTTGTTGTTGTGTAAATGGTAAGTGAAAAAGCAATCATTGTAAATCGTCGATAGTATTAAGTTAATTTTATTAAATAATTTATTTTCTGTTAAACTGACTTTTACATAATATACTGTATTTTATTACTCTCTATAGTCCGGGAAAATTATTTTATGTTAATAAAATAATTAGTTAGTATTTATTGTTACCGAAATTAATAATAAAAATGTTAGTAGAACAAATATATCGAATATTATTTCACATTTTACGTTGAGCTATCAAAATAAAATCATAGGTAATTATAGCAACAAATAACAGTATATTTAAAATTCTACGTCATATTTAAAAAAAAATATCGACTCCTGAGATCTCATCACTGACAATCGTAAATATCTTATTAAGACGTAAACAGCACCACATTATTGGTTTCATAGGCAAACCAGTATACTTTGAGCTCGTGTTGCACTATCGTCAGTTACCACGCGAGCTCTTCTAAAGTGGTTATGTTTATTATAGTAGAAAAATAAAATAGGTAGGTATTATAAAAAACTAACAAGCAATCAGAATGGATGGTAATCAACTTTGTTGTAAGTTCAGTGGTCAAGCGTGAGTTTTAGTTTTGTAAATAGTAGTTATAATTTGTAAAAAAATTGTTATCTTCAAAAGGATAAATTTTGTTAAGTATAAAAAAGTAGTGGGACAGAAATATGGGCTGATTATATTATGTAAACCAGAGAAATTTACTTTTGATGTGAAACATCCAATGCGGCTCTACGGGTGTGAGAGCGGCTGTTGCGTGGCGAACTCGCGATGGCAGATCTTCGTAAGTCATCGGCTCTCTTCGGTTTGATTCGTCCAGATTTTTTTTATAAAATGTGTTTCATGCCTGCCAGGCGTCCCGCAAGGTTTCATTTTTTTCATTGTAATTTTTCGTGATAGGTAGGTTCCTACTTATACAACGTTAGTCGGAAAGGGGGTACTAAGCCGCGGGCCACTTAATGTATCACTGATGATTATTTAAAAAAAGTGTTAAAGTTTAAGAAAGAATTCGAATATTTTTATATCCATGAAAATTTATTTTAATATATTTTTTTTCAAAAATCTTCGTCCCTGCTTTAGTTATGAATTCAGAAAAAGGAGTTTCTAATCCGTGACCCCAAATATGACGTAAAATGTGACCACGTCTGATCGTAGCTGAGGATAGATAGAATTTAGCGTATTTTTTATGAAATCTTTGAATAGCTATTTCTCTTGAACTATTGACTTTTGGGGAAAGTTGTAGAACAAAAGTTATCCATTATTATGGGTACTTTCACAACCTTTCGGCTTAGTACCCCCTTTTCGACTAACCTTGTATAAAATTTACTAGATCAAGGTTCATCGTTCTATCTACGGATTTCTAAAGATAACGGTAAGGGATTCGAGAACTATTTATTTAATTTATTTAAACAGGTTTTATGTTTTTATATTCCATTAATGAAGTAATTGTTGGAGTTACAATTTAGTTGCCGTGTTATATTCGTGTGTAGCAACAATTCATTAATTTATTGGCGGCAATCAAGATAATTATGAACCTACCACCTACAATAGAAATGGATGTAAATAAAATTCTGTTTTAACGACGTCTGTCTAAATTGGTAGGCGCCATCCAGTCAGAAAGGCTAATTTTGTTTGTATTTCTGTAGTTGGTGTTCCGTTAAAAAGTACACTCGGGAGCAATGAATCCGGGTCACCAACATAAATCTCGGAAAACATTGTTTAACATTTTAACATTGTCTTGTTTATGTTGATCTTCTTCTTTTCGTGTGGTAAGTGAGTAACCTGGTGTCAGAGTTTATGCCGCCCATGGGCCTCTAATTAGGCTTCACATGCCGTTGAGAAAGATCTCTCAGGCGTGCCGGTTTCCTCACGATGTTTTCCTTCACCGTTTTTAAGCAAGTGATAAAATTATACAATTCGCACAAGAATCCTAAAAGCCAGAGGTGCGTGCCTTGGGTTCGAACTCGAAACCTATGACTTGGCAGTCCGACGGTCAAACCACTAGGCTATCACTGCTGTCAATCATGATAAATGTATCGTATACATGGTATGAGAAGACAAAAGATAACACAGTGAAAAATCTTACCTTTTTCTAACTCATCCCGAAGATCTTCAAACGATTTTCACTTCGCGATTTTGGTACCTGAAATAAACAATAAAAAATATTTATAAATATAGAGCAAGTAAGCAGTGATAGCCTTCGATGTAGGAACGTCTGAGTTCGAGTCCGGCCCTCTAACTTTTCGAATTCATGTGCTGATCAGAATTTCAGTAGGTATAGGTAGGTACCTACTTCTACCGTATCTAAGTTGAAAATTCTTGTCCGTGAAATACATTAGTTACACAAGTTTTCAATGAAATCATTCTTAATAAAACAATCAAAACAAATATAATTGGTACGTCTAATATTTAAACCGACCAATCATTGAAGCTGAGATGGTACCGTGAAAATTCTGATCACACGCATGCCGTCATAGATTCCAACGAATTCCACTTCGAAGAGGAATGTTTGTTAAAGATGTTTGCACTTATTTACTTTATAAATTACAACAACTCTAACGACAGAATAATTAGTAATTAAAAGCTTATAGCCATCCTGATCAGTCCTGCTGATTAGGAAAAAGGATCAGAAAAAAATATTAATTAGGTATTGTATCACGCATCATAATAAGCCTGGAACGTTCACTTAGATAGTCTAAATAAGCTTACTGAAAATATTCATAAGGTCGTTAATTAAATAGAAAATAATTTTGATAACATAACATCGCGCCTTTTAGTCCCTGAAGAGTTCGGCAGAGGTGTTTTAGTACACTCTCGATCCGCCAGTAATGTTTAAGGGCGCTATTGCCATTAACCGGGCACCAATCCAGACTCCGGCCTGCTACTAAGTAATTCCTAAAGGAAAACCCAATAACACTTTGCCCGACCTGGGGATCGAATCCATAACCTTAGCTCAGCAGTCGCGCTTGAGACTACTGCATCAACAAGGTAATCAGAAAATAATTAGAGATCTTTTAGATTTTCTGAGCATTGTGGCTTTTATCTTGTAACCCTTTCATGAATATGTGTTGTTTATTTTTGTTTTTTTTTTTCTGAAACTACGTTGACTTTTTGTGAACATCTGATACTTTTAACAGTGTCTACGCCGAATTGTGTATTTTACAGATAATTTTTATAAGTGAAAACTTGTAATTGGCCATTTTCTACATAATTATGATGTTCTTCACAAAAGACAGGTGCGTAGTACTCTCAACGTGCGTGTATGACAAGATGTATTAATGTGTATGAAGCGAAAGGAGTATGCGAGGATCGTAGCATGTGGCGTTCTATAATTTCTGCCTACCCCAATGGGAAAAAGTTACAGTACATAAATTAAATTGTATACTCAAATGTACTAGCTGTAATTATTTTCAATATAATAAAATAAAATAAGAGATTGTTGCCATAACTACCACGTTGTTTCACTACGTAGTTTAAAATACGCAGGAAATACATCTCTTTTTTTTATAACGTTGCCTCACACAATGATTTCTTCTGTATCGTGGGTACTTTTATAGACACAAATCTTCACATGCACAAACGCCCAGACCCGGAACCACTATTTCTAGGCCATTCAAATATTTGATCCGTGCGGGAATCGAACCCACAACCTGTAGCGCAGAAGCCAATCATTCAGCCACTGCACCAAACGTGTCGTCAAACTCTCCGTTGCAGTCGGATAAATAACAACCAAAACAAACAAACACGCACGCGCTTTAAAATATCTATCAACAAATCACAAAAAGCAACATTTAAATCGCGAACCAATCACTCAAGCTATCCTTTGAGATGTACCGTGTGAATTCTGATCGAGCCGCGGTTGCCGCAATCGATTCTTACGACGATAATTTTAAAAAGTGATTTTGAAAAAATGTAAGAACAAAAGTGCCGCCCGTCTTTCGAAATTCGCAGATTACAGCGGCATCTGATAAACCAATAGTCGTGTAGTCATGCAGGTGTAGATTGGTCAGTGATTAGTTTTTTTTTTATTCATAATTGGATAATTTTATACTGGTTTTGTTTGTGAAATGTTGTGGTCTACATATTTTTGGTGGGGGTTTGTGGAAAATTATAAGAAGATTGTGAGTTTTGTTTTAGAATTTCCTCTACCAAACTGACTTCTGGCACAAAACAGATAGGTACAGAAGTCAATCACATGTATGTACTTCACCGCCCTACGCTCGGCGGTCGCTCTATGTATATATCTATCTCTCTCAAGCGCATGGCACTCACGCTCGCACTCACTCGCACTCTAGCCCCAAACAGTCCGAGATATCGTGTCCGTGAGCAGTGTCTATGTGTGCGTTGCTCGAGCGCACTTGTAGGTATGTAGATTGACTTCTGTACCTATTTTGTGCTTCTGGTAAGAGGCATAAACATTACATTTATTTTCAAAGGCTACTCAATGTATATTAGAAATAAGATTTAACGTATTTTATAGCTACTGTATAAAAAGTATGGTAATATAGTAATGGTATTTGTTTATTTCTTTTTGAGTTGGGTTTGCTGTTGACTTCAGTCTAGCTCAGAGGTGACAGAGACAAAATCTACAATGGAGTGAGCGTACCCAGAAGAAGCCTATTCACTCTAACTTGAAGAGATTCGGATTGTATGCGGTATGTATATTGTATGGCAATGGGCTCGCCCTCTATTACATGAGACTTAAACATAACCGGCGAAACAAGGGTGTACTAAAAACACCTTTGCCAAACCCTTTGGGGAATATGTTATGTTATCTGATGTATAAAAAGTATTTTACTTTACAGAACTTACTTATCTACCGCTCTCCTTGGTTTATTCCACCTACCACCTCGTAATATTCACAAAATTAATCCCCAAGCATTTTAACAAATTCCGGCATTCACTCAAACCTTATCATTACCAAAAAAAGCCCTTAAACAACACAGCGAAAACATTTAAATAATTACGAATATCTCGGACCCAATTAAAGGCGTCCCCACGCCAATGCGCTGCGACCTGACTACAGGAGACAAAGTGTCGGGATGAAAGGCACCGCCGCCGATTGTCGCGGCATTGTATCCTCACTCGTTAGTCCGGCATTATCGTATCAAGATTTATTTTAACGATTAAGTTTGGGGTACAAGCGAAGAGTTGAAAGCGATTGATGTAAGAGATAAAACAAGTACAATTCTTGTTGGTATAACTGAATTTTGTTATTAGTATCCTGGTTGAATGCTTTTTTAAAGGCTTATCCGAAAGAAACGTTTTGACCGCTTTGGTATAGAAAATATGTCAAACCACCATATTTATTCCTTACATGAAAGTTACCTGACGATTGAAAAATCAGCCCTTAATTACTGTTTTCTTAGCTAATTATTAAGTTTATTGTTACAAGTTACTAGTCACTGGCAAGAAACTATATTTAATCCACGAAAAGGAAAGATTCAGATTCACCGAACAATACCAATCTTAGGATTGGTTAGTAGGCTTTAGAACTTCTTTTAAATTATTCTAGGTGTCTGTTGTCTGTACTGAATTCCTTAGTTATCACATCAACGTTTTCAGAACGCGATTGCTTGGATTTTTATCTATTGATGCTTATAGAAGACTACACTTTCACTTTCTACACGAAAGTGAACACAAACCGCTCCCGCTACCGACTATCGCTTGCATCTGCCACAATTCAACGATTAACGCTTATAGCCTCAGTCATTAAGCCACAATTGGGTTGTGTGCACCTTCACAATTATAGAACGGACCGCCATTGTATTACACAAAACAATATGCCTGTCTGGTTGACTATTGCTATTTCAATGGAAATAATTTCGATTGAAATCAAGGATTACGAATTTATATGCGAAATTATAATGGTTGTAGGATTAATCATGGTGGTTGTAATTAAATAGGTCTGTTGTTCCTATGTAGCTATCGTCACATACTTGCAAAACTCCAGAAATGGACAAAGGTATATTTGTACAACACGTAAGACCAAATTCCATTAATGACGAAATTGAGGGTAGGTTACATTTATTTTTCTAAGCAAAGCCATTATTATTATTATAGCCCGCGTGCAAATGCTAGTCACCTCCTGAGGTATGGAAGCGGCAGGAGGGGGGTGCACGCGGTAGACAAGACAAATCAAACTGACAGAGCACGACTATTGTTTCGCACCCCCCGCCCCTGCCGCTCTCATACCTCAGGTGGTGACTAGCACATGCGCGGACTATACCAACAAGTGTTAGTAAATCTTGGTGTCAACTTACAACACAATTTACAAAATGCAGCTCCAATTCGAGAAGATAACAAAACATTTTTAGCAGAAACAAACCCTTACGCCGAAATTATTCCAGCCTCAAAATCAGATCCAGAATATCGGTAGCATAAGCTACCTTAAGATGGGCGGCGGTGCCGAGGTCAGCCCAGAAAGAGGTGGCGAGATGACCTGGACGAGAACCGCGGGGGCTGGTTTGAGGTGGTGCAGGAAAAGAATACAGGAAAGGACTTGGGGGAGGCTTTTGCCCAGCAGTGGGACTGTATAAGCTGACATAAAGGTAAAAGCCACAAACAACCGTTCCGGGAAAAAAGTTACAGTGAAAAAATTAACTGTAATTCATACGACATCAAAGTCGCTTTCCGAATTTATCAGGGTCGTTGAACCTGTGATGTTCCGTGAAAATTATAACAATGAAATAATCGGAAACCGACTTAGTAATCGTATGAATACAGATCATATTTCACTGACAATGTTTTTCACGGAACCGATGAGTGTGTAGGTCTTAAAGCGTTCCTGCAAATCTTCTTCTTCTTCTTCTTCCTGCCCTTATCCCACACGAGGTGGGGTCGGCACAACATGTATTTCATAAATCCAAGTTGTTAGAGGTTTTGGCTTATTGTTTTATGACCGGCCGTCTGCCTGACATCAACCTTCCTTGGGAATACTCGTTGCGCCGTCGCGCAGGTGACTTAATGTGCTTGCTGATATTATGCTTAAAGAATTCCTGCAAATAAAATTGACTATACTCTGTGCGGTGCATGGTGCAGATGACATTTGTATTATTTGTTGACAATAGTAAGTACGTAGTAAGTAAGGACGTAGTAAATAATTATAGGCCAATATCCTTACTCCCATCAATTTCAAAAATACTAGAGGAAATAATAAACAGTAGACTAGTTAATTACCTAGAAAAAAACAACTTATTATCTCCTGCACAATTTGGTTTTAGAGCCAAACTATCGACAGCCGATGCGGTGCATAGCCTGACTGATTGTATTTCAGAAGAACTCGGCAAAGGTAACCAGACCCTGGGAGTCTTCCTTGATTTAGCCAAGGCCTTCGACACGGTGTCTGTTCCTGTTCTGCTAAATAAATTAGAGACCATAGGAATAAGGGGAACGCAGCTGAAACTATTTGCTAACTATTTAGATGGCCGGTACCAATGTGTTAGAATAGATAATATAACGAGCGATGAGCAGAAAAATACTGGTTTTGGTGTTCCTCAGGGGAGTATTCTGGGCCCCACGCTGTTCCTGGTTTATATTAACGACCTGTGTAATCTAAATATTAAAGGCGGAAAAATTATATCATATGCCGACGACACGGCGTTAATATTTTCCGCTAAAACTAGTAGTGAACTGTTTGAAATCACTCAACTAGGTTTTAATACTGTGACAAATTGGCTTCAAAGCAATTTACTAACATTAAATGCTGACAAGACAAAATACATTCAATTCTCCATGCGCAAGCCTCCACTTAGCATTACTAACCCTCATCTTTATGCCCATCAATGTGGAAACTGTACAGTCAACATGTGTAATTGTCCTTTTATCCTCAAAACGAGCAGCATAAAATACCTCGGAGTAATAATGGACGACACACTCTCTTTTAAAAAACATATTGAAAGCCTAGTTAAAAGAGTGCGCAAACTAATATACGTTTTTAAAAAATTACGAACATTAGCAGATTCAAAATTAATCACACAGGTTTATTTGGCCCTATGTCAATCTATAATTCAATACTGTATCACTTCTTGGGGTGGCGCTCCAAAAACTAATTTGCTTCCTCTTGAAAGAGCTCAGAGAGCAATTTTAAAGGTAGCAAACTTCCATCCCTTCTTCTTTCCCACAGATCTGCTATATAAATCCTGCAAAGTCCTGACAGTTCGCCAGCTTTTCATTATGCACTTAGTATTAAAACAGCACACTATGCTTACCTACAATGCTGAAAATACTAACAAAAGACGGAAAGATATAATATGCATATCGATTGCAACCTCAAAACATGTCTTTGTAAAACGATTTTTTACATTCTTAGGTCCATTTCTGTACAATAGATTAAATAGAAAACTAAGTATCTATCAATTAAATTACTTTAGCTGTAAAAAAAATATACTTGATTATTTATTAACCATAGATTATGCAAAGACAGAAGAACTACTTGTTGTCTGCAAATAGTACTATTAACATGCTATGTTATTTTTATTTACCTAAGTTTTAATTAAGCTTTTACTTTATACTCATTGTTAATTTATTACATTAAATATTTAGTCACTTTCTAGCCTGAAGCACAGGTTTAACCTAGTTCAGGCAAATAAGCAACCGTGCTGTATTTTAATTGTTAAGGTATTTATTGTAAATGTGCCCATTGTATAAATAAATGATTTATTATTATATTATATTATATTATAATAATATTTTGGCAGGGTAAATTTATTTAATTTACATAATCGATAATAACTCGTCATCATCATCATCATCATCCTCCTGCCCTTATCCCAACTTATTTGTGGTCGGCACAGTATTATTATTCTTTTTCCATACATCTCTATTAGCCGTCATCTCAGTAGTCACCACTTATCTAGCCATATCATCTTTCACACTATCCATCCATCGTTTCTTTCAACTAACTATCTTTACATAGTATAAAATAAGTCACTCCAGCCGTCTGTACGCTTAGATCTTTTAAACTACGCAACGGATTTTAATGCAGTTTTTAGCAGTAGATAGAGTGATTCAAGAGGAAGGTTTATATGTTCCACATTAGTATCTACATTGCACCCGTGCAAAGCCGGGGCGGGTCGCTAGTAGTAAATAAATAATAAACCCTGCCAAAATATTATTGTTTACAAATAATCAGCAAATAATACATGTCACATCGCACAGAGTATAATCTTCTTTTCCTTTCACAAACTTAACAACAGCGTACCGGAACTCATACCCGGTACGATCCTATCAAAAACCGATACAGTACATTTTATTACCCATACTTTCATGTTTAAAATTGAACCATTACTTTGTCATGTGTTTTGTCACTGACTTATAGTACCATTGTCTCATATAAGGAACGATATTCCACGCTCCAACATAGCAAATTGCTTCATTTATAACGGAAAGGTACTAAAAAAGTACCACGGTACCTTTTGATGGTACCAAGTATTTAGGTTAAAGGGCATTGTAAAATTTTATTAGTCTGTAATGATATTTAATGAACATTTTCAAGGTCTTCATTTTGAAGTGTGGTGCTATTAACATTGTTTGAATGAAAATCAGAAATTAATGTAATGTATTTTGCCAATGAGCTTCTTTAAATATTTTTGCTAATTCACAGAAAGAGTTGATAACCTAGCGGTTGAACGCTTGCAAGACGGTTCGAGTTCGATCCCGGCTCATACCTCTGTCTTTTCGAACTCATGTGCGGATCAGAATTTGATTATCACTTGCGTTAACAGTAAACAAAAACATTGTGAGGAAACCTGGATACCTGAGACAGCTCCATAAAGTTCTCAATGGTGTGTGTAGTCTGCCAACCCGCACCAGTCTAGCATGATGGACTAAGACCTAAATCTCATTCTGAGAGGCCCGTGCCTAGCAGTGGGACAGCAATGAGTTGATTATAAATTTTGTGATACGTAGGCTCACTATGACAGATCAGATAAGGTGATCAGTTGGGGAGCATGAGAAGAGCCTTCACGAGTGATGTTACTTAACTAACTCCCGCGCGCCCTGGGCAGTCAGCCCCGCTACCAACCTTGCTGACTGACTAGCTAATCTTTTCAACACGACGTGACCTATTCTCATTTAAGTCGTGACGACACAGGAAGAAGATCGGTTGACGAAAAGCCGTATTTTTTTAACATAATACTCTATTTATCCAAATGTGCTTTTTATAAATTACTAGCTGTGTCCTCACGGCTCCGCCCGTAGCATATGTTACTAAGTGATAATGTAGCTTTCTAACGGCAAATGAATTTTTGAAATCAGTCCAGTAGTTTTTCAGTTTATTCGTAACATACAAAAATCCAATAATAATAATAACTTTTTAACAAAAATAAAACCGACTTCAAATTGTCTATCTCCGAAGTTCTTCATCAGATCTTCACCAAATTTAAACGGGACCATTTCGAAAGAATACTCTTTCAAACAAAAAAAGAATCATTAAAATCGGTTCACAATTAGCAAATAATAATATGTATAATAATTCAAATATTTAATCAAGTAACATAACTCATATTGTTAATAACAATTTGACTTATATCTATGTTAGTAAACTAAATTATATACAAATGAAAAAAAAATAAAGCAAAGCAATGATATCGCGGAATAAAACATGCAAAAAAAAAACATACAATCGAATTGAGAACCTCCTCCTTTTTTGGAAGTCGGGTAAAAATACAAATCTTTCCTCTTTATAATATTAGTATAGATATAGATAAATATTACGTATCTTTAAGTAAGTTTTAAACATAACATCACGCCTTGTATTCCCCGAAGGGTTAGGCAGAGGTGTTTTTAGTAACACCCTCGTTTCGCCAGTTATGTTTACGTCCCATGTAATAAGGGCGAGCCTATTGCCATTAACCGGGCACAAATCCAGACTCCGAGCTGCTACTGAGAAATTCCTAATGGAAAAACTCGATATCTCTTTGCCATACCTGGGGATCGAACCCAGGACCCTATGCACAGCAGTCAAAGTAAGTTATATGTGTAGCTAATCTATACTAATCTATACTTCTATACTAATATTATAAAGCGGAAAGATTTGTATTTTTGTATGTAACGAATAAACTTAATAACTACTGGACCGATTTCAAAAATTCTTTTGCCGTTAGAAAGCTACATTTTCACAGAGTAACATAGGCTACGGGCGGAGCCGTGAGGACACAGCTATTACTAATATTAATATAATCTTTAGCTAAACCAACATTGACAAGACTAAGCTGATTTCAACAGATGAATCACAAAATGTCATAGGTATATTAACAAACATTTTAATGCAAGACAATTCTATATTTTGTCTATAACAAAAAATACTAAATACACCTTATAAAAAAACTACTGACTAACTAACAACAGTTCGCATGTTACCAACATGCAAGCAAAATTTCACTTTTCCATGGATGGGAACTTTCAAAAATCTATTTCCCGTCTGGACACGGTTCCGGTTGGCACGCCCTGTTATTATCCCGAAGCTATTATTTTGCTAAATGGAGGGTCCAAAACGGAATTGTTTTTGATTAATATTTGTGTTGTGTCGAGTTTGGTATACGGTTGTCTTATCATCTTCGTTTTTTTGCGAGTTTGGAAATTTAACAATGGAAATAATTGCCTTGTTTGTCCAGTAGTGGCAAGCGCGATTGCTGATCGTGAGGTCCTGGGTTCGATTCCCAGGTCGGGCAGTGTTATTGAGTTTTTCTGTGTGGAATTCCTCTGTAGTAGCCCGGAGTTCGATTTGTGCCCAGTTGATGGCAATAGGCTCGCCCGCTATTACATGGGACTTAAACATAACGGCGAAATGAGGGTGTTACTATACACCTCTGCTCAACCCTTCGGGGAATACAGGCGTGATGTTATGTTTATGTTATGTTATTTAAAAATGCATTTTGTAGTCATGTATACTAATATTATAAAGCTGAAGAGTTTGTTTGTTTGTTTGAACGCGCTAATCTCAGGAACTATTGGTTGGAATTGAAAAAATATTTTTGTGTTGGATAATCCATTTGTCGAGGAAGGTTATAGGCTATATAACATCACGCTACGACCAATAGGAGCGGAGCATAAATGAAAAATGTTGCAAAAACGGGATAAAGTCCACCCGTGCGAAGCCGGGATGGGCCGGTAGTAGGTAATAAAATGAGACATAAAAAAATATTTTTACAATTTTTTTAGACAAAAATATTTTTATTCAAGACAAATACAGTTTTTAAAACGAATAACACAGTTTAAAATTTACATTGGATACAAAATAGGTAATTAGACTCATTATGCCAACGATGTACCATTAAAAGATTTTAATATCCTAATAAAAGCCTAAGCAACCTTATTTTAAAGCCAGACAGACACCCCGCTAAGTTACATGTACCCACTATTCCCGGCCCACATCCAAACCGACTTAATAAGCTCGTTATAAAAAAATAAACGTTTAGTTCAACTAAAACTATTCTGTACTTCATTTTAATCGAGGTACAAGCAATTATTGGATCCGAAGCGCCGCACACCGCCTTAAAACACGCCACCCGTTGATGACACGACCGCTTTATGTGAGAAAGAGAACAAATTATACCACATTATATTCTGTGGCTAACCTTTCTAACGCCCAGTGTAACACGAACTTTAATAATTCCACAACACCCTTTAAAAGTCCAAAGATAATATTTTTTTAGAGGCCATCTTATGTTGGTCAAAGTTTGTATTAAACAAATGAATATTAAACTCAGTCGATACGGGGGGCTCTAATTAAATAATTTCTTTAGTTTACATACGCAATCAGATGTGTGGTTTACCATACAAATTGTTCTAACTAATGGTTATCGTTTTGAGCTATGGTGGCCGGTGTAATATGAAATCCGATAGGGAAATAAACGAGTTATAAATATTTTTTAGATTATAAATTGAATTTTGAATGGGATTCTGAATGAAACTGTTATGGTTATTACAATTTGGGTTTAATTTACATTGCAGTCTCGATATTTCTTCGATATTATTCTAATGTGATATTGTTAAAGATGAATTACATAGTGAAGTATACTTTACACTGCAACGATAAAGGTGTGAATCGAAACACATAACGTAACATTGTATAGAAAATGTAGCAACTTTAGTACCCAATTACACTTGGGAGCAATGAATCCGGGTCACCAACATAAACTTTAATATCTCGGAAAACATTTTAAACATTTTTTTTATATTTTAATATTGTTTCGTTTATGTTGGTGAACCGGATTTATTACTCTCGATTGTATAAATACTAAAAATAAATTAAAATATCGAGTCCTAAGAGGTATCAAACCAGGCACCATTATAAATAAAATTGTGCCCGGAAAATGGCAATAGGCTCACCACTTATTACATGGGACCTAATTCCAGAGGTAAAACGTGTGTACTTACTCCTGACATAGAAGGACACCTCTGTTATCCCTTCCAGGTTTAGAGGCGTGAGTAAATATAATATTATCATAATAATAGGTATAAATTAAGCTATAATAGTATTTATTTCTTGTATCTTCTTTCTTCTAACCTTTTCACAATTATGTTGGGATCAGCTTCCAGTCTAACCAGATGTGGCTGATTACCAGGAGCGACTGCCATCAGACTTCCGCAACCCAGTAACTGGGTAATGCCGATATCCTAAGGTTAGACCGGTTGTCAGACTTTCGGGCTCCTGACTACCCGTAACGACTGTCAAAGGTATTCTAATGACGCCGCATCATCATCGCCGCATCTGGTTAGACTGGAAACTGACCTTAACATACTACGGAAACGTCTAGGTACAACAAAAAGACTATAACTGAAAAATACTGGTTCTTAGAATAATGGATTCTACTTAATCACGCTTGAACAGGATAGCAATTTTCTCCAAAATTCCAAACGGTTAAATATTTCTTCACACAACAAAAAATATGACTATCAAATCTTTTATACAATTCAATGAACTTTTAATCCTATGTTACGATCTTTAACCCCGTCTAGAAAGTCCATTATATTCTCCATATTCTTTTCTAACAATAATATATATACGGAATGTATTATAGACACTGATTAAAGTAACACTCTATCATTGACGTTTAATCCTATGTAAATTGGGTGTAAATTTAAGAATAAACTATTGTCAGTGTTAAATTTATTGTAGGTCTTAAGATTTTTATTGTTTAAATTATGTTTACAAGAAATAAATTGTTAAACTCCATTTGTTTTTTGAAAATTGTTATGGGACTGTGGTTGCATAATAATGGTTGGTTCAAACGTCGGTGAGTGTAATATATGAAGTTATAGGTACAAATTAAAAACACACTACGAACAGGTGTTCTGAACTCAAAACTGAAGTCAAAAATTTTAACCTAGAAACATTCTGTAAAATACATACAACAGAATCTTGTAGGATTGAATATATCATTACAGTTATAGCTTATATCGTTATGTGAGGATGGATGGTAAATAAAACCAAGTAAATGAAACAACATAGACTCTCCACCACTGAGAGTACTTATATTTAGGTTAGTGGTTAGGTACAGAAGCTAGTTCACAATATATCACAATATAATAATTTACACAAGGTCAGAAAATAAGGACAGGCAAATCAGATATAAAAGGTCAGACTTCTTCAGCTGTTCGACATGAAATCTTCTGCCCCTGACCAGTGTTTTTATAACTTCGGGTACATTGATTCATCTTGACGATTCAATACTCCTTTATCAATACTGTCCAGTGTTACCAGCTACCGATAACAATTGTATCTCTTTCTAATTAGAGTATTTAGAAAGAGATACATCACCTGATTAAATATCCAAGGTCAAATGTTTCGACTAGGTGTTCGTCGTAGTGTGGTCCTCATGAAATAATAGTATATGAGGTTTAATTAAAATAGCCTCCAAGTGATGATACCGTCACACCTCAGGCTGTCAGCCTTGCTGCCAATATTGCTGACTGACTAATCTTGTATCTTGTATCTGGCATTGTTGTAAGCTCGTGCTGACATGAGAGAAGATAGTAAGAATAAGCAAGGCCGCCGCTTAAAACTGTTTAAACAGACTAATTTAAGTGTATTAGGGCCTGTTACTCAATCATCGGTTAACTCCTAACTGACAGATAAATATGGTGGTTTGACAGTTTCATAACATAACATCACGCCTGTATTTGCCAAAAGGTAGGGCAGATCTGTATAGTAACACCCTCATTTCGCCGTTATGCTTAAGTCCCACGTAATAGGGGGCAAGTCTATTGGCATCAGCCGGGCACAAATCCAAACCCCGGGCTGCTACTGAGGAATTCCACACGGAAAAACCCAAAACACCAGTCCAACGAGGCAGTTACAGTTTGACATTTTCTTCTATAGAAAATTTGCCAGACCACCGTATTATACACTAGCTGTGTCCTCACGGCTCCGCCCACGTAAGAAGTTTTATTCCAGTAATAAATATAGCCTATGTTACTCAGTGATAATGTAGCTTTCTAACGACAAAAGATTTTTTGAAATTGGTCCTGTAGTTTTTACGTTTACTCGTTACATACTAAAATACAAATCTTCCCTCTTAGTTGATTTTCCAGATAAGAGTTATCCAATGATTGCAATATAAGCCCCAAGCATGATAACTTGGCGGTATGACATTCTTTATAACATTTAAAATCAAAACATAATATGTCATATAAATATAAAAATAAACACACAAATGACACTTATTAAAAATATATTATTATATCGTAAAACTTAAAATTACAACATAAACTAGATACATAATTATAATAACACGCGTCGCTTCCAACGCTGTTATAAATTACGTTGAAACTTTATCAAGCAGTTATAATTAACCTTTCCACCGTTTATAGAACCATACTTTCTTTAATATTACCATTATTAATTTAAATTAATTTATTAATATCATAAAGGTATGGAATAATTATATGGTTATAATAAAAATATGAGTGCCTACTAAAACTTCAGTAGGAGAGTGGTTAATATATTGCTAAATGATGGTATATTAAACTTCATGGTAATGCTGTGAGGCACCCACTGTTTTATGACAACAAACGGCACTTCGACCGTCTTCTGGTATAAGCAGAAGTTGTTCTAAGTTATTATGTGGTAGTAAATAGGTAGTGTTATTAATGCCATCGTATATTGGTGGTGACGTCATTGAATCACCCTCAATTCTTCCCATTAGTCTTAAAGGATGACTAAAACTTTGTAGTACAATGATGGGCAGTTGCATCCACCTTTTACCTTAATGTTTCTGATAACTTACTTATTAGCTGTTGTTGTTGGCTTTGCCTACGGAAACATAAGGTTTCTGCTCATCACCCACACTCAATAGCGTTTTAATTTGTACCCTATAACCTGATCCGCTCTTTGGCGGATGTGGCTGCCAAATTTCAATTGGATATTTCCAGTATGGCGTGAAGCTCAAACTTATAAACAAAACACACAGACCAAAAATCTAAAAACGACATTTTTGGCTTCAGTATCATCCCTAGGATGCGTTGCACGTACTTTTTCCAAAAAATATTTAATGTACAGTTTTGGCATCGTTACGATTTTATTATAAGTTTATAATATATTATCTATATATAGATTGCTGCACTATTTTATCAGTGAAAAATGCCATGCAACACTTGTAAATCATTGCAAGTAAAGTTTAAAGTATAACTTATCAACCAGCGTAAGTAACCAAACTCCACTATGGTAAGGAGTTATTCTACTTACTTTTTTCGTTCTAGCAATAATCTGGCAACATATTATAGATTAATAGCCGATACCTGTACTTTACCGAGCGTTATCAGTTAAAATTATGACACTCGTATCTTTACCAATAATGAAGCAGACCCCATACGTTTGCTTACGCTCTCCCTTACGTAGCTTTTGTCACAGGTAAAATTAGCTTACGAGTCCATTTATATGCCCAGTTTAGCATTGAAAAATGCTACCATTGGTAAGTAAAACGATTCGTTTTTGTCCATAGAAACCGGGCATAAATTAATATAACATTACCTAGAAATAAGTAAAGGCTTTCTCATCACACAAAAATGTGAAACAAAAAACAGTTTATAAGCTCTAAAGCATCGACAATATTAATAGCTCAACACAAACTTTTAAAATGTATGACAAATTATTACCCATCTCTACCGAAATGGCCCAAAATCAATTTCACATGGGTCACTGCTCTATCTGAGGTCATATGAGCTATGCATAAATACATTTTAAAGTAGCAAACACTCGAAAAGTTTTCTCGTCTCCAACAACGTTATTGATGCATTTGTAATAGCTCTTGGCGGTGTAAAAATAGGGGTTATTTTTGGGTGTATGGTGGTGATGTCAGGTTGGTGGTAACACGGTTATAGGTAGACAGACGGGCGCGGAATGAGTTTGTGAATATTTCAAATGCAATCTTAAGTCGTTGCCCACTATAGTTCCTATTGTTCTCGCAGGTGGCTACGAGCAGAAGTTGCTCTACCTAAATTTATAAAAAAATGGCCGTGTCATTAGTTCTGTTCATTGCAAAATGGCATTTAACTATTATTGTTTTATTAGAAATCTCGAAACTGTTACAAAAATGATAAGCAACAGTGAAAAATCCAATGAAATATTTAATAAAATACCCGAGTTATAATCGATTGAAAATTGTACACTAGACAGAGACAACACTACTAACACTATGACATTATACTTAAAAACTTCACAGTTACTTGAAATTATTCTGTGCAATATGAGTATCGCGCGACACGGGCAGTAAATAGCATCTCCACAAACGATTCTCATCGATTTTATTTCAGCTACAACCTGGCATTTGGAATCAACACTGATGAACGGTGATAGTTTTTTGTTATATCCTACCTTACGTTCCGTAATCTATCGAAGATCACTGTTTTCAAAAATGGTTCTGATGAAAAACACGTGTTTGATCTTATTAAAGCATGTTGACTTGTTAAGTATGTTTCTTCAACTTTTGCAGTAGGTATAGGACTTAGAAAAGTATAACAAATTATATCTAAGCACTTCTTTGGCAACCCCACAATGATTTTCTACATAAAATTTACATACAAGTAATTAAGCGTAAAGTTTTTTAACGTTCATAATAACGAATAATTTACCTCTAAAAAGTGTAATTATTTAAATACAAAAGAAAGTTCCTTAACTACTTTCAATAATCTAACGAAAAAACGGATCATGACTATCCAAAACTGCTTAAACTAATTAAAAAAGGCTTGAGCTGTAACTTTCTTAAATTAATAATTTATTTATTGGGCACAAAAAATACGTGAAATGTTTTTACTTGACTTTTTTTACGCAAAAGAGCTTTTAGACTGTCGTTGCACCTGACTAGGCATTAGACATCATGTCACTATTACTGATCAATTTTGTCAAATCTCCCATGCAAAATAACTTGTGACAGATTTTTTGTCACTTTAGTGTGTAGTGTACTAGAATAGATTTAATTGTCTATCGGTAATAATAGGCAAGCATCATAGTACACAATTTTCTTATAGCACACTTAAAACTTGCTCTCAATTTCACACACATTCCTTATCGTAGAAATCTATGAAGGACAATATAAAATGTCAATAGTTCAATAGTATATATTTGTAAAGATGGTTTACAAATCTGTGCATGGTTATCAATATAATACAATACAAAATGTCACTAAAATTAGAAAAGTAATAGTACCAATGTCACTAAAATTAGGAAAGTAACAATATCTATGTCACTAAAATTAGAAAGTAACAATACCAATGTATGATGGAATCAGGCGTTACTTTGCGGAAATCCATGATCTATAAATAAACAATAAAATATTTAGTGCTAATTCCCCGAAAAAAATTTTTTTCGCGGAATTAACACTAAATATTTTATTGTATATTTATATAATACCAATGTCACTAAAATTAGAAAAGTAATCGTACCTTAGTTACTAAAATTAGAAAAGTAACAGTAGGTACCTATGTCACTAAAATTAGAAACGTAACAATACCTTTTACATGTAATTTAATACTTTCTTCAAAGTTGTAGACAGTCTGTTCAATTAACCAGAGTCTTAGCCAAGTCTTAAAACATAGCAAACTAATCAAATAAATAAAATTAGTAGGCTAAACTTCCACTACAAACATAATGTCCACTCCGACCAACTTTAAAACTTGCCTAAGACTTCCTACAACAACAAATAAATCTCTCATTACAATACCAACGGAAATAAAACACATCAACAGTACAAAGCAACGATTTATAAGTCAATGTGGAACCCGCAACGCAATCTACAACCAGTTGCTGCCACAATGCCAACGCCGAAGGGCCATACATAAGATTGTCGAACTCTATCCATGTTTATTTTAACATGATTTGCTCGATCTGGAAGTCGATCTGCATCTAATCAGCCGTTTAACTTGCATTAAATTCACTTTACACTTTAATCGTCGATCAAAATAACGATACTTAATTCTTATTGTTAGGGATTAAGGTTTAGAATTGGATGGCGAAGTCGTGCTTGAACATTGAATTAGCAACAGCGATGGTGTTAATTTTGTATAGATAAAACCTACAGATGTAAGTTATGAAGGCGGTTTAGTAATTCTGCTTATTTTGAGACGAATTGTTTGGTTACAGTTGGGATTACGAAATAGAAAATTAGTTTTGAGTATAGTAAATTAGATTGTTAATGGTTTATCAATCTTAAAACTGATTGTTTCCTAATTATATTTTACTAGCGACCCACCCCAGCTTCGCGCGGGTGCAATGTAGATACTAATGTGGGGCATATAAACCTTCCTCTTGAATCACTTAACCTATTGCTGAAAACTGCATTAAAATCCGTTTTGCAGTTTAAAATCTCTAAGCGTACAGACAGCGGGAGCGACTTTGTTTTATACTATGTAAAGATAATCAACATACAGTTCCTTGAATATAGAACCATCGTCCACGAGTGGTGATGCTCAAATACATCCGTCGCGCCCTGGGCAGTCAGCCTCGCTACCAACCATGCTGACTGGATAATCTTTACACCACGGCATGAGCTATTCTTGTAAATCTCGTACCGTCACGAGAGAAGACAAGAAGAAGAAGAATACTTCATTAAAAGTTAACAAAAATACTCGATTTTGTAAAACTGTGCTGTCGTCTTCGGTAAACAATAAAGCAATTTTATAACTATCTTTCTAAGTAGGTATATTCAAGTAGAGCAACTTTCATGACGTCGCAGCCTCCCAAGTCAACAACTTGTCACCGCAGTGCGTTGTGGTTTGCTAAAAACAAACAACAATAGAGAGGCTCTCTCCATACAATATCCTTTGTCAACCTTTTTATCAGGCCGACGGAAGAGCGACAACCATGGAGTATATATTAGTGAATTTTTTTAACATTAAAGTTTCTTTTTTTTATGACTATAAAAAAACAACAGCATGTTATTAAAATATTTGTGCATCATTTTAAATCTCGAATAAGACTTTATTCGAGATTTAAAATGATGCACAAATATTTTAATAACATGCTGTTGTTTTATTTTGTGACTAATGGCTGAATTCTAAAACTATTCAATTTTAAGTTTCCGTTAAGTCTCGTTCTGTCACTATCATTTTAAGGCGAAGTGACAGTGTCAGCACGAAATTTACGGCAACATTCTTTCCTTTCTTTTTTATAAAAACTTTGCCCCACACTATTTCTCCTGTATCGTAGGTGCGTTTACAGACACAAATCTTCACATGCACAAACACCCAGACCCGGAACAACTATCTGTAGGCCATACAAACATTTTTTCCGTGCGGAAATCAAACCCACGACCCGCAGCGCAGAAGCCAACCGCTCAACCTCTGCACGAAACGTGTTGTCATTATTGTCCATTTTGAGGAATTTCATCAAGTACGAAGAAAAGCAAGAACAGTTTACTACTAAACAATGCATTTTAAATTTCGCAAAAGACCACACTTCACTGAACACTTGGATCTTACTGTTCTGTCTGCCTCATGACGGTTCAGATCAATGCAAAAATAATTCTTCATCCATACAAAGACTTCTAACTGCAAACACAAATCGATCCATCAATCAAACAAACAAATGACCGCTACATTAACTTCAACTTTTCCTCCTTCAAAACAAAGACAAGAGAACGCACGCGATATTATTAAACCATATAAAGTACGAACGGTTACATAATAACATGTCAAGGTCCCGTATAGGCATTGAATGCCTAATAGACTGTCTGCGATGATTTGCATAATCTTTATTTAATTGTTTTAGGTACACGTATGGCTATCGATTGAGGTTGATTTCTTAACTGATACCCAATAGCCGGTTTATATTGAAGTCGTGTGAATTAACTGTTCTATTTCTTATCTGATCTGTGGTTATATCTGTTGTATTATATTGTGTATGATATAGTTATATTAAATAAAACTGCCTCGTTGGTCTAGTGGTGGCAAGCGCGATTGCTGATCGTAAGGTCCTGAGTTCGATCCCCAGGTCGGGTGATGTGCTATTGGGTTTTTCCGTGTGGAATTCCTCAGATCCTCTATTACATGAGACTTAAACATAATGGCGAAATGAGGGTGTTACTATAAACCTCTGCCCAACCCTTCGGGGAATACAGGCGTGATGATATGTGATGTTATGTTATTAATTGGATTTGTTCTACGCTGGCATGTTTTGAGAGGCTGGTGGCTGGATCATATGATTTGCAAGGTTAAGTTGCGCTTGCCGCGGTAAGTCCATGAATGGGTGACCGATCGATACACATCGAAACCCCTCCGTGCCTCGGACTCGGTCTCGGGTGTCACATGAATACCTATGTCAGTTGTTACGGGAAGGCAGAAGCCCGAAAGTTTGAAAACCGGTATAAGCTTAGGATATCGGCACTGTCCACTAACTGGGTTGCGGATGGCAGTAGCTCCGTGTAAAATACTGGTATTCAGCCGCATCTGGTTAGACTGGAAGCTGACCCCAACATAGTTGGTAAAAGGCTAGGCAGAACAGAACTACGTTTGTATGTTTTGAGTTGTTACTTAAATACGTAAGTAGGTACATTATATTATATAGGTTGGTAGGTATAATTGTTCGCATTTAACAGTCCATTTCATCTTGTTTACTATAATGATGTCTTAAGAAAATCATTTCGTAAATCGTAGTGATGTGTTACGGAATGCGAAACAATATAAACACTTATCGATAAACGTGACATGTTAGAAAGTCGTATGCATAAAATCGATCGGACTCATTCAAAATAAATATTTTATTTATCTAAAACAAATTGAAAATATAAAATAAATGATCAAACAATGGCATGTCATTGGTTTTAGTCCAGCACTTCGCTTCAAATCTGGCGCAAGCATTCAAGCTTCGCGAGTGGACGCAAGTGCACATTGTTACCTTCTATCCAGAGAATAATGTCCTATGTACACACGGTCATGCATCTGAGTTAACACTGTAACATCTAAGATATAAGGTAGAGTTTCAAATGACATACGGATGGCAGTTACGATACTTCACACAAATCAATAAAATTCTATCTGCAAATCTTACTGCAATCGATTTTCTGCGTTATAAAGCAACGTTTAAGATTTCAAATCGGTTGTTGTGAGGGTTACACTTAAGCCTATTCGCTGAAAATCGTAGACTATTGTTGCGAAAAATTGATTTACGTACAACATCTGTTAAAGCATAGCTGTAACGTTATATTATATTGTTGTTTTAACTTATGTTAGATATGTAGGTCGTGCACAGGTGCTTAGCCGAAAGTATTGTAAGTAAAGCGCGGTAATGTTGTTTATTACCCCGATAATTCACTGAGAAACACTGCGAAATAGGACAACAGTGTTGTTTGTGAAATTAGATTAAAATCTATAAGCTCATTTGCACTTAGAACTTAATTTTAAGTACCTGATAACTTTTAGCGAGCAGAATAGAGTATGTCGTAATCACTACAGAACTTACGAAGACGAGAAACAACTATTTATGGAGCAATTCTACTAACAGAAACGTCGATCAATCGCAACCGAACCGTTCATTCAGATAGTTTTCTTTTAAAAAATTTGCCAAATTGTTTGACGGGCGAGAGTAGTTCGTTTGCCTTTTGGCAACGATTTTGTTAGTAGACTTGGCCCTCTGTTGTTCTCTGTGGTAATCGCTATATTTCAGTGAATAGTCCTAGTGTTAATTGGTGCATATATATAGTTTTTGATGTGAAACATCTAAAGCGACGGTACGGTTGTGAGAGCGGCTGTTGTGTGGCGACGCCCGCGATGGCAGACCTTCGTAACTCCTCGGCTCTCTTCGGTTGGATCCGGCCAGTTTTTTTTTACAAAATTAGCTTTGATTTTTCACATCTACTAGTGGTCCCACTACGGCTTCATTGTTTTTTTTCTTTTTTCTATTGGATTGCTTGTAGATGGTCCTTGCGGATCGTTTCTCCGTACCCGGACAGTTATTAGCGAGACCAGAAGGGTCTCCAGCCTAGTTAATTGGCGCATTCATGTTTATATTATTTTATAGTACCTATAAGTATAATGATGTTTTCACACTGCCAAATCCCAGCCAGACCGACCGATGATCTGAAGAAGGCAGTGAGATTACGAGTGGGAGGAAAACTGGGAGTTATGGTGGAACTTGGGGGGGGGGGAGACCTTTGTTTAGCAAGGTTGATTCAACCCTTAGTATAATATACCTTGATGTGCAATGTAACCATCTGAAATAATGAATTGGTTGATGATAATTGCGTGATGTATTATGTAGTTATCAAGAAGACGGATTGTTAATATATACGGCGCAATGGACATTGTTTTGCTTTTGCGATTACAAGTGTGTTACGCAACTATACAGTGCAGATTTTGTGGAATAGAAAAATAACAGCATTTTTTTTTATTGCGCGACTGCTGCTCGGTGAGGTCCTCGTTTCGATCCCTAGGCCGGGTAAAGTGTTACTGGGTTTTTCCGTGTTGAATTCCTCAGTAGCAACCCGGTGTTTGGATTTGTGCCCGGTTGGAAATAGGCTCGCTCCTTATTACATGGGACTTAAACATAACGGCGAAATGAGAGTGTTACTATACACCTCTGCTCTCCTTCGGGGAATAGAGGCGTGATGTTATGTTGTATGTTGTTTATCTTTGGATAGTGATCAAAACAAGCCACTAAACATTTTTCATCAAAAGGTTGCATTACAACAGTAACTACAAACCTGTCCTAAAGAAATCGACGTCCGTTCCACAAACATAACGACACAGCCTCCTTTGCATAATTACATTTTCTTAAGCGCTCAGATATGTCATGCTTTATAATCGTTCGAGAAACAGAAAATAACATTAGATTACTTAGATCGAGTCTAGTTTATGGTCGAGTTAAACTTTAGGTTAAGTTGCGATTTTGAAAAGGTAATCTGGAAATCAAATGCGTGTTTATTTATTTTGATATTTTCACGCTTTGTTCTTTGTTGTGAAAGGTACAGTCGGAAGCAATAATATCTGTCTACAGACATTTAAAACTGCTTATATTAGCTATCAGTAGGTCCAGCACGATCGTTTGTGTATTTAAACGTATCGGTAATGTAAGCGAATTTTGAATCGAAAATACAACTGTCCTATAAAATGTTGGTTCATTTTTCTGCGACATGCACAATTTGTATCATACATAGATATGAATAAAGTTTAATTAAATAGTATGTGCGAAACGAGCATTTCCGATTCAAAATTCACTTACATTATTGTTATGCTTATGTTAGTAGCTCGACAGCATTTTTATGCTACGCCTTCTGATCAAAAGCCATTCCAATAAATATTTGACTACGTATAATAACTATGGCTATTCGTTCTTTGCATGGCCGCATATTCAACCGTTCTATCGATAATCGGGTGGCTATTATTGGCGGTACTAAATACATCAGTAGGCAGATATTATTACTTTTGACTATACTTACCTTCTTAGTTTCGTTGGTCAAGTGGTGATAAGCGCGACTACTGGTCGTCAGGTCCTGGGTTCGGTCCCCAGTTATTTGATTTTTCTGTGTGGACTTCCTCAGTAGCAGCCCGGACTTTCGATTAACCAGTTATGATTAAATCCCATGTCATGGGGGCGAGCCAATTGCCATTAACCGGGCACAAATCCAGACTCCGGGTCGCTACTGAGAAATTCTTAATAGAAAATCCCAATAACACTTTGCCCGACCTGGGGATTGAACACAGGACCCCATGCTCAGCAGTGGCGCTTACGACCACTAGACCATTAAGGCAGTTATAATATAACACTGTTGGCTTTTACAATCATTCTTCACATTTAACTCCTAACATTAAGTCGTATAACAATATCAATATGTTTCTTCTCAAATGCCATACCTATTGACTAACTTGATGAATACATCTAAAAATCAGCTGGGACAAATGAACAAACAACAATTACAACACAACGAGCGATTGTACTCGGTTCGTATCGATTAATTTATCGATTCCCCGCCGTATCGTAGAGGCGACAAGTAATCGATCATGATCGAGAGAGGCGGCGAACTGATCGATTGTTTTATAAGCTGTGAATAAATTAAAAATCGGATTGTTATCTTGGATAATGATGTATAAGCTTGTTCGATGGGAATGTTTTGAATTTTTTGAACAAAGGGAGCCATGATGGGTGTTACTCAATTTAGTTAAGTAATCATCATTTGTTTGTGTTACACTTTGTTTTTGAAACTAAAGAGCGATCAATGATCGATCATTGATCGTTTAATAAAACAGTTCAATCGATTGAACTGTTTTATTAAACGAACTAAAGCAGTCACTCATTTACATACATTTCACACGCCTGTAATCCCCGACGGGGTAAGCAGAGATGTTCTCCTATTACAAAAGTTTGTCGAACCACGTTTCGTCTCTTGTATTAAGTCCCACGTGGCAAGTCTATTGTATTTTCGGGGGCAATTATGATGCCACGTTCGTCACCTTTTACGACTTGCTTGCCCGGCCATGGACAGAAATTGTATTCCTCAACTTTTGAGTCAGTTTATATCAACCCAGGATAACAATGTTCGTTATCCAGATTTTGTTTTATTTTAAACTAACGACCCGCCCCGGCTTCGCACTGGTGCAATGTAGATACTAATGTGGGACATATAAACCTTCCTCTTGAATCACTCTATCTATTAAAAAAACCGCATCAAAATCCGTTGCGTAGTTTTAAAGATCTAAGCATACATAGGGACAGACAGACAGCGAGAGCGACTTTGTTTTATGCTATGTAAAGAAGATGAATAAATTTTACTAACTTAACTATAACTGCCTTGTTAGTCTAGTGGTGGTAACCACGACTGCTGATCGTGAGGCCCTGGGTTCGATCCCCAGACCGGGCAAAGTGTTATTGGGTTTTTCCGTGTGGAATTTCTCAGTAGCAGCCCGGAGTTGGGATTTGTGCCCGGTTTGATGGCAATAGGCTCGTCCCCTATTACATAGGACTTAGACATAACTGGCGAAACGAGGGTGTACTAAAATCACCTCTGCCGAACCCTTCGGGGAATACTGGCGTGATGTTATGTATGTATGAATTTTATTGTTTAAGCTGTACCAATACTCACAAACATTCACATTCCTTAGGCAATCCTGTCAAAAGATTAGATAAGCAGCTCCAGGCTGAAGAAGATAGCCACCGTAAGACCATGAATACTAATTAAGGCCGTGGCCGCACTGGTACGGCGACAGCGACGCGACGGCGACGGCGATTTCGTGAACAATTAAATTTCGCTTGTCGCTTCTGCAGTGCGGCCACGGACATAATAATTATGTTTATATGAGTTTGTTTTCACAAAATCGCCAGTGCGGCCACGGCCTAAGATAAATAACAAACCCTGCAATAATCTAAAATAATATAAACTTACGCCAACTTATAATATAAATACTATAACTATATAATTGATTTCATGCATAAACGCTCTATCTAGTCGTACTTATAAGTAAATATAATTATGTTAATTTTAAATGATTTAAGTAGGTATTATAAATAAATACATATTATGTAATTATGTAATGTGCAATATATAAATTCACAGTATTAGAAGTAAACACCCAGTGCCCTTCCTCCTCTCTCCCACATTCTATGCTGTGCCCAACAGGGTCCAAAATAGTGACCTCATCACACAACCCCACCAACCAGTGTCAACTATTGTACATTTTGGAACGCAATAAAGAAATTGAGTATGATATATCATACACTTGCAAAACACAACTCCAATATTTTTTTACAACTAAGCTCGTCTCCACATTTCGCAAGTAAGCACTAAATCGGTTCACACAGAATTTCTCAACAGATTTCAATATTATTTTTAATTAGACATCTCTCATGCTCACTAAATCAAATGGATCGTATAATATTTTGTCTATTATACAACTATATTACAGTCTAAACGTTATATTAAATTATTAACTCATTATTGCGTAAAGTAAATATGCTATTAAAAAATGTTGAAGAGTATAGTTGCTTGTCATCGCGCGAAATATTATGTTCATCGCTGGATTAGTAATTCCTTTGACGGACCATTTAAATCTTATAAACTGTAGTGTTTGGACTTCTTATAACATCTAGTTCACACAGAAACTGTTTCATCATCATCAGCCTATAATGTTCCCACTGCTGGGACACAGGCCTCCTCTCTGTGAGAGGGAATGGGTCGTAATCCACCACGCGGGCCCAATGCGGATTGGTAGATGTCACATGTCTTCGAAATTTTGGTTCTAGGACATGCCGGTTTCCTCACGATGTTTTCCTTCACCGTTTTGAGAGCAGTGGTGATGAAATAAATTACACAAAGTAATGCGCCTGGCTGGGTTCGAACCCACGACATACAACTCGTAAGTCGGGGCCGTTACCACTGGGCCACCACTGCTCCTGCACGAAACTGTTTACAGGATCCGTTTTAGCGGATCCGTTTTTATTTTGGTGATGGCGCCTGTAGTTGTATGAGCGAGTTCACATACACGACAGTATTCCGAATCCAGTAAAACATACTGGATCCGTTATTTTTATCGTATCCTGTCTACCAGATGTGACGCAGCTGCTATATTTTGTTTAACTGATCCGTCGGTACAGATGTGAACAACACATACAGTACCAACGGATCCGTAAAACGGATCGGCTGTGTGAACGGGTGGTAACTTGTTAACCCATATTGTTCTACTAGCAAGTGCAAATTGAGCGGGCAAAGGAAGCGCTATATCACAAAGTTTTGGAGATATCCTCGACTCAGGGACGCCTGAGCGTCTATTACCACCTTTAATAGAATTAAGGTGGTCAGCAGTATACGAGATTTTCAGTTTATACATTCAAATACTAATATGAAAACTGCCTCGTTGGTCTAGTGGTGACAAGCACGACTGCTGATCGTGAGGCCCGGGTTCGAACCCCAGATCTGTCAAAGTGTTTTTGGGTTTTTCCATGTGGAATTCCTTAGTAGCTTCCCGGAGTTTGGATTTGTGCCCGGTTGATGGCAATAGGCTCGCCTCTTATTATATTGGCCTAAAACATAACGGCGAGATGAGGGTGTAACTATACACCTCTGCCTTATCCTTCGCGGAATACGGGCGTGATGTTATGTTACATCTTTATATAGTATAAAACAAAGTCGCTCCCGCTGTCTGTACGCTTAGATCTTTTAAACTACGCAACGGATTTTAATGCAGTGTTCAGCAATAGATAGAGTGATTCAAGAGGAAGGTTTATTTGCAATGCCCACATTAGTATCTACATTGCACCCGTGCGAAGCCGGGACGGGTCGCTAGTTTTAATATACTTTCCAATGTTATAAATTGAACATCAAGTCACTCAACAAAAGTTCTTGAGGTAGTAGTTTGGTACCATTGTAGCTCTGATTAAAGATAAAGGCCTAATTACGTATAATAAAACGCTTTACCTTCATTAAATTTCTATTATCAAATGAGTGTACAATAAACTGCACTACATAACTGCTGTATAGGCTGCCTTGTTGATCTAGTGGTCGCAAGCAAGACTGCTGAGCATGGGGTCCTGGGTTCGATCCCCAGGTCGAGTAAAGTGTTATTGGGTTTTTTCCATTAGGAATTTCTCAGTAGCAGCTCGCAGTCTGGATTTGTGCCCGGTTAATGGCAATAGGCTCGCCCCCCATTACATGGGTCTTTAACATAACTGGCAAAACGAGGGTGTACTAAAAACACCTCTGCCCAACCCTTCGGGAAATAAAGGCGTTATGTTATGTCCAATAAAATATAAGTCCAAAAAATCGTCCAAGGTCGTTAATTCCATCGCTTCTACGTACCGTTACAATTATGTTTAGGTTACACAAACACACATTATAATAACCAGATTCTAAAGGAAATTATCGTGAGAAAATCTACAAGCTAATAATAAATTTTAAGTATTTGTAATACTATGAGACCGGTGATAGGTCACGCCATCTGTCACAGACTCACGAACTACCGTTTCGGGGTTAACACACTTAATACCTTATATGATAATGATGAATGGGTTTTAATTGCCGTGTGATCGGGCTACGGATAGAACCTTTTCTCTTCCTGTGGGTCAATGTGGATTAGGTTTTATGGTAACTTTGACCTGGTTCAGTTCTGCCTAGCTTTTTCCCATGTTGGGGTCAGCTACCAGTCCAACCAGATGCGGCTGAATACCAGTATTTTACACGGAGCGACTGCCATCAGACCTCCGCAACCCAGTAACTGGGCAATGACAGCATAACAATAGCTTTGACCTGGGATGCTAATAATGTCAGATTTGGTTAACTATTTCGTTTCACTGCCTCGTTAGTCTAGTGGTGATAAGCGCGACTGCTGATCGTGAGGCGCTGGGTTCAATCCCCAGGTCGGGTGAAGTGTTATTGGGTTTTGCCGTGTGGATTTCCTTAGTAGCAGCCCGGAATTTGGATTTGTGTCCGGTTGATGGCAATAGACTCGCCTCCTATTACATGGGACTTAAACATAACGGTGAAAAGAAGCTGTTACTATACACCTCTGCCTAACCCATCGGGGAATACAGGCGTGATGTTATGTTATTTCGTTTCACATTTGTAAATGTAGAAATGACCAATGATGTTATTTGGGAAGAAATGCATATGACTTAAAGAGTGGGGACTATGGATGTTGATGGATGGAGGGAAGACCAAAGAATAGATGGATGGGTTGTGGGAGGGAGAATATGAAGGAAAAGGGAGTAAATGGTAAGGTGACGGCTGACAGGGGAGAATGGAAGAGAAGGTCACATTGCGCTGACCTCAAGTAACATGAGAACAATGCAGGAAGATGATGATGATTTGTAATCATATTACTGCAAGTGAGCTACATCTCTAGAGAGGTCCATTAGAGGTCTAAGGAGGCGAATAACTACACCTATATGTGCCTATTGCACACTTCTGATACCTTTTCGAGGATAAATGTCGTAACGGTTATATACGATGTTATGGTATTAAAATAATATGACCAGTAATAAAGAAACTAGTTTCATACTATTGACTAATTTATTACCTAATCTTGCAAGGTTTATTTTTATTAGAATAGCTTTGATTTGTAAGTACCTGTTAAGTGAAGTTATAGCGATGAAATCCGACCAGAGCCGCGGGGCATAGCTAATATTTATATTATAATTGTGTTACCCAATGATCGGTTTCACGGGCTACTACTATTGATTTCTCACAGTAAATTATATTAACCGCGAAGTAGAGCAACCTGTCTTGCGTTAACACTAGAATTCGTACCTACAGCGTGTTTCAATTATGAATAGGAGGCAATGTAATTAACTTGTTCTAAAATTAATTTGCGTGATAAGGATCTATTAATATGCAGATTGTCAGCAAGGAAATTAGGTGTCATAGAGGTGACAAAACAAATAGTTTTTTTTTGTGATAATTGCGAATTGTTAGCCTTCGTTTGGGACTACGCTTGCCAAAATTAATTACACGACGTTGTTTTATTTGTATATTTTTATTATTTAACAATGAGATTTAAATCAAAAGGTAAAACTTATAATTAAATTTTTTCATAAATCCGTTATGCTACATTCTTTTGACAACTCGTTTAGCTCATTAAATTTAATTAGTAATAGACGTTATCGGTTATTATCAGAAATTAACGATTGGTTTTACGGTTAATATTATATTTATGCATGATGGCTACGATGTAGGATAGTTTACAACGATGAACCAATTCATTGAGGTGATTCATTGCAGATAAAATCGATAGCAGCAAAGTAAAAGAAGACATCTACAAAATCGCAATTTTACAGGAGAGCACATTTAATAAAAAACAGAGTCCATTTTGCTGCGAGGTTTCTTAGCAATCGAGTGTAGATGTCTTCATTTACATGCCAGATTTTCTTCATTATTTTAAAATTTGAAATTATTTTAATACAGACTTGTAGATAGGGTTGATTTAAGCTCATTTTTGTAAAAAAAAGCATTTTGGTAAAAATGTAGATGTCCGTATCTACTTTGCTGCCATCGAAATATTATAATGCTACAGGTGCGCAATGACATTAAGCACCCTATATACCAGCTACTCATGACACGGCTTTTGTCGCTGTAGTCGATAAGATTAAGGAAAAGTATTTTGTACCTGTTAAACACCATAAAGCTATATTTTATGGAGTTTTAATCTATTTTAACTTGCATGCCAGTTGTCAGGTGTGCTAAGCATGTATGTAACTCTGCTTAATTAAATGACCATAATTAAGTGTGTTGTTTTTGAAGATACTTGTCGAAGAATATTGAAATTGCCGTTTTTACTTTCTACTTTAATTTATAGTCTTGTTTGTTATTTTATTTAGTACGTCAGTGTAATAAAATTAATAGTAGTTACTTACTACGTGTATTTATTGACTCATGTTGTATTTTTCTGTCATTCAATTAATCAGCAAATTTTACAGGACTGATAGATTTTCACCAGTTTGTGACACACCGTTTAATCCGACACCCTCTATTTTGCGTTTTGAATCACATCTACTCTAGCTACTGTCTTTAGGTCATCGATCCATAGGAACTAAATTAGCAACACAAAAAATAATCCAACACCAGTCATCTTTTTTGCTTCATCATCTTCCTATAAAAGGCTATATCAAAGTTTAAAAGGTTCCCACATACACTGACCATAGATTTTCACACACACACTATACATACATACGATCGCCCACATCTCGCGATCACGAAAGTGGACGCTCCTAGTTGCGCAAGCGCAAAACAATCGAGAGTTGCGAACATATTAGATAACTGGTTTTTTGTTTGACGCACAGAGTCGTTAATGTCTAGAGGTGGATTTAAATTAAATTAAGTGGAAGTTAGTATAATGTTCCTATTAGTAAGTTAATTAATGCTTTAGTTAGTGATGACTAATTATTATGGTTAGTTTGGAAGGCAAAAGGGGAGGCCTTTGCTCTGCAGTAGGACATTAAATAGGAAAAAAATTAAAGAGATGACGATGAAATTTTTGTATACATAGTATTAACTAGTGTTGCAAAAAAAAATGTTAGACGGGTGTCTTATCATTTGACGTTGACTAAAATATTGCCTGAGCGTTACTTATTAAGAATTTATGAAAACAAAGGCAAAGATTAGCAAATATTTGTAAAGGTTGAACGAGAAATGAATATAAACGAAACTAAAAACTAAGACCCATTATGACTAAGTTTCTGAAATCCAATAATGGAATTAATAGAGTGCGTTGTTCATTGTTAGCATAAATAAGATAGTATAAAAGACAATACGCATACAAGTTATGCTCAACCTTCACTGTTTGAAAGTAAAAGTAATGACTATAGGCGTTCTTCCCACTTCCTAAGATTTGCTTTGCTGAATTGACTTAGAAAACTTAGAACTACACCATAATTGAAAAAAAAAATCTTTAATCCGTATTTCCAAATCTTTTTCTTTCAGTAACAAATCTAAAGGTATGTATTTTTAAACGGTTTTACTTAGCTTAACTTCGTATAATCGTTTGTTTATTTGATTCAAATCTTGCGATAGATTTTTCAACTACTTCTCCTAAACCGGTTCTCCTAAAACTTCGCACACAAATTCAATTACCATGACAATACAACATTATAATAATTTCAACCTACAAATCCTGTTGCTGATTATTTCCATCCTTTTAGATGAAATTATTTATAGTTTACAAGTTTAACATACTGCCTTGTTGGTCTAGTGGTCCCAAGCGCGACTGCTGAGCATGGGGTCCCGGGTTCGATCCCCAGGTCAGGCAAAGTGATATTGGGTTTTTCCATTAGGAATTTCTCAGTAGCAGCCCGGAATCTGGATTTGTGGCCGGTTAGTGGCAATAGGCTCGCCCCCTATTACATGGTACTTAAACATAGCTGGCGAAACGAGGGTGTTATTAAAAACACCTCTGCCGAACCCTTCGGGACATACAAGGCGCGATGTTATGTTAAGTTCAGTATATCAAAAATATTTTATAATGGCTTATGTAGACATTCTTAACTCTACATTCCCAAACAGAAAGTGTACCAACCAATCTATCGCAATCTCACTAATTGATTGTTATGATTAGTTATATTTATTGGTCTAACATTATAGTGTGGATAGTAATAGTAACATTACTAACACGCCACTTTAACTGTAACCATACATTATAACTCGAACTTAATACGATTGATATTTAAAAGTCATTTGATATCGAAACATTGGAGAATCAGACCGTTGATTCAATTTATGACTTCATTTAACATGGATACGATGTGAAATGTTATTTTGAAGTTGTCATTCTATTTCCAAATAATAAATTAGCGGCGATACATATCACAAATGAAGTTTCTAAAAAAAACGAATTTGTAAAGCTCATTTTTGTTTTGAATTATTTTAAAAACTAGCGGCCCGTCCCGGCTTCGCACGGGTGGACATTTTCCCCGTTTTTGCAACATTATTCATTTATGCGCCACTCCTATTGGTCGTAGCGTGATTTTATATAGCCTATAACCTTCCTCGATAAATGGACTATCCAACACAAAAATATTTTTTCAATTCCAACCAGATTAGCGCGTTCAAACAAACAAACTCTTCAGAGTTATAATATTAGTATAGATTATTATTCAAAAGGTTTTCTTAAGTGACCTTTGTTTTTTGCTACAAATCTTACAAGTCAATTTTGAGTGACTCAACTCAGGAACTCCTGTTATCCGAACACATTGAAATGTGGTTGAAGGAACTATTGGACTGATCTGATGATGGACTTTGAAGGTGGACACAAAAACTCAGCAACGGCATAAATTTATTCGAGTTTAGGCTCATCTTGCCATCTCATCTTCTACTTGAAGTGTGGTTTGAGGTGGATTAACAAAAAATCTTTTTTTTTTATCCTTCTTTTTGTGTGGTTAGTGACTAACCTGGTGTTAGAGTTCATGCCGCCCATGGGCCTCTGGCTTGGCTTCACATGCCGTCGAGAAATATCTCTCAGGCATGCCGGTTTCCTCACGATGATTTCCTTCGCCGATTTTAAGCAAGTGATAATTATACTATACGCACATGAATCCGAAAAGTCGTAGGTGTGTCTGGGGTTCGAACTCGAGACCTATGACTTGGTAGTCCGACAGTTACACCACTAGGTTATCACTGCTATATTATTAATGTTAGTTACATAATTGTCGAAATGCAGTCGTGATTCTAGAACAGAAGGCTGCCTCATATTTGTTAGTACGTGCAAAGTATCAATATGATTACTAAGATGATTCGTCATTATCGACATGACTGTCCATAATCACAAAACAGATAAGTACAGAAGTCAATCACATGTATGTACTTCACTTTTCATACCTACGCTCGGCGGTCGCTCTATCTATATATCTATCTCTCTCAAGCGCATGGCACTCGCGGTCGCACTCACTCGCACTCTAGTCCCAAACAGTCCGAGATATCGTGTCCGTGAGCAGTGTCTCTGTGTGCGTTGCTCGAGCGCACTTGTATGTAGATTGACTTCTGTACCTATCTGTTGTGTGCCATAAGTGCAGGCGGTCCTAATTAAACGTCAAAATATATGCACTAACAGTTCATTACTATTATTAGGTATACTTCGTGACCGACCGCAATGACTATTAAAAATCTCAAACAATAATGGGTAGGTACCTTATATTTTACCTGTTTACCACACTTAGTACATGATGGCCAATGTCAAATCAACAATGTTCAACCTCTGATCCGGGATGCTGATGTTTTACATCAAATTACATTGTGATCACAAAAAAATTGATAGTGTGTTGGGTCGGTAAAATGCTGCATGCGTCGTTACCTATATCAAAACGAGGATCTCTGGTATACTTGAGAATAGTTTTCGCTATTATTGCGGTTACATCTTTTTTTATTATTATTGATAAAAAAAGTTATAACTGCTTCGTTGGTCTAGTGATCGCACGCGCGACTGCTAAGCATGGGGTTTTGGGTTCTATCCCCAGGTCGGGCAAAGTATTATTAGGTTTTTCCATTAGGAATTTCTCAGTAGCAGCCTGGAGTCTGGATTTGTGCCCGGTTAATGACAATAGACTCGCCCCCTATTACTCGGGACTTAAACATAACTGGCGAAACAAGTGTACTAAAACACCTCTGCCGATCCCTTCGGGGAATACAAGGCGTGATGTTATGTTTATAAAAAAAGTTTGATAAAAACGTACGTAAATTACGTAGAATGAAACGCAAACTGACATTCCTACCCGTTTTGATTTTCTTTTTTTTCCTCTACCTGCAACTGCCAATTTGCGCGCGACACATTCACCTTGCATCTAGTTTTTGACGCGACCGCCAAGATTGGTGCATCGTCTACGCTATGCGCTAGTTTTTCGTTGAGAGTGTATCAAAGTGTTTTGTTAACCCGTTGTGTGTGAACTACGACCTAAAAGCTAAAAAAATCGCGAGAGTGCTGTGAAGTGCTGATCGATGACCGTGAGGCTACTGTTCTGCCTGTCCACGTGAGCTGACATACTTGCAGGTTGGTCCTATCACTATAACAACTAATTCTGTCTATCTGTATGTGCTGTGTTTTCTCTACAGACATAATAACCTCCTTTTACTTATTTAACTAAAGGAAATGAATATAGAAAGTAGTTATTTAATAACTGAAGATGTGTTAAGCAGTATTTTAAAGCCCCACAAAGTAACAATAAGTTTCAAATGTTATTATAATGTGCTGTTAATTAATTATAATTTAACGCATCAGCTAATTTAACAATACTTGTCAAAAGTAATAATGTAAGGTAACAATTTTAAATTAATGAGGAAGTAAACAAGACTGGCATACAATTTATTATTTTTCTTGAAATAGTAGATATAAAAAATATAAAAAACAATCGATATTATTAATTAAAATAATCCCTTATTTTTTAAAGTGAAACGATTTTATCCTTCCGTACCCAGAATCAGGATTTGAGGTTTGACAGTTGAAATTAATATAATGTTGTATTGTCGTTGATGTGTAGGATACTAGAGTATTTTTATTTTTATTTTTAATGGGTTTGCTCTTGACTCTAGTCTAGTCTACGATGGAGTCAGCTTACCCAGAAGAAGCCTGTTAACTCTAACTTTGAAGAGATTCAGGTTGAATGCGTTCGGGAACACAGACGCAGGTAGTGAGTTCCACTCTTTTGCAGTGCGCATTATGAAGGATGTTTGGAAGCGCTTAGTGCGAATTGGTGGGATGGCAACTAAGTATGGATGGTAACTTGCAGTGCGTCTAGATGTCCGATGGTAGAAGGGGGCCGGTGGAATGAGGTTGTGGAGTTCTTGAGCACACTCTCCGAAGTACAGTCTATAGAAGACCGACAAGTACTTCTTTAGTCACATTGCCAGGAAAGATTGCCATAACCTCGAATAACTAATGGTAACTGACAAAATCGACGGCAAACATTCCAGAGGTCTGACCAGACCCGCAAAGCCATAGACACCAAACTCCACGAGGCATTCCACATACACGCAAAAGACAGGCATGTGTGGCGCAAGGTTGTCAGAAAAAATGATTCCATAGAGGAATCACGACCCTCAGTAATGAAGAACACGACGTGAGGAGGAGGAGGGAATTGAGTTTGTGAGCGAAGTTTTATTGGAATAGGCTAGGTTAGTAGTTGAAAAATCTGTTGCAAGAATTGAATCAAACAAATAAATATACTAAGTGAAGTTAATTAAAATCATTTATAAAGATTTTACTTAAAGCTTAGATATGGGCACACGGTAACAGTTGTGGTCTGTCTATAACAGTGCTATAGACACGTTGGCGGTTAAATTCCTCATAGGTTTTGGTCTTGACCGGTCAAGTTACGAGTTACGTCAGAATAGTGGCCCCAGCTTTTAGACGGCGGCGGCAGCTTGTCTACGTAATGCGTTGTCTACCACAAGTAACTGTTACTTCTTATATCTCTTTTTGTTATAACGGTTCTAGCTATGTATTGTATCTTCTTATAATAGATAGGTATTATATTTAAGTTTATGAACCTCGGTTACTGGTGACTGATAGATAACTCGTTTGTTCTACCTAGTTTTTCCCCAACTATGTTGGGGTCAGCTTCCAGTCTAACCAGATGCGGCTGAATACCAGTATTTCACACGGAGCGACTGCCATCAGACCTCCGCAACTCAGTTACTGGGGAATGCCGATATCCTAAAGTTGGACCAGTTGTCAGACGACTGTTATAGGTAAGAAAGTAATAATTATATCCATGAGTCAAAAAATACGTTGAATCTCTCTGTACTCCATAATTGATTTAATATTAAACTATGAATTTCCAAGAGAAAGCCTTTAGTTTATGGCACTTTAGATTATTTACTGGGTATCATGTTCGTTTCTGCTTGCGATGCGTGTAAAACTGCAAATGGCAGCAATCAAACCTGCATGTAGCAATATGTGCAGGGTTAAAGATCAGAATAACGGATGGGTGGGTGATGAGGCTTAACAGGCTATCGACAATAATGCCTGCGCACAATATACGAGAACACCAACATAAGGCGTGCTGTGAACAAAAATGTCTTTGAAGCTGTTCTTTGAAGCTGTTCATTTTGCTTCCAAATTACCGGCTACATTGAGAAAAGGGACAAATCTAACCTACACATTTGAATCTACTTATGTATAGTGCGTTGGGGTAAGTCCGGAAATGGAGTAAGTTCGTTACCGCGGAATAAGCAAAAAAATGATGATTGGCAAGAATAAGGTGCTATGCCATTTTATTCTGCTCCACACTTTCGTAATATTTCTTCGACACATTCTGCGGTAAATCCACGTTAACGAACTTACCCCATTTACGGACTTACCTCAACGCACTATATACGTATGTTAGGATACCAGGACCCTTCAAAAACAGTTTCAGATATTGAATACGGAGCAACTGACGAAGTCAATTTTTTTCCTCCGGAGACGATATTGGTAACTTAAAGAAAAACATGAGAAGAAGAGTAAAGAATACATCTCACAAAAGCACTTCAGCTCATTTTCAAACAGGTGCAAAACAAGGATATTACAATGTAAAATTAAAGTCAAAACATTGTACTAACTCATCACATAAGCAATCGGGCGCACATTAATTCTTCATCCATGATTGACAGCTGATGTTTCTATACTCCGCTATGTCAGCGTATCAATATTAATCGTTCATCGATATTGTACGGACCATGAATATTATTTCCATCTATAACTAATAAATTAGCCTTGCCGCTTATTTTTTAGGTTCTGTAAATTGAGTCGTTACATTGTAATATGAATAGTCTTTTTCGTGCAGAAAAAGGCATTAATCATTAAGTTGTATGCGAAGTCTAAAAATATGGCTATAATAGTTGTAATTATGCAAAGTGTTTACTTATTTATGACTAGCTAGTTACCCGAGAAACTTTCAACCAACAACAGGTACAATTTCAAAGTGGAAGAGAATTTAAAAATTAACGTAACTATATCTAAGAGCTTCCATGTTTTTTTATTCTCAGTGCTCTTATAACACAAAGACTTTAAAAAGAGTAAAGCAAACATTTGCAACACTCCTAAATTCTAACAAGAGTGGCCGAGCTCTCGACCTCTGCGAAATATGTCGCATTGTACACCTGATTGAAGAGGCTCGATACTTGTAATAAATTAGAGACTCCTTCACTTTTCAACGACAATGTTGAAATTGTGTCCATCATAATGGTATCGTTGAGTTACCTCAATAGGCAGTTAACTAAACAGTCATTACACGAGAAGAAAGTACAAATGGTATAGGTTAACTTACTAAGAATCTTGAAAAAGTAATAGACAAAATCCCAAAAGTGCTCAAATACCAAACAAAATCTAAAGCAAATAATGTATATCATACGACTTACCTACTTAATGTAATTTCAAAAATGAAGAGTCACACAGAACTGAAATGAACAATAGTAAAAAGAGACAATGTATTTTGAAGATTGTATTATTCTAATACTTTCCTAAAACATTTCAAATGAAAAGCTCCAACAACGTCTAAGATAATTGCAAACACATCATAATGATCACACCAAATCTCGCACATCCCACAGACCCATCACATATTTGGTGGTATGTAGGTGGTATTAGGAATAGTGTACATTCTGTACATGTTAAGTAAAGTTCGTACTTGACAATGCGCGTGAGTGCACTTGACAATCGGTCCGAATTACGAAACGAATGAGCGTCGGACAAACAAAATTTTAAGTCCGTTTGGAAGTTAAAAGTACCGTTAAACAAATATTGGCTTGGAACATCTGTCGTTTGAATGAAATTAGAAATTGGCTAAGAACAATAGATTTGTTGACAGATGAATGTTTGTGGTAAGCTAATAAGTTGGTTTGAAGATGCTAATTAATGTTAAGTGGTTGGTGAGATAATAAAAACAATAGGGTTTTACATTTTTGTGGTTTTTGACATATTTATTTTATTTTTAAAGACCCATATTAAGGAGAAGATGTATGAAGGTTGAATGGGTGTCATCATGTTGGAGTAAGTTGGTTGGTTGTAGAAAGAAAGAGGTGTATGTCAGGCAATACACGAGATGTTAAAAATACACAAGTAGCCAAATACCAGATCCATGACACTCAAAATTGAAATACGAAATGAATATGCGTCGTAGGGTAAACACACCAACTACGGACGCTAATCAAACAAGAAAACTTGGTGTGTGTCCGAACTATCGTTACGGTGGTCCAACAATTGTGTGGACCACCTCAGTTGTCGCGTATTGTGCGCAAGAGTTTGTTTTGTCGTCTTTTGTTTAAGCAACTTTCACAATTAACCTGTACATGCGAAAGGTATATCTTAAAAGGCCTACTTGGACATTAGAAGACAAAGCTGTTGACTTATGTTTTCATTTGTCAAAACCTTTTATGGTACACTATTTCTAACCTCCATATGCTCGATTAATTTTAAGTGAAATCGTGAAAGTTTATAAGGGATTGCGTATTATTGTTAAGGTGCAATGTGAAGGAACGGAAAACCAGTTGAAATTATTCATTCAAATGAAAACTAAGTAACTGGATATTCGACGCGACAACTCCTTTATAAGTAGTGATAATACTTGTGGAGACGAAAGCGATGTTTGTTAGAGATTAAAGCAAAGACGTGGTAGATATGAAACTTTTTTGTCTGGCGGTCAATTTGAAAACCGTATTTAGAACAGCATGTCAAAAATCGAACAACTATACATGACTTTTTAAATAGGTACTTAAAGTAGGTAGTATTTTATGAAACAAAAGAAACAAAATTCACCATGAACTATTACCGAATCAGTCCCTTATGCCCCGATTTACACATTCATAGCGAGCTAACTTGATGATTAAGGGTGAAGCCAGACGAACGTAATTTTTTGAGTTGTGTGTCGCGTAATTTCAACATAACACAACACGACAACTCATTTTGCGTCGCCGTGTGAACGAAACAGGAGTTTTGTATGAAATCGAAAATAACGCGACCGAAATTACGCGACTCGCAGCTCAAAAAATTACGCTCGTCTGGCTTCACCCTAAGTGAGTTAAGGAAAAAATCTCATTTGGACGTACATTGGCGAGTTAAGTTCATTACTTGCTCAATTAAGCTCACTATTGTTTGGTTCCTATAAATAAAAACGAATCGTTTTACTTACCAATGGTGGCATTTTTCATTGCCAAACTGGGCATATATAGACTCGTAAACAAATTTTACCTGTGATAGCTACTTCCATATAGAAAGGTGTACTATACAGCTGCTTTGAGGTCTTTGCTTCATTATTGGTAGGTATAGATATAAGAGTCTCAATTTTAACCAATAACGCTCCGTAAATTATAGGAATCGGACATAAATCGGCAAGTTAATTCGGTACTTATGAGTGTGTAAATTGACCTTTAGTAACTGTATTCTTGAGCAGGTATTCTAATCCGCGAATTTGGGAAACATCTGACAACAAATGCGCAGAAGTGGATACCATCACTCAAATTAGCTAATAAATATTTTGTAATTAATATTTTTTTTGTAGCTAATAAGGTGGTCTGGTAGATATCGCTATCAGCGATAAGACCGCCATTGTACCCTTTAATGTTTGTTATTTTATGTATCCCTTTTGCATTCAACTGTACCCACCTAACAGGCAACTTGTCGAATCGAAATCTTCTCTCGCGTTAGACAATGACGGAAACCATCTATAAACTCAACTGGAATTTGAACCCGGACCTTTGACCGAGAAAGCAAACTACTGATGGGGCCAAAGAGTCATATTACTTAACAATAGAATTAAGTGTGGGGAATACATCTTATTGAAGTCGTCTTATATTGTTATTTTGTTACATCATGAGGTTAAGCAACGCAGTTTGCGGTTTGGAATATGATTGGAGGATCTGATGTGGTTAATCCAAGGACATTGTTAAGTTACTGATTGTATCGTATACGTAAGTAGTGAAAGGTCCATCGTCTAAGATTATACCTGGTTACTGTGGTTACTTAATTCGCCCAATATTTATTTATTTTATTTTATTTTATTTTATTTATTTATTTATCACATGACATGTTTCCTTTGCCATTATAAATAATAAATCTAATGCGATTATACCTGACAAGTACGTGGCCCTTGTGAACTCACCCAGTGTACCTACAGGTGAATATATCTATGGCATCCGCAATAGATATATTCACAATATAGGTACCTATAGTTCTTTTTTTCATTCCTGATATTATTTTATTGATTAAATAGGTACCATTTGATGTCCCACAGCCTTGTTTTTCAAGAGTAGTGACTGCAGCATGAGGTAATTCTCAGAATAGGCCTAAGTACAAACGGCTAGCTGTAGACTACGATTGGTAAACTAGATGCATAGATAATAAATCTACTATAATACATACCTACATAACATCACGCCTGTATTCCCCGAAGGGTTCGGCAGAGGTGTTTTTAGTACACTCTCGTTTCGCCAGTTTAAGTCCCATGTAATAGGGGGCGAGCCTATTGCCATTAACCGGGCACAAATCCCGACTCCGGGCTGCTACTGAGAAATTCCTAATGGAAAAACCCGATAACACTTTGCCCGACCTGGAAATCGAACCCAGGACCCCATGCTCAGCAGTCGCGCTTGCGACCACTAGACCAATGAGGCAGTCTACTATAGTACAATGTATGAAGTGAATGACGATATAAGTATGTTTAGCATTATTAATAATTAACTAAATATGTAGTCGGGTGGCTCATGGCTAATTACCAACCGCGCTGATCATACGATTTGTGAGGTTAAAGTACGCTTGCTGTAGTCCGTCCAAGGATCGGTGACAGAGACCCCTCGGTGCCTCGGAGAGCGCGTTAAACAGTCGGTCCCGGGTGTCATACGAATACCAGTGACAGTCGTTACGGCAGGTCAGAAGCCCAAAAGTCTGACGACTGGTCTAATCTTAGGATATCGGCATTGCCTTGTAACTGGGTTACGGAGGTCTGGTGGCAGTCGCTCCTTGCAAAATACTGGTATTTAGCCGCATCTGGTCAGACTGGAAGCTGACCCCAACACGGATGGGTAAAGGCTAGGCAGAACAACAAAATATGTAGTCGAAATAACGGCTTATCGTGAAACATCAAACATAATCTCAACGTTCTGCCAAATACCTTTGCAAGTTTGCTGATTTAATATTTGCATAAAGCTTATTCACATCAAATCTTTTTATCTGCCATAAACAGTCAAAAAGATCTTATATCACGTCCGTCTGGCTTTCTTATCCTTTTTTTACAATATGATTTGTTGAAAAAAATCAGTGATTAATTACGATTCTATGATTGCATTTTACTGTTGTCTACTGTCTAAGCAAATCTATAAAAAAAAATATGAGATCATCTATTCTCAAGTCATATGTGTAGTGGTGATTGTAAAAAGAATTAATCGGTTCATATAATTCAACATCGATACTATCTTTTCTTGAGTTTAATATCGATTGCTATGTTAGCGTAAAGATTAAAATCGGTATAAGATGTTCGATGATGTTAAATTGATAGTAAAAGAGATTATTGATATTATCAATAAATAACGCCTACTTTACGTCTTGTATTTAAAACCAAGATGAATCGATACAAGTCATTTCACTATATTATAAGATACACATTTTATCAAACGTGATTTAAATAAATAATTAGTAATCTCATCTAAATACAACACCTGAAATATAAAATTATGTAAATAAATCGATTTCTTGCTATTGGTAATATAATATTTTATCGATTTATCTGCACTACCGATCTTAAATAAGAAAATAGGAATGCAGCCGAGTCTTTAGTTATCGTTGAGTTATAAAAAATGTAACTTCAACCCGTCCAACACACTTGTACCTGGCTGTTGGGGGGGTTGGAGTAACATTTTTTCATTTCTTGCTGTGGTTTTTGCATACAAACTTAGTTATATTTAAATCAAATCAGCAGATCAATCATGAATTTACAAAACCTTCACCAAGAAAAACATATCTTTTTGTTAAACTAAACCCACATCTAAAACAATCAATTCCTCTACCATCAGCAATAATTCTTCCAAAAGATGAACCGATGACTATAATCGACTGTAATCGGTCCAAAAACAAATCGATTAATACGCAACCGATTCTAAACACTACAGCACTAGTGATGTACAAATACGTACACAAATAAACAACAATAATTCAAAGGCACTCAGCGAGAGGAGGTCATGAGCCATTGTTTGACCGGTAAAAAAGCTTAAGTGACCACTACACCAGCGTAGTTAGACACGTTGTTACGTAGTCTGTGGAACACTTCCAATGCGGATTTAGATTTTTTTGTTAGAGAAATGTTAGTGTTATCTTTAAGTCTTTGTCTAATTATGTGGGGAATACACAAAAAGTAAATGGTGGAAATCTTTTGCCACTTTGTTGAGAAACCTGAGAAATCCTAGGAAAAGCTTAATTATTTTTGAAATGGAATAAAACCATGAGAAGGACCATTGATTGGGCACTATCCTGATGATGTGCAGATGAAAACCTCCATTCTTCCCGTGGGTGCACAGAATGCAACTTAGATGATAGGCAGTAGCACCATCCTTCTGCGGAAATAACTCGTTCACATATCATGGTGTATTTTTTTTTCTATGTAGGTAATAGATTGGCAATCGAACCAACGGCCCACCAGATGGAAAGTGGTCATAATCTAATCGTATACAAAATACTATTTTGATGATTTAGTTAAAAAAAAAGTATTTAAAAATAGTTACGTGTTTATAAAAAAAACTACTAACATAGAATACAATTGGAAGTAAATTTGATTTGATTTAACAAATACCTTAATTTTTAATAGCAGTCTCAGATAAAAAGACTAACAGATTGGACTCAGACTTTAAGAATTAGACTTTTCGGCCCTCAGCCCATAGTAATAAACAGTTCTCTTTTGAGAGATCTTTCAACAGTACCTAGCTACCTTTAAGTAGAAATCCATACATTTGCTAACATATCTTTTCTTAAATACGTCTCTTGAATTCTTAAAATTACACTGAAGGAACACTGAAGTGGGTCTCTCAAATAAGAACTGTTTATTAATATGAACCTTAATATCAAAAGGCAAAGGTAATGTATTGTCTGCCCACAGAACAAGATCACCATATAAAATATAATCAAACTAGCCATAATATATCGATCTTAACTAGAATACAAAACAAAAGCGCCTGTTATAATGGTGTAGAAACTTTAAAACCGATGTCAGAGGTCAAGCATTATTTTATGTTAATGCATAGTCCGCCTCGGCGTAAATCAATTATGCCGCGTGACCCGTAGAGGTCGCCGGTTCGATTCCCGACCAAGTTGCGCTTTTACACCTATTAGTGTTGTGTAAGATTAGAATGCGAAATTATTTTCGCTCTTGTCCGTGTAATCACTGTAATGAGTCTGTACTTTCATTATCAGGGTCAAAAAGGTCAATTTATGGTCTAATTTATGAGTTGCGAAATATTATGGGGTTTTAATTCTGTGTGAATGACGAGTTTGTTAAGTGGGTGTGAAGATTTTGACGAAAAACAAAACAAGATTATGGCTAAATAGTCAAACGCTACTTAATTTTATGTTACCGTTAAGTCCTCGTACGCATGAACGCTTTTTCAGCGCGCGTTAAAAAAGCGTCCAACGCGCGCAATAGATAATTTGCGTTAAAAAAGCGCTATCATGTGAACACATATACTTGCTATTTGTTGTATTAGGACGCTTTTTTAACGCGCGTTGAAAAAGCGTTCGTGCGAACGAGGGCTAAGTCTCGATCTGTCACTGTCATTTTAAGGCGATGTTTTTGTTTGTTTTTTGAAAAAAAAAAACGTTGCCCCACACTAGGATTTCTCCTGTATCGTGAGTGCGTTTACAGACACAAATTGTCACATGCACAAACGCCCAGATCCGGAACAACTATCTGTAGGCCATACAATTCCGTACATTCCGTATGGGAATCGAACCCACGACCCGTAGCGCAGGAGCCAATCGCTCAGCCACCAAACGTGACAGTGACAACACGAAATTAACGGCAACTTAAAATTGAGTACCCAGAATCGTGGGTATCTTTATCAGGGTCCAGTTTATAAATGATAACTCTAAAGAAAAAGCTAAATATGAACTTACCTATAGTCCAGCCTTTAAAATGTGATATAAAAAGTAAACAAAACTATGAACATGAAACATTTATTTTGCATTAAGTAATACGTATACGATAATTTTGTACTATAATTTCTGCGTGTTTTCTAATTAGTTACATCGAATCAAATATAGGACATAAGGTTCTAAGCTCGTAATTTAATTAACTATGAAGAGTTGTTATCGCTTACAAATAGTAATCATAGTTACATGGTTGTTGCATCTGAGGGTTAGCGTGGGAAATTGAAAAGCTTATAAACTAAAATATATAGTGAGATGGACAAGTTAGTACTGATACACCGTCGCATGTGATTATACTGGAAGCCAAACTTAACATAATGATGATGAGTGAGTTTCCATGTATAATATATCCATTGAAATTTTGTATAAAAGGTAAATAAACCTTAATTTTAACGCAAGTTTTAAGGACGTCAAAGGAAATCGTATTACAACTTTCGTTCTGCTTAGCCTTTTCCCAACTACCTATATGTTGGGGTCAGCTTCCAGTCTAACCAGATGCAGCAGAATACCAGTATTTTACACGGAGCGACTGATCATTAAACATTCATTTTGTTTTAAGCATCCATTAAACATACAGATTTTTTGAAAACATTAACACTTATTCTTAAAATACTTACACATTTTTAAACAATTCTAGCAAAATACATGTTATACCATCAATGTTTTATTTACATATTATACAGTTTTAAAATGGCTGGACTATAGGGACTTCAATTCATCATAGCAGCCTGTACGATGTCCACTGCTCAACATGGGCAGTACAGACAGCAACAAACAATGGTAGTAGGGTAATATTTACAAATCACGACGCTTGGTGGACGAGCTTATCATCGGAGTGTGTAGTACTTCAATTGTTAGCCTAAAAATATAAAGAGCAAAAAATGCGAGGTCATCCAGTCATTACACAGAACATGATTTAATAAGACATTACAAAACATGTAAGTACAGTACTTTTTCAAAAGTTAGTTTCTTGTTATTGTGCCTACAATATATTAATGCACAAAGCACAAAGGAACCACGCTTTATTCCAATGACTATGATATTTCGAATGCCTACTGTACAGTCAACAAAACAGTGAGGCTACCGATTCACAAAAGGAATTTTTATTGCTGTACCGTGCGCAGCAACAATGGACTAGTGATGACTGAGCAATTTATGGTTGATAATCTAATTGTCAGATTGTATTCTGATTTGTTGATTGTATCGACGCTAGTTTTGATTGTAGTGTCAGCAAAAAAAGATTTATAAATGATATTTATTTTAAAATGGAATTTGAATAAATTTAATTGGTTTTTGCTATTTATGGAACATTTTATTTACATTTATTCACAGGAAAATGGTATGTTTATTTAAAAAAATGCAAAGATTGTTTAATTTCTTAAAAATCGAATGCCGACACAATCTACATAATTATTTTTTGTTGTAAAAGGCTCTGTTACCAAAAATTGCCCCTGGTTATATGAAACAAAAATGGAGTCTACCTAATTAAAGTCACGATTAACATATTAAACAAAAATATCAATAACTTAATAACTAAATGTTTCTATTATAAGACTTTGTAGGTGTTACTAATGAAGAATAATAATAGACTTTAGTTTTCTGAACAGTTTTGTATCACTTGCTACAATGATCGCGTGGGCAGATAAGTATAGTTTAATACAAGCGATCGATACTACCATTACAATAGCCTTTATGAATAACAAAAACAATTTCTTTTGCAATAGTGAGAGTACTTGTTACAAAACTGGGGTCAAATATTATGAAATAGGTCGATCTGTTGTTTTAAAATTTTAAGTTTTAATAAAATAACTTTACTTCGTATACTTGTTTGTTTGATTCAAATCTTGCGACAGATTTTTCAACTACTTCTGCTCAACAAATTTTTCTGAAACTTAGCACACAATTTCAATTCCCATGACAATACAACATTATAATAATTTCAACATTCATTCTTCAAATCCTGATGCTGCAGGGGTACTTAAAAGATTTTTAAGGGACTACTTTTGTTTTTTTATAGTTTTTCTGCGATCTGTACACCATCTATGAATGATTACTTAGTTCTAAGACATCAACGCTTCAAATGTTTAACAAAACAATAATAAGTTATCGGTAATAACGTATTATTTGCTAGCAAACACGTTGGCCTTATAATAATATTGTCATTAGCACGCTAACAAAGTGGAAACCCAAGTTTTTTTACCACTAATCCTTTGTACAATACGTTGTAACTTTTTTTTTTGAAAATCATTAATGTACATTTAATATAGAAGTTCGTCGAACTTGTTACAATGTCGTCTTTTGTTGCATAGTAAAGATATTTTGATGATTTCATTATTATTGCCAAGTGCGTGTGTACGTACATTTTTTGTTGGTTGAAGTTCAAATAATTTTGATATTTCGTTCGTCTGCAACATTTTAATTTTAAAAGTTCTGCTAAGTATCATTTTTGAGCAATAATATTTACACACTTCACAATTCACAATCAAGCAAGTGTTTTAACAGAATCGTCCGCAAACAATGCTTGATTAGGTTTTTTAACTAAACATCAAACGATTTTAACACTTGAAAATGCTTTAGACACTTCCATAAGAACATACCGCAAAAAAATCATCTTCAAAAAATTGCTCTTCCCATAGCCATTCTCTTTACATAACGAGTTTGAGAACAATGATAGGATTAACCCTACCTAATAAAATACGTACTTGACTAGACGATCATACTTATTTTGCGCAAGAATTTCAAATTGTCATCATTTTGGCAACATTATTATAATCCGACAAGATACGGTATGTGGTTTAGTTGTGTATTATACTTTATACGCGTTTGATTTTCAATTTGTTAGCTCAGCTATGTTTGATTTCACACTGTTGCCGCGCTGGTTACGGTTAAGGCACAAGCTATAGAAGAAGGCGGTGAGCTCAGTACGAGCGGGAAGAGGTTTAAGTAATTAGCCATCGAAAATTAATAGAAGCTGTTCAGCCAAATTCAAAGAGAAACAGAGATTTAAAAATGAGAGTAGAGATTTTTCCACGTTTACCAATCTTTTTAACTGCCTCATTGTTCTAGTGGTGGCAAGCGCAACAACTGATCGTAAAGTCCCGGGTTCGATCCCCAGGTCAGGCAAATTTTTATTGGGTTTTTCCGTGTGGAATTCTTCAGTAGCAGCCCGGAGTTTGGATTTGTGCCTGGTTGGCAATAGGCTCGCTCCTTATTACATGGGACTTAAACATAACGGCGGAATGAGGGTGTTACTATACACCTCTGCCCAACCCTTCGGGGAATACAGGTGTGATGTTACCAATATTTTTATATTTCCTAAAGTTTCATTGTCTTGTGAATGGATGCCTTCCTATCCAACTCTAAAGGAAACAGATTCGCTCCCCGCCTAGGACTGATTTCGACCACGATCCAATAACTATAGGTATTACCGCTTTCCGCTTATAACACGCAACCTGCATCAGTCTGACAGGTGCTCAGTGGGTCTTCACATCAATCACGGATGAAACAATCGTGCGAGGTCAGCAGTTATATCGATGACAGATTGTCAGTAACCGCATCCGATGTAATGCCGTGGTAATTCCACTTGTCATGTTCGCCCGGTTTTAAATCCTCCACAAAAAAGGTAGGTACGTTACCGTGTTTTAACGTTTGTTACTATGACCTTTGTTGTATGTACGAGTAGAAAGCTGTTGCTAGTTGAATCTTGAGGTTTCTTAACGTGTTACTGAAATATATTTGGCTTTAGTTTTCTTCTATATCCTTAAGGAAAGGTCTGAGTACGACCCCGTTCCACACCTTCAGAATTTGATCTTCTTTTCGTGTAGGTAGTGACTAATCTGGTGTCAGAGTTTATGCCGCCCATAGGCCTCTGATTTGGCTTCACATACAGTCGAGAAATATTTATTAGGCACGCCTGTTTCTTCACGATGTTTTCCATGACCGTTTTTAAGTAAGGCAAAATTATACAATACGCACATGAATCTGAAAAGTTAGAGGAGCGTGCCTTGAGTTCGAACTCGAGACCTATGACTTGGCAATGCGACGTTCACACCACTAGGCTCATTATCACTTGCCTTAACTGTGAATTAAAAACATTGTTAGAAAACTTGCACACCTCAGAGGACTCGAAGTTTTCGATGGTGTGTGTAGTCTGCTAATCCGCACGAGGCCATCGTGGCGAACTAAGGCACTTCGCATTCTGTAAAAAGGCCTAGGATATCAAAAAACCTTAATACTTATACCTACATTTCTGGTTCTACGCGGAGCGACTGTCACCTGACCGCGTTTGTTCTTGCCCGGGTCACTCACATGCACGCAATCATTCGTGCATTGTACAAATGTTTTTTGTTTTATATGGTAAATGTTCGCATAGTCATTGCGGATGTCAGTCCCACACTTGTGGGTTCGCGTATTCGTGCGAATGTGAGTTATCCGCATTAGGTTAGGTTACCTTTTTAGCTTGTTGTTATTGTCTTTGTTAATAGACAGTTTAAGTACCCGTACTTAACCCTTTATAAGGCAGTGGCAATAAGTTTGCCACCAACTTTTTTGGCAGATGTCGCGTAAGGCTCCTTGTTATATTTTTATTTTTAAACCTGGCTGTATGCAATTTTTAATTTTTTTTAAAATAAATTATAAAAAAATAGCTTTAAAAAGAAATTTGAGATTTTAATTTATTAGGTATTTTAAAAAAAATACCAAATTGTTTGATATTTACTTTTCCTAAAATCTTCTGCCTTACAAAGGATTAAACTGTCTAAGCTTGTAAAGTTACAATTAATTTAATACTACAGTTTTAGTGATGGGAGTGGGTTGTGGGCTTGCCGATCCATTTAATAAAGGTAGATATTTCATAAGATTTTATGATACTCATGAGAAGAGATCTTGTCGCTTATATTAAATTGAAATTCACATGTTTAAAATTCATACATGTTCTCATTGAGATCAGCTTCCAGCTACAAAACTGGTATGATTAAATAAGTTTTATGATAATATTTGCAATGATCGTAATTATCAACTATTCCTTGAATAACAACTATTCCTTTTAGGAACCCAATTTTACCCTCGGGTACTACTAACGGAAGAAAAAGTCGTTCTGCCTAGCCTTTTCCCAACTATGTTGGGGTCAGCTTGCAGTCTAACCAGATGCGGCTGAATACCAGTATTTTACACGGAGCGACTGCCAACATACCTCCGCAACCCAGTTACTAGGTAATACCGATCTCTTAAGGTTAGACCTGTTGTCAGACTTACGGGCTTCTGACTACCCATGACGACTGTCATAGGTATTCGTATGGCACCCGGGACCAACGGTTTAACGTGCTCTCCGAGGCACGGAGGGGTCTCGATGTGTAACGAACGGTCACCCATCCACAGACTGGCCGCGGCAAGCGCAGCTTAACCTCGCAAATCTGCTCGGTTGTTAATTATCCAGAAGCCCATCTCAACGGAAGAAAAAGTATACAATGTTATTAAGTAAAATACAGGCGTCCAAGTTTTAACTAATAACAGTCGGTAAGATATAGGAATCCGTCATGATAGCCACTGCAGGCACAAAATAGATAGGTACCGAAGTCAATCTACATACAAGTGCGCTCGACCAACACACACATAGACACTGCTCACGGACACGATATCTCGGACTGTTTGGGACTAGAGTGCGAGTGAGTGCGAGCGCGAGTGCCAGGCGCTTGAGAGAGATAGATAGGTATATAGATAGAGCGACCGCCGAGCGTAGGTATGAAAAGTGAAGTACATACATGTGATTTACTTCTGTACCTATCTGTTTTGTTCTGCAGGTATGATTATATGAGTTTTTGCAACCGCATCTATACTTAATAAAAGATCTTTGATTATGCTAGGTCCGTGTTATAATTGTAACGTCGAACATGATTAATAGTTTCTTCGATCAAACAATGGATTGCTGACCAGGGCACCTTGAAATGCATACAATATAATAAAGGTATTTTGCATATATAAAAGGTTATAGTTGACTAACAACAATTGGATTTCTACACAGTCATACCTACATGTATAATTATTTATGACTAGCTGTGTCCTCACGGCTTCGCCCGCGTAAGAATTTTTATTCCAGTAATAAATATAGCTTATGTTACTCAATGATAACGTAGCTTTCTAACGACAAAATAATTTTTGAAATCGGTCCAGTAGTTTTTAAGTTTATTCGTTAGGTACATACAAAAATATTAAACTTTCCTCTTTATAGTATTATTAGCATAGACGGTACCTACCTACTTTAATAATGACAGACGGTACAGCGTTAAGAAACTACACTTGTTTTTCATGTTGTTGATAATCCTTTTGTACCTACAAGATAATGATATGTCCACACCAAGTCAACGAACGCAACCGAACGTTTGTCATTTGTTAATTTCGCGAAGTTTTGTTTACAACTAATCCGGTTTCACTCGAATGTAAGACCCTGGGGACCTATTCCAAAAATCGAACTATGAAGTTTCGGCTGACGGTCCGCACGTTTTCCAACCACGAAAGTGTTTCCGATCCGACGATTGAAACGATTTTCGTGATTTGACATTTTCTCTTTTGTTCAGCCTTCTCCCAAATGTTAATTGACGTCGAGTAGTTCGTTGTTTTACAATACTTTGAGTTGTATATTTATAAATTCAATGCGTAGTTTCGATTGAAACTTTGATGTTCGTTTTTCGAAGAAGGCCGTTTAACGAACCCCGTTTGTTGGTCTTCATTGGTGTTCGTAGACTTAATGTGTACATACCATTACAATAGTGGGTATGGCGATCATTCACGAAACCAAACGCTTCTAGAATTTGGATTCTTTGTTTAGCTAGTAAAAACTTTTAAGATTTTATTTTTTGCTAGATATAATTACCATGATTTAAAACTGGATGCGGTAGGTGACGATAGGTTTGTTATTAACTTCATATATTATCGTTAATCAAGCGTTTGACAGGATTACTAAGAATCAAATAATCAATTGAGTAGATTATTAATTACACTTTATATAAAATGCAAGTTGGACAAATATTCTGCAACGATTAACCAAATTATTATTATGATAGATGACCTTTCACGTTTACGCACAATCATCCATGTAGTACCTAGGTGAAAGTGATAGGTAATTGATTAAATCAATCACTTCTAACCTAAGATCATCATCACTTAATAAAATCGTTACCAAACAAAGTTCATATGAGAAACCATTTTATATTTTTTGGGGTGCATTATAGAGCCTGCACGAGTGGTACAGTCACGTGTAATAATATGTATACACGTAGCGAACTTCAAAAGTGATATTCTTCTAAAATATCAATTAAAATATGAAATATTACACACAGCCTCTTTAAATACATACGAATTATTGTTTCGAATATTTCTTATTAAAATATTTTTTCTAAAATAAATTCTCTTTTTAAGCTCATTATGTGTACCTATACATATTATACACGTGACTGTACAGTGCCGTCAAATAATTAGAACCAAGATGGCGTCGACTGCGTGATCTACAGAGTGTAAACGAAGTCATGTAATTCCTCCAAACCTCGTGATGTAGGTACTGAGGCATTTTAGCGGCCTGGGTTAAATGACCGCGCGGCGAGTGATACCGCGAAATTCGCTCGGAGCGCTAAAATGCCTCACGTTAAGAACACATGTTAACTTCTTGTAATTTTTTTTATTGAATCCAGAATTTATTTATTTTATTAGGGAAAACAAACAATTGTACATTTTGTCTTGCATCTAGGTATACAATAAAGTAGATCAACGTACAATCAACAACGTTTCCACATATTACTATTAGTATTATTTACTTACATACAGTATGGATGAAACCAAGGGCTAATTTTAACAGTAGGTATACTAAATTGTTAGGCTTTAAGTATATTAACTAATTCATTTCTAAATACGTTATGAGGTAATGCAAATATGTCTATCTTAACAAAATGTAGGTTATATATTTTGACTAATCTGTGGAGAGGCGCCCGCTCACCCGCATTCGTACGACTAGTGGTTGTAGCGAAGAGCGGGCAAGCGCGCACCTCTCGTCTTATAACAGTTCTGGGCACTATATAGAATATATTGTTCACAAGTTCAGGGCAATCAAACTTGTTGTGTATCAGTCCACGGAGCATCATGGCTTGGAGTAACAGACGCCTTGAATGTAGTGTTAGTAATTTAAATAAAGAATTGTCCCATTCTGCATTAATCTATGTCAGCAGTACATCACGAGTATTGAAGGAATTAGATGATTTCGTTTACCTGTATGTAAGGTTCATATGATTCGTTTTGATGAATCCAATAGATTGCACTTGGTGTTCAGGGTCTGATGATGGAGATAGGTGGATAGTGGAACTCTTCAGTGGTTTGAGAGACGACGTCATATATGTTCTAGTTATGTGACGTGCACTGTACACCCGCGGACATTTGCGGTGAATCACTTTTCAACCTTATTGCCATAGTAATAAGATCGAAAAGTGGTTCACCGCAAATTTCCGCGTTGGTACCTACGTCCAGCGTACCCTGGGCGGTCAGCCCCGCTACCAACCCTGCTAACTAGCTAATCTTTTCACCACAGCATGAGCTATTCTCCTATAGCTCGTGCCGACATGAGAGAAGAAAAAGATATATTTTTTTACGAATATTATTTCTTCATGATCAGAATTTGATTATCACTTGCGTTAACGGTGAAGGAAAAACACCGTGGGGAAACCTGCACACCTGAGAGGGCTCCATAAAGTTCTCGATAGTGTGTAGTCTGCCAACTCGCACCAGGCCAGCGTGGTGGACTAAGCCCTGAACGCTTCTCATTCTGAGAAGAGGCCCGTGCCTAGCAGTGGGACAGTACTGGGCTAATTATGTTATGTTATTATTATTTATTCTGTAACATGGGTGCATTTCTAGGTATGTTTAAATGTATCTCACATGCATAAACATCAATCAATATTGCCGTTTTCTCAACTGAAGATATAGTGTGAAGTACCTGTCTAGAGAATTGTCATGTACAGCTGATATATTATTTTATTCCTACCAAAGTCTTTGCCTCAACAAAAGCGAGACGCGAGCGAGGCGTGTCGTCGGCGAGCCCGCGTTACACTGCGTTCATACGTGCGCGATTTTTGGCGAAAGGCTGCCCGAACGCGCTTAGTAGGTACACATTGAAATCGTTTCAGAACGATTCTGAAGCAAGTTACACCAAATGCAAGCACTGTCCCGCCGTCGACACGAACCACTCGCGCCCCGCTTTTGGTGTGGCGAGGCCTTAATAAATCAGGATTATAGCAATATAATCAAAACATATCTATAAATTGTTAAATCGATTCTCAATTCGCACCTACAGATTCGCAAAATTCAGATTAGATAAACTTTAGCACATAAAATATTCAGATACATTTAATTTCAACTAATATTTCGCATATTTACGTATCGACAACCCATAAAACGCAGCTAACAGTAGGCATATAACATATTGATGACAATTTACATACTTTCTAGATATTCCGAATAGTTCCAAATATATTCTGAAGGTAAGGTCAAGGCCGGAAAGAGGTTTTTAGTCATTTTAAATTCCGAATTAAATAGCGAACTAACATCTGTGTAACGGAATCTTTGAGTTATTATTATGAGAGAGGCAGAATCTTTTATATGTATTTTATATGATCATCGAACTATTGTACAGGTGTTGCTATAAGAAATATGGCTAATATATATTTCATTATGTTATTTTATTGAGTTTTGTACGGTAAAAGCTTGCGTGAAAGCTTTGCTGAGTTTAAATTAACTTAGAGCTATCGCGATTATTGTCATCATAATGTTCTGCCTAGCCTTTTCCCAACTATAGTTATATTGGGGTCAGCTTCCAGTCTAACCAGATGCGGCTGAATACCAGTATTTTATACGGAGTGACTGCCATCAGACCTCCGCAACCCAGTTACTGGGAAAACGCCGGTATCCTAAGGTTAGACCGGCCGTCAGACTTTCGGGCTTCTGACTTCCCGTAACGACTGTCATAGGTATTCGTATGACACCCGGGACCGACTATTTAACGTGCTCTCCGGGGCACGGAGGGGTCTCGATGTGTAACGAACGGTCATCCATCCCCAGACTGACCGCGAAAAGCACAGCTTAACCTCGCAAATCATGTATTGTCATCATAATGTCGGTCCGTAAGCGTTCACTGCTGGACTTGAGGTTCGAAATAACCCCTTCTTTTATTTTTTTTCGTTGGTAAATCCTCATGGATGTCCCTCGCCCGGGGAAGGCGAGGGGATCTGCCGGACTCTTACCGGCTAAAAACCAACGGTGTTCCTCCTCCTGACTTTTCGGCCCGGGTCGCGAGATTCGCAAAAGCATGCATCGCAACCTCGAAATGACCCCTATTATGAACGGTCATAATTTGGCAGACGGATTGATGGCTCAACATAACATAACATTACGCCTGTATTTCCCGAAGGGTTGGGTAGAAGTGTACAATAACACCCTTATTTCGCCGTTATGTTTAAGTCCCATGTAATAGGGGGCGAGCCTATTGCCATCAACTGAGCACAAATCCAAAATCTGGGCTGCTACTGAGGAATTCCACACGGCAAAACCCAATAACACTTTGCCCGACCTGGGGATCGAACCCAGGACCTCACGATCAGCAGTCGCGTTTGCCACCACTAGAGCAACAAGGTGGACGAAGTTTGTTGTTATTAGCAGAGTAGAGGACTCTGCTGCCTATTCTCATGTCATAATCTCTTAGTCGCGTCTTACTGCACCCACAAGTGGGAGAGGGGTGGCCTACTTTGCCGAGAACATCGCGGAACCTATCACGTAACTAACCCATTATTCCACCTAGCCTCTTCTCAACCATGTTGCGGTCAGCTTCTCGTCTAACCAGATGCGGCTGAACACCAATATTTTACACGGATCGACTGCCATCAGATCTCCGCAACCTAGTTACTAGGCAATACTACCCCATTAATAGTATTTTTTAGAAATTTGGTCTGTCTATTTTTACATCTTTACAGTTAAACTGCTATTAGACAGTTTTTGCGGTGGATTAACAGCCTCCGCGAGTGACGTCACTCAGGTACGTCCAGCTCATCCTTGGTGGTCAATCCAGCTGTCCTAACAAGCAAATCTTTTTACTCTATGCTAGTCTAGTTATCAGTATACATTTCTTCCACAGTTATTTTTATGTTTTTATGTAAGTATGTACTTTTTATGTTATTTTAAGTAATAAAATAGGACGTACATATGAGGCTTGCATAATCGCGAAAAAATGAACTAATGCTTCGATAACATTTGAATAAAAAAAAAGTTTTATTTCACACAGCACGTGGGCAATGACCAATAATCTCTATCAAGTAGTAAAAACATATTATATCTCACTCACACGTTTATTTGTTTAAGTATACAATTTAAATTAATAAATAGTCAATTTCATAATGTGAATCTCCGTCATTTTCATGTTTTTTGTTGCTAACGACCGACGGCAAAGGGCGAACGGATTGACCCCCGACCAATCATTTTTACAATCATCCGCTAACTATAAATTAAATATTAAATATTCAATGACATTGATTTTATCATAAAAAGCATTAAATCTAGGTAGTATGACCCCACAATTTATTACAATTTATTACCTACCTTAAGTTATGATAAATTGTTGATTCTTTTAGACAAAACACATACAAATATGAAGTCAAATTATTACTATCACTAGAACACCAGTTAAACTCATTACACTAGTTTTATTAAACTACCTGGTCGGTCTAATGGTCGCAAGAGCGATTGCTGAGCATGGGGGTTCAATCCACAGGTCGGGCAAAGTTTTGTTGGGTTTTTCCATTAGGAATTTCTCAGTAGCAACTCGGAGTTTTGATTTGTGCCCGGTTAATGGCAATAGGCTCGCCCCCTATTATATGGGACTTTAACATAACTTGCGAATCGAGGGTGTACTAAAACACCTCTGCCCAACTCTTCGGGGAATACGAGGCGTGATGTTATGTTATGTACACCAGTCTAGAGGTTGAAAACACTTATATCGTCGTAGAGGGCTACCCATAGAAATGTAAAATTTTGATTTCTGTGAGTGTACCTAATAATGAAGTGCCATACATAGGTACACCTCATCTTTTCTTTTCTTTTCATCTCGTGTGGGGACGGGTTAGAATATAAAACTGCCTCATCGCAAGCTGGGAATAGACGCGTTTTGTAAGATTCAACAAAACCCAGCACGCTTGGTGGTAGGATCTATACGGTCCGCCTGGCTGGCTACCGACCTCACATTAAAGTCCAGCGCCAAGCAGTATACTGTGTTCCGTTGTGTGTATGTGAGAGCCAGAGGGGAATCCCTCTATATCTCTGTAACTTGGATTCGTGTGCTCCATCTTAGACCTTGTCTGCGCTTACCAACAGGTGAGATTAGAGCCAAACGCGACCAAGTCAAGAATAAAAAAAAACCTCATTACAGACTGCTATTAGTGTTCATAAAATTATCGTCTCTACCACTAACATAAATTTACAGTTATTATTATTTATGGATTTATTTGTCCAACCCTAGTAAGTACGTAAATTGGTATTCGCGGACTCCTGCAATGGGCTGATGCGACTCGAAAAAGAAACAGAGGTATCACAATTCCGATTCTATCGTTATGCCTTTACCCAACTACGTTGGGGTCTGCTTCCAGTCTAGCTAGATGCAGCTGAATACCAGGATTTTACACGGAGCGACTGTCATCAGACCACCGCAACCCAGTTACTTGGCAATACCGATATCCTAAGTTTAGACCGGTTGTCAGACTTTCAGGCTTCTGACCTGCCGTAACGACTGTGATAGGTATACGTCTAGCACCCAGGACCGACTATTTAACGTGCTCTCCAAGGCACGGAGAGGTTTCGATGTGTAACGACCGTTCTCCCATCCCCAGACTGACCGCGGCAAGCGCAGCTTAACCTCGCAAATTAGCCACAAGCCTCTCAATTCTGATTCTATCATAATTCCTTATATACAAAAACACTTGTTTTATTTGAGGAACAATCTAGGTACTATGATCTCAGATTCTCAGTCGTATCTGTGGTATTGGTTGACATACATAATGAGCTCATTACTATCCCACTGCTGGGCACGAGCCTCTTCTCAGAATGAGAAGGGTTTAGTCCTTAGTCCACTACGCTGGTCTGGTAAGAGTTGGCGGATGACACGCACCATCAAGAAGGCAAGCGTTTATCCGCTAGACTATCATTGCTCTCGGTAGACATGTTAAGTCATCAATTATCACTTAGCCAATGAGGTGACTCAATGCAATCCAACACCTTCGTGACATCATGTTAGCCTGGTAAACTTCACTGATGGGCACGAAGATAGTCACAGACCATACCAAACTTCTTTCCGTGTGGTTAGTGACTAACCTGGTGTCAGAGTTTATGCCACCCATGGGCCTCTGACTTGGCTTCGCATGCCGTCGAGAAATATCTCTCAGGCATTCTGGTTTCCTCACGATGTTTTCCTTCACCTTTTCTAAACAAGTGATAATTATACAATACGCACATGAATCCGAAAACTTAGATTCGAATTCGAGACCTATGACTTGGCAGTCCGACGGTCACACCACTAGGCTATCAATGCCAATGAATGGTTTTGACAAAATGTTGGTATACTCACCACTCTCCACCTCCCTTACCTTAGAAAATATAAGGAAAGAGACACAACAAGCCAATATCTAAGCCACCATTATTAAAAGCTATTTACACACGGTACGCAATTATCTCTGTGCCATAATAACGACAATATACTGCAAGATATTATGTAAACTATGGTTAAACAGTTACATCCTTAATCTTCGATATATCTGTTTACAGGTAACAGTAAAAGGAGGTAACTACAGTGTGCAACTTATAAATATGTTACTGGATGTGGCATCATAACTTTATATTTAGACAATCCTCATTGAACGTGAATACAAGATGCAAAATTTTACAAAAAAATCACGTTTATTTAAGAGAACGGAAATATTCTAAATTTATATCCATTAAATGATTAATATTTTTCAGTTTTGGTAAAATTTTACGAGGAGGAGAAACTTATTATAATGATTATAGAACATTTTTTTAGTAAATACGCAATACACGCAATACGCTCTGGATTGTAGGTATATCAGACTAAGTAAGTTTAAATCATGAAAAAAAAAACAATTACCAGCGTTATTTGTATAATTGAAAACAACAACTTCTTCACTCAAATTCCAAACATTTAACACGCATTCCCCAATTATTTTACTTTTTTGCAAGTCCATTGCAAAACATCATTCACTTTCTTCCACGAACTACGCTCACCTAACTAATACTTCACAAGCCTCATCCAGCAACATCTAGAGCTGTAGCTTGTTCACACAGCCACCTAATCAACGAACCGGGTCTACTTGTGTGCGTTGTCATTCTACTTTCTACATAATTTTTTACACTGCCCAGTCCATAGTGCGGGTTCTAATTTTAATTTATAGTTCAAACATTGTTAACGCTGGCGACAGCCCGTTTTCTTGTTTTGATTCAATTATAAAAATATATTTGTTTGCGAAATAGAATTGATGGTTAATTTTGGTGGTCTGAATCAGCGGTTGTGGTTTGATTAATAAAATAATTATATGTTTTGTGATGTTTAATTTGGATGAGTAGTCGTTTTTATGATATTCTTATGATATATCATCAAACAAATATCATAGTCTTACGGTATACGTACGCATTTATTGATATTGATAGGTACTTATCTTGGCATGTCGATACAATAAAGTAAAATAAAGTGTATCGATTTTATTTAAGTAGTAGGTAATAATACCTACTCGCCATATATTGCCATAATGTAGGTAATTTCATTAGTTCAATCAACAATTTTTTATTTGTTTTTTTCAATTACATTCCATGTTTCTAATACCTATGCCTAATTTGCAGATATTTTTCCAGTCCAGACTATTTGACACCTCAAAATTCCAAATTAGAATAATAATTATAATTTATAGTCAGGACTATGAATAAATGTCACATATACAGGTCTGGTCATCCGCACCATGTTTGCTTTGTAGTTCTACCGAGATAGCATCTCGAGATACGTCTTAAGATAAATCGACTATTGTAATCGCTTATTAACCTGTAACTTTGAGTATAGTAACATAATTAGTTTTAAGTAGCGTTGCGAGTATATTGATAAAATGATAAGAGAATGTTACGCATATTATTAATAGAGATGGGATCGTACCTAACAATGAAAACGGTTAGATCACCTGGTGTATTTAATAATTTAATTATAAAAATTAAAATAAACTTTATTTTATTAATAGGTATTAGACTGGTGTTAGCCAGTATTTATATTATCTTTTTGTCTTTAATTTACTACTGGTCTACCGGCCTTTGCAATTATTGAATTAATATTGTAAAACTTCGGAAGGTGTTTTTAGTGAAAGTGAAATCTTAGCCAAATTCAACCAGTACCTAGTTCTTAAGATCATCCTACATTTGCAAACCGAAACACCGAATCGGGATCTATGTTTTATATTTAAAGCTTCCAGTATTATAATTGGTAATAAAATTTCGCTTAAGAACCAAGAATGCTGTAGAAGCGTGAGAAAACTTTTCTTATTCCAATTTTGTAATCCAAACATGACATTCCCAGATCAATTTTAGATTAGTTAAATATTTACATTTAATATTAAATAAACCTATATATTTCATAAATCGAGACTTAATTGCATTTATGCAGCATCAAAAATCTTTAACTACGAGATGAAAATAAGCGGAAGTTGATGTTGACATAAAGATTTTGATAACAGTTCCCATCTGACACTTTTACTAAACATACCTGTATTATATTTGCCGTATTCACGACGCTCTTTCAAGCACTTATATATTTTAATAGCCACCGTCTAACCACAATAAAACCGCTCAAAGGGCCCGAAGCACAGATGCATACGACAATTAATTAGTTCGTAAATTAATATGCAAATAAAAACATTAAAAAATATCGACGCGCCGATAGGGAAGGGAAAGACATCGTAACTAATTCGAATAGTTACGTACCTACTTTAAACAAGTGGTACGATAAATATCGATGGTCAATAACTCATTTTAATTGAATCATTCCAGCTAATAGTGCTTTCTAGACGTTTGACAGCACCGTCATTAGAGACATGATAGAGACAGACGACTGGATGTCGATTAATAAGTGCGTCGTTTTAAATTTAAATTCTATATAAGTTTTATTGAAATGTTTATCTTTTTAAGATTTTTATTGTTGAGATAGATGATTGTTAATGAAGTGGTAATGTCAAAGATTGTATCCGAGTAAAAGCTGTTAACCTATTTTTAGTATATTAAAAACTTTCTATCTTCTCACAAGTCAAACATGTTAAATTACTTTATATATTTTTTGCAATTCTAATCCTGCTTTTGACAATACAAAAAATCGCAACAAAAACTATGGACATCTCTCTAAATTAGTTTCGAATTAAAAAAAATAACAACACGTTTTCGCGTCCCTATTAGTTTAAAAAACGAAAACGTAGAATTGAAATACGGCCTCGTTTTAATTTCTGGTCAGTTCGCGGCGAGCGACAAATAAAGTGGCGATCCGGAGATGGTTATCTGCGGACAAATCGTCGTGTGTGTTGCGTACGCGCAGCGGTGAGAACCTAACGCACCTGTACCGGTCGGCGGGTTGCTAGGGATGGTCAAGTGTCGATAGATTTTATTTTGTTATTTTATTCAGTTGTAGTAGTAAAGTATAAAATAAAACTTGTTACAGAGTATATAAGGGTAAACGTTAACTAGTTTATGGTGTGATACATTAATTTAATAATTAAGTACGATCATGTGCGGTATAATCTGAGCCTGAGTTCATTGTACGCTATGGAGCATGTTAAACTTCTCATAGTTGATACTAAATTTGTTTTATATTATAATATTAGTTATATCTTAGTTTTATTTAGTACGTTTGTAACGATAATGAATGGATACTGGTAACATTAAATAAATAACGCTAAATAAAATCTCTTTAACCAATCGCTACACAACCACCAACTTCCTATCAACATCTAATCGCACATTTATCGACATACAATCCGCTACCTCTCCTTATCGATAACCGATCAACTATCGATATCTATCGGTATTACCCCTAGATCTCACGCAGCGCCGTCCCGGTCCATCGGGCCCGTTCGCTGCGAGTCACATCATAAATCACGCACTAATAGCCAGTAAACTCATTCGCTAATCCGAATCGAACAACTGCGGGACGACCACGAACATTGCGCGAGCGCAACTTGAGTGTTTTTTCCTTTAAATCTTTAGTATATTTCAATGAAATAATTAGTAGATGTCAAGGAGATGTAAATTAGTAGCATTCTTTAGTGTGTTCGATTTTTTTAAAGTAATGTTTTTAATTATTAAACTTATGAATTAAATGGAACTTTATAGTAGGTAACTTTTTGTTTTTGCATCGGTATCTCCACTAGTGGGGTTGCGGGGGTCAGATGACAGTAGTTCCGTGTAAAATACTGATATGGCACCGCATCTGGTTAGACTGGAAGCCGACACCGGCATACTTACTTGGGAAAAAGCCAAGATGGTTATATGCGTAACTTTTTAATGTTACCGGTGGGAAATCCTTATACTATTGACAGTAGTGATGGGACTATCTGCGTTTTGTACCTTTAAAACCGGTACGTACTGGTCTAAAGATTACAGCTTTGTATAGAAAGTAACAGTTTGCCCATCGCGTGTCTCGCTCTTTAATGAATGGTATAAATTGTTCAACATTAGGTATTTCATTCAGATCTTTGTTTATGTCAAATTATGGTAATTGAATTGATTTAATTGGACACAGTACGGTACAGACGCATACCTAATTTTGTAATCTAGTCTAATGTTTTGTTGAATGATGTAATCTGAAACTGAATCCAAGTATTAAATTGATTTCAATGTATGCTTAACATACATTTTCTGATCTATGATGTGTTACGCAAAGTTATAATAAGTGTCGAAGTACTACTTACTTGAAGAAACCGTGTATGGCATAAATGTGTGGGTTGTAGGTTGATAAACTGCTCTACGCAACGACAGGTTATTATCGCCTATCTCTTGGTATCTACTTACCTGTAACAATAACCCTTTCTCTCAACCAAATTATATGATTCGATCGAGAATATTCTGATTTATTACAGCTAAAAAAATAATACAATTATTTTCGTCAGCTTCTCTACGCGAATTATCGGATGTCATTTTGGATCCCGACAAAAAAATAGATGTGTTTTAATTTTGAAGCCTATGTGTGTCTGTGTGTCTGTCAGTGACATCGTAGCTCCTAAACGAATGAACCAATTTCAATACGGTTTTTTTTGTTTGAAAGGTTGTTTAATCAAGATAGTTATAAGCTATATTTGTTATCTAGATAGGATGCCTAAGTTCATCCTCTATCACCATCGTCCGCCTAACCTTTTCCCAGTTAAGTTGGGTTTGATTTCCAATGCCACATTGCAAATTAAATGTAGACTCTATAGGCTTTATTTCCAAACCGATTATCCTTATAGTACCTTCATAGATGTAGTACTAATTGATGATTCGACAAGCCCGTCTCGCTGTCGAATAATGATGCTACCGACGTACCTGAAACAATTAAATATGGACGTTAGAAAACGACGATCACTTTAGAAACCTGATTTCTTCAACTGCGTTAGTGCAAGCCGAGAATTGAGTAAAGCGTGATCGCGTCAATTGCGCAACTGTTATTAGAGACAGGATTATAGATAAGTTGAGACAGCCCTGTGCAGTAAGTACACAATCAAATACTTCATGTAAATTTGCAATCTGATAACCAAGATTATTTATTTAAATAATAATAATTGGTCTCTAGTAGAAACATTTCGACCTCATCTGCAATGTAACAGCTAGTTCACACAGAAATTGTTTACAGGATCCGTTTTAGCGGATCCGTTTTTATTTTGGTGATGGCGCCTATAGTTGTATGAGCGACTTTACATACACGACAGTATTCAGAATAAAGTAAAAAATACTGGATCCGTTATTTTTATCGTATCCTGTCTGCCAGATGCGAAGCAGTTGCCATTTGTTTAACTGATCCGTCGGTACAGATGTGAATAACACATCCAGTATCGACGGATCCGTTAAAACGGATCCGATAAAATGGATCCGCTGTGTGAATGAGCGATAACACTGCCGCAGCGATGTGTTTCTACTAGCAGTTCCTTAGTTCAAAATATCGAGAGTTTATGAATCGTCTGCTCATGGAAATCGATCGACGATAGCTAAAGAAAGATGGAGTGTCTTAAAACGAGACCACACGGACATGCATTAGACTTACGTAAAATAATTAGCTTTAATTATTCGAAGCAATAAAAATAGTGACAAATTGCTAACGAATGCTTCGAAGATCCGCAATACGTTTTCACCGACTTTAACGACTCACGTAATGCTTTTCTCTCATTTTGAATCGTAGAAATAAATTTAGCCGCACGTCCTTTAAATTATCGCATAGCCAGTCTCTTTTTGAAATCTAAATTTAGTTGTGCAACGACAATTCTAGTTTTCAAGTCGGTTGAGAGATAAGAGACGTCCTACGCTGGATGGACAGTAACCGGTCCGAATGTGAAGTATAATGAAAAATACCGCTCGATTTGCGCGGCAATCGTTTAGACGTCAGTTCTCGTCAGTAACGGGTATGTTCTTGTTGTGTGCGATGGGAATTATACGTAATTAGTGGGATGAAAGTACGTAATTATATCGGTTTTTTTTTCGTTCTTCTAGAAGCTAAAAAGTTATTTCTGTTTCAACGATATCTACAGATTATTCTTTATAGGTACTTTTACAATTTGTATCTGGTTTTATGGGTGGTGCTTTTAGGAAACTAACTGCTAAACAGTCTTTTAATTGTTATCATTACGTAATTTAACTGATTCTATAGATATCCTTTCCAAATGTAAGTACGGTATCTATTCCATAAATCTCTAATGAAAACTTTTGCTTTCGGTAATAACCATAGCAACCATAGCATTCTGAAACCTGTACCATCTTCAATCAAAACCCTCAGTCGCCGCATCGTTAGCCAGAAAATTCAAAAAAATAAGAAAAAAAAAGTATAAATCAACCCAAAAAATCTCATCACAATCGTGACGTATTAAAACGGACACGTTCAAATCGGGCATGAAAATAATAACCAACGAACCGCTCCTGATTATAATTGGTGGGTGCGCTCGCGCCGGTCCGCACGCGTACAGTTACGCTATAAACTATCATTAGTGCGATGCGCACTTTGTGAGGAAATTACCGCGGTTTTATTTGTAGGTTTGTGAAATTGAGCATTCCAGGGTTGGCTGTACTATTTTTATTGATGGCGGGGTGCGTTTAGATCGTCGAATAAGAAAATTGTTGGAGGTTATCTTTGCAAGGCTTGTCTACAAATATCGTTTTTAATTTTAGTATTTTGATAATCTTTAGTGTTTTGTTATTTCTGTCTATATTGTATTTTCAAATCAAAAAAGGTTATAAATGCGAGAATGTTGTCCATTCTGCAGAAAATACTCAGAGCATATATCACCGTTGCAAGGAATCTGACGTGACAGTTTTAAGACATTTCTGCCGTAAGATCTGGATCAAAACGTCAGGTATTGTTTGATAACATGGTGAACTTTGTGATTTACCATGGTGCTTCTTGTTGATCCATGTAGCTTCTTCTTAATCTTCCTCTCTGTCATTTTCTTACTACTTTTCCTTCCATAACCTTCTTTACAAAGGCATCGTGACGTATCATATGACGTATCATTCGTCTCGTATCATTTTACATCTTGTGTCGATAAGTTTTTAAAAGGATTCTTAACAATCTTTCATTTTTTTTTTTGGGAGACTTTGCTTTACTTTTTGCATCTTTGCGTTCATTGTTTTGTTCATTCAAATAAACATCCTTTCTTATATTAAACCCGTCATCATTTCATTTACCTTCGTAGTTCATCTGTTTTTCAATGATTTCATTGAATAAGTGAAAATAATTGCTAGATTATTTTAATATTAATTTTAGCAGATTTTTCTTAGGTACCGTCTCTCTTTATACCCATAAATGACCAAAATCCCCCGAACAATACTGGCAACCCTGTCACACGAGTTCATACATTTTTATAGAGGTAGTTTGCGATTTTCCATAGTCAATAAACAGATTAAGTTGATTGTTTGATTTCGTCCGATCGATCAGGTTGAATAACTAATTTGTTGTTGATTGTACCTCCATTGTGATTCGAAGCAGTCTACGGGATTGAAAAGATTGTAATTGGTATTATTGGGATATTGGCTAACGCTAAAATTGCCAGCTCTTAGGAGGTTGAGTTGATTGAGCGGTTGAGTTTTGAAATATTTAATTTGGGCGGTTTGATTTTAAGGACTGTAAGACGAGAGGATTGTTTTTGTAAATTCACCGTTGTTGCTTTTTTTGCTATATTATGGTTTATTCGATGTTCTTGTACTATCTGAAAATTCTGTAAATTGTTCAAGTCGACTTGACCCCCTAAGGCTGATTTACACGAGGATAGTTTCTAGAAACGAGAAACATTCTGTCTTTGTCTTTGACTACGATGAAAACAGAGATAGCACGAGACTTGCTTCGAGAAACTATCTCGCTTTTATAATTTTATTTTATTCTCAACATTTTATTACAGCCAGCTTCTAAAAAGACGTTTGGTATTCTTTATGGCTTCTGTCATGACAAAACATCTCATCAGTCTTGTACCTGCAGGCAGGTCCATCGACGGACCCAGAATCCTAAAGATTACAGAACATCTTGAGTTATACTTTTACGAGTCTCCAAAAAAATTCAAAGATGAACGTTGTCAGAGTCGCTAATCCCTCAGGGTATTACAGAACTTCACCAAGAAGCGTTTATTCAAGGCTACCATTCCACCGTTAACACAACATTGTTGAAAACAATTTCCCTCTCAGCACTGTCAAGTTAATTTGTATAACATTCAATTTTCTACATACATAGTTACAAAATGGTCTTACTAACACAATTGGTCATTCATCTGTCAGTTGTATAAATATAACCAAAGAGTTAACTCTGTTTATATTTTCGCATTAAGAATAGATACTGCGTATGATAGAGAAGATATTTATTGTATTGTATTGTAGTACAACACGTTTGGTGCAGTGGCTGAGCGATTGACTTCTGCGCTACAGGTCGTGGGTTCGATTTCAATACGGATTAAATATTTGTATAGCCTACAGATATTTGTTCCGGGTCTGGTTGTTTGTGCATGTGAAGATTTATGTCTGTAAACGCACCCACGATACAGGAGAAGTCCTAGTGTGGGGATTTGTTTTTTCCAAAAAAAAAAGTCTGAAAGAGCCGTGTTTCTGTCTCTATTCTATCCTTCAGAATTTCCTTACTTCAGTAGTTCCTTCATTAATGGCGAATTTGGGATTATTTTGCGTAGTCGTCTAACTACGTATAATATGAAAGGCTGCTGCTACATCAGATGCCTCTTACGAAACCTGTGGTAAGACGTCTATTCATTGGCAAAGCCTGTTGATGACTAACCTTAGGTATGCCTATAAGAACCGCGATCACTTGAATCTTGCAACTCATGCTAGTGGACATTAACTATTTTTATACCCTAATGAAAAAGAGGTGATGGGTAGTTTTTATATCATCATACTGAAAAACACACATAACATCACACCTGTGTTACACGAATGGTTGGGCAGAGGTGTATAGTAACATCCTCATTTCGCTGCTATGTTTAAGTCCCGTATAATAGGAGGCGAGCCTATTGCGATCAACCGGGCACAAATCCAAAGTCCGGGCTGTTACTGAGGAATTTCACACGAAAAAACTCAATAACACTTTATCCGACTTGGGGATCGAACCCAGGACCTCACGATCAGTAGTCGCGCTTGCCACCACTAGACCAACGAGACAGAATACTTATTTCCTCTTAGCCTTTTCCCAATTATATTGGGGTCAGGTTCCAGTCTAACCAGATGCGGCTGAATACCAGTATTTTACACGGAGCGACTGCCATCAGACCTCCGCAACCCAGTAACTGGGCAATGCCGATATCCTAAGGTTAAACTGTTTGTCAGACTTTCGGGCTTCTGACTACCCGTAACGACTGTCATAGGTATTCGTATGACAACCGGGACCGACGGCTCGTGCTCTCCGAGGCACGGAGGGATCTCGATGTGTAACAAATGGTCACCCATCCACGGACTGACCGCGGCAAGCGCAGCTTAACCTCGCAAATCGTACGATCGGCGTGGCTGTTATTTAGCCACGAGCCCCTCACCAACGAGACAGAATAATAATCAAAATAAGTCATAACACTTGACGATTAAAATTGCAATTTTGCCTTTTTAAATTCATAAATCAATTAAGGAAATATAAATCTGCGCACAAAGTACCAGGCTCACATAAATTCACTGGGCTACACAACGAGCAGGCAGGCCACATTGTGAGGTGACGGAATGGGCTGCACGCTAACATTGGTTTTACGACACGTGCGCACTTGAAACTTGTGTGGCATTGCCGAAGTAAAGTGTATGGAAACGATTTGATTGAAGCGATTGACTTTTTACTGTAGGTAATACAACCAACCGTGCTTATAAGAAAATAAGAGGTCGTAGCAAAAGCCTGATAAAAATTTTCTGTTTGACGATTTCATGTTGTTTCAAATAAAATTCTAACAAGGCGTAGGTACGCTTTAAATGCCACAAGACAGTGTTGTACTTCATTTAACAAAACTATTACTAAATGCATATAATTTGCTGATAGAGAGCACTTTAAACAGTCGGTCCCGGGTGTCATATGAATATCTATGGCAGTCGTTACGGGAAGTCAGAAGCCCAAAAGCCCAATAGCTGGTCTAACCTTAGGATATCGGCATTTCCCAGTAACTGGGTTGCGGAGGTCTGATGGCAGTCGCTCCGTGTAAAATACTCGTATTCAGTTGTATCTGGGTAAACTGGAAGCTGACCTCAACATAGTTGGAAAAAAGCAGGCAGATGAGTTACTATTCAGACTACTAGCTCCGAAAAGGCGCAACATGTCACCAGGACGTCATCGACTCTTTTATGGACACGAAACTGGGTACACTATAAAGAGATCTGGGATGTAGGTAGGTACTTGAAAATTCATATGACATGACACCAAAATATTCTCATAATTCATATCCGAAAGGCACTTCCATTCATCTATATTTCTGCAGAAATCCTTGTACACGATGCGGTACCCTTCTATGACATCACGCTATTGTCCAGCGGGAGTGGGCAGACAAAAGCTTGCGAGTGTGCGTACACGCTGACCTGCGCCTGAGTGCGGTGGGAAAGACGGCCGCTCAGATGTGGCAAATAGCATTGTTGTTATTCTACGGAAAGCTATTTGAGTATTATTGAATTTTGAGTACTTTGTTGATTGGTAGTGGCATGTTTCCTGTGTTTTCTTTGACTATTAAGGTGGGGGAGCACCCACCTATACCTAGCAAATAACATGAAAGTCAAAAACTGTAAATAGTAGAGTAGTGACCTCTGCAGATTCTTACTGCATAGGAACTTATCTTGTTCTCCTTCTGCGCACAGAGACTGATCTCTTTCCTTCATCGGCAAAATAATTACCGACTGGAAATTAAGAGTGGCTTGTGACTAATTAACTACCGCGCGGATCATACGATTTGCAAGGTTAAACTGCGCTGGCCGCGGTCAGTCTATGGATGGGTGACCATTCGTTACACATCGAGACCCCTCTGTGCCTCGGAGAGCATGTTAAACAGTCGGTGCGGCGTGTCATGCGAATACCTATTAAAGTCGTTAGGGGTAGTCAGAAGTTACCCAGTTACTGGGTTGCGGAGGTCTGATGGCAGTCGCTCCGTGTAAAATAGTGGTATTCAGCCGCATCTGGTTAGACTGGAAGCTGACCCCAAGATAATTGAGGAAAAGGCTAGAAGAAAGAAGTGTACCTATCGATTGTATTGTGCCAATAAATAGGTACATTTTCTTTTTGCCTTTTAGTACATTTATAATGATATTTCAGTTGTAACACTCTTCAATATACACTGGCCTGCAAAAATAAGTATCACACTTTTAAAATTTATTTTTTCTAAACTATAGAAATTAGAGATTTAAAATAAAAAACGTTTTATAGAAATTTTCATCAGCTTTCTTTGAAACTATGGTAACAAAGTTAAACTCTTTTTTGAGTCCTTTTTGTTTCGAAAATATATCTTGTGTACCTAAAAAGTTATTGCAATTTTAAAAGTGTGATACTTATTTTTGCAGGCCAGTATAGTTGTATCTATAATTCAACAGAATCCCTCAAACGCAGAGGCGTAAGCTGACGTCCATCATAACCGTCCCACGTTGTTTGCCTAAACACAAACAATGGGAGCTGACAGACTAGTGTTTGTTAAGCTTTGTTTGCTAAGACTAAACGTTGCGACAGGTAGGCGGTTACGTAAGTATGGAGGTAGATTCACGACTTTATTGGGATGGAAAAGATAGAAAAACGACGAGAATTTTACGAAAACTGTTTTTAGAAATAATACCTTTGTGGCGTCTATGCACGCATCTTTAAATTAAAAATGTTAGACAATTGTATTTCTTTATTTACACAATTATCATTTACATTTTAACCTAATATATACAATATAAAACTAAACTACAAACATACAAATCTAAAGTCAAAACTAACTACCTATATACACAATTATTAAATACAAATTATTCAAAAATATCACTTAGGCGTCAAAATATTCCTCCTCATCACCGTCATCCGGAAGCGTGCCCAGAAGACTGGCAGCGTTGCCACGCTGGATGGCAACGCTTACTCTTTGGCCAAAGAATAAGAAAAAATGTTAGAGGGTTGGTATCACTGACTCTTAGACAGTGACTATTTTTCTCCGCCACTCAAAATTTCTAGAAAAGGCGAGATAATAACTAAAATCTTCATCGCTTACAATGTCCCCAGCGGTGAGTTCTAAATTATATACGCTATTATTGTCATACTATACACCAGGGATTATTTTATGTACATCAGTGTCCGAAATACACCCAATAATTTTACAACCTGAAGTTCCACTGTCAGACGCCTCACAGCGTAATCAAAGAACAGAGTACCAGGCGTCTTCGCAAACTTCCCCAAACCTTCATCATGGCTATTTCTATTAAACAGCAGTGATAGCCTAGTGGTGTGATCATCAGACTGCCAAGTTATAGATCTCGAGTTAGAACCCAAGGTACACACCTCAGACTTTTCGGATTCATGTGCGTATTGTATAATTGGGCAGTAGGCCACCAGGCATAAGGCCTGCGTGGTTGGAGGATCCTCCATTCTCGTTCCTCCGGCGACGCGCTCCTGCGCGACGGTGCAACGAGTATTCCCAAGGAGGGTTGATGTCAGGCAGGCGGCCGGTCATAAAACAATAAGCCAAAACCTATAACAACATGGATTTACGAAATACATTTTGTGCCGACCCCACCTAGTGTGGGATAAGGGCAGGGAGATGATGTGCGTATTATATAATTATCACTTGCTTAAAACGGTGAAGGAAAACATCGTGAGGATGTCTGTAGATATTTCTCGATGGCCAAGCCAAGTCAGAGGCTCATGAGCGGCATAAAATCTGACACCAGGTTAGTCACTAACCACATGAAAAGAAGAAGAAGACTATTTCCCGGTGTTTTGGAAGGATCTGATTTTATTATCTAAACTGCGTGTTTGTAAACAAATGAGTATAGTCTAGCCAATATAACTTGGTATTTTAGAGCAGCGTTGCTTGCGAAGACAAAACACGATACTACATCAAATTCAATACATTTTTATTTAATTCCCTATTTCGCCGCGTACCAAGTTAGACTGGGTGGTGTAAAGCTGGTTATTTCAACGACTATTATAGCACCTAGATCTAGTGTCCTACGGAGCTGCAAGACTGCTGACTGCCATTTGACTTCACCTAACCGTAAGCGTAAAAAAGCCAGTTACCTAGATTTATCAGTTAAGGTACAAGATTGTTTACTCACATAACACACATAACATCACGCTTGTGTTCCCCGAAAGGTTGGACAGAGGTGTATAGGTAACACCCTCATTTCGCCTTTATGTTTAAGTCCCATGTAATAGGGGGCGAGTCTATTGCTATCAACCGGGCACAAATCCAAACTCCGGGCTGCTACTGAGGAATTTCACACAGAAAAACCCAATAACACTGCCCGACCTGAGGATCGAACCCAGGACCTCACGATCAGCAGTCGCGCTTGCCACCACTAGACCAACGAGGCAGTTATTTTCTCTTTATCTAATAATAGTGTTTTGATTGTTTCTTAAGACAGGTAAGAAAACCAATAGTTAATAGGAAACCTTATTCTTAGACAGATGCAATCAATAGTTTCTACACCTCATAAATGACTAATCCTTTATGTATTTAGCGCTAAAACTTAAATCCCCGTACCTTAGACAAACGTCGAACAATAAGCAAAACTAATTGAAGGTCAAGTTTAAACACTCGTCATTCAACTTCACAACCACATCACATACAACTCATACACACATCTCATACAAGTATACGTAGGTAACAGAAATCACACCATAAATTATATTATCGACATTGTTGTGTGTCGTTTGAGCATAACTTACAAGTAATTACTATATTCTGTTCACACATATACTTGTAACACTTATTTACTTTATTTATTAGAGCCAAGTTTTTTATATATTTGAAAACTGATAATTTTTGGGCTCGCACCCTGTATATTTCGTAAGGCTTGTATAGTAGTGATAGCCTAGTTGAGATGGGTCGTATTAGGTAAATCAGGTACTTAATACACCTATTCCTAGCCTGCATATTACCTAATCCAAATACCTATTTCACTTAATCCATCTAATCCCAATGATCTTTTACACGTTACATGTTACAGCGTTACTTGGTGATCTCTATCCGCCTATTCTATATGAAATCCTGATATTATAATAACGTTGTAGCCAAGCGATTGTTGGGCGACCTTTTTGTATTCCGTTCTCCTCACTCTTCTATTTCCCCTTATCTCGAAATTGGTTGAATAAAATAATACTTGTTTTGTATTTTATCATTCAATGATATATGATATAGGCGGATTGAGATCACCAAGTAACGCTATGTGTATAAGATCATTGAGATTAGGTGGAATAGGTATTGTCAGAATTGGATTAGGTGCCGCCTGTTTTCGTAAAATACCTATTCTTCGGATCTGTTCTAATAAATACGACTCATCTCTAAAGCCTAGTGATCTGGCCATCGGACTGCCAAGTCATAGATCTCGAGTTCGAACACATGGCACGCACCTCTGACTTTCCGGATTCATGTGCGTATTGTATAATTAGTACTTGCTTAAAAACGGTGAAGGAAGATTTGAAGAGAAAAACATATTGCGCCGACCCCAAGTAACCTGGGACCAGGGCAGGAAGAAGAAGAAGAAGAAGAATGGATATAAATAGAGGTAGGCCAAAGAAAAGATGGATGGATTCTATGAATGATGATATGGGTAAGAAAGGAGTGAATACTGAGATGACGGCAGATAGAGGAAAATGGAAGAAGAATACGTGTTTTGCCGACCCCACCTAGTGTGGGATAAGGGCAGAGAGATGATGATGATGATGATCACAACAAAACTTAGTGTATTTTAAATTAAAATCTACTTTAAGATTAATAGAAAATCTCATATATGTGTACCTGTAGAAGGAGTAACAGTCAGGTTACTGTGAGTCTAAACGTAGGCGTTTACTACTATAGGTACCTATAAGTCATTGTGTCGATACAAATTTATTTCTAAAGACTACCATTACTGTCCCCAAACACCGTAAACCAAAAATATCATAAATACATGATCACAAACAATTAATCGTAACCCGATCCCACAGATTTCATTAGGTAATAACTATCAAAAAGCCGAGATAACAATGGAACTCCATGGGCCAGCGGTCGTCAACATTCCACAAATGAATGGTGCATTAATAAATTGAAAGACCCATTAACATCTTAAACGTAGATGTTGATCAAGATTTATGATAATGCCCACGACAAGATTGAGACACACTTGCTCATGTAGTTACGAAATATTACGATATTGTTTATAATGTATGTTTTATATGTGTCCTGTATTACGCAGGTTTATAAACGGATCTGGGTTCTAAAAGGCACTTAGGTCTATAATACAGGCGTTAAAATATCGTAGTCAATCTATTTGGTAATTCTGGTATAATGGACAGTTGTAAACTGTTTTTGACAATGACTCTATTCCGAGAGTCTTATAATCTGTCACTCGACCCGGCCTCCAATTTTAGGCATTATATTGTACTGACTCGTCTGGCAATTGGCGACTGGTCTATGGCAAGCGCGACTGCTGATCGTGAGGTCCTGGGTTCGGTCCCCAGGTCGGGCAAAGTGTTATTGGGTTTTTCCGTGTGGAATTCCTCAGTAGCAGCCCGGTGTTTGGATTTGTGCCCGGTTGATGGCAATTAGCTCGACATCGGCGTAACGAGGGTGTTACTGTACATTTCTGCCCAACCCTTTATGAAATACAGACGTGATATGTGTGTATTTTTAAGTAATCAGTTTGTAGCCTGTTCTAACAAGGAATCTTTATCTAGTAACAATGACAGGTGCTTTAAACTCATACCCAGTAATATCGTGTATAAGACAATAAAATTCTACATAAAAGATTTGACTATAATTTCATAGGCATTAATAAAGTTGAGAAGGCTAGTGGCCACATTGAATAACTTTTAATTGTTCGTAATACCACATCCGCCGGTGAACAGTAAATCAAAAGTGAAGGTATATTAACAGTGGCCACTTGTACGTATTAGATTAAAAGGAATTGTTGTAATCAGTAAGCTATTTTATTGATAACATTTAGTTAATAAAAAAAAATAAAAAAACATTTTTCGCTTATTTTTTTACATTGAGAAATTGTGAAGTATTTTATCGATGAGTGCGGTGTGGGTAAATCCGGCATAATCCTAGCGTTGACAACGGGAGACTACAATTTATCATTCCCAGTTACAATCAGAGTTGACTACAAATGTAAAGTCCCGACTTGAACGGTGTTAAAGTTAAGCTTGGTATTTGGGATACAGCGGGACACGAGCGATACAGAACATTGACATCAAGATTTACAGAGAAGCTCACGGTGCTATATTAGTTTACGATGTGTCAGAACCAAAGTACCTAGCAAAACTGAAGGAGTGGGTCGTGGAACTTCAAGTATACTTCCACCAAGAAGAACATAGTCTGCTTAGTTGTGGGCAATAAGATTGACAAGCATATCATTTTGAGACCCAGTGCATAATATCAACCAGCACATTGGGTCACCCGTGCGACGGCGCAACGAGTAATCCCAAGGAGGGTTGATGTCGGGCAGGCGGACGGTCATAAAACAAAAAGCCAAAGTCGCTAACAACATGGATTTATGAAATACATGTTGTGCCGACTCCACCTAGTGTGGGATAAGGGCAGGAAGAAGAAGAAGTTAATAAAAGCTTGCTTTAAAAAAAAAACGCTACTAGATTAATGCAATATCTCAAAAAATCTGCCAAGCTGACTCTTCTTCCTTCTAGCCTTTTTCCAACTTTGTTTGGGGTCAGCTTCCAGTCTAACCAGATTTGGCTCAATACCAGTATTTTACACGGAGCGACTGCCATCAGACCTCCGCGACCCAGTTATTAGGCAATGCCGATATCTTAAGGTCAGACCGGTTGTCAGACTTTCCGGCTTATGACTTCCCGTAACGACTGTCATAGGTATTCGTATGACACCCGGGACCGACGGTTTAATGCGTTCTCCGAGGCAGGGAGCTGTCTCGATGTGTAACCAACGGTCACTCATCCACGGACTGACCGCGGCAAGCGCAGCTTAACCTCTCGAATCTTATGATTCGCGCGTTGTAAGTCAGGAACCCCTGACAAGCCAACTATAACTTAATAAAATGTTTCGTCTTCCTCGTTGATATTTTTAAAACATGACAAAATGTCAAACTGTGATATTTAAGTCATGCTCATAACATGACAAGGATGGCTGCGCTTGCCCACAATCAATTAATCAACTCAGCTAATCATAGTTCATTGTTAGACATAGGGCTCTTCCAAGTCATGGCATATTACTTGATCCTCTGCCTTTTCCAGGTTTCACCACTATCTTTATAAGATCATCAGTCCATCTGGTTAAAGGGGCATCCCAAGGTGCGTTTGAAGATTCACGCTATTTAGCTTCTGCTTGCTGACGAGCAGTTTATTGAAGAAACGTGATAATGCCTAGTTCTAATTACACAACATAACATCATGTCTGTATTCCCCGAAGGGTAGGGCAGAGGTGTATAGTAACACCACAGTTTAGCCATTCCATACAGTTGTCCATCGCGGTGACGTCATCGCCCGAGCTGACTTTAAAAATTGTCAATGTCAAACTCTCGATGAACCACTGTATGGACTAAGTTAGTTACACTGTGGTAACACATTAATTTTGCCGTTATGTTTAACACTCATGCAGTAGGGGGCGAGCCTATTGCTATCAACCGGGCACAAATCCAAACTCCGGGGTGCTACTGAGGAATTCCATTTAATTCTAATAAAAACGATGATAATTGCGTAATATCTGTATTGTATGTAGATACCCAGTCTAACTCCAATACCGTGAAATCTTCAAACAGAATTGCGATTGCTCAATACTTGTTCAATTCAGTCAGATCAGATCTAATTTCATCATTCTATGATTTATGGGACAAACAAAGTGTCTTTAATTGACTGTCACCCATAAACCAGTTATGTAGCCTACACTTACCTTTCGAATAAAATCAATTGTAGCCTTGAAGATGGAATAATGCGCAAACAACTCAAATAGATTAACTTTGCGCGCTTTGCTTTTTTTGGGTGATCAGAATTGTAAGTTCTAATAGGTGCGTGGGAATGAAGTATCTCTGGGTGCAAAGAATTTACCGTAGGAGGCAATGATATTTTAAACAAAAATAAATTGTCAATTGGCAGATCCTGCAGATAGCTATCTCTTTCACTCTCGTGTCTCACAATTTACGTCTATTGCTTCGTTTGTATACAAAGGAGAGCCATCATAAGACTGCTATCTCTCTATCTGCGACTACGTTTAAGTGTCGCCGACGTAACGGCTAACATACTGCATTTATAATAACTTTCCTTTATAATATCATTTTTTTTAATAGCCTGTGGAATGTCCCACTGCTGAGCAAAAGCCTCCCCTTTTGCCATCCAAACCTCTGTATTTTGTGCCGTTTCTAACCATGCTAACCCCACAAACATGTCTAGATCATCACGCCACCTACGCCGCGGCTGACCTCGACGACGATATCCTCTTTCAGGCGTCCAGTGAGTGACGATCTTTGCCCACCTCTCCGGGTGCATTCGAACGATATATTTTATTTGGATAAAGAATTTAAAATTGCATTAAATACACTAACAGATCCCGCGATCCTGGCCATAGGTCCTTGGAGGAACTGCGTAGGAATTTTAGCTGGTCAGAGTCTAACATAAACCTCAGCCTTCCCCAGCCCCACGTTATAATAAAACTATCAATCTGGAAACTCCTGAACTGTTCTACTGGTACATTACTGTTGTTGAATGTATTGCTGATCGATCAAAAACACTAGACACTAAGGCAAGTTGTTCCGACCGCAGTGCAACGTGCACCTTGGCATTGCATAGAACGGGGTAAACCTTCTGTACACAACACCACGCTGCACGTACCGCGACCACAATGAAGAATAAAACATGGCAAAAACCATGGTATAACAATAAAGGTATTGTCTTTTCGTGACAGCCAGATCGCGTGATTGACCTAATACTACATCATATAGTCTGCCCGCAAGTGCAGGTCACCACCTGACGTAGGAGAGTTACAGGAGGGGGGTGCGAAACAATAGTCGCGCTATCAGTTTGCTTTGTCTTGTCCACCGCGCGCACTCCCCTCCTGCCGCTTCCATACCTCAGAAGGCGACTAGCACTTGCGCGCGGACTATTGCTACTGATAAACCCATAAGCTTCGATCTTCTGTTGTCAAACTTTGTTGTTATTGGTGGGAAAATAACACAAATCGTGACGTAGATGTGTACATCGGCGGAAGAGAATACCGTATATTATTACATAACATAACATCACGCCTGTATTCCCCGAAGGGTTGGGCAGAGGTGTATAGTAAAACCCTCATTTCGCCGTTATATTTAAGTCCCACGTAATAGGGGGCGAGCCTACTATCATCAACCGGGCACAAATCCAAACTAAAGGCTTCTACTGAAGAATTCCACACGACCTGGGGATCAAACCTTGAACTTCACGATCAGCCGTCGCGCTTGTTACCACTAGACCAACGACGCAGTTATTATTATAGGCGGATACACGAATAAACAGTAACAACTCAAATAGATTATCACTAAGATTACCTACCGATTTGCCTACGCGACCGGCGACATCATATATATCTATAAATCTACACTATCTAACATATCAATATGGGTACATCTCTGGCTCGCGTGAGTTGATGTGCGTCAACTAAACAGACCACAAATAGCGAACAGGTGCGCCCATTGTTAATGACCCGATGCTTAGATCCGATTTGATTTGGATACGACATTTGTTCGGGATAGAGTAGCCAGTTGTGTTGTTTTTGTAAGGACGTTACTGGTAATACTGGTTGCCGAAACAGTTGATAAGTAAAATCTATACTAATATTATAAAGCTGAAGAGTTTGTTTGTTTGTTTGAACGCGCTAATCTCAGGTACTACTGGTTGGAATTGAAAAATTATATTTGTGTTGGATAGTCCATTTATCGAGGAAGGTTATAGGCTACTTATATAACATCACGCTTCAACCGATAGGAGCGGAGTATAAATGAAAAATGTTGCAAAAACGGGAAAAATGTCCATCCATGCGAAGGCGTGACGGGCCGCTAGTGTATTAATAAATTTATAAAAATGAGGGGCGTATAGTTTCTAGGTAACAAAGATAATGCTGATTGGTTAAATTAACACTTATTACTATGTTTAAACACGTACCTACGTGCGGCGCAACCTGAGCAGTTAGCCCCGCTGACTGGCTAATCTTTTCACCACGCCATGAGCTATTCTCGAATAGTATTTGTCGTAGCTCATCAAGGAAGTCTGCTTAACTTGTATTAAGCAGACTTCCTTGATGCGATACTGTACTTATTATACAATGATTCTAACTTAATTGTACTGTGAAAATTTTTACATTTATTTATATTTTTTTGAGGAGTTCGTCGCTAATTACCAACAGCGCAGATCATACGATTTGCGACGGTAATATGTGCTTGCTACGGTCAGTCTGTGGATGAACGACCGTTCTTTACACATAGGGACCCCTCCGTACCTCAGAGAGTAAGTTAAACAGTCAGTCCCGGGTGTCATACGAATACGTATGACAGTCGTTACGGATAGTCAGAAGGCCGAAAGTCTGACAACCGGTCTACCTTAGGATATCGACGTTGTCCAGTAACTGGGTTGCGGAGGTCTGATGGCAGTCGCTCCGAATAAAATACTGATATTCAGCCGCATCTAGTTAGACTGGAAGCTGACCGCAACATAGTTGGGACAAGGTTAGGAGGAAGCAGATACATCTATACCACAATATTATAAAGAGAAAAGATTTGTATTTTTGTATGTAACGAATAAACTTAAAAACTACTGGACCGATTTCAAAAATTCTTTTGCCGTTATAAACCTACGTTTTCACTGAGTAACATAGGCCATATTTATTACTGAAATAAAACTTCTTACGCGGGCGGAGCCGTGAGCTAGTTTATTTATATTTGAATTGAAACAATCCATTAACATGTAACGGAAATAAAATTAATATTTCGGTTTTAACACAATAGTAATTTTGCGAATATTAATTGCCTCGTAATGACGTCCTACTTTGCACCAAGACCTGGTCATGTTACACCGACCTCCTTAAACTAAGATTTATCTTGTGTCTCAGAACAATGCAAGTGGACCATAGTTATATCGTCGCATTGTTCGAATTATGTTTTAATAAGCTACGTGCTCGGATTAAAGCGTACGGATGTAAATTGTACTTAATATATTGCTATTAAATAGCAGTTGCGTTTGGTAAAGGTATTTAGTTAAATAAGAGCAATTGTGGATTAAGAAAAATTATTTATGTATGCTATGGTAAATCACCGGAATATTAATTACTAGCTGTGTCCTCACGGCTCCGCCCACGTCAGAAGTTTTATTCCAGTAATAAATATAGCCTATGTTACTCAGTGATAATGTAGCTTTCTAACGGCAAAAGAATTTTTTAAATCGGTCCAGTAGTTTTTAAGGAGGGGCTTGTGGCTAAATGACAACCGCGCCGATCGTAAGATTTGCAAGGTTAAGCTGCGCTTGCCGCGGTCAGTCCGTGGATGGGTGACCATTTGTTACACATCGAGACCCCTCCGTGCCTCGGATAGCACGTTAAGCCGTCGGTCCCGGGTGTCATACGAATACCTTTGACAGTCGTTACGGGTAGTCAGAAGCCCGAAAGTCTGACAAACGGTTTAACCTTAGGATACCGGCATTGCCCAGTTACTGGGTTGCGGAGGTATGATGGCAGTCGCTTCGTGTAAAATACTAGTATTCAGCCGCATCTGGTTAGACTGGAAGCTGACCCCAAGATAATTGGGAAAAGGCTAAGAGGAAGGTCCAGTAGTTTTTAAGTTTATTCGTTACATACAAAAATACAAATCTTTCCTCTTTATAATATTAGTATAGATTTATTCATTGTGTCAAAATTTACTAAATATTTATTTTAATTAACACAAAAGGTAGTTTTGAAAAACGATAATCCTTTTCATATACTATTATAAACGCGAAAGTAACTCTGTCTGTCTGTTACCTCATCACGATTAAACTACTGAACCGATTTTGATGAAACTTGGTAAGAGGTAGTCTGGAACACGGAGAAGGACATAGGTTACTTTTATTCCGAAAAACGCAGAATATTCAATAAACGACTTCCACGCGGGCAAAGCCAAGGGTGACCTCTAATATGAATACAATTGAAATGTCCAATTCTCAGTTAAAAAGTCCTCTTAGGCTGAGCATCCACCAGAGCTGTGCTAAGCTGCGTAGCGAGGAATGTGTTTTGTAAGCACCAATAGAATCACTTCATTTACCTAGCTTCGCTCTGCGATCTGGATATGGGCTTAGTGAAGCGAGGTTTTTGTTCATACAAAACAAGCGAAAAATGCTAGCGAGGGATGTGTTGCGAGGAAAGTGTTGCGAGGAATGTGTTGCGAGGAATGTGTTGCTAGGAATATGTGCAAGGATTTGAAAATGTGCGCCTACCGGTCAGAAAAGAGTCCGCTACCTATCCACACACCGCTCATTTGTACACATTAACACATTACGCATTACACATTACGCATTACCCATTCCTCGCACAGGTCTGGTGGAAAGGGTCACATCGTTTCACATCCTCGCTACACATTTTCGTCGCACAGCTCTGGTGGATGTCCAGCCTTATGCAGCGTACACACCTAGCCCACGAAAGCCAACGAACGGAGTTCGATACCACAAAAAAATTAATGAAACCAAATTCGTTCTATACAAAGTGTGGCCATATTGAACAAAATAACGAACGTTGGTTGGCCTAGATGTGAACGCTGCATTAGGTGGATTTCGGTAAGTACTTATATACTTTTGTGGTATCGGTATGCATTCACCATAAAACGCACAATCTACGCGTAAGATAATTAAAGCAACACTTCTATACAATAAACGTTGTTCTTAATTTAAAATCGGAATACCACTACCGAATTTAAAATTTCACGACTTCTGTTACGTAAATCGATTTGAACGCACTAAATACGAATCGATTGCTGGATCGAATCATAATCGTAAATCGAATGAGAGTAGCTACCAAAGGGTAATGTCTATTAATCAAGGTACAATGGTGCTTTCTAGCGATGTGGACAAAAGTAATTTCACTCGGATTGGGTTATTTATACCTATAGGCCGGTCGAACAGGTGTTCTTGGCTGTATACAAGGTGTTGCTTTTGCCTCATTTAATTATTTGTGTGAGTTTAAAAAGTTAGATGTAGCTTGTTATTTTTTTTGTAACTAGATTTTATCTTGAGAACATATATACTTTTTTTATTTGTTTTTGGATTTAATTAATATGGTCATGTCAATCCTATTTGTTTACATATTGAGACATTTAATGTCAAAGATGGACATTTAATTATACTAATATAATATTAAACTATAAAGACAAGACATAGTCTTTTATATCGTAAATAAACTAAAACAGTAAATTTTAAAAATAAAAACGTATTCACTGTCTTTTATATAAGTTAATATTAACTTAACCAAAAGTTTCGGTACATTTGTAATTATCATATTTTAAAGGGCTGTCTTCGCATCATCTTTTTTAAAGCCGGTTCTCCTGATCATGTTTGTGTTAGAAATCGCCATTAGCGTGATTTTGTTTTAAATTGGGCCTTGCTTAAATAACTGTTTACTGTGTTGTATTTGGTCCGAGTGTTCACTAAACATGTTTTGTTATTTTGCTTTGTTAGATTTTTGTCGCAGCAGACCCGGCTTAATATCTAATTATAATTATAATTTTGTTCATTCCCCAATAATACAAAAAATATATCACAATAAATTTTCTTACAAAACAAATCGTTCCGTATTGGCATCAGCCTATATTAGAAGACGCTAGCCGGTGCCCAGAGGATCGTTATTAATTTGGAATTTGTTACAGCCTATACTTAAACCACTAGATACCGCAGTTAAGGCCCCTCCGCATAAATATGAATACATCACACAAGCGCCGAACACATTAACGTATACATTGGTAGGTACTAAACTGTACATTGGTAGGTACTAAACTGTACATTGGTAGGTACTAAACTATACATTGGTAGGTATTGTGTAGATATATTTAAGTGAGGTTAATTCTAGTTGTAAATATATGAGTAACAATAGGAAATAGAATTATTCTCATTGTAATTCGACAAATTATAAAGTACATAACTATCACATTACTGTCCCACTGCTGGGCACGGGCCTCTTCTCAGAATGAGAAGGGTTTAGGCCTTAGTTCACCACACTGACCTGGTGCAGCTTAGCAGACTATACACATCATTAAGAACTATGGAGTCTTCTCAGGTGTGCAAGTTTTCTCACGATGTTTTTTTTCACCGTTAATGCAAGTGATTATCAAATTCGCACATAAATTGGAAAAGTCAGAGATACGGGCCGGGATTGAACTCAGACTTTCGTGCATGGAAGGTAAGCGTTATCCCGTTAGGCTATCATTGCTTCAATCAAATGCTTCAATTAAAGAGTACACACTTTATTTATTGGAGATTCCATAATAATATTAGAGAGAGCATCCACCATACACTATTTACCACTTCTGTCATCAGTCACCAGCGAGCACACTCTAGCAGGATCCTTATGCAATAGGTCCTCTGACGTTCCACCTGTTCCTATCGTGTCCCTGATCCACCGTGTCACCCGCCGCCGCCGCGGACCCGGGCGTCTTTTCTGACTCCGCACTCACACCGTTAATTCAGCCCTCATCAAGCTGTCAAGCTCGCTCTAAGCAGAGTTCCAAGTCCCTTTAGGGGTCGCCCTTAGTGCTGTTGTTGCTAGTAGTCATGATGTTAGTAGTAGTAGTTAGCTTAGGTTAAGTATTTTTCTCTCGTCCCATTGGTTGGAGACCCTTCAAGTCTTGCCAATTAACTGCCTGGTTACGTAAATATGGACCTTAAGACTATCAACAAGTAGTCGAATAAAAAAAAAACCTGTTCCTATCAAAATTTGTCGCTGTGGCCGTTTCGGCTTGGGAACTCATCATCATCGTTTCTATCGTAGTCTAGAACCTTCCATCAATGTATCCAGCTGCAATGCAAGTAGCATTAGAAGTAGTACACATGCAGATGAAAGGAATTTCAATTTACCTTACGGACTTACAGATATCCCGATTTTTAGGGACTGTAGTAAATCGATTGGACGATTTGAATTAAGATTTTTTAAATGGTTAAAATAATTACGCATAAGTGTTGTAATCTTCTTCTTGTTTTCGTGTGGTTAGTGACTAACCTGGTGTCAGAGTTTATGCCGCCCATAGGCCTCTGACTTGGCTTCACATGCCGTCGAAATATATCTCTCAGGCATGCCGGTTTCCTTACGATGTTTTCTTTCATCGTTTTTTTAGGCAAGTGATAATTATGCAATAAGCATATGAATCTGAAAAGACAGAGGTGCATGCCTTGGGTTCGAACTCGAGACCTATGACTTGGCAGTCTGACGGTCACACCACTAGGCTAGCACTGCTAAAGTGATAGCCTAGTGGTGTGATTATTATGTGTAAGAGCTAAACTTGAAGAGTGTGGGTTGGAAAGAACGCCGGTAATTCATCAAGTGATTGTTAAAAAGCTGTGTTTTTGCATACATGAATATTTTGAATCAATTAATAATTTAAATTTCTATCCATTGTAGAAAATTAGAAATAAATTATTAAATGATAACATTTTTCTTAAGATATTAATAAATATCAAGATTTACGATTATTTTGTAGGTTGTAAACAGATTGAATTAAATAAAAGGTTTTCGAGACACAGATAGATAAAATTAAAAGAATTTTAATTATGTCCATATAAATGATTAAGAATGTGAAATATTAGCTTGATAATAGTTACCACTTAATCCTTTATAGTTTTCGAGAAACAAAGGCCACTATAAAAAAGCCCCTGACCACATCTAATTTTTTCTGCGACAGATCTCAAATAAAAATGGTCGATGTGTAAATTCCGGTTCACACTCAGCCAGTTTTTTTTCTCTGAGACAATAGCTTTTTGTTTTACGAGGTCGATGGTCAGCTTTTGGGATTTCTAGAAGGAAAACGATAGTAAAATATTATAGCGATTACTGAGAAACATGTGTGACTAACTAGATCCAGTCATTGTTGTGGCATTCATAATGGACGTTATTCTTAAGAATTTTTTCGTCCTCGTTTTAACAATGGCTCAACTTTTTACTAAAAAATAAACTCAGATTTTTGGATTATTCATACCACAACGTATGTAGAAAGTACTTTTATAAACGTTATGTCAGTATTCTTGTAACTTCACGCATATCCTGCAAATTCTCGTTTGTGGCATACCTACTAATTACTAAGGCGTTCACGCGATGGGATAACAGCCTGTCTCTTCTCAGACACTTTAACCATGTTTACACTTTTTAAACACATCTTGTTAATGTTGTACGTACGTAGCTTTGAATGCCATTGAGCAGTTTTTATAAGCCAAGAAGTGTGCTCAATCAAATAGGAAAATCCATTCTATTATGCAAGTAGGTAGTCAATAGATACCTATTATTTTAATCAAGCAATAATCCTGTTTGGTAATTCTAAAGTTTTCCAACTAATTATATCAAGAAATTGCCCTATTTATAGAAAAAACATACAGGATACGTCACATAGTGTGCAATTATAATCATTACCACTTTAACAAAAAGCTAAATAATTTTCCTTTTACTCAACACTTTCCCCAACACGTAATTCCCCATGAATCATAACGATAATTAACAGACTACCTGTCTTAGAAAATCCACAAAGATTCCAGTCGCCAGCTACTGGTTTGGTTGAGAAAAATCTTGCTTTGCTGCAGTGTCGTAATCACAAAGGAAATGGTATAAGCTTGACTTGCGCAAACGCGTAACTCGGATGTTGACGATTACTGCACAGCCGCGGGTGTTTGCAGATCTAGTTACTGGAGCGAGCGTTTGAACGGGGCATTGTTGCGCTGATTTACGAGCTTGTTTAATATAGTTTAGGTATTCGATTGATTATTACGCTGTTATCTTTGCTTTCAATTAACAATGATTTTTAGCCCATACTAATAAATAATTTTAAGTAATAAAAATGAACTGCTTAACAGGAAATGAAGGATTAAAAGAAAAGTCCTGCCACCTGCTGCCTGTCTGTGACAAGTTTCTATAATTTTAAAAGGTCTTTAAAGTGTATTTATCATTGCCATTGCAAATAATCTTACCCCGTAAAGGCAAACGAGCTTAAAATCTGTATAAGTTGAAATTACGAAATATACGGAACCCGGTTTTAAAACTCAATCCAAGCGAAACATTTAACATTTAGATTAAACCATTAACTTCTTCACAGCAATATGCGACTTATGTGAGTCAACTATACACGCCTTACGCCACAAACTGGGGACATTTTCAAACGAACTAACTCTATAAGCGACTAATAAAATTCTAATTAATTCATTATGCCGTCTTTAAATACAAGTCACAGATAATGACGTGTTTCAATCGTGGCCCACTACAATGTAAGTGTCGGTTGCGGCAAGTGGTCAAGCTAGTTAACTGGAACGATGTGAACGAGGCTCTGTGAAAGTGGACAGGGGAGTAGTACGGATAATTTCTATGAAAATGTGTTCTTAGTCTGCACAATTGATAGAAAATTACCGTTCGGACCACGGCCTCTGTGCGGCAATTGCTCGTAGGCGACAATTACTGTTTTTACCTGAAACAAAAAAGGAAAACGGGAATTAGTTATATTGCACCATTATGCTAACCAATTAGGAAAGAATATAGTTTTATTATAAAACACAAAAGGAAAACACTGTTGTTGGAAATTAAATTTCCTTAAATCTGAATAATAATGTGTGTATTATCCTTTATGTTCTAAAGTTAATTATTGTACCTACTAGGGTTGATCCATCAGCGTAGTGTAGAATCATTATTATATTTATTTAAAATACTGTATTCGTAACATAATTTCGAGTGTGCCGAGGAACTTCAAGTAATACTCCACCAAGAAAAACAGTCTGCTTAGTTGTCGGCAATAAGAGTGACACGCATATCAATTTGGGACCCAGTGGATAATATTAGCAAGCGCATTGGGTCTCCAGTGCGACGGCGCAACGAGTATTCCCAAGGAGGGTTGATGACAGGCAGGCGGCCGGTTATAAAACAATAAGCCAAAACCTCTAACAACATGGATTTATGAAATACATGTTGTGCCGACCCCACCTAGTGTGGGATAAGGGCAGGGAGATGATGATGATTCGTAACATAATTTAGACAAGTTTTGTTGTTTAAATGTTTAAAAGATTAATTCAAAAAAATTGTAACAGTTTAAAAGCTTCCATTTTAAAATAACGTTACATAAATATCTTCCTAATGTCGTCTTAAGTAGGTGACTAAATAATTACAATAAAAAAACCTCCAAACGATTTCACATGCCGATATCATTTCTTGTCTATCGTTAATTCATTACATATGACAATAAAAAGACAAAAAGCGGGCCAAGTCCCAACCGGCCATTCATGTGTCGTAAAAAAAACATTATAAAGTATTATCTATATAAAAAAGTTAGCGGTAGATTGACATCTGTCCGTCCGGGCTGCCTCATACGCTCGGTTGAACAAAATCGGGTATTACAATTAAATTAAAAATCACTCACGTGTAGGTACAACCGATAAGTTTGTAGCGACGGCAAAAAAAAATGTCAACCAGCCAGTTTTTTATTGTTTGTTTTTCGAAGTGCATGTACGGGGACTTCACAAAAGAATTGGTAATGTTATTTTTCCAGCAATTTTTAGTACATACCTATTAATTCTAATAGTAGGTAGGTATTGTAGTGATAAAAACTGCCAAAATAAAGATATCCATTTTATAGTTTTTTTAGGTATATTTTTATCTATATTAAATGCACAGATCCGACTCCCACTAGACAGGTTCTACTAAATAGAATGTTTGCACGACAATTTTACGCATTCCGTCATCGACCTGTCAAATGTTTGCTGCCATTTTTATTTTAAGTTTTATGGCTTTTTGCCACTTAAATGCAGTCATAAATCAAATATGATTTTTATGGTGATTAATGTTGTTCTAAAGCTTTTTGGCCTATTTTAGTATAACAGCTGTGTTTGGTAACTTCGGCGACATAATATTATAAATAATGGGATTAAATACCGTTTCAATTAGGATTTTACACCTAGGATTTTCCGTATATCAGATCATCTTTTGTATATTTATTTTGATATATTAGGAGCGTGTCGCGCAATAAGCGTTTATGTTTTATTTTTTAAGACCAGGCTTAAGTTATATCAAAACACTTTATGGAACTTCCCACACATATTAATTTTAACTCAGTTGTGTGCGAATCTAAGTCGAAATCAATCAACTTAATTGTAAGCCCATTTGACGGGATCCAAGTTATCATCACCAGCCTTTTTTTGCGAGGGGAAATCCTCATGGGGTCCACTGTATTTTATCGGACTCTTACCTACTAAAACAACCACGGTATTCCTCCTACTACCGTCAGTCGGGAGCAAGGGTTTCGCTCGCACATTTTCCCCATCCGAGTATCACAATCCTACTCCCATCCCAGCTATACTTAGGTTAACTCCCAGTCTAACTAGACGTAGTTAAAATGTAGTATTTTACATTGAAAAAGGCCTATCTGAATTATAATAAAAAATAACTAACAATTTCGTTGCCAACGGTACAAAAGCAACATAATTAATGGTAGAATGATTCAATTGAATCCGCGGTATGCGTGAGTTTCCACTCATTGTGGCTTTGCTTTCTACACACCTCTATGCAGGAAGGTGTCGCGTTGCCCAACGTACGTCCAGCGCTGGTATTGATGGATAGTGACAGACCAACTGGTTGCCGAAGGCTATATTGTTTTAATTTATATTGTAATAGCTGTTAATTAGATTTTGGAAGATGAATGTGTTTCTTTGATAGGTTTAATCTTTGTAAATAACTCAATATCTATTGATGTGCGCGTAGACATCCACATGGGCCACCTAAGATATTAATTATATTAATCTGGATCAATTCGCAAAAAGCTGGATGATTTTTAGGTACCCTGTGAAATATTGGTCAATTGTGTGCTTTTAACCGAAACAGCATTCTGATGCGTAACTGTGCTGAAGCATGTGAAGGCTGAATTTTAAGGGCTGATGAGAGTATTTAGTCCTTAATTTACTACTAGACATAACGGTCTTGAGAGAATTTTGCCAATGTTCTGCCTAGCCTTTTCCTCGACCCTCACTTCTTATTATACCCACTAATAGGAATGGGTTTCTCCACTGGCGTAACTACGGTAGTGCTAGAGGTGCAGTGGCAAAGGGTGTAGACCGTAATGGGGCACCGAAATCTTGGTCATTCCTAATGCTGAGGTATTTGAAGGTGGGTTTAGACCAAACGGATATAGAGCTAGGGCTAGAAAAAGAGCACAAAGCGGCTTTTTGGTTTTGTGGCTTTTTTGGTATAAACCATAATTCGTTTCCATCATTTACACCAAAAGAATACCAACGAGCAAGATGAAAACAAATAAGAACTGGAATTCTTGCACATACTCTAGCTCTGCGTTTTTTCATGTCCGAACACGAAAGAAGGCTCTAAGCAACTGTTCGCACGCTCGTGCACCGTTTACAGCGAGCGAGCATTCTTAGAGCATTCTTAGAACATTCCATAGAATCTCCGCAAACAAGGTAGAACAATGAAAGAATACTCTGTCTCTGTTTACACCAAAAGAATATGATAGAGTGGGGATAGAATGAGCATTCGTTCGTTTGGTCTATTCCCACCTTTACGGTTCTGCTTTTCTCCGCGGAAACCTCGATGCTAAACCTCGCGTAAAATGAGAAATTAATCGTTTCATGTATAGAGGAACTTGTAATATACAAGCAGCATGCTACATAGTAATTATCTATCATTATACTTTTACTAGTAAAGCCGTAATACTCTGAATACAGCTTAAACTATAAAACGGTAAGCGCCCGTTCACACAGCGGATCCGTCGGTACTGGATGTGTTGTTCATGACCGACGGATCAGTTAAACAAATGGCAGCTGCGTCGCATCTGGCAGACAGGATACGATAAAAATAACGGATTCAGTATTTTTTACTGGATTTGGAATACTGTCGTGTATGTGAACTCGCTCATTCAACTACAGGCGCTATCACCAAAATAAAAATGGATCCGATAAAACGGATCCTGTAAACAGTTTCTGTGTGAACTAGGTGTAAGGAAAAGCAGCTCATATATTATTGTAGGTATAATAACCTTCCACTTTTTCTCGTATTATAAATTGGAAAAGCTAGTCTAGGCAGAAACGTTCATAAGCAAATGGATACTGTTTTCCTCAATTAACTTTTATGGATCTAACAGTGGGATGACAAGTTACCTTACCTTACCTTACACTTAGACAAGGATAGATTTTTATTAGGTACTAGCTGTGTCCTCACAGCTCCACTCGCGTAAAAAGTTTTATTCCAGTAATAAATATAGCCTATGTTAGCTTTGTAACGGCAAAATAATTTTTGAAATCGGTCCAGTAGTTTTTAAGTTTATTCGTTACATACAAAAATACAAATCTTTCCTCTTTATAATATTAGTATAGATAGGTATAATTTGCATGGTTAAGCTACGCTTGCCGCGGTCAGTCCGTGGATAGGTGATCATTCGTTACACATCGAGACCCCTCCGTGTTTCGGACATCACGTTAACTCGTCGGTCCCGGGTGTCATACGAATACCTATGTCAGTCGTTACGGGCAGTTAGAAGCCCGAAAGTCTGACAACCGGCCTAACCTTAGGATATCGGTACTGCCCAGTAACTGGGTTGCGGAGGTCTGATGGCAGTCGCTTCGTGTAGGTAAAATACTGGTATTCAGCTACATCTGGTTAGACTGGAAGCTGACTCTAACAAAAAGCAAAGCAGAATAACTAGATAGGTATATTGATCGTTGATTATTGTGAAGCAAAGAAGGAATCGAGCCTTGAGATGGACCAACTTTATAAGTAAACTGTATATAACGTGCACTAAATTCGAATGGATTAAATGGCTGTGTTGTAGAAAATGCGTCTCTCCGTACACTGTACCTATGCGTGAAAGTTTAAAACTGAGTCTACCAGTATAAATTTTAAGGATGAACGAATGACGCTACCAGTTATAACACGATGGTATTATTGACTGCCTTGTTGGTTTAGTGGTCGCAAGCGCGACTGCTGAGCATGGGGTCCTGGGATCGATTCTCAGGTCGGGCAAAGTCTTATTGGGTTTTTCTATTAGAAATTTTTCAATAGCAACGTCTGGATTTGTGCCGCCCACTAACTATTACATGGGACTTAAAAATAACTGTCGAAACGGGGGTGAACTACAAAAAAAGACACCTCAGCCGAACCATCACAGTATATGCATTAGAAAAATTTCAATTACCGGTTTTTTTTAACCAACCAGTTCCAATCTAGGTCTACACATAACACCTAATCATAAATACCTAATTTTTCACAAAATTTACGACATCACCGCAGCCGGTAGCAAACATTCTTTCTCACGCAAATTATGTAAAATATATTCAATAACTCTCTCGTAAGTTCGTCTTAATTAACGTCTATGAAGTTCCAATCAACAGTTCCCAGTTTATTGGTACGGGAAAATATGGTATCACCGTAATAAACATTGTTCACTTTTAATTTTATTACTATGGCGTCTGTCAATCATCAGGTGCTATTAAATCGACACACTATGTAATCTTAGTTATTTAAATACTTTCGACAAAATCATTCCCAAAGGCGAAACACTAGTGTCTTATAGTGATGGAAATTTTTGATTAACTGTATCGATTTGAGGTTAGTCGATTTTATTATTGAGTTACTGATGTCCTTCACAAAGGTCAGGTGCGTAGTACTCTCAACCGGCGTGCGTGTATGACAAGATGTAAGTATGTGGAGAAAGCGAAAGGGGTATGTAAGGGTCGTAGCATGTGGCGTTCTATAGTTTCTGCCTACCCCCATGGGAAAAAGGCGTGAGTTTATGTATGTATGTATGTATTATTGAGTTACAGCTAGTTCAAACAGAAACTGTTTACAGGACCCATTTTAGCGGATCCATTTTTATTTTGGACAGCTTCTTCTTTTCGTGTGGTTAGTGACTAACCTGGTGTCAGAGTCTACGCCGCCCATGGGCCTCTGACTTGGCTTCACATGCCGTCGAGAAATATCTCTCAGGCATGCCGGTTTCCTCACGATGTTTTCCTTCACCGTTTTTAAGCAAGTGATAATTATACAATAAGCACAGGAATCCGAAAAGTCAGAGGTGCGTGCCTTGGGTTCGAACTCGAGACCTATGACCTATTTGGTGATGGTGCCTATAGTTGTTCGTAAAAAATACTGGATACGTTATTTTTATCGTATCCTGCCTGCTAAAGGTGACCCATTCCTTTAACTGATCCGTCGGTACAGATCTTAACAACACATCCAGTACCAACGGATCCGCTGTGTGAACGGGTTGTTATAAATGAGAACATTTTCCATGTACCTAGTTGGTGGTTCGCTGGCGTCAACACGAGGTTTCTTCTCTCGTGTTGGCACGAGTTATATGAGAATACCTCATGCCGTGGTGAAACGATTTGCCAGTTAATAAGGTTGGTAGCGGGGCTGACTGCCCTGGGTGCGCCGGACGTACTCAAGTATCGTCACTCGTGGCGGTTCTTTTAATACACCCTATGAAGTATAAAAAGTATATCTAAATGTCAACTAAACCATCTTAACCTGTCTTCAACGGTATTTCGTTGTATTCCAAAATTAATTAATAAAAACTATCTATTTTAATATCCCTAATGTCCTTAACTAAGATGAGATGTAGATAATTAGTTAAAATATCGGCGACATCAAAAAGTATCTGCTTTAACACAAACAACTACTTCCAGTCAATAAAAAAATACTGTTATCGATAAATTCATCGATAATATCGAACCTTAGTCGATTTTATCTAACAAAAGCCGACTATCGGCCAGTAGGCGGCACATCACTAATGAAAGCCGTTATATCTAATCACTAACGTTGTAAAAGCTATAATTTTGCAAATTGCCGCCACACATTGACGAAATAACTTCATAGGTAGCGAACATTATGAAAGTAATTACTCCTACGTATTACATACAAGTTCTAATACATACCTATGTACATACTTTGATAGTAACCTTCAGAACATAGTAATTACCTTTGTAATTATAAATCTGAAGAGATTTTTGTTTGGAAATATCTGAGTATGCAAAATTGGAGTGTAGTGATTGAGGAAGACAAAAGAAGATTGATATATGAAATTAATATTTGAATCATACTTGACAATGTACTCGTCATATTTTTTGTTACTAACTCGGTCGCGTTTGGCCCTAGTGTCACCTGCTGGTAAACGCAGACAGGGTCTAAGATGGAGCACACGAATCCAAAGAACAGAGATATAGAGTGATTCCCCTATACTCCTCTGGCTCTCACATACACACGGAGCGTAGTAAATTGCTTAGTGCCGGACTTTAATGTGAGGGTGGTAGCTAGCCAGAGGGACCGTATAGATCTTACCACCAAGCAAAAAGCTTAGTATCTGTGTGAGAAGAATAAAGAGAATTGCAAATTCGAGATCTTGTTCCAATAAGTAAACCCTTCCACAATCAGGACTACCAGTTGGCTAAATCCCCGAAAGGTTAGGCAGAGGTGTATAGTAACACTGCTATTTCGCCGTTATGTTTAAGTCCCATGTAATTGGGGGCCAGCCTATTGCCGTCAACCGGGCACAAATCCAACTCCGGGCTATGCTACTGAGGAATTCCATACGGAAAAACCCAATAACACTTTGCACGACCTGGGGATCGAACCCAAGGCCTCACGACCACTAGACGAACGAGGTAGATAGCCAAACTTAGGCGTTAATTAAACTATGGAACGAGTAGTTTTTATGTTAGTAGTCTTACGCTCAAACAAAACGTTTCTCCACATTCTATAATGTGATACATATTAGTGAATGCTCAACAGAGTATTAATTTCGCGACGGTAGTCCGAACCCATGGCAGTTACATGAATGCCAACCAAACTGTTACACATATCAAGTTTCGATATCCACACATAATCAAAACAGCTCCCAGATGCTTACATAGAGTTTTATATCTCCGCTAATTTATACCAACAAAAGGTCAGCAAGAGTACCGTAAAATTATCAACACAACTAACATTCAAATCGAAAACTAAAATAATGGTCTTCGTTACAACGTATAGGCGGTCCGATGAGCCATGCTCCGATGCTCGGGGGCCAATACCTTATTGAAATTTTGATATAAATAATCTATACAATAGAAAGTTATCCTAAATCATAACTGCGATATAGTAATTTGGGCGTCTCACAGAATACATTTAATTCTCTATTTCTAATTGAAACAATACGAATGGTGGTAATAAATTTGAAAAACTGTCTGATAGTTTAATTGACCTTCCTAGGACCGCGTTGGTGGTCAAAATGATAGATGATTGTGTTATGATACGATTGTACTAAACAGTTTTAATTTCTATTACATGTGTATCAGTTGTTATAATCTAATGATGAAATTATATCTGGTCATTTTGACTTTCACCTGACTGCTGAATTAGCATTTACATGGAATTTGTATCCAATATTACTGTTAGTTTCTTACTGGCGGAAGTCTGTTATGCTCTACATCTATGTATCTACCTTGCAAGAAGAGTCTACCGAATTCGGTAAGATCCTAAATAGGTTTCAATTAGGCCTGCTACGATGTTCACCCAGAGCTACGGAGCTTCACGCAGCGCAGCATGAAGTCCGTTCACGTATGGGTCTGACACAAGAACCTTAAAACAAGGCCTAACAAAATTCTTGATATCTACAAAAGTGTGCTAAAAACCGATTCGTCTAAATCGATAGTAGTTCCACAACCTTCTCTTCAATCTTTTGTCTCCCACAATTTCATAAAACCTCATCAATCAACCTAAATACACACACTCACACACACATATACACTTTACACAATTAACTTTTTCCAAATGTCAATAACTGTTACCGGGTACAATCGTAAGCCATCGAAGACCATCGAATTAATCCCCGACTGGTAGCTGGCGCAACCACCAATTTGTAGCCATGATTGATACTAATCCCCTTAATCCGAGTGTCTGTCTGTCCTAAAAACTTACTGTTCTTGCGCCCGCGACGGCGATTTGACGAGTGCCTCAGTCGTGGCTGTTACTTGTTAATTGTAGACATGTTGTATTGAATAAGTAGGTATGTTTTTATTGTGTGTTTGACTTCTGAAATGCTGAGAAAAAAGTTAAACCGACGTCTAAGAAGGAGGGTCAATGTGTGTTGGTATTTTTTTTTAGAAAGAGTATTTGTGTTTACCATACATACTTAGCAACACGGATATTCTTATCGAAATAAGCAGAGATATGAAAGATAAATAAAGAAACGTATTTAGATGAGAAAAATAGTCATTCGATATTAGAAAATTGATAAAAAAATCTGTAGTATCTCGTCTTATGCTAGTAATGCTATTTTTTGTGATCTTAAGACATTATCAATTATAGCAGTTACATCATTAACATTTTTTCTTAACGTGAGGCATTTTCGCGCCCCGAGCGAATTGCGCGGCTATCGCTCGCCGCGCGGTCATTAACTCGGGGCGCTAAAATGCCTCACGTTAAGAACACATGTTTACTTCTTGTATTTTTTTGAACTTCTATCCAGAAGTGTCCCGTGCAGTGTTAATCTATGTCAGCAGTACATCACGAGGTATGAAGGAATTACATGATTTCTTTTACACCCCGTATAATTACTTGTACTGACTGATTCATCAACGCAGAGCCTAAACCGCCTAGGGCTACAAACTTGAAATTTGGACAGTAGGTTCCTTTTGTGACGTAGGCATCCAATACGAAAGGATTTTTAGAAATTCTACCCCTAAGAGGCTAAAATAGGGATAGAAGTTTGTATGAAAATTCACGCGGCCGAAGTCCCGGGTAAAGTACTAGTATCCAAATTTTAAATAATTTGTAACTTTAATTTAATAATGTATTTTTAATGTATTTCATTTAACTTTCATGTAAGTGACTATTGTATGCCCTATGGGCGGGACATAGCTGAGCTCAATTTAATTATTTAAGACCTATATTATGTACCTACCTATGATCCACAATAAAGATATTGATTGATTGATCCCAATAAAACAATTTGAACAGAGTCTGTTCTCGTCCAAACGCTTTCATACCTCAAATCTACATCTACAATCCTTATAATCATCGTTACACTAATTAATAACACTGTAAGACAGGTGTATCTTACGAACGTAAATAATCTTCTCAAATAACAAAAAATATAATTTGCGATAATGTTACAGCGGTTACTGCTTTTATTTATTAACATTTTTTATAATTATAATTTTATTACTGAAGAGTTGCCGTAAAAAACGATTTTTAGAACGTCTAGACTAAAATGACAGGGTATTACATGAGATACAACTATGATCATGTACGAACAGAGTGGTCATAACTAATTATTAACGGTATAGTTAAGTGTGTTGAACTAAATTTTATTACTTAAGTTATTGCTGCAAATTAAACCGCGGGTAGTAAGGACAGTTTTGTATTTTTTAATGATTATTATAATGCAATTAATGTCTACCTTTATCTCGGGTAAGTTGACATACAAATGGGGCAGCGATGACATAGGTATGTGAATGATAAAGTAATACTACTTACTGAAGCAGTCACGAGATGACATTGAACTTTTTCATGCTCCCTGTGTTGCTAATTACCCAAGCGATAAATAATAACTGTAGTTAAAAATAGTATAAAAACGATTTGTTTTTTATTATTATAAAATCTGACTGCGAAGAACGGTCCGACATAGTATATAATATACTATAATTTTTATATATATATATTTAATACTAACACTTCGTCCGCGTGAGTTTTCATACAAACTTCCATCCCCTACTTTACCCCCTTAGGGGTAGAATTTCCAAAAATCCTTTCTTAGTGGATGCCTACGTCACAAAGGGAACCTACTGTCCAAATTTCATGTTTCCAACTTCAGTGGTTCGGGCTCTGCGTTGATGAATCAGTCAGTCAGGACAAGTAATTACATATGTATAGATATAAGATACATTTGGTACAACTACAATAACTTTCTCGTGTGTCAATCGAACTCAAGCCACCAAATGACATACTAAGGTCCGTATTAATAATTTGAGAGATCCGTCTTAAATGTAGTTTTAACATGACTTAAGAGGTATTTTTAAAATAAGTCAAATATATGGAATTCTACTTTATGGTAGTTGCGATAGAAAGATCCGTGCCTCGGAGAGCACGTTAAACAGTCGGTCCTGGGTGACATGCGAATACCTATGACAGTCGTTACGGGTAGTCAGAAGCCGGATAGTCTGACAACCGGTCTAACCTTAGGATATCGGCATTGGCCAGTTACTGGGTTGCGGATGTCTGATGGCAGTCGCTCCGTGTAAGATACTGGTATTCAGCTGCATCTGGTTAGACTGGAAGCTGACCCCAACATAGTTGGGAAAAGGCTAGGCAGAACCGTAGCAGCAGCTGCTGTTGGAAGATCTCTCGAAATATGAGCTGTTTATAAATACGGGTCTCAAGAAAATACAATGACGATGTAAGATTCTTTAAAAATTCACTCTGCTTGCACGATGATCGATAAACGCAGCGACTAACAAACTCAATCCATGTAAACTTACACCGCAATGTAAACAAAACCTCGACATCATACTTTAAAATACTCGAATAATTTAATCGTCTGCTTGTCAATTAAAAAGCCTTAAGCATCGATCTTTAAATCGATACACGTAGGAACCGATGTATCGATACGAAGGGCCCATTCGTCTTTCTAAAGTGTCATTTGATTTTTATCAGTAAAGATAAGGTTGATGACATTATTTTTTTTGAAGTCACGTAATGACATTTGACCCGTGTTCCGTGTGATTCCTTGTTTGAATTTTGGTGTCGTTTTTCCCTTCTTTTTTTAAATATCTTTTGTTTGAGTGTGATTTGGCAAGATAGAGGTTTTATTTTGAAGATTTCAATAAGGTCATTTTTAAGGACTTGATGTTTGATTTTATCAGTATAATTTCGAAATGTGTTGTTAAGGGAAGTCAGAAGCCTGAAAGTCTGACAACCGGTCTAACCTTAGGATATCAGCGTTGCCCTGTAACTGGGTTGCGGAGGTCCGATAGCAGTCGCCTCGTGTAAAATACTGGTATTCAGCCGCATCTGGTTAGACTGGAAGCTGACTCCAACATAGTTGAGAAAAGGCCAGGCAGAACAATTTCGAAATGTGTAGAAGTCATATTTGATACGGCAATTCTTAGCAGATATTGTTAAGGGTAGGCCACCCTGGCCTATCCTTGTTCTAGTTCTTACCTTGTGGGTGTTATAAGTAGCATTTGAGAAATAATACCATATGAATTGATCGTAGTATTATCCTCCGAGCGTTGTTTCTAATGTCTTCCAGTAGCTAATACTTATGCAATAATTGAATTATAATCCAGCCCAATATTGGGGTGTATTAAAAGAGCGTCCACGAGTGACGATACTCAAGTAGGTCCAGCGCACTCTAGGCAGTCAGCCCCGCTATCAACTTTGCTGACTAGCTTAATTTTTCACCTTTTCAACTTTTTTTTTTTAATCGACTGCTTGTCGTTGGTCTTGTGGACCGTTTCTACGTAACCGGACAGTTATTGGCGAGACCTGAAGGGTCTTCAATCACCATTGATTGAAGAACCTTCAGGTCTCGCCAATACTACGTTAGGCCGAGTAAAATACTTAACCTAAGCTAACTACTAATACTCTAACATCATGACTACTAGCAACAACAGCACTAAGGGCGACCCCTAATGGGATTCGGACCTCGGCTTAGGGCGTTGTTGGCGGGAGGACTGGGAGGGAGACAGCTTGATGGCTGCATTAACGGTGTGACGGCGGAGTCAGAAGAAACGACCGGCTCCACGGCAGCCGATTAGCACACTGGAACAAGGACACTTTTTACCACAGCATGACCTTTTCTCTTATAGCTCGTGCTGACACAAGCGAAGAAGAAGACGGGCAATATTCTTTAAAACAAAATCAGATGAAACAAAAAAAACATTTTACCAAATGCTCCAAGCTTAGGTACATTATTTTTAAATCAAATTAACAGGATGTTACACATATAAATTGTTACATGTTTTTAATAAAACTAATCGTGTTTGTCATTGTGACGTTGATATTTCCCGGATGCTGGACATTGCATAATTGTTACACTCTGTATATAATAAAGTGATGAAAAATAGTGTGCTAAACGTTAATAAATAAGAAATTATGTTCAACGAAAATATAAACATGAGAGAGTTTTTATACAGGGTGTACTATATTTTTTTGTTTGTAACTTTGTGTGTTATTTTCTGAATTACGAACAATAGATGTGGAATAATATTTTAATCAAGCCTCTTATACTTGACCTACAGTCTGTTTACTTATGACATATGGCTTTGGAAACGTTAATACTTGTCCTACAAAGAGTACTAACGAACTGGATTTTTTTTTAGATTCAAAAGATGGTCTGGTTTTTCATTTAACCCAATCGTTGTAAAACTCTTATCTGGGAAATAAATATGGCGGTTTGACAGACACTTAAAAAGTAGTTACAGTAAGTAAGTGCCTTGCTTGAATAAAAAAACACGCTGTATATGGAAGAAAAATATTTATAATGAAGTCAATCAACAGTCAAAATTATTACAATAATCATGTTAGATCGTATAATTCATAATGTATCAAAAAATTTAGTTTTATACCAAATTATATTCAATTTTTAGAAAACTTGGAATAAATGGTAATAATTTTTTAAAATATTGCCTATTAAGTAGAGAAGGTATTGCTTTTCAACAATGAGGCGGGTGGATAGAGTCATCTCTACATCTATTTCGGTTACGGTTTTGAATAAATTAAGTAAGTTTATTTTTTATAAATATTTTCCCACATGCGTCATGGAATGTGTATAAGTAATGCGTATTGTTCTGAATCTAGAGTTAAATTTGGTAGAGTTCGATAGAACTGTTTCTCAAGATGATTTGTATGTGTATTGGTAGAGAAAGTTCGATATCCGGCTCATATTAAATTGTAAAATACGTTGTACTTGTTGTAAGCTACGTAGATAAAATTAATTGTAAACTCTACATTGTGATTTTACAAGCTCTTTGCAGCTTCTATTGCTCTATAAGTCCTATATACTGTAACATGGTAATAATATTGATGTTCCTTATAAAGCAACAAGTTTTAGCTAAGGAATTTATAAGGCGGATGTCAATGGAAACGCCGGTAGAGGACGTCCTAGAAGTACATACATCGAAGTTATTGGTGATGTTCTTCACAAAGGTCAGGTGCGTAGTATTCTCAACCGGCGTGCGTGTATGACAAGATGTGTGAATGTGGATGAAGCGAAAGGGGTATGTAAGGGTCGTAGCATGTGGTGTTCTATAGTTTCTGCCTACCCCCATGGGAAAAAGGCGTGAGTTTATGTATGTATGTATGTTTTAGCTAAGAAAATATTATTCTTTCTTTATCGGTGTGTCGTAAGAGTAGACAAGGACCTTATCAGGGAGGGAATCAAAACAACGACAAACATCGAACTTATAAATATACAATCAAAATGTTGTCAAACAACGAACTATTAGATGTCAATTAACATTTTAGGGTGAACGAAAGATAAAATGTCAAATAGCGTAAATCGAATCGATGGTCGGATCGGGAACACTTTCGTGGTTGAAAAACGTGCGATCCGTCAGCCGAAACTTCGTAGTACGATTTTTGAGGTAGGCCGGGTAACAATATTATACTATTTGAGTTTGAATTTGAACTGTTATCACCAATGTTTCAAGAGACTATGATGTAATTATGGTATTGTAGCGATAGGATTCGTTGTCCCCAGACTCACAAAGAATTCTTATATTCTGCAGTGAAGGTTTATTTATTATTACAAGATAAGTAAGATAAGTATGATGATTATATATGTATGTATAGATATATAGGTTTAATATGTATTTTTATTGTAATATATAGACATATATAAAGTATATATTTTGTTAGTACTTATGTATTATTTTGTTTTTAATAATTTTTATTTACCTTTTCAATATTTGTTTTAAATTCTTTTTTTGTACCTTTTTCGAAGTACTTCATTTTTGACCCAAAGGTTGACTGGTAGAGAATGCCATTGGCATTAAGTCCGCCTTATGTACCACCAATTGTACATGAAGTTTAAATAAATAAGTTTTTTAATAGAAATTCCTTTTTTTTAATAGGACGTACGTAAACAAAAGCCTCGAGAAAAATTTGAATAAATAAATAAGTTATGTTTTGCGGTTTAATAGCCATTGGGCATTTAGGAAAATCTCTAGTGATTTTGCTAACATGAATCAACTTGGCTATCTTACTCCAAAATTAATATAACAATATCTTTAGTTTGTTGTTGCTTAGACCTCGAAAGATGTGAAATCTTAATGAAGTAGATCAAGGCCAGGTAATGGTTGTTCATTGTCAACCAGTCGCAAAATAATAAGTAGCTGATGCAACCCTTTATTATACACTTTGGTTTTCTGTACCCATAATAAGGCACGTTATTAAAAACGGCCTCGTTGGTCTAGCGGTGGCAAGCATGTCTGCTGATCGTGAGGTCCTGAGCTCGATCCCCAGGTCGGGCAGTGTTATTGGGCTTTTCCGTATAGAATTCCTCAGTAGCAGCTCGGAGTTTTGGATTTGTGTCCTGCTGCTGGCAATAAGCTCGCCCGTATTACATGAGACTTAAACATAACGGCGAAATGAGGGTGTTACTATACACCTCTGCCCAATCCTTTGGCGAATACAGGCGTGATGTTATGTTATTATTAAATATACAATTTAACTACTCAAATCAACGCCAGTTTTGATTTACGGTCAATTTTCTAACTCTGTTATTAAAAGTTAACAAGAAGAACTTCTATAGCCCATACAGTTACAATACAAGCTATTACCAGACCAATGTAACTTGAGCGGCATTATAAAGAATATAGAAGGACTGCGTAGGTCAAAAGTGCGTGGTCATAATTCTTTACCCACCAGCGTAAACTGAACTCTAACTTAGATACCTTTGTATGATCTGAGCAGGTCTTAGTTAAGTGGTAAAGTACCGCAAGGAGTAATGTTATGCGGTAACGTTAAATCTAAGCTTATAACTGAATCTTCATTTACAGTGATGTCTGGATGATATAAAACAACTATGCTCGATGGAGACGGCATTATTTTATGACCTTTAATTAATGTAGTAATAACCAATTATAATTTTCTTATTAACTTATTAGAGGCTTTTAATATTGCACATTCCTGTATATTTTTATGATGTTGGAGTGATACTGGACATGTGCCTCTTTTATAGACTTATAATAATTATAATGGATGATAATGTCATAATCATCGCGCTAGGTAGCGAGATTGTTGATCACACATAACGGACTGATACTGCAGCCTATTTCATTCCATTAGCCACCTCTCACACTCTTTAGCGAGTTAAGCAAATCCACTACCTATTACAAAAAGCTATTACATAGCACAACATTACGCCTTATATTCCCCGAAGGATTCGGCAGAACAGTTTTTAGTACACTCTAGTTTCGCCAGCTATGTCTAAGTTCTATGTAATAGGGGGCGAGCCTATTAGAATTAACCGGGCACAATTCCAGACTCCAGGCTGCTATACTGAGAAATCCCTAATGGAAAAACCCAATAATAATATGCCCAACCGGAAGATCGAACCTAGGACCCCATGCTCAGCAGTCGCGCTTGCGACCACTGGACCAACGAGATAAAAACTTTTAATAAGTAATAATTCTATTTAACCAATTTATTTCTACACAGAAATTCAAGTTTCCTCCATGACCAAGATATTTATAGGCCTTAATTATGTGGCAATAGTTTTAATCATTTTGATACTTATTGTAAAATGCATAGGTAGCTACAATGTATAGGTAACTACGGGAGCATTAAACAAAAATAAGCTATACTTTCTTCCAATGACAGCATCAAAATTGAAGCTAAACCAGCTAATGAAACACACGCCACATCCATCATAATCAAATCAAGTTATCAAGCCAACTAGAGAAACAATTTGTGTTCAGCAAATGTTCCAAATTGGCTTGTTGCTGAACAGGTGGCTGCCGTAGCCATTACCATTGTAAATGTTGCTGCAATTTTCTTGCTTCCTTGTCCATCAGAAAGCTTATTACGACCGGCATCTGTGTCTGTTAGCGTATGTTACGAAAGTACTGTATTTTCTATTTCAGAATTATGTATTTTTTAGTGGAAAAATTTGGATTTTTGATGGTAGTATCACCTGAATCATTTGCGTTTCAAGGGGGATGTCCAATGACAAGAAACACATTGCACTTAACAATTAAAGTATTTACAATTAGAATGTGTGATAACATACATAGAATAAAGGAGAGATGCTGAATGAAAAGGAGTGGTTAAATCAGGACCGCAATAAATAATTATTTACATCACAAATTTCAGATGAAATTGCATTGTTTACATCAGGACGGGCAAAGTGTTTTTGAGCTTTTCCATGTTGAAATCCTCAGTAGCAGCCCGGAGTTTGGATTTGTGTCCGGTTGATGGCAAAAGGCTCGCCTCCTATTACATGGTACTTAAACATAACGGCGAAATTAGGGTGTTACTATACAACTCTCTTACTATACTCAACTTACTATACAACCCTTCGGGGAATACAGGCGTGATGTTACGTTTATGTTTGTTTTTATCTTGTTCTACAGCAAACTCCCGCTTTGCTTCCAGTCTAACCCTTGCTTTACAGTCTAGTTGGATCAGATCGTAATCAATATTTCTATTACCTGTATCCGCTTGTTAGGATCCTCTTCATTTAACTCACATCCGGCGCGTAGTTTATATCTCCACTAGGTATTGTGTTCCATAATATTTGTTTGTAATGAGCGTTAAAACTTGGCTCTGTTAGGGGATATCTTTTTAAATCTTAATGTTAATCTTTTTAGCTCTATGATTCATAATCATTTATTTATTCCAAAATGTCATAAAAATATTACATAGACAAGATTATCAACGGTTGAGGTTCTTTGATTATTAGAAGACGGCGGGGTCAGTACTGATATAAACTTAGTCATATCATAGTCTCTTCTATATACAGAACTCTGGAGTCTTCTGGTTGTAGAAGAGATTGTGACATGAGCTTCCTGTTGTCCCCGTTGTTTTAACGTGAGATAGCATTGGCGTCATAATCCTACCGTGGTGTAGCGTCAGCAGTAGCCGCAGTGGGTGTTAATGGACCGAAAATATTATAATTATCATCATCGCCATATTTATCTAGGTACTACTGTATATTAACCTTCGTGTTAACTGATTCCATCCCGACCATACATTCAGAAAAGGAACAATTATCCAACTATAAAAAGAATCCAACAAGAATTTTATTTTTCCCGTGCCATGTATAAAACTTCTTGCAAACAACTTGGCTTTACCGTTCATTAAAAAAAAGAACACACAATCAAATCTATAACAAAAAAGAAAAGAAAATCTAACCCACAAATTGACATGTCACACCATGACGTCACAGAACCCGAACAAAATATCAAAAAGTATTATTACACTGTCACCCGCTAAGTGGCGTAAAAAAACGAATGAAATCTTTAACAAACGATCGTCAAACTACTTGCGTAGGAGTTTGAGAGACACCGCGCGGGGTTTTTTAACTTATTTGTCAATGTAAGTTGTCGATCTTAAGAGAAGAGATGCGGTGTTGTGAAAGGCCTGGAACGTTTAATCTGGCGGGTAAAATGTTAGTACTTAGATGATAGGCATTGAGTGTACTTAGAATTGTTTTTAATTGCAATGGTGGTGGATAGAGGGGCTCGTGGCTAATTAACAAACTCGCGTATCATATGATTTGCAAGGTTAAGCTGTGCTTGCCACGATCATTCCTTGGATGGGTGACCATTTGTTACGCATCGAGACCCTTCCGTGCCACGGAGAATACGTTAAACCGTCGGTACAGGGTGTCATACGAATACCTATAACAGTCGTCACGGGTAGTCAGAAGCCCGAAAGTCTGACAACCAGTCTAACCTTAGGATATCGGTATTGCCCAGTTACTGGGTTACAGTGGAATAGCATCTGGTTAGACTGGAAGCTGCTCCCAATATAATTGAAGCCCGGTTGAATGCAATACGGTCGCCCGTTATTACATGGTACTTACAAATAAACGGCAAAATGAGGGTGTCACTATACACTCCTGCCCAACCCTTCGTAATACTGGCGGTATTTATATATAGGTATATAACTATTAAAATATGTATCGAAAATTTACAGACTTCCTCAATGACATACACACACACACACGCACACACATCACATTAATTTAATTATAATCAACAGTAGTTTTGCATTAGGTATAGGTACCGACCGACAGCTTTCCGACAGGTTATCCCTTAAAAACAATAAATTTTACTTTGATAGCAGGTATAAGTATGTCGGTTATTTGTTAACGTTGATTGGTTAAAATTGTGTTAAGAATTTAAATGGTAATTTAATGACTAACTGACAAGACCACTTTGTTTTTATATATTAGTTTCGAGAAATAAGTATTGTGGAAATCGTTTCAAGATTTGGTCGTGGGAATTAACTTGGATATGGTGACGTCATTCGTTAGTAGTTACCTACTATGTTAACTTTATTATTTCGATGTAAGTATATGTATTAGAGAAGCATAAAACAGTAGTCAGTTAAGCAAGAATCTTTGTTTGAATCAATGATAATTATGGCAATGTTTGTACTTCCATTTATGACATAACATCACGCCTTGTATTCCCCGAAGGGTTAGACAGAGGTGTTTTTAGTACACCCTCGTTTCGCCAGTTATGTTTAAGTCCCATGTAATAGGGGGCGAGCCTATTGCCCCGGACACAAATCCAGACTCCGGGATGCTACTGAGAAATTTCTAATAGAAAAATCCAATAACACTGCCCGACCTAGGGATCGTACCGCAAGACCCTATGCTCGCGCCCTATGCTCTAGTCGCGCTTGCGATCACTAGACCAACGAGGTAGTCAACTTCCGTTTATCTTTTCCGCAAATAGATAATTTTGGTCTAGTTTGAGATGAAAAGTTCTCAGGTCTAATAAACAGTAGCCCATAGAGATGGGTTCTTACTCGGATAAAATCTCGAGATTGCGTAAATACTCATAAATTTGGCTGGAGACCATTCAGGTCCCGCCAATAACTGCCCGGTAACGTAGAAATGGTCCGCAAGGACAGTCTACAAGCAATCCAATAGAAAAACCAAAAAAAACAAACTTAAACACAAAAGAGTAAAGGCTCATTTACACGGTGCAACTTTCTTGAAGCAAGTCTCATGCTATCTCTGTTTTTGTCGTAGACAAAGAAAAAGATAGCATAAGACTTGCTTCAAGAAAGTTGCACCGTGTAAATGAGCCTTAAGAATGCTGTTTATTTGAGTATTTATCGGCTTGCCTCACGTCTGTAGTATGTAGTAAAGATTTTGTCATTCGTAGACAAAATTGTACGTATTGTTCATTTACATTCCACATTATAAACATCGATCGCTGTTTGACCAAAAAGTTGTATGTGTACCTATCCTAACAAGAAGATAAACTGCCGCCCTTTGACATTATTATTCAATTCCCAAAATCAACATGGATATTAAAAAAATATTTATTTACAACTGAAGTTCAATAGGGTCTATATCTATTACAATACTACATATATTTTGTCGTTTATAAACAGCATATCATTCAAAATACTACAGAATAACCAATAAAATGTAGATTTATATTTTCTAACTAATTCAATGGTGCTATCTAAAACAATTTATGAACAATTTATGCACATATATAATGGGAAATGCTTTACGCAAGACTCTTTCGGTTTCTTAGGAGCATTTCTTGGTTTTCCAAATGTGTCTAGTGATTGAAATGTTGGGTCTTATCAAGCCCATTATCTAAGTAAGGTGTAGTATCTTTAAGTAGTAGTTAAATTGGAGTTAATTTTGATAAGAATGTGAGACGATTAAGTTATAATGGTCTGCCTAATCTTGTCCCAACTATGTTGGGGTCAGCTTCCAGTCGAACCAGATGCGGTTGAATACCAGTATTTTACACGGAGCGATTGTGATCAGACATCCGCAACCCAGCTACTGGGCAATGCCTAAGTTATAATACCTAACGTTAAGGATTGTTTGTCATCTTTGAGGTATGGTTCATGAGAAGGAGGTCGATTCTATAAACAAATTCTTTGAAAATTACTATCAAACCGCAGCTCAAACAAGGCTATTGACCGTTATCAAAATAAAAAATAAAAAAATCCAAAAGACGTGGATCTATTACGATTTTTAATTTTTTTGTTAGTAAATTTGGCCTCTAGATTCCATCAGCTCTGCGCAGACGCTGACTGGGTACTTTGGGTCGGTATACAAGGTTAGTCGGAAAGGGGGTACTAAGCCGAAAGGGTGTTAAAGTACCCATAATAATGGATAACTTTTGTTCTACAACTTTCCCCAAAAGTCATTAGTTTAAGAGAAATAGCTGTTCAAAGATTTCATAAAAAATATGCTAAATTCTATCTATCCTCAGTTATGATCAGCTGTGTTTACATTTTAGGTCATATTTCAGGTCATGAATTAGAAGCTTCATTTTCTGAATTCGTAACTAAAGTAGGGATGAAGAATTAGACTAAATTGTTGTACCCTTTAATGTTAGTTATTGTATAAGAGATGTGTTTCAATTTTGGTGTACAATAAAGTATATTCTATTCTATTCTATTCTAAATTTAAAAATCATTTTTCATGGATTTTTTTTTATCGAATTTTGAACTTTTAACCCTTTCGTCAAGACAATCATCAGTGAAACATTAAGTGGCCCGCGGCTTAGTACCCCCTTTCTGACTAACCTTGTATTATAAACTATTATTGGTGATGTTTTTCACAAAGGACAGGTGCGTAGTACTCTCAACCGACGTGCGTGTATGACAAGGTGTATGATGCGAATGGAGTATGTGAGGATCGTAGCATATGGCGTTCTATAGTTTCTGCCTACCCCCCTGGGAAAAAGGTGTGAGTTTATGTATGTATGTAAACAAAATAATGGTGAGGGACTGTCAACAACAGCAGCAGTGATAGCCTACTGGTATGACCGTCGGACTGCCAAGTCATAGGTCTCAAGTTCGAACCCAAGGCACCCACCACTGACTTTTCGGATCCATGTGCGTATTGTATAATTATCACTTGCTTAAAAACGGTGAAGGATAACATCGTGAGGAAACCAGCATGCCTGAGAGATATTTCTCGACGGTATGTGAAGCCAAGTCAGAGGCCTAGTCACTAAATACAGGAAAAGAAGAAGATCAATATTTGATTATAAGATATCCTATAAGCCTCAGCTCAATTCAAAATTTTGATGACATTTAATTATGTCAATTGTTTTATATAGTTTAGCTTCCTTTTCACTTTTGTAAATGTAAGAACTTTGTGGCCCTGCATCTATAAGTTTGTAAATTACTGTTATACATATAGTTTTTATTTTATTTGTTAATTTTTGTACTACATTACTCATTGGTCTGTGGTCAGGACTCCATTGTTCTCTTACTATCCTAAATCATTGTACTCTGTAATTGTTAAAGATATTATTTTTAAAAGAGTAACCATGGAGTTTCTTGGCGGCTCTTCTCCATAGGAAACGACTAATTGGAACCGTGCATCAAAATTCGACTTTTCATAAGCACCTGTATTGGTTTATGTGAAATATTTTTTTTTGATTTAATTTGAAAGTTTAACAAGTAGCAGACGTCGTAGTGCTCCTTGCTTAACCAGACAACAAAGCTTACTAGAAAAACCATAGATATTATTATTTATGACCGTATCAATGTCTACTGTTTTAGATAACATACCACTAACGTTTTAAAGTATCATAGTAACCCTTCCCGACTTTTACGACTCTCAAGAAGATAAACAACTAATAATTTTAACGTTTATTCCCAATTCAGTATGTAAATTTTTAAATTTAGAGCCTCTAATAAAATAATATTTAAGATCAAATGTATTTCTGACTAGAAAAAATCAACAGTTCGCCATTTAAAAGTTACATGGAGAAATGAAGCTATAAAGAAAACTATGGGTTTGGGACTTGAATATTAGTTTGGATAAGTAGTAGTAGTTAGGTAGTTAACTACCTCGTTGGTTCAGTGGTGGCAAGTGCGATTGCTGATCATGGTGTTGGGTTCGATCCCCAGGTCGCGCAAAGTGTTTCGGGATTTCCGTGTGGAATTCCTCAGTAGCAGCCCGGAGTTTGGATTTGTTCCCGGTTCATGTCAATAGGCTCGCCCCCTATTACATGGGACTTAAAGGTAACGATGAATTGAGGGTGTTACTATACACCTTCGTCCTACCCTTCGGGAAAACGGGCGTGATGTTATGTTAAATAGATGGACACTTACATAAACATAATTAGCCCATCACTGTCCCACTGCTGGGGACGGGCCTCTTCTCAGAATGAGAAGGGTTAAGGCACAAAACAGATAGGTACAGAAGTTAATCTACATACAAGTGCGACTGAGCAACGCACACATAGACACTGCTCACGGATACGATATCTCAGACTGTTTGGGACTAGAGTGCGAGTGAGTGCGAGCGCGGGTGCCATGCGCTTGAGAGAGATAGATATATAGATAGAGCGACCGCTGAGCGTAGGTATGAAAAGTGAAGTACATAGTGTGATTGACTTATGTACCCGTTTTGTGGTTTAGGCCCTAGTCCACCACGCTGGCCTGGTGCGACTTAGCAGACTACACAAACCATTGAGAATTTTATGGAGCCCTCTCAGGTGTTCAAATTTCCTCACGATGTTTTTCCTTCACCGTTAACGCCAGTGATAATCAAATTCTAATCCGCACATGAATTTGAAATATCAGTGGTACGGGCCGGGATCGAACTCAGACCCTCTTGTATGGAAGGCAAGCGTTCAACCGCTGGGCTATCACTGCTTAACACTTAACGAATAATAAAATCAAGACCGAGACATAATTCGCCCACACCATCTATCGGTTTCTCAGAACAATGGTTTTAAGTGCAGTATTGACGGGTGACATGTGTTCAAGTAAGACGTTCGGCCTACACAGTAATTTTGTATTTATATACAAGTTTGTTACGTATGTTTGTCCGCTGATTTGCATGTTAGGTATCTATAACACAGATGGACATGAGTATTGTAAGGTACATGAACCTAAGTGGTTCTCGGGATTATTATCATCTGAACGAATGACAGTAACACCCATATTCTAAGACATTCCTCCAAAACTTACTCGACTCATATTCGACTCAGGACGACCTCGAAAACACCTTCAAAATTGTATTCTTAGTCGCAATTTCGAGTGAACTTCGAGGTTCCTCGAGAAGTCATTACGTCATAATTTGAATTGTCTGCATCGCGCAAATAACGCCGCGATAAATAGTTGTAAGGATTATCGTAAGCATATTCGGCAAAATCTTCAAAATTCATTTTTGTTACACGTGGACTTTGACACTTCCTTCCTTAAGGTAAGTTCCGAGGTACCTTGAGTTTGACAGATAATTCCTTACCTCGACTGAGGTAAAATTTCGAGTCGAGGACGTTTATGTTAACTATAACTACGATCGAGGTGGAGTCGAGTCGAGTAAGTTTTAGAGGAACGTCTTAGAATATGGGTGTAAGAATCGTTCAAATTTTTCTTTTTTTTTTCTTAGTCGCCTTTGTCCCTCGTCTCACCTGATGGTAAGCGCAGATAGGGTCTAAGACGGAGCACACGAATCCAAGGAACAGAGTATAGAGAGATTCCCCTATACCCTTTGGCTCTCACATATACGACGGAAAACAGTAAGGGTGATGCCTCATTAGTGCGTTGCGTTGCGTCGTCGCAACGGATCAACGCATTGTATGCCACACCTGCGTTGCGACGACGCACGACGTCGCAGTGCAAGAGGACGACGCAGGCACCTCTAGCAGTGGAACACTGTCCGTCGTCGCACCGGAGCTGCGGAGCTCCGACAGCGCAGCGCATCAACCTCCCCCCGCTTCGTCTCTCGTCCGCCGATCCGCTGAAACGTCGCCGGCGACGACGCAACGCTTTAATGTGGAATGTCATTTAAAATATATGGAAAACGACGCAGCGCTGACGCTGCGACGACGCAACGCAACGCACTAATGAAGCAGAGCTCTAAATAGCTTAATCGGTTTTACGTAGTTAGCCGATGCGACTTCTTAGTTGTATCGTACTACACGTCCTCTAAGGCCGGGGCCGCACTGGTACGGCGACAGCAACGCGACGGCGATTTCGGGAAAACAAACTCATATAAACATATGTCGGTGGCCGCACTGCAGAAACGACAAGCGAAATTTATTTATATACGAAATCGCCATCGCATCGCTGTCGCCGTACCAGTGTGGCCCCGGCCTAAACCTACAAGCTACGAGTACCTACGTTCAGTAAAATTACAAACATAAAAAAATATAATTATTACTGTACCATACAAAAAGTAGTTCATAATAAGTTTTCTTTTGGTTTCAGACGAGTTATTAGCAAATTTTTTGTTAATTATTATTTTAATCATCATATTTTATGGTTTTTTAATAGTATAGGTAGTACGACTAGCTTGAAATATAAAATTCTATTTAAAAACGGTACCAAAATTTTATAACGTTTTTATGTGCACTTTGCACATAAAATAACATTAAAGGCTATAAATTAATTAATCCAGTTTTTATTACCTACTATACTGTATATTGTACTTGTTCTGATGATTGTCACATTATTTTTTTTACTATATAGTTTTTGAAAAAAACACCATACCTAAGAACATAAAATTAAATTAAATTAAAAATAATGCATTATACTTTTCTTTATTATTCTTTTTAGATTTAATGCAATAAAGATAAAATAGGTACAGAATATGTTATAAATAACTAATAAAAAACTATAACATTCAAATTATCTAAACGTTTTAACAGAAATAAAAATACTTAATAAAGAAAGAAATCGAAAAAGTTATCTTAATTGGTCTAATAAACTTAAAACTTTATTTTGTTAAAATACAAAAGACTATCTTAAAATTAAATCTTAATATCGATAAACCTACATATTTGTCAAAGACATCACAACGTAAATCCAAAAACAATTTTAAGCTTCGATTTTTACTTCATACTCGTTTATTTATTCAACAATTGTCCGTTTATTGCTCATTGTTGCATCACCAATATAGTGGCGTCCAAGAAATAAGTAGGTACCTACAAGTATTGTCTTCTACCCACGCACTGTCCTATCTAATGGTAAATGGTCAACACCACTTTGACCTGGATCTTATGATTCTTAGCTTATTGTTATCGAGCCTTAAAATTCAAAATAAGTTGGATCGATTTATATATCGACTGAAATATATCAGTTTTCTTTAAATATGAATTTTAAATGTTAGTCTGATTTTCATTAATGCATATTATAATTATATTTGAAATAATTGGTAGGTATTCATTTTTATCATACATAAATAATAGGAATAGTAGGTAATTCTTTTTTGTAATGAAATGTGTCAAAATAACATCCTTGTATAAAAAAAGATTATGTAATTAAAAAAGCTCTATTATTAATACAATAAGATGCTGTCAGCCTATAGTAACCCCAAAAGAGGCATATAAATTGGCGCACACACACAAACGCGACGTACATGTAAGCACACACGCACAAACACCTCGTCAAGATAATTTTGATTCACAATCGCTTGAGTTCAATCCTCCTGTCAAGTCTTCACTTTTAGACTAATTGATCACAAAGTAATTAATTTCAAAATCTCCGATCCCTTTGTTCAAATCGAACCGTATGTCATATATTATAATGTTGATTTTCATAAAACATATTTACAACCCAATTAATCATACAATTAAAATGATTTGACATGTAATTCGTCACTCGTAGGCGCGCACCGAAATTTCTCTAATAAAAAGTTGTAAAACTTTTGTACGGAACAGACGGGCAACATTTCTCTGTGGCTTTGAAACCGTAAACACATTTTTCGACTACCAATGAGCAACTTTTTATAGTAGAGGATTATTATAAGTTTTATTATTTCTTTGTACTCATGACAGAGCTTTACTAGTAGACGGACTACGAGTTATTTAAGCTGTTAATTGGTTGTCAATTAACAGACGAGTAGGTACAAATTTACATATTTGTAGCTATTAAGGTAGCTAGTAGCAGTATTATCAATATTTTAGTGTGTCAAGTAAATAAATTATATTTCAAACAATATTGCGACGTGTTTGATGTTCGGTCTCATTTTAGAATAAGAATAAAACTATTTTCAGAATTTTTGTATCATAATTCAAAAGCAACTTTTAAGTAGCCGCACTGTGGCTACAGAGTTGCTCGTCAGCATTCCCTCCAAACTTGATTATGCAGTACGACAATAAAATAAGTCGGTCAATTCCGCCCACGGTTTCTCTTATTGGATAAGACATTGTATCGATGTTTCTGCTTAAAAAGCGTAAATAATGTTATAAAATATAGAAATTAATGTGTTTTTTATGTATCACCTGCGGATCTCACGGTCTGGAGAATAGTCAGAGATTTAAGTGACAATAACCGTGTGACATTTTTCTTTACGAGTTAGTTCGTTTTGTCACGTATTTTAGATTAAGTGAGTAGGTTTATTTTGAAGTTAACTTTACTTAGAAAGAAAGAAAGAAAGAAAGAAAGAAAAAGTATGAATTTTCCGCCCACGCGGACGCATTATAGATCTATGTTGTAAATTGTTTTATGTTGAGGAATTTGTTGTTGACAGTATCTGACACAGAGCTCTGTCATAATTCTATTAAAATACATAACATAATATCACGCCTGTATTCCCCGAAGAGCTAGGCAGAGGTGTGTAGTAACACCCTCATTTCACCGTTATGTTTAATTCCCATGTAATAGTCGGCGAGGCTATTGCATTTAACCGAGCACAAATCCAGGTCCCGGGCTGCTACTGAGAAATTCCTGATGGGAAAACCCAATAAAAGTTTACCCGATCTGGGGATCGAACCAGAACCTCACGATCAGCAGTCGCGCTTGCCACCACTAGACCAAAGAGGCAGTTAATAGATCTATGTTCTAAATTGTTTTATGTTGTAAGGAGTTTGTTGTGGACAGTATCTGACACAGAGGTTTGACATCTCTATATAGTATAAAACAAAGTCGCTCCCGCTGTCTTTCTGTCCCTATGTATGCTTAGATCTTTAAAACTGCGCAACGGATTTTGATGCGGTTTTTTTAATAGATAGAGTGATTCAAACGGAAGGTTTATATGCCACATTAGTATCTACATTGCACCCGTGCGAAGCCGGGGCGGGTGGCTAGTTATTGTTAAAATACAATATTAGTAATTCAATTTCCAGTGTCGAGTCTTAATATTTTAATCAGTACTGACAATGTAAATAAAATTATTAATTTATCTGTGGTCTTTGTACTGTTATTGAGGTTATAATATAAATATGGATTATCAACTTCTGACCATAAGTGTCTTCTCCCACGACGTTGTAACTCATGCTACGACATCATCACGGTGGGTAGGCATTGGCGACCACAGTATTATGTCATCAGAGAACAGGTGGACTGGTGACCATCCACCTGATAAAACATGTTATGGAAAGTGTAATTAGGTTTATATACAGGGTGCTGGCGAAATTTACCAATGTTCAGGTATTTTTTTATTTTGATTGTGTTTTCTGATACCTAGTATCCCTGAGAAGTTTTGCACGTTAATTTGTAGTAACTCTATACAAGGTGTAAACGAAATCATGTAATTCCTTCAAACCTCGTGATGTACTGCTGACATAGATTAACTCTGCATGGGATACTATTGGATTCAATAAAAAAAATATTACACGGAGTAAACATGTGTTCTTAAGGAGAGGCATTTTAGCGTCCCGAGCGAATTGCGCGGCTATCGCTCGCCGCGCGGTCATTTAACTCTGGGCGCTAAAATGCCTCTTGTTAAGAACACATGTTAACACCGTGTAATATTTTTTTTTTTGAATCCATTAGTATCCCGTGCAGGGTTAATATATGTCAGCAGTACATCACGAGGTTCGAAGGAATTACATGATTTCATTTACACCCTGTATACTGGTAGAGAATGCCTCATTGCATTAAATCCGCCTTGTGTAGGTACTATGATTGTGCATATAGTATAAAATGGTGTGGGTTAATGTTTACCAATTTAATTTAAGACAACTGTAACTGACACTACACATTATGTCATGTGTAGTGTGCATTGGGGTTAGTCCGGAAATGGGGTATTTAATTTTTTTTATGTCAAAAAAATTAATTGCTGTCAAGAATAGCGTGCTATGTCATTTTATTCTGCTCCAAACTTTAGTCCGCATTCTGCAGTAAATCCACTTTAACGAACTTACCCCATTTCTGAACTTACCCCAATGCACTATAACCATTTTTTATCCTTAAAATAAAAAAGCAAAAACAAATAAATAAATATACCTATAATATATCTGTGTAGTTCTTTGTGTATCAAATGTAGCAAAAGCGTGACTTCTCTTCTCACTTTCCTGGCCTTGTCTCAGTCAGTTTTCATCTCGTCATCTTCTGATCAGTTCTGTCTTGGGAAATTTTTATTTATCAGTTTATGATTACACATCAGCCGTCGAACTTCCACAGCTAAACAAAACCTTTTTAAAGACTGCTCTTAATAATATTTATAGAAAATAGTGGCGAAATGATCACGCTTGGCAGACGGGTTGCAGATCGCTTGATAGGAAAACGCTGTTCACCCCCTCTTTATAATCTTTACATCTTATAAAACAAAGTCGCTCGCGCGGTCTGTATGCTTAGATCTTTTAGACTACGGAACAGATTTTAATGCAGTTTTCAGCAATAGATAGAGTGATTCAAGAGGAACGTTTATATGTCCCGCATTAGTATCTACATTGCACCCGTGCGAAGCCGGGGCGGGTCGCTAGTTATGTATAATTCCTTAGTCGCCTTTTTTGACACCTTTTTTGGTGGTGAGAGATTGGTCTATTTTTGGCCGGGACACGGGACATGGTCCATTGTATATGCATAATCTTGAAGTATAAACTTTTCTAACATGAAACTATAACGCCTTTAAACAAAACGCATACAGCTCTTAATTTATAACGTCTAATGTGACGAGCATTGTCTCAACTTATCTCGATGATAGTAAGTGTTGAGACGCCGTAACCACTGATATTATGACGGACAGATCGGCTGAGGGCAGTACTAAGGGTACTCGATTGTTATTCACCTGAATTGATAAAACGATTTTAGATTCTTGAAATCGTAATTTTGTTTAAGTTGTGGTGGGAAAGTCGTGAGTTATACTACACATTTTTCATAAAATAACATTACGCCTTGTATTCCCGAAAGGGCTCGGCAGAGGTGTTTTTAGTACCTATACCCTCTTTTCGCCAGTTATGTTTAAGTCACATGTAATAGGAGGCGAGCTTATTGCCATTAATTGGGCACAAATCCAGTCTCCAGGTTGCTACAGACAAAGTCCTAATGGAAAAACTCAATAACACTTTGCCCGATCTGGGGATCGAACCCGTGCTCAGCAGTCGCAATGACATTTGGCATTTTTCATAAAATCATCATAAATACTATTTTGAAGAAGATTTCTTGATCTGTTTGTAATATTTCTGAAAATAGAGTTCTATTATATAATCTTTTTTTATGTAATAGAATGGCAGTTATCGTTCTTCTTCTCTCATGTCGGCATGAGCTATACGAGAATAGCACATGCTGTGGAGAAAAGATAAGCCAGTCAATAAGGTTGGTAGCGGAGCTGACTGCCTAGGGTACGCCAGACATAGGTACCTAAATACCGTCACACAGTTAATATAGAAAGCCGTTAATTTAGCTAAACTTTAAACACTTCGTCGGTCGGAAGTTTATTAGTGTAATTTATTTATAATCGTGCGAATTGTTCCATAATTTAACAATCAAAGACTACCACTGAACAGCAACATTAATTAACATAAATTCGTATAAATAAAACACTTTCACATTTAGAATTTAATCCCCGATTGGAAAGTAACCGTTTTAATTTCGTCGAACACTCTTATTAATTTAAACTGTATAATTTATTTCGTCCATAATAGAAATTATTTCGCAAATGACTTAGTTAACTTTTACTATCGTATTATTTTTGTGCATAATTTTCTAACATTAAATTTTAAATGACATGTTTCGGACGAGCTGATACGCAAATTGCAATATTAAAAAAATATTTAAAATTTTTGTTTTATTTTTTTTACTTAGGCATATTTTTATTTTGTTATTTGAACATTTAAGAAAAGTAACATTATTAATTTAGTAAATTACGAATTAATTTTGCCATTACTATTAATTTCATATTTATTTAGTCGATGTTGTAAAGTCTACGTCTAATAAACACGGAATAAATGAAAAAACAACTCCATTTTTTTATTAAGTACACGTTAGTCGTCAACACGACCCTCTTACAACCCCCTTGTGACCACCGACGACACGACCCGCTCACGCCCCGAGTTTGATATTTCGAATGCTTTATAAAAAGACCAAGAAAAATCCTACTTGAAACAAAATAGAGTCTACAATATTCACTTCCTAATTCGACCTAACCCTTCAACACTTAGTAGTGGTCATGATCACGACAAGCATGCGTTAGTCGGACAGGTGCATGCACGTTACGATGATTGAGCTATTGTTTCCCACGACCGTGATTACCTGAGCCACGCTGGGCAAAGAATGCTTGCCCAGTTATTTTAAATTATATTTAAATGAAGTGAGCATTTGTTCAATAATGGTATAATAAGCAGTAGTGATAGCGAGTGAAGTTAAACGCTTGCTGTCCATGCAGGTGGGTCTGAGTTGCATACCAGCCCGCACATCAGACTTTTAGAATTCTGTGCGGATCAGAATTTGATTATAAACATAATATTGTGGCGGCATATATCACGCCACATGAGAATTACGCAGCACGACGATTGTCTAGCAAACAATAAACAATGACAGCTGTCAAATGAAGTGTCATAAATCCTGCATCGCTATATCAAAATTTGACACGCAGATAGTATATATGTAATACAAGTTCCCAATATCTACCGTTGGGCAGTAACCCGCCAGGCATAAGAGCCACCTGGTAGGAGGATCCTCCCTTTTTGTTGGAGGAACACCATACCACGTTCTTTCACAACATCACGCCTGTATTCCGCGAAGGATTAAGCAGAGGTAACACCCTCATTTCACCGTTATGTTTAAGTCCCATGTAATAGGGGGCGAGCATATTGCCATCAACCGGGCTGCTACTGAGGAATTCCACACGGAAAAACCCCAATAACGCTTTGCCCGACCTGGGCATCGAACCCAGGACCTCACGATCAGCAGTCGCGCTTGCCACTACTAGAACAAACGAGGCAGTTAAATTAATTATAGTTAAGTTAAGTTGATTAACCTAATGGTGTCGATTCTGTTTCACATTGTGTCAGGACTAAACTAGACTATACGCAACTGTCACTTTCTTTTTCTATTTAAACAGAAAGAGACAAACACCCTTAGTTCCCTGATCCACCGTGCTCACCCACCGCAGCCACGGAACCGGTCGTCCTTTCTGACGCCGCAGTCACACCATTAATTCAGCCCTCATCAAGCTGTCTCCCTCCCAGTCCTCTCGCAAGCAACGCCCTGAGCCAAGGTTCGAGTCCCCCCTAGGGGACGCCCTTAGTGGTGTTGTTGCTATCTAGTCATGATGCTAGTATAGTAGACGTAGTAAATAGTAGTTAGCTTAGGTTAAGTATTTTACTCTCGTCGGGATTGGTTGGAGACCCTTCAGGTCTCACCAATAACTGCCCGGTTACGTAGAAACGGTTCGCATGACCATCTACAAGCAGTCGAATTGGAAGAAGAAAAAGACACCCTTAGTTTAGTTTAGTCCTGTGCGCAACAGAATACACACCATTAACGGTGAATGACAACATCGTGAGGGAACCTGCACACCTGAGAGGACTCCAAAAATTTATCGATGGTGTGTGTAGTCTACACCTGACTAGTGTAGCGTAAGACAGACATATTAAAAAAAACTCGTCTAAAGTGTAGAGTGCAAAGTTCGTCCATCACTGACAACGTGACTGACATTTTGTTTACTGCGGGCGCCTGCGCAACAATTAACGTTCCCCTTGTAATGAAATAGCCTGTGTATCATATACTAGCGGCCCGTCCCGGCTTCGCACGGATAGACATTATACCCGTTTTTGCAACATTTTTCATTTATGCTCCGCTCCTATTAGTTGTAGCGTAATGTTATATAGCCTATAACCTTCCTCGATAAATGGACTATCCAACACAAAAATATTTTTTTAATTCCAACCAGTAGTTCCTGAGATTAGCGCGTTCAAACAAACAAACTCTTCAGCTTTATAATATTAGTACAATAGTTCGTACTGCCTAGCCTTTTCCCAACTATGTTGGGGTCAGCTTCCAGTCTAACCAGATGCGGCTGAATACCAGTATTTTACACGGAGCGACTGCCATCAGATCTCCGCAACCCGATTAGACCAGTTGTAAGACTTTCAGGCTTTTGAATACCCGTAGGGACTGTCATTGGTATTCGTATGATACGTTTAACATGCTCTCCAAAATACGGAGGCGTCTTAATGTGTTATGAATGGTCACCCATCCACGGACTGACCGCGGCAAGTGCAGCTTAACCTCACAAATCATATGATCTGCGCGGATATAATTAGCCACGAGCCCCTCTGTATCATACATATTATTACTGTAATATTCTACCACATTGATCTTGGAACTGCCTCGTTGGTCTAGTGGTGGCTAACGCGACTGATCGTGAGATCCTGGGGGATCGAAATCCCCAGGTCAGGTAAAGTGTTATTGAGTTTTCCATGTGGAATTCCTCAGTAGCAGCCTGGAGTTCGGATTTATGCCCGATTGATGGCAATAGGCTCGCCCCCAATTACATGGGACTTAAACATAACGGCGAAACAAGGGTGCTACTATACACCTCTGCCCTACCTTTCGGGGAATACAAGGCGTGATGTTATGTTTATCTATGTGTAAGAATATTGGAGATGGCGGTTACATAAAAAAAATATAAAAATTCAAACATTTAAGGATGTCAAGTTGTTATTTACAAAGATAAATAATTTTCCTTTAATTAAATCATAAAATGTAGAAACAAACAATACAAAACTGCGCAGTATGAATCCATCAGTCACACTCAATAATACTAACATTACAATTCATAAGTAACCTTTTACGTAACAAATAAATACAAAGATTATTGATATGGCGTAGATAATCACAATGTTTCCCCCGTTGTTGTAGACAATGGACCATTATGAACGATTACAACAAACATAATCCTTATTCCAATAGGTATGCCAGATGAATATTTACAATAGATTTAGTCACGATTTTGAATAAGTTATTCAATAGTAAAGCTAATAAATTTTACTTCTTGCAGGATATTCTTGAAGAAAATTGTGTGCCTCGCTTTGAGTAATAAGTATTAGAATGTAGCTAAACAACTCAACTTGTAGCATCGTAGTAAATAGACAGGACTAGGTAAGCAAAGGCGTATACATACAACCCTTATATAAGGTTAGTAGGAAATGGGACACTAAGCCGCGGTTCACTTAATGTATCACTGATGATTGTTGTAGAGAATGTGTTAAAATTAAAAAATTCGACTAAATAAAATGCATGGTAAATGATTTTTAACCGACTTCCAAAAAAAGGAGGAGGTTCTCAATTCGAATGTGTTTTTTTTGTATGTTTGTTCCGCGGTATCTTTGCTAATTGTGAACCGATTTTAATGATTATTTTTTTGTTTGAAAGAGTATTCTTTCTAAATGGTCCCATTTAAATTTAGTGAAGATCTGATGTAGAACTTCGGATATAGACAATTTGAAGTCGGTTTTATTTTTGTTTAAAAGTTTTATTATACTAGTTTTAAAAAAAATCTTTATCACAGTGCAACTTCTTTAGCAGTTTCTCTTTCGTATTTTATCAGAATGAAAAATATGGTAATATCCTAAATTAAGTTTAGTTTGTGCAGAACAGAATTGGCATCAATGTCAACATTCACAAATACACAAATTATCGTCCTTTCTATCTTCACTGCTTTTGGATAAATACATAAAACTTTTTAACAAAAATAAAACCGACTTCAAATTGTCTATCGCCGAAGTTCTTCCGTAATTGGTCCAAGACCGTTGTAATTAAAGTCAAATAAATAAATAAATTCTTCATCAGATCTTCACCAAATTTAAATGGGACCACTTAGAAAGAATACTCTTTCAAACAAAAAAATAATTATTAAAATCGGTTCACAATTAGCAAAGATATCGCGGAACCAACATACAAAAAAAAACATACAGTCTAATTGAGAACCTCCTCCTTATTTTGGAAGTCGGTTAAAAAAACCATACAGTCGAATTAAGACCATTCTCTTTCTTTTGAAGTCGGTTAAAAAAGGGGGTAAATGCTCTTAGTTAAAGGTGCTACGGTATGCGACACTGTCTCTAAAGTAGTAGAAAATGTTTATGTTTGCCTCTGACCCGACCTCTGCCTTGTAATAAGTAAATTTTGTAGTATATTTACGGTAACGTATTTTATGATTTTCCTATGCTAATCGTAAGAAGTGTATTGTTGAGTTCCATTACGTAAAACTTGACGACGCAACGGGATGGTCCCACTAGTTTATCCACAGAATAAAAGACTAGCAAAAAACTCCTTTTTTACCTACCAGAAGACTAGTTTGCAATTTGTTTCTACGTACCATCATTTATTCACTTTTAACAAAATTAATTTGATAATTACAGCAGTGATAGCCTAGTGGTGTAACCGTGGGACTGCCAAGTCATAGGTCTCGAGTTCGAACCCAAAACACGCACCTCTGACTTTTCGGATTCATGTGCGTATTGTATAATTATCACTTGCTTAAAAACGGTGAACGAAAACAACGTGAGGAAGCCGGCATGCCTGAGAGATATTTCTCGACGGCGTATGAAGCCAAGTCAGAGGCTCATGGGCGGCATAATCTCTGACACTAGGTTAGTCACTAACCACACGAAAAGAAGAAGAATTTGATAATTTCTCATCGGTCGTCAAATAATTTTCAGGTTACTGATTGCATGAGTTGTGTTACTGTCATATATAATATCACATTAGGGCCTTGTCCGACGGCATGACGCTCTTTAAAGCTCTTTCATCCAAGATTTGATTTGCAGTAACGGTTACGATATTCTGCAAAATAAATTAATCAATCATTCATAACCATTAAGCTACTAACTAGCCCCATAATTAGCACTAACTGTAGCTTTGCAAAACCCGTCGGGCATCTAAAGCCAGATCGGTAATACTTTGTGGTACGCGTACCACAAGGTATTTTTAAGTTGCATCTTCTTTTACGATAACAAACACGCCTGGACGCAATATCAAGTTACAACATGTTTGCTATCGGATACAGTTATTATTCTGCACCATATAAGCAGTGTTCACTAAAATTACAATAATAGGAAAATTTAACAATCGCAGAACACAATAAGGATGTCGAACTGTTTGGTGTAACGTTTCTCTATTTCATTTATAAGGGTGGAGTTAGACGAGTGTAGAAATACACAGAGATTTAAAATTGTGACGGTAAAATCGGCGAAAAGATTTTTTTTTATTATTGTTCATCCTGAATATTCTAAAAGTTAAAACAGTTTATTATGAGCACGGATTAGGAAAATCATCTTCAATGCAGAGGTGAATTGCCATTCTACACGTCTTTGCGATTCCAAGCCTATATTTTATAAAAAAAAAACACAATAAAACCATCAGGAGAATTTAGGATCATAAAAATCTAAAAAAAGATATCAGTAAAAAATTCTAGACTAATTAATATTTTATTTCTTCTACTGCCACTTAAAACACGTTATAATTTATAAACTTCATAACTTATATTAATCATAGCCATTAAAATTATGTTTTTTGAGACAAATGCTCGGACTACGACCTTTATTCATACATACCTACAACATAATATATGTTTTTTTTTATGAAAAAAGAAATGGTATTATTTAAAAAAAATACGAGACTACTTAATGCGACACATGACTCAAGATAAGACACTACCACAGTAAACAAAACATAACATGTGTCTTTTAAAAAAATCGTATTAAACAGGCGACATGTTTCAACGACTACACACATTAGAATATACGTTACATAGATTCGATAATAGAAAACACCTCAATATGCACCTAACCCCTACTCTAAAACAACACAAAATAAAGTCATTCAAATGCTAACCGCGTCCGTCTACCCCGCACTATGCCATCCAGCGCGTAAGTTACTACCGACGCAACGTCACTCGACAATCAAGGTAGGTTTTGCAAGAAATCCAAGTGGACGCACTGCCTTATACGGGTTGGTAGACGATCTAAAAAGTGGAACGCAGCCTGTCTTAGACCGCACTATTGTGAGACTATTTATTGTCTTGATGATAATTGTTTTTAGCTTCGAAAGTTGGCTAACTGGATAAATGTGGAAGCTTCATGTAGTTTTATCGGTAATAATATTGAAGTGCGTACTGTTTTCTCTTAAGAGTTTTAAGACACCTATTTGATGTTATTTGTTGCATTATCATCACGTCTTAAAAGTAATAGATTGAATTTCAAATTACCCTGTATATTCTGTGAAATAGTAATACATAGCATCACGCCTGTATTCCCCGAAGGGTTAAGCAGAGGTGTATAGTAACACCGTCATTTCGCCGTTATGTTTAAGTCCCATGTAATAGATGGCGATCCTATTGCCATCAACCGGGCACAAATCCAAACTCCGGGCTGCTACTGAGGAATTTCACACAGAAAAACCCAATAATACTTTGCCCGACCTGGGGATCGAACCCAGGGCCTCACGATCAGCAGTCGCACTTGCCACCCAACCTGTGTATTCTATGAAATAATAATAGGTTATAAATAATATCCACTTTCATTAAAAACAGTTATTTACTCCTGCAAATGACCACAAACATCTTGAAGTTCATATCTCGTTTGTAATAGTCACAATAATACATTTGCAGCACTTAAAAAAGCGTCATCATCAGTCATCAATGATCCAAGTAAAACAGTAGAATAGACTTACAGTGCAATAATAACTGACACAGTAATCTTAAACAAAAAGTTAATGAGTTAAGGTGATCCATCACATTGTGCGGAGCGATTGCGAAGCGATATTATCAGTAAAAGCCATCAAATGACGATGATGATGACAATGATGAAATGTTGACTGTTAAACTTTTATTGTAGGTATCTTTCGGTTAAGAAAGTTATTTATATAAGAACTTAGTCCATAGTGCATTGCAACCACACATGTCAAAGATAGATTGATTCGTGTCCGACGATACTGTCTTACAAATCTAGAAAGTTTAGATAAAAGAGTCTAGAAGAGTAACGCGAGGTAAAAGGTGCTTCTATGTATGTTATTGAACCTATTTTTGTTCCTATTTCGAATTTATTGCATCGTTCTTCCAGCTTCTGCCAGATTTTAATTTGTTTAGAGAGACTGCACTATCCCTCATATATGAAACATAGCGTATAATCTATAGTAATGTGTAAATATAATAATATGATAATGTTTTGTAAACAATATTATGTTCGCGTTAAGAAAATACACTCGGGAGCAATTAATCCGGGTCACCAAAATAAACAAAACAATGTTAATATGTTAAACAATGTTTTATAATAATATTAAGATTTGTGTTAGTGACCCGGATTAATTGCTACCGAGTGTATAAAGTTATGTAAGTACTCGTACCATAAACTCGTTAAACGCATTTGAAAATTGTAATTACTACTTAAAATTAACTGTGAGAAGCATATAAACTTTCAATAAAGCAAAATATAACCCTAAATGGTAAATGATCGTAAAATTCAATACCTAACCTATGTTCATAGTTTTGTAACTTTGTAACTATGTAAAAAGTTTCCAAATCGATTATCACACACTCCTAATAATATGATTGGTTTGAAACTTTGCAAGTTTGTCGATTTCATGTAAGCTCAACTTTATTTTTAAAAATAAAATCAAACGTAATCATTTTTTGTTTTTCGTTTTTTAAACAGTATTAATTTTCTTAAACATTCTACGTATTCTGAAAAATTTTTACTATTATAAAATCCATTTAACGACTCGATCGCCCATACAACAATGGTTGCAATTTTTTTTTATTCAAATCGCCGTTGCTACTCTTGTTGCGTCTCCCCTGGTCATACTTTTTATACCAATTTCTCCCATAATTTTCTGTGTTCGTAATACAGATGAACTTAGACCGAAAACCGAAAAACTATCACCAGCTATAAATAACAGTGCTGCTTCGGTAGTGGACGACCAGTCTTAGGTCGTAGATGACACGCACACATAAGAGCCTTGATTCAAGGGAAATGAGAAACAGCGCGTTAGGTGAAAGGTCTGTCTAGGAAACAATATTGCGTCTACAATTTATTGTAATAGGATTTATAAACCGATTTATGTATGGTAAACTAGATTTTAGTGAGCAATGCTTGTGGGAACTTTCTTTTTCGTGTGATAATAACGGTTGTGTTAAAAGGAGATAGTAAAAGTTATTGCTTCAAAGTTTAAACTATTAACTACTGCTTGAGGTGGGGCAGATGGGGCGCTTGCTCCACCCTGGCACGGGAAAGAATAGGTAAATGGTCTAGATTCAATCAACTTGTCACCCATGTCCACAGAACAATTACCCAAAATAGGCAGACCAATGTCCGACGGTCTATACTTATTTGGACCACAAAAATAAGGTTTGCCCCACCTTGGACAAAATCTTGGCTTCGCCCATGAACTACTGAACTGAAATTCTTCTTCTTCTCTTTTGTCGGCCATGAGCTGTATGAAAATAGCTCATGATGTGGTGAAAAGATTAGATAGTCAACAAATTTAATAGCGGGGCTGACTGTCCAGGGTCACTCGTGGAGGATCTTTTCTAATAACTAGTCCTTTTCATTATGAAATGAGTTTCATTTTCATTTCATTTTGAACTTTTCAAGCCTAGTCTTTTATAAATGGCTTTTAATTATCTTCAGTTCATATTTGTTCGTTTGTTTCATACCTTGCGTCGGATTTTGCAACTACTTCTTCTTAACCGATTCTCTTGAAACTTCGTACATAAATTCAATTGCCATGATAATACAACATTATAGTAATTTCAACCTTCAATCCTCAATCCTAATGCTGCAGGGGTACTGCAAGATAAAACCGTTTATCTTAAAAGTTTTTTAAGGGGTAATTTATTTTATCTATCTAACGGCATTGATTGAGATTTCAGTGTACTTAGAGCATATTTCCACGGCCTACAGAGGTTTATACTTCCATAAAGTATTATAATATTTTGCTTAAGAATCTCTGCGAGTGATAACTTAATTTATAACAGAAACACATCACAATATTATTTACAAATAAGAATTATTTTTCAACTAACAACTTACACCCAACACACTAAAATACTCAACCAAAAAATCATAACACCAAATTATTACACTTAAATAAAGAACGCAGCAACACCAAAACAAAATAACAATAAAAAACAACAGAAAATAACACAAATAAACGTAAAAACAAAGTAAAACAGGAGCGGTGTTGCGTGCTGCGTGCGCGGCGCGTTCCGTTTCGCACGAGAGGGCCCTCAACTTTTTGTACCATCCCATAATCGAACCCGTAAATTGAAACCTCCGTTCGATAATACACAGATTACAGTGTATTATTTGTAATCTATATTTATACAACATGTAATTTCTCAATTTTATTCGTGCGTTTAGTTTGAATTTGCATTTTTAATGGAGAATGATTTAGCCGAAAAATGTATTGGCAGTAGGCAAAGATAATATTTATTGGAAATGTAGTTAAAAGATTTATAAAAATTACCTATTACCTAATTTTAAGTCAACAGTAACTAATTAGGAAATTTATAAAAGGTATCTTGTTTCTTCTTGTGGGTTTTATAACATAGTGATTTCAGTGTTTATCCGTTCACAGACAACTGTATAGCTAACTTCTCATAGTGCTTATAGTATAAGTATAATCAGCCCATGACTGTCCCACTGCTAGGCATGGGCCTCTTCTCAGAATGAGAAGGGTTTAGGCCTTAGTCTACCACGCTGGTCTGGTGCGGGTTGGCGGACTACACACACCATTGAGAAGCTTTTGGAGACCTCTCAGCTGTGCAGGCTCTATCACGATGTTTTCCTTCGCCGTTAACACGAGTGATAATCTGCACATGAATTTTAAAATTCAGAGGTCCCGTCCGGGCTCGTACTTAGACCCTCCTGCTTGAAAGGCAAGTGTTCAACCGCTGAGCTAAGTATAACTTATTGGCTTGACAACTAAGCTTGGTAGTTAGTGTCCCTCTACACACCCTTAGGCTCCTAGGTCCCTTAGTTAGGCTGCAGAGGCCTCATTCGCAGTTTTAAATAATGTCCTGTTTGTATCAAAAAACAGGACATTATTTAAAACTGCGAATGAGGTGAACCCAAGAAATCGTAGAGACCCATTCAAACTTGTATTAGATGACCTACCTAGATCCACAAAATATAATAAGAACTGTTTGGCTATGTGTATCCGTATTTATAATAATATACCTAGTAATTTAAAACCCTTGAATATTAGAGCTTTTAAGCGTAAATTATATAAATGGCTAAATGAACAAAATTTTTACTCTGTAAAAGACTTCATGGAGCGGAATATAAATTCACGCTATTTTATTACCTAATTTTAAGTTTGCATGCTATGTATTTCTAGCAAAACATGTAGCACACTACATACTATTGTAACATCTGATATACCATGTTTTAATGCAAATAAATATTATGATTATGATTAGAGAACAACTCCATAAGTTTTGTACGTCAATACCTAGACGTTGATTAGTTTTTTTATTATTGACATGGTCACGTTTGGCCCTAGTCTCACCTGTTGGTAAGCGCAGACAGCACCTAAGATGGAACAGAGGTGTAGAGAGATTCCCCTATACCCCTCTGGCTCTCACATACACATGACGGAACACAGTAAACAGCTTAACTCTAATGTGAGGGTAGTAGCTAGCCAGGCGGACTATATAGAACTATAATAAACCCTACCACCAAGCAAAAGTTACTTAATAAATCAGTTTGATGAAATAGACGGATGTTTTTTTTTTTATAAAACGTTGCCCCACACTAGGATTTCTCCTTTGTCGTGGGTGCGTTTACAAACACAAATCTACACACGCACAAACATCCAGACCCGGAACAACTATCTGTAGGCCGTACAAATATTTGTTCCGTGCGGGAATTGAACCCACGACCCGTAGCGCAGAAGCCGATCGCTCAGCCACTGCACCAAACGTGTTTACGATCATCGTTATACAGCACATAAAATCCATTTTCCGTTTTAAATCTAGATTATTATTTAGTAATATTGTTGTCTGTAGTATTGTAGTAACTAAAGGAAAACATAAAACTGGTCCGTTGCCTAACATCCTGCGCATTCATGTCGACCAATCGAAGAGATACTGCGCATATCTACTGTCCCGCCGCGCTATGACAAAGTGTTGTAAGTTGGTTTAGTTAATTCTTCAGATTACTCAGCAAATTGTGTTCTAATTTTTATCCTACGGTGCGGCGTCTCAGACTAATGTAAAAACCGTCTATCCATCTATCTGTTCTTCATTGAATTTCCACTATTTAGCAATCTAGAGTTCCTTTAGATACGGGGTCGATAGGCAGGAAACTAGCTGTCCAATTTCTAATAGCTACTTTTCATGAAAGGGCTGAGCGTATTTGAATGCAGATTTTTTACAGGGACGGACTCTTCTCGAAAATCTTTAACGAACATCTCGCATTTAATTTGTAATTTTTAGGTTTTAGTCATCGCATTACTAAGAAAATAGCACTGAGAGGTACTTTGTCAGTTAAAATTCATACTCAAGTTGGTCACACTAGATTGCCGATATAGTATCATCATCATCATCAATGACGTCATCGTACCTTCGTATGTTTGAACTGAAACTCCACTTGAAGAAATGGTTTAAAAGATAATTAGTACCTTGATGGACTACTGGTGTTATATTAAATGGACTATACAGGGAATGTTTTTCTCTACTAGACCCCGTAATCCACATTGATTGTTTTTGTATACAGATTGTCTCAAAATATATTATAATATTCACGCCAACAATTAAGAATAGCTACTACTAAAATTACAACACAAACCAAATGGGTATTAGGAAATTCCTTTCAAAATCTATATTAATAATGAAATCAGTTCGCAAAATGTTTGCATTAAATTGATATTAAGGTGAAGAGCTACACATAAATTTCCGTAATAATAGCTAAAACATACAAAAAGAATCAAAAAAATGTCTGAGGCCCATAAAGTTAGGCATGAAATTAGACATAAACGGAAGAGTTTGTTACTAGGCTTTTAGTAAGTATAGTTCTGCCTTTTAACTTGTGTATAAATCGTAATTAAATCTCTGATCGGAAAAACATTAAAAATGCAAAATACAATTTATTTTTGATGAATAAGTTTCAAATATTCTGAAAATATTTATGTTTAATGGATTTACAAAGTAAAATTAACATTGTTTACCTATTATACAAAATTTTAATGAGTGAACTATACGTATAATTTATTTTCCTTTCATTTGCCCCGCGCCTTGCTACAGTATTTCTGATTATACTAAAATGTAGTCTGCTTTTTAGTTATTGATTTTCTATTTTCATGCGGAGCGACGGCAGACTATATTCCAGAGCATAAACAGAAACTGGGTTTTCGAATAATTATGTAGTAACAGAATAATGTTTCAAATTAATATTATATTCTTGGAATCTCCTGTTTTGTTACACAAGAAATATATGGAGCAGCATATTTTTATTATAGAATATTTAGTTCATACACAGCACATTGCAATAAAAACTGTTAAATCATGTTAACTTCTTTTTTCCTTAGGCGCAGTGCACACAGAGAGGCCGAGAAGCGGACGGGACGCATATTTGTATCAAATATCATGAAAACGACAAGCATTAGACTAATTGGACGTTTGTTTCGGCTTTTCTTCTCAGATCTAGTCAGATAGGAAATGCCGGCGCCATCTAGTCTTAAAAAAAACATTACATTGACTTGTAAAAGTGTCTGTAACAGATTTATTTACAGATATATAAATAATTTACCATTATCATTTATCATTTAACGCCGCGGATACAAATATGCGTCCCGTCCACGCATCGACCTTACTGTGTGCATTGCGCCTTACACTACGATGTCACGTAGAAAATATATAAAACTTCAACACATGCATCATATTGGTTAAAATAAAGATAAAAATTAATGACAATAATTGAAAATACGTTCCAACGTGTGAAATAGGCATTCCGTACCCATTATGTTTGAGTAAAAATAAAGAAACACACAATGTTACACCTGTTGGTTGCGTTCCACGCTACAATACTTAGCCACGAGATTAAGACCTCATCACACGGCACTTGTTTCGCTGTTAAATTGCGTGCAAGGCGCTGATAGATACATTTTACGTAAATCTTTGTTTTTCTTTTTGTAGTTTTTTTTTTTAAACTTTGACCCACACTAGGAGTTCTCCTGTATCGTGGGTGCATTTACAGACAGAAATCTTCACACGCGCAAACACCCAGACCCGGAACAACTATCTATAGGCTATAGGTACAAATATTTGTTCCGTGCGGAAATTGAACCCACGACCCGCAGCGCAGAGGCCAGTCGCTTGACCACTGCACCAAACGTTTCGTTTAGTTTCAACACTTTTTTCTCAAATATTTATCAATGAAAACCTACTTATAAGTTCTGAAGTTAGGATTATGGTCGCTGTGTTCAAAAATATACCATGATTACATTAATTTAACTCTTTGTTTATAGGAGGCCTGTGTCCAGTATATGTTCAGAGACACAATTATCGTGGGTATCGGCTTTAGGCTTAAGATAATTGAAGTATATGAATCAATACAGGTGGCCGCAAGACACCTATGAGAAAATACTATGGGCTAGGGCAACTTGGTTCTCGCAGTTGGCTTGAGCGGGAAGTATTTCATTTTAATCAGTAGCTGTTCAATTTAAATAAACGTGGTTCTTTATTTTAATATTAAATAATTAACATATTAAATAAAAAATTATATAATCTTTTTTTTGTGTATATAATTTATTTTATACTTCGTTCGACTTCGTCTGTCTGGATATTTTATCCAATAGCTACAATATAAGGAGTCCCAATAATTTTAAAGTAGATACCTACTATAAACAATTCAGGTTTCATATCAATTGGATCACACGTTTTTACTAGAACCTCAAAAACTAAACGAAAATATAAATCAAATTGATCTAATCTCAAATACTAATAAGAAATGTAACTACTACAAAATATACGAACATTTTATGTCAAAATAAATGAAACGACAAAAAATTACATCGGAAACTTTTCATCGATAATCGTTATAGTTGAACAAATCAATCGATTTGCATTATTTACAGAAAGTAATAACGATATCAATATTTACTACTTATGTATTATGTATTTTACTGATAAATGTTCTGTTGTATATAAAATATATGGAGCAAAAAAAAAACTCACGTAAACTACGACTTGTTTGTTACGAGTTGCGTTGCGCATGCGACGACGGACGGCTTAATCAGCGCCCTTAGGAAAGACTTCAACGAGAGGTGCAAGGTGCAATATTTTGTTATCAGTGTTTTAGCAAGAAATTATTACATTGGAACAGATTTTAAGTAAATGAGCATATTGGAATAAGAAATAAATAAAAAAAAACAATAAATACCAAAATCTTGTAAATATTCTTAAAAAAACAATGTTAATTACCTATTATTTCTTTACGTTATTCAGGTTTTTTTTATTAATTAATGGTGCTAAAATGTATGCTAGTATTTCTACTATACTATCATTCGTTTAATATACTTTGCATAAAAGGTCCTTTAAAAACGTAAAATCCGATGACTGATGAAAACAACGGAAAAACCTATTATCTCCATATTATTTTGGTTAAACATAAATAAACATAAAAATCACGCCTACATTCCCCGAAGGATTGGGCAGAGGTGTATAGTAATACCCTAATTTCACCGTTCTGTTTAAGTCCCATGTAATAGGGGCGAGCCCGTTGCCATCAACCGGGCACAAATCCAAACTCCGGACTAAGGAATTCCAGACGGAAAACCCATTTTTTTTGGTTAAAATGTTCAAATGTTAAGATAAATACACAATCAGTTGGACTATTAAAGCATTCAATTATTATTTTGCTCGGAAACATTTAACATGTTATCGAATCATAAATCGGAATAATAATAAATTCTTATTTTGTTCATATTTACAAGTTTTATTAATTGTGTTGAATTGAAACAGATTCTATCATTTATTATGCAAATAATATTAATTGAGTACCTGTTATCGGTTTTTTTTCTACATTGGAAACTATGCACCGTTAGTCTGAGCGTCTGCAGAATTGATTGCAACCTCCATTTCTTTGCATTTTTTCTGACAAGAGATCCGCTGTCTCTACTCTGCTCTACTTTCTCACAAGCTGAATGTAATAAGTTTGTAGGCCTAAAACCTGTCATTACCAGAGATCGGATAATCGGATGCATATTTACCTAAAGTAAATTTTTCGCTACGAAAGTATGGAAAAGGCTTCTAAAAATAATTTATTAGAAAAAAAACTCGATATCACGGGATTGCATAACTAGTCGAATGCATATAATTAATTGAAGTTAACTTTTAACCCCTAATGCGAATATGTGTGTATATAGGGTGAAAGAAAGTAAGGGGTGCACGTCTGTGTTAGTTAAAAAAAAGGTACAACTTTAAGTATGTAAATAAAGAAATATACATCGAATTCTGAATAAAATATGATTCTATTCTACAGAACACTAAATTTGACGACCCGGGAATCGCGGCGTTTTATTTTGATACAAAGGTGCATTCCATATTAGCCAACACCTGAACTTTAGGTAAATATGCATCCGATTATCCGAACTCTGGTCATTACAAAGTTAAGTTCATCAAAAATACTTCCGTCTCATATTTATAACCAAACGAAAAGCGAATCGATAATGTTTTTAAGAAAGTTTTATTTATGTATTTTTATTTAAGAAACAACACAATCTAAATAATAGAAAAAAAAACCTAAAAAATGGTCGTAACTACAACATGTAACGTAATTAACGCACACCCTCAAACACCCCAATTAGAATATTGTGTTATAATCATAATCCATGCACTGAAATTTTAGTTTTACTAAATTAACATTCTTGAAATAAGGTTTTTTTTTCTTTATTTTGTATTGAATGACGAAATTTGTATTAATACAAATAAAAATGCAATTTTAAACGGTCCATTTCAGTTTGTTTTGACTGTACAGGGGTAATGTGACTAATTTCCGTAGCTTTAAGATTATTATTGAAATAGTAAATTAGCTATATTAAAAATAATAGACATCGATTCAGTAAACGATTCTAAACAAACTACTTTCAGGATATGCGTTAATTATGTTACATATTGTATATCTATCTACACTTGGGAGCAATGAATATGGGTCATCAACATAAACCTTAATATTTAGAAAACATTGTTCAACATTTTAACATTGTTTTGTTTATGTTGGTGACCCGGATTCATTGCTCGCGAGTGTACATTTTCAATAGAATTAAAACAGTAACTGTAATTTTTTATTGTTATTAAAAAATCTAACTACTGCGTACATTTCAACAAGAAAAATCGATGTCTAAATTATCCGCATAACTTGATGATAGCTTTCATCTGACACCTTTGTACCGGTTGCCATGGTTACGGAACAGTCTCGGTCCACTGCCAGCCAACAGGTTGTAACAAAAGAATACTTATATCTATTTGTTTACACATGTATTGAAGGAAAAGTGATACGGTGTTCCTAGTTGAATTGACACACTGAGAACGTTGAAGGTTTTACTTGTTGGGCAGAGGTATATAGTAACATCCTCTTTTGCCGTTGTAATAGGGGGCGAGCCTATTGCTATCAATCGGGCACAAATCGAAACTCCCGGCTGCTACTGAGGAATTCCACACGGAAAAACTCAATAACACTTTGCCCGACCTGGGGATCGAACCCAGGATCTCCCGATCAGCAGTCGCGCTTACCACTACTAGACCAATGAGGCAGTTGCTTGTTAACTTCTTGCTACTAGTAAGTATATTTGCGCAAATTGACTTCTGCAACTGTATTTCATTTGTTTTTATTCTTGATTGTCGCGTTTCGCCCTAGTCTCACCTGATGGTAAGCGCAGACAAGGTCTAAGATGGAGCACACGAATCCAAGGAACAGAGATATAGAGGGATTCCCTACACCGCTCTGACTCTCACATACAGACGACGGAACACAGTAAACTGCTTGGCGCCGGACTTTAATGTGAGGGTGGTAGCTAGCAAAAGGGACCGTATAGATCCTACTACCAAGCGTGCTGGGTTTTGTTGAATCTTACAACACGCGTCTATTCCCAGCGTGCGGTGAGGAAGTTTTGTAGTCTAACCCGTCTCCACACGGGGAACTCAATCTATGGATACACTCGCAGTAAGTTGATTTCTGTAAAGTTTTTCGAACTTAGATAGCACTTGCATGTAATCACTTGTGCTATAACACTTGCTAGTAGCTTAAGATTCAGATAAAGAGAATGATTACATTCTATGGCATCTAAAAGGCAGGGGCTTAAAACCTTTTTAATTTCCGACGCAAAAAGAGGGGTGTTATGAGTTTGAAGTATTTGTCCGTCTGTGGCTTCGTAATTCCCAAACGGATGGACCGATTTCAATGCGTTTTTTTTTTGCTTGAAACCTAGTTAAACCGGGATGGTTTTTAGGTATGTTTGATGATAATCAATTCAGCCGTTTGAAGATCATCAACGTATAACGCAGTCTAAGTGAAAAATAATCACATCACAACTGAATGTAAACGTTCCCTACTGACCGTGGGCCTTATCAATAGAACACGTTACTTTTATGCATGAGAAATGTAGTAGGGGTAGACGATGAGAGGATCGAATTTTTCAGCGATGTAGCCTTTCTTTTGTAGTAGACTACAACTGACTTATTTCGATAATACTAAAGAAAAATTGCACCTGGTTAGCCATGTAGCGGACTTAACGATCTACCTATTATACACCTAGTGACTTTACGTTCTATCTTTTATACGCCTAGTGACTTTACGATCTATCTTTTACGCGCCTATTGACTTTAATATCTATCTTTTATGCGCTTAGTGAGTTTAAGATCTATCTTTTATGCGTCTAGTGTCTTTATTCCCCGCTTGTAATGACGTATCCCAAAAATAAAATGAAGTAGCTTAATCATACTAGAAAATTACATGGCTAAGCAACTAATTAGCTCAGACACAAAGGACTGGTGTTCATCAAAATTAATTCACTGATTAAACAACAGTTTATTTAAAAATTCTAGTACATTTTTTGAGTAAACGGTTGGTTAACTAGATAATTAATGTTGGTGAATACCAGCCTTAATACAACTTTTTTTTTCCTATTCGACTCTTGTAGATGGTCTTGCGGACCTTTTCTACGTAACCGGGCTATAATTGGCGAGACCTGAAGGGTCTCCAATCCAATATCTAACTAAATAACTAATTTAAAGCTAATTAACTACTGTAACATCATGACTATTTAGCAGCAACACCTCTAAGGGCGTCCTCTAGGGGGGACTCGAACCTCTTAGGGTGTTGAATGCGAGAGGACTGGGAGGGATACGACAGCTTGATGAGGGCTGTAGTAACGGTGTGACTGCGGAGTCAGAAGGGACGACCGGCTCCGCGGCTGCGGCGGGTGAGCACGGTGGATCGGGGGGCCTTAATACAACAAAAACATTGTAGTTCAAGTACTTACTGTATGTCATCTACTGTACATCGTGCCGGTTCTCTACCACTTTTGGGGTTTACCACGCGACGCTTATGTTAATTTTTATATATAGAATCTCCACTTGAGATGAGATGAATCTTATTGATTTTGCGAAATTAATAATACCATATCTAAACCTAATTAGTTACTGCTATATTTATTTAGCGGTACAAAAATAAATATTATGAGTTTTCTTGCAATGGTAGAGCTTTACCTATTAAACTTTCACAGAATCGTCTTCTCTTCTCTAAACTCACGCTTTTATCGCATGGGGGTAGGCAGAATCTATAGAACGCCACATGCTACGATCCTTACATACTCCTTTTGCTTCGTCTACATTCATATATCTTATCATACATGCACGCCGGTTGAAAGTACTACGCATCTGTCCTTTGTGAAGAACATCACCAATAACATCAATGTATGTCCTTCTAGCGCGTCCTCTAACGTTTCCACTGACATCCGCTTTATAAATTTCTTTTGTTAATCACCGTTCACTCATTCTCTCAACATGATCAAACCACCACACTCCTTCAAATTTTTGCCACTTTATCTAATCACATTATTCCTCAATCTACCATTCAAAGTTACACCGCACATACTTCGCAAGGATCGCTTCATCTTCTCTAATCATCAAAACTCATCACCAATGCAACTAGGGATACTCAAAAGGTTTCTTGTAAGCACAGGTCAATAGGTTGTCAACCTGTCAAAACTGATATGTCATTTAGCACTGTGTATGGTCAAGTACGTCCGACGCACCCTGGGCAGTCAGCCCCGCTACCAACCTTGCTGACTACCTAATCTTTTCACCACAGCGTGAGCTATTCTCGTTTAGCTAGGCTCTAGGTACCTCCAGGATTGCTTGAGGTAGATCTTTTAAGGATTTTAATTCTCTCATATTTCCCTTACTAGGGATGTTATGAGTTTTTATAAATAAGGATGTTTAATTATCTGCCTCGTTGGTCTAGTGGCGCGCGACTGCTGATCGTGAGGTTTGGGTTCGATTCCCAGGTCGGGCAGTGTTATTGGGTATTTCCGTATGGAATTCCTCAGTAGCAGCTTCGAGTTTGGATTTATGCCATAGATGGATATAGGCGGGATATTACATGGGACTTAAACATAAAGGCGAAATGAGGGTGTTACTATACACCTGTGCCGAACCCTTCGGGGAATATAGTTATGTTTAATTAGACACAATTTTAGTTAAGCGTCCTATTTAACTTTTAGTATTAATATTGCCGATTTAACCGCTATAGTTGCGCGTTTACTGCGCACTTATTGGTCATTGTATATGAATTTTAATTGAAAGTTGGTAACGTTTTATAATTAAAGTAGTTAAACAGTAAAACTATTTATGTACTTAATAATTGATTACGTTTATTAATAATTAAAGTTCTGCAAAATAATAGATTTGATTCCTAAACTCAGAAGAGCTTTTAAGCTTATCTAACTGTAACAAAAGCTCGTATTAGACTTGTAGTTACACCTGTTGCTGTATAATAACAAAAATTACGGAATTATACTCAAAAAAGTTCAATTATTTCAAATCTTTAAATAAATAAGTTTTAACTGTTTAAAATGTAACATTAACTAGTGTTTCTGTTACCGACAAAAGGTGCACATACCTTATAGTCCTCAGTTATTAAAAAGCTAATTACACTTCACTTTAGAAGTTATTTCACAAGTCACATCAGGTTACATACACTCGGACACTCACACAGATCTATTAACATTTGTCAACAAAGTCCACTTTACCTAAACAATAGAAAACAATGTTTCATCATTATTGTTTATCAGAATTTTCACACTAAGTCTCTATGCAAGTTACAGGTGTAACGTAAACGCACGAGTTACAGCCATACATTACCTAAACATCCGAAAAAAATGTTTTTCTAAACGTGACATTCCGCGTTTCATTTTCCGATCGCGTCGCCGTATAAGGGCGCGTCAAAAACGCGGCTGTGTGCGTAACAACCTGACCATAAGCTTGCGTAGACGCAACTGAAATCACCTTGCAAGGCCCACTATACCTCTCTCGCTCTAAACATGTTTCTGTTTCTTTCTAGCGGGCATTGTGCTCGGTCCAGCGACTGGTACGCAGCTTGACAATAAATTACGTATAGGAATCTAATCAGTTTAATAGATGTGTGATTTTTTTTATAAAATTCTGACCGCTCCTAATGGTTTAACAGCGATGGTTGAAAAACACGGATTACGGTGAAAACGCATTTACTTAAATAGTGTGGTTAGGAAATAAGGCTTCGTCGTTAAGTCTTAAGTCGGTCTTAAAGTCGGTCTTAAACTTAAAGTCGGTTCGCGCACATTTTTTACGAGTTCGCCCTACAAAGTCGATTGTATGTTTCTTGTCGACCATGTCATTAGGTTTCGATTTTATCTGGCTATTTCGATGCTATCGTTAATGTTAATTAGAACAGCCTATAAACGATAACTTTTACAGTTAATAACATTAAAAGGACATGTAGAGCAACATTTATTTCTAATATCTTCTCATAGGAAATCTTCTAATAATCTTAAAACAAATTAAAACGGATTGTAATTCCTATTTATTCTGTTCCCACAATGGGTAGCTTTAAGATTAGCCATTAAGTGGCAGAATAGAAAGGATTACGAGTCCGCATTCTTATATTACATTTACTTCTAATGGAACAAATCCTAGCCTGCAGATAATCATCTGTTGTTTGAACACCACGATCAAATTACATTTAACTAGTGTAAGACATACTTTTATTTTTATACTAGCTGTGCCAACTTCGTCTGCATAGAAGTCGGATAGCTTTTAATTATTTGCGCGGACTCCTAATCCTTTTTCTTTTTCTAAAATAAAAGTAGCCTAAGTTACTGCTTATAACATCAGTTATCTGCCAGTGAACGTCCCGTCAAAATTGGTCCAGCTGTTTTGGAGATTAGAACAGACAGACAGGCAAACATTATTAAAATTGTGTTTTTGTTTTTTAGTAACCTATATACTTTCATATGCATTAAGTAAAAAGTTTTTATTTTAACATTAAAAATAGACATAACATCACGCCTGTATTCCTCAAAGGATTGGGCAGAGGTGTATAGCAACAGCCTCATTTCGCCGCTATGTTTGAGTCCCATTTAATAGGGGGCGAGCTTATTGACATCAACCGGTCACAAATCCAAACTCCAGGCTGCTACTGAGAAATTCCACATGGATAAACCCAATAACACTTTGCTCGACCCGGGGATCGAACCCAGGACCAGCGGTCGCGCTTGCCACCACTAGATCAACGAGGCAGTTAAACAGACACTTTTTTTTTATTTGTATAGATTCACGCGTAGTTTCTAGTAGAGTTGGCAGAGAGTAAACAATCTAATTTTTTTAGAGTCAATAGCGCATTAGAGTGTCGAATCGCTTTCCGTGTCTAGATTCTTACATTCGATCTTAGTCTTCTCCCTACTATGATAAGTTCAGCGTCCAGTCTTGCTCGATATTGCCGAATATTTTAACAGTCAATGAAGTCAGTTGATATTTATTTAGAAGTTTGGATTTGTGTTGATGGCAATAGGCTCGCTCTCTATGTTACTACATACGTATGGTAAGCGCAGACAGGGTCTAAGATGGAATGGTCTAGCACACGAATCCAAGGAACAGAGATATAGAGGGATTCCCTTATACCTCTCTGGCTCTTACATTCACACGACGGAACACAGCAAACTACTTGGCGCCGGACTTTAGTGTGTGGTAGCTAGCCAGGCGGACCGTATAGATCCTACCGCCAAGCGTGCTGGGTTTTGTTGAATCTTACAATACCAGCGTGAGGTGAAGAAGTTTTATTCTAACCCGTCCCCACACGGGTAACTGCTAACGCTATTTAATGTTATCGGTAATTGGTAACACTGGACAATTTTGACATAGGAGGGTAACCGTCAAGATTAATCAATGTACTCGAAGTTATAAAAACAGTGGTCATTCGACGAAGCAGAGGATTCCATGTCGACCAGCTGAAGAAGTCTGACCTTTTACTACTTACCTTTCTGGTTTGCTTGTCCTCATTTTCTGATCTTGGGTTAATTATTATATTGTGATATATTGTGAACTATAGTACGACCAGATAACTCAGTCCTCACCCGCGATGTTACAGGGACGCGGGGGATGACGACTAAAAGATGATTTCCAACAAACGGCTCGCATCGCATCGGATCGGAAAGGATACGGACGGATGCGAGCCGTTTGTTGGAAATCATCTTTTAGTCGTCATCCCCCGCGTCCCTGTAACGTCGCGGGCGAGGACTGTGTTATCCGGTCGGACTATAGTTTCTGTAACTAATCACTAACCTAATTAAAAGTACTCTCAGTGGTGGAGAGTCTATGTTGGTTAAATTTACTTTATTTACCATGCTCCCAATCCTGACATACCGATATTAGCTATAACTGTAATGATAGATGCACACCCACAAGAATCTGTTGTGTGTCTTTGATATTAATTAGCTTATAGCTAATGGATAGGTTTAACACAAACACAGGAGTCGCGTTGCTACATACATAACTTACATTTCAGCCCACGACCGTTTCACTTTCATTCATAGCCTCCTGATTCCGAAGTCTATAAAAAAACGTCAAAATAATTTGCAATCTTCTTCTTTTCGTGTAGTTAGTGACTCACCTGGTGTCAGAGTTTATGCCGCCCATGGGCCTCTGACTTGGCTTCACATGCCGTCGAGAAATATCTCTCAGGCATGCCGGTTTCCTTACGATGTTTTGCTTCACCGTTTTTAAGTAAGTGATAATTATACAATACTCACATGAATCCGAAAAGTTAGAGGTGCGTGCCTTCGGTTCGAACTCGAGAGCTAGGACTTAGCAATCCAACGGTCACACCACTAGGCTATCACTGCTATATTATTTGCAATACTTACACATAATTAAAGATTAAGTAACATCTTAACAGTCAAATAAATCGCAAACAATAACCATATATCTAATAAAGTATTGCTTACATTAAGTCACAAAACTATTAATTGACGTTAGGCAACAAATTGCATGGGTTCATGTTCGATTCCCGGGTCAAACGGCCGCCGATTTTGCGATACCTCATTAAGTATTCAAATGCGATTTTCTTGTTTAAAATATAATCTTGTAAAGAGATAAGAGACAAACATTAATTTAGAGTGTAGCCCTTTACTTATATTATTATTAATTAAGTAATTTATTTGAATGTCAGTTAATATTATTAGATTTATATTTACTTCTGTTAGTTATGTCAACACTATTACACCAAGAAGAACATAGTCTGCTTAATTGTCGGCAATAAGATTGACAAGCATATCATTTTGGGACCCAGTGAATGATATTAGCAAGCACATTGGGTCACCCGCGCGACGGCGCAGCGAGTATTCCCAAGGAGGGTTGATGTCAGGCAGGCGGCCGGTCATAAAACAATAAGCCAAAACCTCCAACAACATGGATTTACGAAATACATGTTGTGCCGACCCCACCTAGTGTGGGATAAGGGCAGGAAGAAGAAGTTATGTCAATACTGAATTTTAGTATTCGCATGCATCGAATTTCAAATTCAAATTCATTTATTTATCAAATATAAGCTAACAGTTTACACCAAATCGCTTATATCTATGCTAATTCTACAAAATTACATAAAAGTTTTAATTAAAACTTCTTAGACTAAAAAATACAAAAAAGAAACGGAATAAAATAAAATAAAATTAAAATTTAAATTAGAAAAAACAAAAAACAATTATTTCTTCATATTTATCGATTAGGGTTATAGCAGTGATAGCCTAGTGATCTGATCGTCGGATTGCCAAGTCATAGGTCTCAAGTTCGAACCCAAGCACGCACCTCTGACTTTTCGGATTCATGTGCGTATTGTATAATTATCACCTGCTTAAAAACTGTAAAGGAAAACATCGCGAGGAAACCGGCATGCCTGAGAGATATTTCTCGACGGCATATGAAGCCAAGTCAGAGGCCTATGGGCGGTATAAACTCTGACACCAGGTTAGTCACTATCCACACGAAAAAGAAAAGAAAAAGATCGATTACGGTTGACTCTTAAAGACCATAATAATGTTTGTACAAAAATTTAAATAAATAGAAAAAGTTTAAAAATAAACTAACATACTTTAAGTATGATTAACACAGTGGAGATAAAACTCGAAGATGAGGAAGGCTATATCAATAAGAATGGTGTGTAATAGAAGTGACCTTCTCAACAACATTGGATGAATAAGGTGTGAGAAAGAAGAAGCCAAACTTAGCATAATCAGCCCATTACTGTCCTATTACTGGGCACAGGCCTCTTCCTAGAATGAGAAGGATTTAGGCCTTAGTCCATCCCGCTGGCCTGGTGCGGGTTGGCGGATTAATCACAACTTGGAGAACTGGTATTTTGGAGCCCTCTCATCTGTGTAACTTTTTATTAGGTCCCCACCTATGAAATCAGCGTTTTGTATGGACAATTTTAAAGAAGTTGCATTATTCATACTAACATTTTCTTAAGTTATTTAACAACTATGAACACTAACGTTTTAAAACTTTTATGTACTAATGTTTAAAAACTAAGATAACGTATGACACTTAGATTATGCGACAAAAATAAGTTTTGGCTAAGTTAAAACAAAAAAATACTGGTCATTTCTGCTAATAAAAAGAGGAGTCATTTTTAAGGTATTTTTATGTTTAGTAGACTATAAGTAATAAGGTTTTTTTCTATTGGTAGTTGTCTATGATGGTCATTATTCGATATAATATCAAGCAATTGATGAATATTTTAAATCATAGAAGTGACGAGGTTCTCTATTTTGTGAGAAAAAAAACGCCAAATAGGTGAGGACCTAATATTATTATTTTTTATTTAATTAAAACGTTACCCCACACTAGGATTTCTCCTGTATCGTGGGTGCGTTTACAGACACAAATGCCCAGACCCGAAACCATTATCTGTAAGCCATACAAATATTTGTTCCGTGCGGGAATCGAACCCACGATCCGTAGCGCAGAAGCCAATCGCTCAGCCACTGCACCAAACGTGTCGTCAACTTTCCTCCCAATGTTTTCCTTCACCGTTAATGCTGTTAGTCAAATTTTGATCCGCACATGAATTCAAAAAGTGAAAAGTTCGAGCCTCGATCGAAGTCAAACCCTCTTGCATGGAAGGCAAGAGGTCAACCGCTACGCTATCACTGCCATCATTGCTTTAACTTTTGAACATATGTAATAGTCTACTTAACCTGCCTTGTTGGTTTAGTGGTCACAAGCGCGACTGCTGAGTATGGAGTCTTGGACTCGATCCCCAGATCGGGCAAAGTGTTATCGGGTTTTTCCATTAAGAATTTCTCAGTAGCAGCCGGTAGTCTGGATTTGTGCCCGGTTGATGGCAATAGGCTCGCCCCTTATTACATGAGACTTAACTGCCGAAATGAGGGTGTACTAAAAACACCTCTGCCGAACCCCTCGGGGAATATCAGGCGTAATGTTATGATTATGTTATAATAGCCAACTTGCTTCGTGATAATGGCTAACTATTGATCTAGTAGATAATCTACGACAATCATAATGATTAACTGCCTCTAGGATTTTCAGGGTGAATTTACATTGTAAAGTATATTATTATAGTAAATTTCCAAGCGTTCACCACAGTGCGGTGTCTCCAAACCACAACGATGATCGCTTCTTTGTTTTTATGTATTTAACACGCATAATATTAGTTCAGACAAAGCTGTAGGTACCTAGCTAGACCATACCTGATGATATTGTGTCATTCAGCTCATTTTACCAATATTTTCTATACGTTTTCTAGGATATCTATTATCATTAAGATTTTTTACGTGTGCAAGTAACTTAACCTATTTTAATACTTACTGTGTCTGCATATTTATACTTTTAAGTCAGCAAATACTAGACTATGGATTCGGCACATTACCAAAAAGACCATAACATAAATTCAACAATTTAAAAAAACTCGAATATTCAAAAATGCAAATACAAAGTACGTATAATATCATTAGTGACAGTAAATGCCTAATTACCTCACCTTTAAACAAACAAGCTCCTTACAGGGGGAATATTACAATTTGTAATACAATGCGCCCGCGCACCCGACGACGAACAAAAAGTGGACGCTCCCCAAACAGTCGGTAGTCAGTCGACTCTGCTCGCCTTACACGTCTGCGATGTCGTTACTAGTGTTTTGTTACACAGAACAAAGGTATGCAGAAGGTTTATTATCGTAATCCTGGATCGCATGTTTCCTGGAAAGAAATAGACGACCTTCCATCTCTGGGGGTGACGTTAATGGGGAATAAAGTGATTGTGACATGAGAATGGGCAGCAGTTATATATTGGGTGTATTGTGTTTTTCTATATGAAAATTCCTCAGTAACAGCCCGGAGTTTGGATTTGTGCCCGGTTGATGGCGATAGGCTCGCCGCCTATTACATGGGACTTAAACATAACGGCTAAATGAGGGGGTTACTAAACACCTCTGCCCCTCTCTTCGGGGAATACAGGCGTGATGTTATGTTAATAGGACGATGCCTCTGGTTGCGGTGAATGCATTAACAAATCCCTCCGTCGACCATGGTGAAAGCCCAGCGGTTGTATGCTTACCTCCCATGGGTCTGAGTTAGGGCGCTTTCAATTTAGACGTTTCGTGTCGGAGCGTTGCGGTGCCGATAAGGTGCGTTTGTCGTATTGCGCACGGACAGTTGTTTGTTTTCATACAAAGCACGCGGTGCGGCAGCAGTGCGGCGTCGGTACCGCGAACGCTCGACAACACGCACTGTTGCCGCACCGCGTTCTCTGTATGAAAACAAACGACCGTCCGTGTGCATTACGACAAACGCACCGCTTCGGCACCGCAGCGGTCCGACACGAAACGTCTAAATTGAAAGCGCCCTAGATCTCAGTCCGCAACTCTGACTTTTGTAATTCATGTGCTGATCAGAATTATCACTTGCGTTACCGGTGACGGAAATCTTCGTGAGGTAATCTGCACGCCTGAGAGGGCTCCACAAAGTTCTCGATCGCCAAGCCACACTAAGCCAGAATGGTGGCCTAAGGCCTGAACCCTTCTCATTTTGAGAACAGGCCCGTACCCAGTGGGACAGTAATGGGTTGATGGGGCGCATTATAAGCTTCTACAAGTGACGATGTTTAAGTTCACCCGGTGCACCATGGAAAATCAGCTCCGCTACCAATCGACGCTACATTTGACGACATGTTTGTTGAAGTGGCTGAGCTATTGGCTTCAGCGCTACGGGTTGTGGGTTCGATTCCCGCACGGATCAAATATTTGTATGGCCTACAGATAGTTGTTCTTGGTTTGGGCGTTTGTGTATGTGAAGATTTGTGTCTGTAAACGCACCCACGATACAGGAGAAATCCTAATGCGGGGCAACGTTTTTTAAAAAAGAACAAGAGAACATGGGGTGTTTATGCATCACGCAGGCGTCGATCTGCCAGCTTCTTGGTCTCGTATGGAGTGTAACTTCTGTACTTCTTACTAATCATTTGTAGACTTAGTATAACAGGAGATTTTTTGTTTAACACTTATGGCAAATACGGAACATTTGCAGGGGAGGCGCGGCTGTATTCTACATGAGTACAGTGGTAAATGGTAATGGAACTCATTTGTGTCCATGCTGATTTTAGAGTTGAAGAAAAAGTATGGTGTCACTAAGAGAGCACTAGAATAGTTCTTTTTCGATTTATGGTGTCTGTTTATTTATCCCACATCTTTAAATCATAGTATAAAACAAAGGCGCTCCCGCTGTCTGTACGCTTAGATCTTTTAAACTACGCAACGGATTTTAATGCAGTTTTCAGCAATAGATAGAGTGCTTCAAAAGGAAGGTTTATATGCCCCACATTAGTATCTAATAATTATGCACCCGTGCGAAGCCGGGGCGGGTCGCTCGTTACCTATAAAAGGGAACTGGGTATGCGATTTTTGAAGTGTGTCCTTGGATGTGGAACAACACCTCTTCGTTTTATGTAAGGTTTAAACTACATTGGACTACCTTGTTGGTCTAGTGGTCGCAAGCGCGACTGCTGAGCATGGGGTCCTAGGTTCGATCCCCAGGTCGAGCAGTGTTATTGGGTTCTTTCATTAGGGATTTCTCAGTAGCAGCCCGGAGTCTGGATTTGTGCCCATTTAATGGCAATAGGCTCGTCACCAATTACGTGGGACTTAAACATAACTGACGAAACGAGGGTGTACTAAAACACCTCTGCTGTACCCTTCGGGGAATACAAGGCGTGATGATGTGTTATGTTAAACTACATTCAATACTTTCTCTCTGCTGGGCATAGGCCTCATCTCATAATGAAAAAGGTTTAGGTGTTGGTACACCACTCTAGCCTGGTGCGGGTTGGCGGACTGCACACACTATTGACAACTTTTTCTTGGAACCCTCGCAGTTGTGCCTGTAATCTCGCGATGTTTTCCTTCACAGTCAACGTAAGTGATAACCTGATATTTAAGTTCTAGCAAAGAAAGCAAAACTGACCTTTAAAACAAATCTAGAACTTCTAGACGCTGTTTCCACATTGTAAGCGTTGAGGTCAAACGCTTTGACATGCGCTCAATTTTTTTATGTACATTAATTTCACATATGGGGAGACGGTCCCTGCCAAAGATGACCACCAATTTTTTTTTGTTGTGGTTAAATAATTCCTCATAGATGTCCCTCGCCCGGGGTTGGCGCGAGGGTCTGCCGGACTCTTACCGGCTAAAAATACACGGTGTTCCTTCTTTTGGCCGTCGGCCGGGGTCGCGGGATTCGCCTAAGCATGCACCGCAACCCCGGCAGCACCTATTTTTATTCTACACATGCTGCGGGCTGGTTTTGTTCTCAGACCCTCCTGCATGGAAGGCTATCGTTCAACCGCTAAGCTTATCAGCTGTTGCAAGATTTGTGTGATATTAAAAACCCAATTTACTACAATATTTCTAACTTCTTCTTCTTTTCGTGTGGTTAGTGACTAACCTGGCGTCAGAGTTTAAGCCGCCCATGGGCCTCTGACTTGGCTTCACATGCCGTCGAAAAATATCTCTCAGGCATGCCGGTTTCCTCACGATGTTTTCCTTCATCGTTTTTAAGCAAGTGATAATTATATAATACGCACATGAATCCGAAAAGTCAGAGGTACGTGCCTTGGGTTCGAACTCGAGACCTATGACTTGGCAGTCCGACGGTCACACCACTAGGCTATCACTGCTGTCGCAACTTAATATTATAGTTGTAACTTACATTTTAACGTTCCAATATTTTGTGATTACTAACTAAATTATTCGTCTATTAGTTTATATTAATAATATTTGTTGATTAATGATTCAGCCGGACATGATTCACATTTTTAAATGGATTAAGAGAAAATGATGTCATGCCTTGAAAATAATGTGATAAGTTTGACTTATAGCTTTCGTAAAACCACTATCGCCATCGATTTTGTATAAAGCTATTTCAAAGTAATAAGATAGAGTTAACTGGATAAAATGTTAACGGTTTGGCCTAACTGCTTCGTTGGTCTAGTGGTGGCAAGCGCGACTGCTGATCGTGAGGTCCTGGGTTCGATCTCCAAAACGGGCAAACTGTTATTCGGTTGACCATGCGGAATTCCTCAATAGCAGCCCGTAGTTTGGATTTGTGTAGGCTCGTCCTCTACATGGCACTTAATTACAGTGAACTGAGGGTGTTACTGTACACCTCTGCCCAACCCTTCGGGAAATACGGCCGTGATGTTACTTTATGTTAAGCCAATTGAGGGTCCGCTTCGCTTACAATGAGACCGAACCCAAGTCATAAGGGTCCGATTAAAATTGCCACTGTCCCGTCTCCTGGCCTACTGAAGTTTTGGATATCAAATTCGGGCTGGTATATTATGATTTTGAATCTAGACGACTGCAACCAGAACAGTACCTATTGATTCACATTTATTTATTAACAAAAATAAATTATATTCCTATCCAAGGTTGCAAACTTGGAAACACAAACTCCGCACTGATACGTTGTTTATTTATATAAAGACAATCCGAGACGCTACTGTTATAGTTATTTGCATCTCGCTCACACACTTCTGCGTGGATGAAAGAAAATACAGATTTTGTCGTGTCGTATCGTGCACCGTGGAAAAACGGCCGCAGTCTTATAAACATAACATAACATCGCGCCTGTATTCTCCGAAGGATTGGGCAGAGGTGTGTAGTTTTTTTTCAATTAATTATTGTATATTTCCTTTATTATGTCATGTTCTTATTTTTTATTATCAAATTGTGAATGTGAGTACCATGTAGGCTAGCTTTATACACGATTTTTTTAACTGTTTGGCGGTTTTTAGTTCTTTTTTTGTGACCTACGCAAATGTCCGGCTAATTGGTAGCGTCGTGCAGCAGTCGGGTTGTTGAGCTCCCTAAAATAAGGTTTGAGCTACGCGATGACTGATGCATGCGTGCCGTCAATTAGGACAGGTCAACTCAAACCTGCTAAGGTACTTTCCTAAAAAGGCCATTCCAGACGTTGCCCTACATTGTTACACTCACTTCGTTTTTATACCACAATGTCTGGACTTTAATAGAGACCTTGATCTCTGAGTTTGTTTCGGCTTTTCTTCTCAGAGCTAGTCAGACAGGAAATGCCGGCGCCACCTAGTATTAAAAAAAACATTACATTGACTTGTAAAAGTGTCTGTAACAGATTTATTTACAGAAATAAAAATTATTTATCATTTAGTAACACCCTCATACCGCCGTTATGTTTAAGTCCCATATAATAGGGAGTGAGCCATTTTGGGATCCGGTGCATAATATCAGCAAGCACATTGGGTCACCCGCGCGACAGCGCAACGAGTATTCCCAAGGAGGGTTGATGTCAGGCAGGCGGCCAGTCATAAAACAATAAGCCAAAACGTCTAACAACATGGATTTCATAAATACATGTTGTGCCGACCCCACCTAGTGTGGGATAAGGGCAGGAAGAAGAAGAATAGGGGGCAAACCTATTGCCGTCAACCGGGCACAAATCCAAACACCGGGCTGCTACTGAGGAATTCTACAAGGAAAAACCCAATAACACTTTGCCCGACCTGGAGATAAAACCCAGGACCTCACGATCAGCAGTCGCGCTTGCCACCACTAGACTAACAAGGAAGTCGTTTATAAGACGTAAATTTTCAATTATGACATTTATTGAACGTTGTTTACATAGTAAACGGGTAGGTACCTGACTGATTAGCTACATGCATAAAAACAATGAATTGCAATCTACACTAATATGTATTATAAAGCTGAAGAGTTTGTCTGTTAGTTTGTTTGTTTGAACGCGCTAATCTCAGGAACTACTGGTTGGAATTGAAATATTCTTTTCGTGTTGGATAGTCCATTTATCGAGGAAGGTTATAGGCTATATAACATTACGCTACGACCAATAGGAGCGGAGCATAAATGAAAAATGTAGCAAAAACGGGAAAAATGTCCACCCGTGCGAAGCCGGGACGGGCCGCTAGTAATATAATAAAATGGCATAATATTGTTGCGATAGGTACTTAGAAGTAAATGTTAATGGTATGATTATACAGGAAAAAGCGGTAATTGAATAAACAAGTAAACACTAGGCATTACACGTACATAAGATAACATCACGCCTGTATTCCCCGAAGGGTTGGGCAGAGGTGTATAGTAACACCCTTATTTCGCCATTTTGTTTAGTTTTGCCATCAATCGGACACAAATCTAAACTCCAGGTTGCTACTGAGGAATTCCAAACAGAAAAACCCAATAACACTTTGCCCTACCTGGGGATTGAACACAGGATCTCACGATCAGCAATCACGCTTGTCACCACTAGAACAACGAGGTAGTCACATATTTTTTAAATCTGATTAGCAAACTAATGTGTCCATTATTGTCTTGGATTCACTAGAAGACAAAATGTTCCCCAACGTGATGGGCAACATTCAGTGTGCATGACGCGGCAACATTACACAGTGCCCACAACGTTGCGCGCAACATTGTGCGGCATTTCTACGTCACGCGGGACATGTGGCAAGTCGCCGCTTCGAGAGCGGGCGTAGGTGTGTGCGAGCGAATTGTTCCGCGACATTGTCGTCGGGACATTCGCTAAATATTCCGCGTCAAGTCCCGCAGCATGTTGCTCCATTTATCCATTAGTGTATACCTTTAAACCAAATTATTTTATCGCTAAACATTTCTATATTTTCCATTTTTAAACGTAACCTTTGAGTTTTTGTGGGACCTTTCTTTTGACTTAGCAGTCGACCTTCTGGGAAATGTTTCATCTAAGAAGTTGCCGTTTTGTGAAGTAGAAGTATTAGGAAGATGGTCTTTCAGACCTGAAGGATTTTGTAAATATTGACCTCCTAATGAGCTGCACAATTAATGGTCATTAAGGTTTATGCGATAATCATTTGACAACAGATTGTCTTATCGCCTGCAATTACCAATGTTTCAATCTTGGCAGGGTAACTTAGAACTTCTCAGGAGACGAACTATTTATTATTATTATTATTTATTTATTTCAGGCATCAAGGCCCATATAAACATATACAATACAATATTAATATAACATAAATATTATAAATACATACACCATTATAATTATTAAAACTAACACACACGAAGTGTCTGCGCCGTGTTACGCTGACTGGTGTCATGTAGCTGGCCACGAAACCGGCGGTACACAACACCCTTGGGCCAGAACTCTTCCTTGAGGAACTTGTCGAGGTGATGTGTCGGGACACGCACCACGAACGACTTGAAGTTCGTGTTGTGATGCGACTCCAACTTCACGTCCCTCAAAGTCCAGTTAGTCTTCACACGCACGTATTCCATGATCTCCTCAACCTTCGTGGAGTGGTGCAGTCTGGACACGTACAGCAGCGTTGACGGGATTGCTGGACGCAGCAGCATGTCGGGTCCTGCCTGCGCGGTGCCGCACTGGTTCCGACAAGGAGGCTTCTTGACTATTATGCTATGACTACTCTTGCCAAGGAAGGTTGATGGCAGGCAGGCGGCCGGTCATAAAACAATGAGCCAAAACCTCTAACAACATGGATTTACGAAATACATGTTGTGCCGACCCCACCTAGTGTGGGATAAGGGCAGGAAGAAGAAGATGCTGTCACTATCACTTTAAGGCAATTAAACAGTGATAGCACGAAATGAACTACCTACAACTTAAAATTGAGTAGGGTCTGAGTACCTACGCTTATGTATGGAAGTGAATGTTGGTCGTGGCAGAAGAGGCATGAAAGTAGAATAAACGCCGTGGAAATGCGTTCCTTGCGAAGTATGTGCGGTGTAACTTTGAATGATAGATTGAGAAATGAAGAGATTAGACAAAGTTGCGGTTTAAAAGATGATGTAGTGACAAAAATTGAAAGGAGTATGCTTAGGTGGTTTGGCCATGTTGAGAGAATGAGTGAACGGCGATTAACAAAAGAAATTTATAAGGCGGATGTTAATGGGAACGCCGATAGAGGACGTCCTAGAAGGACATACATCGATGTTATTGGTGATGTTCTTCACAAAGGTCAGCTGCGTAGTACTCTCAACCGGCGTGCGTGTATGACAAGATGTATGAATGTAGATGAAGCGAAAGGGGTATGTAAGAGTCGTAGCATGTGGCGTTCTATAGTTTCTGCATACCCCCATGGGAAAAAGGCGTGAGTTTATGTATGTATGTATGTCTGAGTATTTGGCTGTTTGACTGAAAATTGAATTCAAGACTCTCAGCTCGGCAGCCACGATTGCGACCACTAGACGAGTAGGCGGCCAAGTACATCAATCTTCTCTTAATAATCTGTGCAATCCATTTTTAATATGACAGCCAATATTTTCCCCATAAAAATAATTACAAAAAGTCACCCACGATGACCACAAGTTAACAGCACCAGGATACCGTTAACTGTTACCGAAACAATAAAATTGCCCCGCCCCGCCCACCGGCGCACGCGCATAAATCAATACAAAACACAATTATAAGAAATTACACCAGCTGTTATAATTAAAAATGGTTGTATTTCATTAATGTGTCAATTATTAACAAATATAGGAGACCACCGAGTCGGTGCGTGGGATTTATTATTAAAGAAATGGCAACATATTTTTAATTTTCCAAAAATTATACTCTATCTGTTTATCACTTTAGGCGAATTATCAATTTGCGAATAATAAAATATGTAAATTCAGCGACGTAGACAATTTATTCATGACGTAGTATGTGTTGTCTTTATCATATACCAATCATATCTATAAGTATACATAAGTGTCGATTTTCCGCTGACTCATTAAGAAAACAGAATAACGGTTGAGGACTTGGGTAACTGCCCGTTCACACAGCGGATCCGTTTTAACGGATCCGTCGGTACTGGATGTGGTGTTCACATCTGTGCCGACGGATCAGTTAAACAAATGGCAGCTGCGTCGCATGTGGCAGACAGGATACAATAAAAATAACGGATCCAGTATTTTTTACTGGATTCGGAATTCTGTCGTGTATGTGAACTCGCTTATACAACTACAGGCGCCATCATCAAAATAAAAACGGATCCTGTAAACAGTTTCTGTGGAACTAGCTGTAACTCGATTCATGTTACGAGTCAATAATTTCAATAGAGAATTATGTTTTTATTACATAAGTAGTTTCTTAAGCTACCAATAAATACCAAATCATTTGAAATCGACTCTGACGCCGCGCCGACGGAAGTTGTAGTTTTGATGCTAATCTTACAGTGAATTAACTAAAATAAAGAACAGCAAGCCTAGGCGTATACGGAGCCGCAGGCCGCGTAGGCAAGACAATTCATCCACAGTTTTACTATCTATACATTTGGGCAACGCCTTTTCTTCTTATCGATACGAGCTATATGAGAATAGCTTATGCTGTGGTGAAAAGATTAGCCAGTTAGCAAGGTTGGTAGCGAGACTGACGGTGCGCCGGACGTACTTAAGAGGAAATGCGGTCGGCATTTAGTCCATACAAACGTATTCCTCAGTTTCCTCTTTGGATAATGTCACTAGAGCAAATATTTTTTACCATATGATATATATCTACCACCACTATGTCCCTATGTTTTGTTTTTATCAATAAATTAATTACTAAAAGAACTAGAAACGTTTAAATTTTACATAAATCGTGGTGGTTTTACCACCGTATTCAAACATCTGGCAAACAAATTTGAGGAACATAAAAAAAAATACAGACATAACTAAAGTCTTTCTTAAATTATTACAGAAAAAAATATTAAAATCGGTCCAAATTTGAAGAAGGAAACAGGGAAATACGAAAGTACGATTTCGCTAATACTGCACAGGAAAAATCAGTACGAGATGCAGTGTCTCTTTCGCGCTCAATTGTAAAGGTTTGCGGGAGGGGTGGGACGGAAATAGATCGCTTAAAAACCTATTCTGGAAATATTTTGCAGCCCGCGTTTCCTCTTAATTACCGTCGGAGGCTCTTTTCATGGACCCCAACGCTTTTGATGTCGGTCACCGCCCGTGGACGTTGCCCAACTGTAAGGATTGTAAAACTGTGATGCCTGTGCAACCTGCGCCTACGTACACGCCTAGGCTAAAGGCCTGTGCCCACTGGCAGCACGGCACGGCAAGTGATTTTTATGCGACGAATAGAAATATATAGATATAACTTAAAAGTATGACAATAAAATTGATATTTCTATGATAAAAAATTAAGTTTCTAATCCGTGACCCCAAATATGACCTAAAATGTAAACACAGCTGATCATAACTGAGGATAGATAGAATTTAGCGTATTTTTTATGAAATCTTTGAACAGCTATTTCTCTTAAACTAATGACGTTTAGGGAAAGTTGTAGAACAAAAGTTATCCAATATTATGTGTAATTTAACAATAATCATTGTAGGTACAAAAAAAAACTTTGTTTTTTTAACCGACTTCCAAAAAAGAAGGAGGTTCTCAATTCGACTGTATGTTATTTTTTATTTTTTTTTGTATGTTTGTTCCTCGATATCTTTGCTAATTGTGAACCGATTTTAATGATTATTTTTTTGTTTGAAAGAGTATTCTTTCGAAGTGGTCCCATTTAAATTTGGTGAAGATCTGATGAAGAACTTCGGAGATAGATAATTTAAAGTAGGTTTTATTTTTGTTAAAAAGTTTTAGGCTCTCTGGTTGGTACTTGGATACAAACCGTAATAATTATAGATTGTTAACACTTTGACACTTGACTTCTATTTACTTAGAACGAAGAAAAGTCATGAATACATGAATAATTTATACATAACTTTACTTTTTATATAAAACACATGTTAAAAATACATTACCTCTACATAATTGGATTCTACACTTTGTATATATTAATAATGATATTAAATACAAAATGATCAATGATAAAATAAAGATACCTTAATTAATCAAAAGCAGAAGCGTTTTTAACCGAAAATATCATTACTACCTATCAAAATTAAAAGTTAAAATCGTTAATAATTCTTTCACTGTATATAAAATTCCGTTACAAAAACTTCTTCGTTATTTTAAACATGTCGATAATTATTTTATTTATCTATGATGTATTGACAAGTGATTAAATGTACCCATTTATTTTATTAAAGTTGTTTTTACGCTGATGAAGAAGTTATATACATAATAGCTTGAATACATTCTCCAACGGGTAGGTACAACATTTATTTTAATGGTATGTTTAACAAAAAACCCTATCCATTTACTTATAAGTAATTTAATAGGTTTTTTTTTTATTTTTCTAGCATTTTGCAAATTTATCATAACATAATATACCTAACATAATCAGCCCATTTCCGTCCCACTGCTGGGCACGGGCCTCTTCTCAAAATGAGAATGGTTTAGACCTTAGTCCACCGCGCTGGCCTGGTGCGGGTTGGCAGACTACACACACCATCGATAACTTTATGGAGCCCTCTCAGGTGTGCAGGTTTCCTCACGATGTTTTTCCTTCACTGTTAACGCAAGTGATAATCAAATTCTGATCCGCACATGAATTCGAAAAGTCAGAGGTACGGGCCGGGATCGAACTCAGACCTTCTTGCATGGAAGGCAAGCGTTCAACCGCTAAGCTATAACAAATTTATCGCTACAAAAAAATAAAATATTTTCTTAAGTCTTAATTTCCGCGTGTGTATGTTCTATCTCTTTGCAATGTATCTCGGTTTTGAAGCTGGGTGAATATTCGAAAAACATTAACAATAATTAAGAACGTCATTAATATCATCCCGGAGTTAATAATGCAAATGTTTAAAACTACAATTATGATAATGAAAACTCAAACTATCGGTACCAATGCCGTCAAGCAATAAGACCTAGTGGTGTGAGCGTCGGACTGCCAAGTCATAGGTCTCGTGTTCGAATCCAAGGCACGCACTTCTGACTTTACAGATTCATGTGTGAATTGTATAATTATCACTTGCTTAGGAAGATCGTGAGGAATGAGGAAACCAGCATATGCCTGAGAGATATTTCTCAACGGCATGTGAAGCCAAGTCAAAGGCACATGGGTTGCATAAACTCTGACACCAGGTTAGTCACTAACCACACGAAAAGAAGAAGCAATAAGACAAGAATAAAAACAATCTGAAACTACTCTAATGTTAACAACCCAGGAAAAGAATGATTTGTTAAAATAATGTTTTAAGGTAATTCGAATATTCACGTGACAAATAAATGTTATTTTTATTTCTTTTCATTCTCTATACATAACTAGCGACCCGCCCTGGCTTCGCACGGGTGAAATGTAGATACTAATGTGCGGCATATAAACCTTCCTCTTGAATCACTCTATCTATTGCTGAAAACTGCATTAAAATCCGTTGCGTAGTTTAAAAGATCTAAGCGTACAGACAGCGGGAGCGACTTTGTTTTATACTATGTAAGTAAAGATTTTAATCAGGTGTGCAAGGCAGTGCTCTCGCCAAGTCCATTTATTTTTTTGTAAAAGCTTCTTTTGCTTTAATCTCAAATCTCCCAAACGGTGATTACTGCACAATTTAACATTTTGATCAATAAGAAAATAATATTCTTACACTTATTGCATACAAAAGTCTTTACAAATTCGGAATTTTAGATCACCTGTTTATTAAAAATTAAATAAAGTTGTCCTCCAATAACGGGGAGTAATATTAAAGTTTTATGATATTTTTATTGGTAAATTTTACAGTATCGATAAAAGAAATCGGCCGGCCGCTTTGACAACAAGTAAAACACCGTTTTTTTACTGTTTAACTTACATAATATACGTTTACAACTTAAGGAGTTACACGTCCATTTATTAATCTAAATTAGAAGTTTCTAGGCGCTTGCAAGCCGGTAGATTGTACCAAAGTGCCTTAACAGTAAACAGAGAGATTTAAAAAAGCCGCGGCGTTCGAAACTCAATTATCTATACGACCAATTGTCCAAAGCCCGGACCAATAAAATTAATCTGAACACAACCAACGCCATTACATACGGGACCGTATTAATCTCAAAGCGTTGATTAGTAAAACTATAAAAGCGGAAGTATCACAAGAATGCGGTTAATGAGAGACTGAAACCCGATTTTATGGTTGATCGTTAAAATGGCCGACAATTGTCTAATTGTTGCCTACTAAACAACTAACATCGTGGGAAGACGATGCCTCACTGACGGTGAAAGTCAAAAACTTGACGGTTTTATAGCGTCACCCGAATTTGAATTTCGAATTGTAATCGAAACAACGAATCGCTTTTAAGTTCTTATTTTTAAAAAATCAATTTGTTTTTTATTGTATTAAAAGAGTTTTATTGACTTCTTAGTTAGATTAGAATTTTTACGTTCCAAACAGTGGCTTTTAAGTATTAATGCTCGGGTCGGGGTTCATTTATTACGTTTAAGTGATGAGGTCATGACTTTGTATAAATCCGCCATTAGATCATTGTTATTATAAAGATATGAACCAAACAGAGCAGTTAACCAAACATTTTTTGTTTTAATAATGAGGCATTCTTCGAAAAATTTTAACAAAAATTGAGAACGTCATTAGCATCATCCCAAAGTTAAGAATGCAGATGTTTAATACTATAATTATAATAATGAAAACTCAAACTATACCGCTGCCGTCAAGCAATACGACAAGAATAAAAACAATCTGACAATACTATAACGTTAACAACCCGAGAGAAGAATGATTTGTTAAAATAATGTTAAAAATTTTCGAAGAATCACCCTAATACCTAATACATTAAATGATAAATCAATTACATTATTTAGATACTTCTAGTAGACAAAAAACAATAAACCAGTTATCGAATTCCGAAAATTTCCAAATAACACAAATGGAAAAAAAAGAAACAAATCTTCGCGAATCCAATTTATTACATAAAATACCCAACACAAACCGTCTCTCTATACCTCATTAGACGCCACAAGAACTATCAAATTCAGCCCATTCAATAACCATTCAATTTCTTAAACAGATCCTCAATCTAACTACTTACATATGTTTGCATAAAAACAGTAACTCAAGACAGGCTCTATTCAAACGCGCCGACGTTTTTCCGTCGCGTTTTTCCTTGCGACAAGTAGCAACATTCAATGCGACAGCGACAATACGTCGCCGACACGTTGTTGACAAGTCGCAATGTCGGATGCCACGTTAAGGTTTAATTGGATGTTTTTCGATCATTGATTTGTTGGTAGTTAGTGGATATAAGCGAGTTAGTTCATGAGAACTATAGTTCAAAATAAAAAGCATATGGATTTAAATGTGAATTGGTATATAATCAGCCTATTACTGTCCCCCTGCTGCGCACGGGCCTCTTCTCAGAATGAGAACGGCTTTAGGCCTTAGTGGATAAGTTAGTCCTAAAAAAAAAGATATGGTATTTATTTAAAATGGAGATTTTAGCTAGATATGATACTTCCAATTGGTTTTCTCAAATGAGGAAAGATCGAATGAGTTGAAGAGTACAGAAACACAGTCATGCAGAACCAGAATGTACATTATCAATACGATAACTGAGGAACATTGTTATTGTTATATCAGATTCACTGAAAACGTATCACTATAATTAGACCCAACTTTAACCCTTCAACGCTACACCAAACATGGTATTGTCTTAGCCTTTGAGACAAGAATAAAATCCCGCCGTGTCTATGGCACAGATTCTAACAACAACAGCCGTCATCCAACATACATAACAGTGATTTTATGTACATAATCTCAACACAAAAGCTCAACGATAAATAACCTCAACTAATTGTATTTACTACAACTATTTGACGCTATGCTCACTAACCTTAACACAAATAAAAACTTCATATTCAACACTAATTATATTACAACCGTTTATCAGCGGAACATGTCATCGATTAAGCAAACCACTTAGATAAAATCGCTCGTATATTAAAAATGTAGAAACCGTCAAACCGTGACAACACAATGGCGATATAATTACGTGAACAGATAATATACTGAACAAACACACCCAGTTTTTGTAGGACCAATCAAGAATAATCATCACGGTATTACATGCCCTGTTAACCCTGTAATTGTCGTAATAAAAAATACTAAGCGCGTGCACTACGTGCAATCTCGCACTATAGTTTTACCAACTCAATTTTCTGGTACAAAATTAAAACTCATTTGATTTTAAACCTTATTTGAAACAGCATAAGGTTAATATGTGATTTGGAGGACGGTAATAATAAATGTGCATCGAAGCGTTAAGGCTCTGATTTTGGTATGGAATGTCTAAGGGCGTCGGTCTAATTGAACTGATTTTTTTCATACAATTTACACCTAATTTTCTTTTGTTTTATTGTTTGTGCGGTAAACGTGTGTCTTTAACTTCTGATGGGTTGTTAAGTCGTGGTTGTTACTGCAGCGATGTTCAAGATTACTTGTAATTGTGTCATGTTTTTAATTGCAAAGATTTTAAAGGTTATAAATAATTATAGAATTATAATTGATTATCCTTGTCTTGTACTGGTTGGTTTTTAAATGGTTTATACATTTTTGTATGTATATGATTAGTTAATAAGTAAGTAGGTAAGATATTATATTTTTTTCATCGTTACTTTTTAATTATTACAGCAGTTTTCTTCTTATAAAAAAAGAAAATATGCAGACCACCAAGCGACGCCAAAACAATATTTTAAACAATTCCATAAAAATTCCAACTGCCGAACTAATATCGTAAAAAATATTGTAAATCTTAATGTTTACTATTAAAAAACATCTATTGTGCCGATTGTACATTACAATTATTAATAATTGATAAGTGCCATGTTATTACCAGCTGTAAACATAATAGCGGGCACGCGTTTGAGGGTTATACTGTGTAATTACGAATGATACTAGAGTATCGTGTGTAGCGAAGATAGGTGTTTGATTTCATATTACTTTGAAGCCTGAGGCTTTACCCAGATTTTTTAGGGTTCCGTGTAAATAAGGAAAAACCTGTATCGAAATTTCAAAATTTCCTACTGAATTTTGCCAAACTCTCACAAGGTAAAAAAGTTTCACTGAGTTACTTCATGGGTTATCTATCTGTAGTTACATAATATTAATAAGGTATGTCTATTTTCATCACCAACTACTCACCCTTGTTAGATAAATAGTTTTCTTTCATAGAACATCGCCTAGGTACGTGAAGAAAAAGATAGCTTCTTAAATCGATGGTCCCTACGTATACTATCGAAACTACAAAATCTCAGTTTTTATTTTATTACGCTGAGATTTATGTTCCGATTTTCGTGATTCTTCTTTAGTTTGATGCGGAATAGTTGCAATTTGGTATTTTGATCCCATAAAAAAAATATATTTTATAACCTTTAAGATAACATAAATTCACACATTTTAAGCAGATAAAATAAAAACTGAGATTTTGTAGTTTCGATAGTTTACGTAGGGACCGTCGAAATATTACAGGAATAATTTGAGAGAAGAATAGGAAACTTTTTGCACGCACTCTCTCTGTTGTGGACACGGAACCCTTGGTGCGTAGAAAACACTCGCACTTAACCATTTTTTTAGAATTTCCATTGCCCAACTATCACGGTGTGCAACCATTTAAATGATATTATTTCTGATTTTATGGTCCATTTTATTTATTGCATTTTTTTTACTTTTCAGGCTGTGGATTGAGACGAACGTTATCGTTCGCCATTACAAAAACTTTTTGCTAGACATGTTTTTGTTTTCAATTTTTTTGTCTTACTATTTAAATTAGGAATTACGTTTGTCTGCTTACATAATAAAGAGTTAAATTATTATGACTTTAGTTTTTTTGCCAAAAAATCATCAGTAATTTGATTTAATAGGTGGAATAATTAAATCACGTTTGCAAAATCAATTGAAAAACATTTAATTACCTACTGATGTACTTTTTATGTGATAAAATACTTTTTATCTACTCGTGATTGCTAAATTGGTTTCGTCCACAGACATTACCGCAAAAAGTGCAACCGCCTTATCAAGTTTATCGTCTTTGCTTACTATTTTTGTCGCAGAAATCTAAAGAAAAATGGATTCAAACACGCAATTAGTGACTGACCATCCTATACATGACAGTACTAACAACTAACCTTAGAATTGAATTCCGATGTCCGGCGGCCATTTGTACCATTTCACGGCTCAGCTAGTTAGGGGCGACCATTGATCCGTCTGTCTGTTCACCGACAATGGTGCGGTTGGCGCCTGCGACCATTTAGCAGTCGTGTTCTACAGTTGGGTGATAGATGATTTTTGTAATGGTATTTACACTATTATTTTGTATTGCAAACACTTGTTATTCTGGTTGTTTTGTAGTGCCTGGATCAGGATTTGTTTTGCTTCTTGTGTAAGGGATAATGCAATGGGGAATTGCGTAAAATTTTGCAATTTCAGGCACTATGCATTGCAGTAGACATTATTTTTATATGAAAAGTTGAAATTAGTGTCCATTTCGTTGTTCATCACGCCTGTGTTCCCCGAGGGGTTAGGCAGAGCTGTATAGTAACATCCTCATTTAGCCGTTATGTTTAAGTCCCATATAATAGGGGGCGAGTCTATTGCCAACAAACGGGCACAAATCCATACTCCAGGCTGCTACTGAGGATTATTCCACACGAAAAAACCCAATACCACTTTCGTTGTTAATGTTTTGAAACAGTTTTATTTATGTTTACCTACTGTTTGGTACAGCCACCATTTCGCCGACAAGTTCCATATGGCTGTTGCCTTAAATTGTCATAATTTAAAGTTGAGTTAAAGCTTAAAGTTGAGTAGCTTTTAAGTATTTGGCCATTAGTCCCAAAATCATCTTCTTATTTTCTTGTGGTTAGTGACTAACCTGGTGTCAGAGTTTATGCCGCCCATGGACCTCTGACTTGATTTCACATGTCATCGAGAAATATCTCTCAGACAAGCCGGTTTCCTCACGATGTTTTCCTACATCGTTTTTAGGCAAGTGATAATTATATAATACGCACATGATTCCGATAAGTCCGAGGTGCCGTCCGACGGTCACACCACTAGGCTATCACTGTTGTTACTACGCTTGGCAATTGCAGTCACATTGATGGTCGTAGTAAGTTGTGAGGCACACAAGAAGGCTGGAGCTAACAGAGGGAGGGGGAAATGCATCAAATTACGACATTTATAGATACAGAACCTATTCATTAAAAAGTGTTGAATAAAAATCTTATAAAAGCTGTAAACGTTCTTCCATCCATTAAATATATATATATATATTTAGTCTGACCGTCTATCCGTATAATATATGTCTGTATGTACGTTAATGTGTTTCTTTTTGTTTATCAATTTGTATTTGTCCCCATATTATCGGCAACACACCGGTCGGCTTACTTCACAAGGTTTGAAGTGAATATGGAGTGGATGTAACTTAGGTGTGACTAGTTGTTTAGGTGTGTTTCTGAAGCCAAACTGTTAATAGCCAAACTGTTGATAGGCATGAGTTTTACAAATCTATGCAGTAGGTAATGCATAAATGTGATTGTTTCTAAAAAAAAAATTATGATAACGTGTATATTCAAGTTGTTATTTTAAGAAATACTTATTATGGTCTTTGATATCTTTGATTTATGTAAAATTATACATTGTGACTGCTTCCAATATTTCAAATTCACCATTTAGCGTTATATACAGGTGATTATTTTCGTGTTCAATTAAATCTTGTGTTGTATTTATAATGGGAATCGTCCATGTGAACAGAGACAATATCTGCAATAAATTAATTGTAGTTCAGTGGTGAAATATGAGCACATTTTACCGCTTACAAAAAATCCTTATTTATTTATTAGTTATTAACGAAATCAAATTCGATTGATTCGAATCATTATATAAATAAACTAGCTGACCCGCGCAACTTCGTCTGAGTTTTTCCCGTTTTTGCAACATTTTTCATTTATGGTATCTACGGCGCACCTACCTACCCTACCTACCTACCTACCTACCTAACCTACCTATCTACCTACCCTACCTACCTACCTACCTACCTACCTACCCTACCTAAATAAATTATAGCCTATATGATGCCGAGGACTAATAGCTATATAACAAAAAAGTTTCATCAAAATCCGAATAGTAGTTTTTGTGTTAAAGCCGGACAACAGAGAGACAAAAATTTCAATACGATTTTTTTTAGCTGGTGTTACTTGTATGAAGACCTCTAAGGGTATTTTTTTTAGTTTTATTCAATGTACAGAATTGAACTCTTCTACAGTTTTATTATATGTATAGATTAATGAAATCTGTCGGAATTAATAAAATATGTATAAACTGACTGTAATTGTATTGTCACAGCACTCGTAGCTCACACTGAAACTAATTTATTTCCTTAAAAATTACAATTTTATCATTATTTCAAGTGGGCCTTTTTTTAATCCATAGTCTCCTACTCTTCTCCGTGTCAGTTGTCTCCAACATATGGTGATCAGGTTAGTACACGACAAGTCAATTAAATAATTAAAATTTTTAACAAAAAAAAACGACTTTAAATTGTCTATCTCCGAAGCTCTTCATCAGATCTTCACCAAATTTAAATGGGACCATTTCGAAAGAATATTCTTTCAAACAAAAAAAGAATCATTAAAATCGGTTCACAATTAGCAAAGATATCGCGGAACAAACATACAAAAAAAAACATACAGTCGAATTGACAACCTCTTCCTTTTTTTGGAAGTAGGTTAAAAATCAAATTTTCCACGGGCGGTAACATCAACTCCTTGAAATCCCGCGAACGCGTCGACATTTCTCATATACGTTACTACCGGCCCGGTTCATCGTTCGGTTTATTGGTCGACGTTTGTTACCCAGATAAACCTTTGTATTAGCTTTTATAATACTATCTTTGGACTATATATTCTGGCCGGTAACCACTTTAATGATTAAAACACGAATTTATTTACGATACCGTAAAATTGTGTTGGAATATTTTTATTGGTACGATTATTAATATTGAGATACATTTATGAGAAAGTAATTTTGTATTTTAGTCGGCTCGCTGAAGCATTTTACTGTAAAGCGATAATTCGTAGTAGAAGATTGCTCAGCCTTGGAATATGCATAATGAAGATTTTAAAAAACTTTTTCGCTTTTTACCCTAGTCTCATAAAACAATAAGCCAAAACCTTTAACAAAATGGATTTACGAATTACATGTTGTGCCGGCCCCACCTAGTGTAGTATAAGGGCATGGAGAAGAAGAAGAAGAAGAATTCAATGCTGCCCAAACTATCAACTCTCAGAATATTTTAGTAAGGCTTTCTTTACTTTCTTTTTAACCGACTTTCAAAAAAGGAGGAAGTTCTCAATTAGATTGTATGTTTTTTTTTTTTTTGTATGTTTGTTCCGCGATATCTTTGCTAATTGTGAACCGATTTTAATGATTATTTTTTTATTTGAAAGAGTATTCTTTCGAAGTGGTCTCATTTAAATTTGGTGAAGATCTGATGAAGAACTTCGGAGATAGACAATTTGAAGTCGGTTTTATTTTTGTTAAAAAGTGATTATTTCTTTTCTTTTTATAAAAACGTTGCCCCACACTAAGATTTCTCCTGTATAGTGGGTGCGTTTACAGACACAAATCTTCACATGCACAAACACCCAGACCCGGAACAACAATGTATCATATGTGCCATATAAATATTTGTTCCGTGCGGGAATCGAACCCACGACCCTCAGCCACAAAACAGGTAGGTACAGAAGTCAATCTACATACCAGTGCGCTCGAGCAACGTACACATAGACACTGCTCACGGACACGATATCTCGGACTGTTTGGGACTAGAGTGCGAACGCGAGTGCCATGCGCTTGAGAGAGATAGATATATAGATAGAGCGACCGCCGAGCGTAGGTATGAAAAGTGAAGTATATACATGTGATTGACTTCTGTACCTATCTGTTTTGTGCCTCAGCGCAGAAGCCAATCGCTTAGCCACTGCACCAAACGTGTAAACGCTTTGCTACTTATTATCAACACAGTAATAGGCTATTACGTATATCTTATTACATTCACCTATGAGCGAAATAACACCTACCTATCTTTTCTCCTACTCCTATTGCCTTTTGTTAAAAAGATAACGTCCGGCAAACGACGCACGATAAGACATTATTAGCAAGTCCTTGTTTTTCAATTGTATTAAGTTACATACGAAGATAGAACGCAATCAGGGACGTAGTGTATGTTATTACTGAAGATATTTGCATGCAAGCAATAACATTGTTTTGGACTTATAAGGGATCTGGGGAGTTTAATAGTTGAAGTTGTAATGTGAATCTGTTTTAGGTGCATTACACACTGAGAGCACGCGGACGTTGCACGGACGTAATATGACCTTGTCAGCATCGCTTCTGTGTAAATTGCACATAAGACATAACTTTATTGTTTATCATTACACTTTTTTCTGTTTAAAAAAAATCTTTGCTCCACTCTAGAATTTCTTCTGTAACGTGGTTACGTTTACAGACACAAATCTTCACATGCACAAATGCCGCATGCAGTGATGGCCCAGTGGTAATGGCTTCGACTTACGAGTTGTATGTCGTGGGTTCCAACCCAGCCAGGCGCATTACTTTGTGTAATTTATTTCATCACCACTGCTCTCAAAACGGTGAAGAAAAACATCGTGAGGAAACCGGCATGTCCTAGAACCAAAAATTCGAAGACATGTGACATCTACCAACCCGCACTGGGCCCGCGTGGTGGATTACGGCCCATTCCCTCTCACAGAGAGGAGGTCTGTGTCCCAGCAGTGGTAACATTATAGGCTGATGATGATGACAAATGCTCAGACCCGGATCAACTGTTTGTAGGCCAAACAAATATTTGTTCCGTGCGGAAATCGAACCCACGACCCGTAGCGCAGAAGCCACTGTACCAAATGTGTCGTCAACAAAATAAATATAATAGTATCCATATGGTTGCATATGACTACTATTATGATCGTTGGATCATCCTTCTGTTTATTGCTTGTCCATTTTATGATATATCCACGTCCACGTCTCGTCTTCTCTGTGTGACACATAAACATAACATCACGCCTGTATTCCCCAAAGTGTTGGACAGAGTTGTATAGTAACACCCCCATTTCGCCGTTATGTTTAAGTCCCTTGTAGTAGGGGGCGAGCCTATTCCCATCAACCAAAGGCACAAATCCAAACTCCGAGCTGCTACTAACAAGAATTCCACACGGAAAAAACCCACCTAGGCATCGCACCCAGGGCCTCACAATCAGCAGTCGCTCTTGTCATCACTAGACCAAAGAGTCTGCGTCCTGTCCACATCTTGTCCTCTCTGTGTGAATTTTGCCTAAAAGACCTTTGCAATGTTGCATAAAATCTATTTATTTAATTTTGTGGAGATCATACATACTGGATGTAAAAATAGCCTTAACGAAGCCGAAGTCTACGAATATTGTACATAAAACTAAGTAACATACAGCAAAAATAATTGCTGGGAAACGACGTTTATTTTTTGGTATTACAAACAGCTTTTAATTGTAGCGCGCAATGGAAGTGCGCGCGCAGTAGTCTGTGCCTACATTTTGAAAATGTTGATAATGTTTGTATAGAAGAATGTTTAGTAATAACATTTAAACTTAGTTTTCGTGAAAAACGTACAAAAATATGGTGAGTTTGACCTCCAATATCTCCATAACCAGTCGGTTCCCAGGTATGGCCCAATACTAAAAAATCTTCGTAGTGACGGAAGAATACGTGGCTCTCGGCTTCGTTAAGGTTGTTTTTACACCCAATATATAACAGACAGTTAAATACTGGATTATTTAAATATTTCATTCGGGTTATCTTGATTTAAATGAGCATATCAAGCATAAGTTATAACAAAATTTATCAATATGATCAGTCATTTTGTACACATTACTCACTCCGATTTTCGAGATAAGTCAAGTTGTTTGTATATTTCTGGCGGTGTGCTAACGTACTTGGCAAGAATAGAGAAGAGAATTCCTCTGCTTTCTTTCTTTCTTCTAAACGGACAAGTTTAAAAATAAATTATGGCAATAAATTATGACAATTTCTTTGTTGTACTAAGTGTAGCTACATGCGCAAACTTACTTCCACTATGCCAAAACCTTGCCAAATTACGTGCCGGCGACAGTACCTGTGTTTAAATCAAAACTTTCTGTGGAAAAGTCACAGTTAACGGTACGAAAATCAGCTCAATAGATTTTTAAACTGGCGACGAACTCAATTGGAAATAATTTTTCATAAAGTAGTGGTAACTTGTATTTTAATCGGTAAAGGTGCTTTCTATAACGGAAGTAGCAGATGTTGGAGAAAAAACAGCCAGACTTAAGTGGGACTGGGCCGGACCTGTCACTCGAATGCACCCGGAGAGGTGGGCAAAGATCGTCACTCACTGGACGCCTGAAGGAGGCCGTCGTAGACGAGGTCGGCCGCGACGTAGGTGGCGTGACGATCTAGACGTGTTTGCGGGCCTAGCATGGTTAGAAATGGCACAAAATAGAGAGGTTTGGAAAGCAAAAGGGGAGGCCTTTGCTCAGCAGTGGGACATTCCATAGGCTATTTTAAAAAAAAGGTGCTTCGGAAGGCTCTCTATCCTTTGCCCACTGCTTCTGTCTGGCTGTTTAAATCCTGACTTTTGCCAGGCCCCGCCTTTCTATCTCAACTCCTCAGTCAGCTTCCAGTCTAACCAGATGCGGCTGAATATCAGTATTTTACACGGAGTGACTGCCATCAGAGCTCCGCAACCCAGTTACTGAGCAATGCCGATATCCTAAGGTTAGACTGGTTGTTAGACTTTCGGGCTTCTGACTTCGCGTAACAACTGTCATAGTTATTCGTATAACACCCGGGATCGACTATTTAACGGGCCCTCCGTGGCACGCAGGGGTCTCGATGTGTAACGAACGGTCTCCCATTCACTGACTGACCGGGGCAAGCGCAGCTTAACCTCGCAAATCGTAAGATCCTCGCGGTTGGTAATTAGCCACAAACCTCTTTATTTCAATCCCTATTGTTACAAAAAATATCATTCACTAAACATTCAGCCGCCATCTTAATTTCCCTCCGCCATTTTGCCACGCTAGATTCACATTACACAACAAAGATAATCAACTATGAATGAATGGAATATCCATCTAAGTCGACACAATAAAAATACTCAATGAGCATTGACATACAAAAAAGTCCCCAGTCTTAATGAGTTGCGCGGGAGTATAAAAACGCCGCGGCGGCACCACAAAGGATGGCAGAGCAAATAAAAGATCACAGTCAATGTAAAAGGTTTGCGTATTGTTTTATATTAAAGTGAAATAACAATAGGTAGCCCTTTCAATGGATAATGCCGCCACAATGAGAGGGGTTAAGCTAGGTTTGTATGGTGGTGAGAATGTTTTGTTAAGTTACTGATTTGTTACTCAATTTGGTTAGTTTTTGTTGAGTCCAAATTAATTTATGGTTACATGAATAAATAAATAAATTCTTTATTTCATCAAAAGCCTGAGCTTTAACAATTGACTTACCTATATCGGTATATAACTATAAAAGGCTTAAATAACATAGCACAAATATTTGAATACCCTGACTCCTAAACTAGGTGTATTTTCCTGTGTCTTAGGAGTGTTCCTCAGTAACAACATAGCCATTTTAAAATTTTGCAAGAATTTGGTAAATTATAAAAAGAAATGGTGGAAAAGAAAACAGATAAAACCGACTTCAAAAAAACGATGAAAATTATAAAATAATTACCATATTATAAAATTAACAGTTTCAGAAGTCGGTGCTAATCCACGCTGAACCAAATTGAAGGCACCGACTTCTGAAACTGTTAATTTTATAATATGGTAATTATTTTATTATTTTCTTCGTTTTTTGAAGTCGGTTTTTTTTTTGTTAAAATGTTTTTTATTTTTTTCGTTTTAGTGGCCATAATTAAAATATGGTTGGACTAAAGACTAAAGACAAGACTAAACACTAAAGACGCTGCTCGTAACATAATCACATCATCACATTATGCGTACTGTTCGTCATTGAGGAGTTCTATCGTCTGTCTCCGAAGTTCTTCATCAGACCTTTACCAAATTTAAATGGGACCAATCTGGAAGTATAACCTATAAATATTTTTTTTATCTATATCTGTTTATAAATGAGGGAGTTATGAGGTTACAAACCTCCTCCTCCTCCTTTTTTGGAAGTCGGTTAAAAAAGAAGATAATTTTACTTTTCTTGCTTTGTAAACTGTAAAAAATTCCATAACGGAAACTCATCCCATTGAAGAGATCTCGAGAAATCGAGAGAATAATTTATTTTTTATTTTTATTCAAATATTTCTTCACTTTGCGTGAGGAGGGTAATTTAGTAAAAAAAGTACTTAATCAACCATTTATAAAACACGTTGATAAAAGTGCGGTCAAGTGGTTATTGGATAAATGGTTGTTGGTTACCCAAAGACATTTGAGGAGATTGTCATTGTTACCATGCTTGACAAACATAAATATTGTTGTTAAGTTGTTATTAGCTGCCAGTAGGACGAAAATTACCATCTTCTCGAAGTCGCCTTTTACGCCTTCAGCTGTTGGTGGAGATGGGGTGGCCTAGAGGTACGGGGATGTAAGACCGAACCCTAAAAACGAACGTTCTAACCAACTATATCCGTATAAGCTTGTCTGGGACTAGGTAATCAATTTAAAATTATTTTTATTCACCATAAAAATATTCCTCCATATAACCCAGCCCTAATCGAATCCGAACATAAGTGGACAACGCTCTACGTTGTGAACATAATGTAGTAGTGAAATACAACATCACATTGTTCCGTCACCTGCGCACGTCACACCGCGCATGCGCAACTTACACTTCTTATTATCTCTGTGCTCATCACGCTTTTGTCTTTTACTAACTATGCAGACTTTAAGATTGGGTAAGTAGACTTTTAGGAGCTAAATAGTTATTCAGTCATTTATTGTAAATTAAGCCTAAAAAAAGAACAATTATCTTATAAATTACCAACCGCGCAGATCATACGATTTACGAGGTTAAGCTGCGTTTACCGTGGTCAGTCGATGGATGGGTGACCGTTCGTTACACATTGAGAACCCTTCGTGCCTCGGAGAGCATGTTATCAGTCGGTCCCACGTGTCATACGAATATCGATGACAGTTGTTAGGGGAAGTCAGATGTCCGAAAGTCTGACAACCGATCTAACCTTAGGATATCGGCATCGCCCAGTAACTGGGTTGCGGAGGTCTGGTGGCAGTCGCTCCGTGTAAAATACTGGTATACAGCCGTATCTGGTTAGACTGGAAGCTGAGCCTAACTTAGTTGGGAATAGGCTAGGCAGAACGTTGAACTTGTGTATCTCTAAATGACCATAACATAATTTAAATTTTGATTAATTTAATATTAAACATATTCGTAAACGTTTTATATAATTCACCTGCGCGCGTCGACGTTCGTGGTCACTGCACTCCTGCGCATTGTCTTCATTATTGAATGATTTAGTACATTAATATGACAGGGGATGTATGATATATGTATGACAACCTTTTAACATCTTTGTCAATGTCATTTTTCTTTTGTTTACCTATGTGTATTTATTGAAGCGTTCGTGTATTAAGTAGAATACATACATATTTCAGTTTATAGGTACCTATGTAATAATGTATGAGCCCTATTCACGTAGAAATCTATTTATAGAGGTTGAGAGGGTTTTCCTCATAAATCAATAAAACAAATAAAATTGTGATACAACCTATACTAATGTTATAAAGCTGAAGAGTTTGTTTGTTTGAACGCGCTAATCTCAAGCACTACTGGTTGGAATTGAAAAAATATTTTTGTGTTAGATAGTCCATTTATCGAGGAAGGTTATAGGCTATATAACATCACGCTACGACCAATAAGAGCGGAGCATAAATAAAAATGTTGCAAAAACGGAAAAAAAAATCCGTATCCGTAGATTTTTGCAAAATTTTGACGTTTCTAGTTCTTTTAATAATTAATTTATTGACAAAAACAAAACATAGGGACATAGTGGTGGTAGATATATGTGTACCATATGGTAAAAATATTTGCTCTAGTGACATTATCCAAGGAGGAAACTGAGGAATACGTTTGTGTGGACTAAATGCCGACCGCATTTCCTCTTAATATCTCGGAAAACATTCTTAAACATTTTAACATTGTCTTGTTTATATTGGTGACCCGGATTCATTGCTCCCGAGTGTATGTACAGTAGGGAAATGAAAATGTTATATACTTTAAGGTCTATTTTTGTTTGCACAGTGTAAGAAGCGAACTATTTTACCGACTACGTATTGCCAACATTATAGAAATGAAAATAAAAGTATTTTTGACAAGATATTATGGTGACATGGTGACAGACCAGTATTGTCAATTTATTTTATCATCGATTTGATTGATGTTGTGGATTTTACAACAAAACTCCTTAAATCAAAGACATTACATGTTTCTACTACGTCATATGGAGGCAAAAGGCAATTTTGATCTTTGCTACCAAATAATTAAACACATAATTTTCCATGCATTGGTCTGTTCCGTTCAACAGTTTTAAAAAGTAACATGTGCCCGCGATGTGGGAAAGGAATGAATTTGAAAACTGACGAAACTTTTTGTTCCCCTACTGTACCTACCTACATAAGTATTATTCGTACCTATAACGCCCATCGCGTCCACTCATGCCTTCACCCATACCCCAAGGTTCATTTTATAGCGTCGATAAGTGAGCGAAGGCAGTAATTACCGCTAATGGTTCCGATTGCCTGTGACAAATGGACAAACAGATGCGCCCGCGAATCTCATGTTGCGCATATATTATACCATGCATGGTCGGAAGTTTATTTTTACAAGTAGCATCGTCCTGATTGAGTGGAGGCGGAGGGACAAGGTTTTTTCTTAAGTTAGTGAAAGCAAGTATTGATGATGACTTAATATTAGTTGATGATTTTACGAATAGATTATGATGTAGGTATCTAAGTAAAAAAAAGTACGTTTAAATCATTGGAGATTACTGACTTAGATAAGGAGTATGTACAGTAGGGAAATAAATAGGTTCGTTAGTTTTCAAATTAATTCCTTTCCCACATCATGGGCACATGTTACCTTTTAAAACTGTTGAACGGAACATACCAATGCATGGAAAATTATGTTTAATTATTTGGTAGCAAAGATTAAAATTGCCTTTTGCATCCATATGACGTAGTAGTGCCATATAGTGCATTTGATTTGATTTAAGGAGTTTTGTTGTAAAAACCATTACATCAATCAATTCGATGATTAAATAAATAGACATTACTAGTGGTTGTCATCATGTCAACATTATAATTTTTAATATCCTGTCAAACAATACTTGTATTTTCATTTCTATAATGTTGGCAATACGTAGTCGGTAATTATTTTTTTTTTACTGTGCAAGCAAAAATAGTCCTAAAGGTGTATAAAATTTTCTTTCCCTACTATACAGACGTAGCTTGGCGGACATGAAAAAACTAAAGGCACCTGGAGGGGCAGTACCTTAAATATTAAATATAGCAAGTTTTACTCAAAGGAGATGGGGGTATTTTTTAAATCTAGAATATCTTGCTTTAAGGATGTCATTAAAACGTATTTTTTTTTAAATTTTTGAGTTTCTATAGTGGCGTCTCTTTTTTCCTCCCTGTATGTAATATCTTATTTTGAAAGAAACTCATGAATAAGTTATCTTAATATTAGTCTAGACAACATATTTTATAATTATAAAACACATAAGTAAAACATTTATAGTAAGTATAAGAATTTACATACAGATTACGATAAAGAAATTAATAGTTTGAGCTTCTGCATTTATTATAGATAATATTGTTCAACCATACATTTATCTTAATAAACTAATATTGATAGACTGCCTTGTTGGTCTAGTGGTGGCAAGCGCGACTGCTAATTGTGAGGTCCTGGGTTCGATCACCAGGTCGGGCAAAGTGATATTCGGTTTTTCAATAATTTATTATTTTTTTAATGGCAATAGACTCGCCCCCTATTACATGGGACTTAAACATAACTGGCGAAACGAGGGTGTTACTAAAAACACCTCTGCCGTACCCTTCGGGGAATAAAAGGCGTGATGTTATGTTATGATAGACACAATACATAAATATCAGTTTTAAAACTTATACTATGGATAATTAAAATGCTAACATCACACTACCACGACAATTTGGACACTCATGGCCAAATACTCAAAGGCTACTCAATTTTAAGTTGTCGTTAAGGCTCGTGCTGTCACTCTCACTTTAAGGCGAAGTGACAGTGACATCATGAGCACAAAACAGATAGGTACAGAAGTCAATCTACATACAAGTGCGCTCGAGCAACGCACACATAGACACTGCTCACGGACACGATATCCCGTACTGTTTGGGACTAGAGTGCGAGTGAGTGCGAGCGCGAGTGCCATGCGCTTGAGAGAGATAGATATATAGATAGAGCGACCGCCGAGCGTAGGTATGAAAAGGGAAGTACATACATGTGATTGACTTCTGTACCTGTCTGTTTTGTGTCATGAGACTTAAGGGTTACTTAAAATTGATTAGCATTTGAGTATTTGGCCATCAGTTATCCAATTATGAAGCTCTCAATTCAATCAAATCGACACCTGCCGCGCATTAGGTCGTATGTCCAAATTTGTGATTTTTCAGGAGAGAGATTCTTAACTTCATCTTTGTCTTGATCAGCCGCAAACGATAGTGTGGGATTATTTTAGAATATAGCAATGATTGAAGGTTAAAGGGGATAATGAGGCCTTTTGATTGAATTAAAAACTCATATTTTCGTAAAAATAGGCAAAAATAAAACTTACGACCTTATTCTTGCTGTCGCAAAGTCGTATCTATTTGTTACGATCTTATACTATTAAAAAGCGAACGAATACAGCACGAATAAGGTCGTATGTCAGACATAAGACTTTATGCTGCGTACAGATTTTTTAAATACGATAATATCGACCGCGCATAAAATCACAACTTTCATGTTTGGACGTTTTGCGTCGGACGTATTTCAAATTATTAACTTACGAAAATAGTGATGAAAATCATTATATACTTAAAAACAATTTACTAACACGATTGGGATAAACATGCAAATCATGATAGTAAATTAAAGTAAGAAATAAACTTACCATTTTGTCAACGTTCATTAGCCGTTATTTTCACGTTCGAATCATTTTGGTTATTTAAAGCTAATTTTAAATCTTTGATGACCGTACATTACTCATAGTACTAGTATCTAATAAAAACAAAACAGTAAAATACAAAACACACACAGTTTCTTGTTTTTTTTAGATTTTCAAACTCCAAAGTAATATTTTGTACTGTTTACATCTTACGACGTCGGTACTGTGCCGTGATTAGCCGGTGCGCGGTCCAATAGTTCAACGTAAATCGTCGCAACTGTTGACACGACCATATGCGCGGGAATTTAAACATGATAAGACTATTACCGGGTAAGAATCTTGGTATTTAATGTAAATATGAAAATATTGTTTTCAAGGATGTGTAGTATTTCTATAATAATGAACTGTAGTACTAAAATCTCATTTTACCAAAAAAACGTGTTACGACTTTTTGCGTGGGAGGTATCGAAATAAGCTCAACACACACAATTAGTCAATTACTGTCCCACTGCTGGGCACGGGCCTCTTCTCAGAACGAGAAAGGTTCAAGCCTTAGTCCACCACGCTGGCCTGGAGCAGGTTAGCAGACTACACACACTATCGAGAACTTTATGGAGCCCTCTAAGTGTGAAGGTTTCCTCACGATGTTTTTCCTTCACCGTTAACGCAAGTGATAATCAAATTCTGATCCGCACGTGAATTCGTAAAGTCAGAGGTAAGGGCCGGGATTGAATTCGGATCCTCCTGCATGGAAGGCAAACGTTCAACCGCTAGGCTATCACTGCTTAATGAACTCTTCTTCCACCTAGCCTTTTTCCAACTATGTTGGGAAAAGGTCAGCTTCCAGTCTAACCAGATGCGACTGAATACCAGTATTTTACACGGAGCGACTGCCATCAGATCTCCGCAACCCAATAACTGGCAATGCCGATATCCTAAAGTTAGACCGGTTGTCAGACTTTCAGGCTTCTGATTACCAGTAACGACTGTAATAGATATTCGTATGACACCCAAAACCGACAGTTTAACGTGCTCCCCGATGCACGGAGGAGGTCGATGTGTGACGTATGGTCACCCATCCCCGGACTGACCGTGGCAAGCGCAGCTTAACCTTGCAAATCATATGACCCGGAGGTTGTTAATTAGCCATGAGCCCCTGCTTGATAAACTCTATTCGTCATAAATGTACGATAGGCTTTTGTCATTCTCAGATATTCAAATGTTGCAATCGCTTTGTATCTTGGAGGTATATGTGGAGTATAAGTACTTATGCAAAAAAATACCTACACATTAAGAGTCATAAACACAATACATACACCAACACCTTGCACTGTGGTATTTTAACTATAAAATCACATCCACACAGCAACATAACCTCAAGAATAAAATTTTAATATAAAACGTCTCAAAAGGCCGCGTCCTCGAATCCCGGAATCCGGGATTATTTTGTTTTGTTCTTTTTACTCAGATGTGGTTGTTTGAACTCAATATGTGGTTGCTCATTTAGTGGCTGGGATTAACAATAAAAACGAAATTTGATCATTGCGGCCGACGCTACGGTGATCTGTTAAGGGGATGTTTGTGTGGGTCGCATTATAATTTTCCTTTGGAATGCAGTAAATAAGTAAGAGATGGATAAACTTGATCTTCTTATCTGATGTTCAGATTTTTGTTCTTCTTATCATATTAAGCAGTGATAGCCTAGTGGTTGAACGTTTGCCTTCCATGCAGGAGGGTCTGAATTCGATCCCAGCCCGTACTTCTGACTTTTTCAATTCATGTGCAGATCAGAATTTGATTATCACTTGCGTTAACGGTGAAGAAAAACACCGTAAGGAAACCTGCACACCTGAGAAGGCTTCATAAAGTTCTCGGTGGTGTGTGTAGTCCGCCAACCCGCACCAGGCCAGCGTGGTGGAATAAGGCCTACACCCTTCCCATTATGAGAAGAGGCCCTTGTCCTGCAGTAGGACAGCAATGGGCTGATTATGTATGTATGTTATGTATCATATTATAAGGATCTGATTTCCGACTGTATCGATCGCCTCGCGTCGCGATCTTTTGCATGCTGGTCAGATTTTTTCTCTCACGCCATCTTTAACAAGATCCAGTTAGTGTATCAGATATTATGAGTCTTCAATGAGAATTATATTGTGTATATTTTTGCGATAACATAATGAGATTACTAGAGTATAGGAGAATAAGTTGTAAACTACCTACTTAATAACTTACTGAAAGCAAATCTAGGATAGGTTTAATAAGTATGAATGCGGTAAAAAGTTCAATGACAAAAAAATATTCCTTTTTTTCTTATACAAAAAGGAAAGTCTCAAACCTATTTTTATTAATATTACAAATACAATTTATAACTCCATAGTAACATAAATAGGTTTTAATATATATATCTATGTTAAGAAAACGTTCACAAAACCCGCATCTTCACCTTAACCAAGCATTTGCCGCGTTATCAGATCATCGTCCGGCCTGTCCAAGGTAAATAAATCCAATACTTTACTGCCCAGCCATTGTTATTCTCATTAACCCTTTGTCTCATTAGACCCCCGACTTCATATTCTACGTTATTTTTGTTACCGATGACAGCTCAGATTAGATCCTTTTTTTATTTTATTTTTTTCTTTATTCTTTATTCAAAAACTTTTGTCCACCATCTTTGCTTTTCTTTTTTTTTCGTCATATAAAATTTCAACCAGTCTTATAATGTTATAGTGTTTATTACTTTGATTTTTTCTTTTATTTATTATATTTTTGAATACAATGTTGTTGCTGTAAAGCCTAAATTTTATTGTTAAATTGGCATGTGCTTTTCACGACATTTGGCCGATTATAAAGTTTTAATTAAAATATGTAAATGAGTGAATGTAATGAATTGCTTTATTTAAAACCATTTTTTATTTCTTTGTTCAAAATTAAAGTTAATTGATACAAATAATGTGAACTTTAAAATCAATTAGTTGGCAATTAAGAGTTGATAAAGAATGCTTCCTGTCATGTGCGTTTTATACTTAAAATAATATGTAAGTGTTTTTGGTCACATACCTTCAATCCAGCCACTTTATGGGATTGTCAGAGGTGACCACTATTCAGCTTTCTTACAAATTTCTTATTATAAAACCGATTATATATTTTGTATAAAAAAATAAGTAGTCCAGTGGTAAACCTCCATAAGATGCCAACGCAAAAATTTCAAAGCAGTTTGTAGTAAGAAGGTAATAAAAACAGCGATAGCCTAGGGTTTGAACGCTTGCCTTACCTAGGAGGGTCTGATCTGACTTAACGGTGAAGGAAAACATCGCGAAAAAACCTGAACACCTGCGTGAGCTCCAAAACGGCTTCTCAATGGTATATCTAGTCCACCAATCTGCACAAGGCCAACGTGGTGGACTAAGGCCTAAACCATTATCATTTTGAGAAGAGACCCAGAATTGGGACTGTAATGGACTGATTATGCTAAGTGCTAGTACCTGTTAGCATTATTTTTTGGGCTCCGTACCCAAAGGGTAAAACGGGACCCTATTACTAAGACTCCGCTGTCCGTCCGTCCGTCTATCACCAGGCTGTATCTCATGAACCGTTATAGTTAGACAGTTGAAATTTTCACAGATGATGTATTTCTGTTGCCGCTATAACAACAAATACTAAAAAACAGAATAAAATAAATATTTAAGGGGGCTCCCATACAACAAACGTGATTTTTATAGATAATGGCACGGAACCCTTCGTGCGCGAGTCCGACTCGCACTTGGCCGGTTTTTTCTATCAGGTCGAAATGTCGCATACGTTGTAATGACAGACAGACACAGAACACTGTCATTCAAGGGCTAATATGTTCTGCGGCCATTTTATATAGAACTCTAAAATCGCTACGTCACCACTACGTGCCGAACTTATTGACCGCTCTGAAGTTTTGCAAATGCTTGCGCAGTATCAAAGAACGTCGGCCACGGTCCGTACATGCTATGACCTGACTATAAAGTATCGCGACCTTTGATGGGATATGGTTTAATTGGTTCACCTACTTATAATAATCCATGCTTTAAAGAATATATTTTTTAAGAAGCGGAAGAAAATATTTTTTTGCATTTATTTGTTCTTGTGGAGGTTGGAATTTGACAAGTCGAAAACTAGACAACCACAACTACAATCATGCTAATCATTGTTAGTTACGTGTTCTGTGTCACCCACAGTCCCACTTCTGTGCGAAAATAATAAACATTGATACCTAGTTTTTCTTGATGAAAATAATTATTTCAGAATTAGTGTTTGGCCGTACCTATTCAATTTACTGCGCGGGAGAAGCTTTTATAGCTACCGGGATGACAATATGTCATACGTTTCGTTCCATCTATTGGAAGCATTAAATGTACTTGATAATTTGGCCCAGTAATTGATCTAATTGTTACTAACCATTAAATAACAATATTGTAAGAATAAAAACGACACAATCAACATAATCTATAATGTTTAAAAAAAACTTGTATTTTAAAAATCGTAAACGCTTGAATGCTGATGCTAAAACCAAACGTGTACCCAGTACACGATGAAACGTATTATGGTGCGTTCAAAATTAATAAAAATGTCGTAAAAAAGTAAGGTTTTTTTAAAAATATCAATATTTTATTCCGGCTTTTAATAAATAATTGAATAGTTGTAAATTAATGCTCCTTTAATTGACTATTTTTTGGCGTATAACTCGTAACGGGTCTCATGCAAATTTGGTCAGGTCAATTATGGCCGTTGTTCTTTACCTATATATTTCGCTACTGCGCATCCACTCGCCGAACTTCAGAGCAGTCAATAAATTTGGCGCGTAAAGTAAATAACGCTTCAAAGCAGCCATGAAACAGTACAGTAGCTAATTCTCGGTAGCGAGACGTGCTTGTAAGTCAGTTTAAATGAGTTAAAAGCCATGCAGCAGGCGATTTAGTTAACATGTTTGTACAGCAATTTGGCCATCTAGTGTATTGGCTAACTTTGAGCATAATGTGAGAGGTTGGCAATACTTACCGAGTGTACGATCCTTTTGAAACATATTTTTAATACTTTTTCTGTACTGACAATTAGGTTACCTTACTACACTCGGGAGCAATGAATCCGGGTCACCAACATAAACTTTAATATCTCGGAAAACTTTGTTTAACATTTTCATATTGTTTGGTATAGGTTGGTGAACCGGATTCATTGCTCCTGAGTGTACAATTACCTATTATTATAATCCCTTTGTTAGCTATATTGTGTTCAGCTTCAAGGCTCGCGAGACGCGACTGAATATCACCTAAAAATAATCGAGTCAAATCGGCATAATGGGTACCTACCAATTATACTAATTTATAGAAAGGATAACAATAAACCCGAACATCAAAATCCGAAACTTTATTAAAACGTAACAAAAGATTAGATAGGGCTCACTTAAAGGTCGTTCACACTTATCCTTTGTCGCTTCGTCCGGCGATCCGTCAGTGTACAGATATGGATGTCATGTGTTTTATACAAGGTTGCCGCTACGCTTTAATTGATTAAAGCTCGTTGGGAAAACTATGGAGCAGCTGTATAAATACAATTATTATAATTAGGTACTTATTCGCTTTTATAATTTTTTGTTATGTCAGTTTAGTTTACATAATCAGGTGTATTATTTTTACAGGTGATACTTTCTTCAGTGAGGTAGGTAAGTGATAATGATTTTTTTTTACAAAATTGCGGTCGAAATTTTATGAATGTGATTTTTGCTCATACACAAATATGATCAAGAAAATAATAAAATATGTATGGTGTAATGAGGAGTATTAAAAAACAATTATTTGTAACGTTAAAAGTGAAAACTTAATAATTTCATAAGTAGTAATCCAAAGTTCAACATAGCGTGCGTACCTGCTTACTCAATTAATTTATTAAGTGACGACTCCACCCCGTTTCTGTGCGGCGACAAAGTTTGACAATGGCCGCGGCGAGCTTAAAGGGCTGACGAACAGGTGTAGTCGCGCCGACCGGAGCTCTCTTGCGTCTTCCATCGTCCGCTATGCAAGAGATAAGAGGATGCTGATTAGTGCATACTAAGTTATTTTTACACTTATCCTAGGTTTATCCTAGATACGGAGTAGGATTAGAATGGACAAGCCTATTGAAGTTAATGTTAGTGTTGTTTTTATAATACTGTAAGGTAAAAATACAGTAGTGTTGTTTTTTGTCACTAGGTCTTAATTGATGTTTTTATAATTGGTTTTCTTTCTTGTGTCGCAGAATAAAAGTTATTTATTTTTTACTTTCTTTTTTTTTCTTCTTTCTATTATTATATTTGATGAATGATGAGGATCTTAAGTAAAAATTCTTCTTTACTTTTAGTATTTTATTATTGGTGCGATCTATTTCGAGGATTATACTCTGGAGATGACTTGTACTGGCTAATGATATCAGATAACTTGAAATAGATAAATAATTGAACCAAAATATGTAGGTATATTTTAAAGTTAGATGGAAGTTTATCTTAAGCAGCAAATCCAACGGCAATCTAAGTTGTCTTACATTAAGTTGTGAACTAGTTCTTTTTTTTTTCGGAAGGCCTTTGCAGTAATCGGATGGCTTTAAGTGTTTTACCGAACAATTGCGAGCTACGATAGGCTAAGTGAGTGTAGCTAAGGGTACTCCTTAATGGGACTCGGCTTTGGATGCTGTGGGAAATAGTGGTTCAATTTGGATCTTATGGGCTGTTTGAATATAATTTTAGCAAAATTTTCAGAAATTGTTTTCGCCAATAGTTCCTTACCCGTTTTATCCGACTGCGGCGAAGCCCAAAAGGAGGTTTATTTTTTTAACTTGTATATTGTATGTAATTAAATTTGTTTTGTTAAATTGTACAGCATGGTTGCCACTGTAACGTGTCAATCCAAATTTAAAGTACTCATAGCAAAACCAATCAAGTTTCCGAAATTCCCCCTTATTTTAAGCCTAAAAAAACCGAAAACAAAATCAGCAGTGTTAATAATATGCGTAAGTACTGTTTACTTGAAACTCGCTGACTCGTACAACTTGGGCCAAACCCTTATCGACGCGGCTTTTCAGTTAAATGCTTACACGGGGCAATAGTGCCAATTTGTTGCATATTATCTACTACGAGGGGACAGATAAACTGACAGATTGGCATGTACTTAGTGCGAGGTGGGCGGCTGGGAAAAATGCTCCTTACTTGCAAAATGAACATAATTGCACACTATTCATGTAGCATCAGTCGGTGTGTTGACTCAAAACTGACGGACATTAGCCAATTATATATATGGCTTAACCAATTGTATGGGTAAATCTGTGAATGTGAAATTGTATATGTAGGGGTGTAGAGCAGTGGTGGCCCAGTCGTAACGGCCCCGGCTTACGAGTTGTATGTCGTCGGTTCGAACCCAGCCAGGCGCATTACTTTGTGTAATTTATTTCATCACCACTGCTCTCAAAACGGTGAGGGAAAACATCGTGAGGAAACCGGCATGTCCTAGAACCAAAAATTCGAAGACATGTGACATCTACCAACCCGCACTGGGACCACGTGATGGATAACGGCCCATTCCCTCTCACAGAGAGGAGGCCTGTGTCCCAGCAGTGGGAACATTATAGGCTGATGATGACGATATGTAGGGTTCATCTTTACTGTCCATAGGTTATTTCTGTTCATCCCACAAAAGCAGTGGCGTGAGGCCGTTTTCTATGACACACGACAAAATGTGATGACATTTACGAGAGCCGGATATTTTTCTAACAGCTACTCATGAATCGACACGACATTGTGTCGTTATAAACGATTCATAGATTTTCTATAAACTATACTTAGTTTCTCTTTTTACAGGGTGTGATTAACCCTAAATTTGGCCAGGGTCGACATTCCAATCAGTTAAAAGCTATAAGATTTATAGTAGACCCTGTCATACAGGTGAAAATCTGAACTTAGCCTGACGTAGCGATAAAGTATTGATTTAAGTAACTACACTCGGGAGCAATGAATCCGGGTCACCGACATAAACAAAACAATGTTAAAATGTTAAAAAAATGTCTTCTGAGATATTAAGGTTTATGTTAGTGACCCGGATTCATTGCTCCTGAGTGTATATCAGTTGAATATACCTATATAATATTTCTTTAAACAAATAGTTTGTTTATACTAAATCGTCTGTATCGTAGTTAAAACGAGATGTCTTCGTTTTTGTAAAGACCATATTTAAAAACATTTATCATAATTGCACATGAGAGGCTCAGGTGCAATGTAATTATCATGAATATTGTTAAATTCATTACTTTATTACTTGACACGGCTGTAGATTACAATTATGTATAAAATGATATTATTTTTAATACGTAACTGTAGCTTCATCTTTGAGAGCATAAATAATGCTCTCATAAAGGTCAAAAAGAACTATCCCATCTTTTTTTTACATATAATCTAGATCTTCTTCAGATTAATTTCACTGCATCTCCTCATTAATAAACCGCTCTCATTACATCAATCAATTTGCTGTCAAAATGTAGACAGAATGCTAAACAATTATAAATTCCTGGTAGGTAGGTAATGTACAGTAGGGGAATGAAAAGCTTCGTCAGTTTTCAAATTCATTCCTTTCCCACATCGCGGGCACATGTTACCTTTTCAAACTGTTGAACGGAACAGACCAATACATGGAAAATTATGTGTTTAATTATATGGTAGCAAAGATCAAAATTGCCTTTTGCCTCCATATGACGTAGTAGTGCTATGTAGTATCTTTGATTTGATTTAAGGAATTTTGTTGTAAAATCCATGACATCAATCAATTTGATGATTAAACAAATTGACTTTACTAGTGTCTGTCATCATGTCACCATTATATTTTTTAATACTCTGTTAAAAAATAGGTACTTTCATTAATATTTTCATTTCTTATAATGTTGACAATACGTAATCGGTAAAATAGGTTGTTTCTTGCCCTGAGCAAGCAATAATAAACCGTACGGTGTATAACATTTTCCTTCCCCTACTGTATTTTAAAATATCAATTTATCGTTTACACAAACGATAATAAAATATAATAATAACGTTCGTTTTTATTTACGGCAGCAAACGGTTATTTTTAAATTCGACAATAAAACGTTACGAGATGAAGATTTCAGACGCTGATGTTACAGTTTTACAACGTTGTAAAGTTATATGCAGTTTGTACTTGAGCATTGTATTGTTAATTTTCCTTGGTCAAATAAGTAGGAATGTAAAACTGTTGATTATGAATCACCACCTTTAACGTACGGATCATACGATTTTCGAGGTTAAGCTGCGCTTGCCGCGCTCAGTCCGTGGGTGACCGTTCGTTACACATCGATCTGTGCCTCGGAGAGCACGTTAAAAATTCGGTCCCGGGTGTCATACGAATACCTATGACAGTCGTTACGGGAAGTTAGAAGCTCGAATGTCTGACAACCGGTCTAACCTTAGGATATCGGCGTTGCCCTGTAACTGGGTGGCGGAGGCCTGATGATTTCTTTTTCGATGTACTGCTTGTATATCGTCTTGTGGACCGTTTCTACGTAACCGGGCAGTTATTGGCGAGACCTGAAGGGGCAGTCGCCCCATGTAAAATACTGGTATTCAGCCGCTGGTTAGACTGGAAGCTAACCCCAACATAGTTGGGAAAAGAATATACAGAACATTTGACTATTCTTGCTGTGTGGTCTCTGGCTCAAATTAGGTTATCTTTTCTGCCGGTGTTATAGTTCTACTTGTCGGTTGTATTCGAGAGGTCTTCATGTGTAACGTACGGTCACCCATACACGGACTGACCGTGGCAAACGCATCTTAACCTTGGAAATCATATCAACGCGCGGTTGTTAATTGGCCAAGAGTACCTACTTCCAGGGCTATTCTTCAAGAATATTCAAATACAAGGTTAGTCGGAAAGGGGGTACTAAGCTGAACTGGTGTTAAATTAGCCATAATAAGGGATAACTTTTGTTCTACAACTTTCCCCAAAACTCGATAGTTTAAAAGAAATAGCTTTTCATAAATTTGGGAAAAATATACTAAAATCTATCTGTCCATAGCTATGATCAGCTGTTTCTACAATTTAGGTCATATTTGGGGTCACGGAATAGAAAATTAATTTTCTGAATTCATAAATATAGCAGGTATGATTAAAAAAAAAAGAAAAAAAACTTTATCCATGTAAATAAAAATTATCTTATTTGAAATTTTAACACTTGCTTTAAAATAGTCATCAGTGATACTTTACATGGCCCGCGGCTTAGTACCCCCTTTCCGACTAACCTTGTATAATCCGAAAATAGACTGCATTTTCCATACACTACAATTAGTAAGAAACACAAAATCACAAAACATAAGTACCCACTACGGAAATATGAAAGTCTCGATCGATACTGTCTAGTTCACGGGGTCGTAATTGTGATATGGACCGTGAGAATATTCAATTAAGCGGGCGAACTTAATTGCAACTTGATAAAGTTAAGTTGGCTCTAAGTGAACTATCTTCCGAACTAAGTTAACTGACCATTATCTTTGCCTTTGTGCTTGGTAGCTCCGTGCTCACCTAATTGGGGGTAGTAGAGTGTTAGAAACTTGTGGATGTGATTTGTCTATTAATTTCTTTATTAGATTGAAAACAATTAGCACATGTAAATGATTCTAGCGTGCTTAAAATACACTTGGAGGGCATGTTATAAATTAACATTCTACTTAGTAGCAAAAAAGCATGTCTTTTTAACAACATGTGTATTCTACAAACATCACATAACATCACGCCTGTATTCCCCGAAGGATTGGGCAGAGGGGTATAGTAAAACCCTCATTTCGCCGTTATGTTTAAGTCCTATGTAATAGGGGGCGAGCCTATTGCTATCAACCAGGCACAAATTGAAACTCAGGGCTGATACTGAGGAATTACACCGGAAAAACTCGATAACACTTTACCCGACCTGGGGATCGAACCTAGCACCTCACGATCAGCAGTCGCGCTTGCCACCACTAGACCCACAAGCAGTTATAATAAATACAATACAATATTTATTAATTCTCTCATCATCATGTTTACGGATATTGGTGAAAACAAACCAAGTTACTTTTACCGTGCGAAGATAGAAAACTGAAGTTGAACTTGCTATGTTTGGCTAAGCTTACCAACAGCTGAATTTAGCAACACTGCTAAAAGTGTACGTTTATGGTCAGATCAGCACATTAAAGGTTGGCTTTCGGTTTACGAGCTGCAGTAAGCTGTGCATTGGTTACTTTTAAGTTAACTTTTAAACTACCTCGTTGGTCTAGTGGTGGCAAGCGCGACTGTTGATCGCGAGGTGCTAGTTCGATCCCCAAGTCGGTCAGTGTTATTGGGTTTTTCCGTCTGGAATTCCTCAGTAGCTGCCTGGAGTTTAGATTTGTGCCTGGTTGATGGCAATATGCTTGACCCCTATTACATGGGATGGGACTTAAACGTAACTGCGAAATGAGGGTGTTACTATACACCTCTGCCTAACCTTCGGGGAATACAGGCGTGATTTTATGTTAAGTTTTCGAAACTGAATGAGTGGGCCGAGGAACTTCAAGCATACTCCACTAAGAAGAACATAGTCTGCTTAATTGTCGCCAATAAGATTGACAAGCATATCATTTTGGGACCCAGTGCATAATATCAGCAAGAACATTGGGTCACCCGCGCGACGGCGCAACAGTGTTCCCAAGGAGGATTGATGTCAGGCAGGCGGCCGGTCATAAAACAATAAGCCAAAACCTCTAACAACATGGATTTATGAAATACATGTTGTGCCGACCCCACCTAGTGTGGGATAAGGGCAGGAAGAAGAAGTTATTGCTCTTTAAAGTTAATCTGGTTGGCAAATTACACTTGCATACATCCCTATTGTATTACTAAATCAATTATGTGTAGGCACATACCGTTTATTTCAATATTCTACACGTTTAAAGTGAGGTTGGTCTTAGGAATATCCACGCTAGTACCGTCAGGACTACGTCCGGTGCCGTCCGGCTCTAATCGAGTTATTGTGAGCGGCACAATGCCGCAATCAGCCGAAGCCGCAGCGGCAACTGCAGGTGCTGTATTGTCGTTTATGTATGTGTAAGGTAAAGGGTAAAGTTTAGTAATTTTTAGGTCCTTTAAGTTTCTAGAAGAAAGTTCCGAGATTGGGTGACGTGATGAGTTATGGATTGACCGTAAGACTACAAAGACGGACAGTTCTTCTTCTTCTTCCTGCCCTTATCCCACACTAGGTGGGGTCGGCACAACATGTATTTCATAAATCCATGTTGGTAGAGGTTCTGGCTTATTGTTTTATGACCGGCCGCCTGCCTGACATCAACCCTTCTTGGGAATACTCGCTGCGCCGTCGCGCGGGTGATCCGTAATGTGCTTGCTGATATTATGCACTGGGTCTAACTAAGCAGGCTGTGTTCTTCTTGGTGGAGTATACTTGCAGTTCCACGACCCACTCATTCAGTTTTGCTAGGGACTTTGGTTCACATCATTGGACACATCGTAAACTAAGCGTGAGCTTCTTTGTAAAATTTTGATGTCAATGTTCTGTATCGCTCCTGTCCCACTGTATCCCAAATACTAAGCTTGACTTTACCACCGTTCACGTCCATGACTTTACATTTGTAGTCAACTCCGATTGTAGTCTCCCGTTGTGAACGCTAGGATTTACCCACACCGCACTCACCGATAAAATAATTCACAAATTATATCAATGTAAAAAAATTGCCATTAGAATTTCCTCGACTGTCAACATAAAATCGAAACTGTGTTCTGAGTAGCCTTTAGCCAACTATGTTGAGGTGAGCTTCCAGTCTAACCAGATGCGGCTGAATATTAGTTTTTTACACGGAGTGACTGCCATCAGACCTCCGCAACCCAGTTACAGGGCAATGCCGATATCCTAAGGTTAGACCGGTTGTCAGGTTTTCGGGCTTCTGACTTCCCGTAACGACTGTCATAGGTATTCGTATAACTCCCGGGACCGAATGTTTAACGTGCTCTCCAAGGCACGGAAGGGTTTTGTTGTGTAACGAACAGTCACCCATCCACAGACTGACCGCAACAATATCTTATGATCTGTGTAGTTATTAAGTAGCCACGAGCCCCCTCAAAATCGAAACTGCGTGATATACAGAAAATGTTAATGTTGTCCTAAACGAAGTTTTACATTTTTATCCCAAGAAACATAAAGTAACTAAGTACTGCGATTAAGTATATTGAGTTTTTAATTTACAGTATCGTAAAATATTTCATTGTCTAAATAAAATACCGAATATTTCGACGCTCTTCTTAATAAAAGAATCTTGGAAAAAAACTGTAGCCTCTCGACCACGACAAAATTAAAACGGTAACAAAACTTCCTTTATTTTATTACTCACATTAAATTTCAAATTGATTCATGAGCTCCACGGCAATAAGAAAGCAAATATAACGACTTCATATTATTGCCAGCGCAAAAAAATCAATTTGAAGCAAAATTCATAACTTGCAACATTGTTTTAATTGCAAAAAAGATTTTCTTATAATATTTTATACGTTGGCCGGTGGCCACCGCACGCAACAATAAGAGACAATAAAACAAACAAAAAACCGGTTGCAAAACAATGCTGGCCGCGCGGCGTTGCTTGACGTTTTTATCATTTCGTGCGGAGAACAAAAGGCTGAAGGCTTCCTGTTGAAGCTGCATCACCATTCTTGTGAGGCGACTTGTGGACGGACACACGGCCGACGGGGATGGTCAACGTTGTTGTCGCGTCAAATTTTTATTAATAAACTAGCTGCCGGGACAGACTTCGTTCTGTCAAAAAATATTGGCCTGTAGTGGGAAAAGAAAAGTGTTGTTTTTACAATTTTCCACGCAATTTTTATGTTTTTTCTCTCCATAAGAACCTTCCTTGTGCCTTATGGAAAATATATTTTAAAAAATAGGCAAATTGGTCAAGCCATTCTCAAGTTTTGCGCTTAGCAACACATTTGGCGATTCATTTTTATTGATATAGATTAATTAATTAATCATCTCCCATTGTTAATTGAAAAGAATATAGCCACAAATCAAAACTCCATCTGCTGCATGATTATGTGAGTAACGAAAAGTAATCAACATAACATCACGCCTTGTATTCCCCGAAGAGTTCGGCAGAGGTGTTTTAGTATACCCTCGTTTCGTTAGTTATGTTTAAGTGGCATGTAATAGGGGGCGAGGCTATTGCCATTAACCGGGCACAAATCCAGGCTCCAGGCTGCTACGTCTTTGTGCGACCTGGCGGTGGAACCCAGGACCCTATGCTCAGCAGTCGCGCTTGCGACCACTAGACCAATCCGTCCAAAAAGTATTTAACGCATTTATTTCTATATCCTACGGTTGTTTCAAACTTTTATGAAGGTCGCTTTTTTCAGGGGCTAGTCGTGTGCTCTCTCGGTAAATTTCGTATTCTACACCATCGTGAGTTTCTGTCTTCGGGGAATGATCTGTCCGAACTCTGTAACCCACGAAGAAACGTAAGTTTTCGAAGTACGATTTTAAATATTATTATTAATTGCTCATCTGTTTACAGAGGAGAGCCTCGTGGATAATTACCAACTACGTGGATTATAACATTCGTGAGGTTAAGTTGTGACCACTCGTTACACATCGAGACCCCTCCGTGCCTCAGAGAGCAAGTTAAAACGTCGGCCCCTGGTATCAAACGGATACCTATGACAATCGTTACGGGAAGTCAGAAGCCCGAAAGTCTGACAACAGGTCTAACCTTAGGATATCGGCATTGCCTAGTAACTGGGTTGCAGAGGTTTGACAGAAGTCGCTCCGTGTAAAATACTGGTATTCAGCTGCATCTGGTTAGACTGGAAGCTGACCCCAACATAGTTGGGAAAAAGCTACGCAGAATAAATGCTGACAGTGACAATGTGTCATGACCTATGCTTTAGGGCGACTTGCAGCTTTTACTTAAATCTTGATTTAAACTCAACTTAGCTTAGGTAAATCTCTAATCTAATCTAGGTCGGCTTAGTTGTTAAATCTCGATTTTATAGACTAACTTACATTGACATTAAAGAATTATCAAATTCTTTTTTCTCTATACGCAGAACTGATTTGCCATAACTTTCTATTTGAAAACGGAACGCCATGAATGAATGGCGAATAAATTATGGACTTAATCTCAGTTTAGTTAAATCGAATGTGAAATGTGACTGTACAAAACATGGTTAACAAGATTTAAGTTAAGCCGAGTTTAGGGAAAAATCAAGATTTAATTAAACCGAGATTTGTATCATTTTGCTGCAACTCGCCCTTAGATTGTGATAAAGACTTTTTTTCCAAAATCCTTATTCAAAACCTGATCCATCTTTGACACACTAAACCATTTTGCTGCCCAAACATACCACTCGTGTGTCCCCCAAACTCTTGTCTCGATACATTAACGTACAATAGAGGTGGACGATCTATTCATTGGCGCCACAATGCGATCTGATCGGACGATCGCGGCCGATCGCACGTGATCGCACTTGCAACGCACTGATAATAACATCACTGTAGCATGTAATTTGAATCCAGTGCCGATCGGTCGAATCTGGCTGAAGTCGGAAGATTGTGAACAAGGAATAGTTTATAGGTGTTGTAGACAATACGTTATAAGTGTACTAGGTAATAATGTAGGTAATATTATGAGGAAGGCTTTGTTTGTTAAGGGTTCGTGCGAAACTGCCTTGTTGGCATAGGGTCCTGGGTTCGATCCCCAGGTCGGGCAAAGTGTTATTCGGTTATTCCATTAGGAAGTTCTCAGTAGCAGCCTGGAGTCTGGATTTGTGCCTGGTTAATGGCAATAGGCTCGCCCCCTATTACATAGGACATAAACATAACAGGCGAAACGAGGGTGTACCTAAACACCTCTGCCACACCCTTTGGGGTATATATGGCGTGATGTTATGTTGTGTCGTACGAAACGGCTAACTTGATAATATTAGAACGGTCTCTATGGACATGATGGCAATAGACTCGCTGGACTTAAACATAACGGCGAAATGAGGGTGTTACTATACACCTCTGCCCAACCCTTCGGTGAATCCAGGCGTGATGTTATGTTGTATACCATTTGATCAAACCAAGATTAACCATAAGACAACAGTTCTTAAATCAAATTTCTTCAACACTACAAAACTTATTACCGACATTACTAGCACATAATATTGACAATAACAAAACAATGAGTGAAAAACAAATATATAGACTCGCTGGACTTAAACATAACGGCGAAATGAGGGTGTTACTATACACCTCTGCCCAACCCTTCGGTGAATCCAGGCGTGATGTTATGTTGTATACCATTTGATCAAACCAAGATTAACCATAAGACAACAGTTCTTAAATCAAATTTCTTCAACACTACAAAACTTATTACCGACATTACTAGCACATAATATTGACAATAACAAAACAATGAGTGAAAAACAAATAATCGTCAGGTATAGGGTCTCGTATTAACGAGGAGCGTTCGGAGCATTTGTCAAAAGAATAACACAATAACTGTTATGGATAACCGATAGTTTGTTGCCTAGTTAACTCTAACGAGGACGTGGTGCAACCTGCCGATAGGACGAGGGCACATCGAGCGTAAATAGATGCGAATTTCTTTATTAAAAATCTGGGATTACAGTAATTTGTCTTGATATTAAACGGTACACTGACTTTGATAACCTGTGCCTACTTATACTTTTTAATAAATTTAGTTTTTGAGAACAGAGAAATGTGCCGTTTTCTCATAAATATATTTTGTCATTATTGTTCTTTGAAAAGTGTGTGTAGGCGACGCTTAAAATTTGTACATACAGGTTGTAGACGAAATCATGTAATTCAAGAGTTCACAGGGGCACTTGATCATATACTACGGGTGGTCACCGAGGGGGGGAGGGGGGTAAAAAATTGTATAAAATGGGTCACGTAGTATGGTTACGTTCCCTTAAGTCCCATGTAATAGGGGGCCATCAACCGGACACAAATACAAACTCCGGGCTGCTACTGAGGAATTCCACACGGAGTAACCCAATAATACTGCCCGACCTGGGGATCGAACCCAGGAACTCACTTTCAACAGTCGCGCTTGCCACCACTAGACCAACGACGCAATATGTATATTAAGTGCCATGGTAAAGGCATACTATACTATACTTATTATACTCATAATAAGGTCCAGAGCCTTGTGATTTAGAAGCTACACGGTGTACCGAATAATTTTCCTCTCAGTCTAAGCTACAAAACCACTCAATCATATTCACACAAGAACAAAAAAGCTACTCATATTTAATCACAACATTTACAAACAAACCTATCCCGGTATGCCACAAGAACATCGCACGTTTACAAATGCGTGGCGACGGGGGGCCGCGACCGAAACGCGCGCATTGTTGCTCGTTACCTGCGACAAATCGCAGTCGCGACCTCGGTGTGTCGCGGCCACTAGTCAGCTAATTGTGGCTATGAGAAACAATGCAATTATTTAACGTATGGGAAACGATTATTTGCATGTCGAAAAGGGTTAGAATTTGTATTTTTTATTTTAATGTTGTACGTACATACATTGTGCAATACTATGTAAAACATGCGTGGGTATTGTTTCAATCCTGTGGAATTTCCATTTGAAGGAAAGTCGGAAGCTAAAATAATATTAGGTAGACAATTTTCAATATTATCTACGGCTTACCTATAGGTACTTTATATTGCCTATAACCGTAAAAAAATCTGACAGGCTTTTTTTTTTTTTTTTCCTAATCGACTCTTGTAGATGGTCTTGCGGACCTTTTCTACGTAACCTGGCTATTATTGGCGAGACCAGAAGGGTCTCCGAACCAATACCTACTAATCTAACTACCTAGCTAACTACGCAAAGCTAACTACAGTAACATCATGGCTATGACTATAGCAGCGACACCTCTGAGAGCGTCCCCAAGGGGGGACTCGAACTCTTAGGGTGTCGAATGCAAGAGGACTGGGAGGGATACGACAGCTTGATGAGGGCTGTATTCTCGCGTCATGGTGACTGCGCGGAGTCAGAAGGGACGACCGGCTCCGCGGCTGCGGCGGGTGAGCACGGTGGATCGGGGGCGGCGGCGGTGGGACGTCGCGAGGGGCCTCGTCGGCGAGGGCGATACGCCGGTCGGCGGCGGCGGTGTATGTGTATAGTGCTAGTCGATTTATTCGCCTCCTGGAGGAGGGTGATCTCATCATCGGGCTCTAGTAGCGCATGCCGGGGACGGCGGACTATGCTAATCTGGGAGGGTTTATAATCGGACGCGGCGGTCACGAGGGGGTTCCGATGCCTCGGGGCATGGTCGAAGTAACGCTTAGACGTGCGTTTGAGATATTGCCTTACCGTTGGCATTTTTAAATCTAAATGAAGCTGAACGTTGCGCATATACCACGGAGCGCCCGTGGCTCTGCGCAATACGCGGTTTTGCAAGATCTGGAATGCTTTAAAGCGACATGGCCTAACGTGTGCGAACACGACGCTGGCGTAGGTTAATATGGGGCGAATGCACGTCAGGTAAAGTCTCAACTTATTTCTAAGCGAGAGCTTACTGCGCGCCCTAATCATGGGGAAATCTGACAGGCGTAACCATCATGACTATAAATACCTACTGCAAAACCAAACCATGAATATTCATACAACTTCAAAATTAAAATTCAATACGCTAATAAAACTCTAATTATGTCATTTGAATTCAACCCAAAAATATCGCAAGCGAATTCGGCGAAATTAAAAAAGTCGACAAAAAAAATAAATTCGAAAAAAGAACGATAAGTTTTTAAAATCGCATTCCAGAAAACAATGTTCAGTGGACTGACGGGCCTCAAGGCGAATGCATTAACGAAGTACACCTTTGATATTAAGTGTATTATTTTTTTACTTGGTTTTTATAGGGTTCCTTTGGATGAGAGTAAAAGCGAATCTTGATTTAAAGATTGAATTTTAGGTAAATTTTTTTTTTTTTTCTGAGACTAAGTTTTTGTTAATTCCTTATTATTTTGATGTCTTATTCGTTGAAACGATAAAAACATCGATAGAGAGCTCATGTAATGATGTTCTATTGAAATCATAATAACCGATTTAACCTACATTCAAACTGATTGAATTGATGATAACCAACATAAACCCTTACAAAAAATCCTTACAAGCCTCTTTAAACTACCAACACATAAACGGAATCCCACGTTCATCCCTATCGAATACCTTGACTCAAACGATTCGTTAGTATACATTTGTCAAGCTGGGTCTACGCTAGGCGAGCCGAGTACGAGCAGAGCTGGGTAGCTCAACACAGTTGCTCGAAGCAAATCGATGTTTATACCACACTGTCTAGTATTTAAAATTAAATGAGATAAACTTATTAACATAATCAAATAACCTGTTAAATAATGAAAAAACGATAGGCACAATAAATGCAAACTAATCTTATTTGAATGAACCCTTCAGTACCTATAAGGATTTCATAGTCATGCAAAGAGAAATAACAAAACAAGAAAAAAAAGAGCCTCGTTTGTCTAGTGGTGGCAAGCGCGACTGCTGATCGTGAGGTCCTGAGTTCGTTCCCCAGGTCGGGCAAAGTTTTATTGGGTTTTTGCGTGTGGAATTTCTCAGTAGCAGCCTGGAGTTTGGATTTGTGCTCAGTTAATGACAATAGGCTCACCTCCTATTACATGGTACTTAAACATAACGGGGAAACGAGGGTGTTACTATACACCTCTGCCCAACGCTTCAGGGAATACAAGCGTGATGTGATGTAGTTAAATTAAAAGTAAGCGGAACCCAACACTCAATCTCACAGAGTAACTTGACTGAATCTTTTTGTTCCTACCTCTTTGTAACACACTGGTAGCTCTCTCAGTCGCCCGAAGCAAATCGCTGTTTATACCACACCGCCCGGTAATTTATTATTGCATTTTTTGCATTATCAATAGCCCTCTTCGACTTTTTTGCTGTATTAAAATGGCTATTGTTTATGAAAAATCGTTCGCGATTCTTATCTTGGTTGCTCGATGTTGTTTGTGCAAGTTGTGAAATTAGCTCCCGTTGTAATATTGTAGTCGTGATTTTGTAGTTTATTTTTAAACGTTTTGGTTTAACATGATGTTTATTGAGGAAACTAGAGCTTTTAGTTGTGCGGTCTTCTGCTAAGAATTGCTATTTTTATGAGGGTTCATATCATCGTCTGCCATTAGCTCTATCGCTGGACCTAAGTTCCTGTTGCATGCCACTGCCCTCGATCCTCAGCCTCTCTTCCAGTGCTCGGTGAAAGCTTAAGCCATCTCAATTCTTACCGCGAGCGTAGTAAGTTTAAGACCACGGGGAACGAAATTATTATCAGCCTAAATCATATTCCGATATAATATCATGTATCACAGGTGGGCAGACTGAAGTCAATCTACATAAAGCCCGAAAAATCAAGAGAATCGGATCTTTCTTCCTTTGTTCTGTGTAGCGTTTTCCCAACTATCTTGGGGTCAGCTTCCAGTCCAACCAGATACGGTTGAATACCAGTATTTTACACGGAGCGACTGCCATCAGACCTCCGCAATTTAGTAACTGGGCACTGCCGATATCTTAAAGGTTGACCGGTTGACAGACTTTCGGATTTGTGACTACCCGTAACGATTGTCATAGGTATTCGTATGACACCCGGGACCGACGGTTTAACGTGCTCTCCGAGGCACGGAGGAGTCTCGTGTAACGAATGGTCACCAATCCACGGACCGACCGTGGCAAGCGCAGCTTAACCTTGCAAATTATATGATCCGCGTCGTTGTTAATTAGTCACGACTCCTCTCTTCATTTCATAAATGTGAGCAGTTGGCAAAAAGCCCCGTTTTACGTCAATAATCGATAAGATTTTAGTATGAGAAGAAAATAATTAAAACATAAGAGAATCAAGATAACTAATTAAACGAATGTTTAATTCCCCTCCAAATATTATCCAAATCGACGGGCCTAAGATAAAACTTGAAATAACAGAACTCAACATCTTCCATCATGCCCAAAGTATTCTAAGTCATTAATTTGGACTTAAATGAGCACCTACTTACGGAAGCATTTAACTGCACAATACGAACTCAAAAATTTGCCATCTTTCCGTCTCGTTGCAATTTTCCCAATTTGCCAAAGATGTAAATAACAAAAAAAAAACAAATAAATTGGAAGGGAACCACGACGAATTGTTTCCATGCACCATATTTGGAAGCCGCAAAGACTTCGACAAAAGAAGTTTGTTCGGACTACTGGTCTTCACTTAAGTGACTTTTTTTGCAAAGCTTTGTAATGGTTCCGTAGGCCATCATCACATAAGTATTTCAGAGTTACCATAATATTGTAAAATTTTATGATTTTTATCGTATCGTCTGTCTAAAAATTAGTTGTCTAAACCCTTTTGTTAATTAATGCTATCTACAATTTTCCATTATGTAGTTAAGTACTTCCATGTATTGAATCATTTATGAACATAAATATTTTTGTTCAACTAATCTGGTAAAATAAAAAAATACGTATAACTCTGTAGGTACTGGAAAATACAGCACTTTCAAAACCTTTATAAAAAATACTTCACTCTTGCAAATTTTTGCTCAATCTTGATTCCTAAACTAGCAACACCTTGCATGACAGTGCCGTCATTTAGCCACTTAAAAAAAAGAAAGACAAAATACCCGCGAAAAACCGTGCATTGTCCGTTCCAAATTCAAAACGAGGAAGGAACGGGAATAATGGCGCTGGTTCTTGAAACAGGAACGTCGAGTTTTTAAAAAGGGAATCGTTTAAACGGAGGCCGTTCGCAGGTAATCACAGGCGACGTGCACCGAGAATAAGGACGTGTGTACACGGGAGATGATTTGTTTTTACTTGGGTACAAAAAAATACAAATACAATGTAATCAAACTCTATTACGTTACATTTTCGAGTGTACCTACTCGTATATAGGTCGAAATCGACCATATGCGTTCTTCCAAATCTAAATCAGATTTTTCACTATAATAATATACACTATACTAATTTAGCTTACAGTCGTATTAGAACTATTAATTCTGTGTATTCTCTTCTTGTTATATAATATTATTTGCGCATAATATAGTGCATGCAGTACTCTTCTTTAAGTAATGGGGCGCTTAGACTTAAGTTTAAAATGTACTTATTGTTAAGTAATAATAATAATAATAATTAAAACATTTATTGATATATAAACACATTTTACAAGTAAATTAAACCCACCAAACTGTGTGACAGTTTGTCGGTGGTATTTAAGTAATAGTGTACTCATTGTTGAGGAGCCAAATAAATAAATAAATACACTATATTCTAATCAATGTTACAACAAAGACTAAAGCGACGGCAATTTCAGCTTTACAATCAGCTTCAAAATTTTGCAACAGCCTATGACAAAGATAAAAAACGTGTGTGTGGTTTTAAGAAGGATCAAGGTCCGGTAAGCTTTTTTTAAGAATCAGTAATTTTGAAAGACAGCAGTCTGTCTACAAAAGACCGAACTAAGAGAATAATCTGTAAGAAGATACTGACAACCGGTCTGCCATCGTGGGGGGAAAAGAGCTGGTTTATTTCAACTAAATATTCTACGATAACTATTCTCAGCAATTTTCAGTACCACTAGTCTACGTGCAACCAATATTAAATCATCATCCTAGCCTAGCAAGTGCTTATCTTATCATAAACTATAAATAAATATAAATCAAGGCAAACACCCCACCGTGCACACGACCTGAGATCGCGTGCACCGCGATACAGGTGCGCCGACGCAGCCCGGAGCGACGCCCGCGCAAACTTCATTCATTGTTACTTACGTGCTGCATGCGCGCTGCCGATTATGTTGGTTACAATACAATTTCAGGTTCAACATTCTACGTAACGGTAGGTGACAGCCAATAATAGGGTTTGCAATATCTTTTTTTATTTTTATACTAGCAATACTTAAGTAAATTGGAGTATCGGTCACCAATCACCTTGCAGAACGTGGTATGGATATTTTCTCCCATTTTAGTAATATTTTTGTCTAGTAGTGAAATGCGTAAGGCTAAATTAAGTAGAGATTCGAAGTATGTCTATGTTTTGAGGCTCTTTACGTTGAATGAAGTATAATCGAAATCAGGGATTCCCAAACTGGGTTCCGCGGAACCGTTCCGTAGAATAGTCATCAGGGTTCCGCCAAAATTATTTATTACTAGCTGCCCGGACAGACGTCGTTCTGTCAAATGTTATTGGCCTGTAGTGGGAAAAGAAAAGTGTTGTTTTTACTATTTTCCACGCGATTTTTATATTACTTCTCTCCATAAGAACCTTCCTTGTGCCTTAAGGAATATATTAAACAAAAAATAGCCGAATTGGTCAAGCCGTTCTCAAGTTTTGCGCTTAGCAACACATTTGGCGATTCATTTTTATTCATATAGATAGATTAGCTATTAAATAATACCACTATCTAATATCACTATCTATTCAGTAGTGGGGTTCCATAAAATAAAAGGTATTTGATTGGTGTTCCGTTATCTTTAAAGTTTAGGAACCCCTGATCTAAATAATAGATACCAACACGTCACACCATATCGCCATTCTTCTATTGCGAGTAAGGAGACCGCGCAAACTTGCTTTAACGTGCTGCAAGTACTAACGATATTATAGTAACTAACAAAACAAAATCAAGTTCAGTATTAGCTACGATAGATTCAATGATGGTATCTTCTTACATTCAAGTATTTTTAGTATACATAAGGCCAATTGGTTGCCATTAACTTCGTGCTGTCACTGTCTTTTAGGCTTTATGAGACAGCGACAGCACGAGACTTACCGGCAACATAAAATTTAGTAGCGTTTGAGTATTTAATAGGTACTTAGAATTTAAAGAGTTGATTGGACTTGAAACTAAAAGGGAACATATTAAACATTGATCTCATTATAACAGGTCTGGTGAGGACCTAAATTCCTTAGAACTGTTTTACGTAACGAACGAGAATGTACCTACAGTCAACATAGAAAGAAAGTGATGATTACATAAAGTTTTAAAATAATGAATGAGAACTTGCCAATTATTATTTTTGTTAACAAATAATGATACAGTAGCGAATTCTTCAAAGGATACTATTACGAAAAAAATTGGACAAACAACAAGATCTTGATATAATTAACTTTGAAATTCCGAAGTGTGTGGAGCAGAAGTTCGTGTTATGAAAATTTTATTTATAAGTTTCTTTTGTCTGCTTTGCTAATGAAGCACGGTACCTGTAGAAATTGCTGCCTTCGTACTTTATAGTTATACCAATGAAGCACCCATTCACAAAGTACTTTCACAAACTTCCTTAACTGCAACCATTAGACCATTAACTAAGTGTGCCTACACCATAATAGTGTCCAATAAATATGCTCTGCAATCAAACTACCATCACCGGCCCAATGTCACGCTCATAAAGGAAACTATTTGTAACATAAATAAAATAATTACAGCGTCTAGACCGCTGTCGGATGCGAACCCACGTCGGTGATCAGTCACCGCACCGGCGATTAGCCCGCAAGAACACGCCGCGGCTGCTCCCGAGTGGTGATTAATGTGGTTATCACCATTAGTGCGTTTAGCGGGAGTTTATTTTGTATGAGTTTTTGAGTAACATCTTTATGATAGACTCGAGATTATGAATATATTAAAAGGCGAATAAATCGTTGTAATGAATAGTTTAATCGATTTGAGTATAGTAGGTACCCGTTTTTAGAGAAAGTTAAACAAAGAAAATCAACGACCCGAAAAGGCAAGAAACCACCTTACGTGCTTTTGAGAAATAAATGCGGCTCCCGTGTTCTCGTTTAGAGGAAATATATGTGATTAGTGTTATCGATAACTGGTAACACTGGACACTGTTGACATAGGAGGGTAACCGTCAAGATTAATCAACGTACCCGAAGTTATAAAAACAGTGGTCATTCCACGAAGAAAAGGATTCCATGTCGAACAGCTGAAGAAGTCTGACCTTTTATATGATATATTGTGAACTAGCTTCTGTAACTAATCACTAACCTAATTAAAAGTACTCTCAGTGGTGGAGTGTCTATGTTGGTTTAATTTACTTTATTAACCATGCTCCCAATCCTGACATACAGATATTGGCTATAAATGTAATGATAGATTCACCCCTACAAGTTTCTGTTGCTCGTCTTCTATATTAGATTAAAAGGTAAGTTTTTCGTTTCCTGATAACCATTTCATTTTGTAATATGTTTTACTTTTAATAATCTTTTCAGGAAGAGGAAGAGACGAAGAACAAGACATGGTTACGCACACGGCACAGGTAAGTGATGTAATAAATAATATGTAAAAAAGGGAGATTATAAAACAGTGTGTCCAGTATTTTAGTACAGTCCACCCCGGATCCGGCCACAAATTCTTAAACTGCATCACTACCCGCTCTTAGGAGCTGATTCCTATGATTTCCTTCATGGCTGATTCCTATGATTTACTGAGCGTTATTGGTTAAAATTAAGAGTCTTGTATCTTTACAAATAATGAAGCAAACACTCCATAGCTCTGCATAGTAGACCCTCCCATACTTTAGTAGCTATTACGGGTAAAATAAGCTTACGAGTCTATTTATACGCTCAGTTTAGTGCTAAAATTGCTACCATTGGTAAACAAAACGATTCGTTTTTGGACATAGGAATCGGGCATAAGTAATTAAAAATGTTGTATGACTCATTATAGAATTGACTTGTCAGTACCTACATTGCTTACGATTACCATTTCTTTCAGTCAATATTTTTGCAAAAACTGACAAATTTTTATTCCATACATGATGCATATCAAAAATACCACCTTTCCAACGAACTTACATTCCAATAACATGGTAAGTCCATCTTGTTAACACTTTCAAGTAATACTTTAAGGTACAGCTTAGTATTCAAGGCGGACGAATGATGTTAGTTAGGCTAGCGAGCTGTACAGTTAGTAGATACCACCTTTCCCTCACGTACGTACCGCTAATCGACACTGCTGGTTGCAGACACTTGATGGATTCGCTCCTCGCTTGAGATAGGTATTGTTGTTTCCCATTCTGAAAGAAAGATTAACGGCAAATGTGTATGTGTATAATCTTATGCTGTACTAGTTGCGCTCGCGTCTTCACTCACGTCAAAAATGTCCTAATATCATCATTCAGTCACAATTAAAATTAAAAATATCTCTTGTAGAACATAACCTTAATGTACTACTGTTCACCTATAATACAGAATAGCGTTATAATTTGTACCCTATAATGTGACCCGCTTTTTAACGAACATTTTTGCCAAATTTCAACAAAATCTGTTCAGTAATACGGCATGAAACTCAAACATTCAAACAGAGAAACAGACAAATTCTAAAAAGTTCTGTTTCGGTATCAGTATCGTTCCTAGTAGAAGTAACATTTGTGTTTTCAAATGTGCTCTTATGTACTGTTTTTGCTTCGTTACGATTATATTATACTAGCGGCCCGTCCCGGCTTCGCACGGGTGGACATTTTTCCCGCTTTTGCAACATTTTTAATTTATGCTCCGCTCCTATTGGTCGTAGCGTGATGTTATATAGCCTTCCTCGATAAATGGACTATCAAACAAACAAACTCTTCTGCTTTATAATATTAGTATACCTATAGATGTACAGATTTAACCATGCTTCTTGTTTTTAAACTTGCAGCTTTCTGACTTGTTGGCCCTTTGTCAAAAGATCCAGCTGTCTGCTCAGCAATGAAGCGCATGCCTTCCACCAATATAAAAAGAAGTGAGAGCGCCATTTTCTTTAATAACGTGGTAGGCAAGGTTTGTTCTTCATTTGGACACGAGCTAAAGGTTTGTTAGATTATCGTCGGCACATGTTCTCATCATCTTCTTGTTTCATTCGTAATCTCGATATATCTACCAGCATTGCTTAAAATCCTGCACAATTAAACCGAAATAACAGTGGAAATTGAACTATATTACCACACAATGTTAATTTTAACTCCTAACAAAACAGTACTTGCAAATTAATTACTATTTCAACAGCCCACAATTTGTCCATTCTATTAATTACTCCGCGAAATTAAACCCCTCGGCGAATGGATCAGATAATGCACGAAATTGAATTGTCAATAATTACGAGATACCTATAAGGTCAGGTGTACGAGCCTTGTGGCCTTTGAACACTCCTACAATAGATGTAAGATTGGACTCTAACATGCTAATTATTAGTTAGAAATATATTACGTGAATTTCGCTTTCTTCCGTATGCAGTACTGGTAACAGAAATCAATTACTCGGGTACAGTTACTTCCGTTATATATGATGGGGGCGTGAAGTTTCTAGGTAATTGAAATTTTATATTAAGAGAGGATGAGAATTTTTGGTTCTTCAAAAATTTAAAAATATTCAACTAATGTTGGGCGTGGCAGAAGAGGCATGAAAATAGAATAAATGCTGTGGAAATGCGTTCCTTGCGAAGTATGTGCGGTGTAACTTTAAATGATAGATTGAGGAATGAGATTAGACAAAGTTGCAGTTTAAAAGATGATGTCGTGACAAAAAATTAAAGGAGTATGCTTAGGTGGTTTAGTCATGTTGAGAGAATGAGTGAACGGCGATTAACAAAAGGAATTTATAAGACAGATGTCAATGGAATCGCCGGTAGAGGACGCCCTACTTGCCTTACACCTATGTTATTGGTGATGTTCTTCACAAAGGCCAGGTGCGTAGTACTCTCAACCGGCGTGCGTGTATGACAAGATGTATGGATGTGGATGAAGCGAAAGGAGTATGTAAGGATCATAGCATGTGACCTTCTATAGTTTCTGCCTACCCCCATGGGAAAAGGCGTGAGTTTATGCATGTATGTATTCAACCACTGGTGAACAGTGACAGGTAGTTTACGAGAATGTAGAGCGTCTTGTTTTGTGGGTTGAATCCTAAACTAGTTGCATTCTCTTGCTAGAGTTCTTACTTGCTCAATACCAACATCAATGGTATTTTCAATATTATAGACAGTATAAAAGCTCTTTGTAAACAGTAATTCAATACTATGATATCATAATGTTGATCTCAAATGTAGAAAATACTTTTCCTAAAATAATGTGAGTCGTAGGTGATCCAAACGTCAAGTCTCCACATTCATTTTTGTAATGCATAATTATTTTACTGTAATTTCTTACGATTTAGCCCCAATGCGGAACTTCAACCTTAGTGGAACAGTGCGTCTGCGTTGTTTCTCTTTAACCGACTTCAAAAAGGAGGAGGTTCTCTATTCGATTGGTTTTTTTATGTATGTACACCGATTACGCTGAAATTTATGATCCGATTTACGTGATTCTTCTTTAGTTTGATGCGGAATAGTTGCCATTTTTTCTACCAATCTGCTTATCGTTCGTGATTAGAAGTATCTGCGATGAAAAGCATATACCTCCTCCAACATTTTATTGTTAAACTTTTGTTTTTAAGATAGATAAGAAAATACATAAATTTGTCAACACAAATATACTCTGCGGAAAATTGCCTAAAACTAAGATTGCCTGTAGTCACTACAGAACTGGCAAGTCCAGCTAGAGCTAGTCTAGGTGACGTTGCTGTTCTATCACTAACCATAGGATAGCGTACACTTAGCCTGTGCAAATTTCCCCCTTTCCCCGCTACTGTAACATCCTGAACAGCTCTTATTGAGTCCACCTAGCACAGCACCGTTCAATCACAATCACGCGCATCATACGCGTATAATTTCTCACGCATGTTCCCACGTGCGCCGGCGCATGGATATTAAATAAAAGATGGCCGCTTCGTGTCCGCGCGGTTCTTCGTAGGGTTGTCTAATAAAGTTACTGTTTTTTTTAAATTTAATATTGGACTCACGCATTTGAGTCGGGTCGGAAATCATTTCGACAATAACAAACAAGTTGTTATTAGAGTCCATGAGTATACTGACGCTGCTCATCTTTATGACATATCCCAAATCGCTTTTAATTCGCTCACGGCAAAACATATTACTAGTGACTTCACGACAAGCCTTCGGCTTTTGTTTATATGGTTATTTATATTCAAAGAATACCTGTGTAGAGGAACGAGGTACGGTGTTCCTCCAACGAAAAGGGAGGATCCTCCAACCAGGCATTGATGGTGGGAAGTTATGTATATACTAACTCCGTGTCAGATCTTGATATCGCGATGCAGGATTTGTGACGTTTCATCTGCCAGCTGTCATTGTTGTCGCTGTAGTCTGCTAGACATTCGTCGTGTTGCGTAATTCTCATGTGGCGTGATAGATGCCGCCACACCTGCATCTCTAGCCAACAATCTGACACGTCATCTTACGAATTATAATCTTTAACATTCAAACAAATAACTAATTCAACATACAAGACAATAAAAAAGCAGCTCTCATTTGAAAGATCCCTGTTAAATATCGTTTTGATACTATTTAAGATGTATTTTAAAGAAAAGTTGTCCAATGTATAGAATGATATACTTTATGGTAACTCCTCTTGGAAGATCTCTCAAATGAAAACAGTTTATTAATACGGACCTAGGTACTTCTTCAATGACCCTGCAACAGGTCAACAGACAACCCTAGCCAATGCTAATGTCTACCGGTCGTATGATATATTGACAGCAGCGGACGGACGATACGATGCCTACACGACTTTGTGTGTGTTTGTCTGTGAGTTACTACTTAACAGGCGTGTTATTATTTTGTACTTTGATACGCTTCGGGTTTCAGCGGCAGTAGTCATGATATATGGTAGGTTTTTAAAGCGGATTGGCGAAGGTAAATGGGAGAAAAACATAGTGGTTAGTGCAGGCCTGCTGGTTGGAGTCAACTTGGAGATGTATCGATGTGTAAGCAGCTTACTTTTATTTATACAGTGGGTAACTTGTTGAACTGCCTCGTTGGTCTAGTGGTTGCAAGCGCGACTGTTGATCATGAGGTCCTGAGTTCGATCCCCAGGTCGAGAAAGTGTTATTGGGTTTTTCCGTGTGGAATTCCTCAGTAACAGACCGGAGTTTGGATTTGTGTCCGATTGTTGGCAATAGGCTCGCCCCTATTACATGGGACTTAAACATAACGGTGAAATGAGGGTGTTACTATACACCTCTGCCCAACCCTTCAGGGAATACAGGCGTGATGTTATGTATGTATGTTTAACAGTCCAGTTGACGGAAGTCTGTCTACAGTCATGAGGTTTCGTTTAAAAAAGTTTTACGTGAATATTATCCCAGAAATGTTTGTGTTTCTGGTAGAAAATTCTCAGCATTCAGAACAGTATTTATGTCTGAAGGATACACTCGACTCTTAAAACTTATACAAGTTTAGTCGGAAAGGGGGTACTAAGCCGCGGGCCACTTAAAGTATCACTGATGACTATTTTAAAGCAAGTGTTAAAATTTCAAAATTCGATAATTTTTATTTGAAAAAAATCCATACCTGCTTTAGTTATGAATTCAGAAAATTAAATTTCTAATCCGTGACCCCAAATATGACCTAAATCGTAAAAACAGCTGATCATAGCTAGGGACAGATAGATTTTAGCATATTATTTACGAAATCTTTGAATAGCTATTTCTCATAAACTATCGAGTTTTGGGGAAAGTTGTAGAACAAAAGTTATCACTTAGTACCCCCCTTTCCGAGTAACCTTGTATATAGTTACCTTACCTAATGTTCATAAAATGATGTCACTTAGTTTTTTCTCCACATCGTATACGTCTGACGTTGACTCTTGTTTTTATACTATCATGTTCAGTCTTTACTAGACACAATGATGTCATTGAATTTTAGAATAAAACCTTAAGATACTAAGCAGATAAGTGAATTCGCGTTATTAGGTTGTTAATTGATCGAATGACCGTACATTCCGTCTCTAAGCTTTTAAGATAGTATATTAAAGTTAGAGTTTTAGTAGATTAATGTGTATAGTGTTAGTTCCTCACTTTGGATCTTAAACCACCGGTAGGTTCAGTCTTACCACCTAGTTGTTTTTTTTTTTTTTTTTTTTTCCTAATCGACTCTTGTAGATGGTCTTGCGGACCTTTTCTACGTAATCGGGCTATTATTGGCGAGACCAGAAGGGTCTCCGAACCAATATCTAAACTATCTACCTAGCTAACTACGCTAACTACTGTAACATCATGACTATTATAGCAGCAACACCTCTAAGGGTGTCCCCAAGGGGGGACTCGATCCTCTTAGGGTGTTGAATGCGAGAGGACTGGGAGGGATACGACAGCTTGATGAGGGCTGCATTAACAACGGTGTGACTGCGCGGAGTCAGAAGGGACGACCGGCTCCGCGGCTGCGGCGGGTGAGCACGGTGGATCGAGGGCGGCGGCGGTGGGACGTCGCGAGGGGCCTCGTCGTCGGCGAGGGCGATACGCCGGTCGGCGGCGGCGGTGTATGTGTATTGTGCTAGTCGATTTATTCGCCTCCTGGAGGAGGGTGATATCGTCATCGGGCTCTAGTAGCGCATGCCTGGGACGGCGTACTAAACTGATTTGGGAGGGTCTATAATCGGACGCGGCGGTCACTAGAAGGTTCCGGTGCCTCGGGGCATTATCGAAATAACGCTTAGACGTGCGTTTGAGGTTATTGCCTTACGGTTGGCATTTTTAAGTCTAAGTGGAGTCCACCTAGTTGCGTGCAGAGAACTGTTTTTAAACATATTTTTCAATATTATCTATCTTTTTATATCGTGTTTTTTCTACAACGTGTTATGTAGGTATAATTCCCCATGAAAAATGTAAATAATCAAGTATTCTTCTCTTCTTCTTCTCTCGGAGGAAATTAGGTAAGAATGTAAATAACTTTCTGGGTAGTCTACTCTTTAGTTTTATGTTTTCAGGGTTGCGTTTCAATGATGATTATTTCATGTTTTATCTACATTCTGTTTTTTATGGGTCATACTACGGTTTTCCAATATTGCCAATAGACTCTTTACAAAAGACCTTTTAACCCCCTTTCGGCTTTAGGGGTATTTTTGTAACACGTTGTGTATATACAAAAATATGTATATTAGGTCCATTTATTCATACACGAAATCTTTTGAGAGATACAAAAAGAAGGCATAGACACAAAAAATGCCTAAGGTTTTTTTTAAAATGTATAATTTAAAAAGTCAGCCTGAGTAATAGAGATAGAGAATAGACGAGCAACGCGCCCGCGCCGTCAGGGGCGGGACATTCATAGAATCGGGAGTACCTAAAGGTTTTATGCAAAATGTCTCAAGCATAATACAATTATAATAATCGTTTCTGTGGCTTCTTTACCACCTATAGGTATCTCTTAAAATATTTCATGGATGAATAGGTGGACCTAATATAAAAAATAAGAATAAGGTTCCTTAAACTCGGATACTGAACCAGTTGATCTTAATAATACATCCATTTTACCACTGGCTTGACTTTAACAACTGACCACCACAACCTAACAGGAAAAGTAATTAGACCAGCAAATTAAAAGACGAGTATAGTATGAAACGGAATATAATAACAAATTCACACATTAATCACCTACTTTTTACATACACAACACGATGACTAACTGTACATTCAACCGAACTATTAATCTAACTGGAACGCAACAATTAAAGAACAGGTTCTGATAAAACTATAACTATTACTAACATTAATTTATTCAACAATAAGTCTTGTCACCAATCGGGCAGCCATCATTATTTCGCATTCATTTCGTCTCCGCCAATGAAGTGTCAGAACGCGCCTCCCATGGTTCTCTCAGCCAATCAGCGGATGCCATTTGAAAAACAATAGAATATAAAAAATTCCGTCACGCTCTTCTGCGCACGAGTCGGCGTTCTAATTCGTGGTAATTTAACTCGTAGTCGTACGGTATTCGTTGGATTTTATCAGTGAAATAAGTTTTTCTAGTTTGCAATTAGATACATTTAGAATCTAAGTTTTAATTTTCAAATAATTTATGTTAATTAATATGATTTAAGTTGGCCTGTAACGTCATTATCAATGACCATTTAGGTAGCTATTACATAAAACTTACAACATTTTTGTGTTTTTTTTTTAAAGCAGTCTCTCTTCTCCTCAGATTGCTGATCGTAACTTAGGATTTGGTTAAACCATGTCGATGCGTAGCAGTATTTACTTGGAGGGTAGGAAACCTAGGAAGTTTGAAACCTACACCACCCCTACCAGGCATTGTTGATAGGTCATATTCCCTTGAAATGGCCACTGCAGTAATCGATACATGAGGACTCATAATTACTAAACGAAAAAAAGCGGGCTTCTAAAAAATGTACCTACCTACAAAACATAGACGTAACTTCTAATTAATGTTACTGCGAGTTCTGCTGATCTCTTATTCCAAAAGATGAAACAGTTTAAACATTAAAATCAACAGTTCCTCAACCCTAGTGTGGGTTTTTTGGTTAACTACTGTAGTTGTGTCATTCCAAAAAATTATAAAAACTTAGGCAGCGCCTCTAGCGGTTAATAGTGTGACCAAAAAATATGAGTGCGAGTGGTTTGATACTTTAGAATACTGGTAGTGTTGGTGACATTTTATACAGTTCATATAATAGGCAAGCATACTACTAGGTTATTCGGAAAGGGGGTACTAAGCCGGAAGGGTGCTAAAATACTCACAGTAATGGATAACTTTTGTTCTACAACTTTCCCCAAAAGTCATTAGTTTAAGAGAAATAGTTGTTCAAAGATTTCATAAAATATACGCTAAATTCTATGTATCCTCTGCTATGATCAGCTGTGTTTATATATTGCAATCACGGATCAAAACATCAATTTTCTAAATTCGTGTCTAAAGCAGGGATGAAGAATTTTTGAAGAAACTAAAATAAAAATTACTTTGTATGTATTTTTTTTATCAAACTTTGAAATTTTAACACTTTCTTTAAAACTCAGTGACAAATTAGGTGGCCCGCGGCTTAGTACCTCCTTTCCGACTAACCTTGTATAAAAACTAAAGAACGCCACTCTTTGATTTCTAAGGTGAAAGGCAACATGGATTTAAACAGAATAATCCACACCCCGAAGTACATAGGTCAAAAATTAAGGTTGGTTTTCCATCTGCTCCGATTTTCGGTATCTCGGTTCACTCGTACAAAGCGATGGCGAAATAGATCGGACTGTCAAGCACAGAATTAACACAGGGTGAATGAAATGGCGGCAGGTCACGGGAACAACCTGCGGCTCGCGTATTCCCCTTACACTTAAGGGGAAGATCTATAAAACCATGGTTAGACCTGCTCTCTTGTATGGATCGGAATGTTGGGCCACAAAAAGGATAAATGAAAGGCAATTGCATGCAGCGAAGATGAGGAGCCTGAAAGTGGCGCCGGTGACTGAGAAGTTGTGTGAAAACCGGATGTCATGGTATGGGCATGTGATGCGGAGGAACAAGGAACACGTCGTGAGGAAAGTTTTGAGTATGAATGTGGATGGTTATAAGAGTAGAAGAAGACCAAAGATACGGTGGATGGATAGTGTGAAAGATGAGATGACGGCTAATAGAGATGTATGGAAGAAGAAGACATACTGCACCGACCCCAAATAAGTTGGGATAAGGGCAGGAGGATGATGATGATGAACCATCGTGAGTGGACTCGAGTCAAATAGATCCTTCCACGTTCACAAAGTTTTGAATTAACCTTAATTGAAGATAAAAATGCGTTGTTATGGGCCGTGCGAATGCAATAATAATTAATATGACTTTTTTACTTACGTATTCTTTAAATACGTCCTGTCCTTTGAGTAGTTGACTCTATTGCGTGTGAATATATCGATACCATTGTTAAACACATTAGTTACATTGTTTACATTTACGTTTGTATAATGGAATATCCAACTGAGTACACAATCATATGCTAGTTAATGTTGCTCGGTCTTGAGTAAAATAATGGACAATTAGTCTTTTAATAAAAATAAAAAACATGTTTCGCTGTATTTGAAAAATACGATTCATAATAATATATAAACAACCTCCCATGAATAGTACACAACATTGCTAGCTTCAGCAGTTGCAACATCGGTGTACTAAACAAAGGTGAGTGACTATTATTATTTATATTGTACTACTTTTCATCTGTAGATTCATATGAACTATTCCCTATCCTGTGGTGTTTTTTCATCTGCGTATAAAGTTCCTAAACAAATTCTATACCTCAAAGACTAATCCTACATCTGTTTGAATATCGTCCCATATCCATTTTAATATTCCTTTACAAAGTCCTTGAACACCTTGTCCACCACCAGCTTAACACGTAACTATGCAAGCATTATCTCCTAAATCCTCTCCAATCCAGATTTTCTCGAGGCCATACTACTGTCACAGTGTTAGTCAAGATTACAAATGACATTAGATCAGGTATGGAATGTGGCAATCTAACGGTGCTTGGCTTGCTGGACTTTAGCAACGCATTCAATAACGTGGATTTCGATATCCTACCTGCCATATTTTGCCCTCTTAACATAATATCTCCAACGCGGATTGAGTGGTTTCGTAATTACCTGTGTGGCCGCTAACAACGTGCTTTTGCATTGAAAATATCTATAGGTATTCTTCATGATGTGATTCTTCTGTTGGTGTACCACAGGGTGGCGTTTTAACTCCATTGCTTTTCGTATTATTCATTAATTCTATCTCTCATGGACTTCTTTCTTCCTACCACCTTTATGCAGCATATCTGCAGATTTATTCTCAGACTTGCGTGGGAGAGTTCCCGGATCATCACTACAGCTGTAAATCTTTAGCCGTCAATACTGTAAACGAAGAGTTTTCTAAGACCGAATATTTAATAGATTATTTCAATTTGTTTTCCTGATCGTCCAATGGAGATAAATACCTGAATCTATCATTTACAATGTCTATGATGGTCTCAGCTGGATCCTATGCATTCGTATGAGGAGGGATCGATGACGTTTTTTTTCATAAATTCCCCTGTATTTTAATGATTCCATGCTATTCTAGATAGAGACGACATCACTAACAGTTCCCTTATAAATTGCTATGGTATTTTTGGTAATTCTATGTGGAATTTTATAATATTGTTGTGATAAATAATTGAACCCTTATTTTTAGAGCACTAAGTTTAAAAAAATATCATGCGGAATTCATTGATTTTGGCATTTATCTTGGCTGGAATAGTTATGGTGATGGCTAAACCAAAGCCGCGCAGCCAAGTTGATATTAAGGTAAGTAATACTAAACATCCAATAGGATATAAACTGTTTCTTTTTCACTAGGTATCATTAGAATCCATATGGGATTCCACAAATGAATTTTTCCCGAATTCCTAAGATACATTTGGCCGGATTCCTATGGATTCCATACGTTTATGGATTCAATATTGGTAATATTTCATGTAATAAATAGATAACTTTCTTTGGATAGTAAATAAAATGTAATGAAATGACTAATAAAATAGCATTGCGCATTTTCTGCGCAATTAACATACGCATATAAACAGTTGCGCATAATACCTATTTCAACGAGTTCAAAAGTATTGCACTCATTAACTCATGATCACATAAAGACATGCGAATTATTAAAATCGTTACGTGAAAAACAATTTATCGTTATTTGCAATAAAATCAACTTATATATCACGTTATTTATTTACAGCCTTCAAATGCGATAATAACGATTAAACTCAAGGTTCCAGGAGATAAAAGCCAAGCACATGGACTAAAAAAATTTATACATTTTATAGAAATTGACACATTCGGTGATGAGAAGTTATATGAATAAAAGGAAGAAGCACTCATCGAAGTGCAAATCAATCCAAGAGCAACTGCCTAGGGCAAGCACGTCCCATTCACCACAGTCACCCGAGCCCCATATTCTAAGAGGCATCGAGAACCAGTTGTTCGGTTTGCTTTTGAAATAGATTAAGTTATATTATACCTATGTATTAAATAAATCATGTTTTTGTTTTGGTTAAGGGTCCTTATTTAGTGATGGTATTCGCCAAGCATAATATTTATTTATATCATTAATCGATGAATACACTACAGCGGAATCCGTTTATTAGGACACCACTATAGCAACTTGCCAACAACAACTGCAATTTGACGACACGTTTGGTGCAGTGGCTGAGCGATCGGCTTCTGTGCTACGGGTTGTGGGTTCGATTCCCGCACGGATCAAATATTTGTATGGCTACAAATAGTTGTTCCGGGTCTGGATGTTTGTGCGTGTGAAGATTTGTGTCTGTAAACGCACCAACGATACAGGAGAAATCCTAGTGTGGGGAAAAGTTTAAAAAAAAAATTGGTTTGGTTTTTATAGAAGTTGTTAAGAGAAAAGGTCGTTTATAACAACCAGACGAATTGTCTATCCGTAGAAATATAGCGACACATGTGAGTGCTTTCGTAATTACCTGTGCGGCCACTGCCAACGTATTTGCAACAACAACAACGTATTTGAACTATTCTTCATGGTGTGATTCTTCTGTTGGTGTTTTATTACAGTTTATTTTTGTTACAGGGTGGCGTTTTATTTCCGTTACTTTTCGTATTATTCATTAATTCTATCTCTCATGGACTTCTTTCTTCCTACAAGATTTATGCAGCAGATCTGCAGATTTATTCTCAGGCTCCCGCCGGAGAGTTACTGTATCATCACTACTGTAAATCTATCATCACTACTGTAAATATTTTGCCCAGATCAATGAATGGAGTATAAATGCAAGGGTTGAGGGGAACCCTTTAAAGATCCAGGTCATTGTTGTTAACACAACTCGAGAGTGATCTCTAAAATTAATTGATCACTGATTCCCCCGATACTTTTTGACGGTACCACAATACTTTCTAGAATATTTCGATTTGTTTTCCTGATCGTCCAATGAAGACAAATACCTGTCCCTCAGACAAATACCTGTGAAATATTATACTTTCAGTATTTTAATATATGTCTGGCGGTTTGAGTATTGTATGGCCTACTTTTTAGTCCTGGCTGGTAGTAATGTTGTGCGTCGGGTCGTTGAGCTCCTTAAGATAGGGTTGAGCTACACGATGGCTGATGCATGTGTGCCATCTGTTGAGACAGGTCCTCTCAAACTGCTCTGGAACTTTCCTCAAAAGGCCAGTCCAGGCGTTGCTCTGCATTGTCCTCACAATTTTTTGTTACTGAAAATATGTCTGGACTTGAAAAGAGACCTTGACCCCTGAGTTTGTTTCGGCCTTTATTCTCAGAGGTAGTCAGATAGGAAACGCCGACGACATCTAGTTTAAAAAAAAAAAAAACTAAAACAAACCGACATGTAAAAGTGATTTTTAAATATCCAATTTGCAGAATAAATAATTTCATTTCATTTCAACCAGACGAGTAGTAGTCTATCCGTAGGAATATAGCAACTAACCGCTTTTAGCAACATGAGGTGACGGTTGTACAGAAGAAAAAAGCATGCTACGCCGACCCTAAATAAAATAATGGCAAGAGGATAATGATAGCAGTATGTTTTCCTGCAAAGACAAGACCATCCGTTCTCTTTCGGAGGTCCCGCTCTCTTCATGGGTGGCTGATGTCTGATTCCTATAATTTACCGAGCGTTGTTGGTTAAAATGACAACTTTAATATTTTGATTAATAATGAAACATAGGTACCTAATACCTCATAGTCTTACATAATCGACCTTCCCAAACGTCAGTAGCTATCACAGATAAAATTTGCGTACGACTAGCGTATGAAAAAATGCTAGCATTCGTATGCAAAACGATTCGTTTTTAGCCATAGGAGCCGGGCATTTGAGAACACGTCAAGAAGATAGGCAGCAGCATACTCATATCCTATAATAACCACATACGCTACGGGTCGCGAGTTCGATTCCCCCACGGAACAAACGTTTGTATGGCCTACACATAGATGTTCCGGGTCTGGGCGTTTGTGCATGTAACCGTATCCACGATAAAGGAGAAATCCAAGTGTGGGGCAAAGATTAAAAAATTAGAAAAAAAAAAACTACTAGCTGTGTCCTCACGGCTCCGCCCGTAGCCTATGTTACTCAATGATAATGTAGCTTTCTTACGGCAAAAGAATTTTTGAAATCGGTTTAGTAGTTTTTAAGTTTATTCGTTACATACAAAAATACAAATCTTTTCTCTTTATAATATTAGTATAATCACCAATATTTTTGCCATTTTTGTAAGCGCAAAGGTCTGAGTAATACACAGAAAGGACTTCTCTTATTCCCCTCTGGCTCTCACATAAACATGACAGAACACAGTAAACTGCAGGGCGTACGGACTTTAATATGACCGTGGTAGTTAGCCAGGCGGACTGCTTAGATCCTAAAGACTTGATAGCCTAACTGCTGTACCCTCACTACCATTTTGAGGGTCATACGCCCCATGTAACAAGTGCGAAAAAATCTTAGCTCGGAATTATTCATCTTCTTCTTTTCGTATGGTTAGTGACTAACCTGGTGTCAGAGTTTATGCCGCCCATGGGCCTCTGACTTGACTTCACATGCCGTCAAGAAATATCTCTTAGGCATGCCGGTTTCCTCACGATGTTTTCCTTCACCGTTTTTAAGCAAGTAATAATTATACAATACGCACATGAATCCGAAAAGTCAGAGGTGCGTGCCTTAGGTTCGAACTCGAGGTCAGGATTATTGAAATATAATAATGAAAAAGGGATTTAAAAATTCAATAAAAATAAGTATTAAACCTGCACTGTCTACAGTCAGCATTTTACACTTCACATGCTTAGCAGCAAGAATAACTAATTCACAACCAGCCCATTACAATCGAGCCTGCATGCCTAGTAATTCCCACCATCCCTAATTGCGTACAAGCTTACGATTTGACCCGGGTATGCGGATACAGTTGACCCTGGCCCAACAAATGGCTGCAGCAGCATTTAATTCAACAAAAGCATCTGCAACACGTTCCAGAATAGAATGGGAACATGGATTCCAACACCTAAGGAGTCCTAATTAGGAGGACAACACCTACGGGACTCAAGTTCTAACGCCTAGGCGTTAAACTGTAGGGTTGGTGCTCTTGATAGGGTTAAAAGCTACTTTAAAAAAGGTATTTTTAGTCTTGTCTCTGAGAAAATGTTTTCAGAATAACCTTAAAGCCTTGGACCAAAATGTTCCCGGACATTGAGTCTACGTGACGCTGCAATGTTGTGCGGCATTTCTATGTGACGCGGGACATGTTGCAAGTCGCCGCTTCGAGAGCTGGCGCAGGTGTGTACGAGCAAATTGTATCGCGACATTGTCCCCGTGATATTTTATGTAGATGTCCCACGTCAAGTCCCGTGGCATGTTGCTCTATTTATCCTTTAATCAACCCAAAGCTTTAAACTTATACAAAGTGTTACAAAAATATCCCTAAAGCCGAAAGGCGGTTAAAAGGCCCCTTGTAAAGAGTCTATTGGTAACATTTGAAAACCGTAGTATGACCTCAAAAAAAAGGATAAAACATAAAATAATCATCGAAAACATAAAATTAAAGAGTAGACTACCCAGAACGGTATTTACATTCTTACCCAATTTCCTTCTAATTTATCTGGGTTGGCAGTTTTTTTCGGTTTAATAAATATTTTATTTTTCATATAACACGTTGTATAGACCAACACTAGAAGATCTTTAATACGTCACAATTAACTTCCGTGCAAACCGTACCCCGCCACCTTTTACGCCAGTAGCAATAGCTACTGAAGCTCTAATAAGCCCCCAATCCATTAGATTCACACACACTTTGACAAAACACACTCATTAGCCAACATTATCAGCACTGTCTCAATTTATTAGTCTAACCTATGTCCTAGGTACTTATCTCCACAGAGTGTAGTGGCTATTTGCATATAACATTTATGAGGTCTCAGCTATCAACTGACATAGTGTGGGAAAATGGGAAAATTAGCACCTTCGATATTTATTAGATTGGTTTTATTTTACTTGAACCGTTATCTGGAACATGTTCTTGTTATTTCCATCTTCAATCTTCGACTAATGTGCTATTTGATAGCAACACTCATGATAATCGCTCACGATGTTTTCCTTCATCGATAACGCAACTGAAAAGTTAGAGGTGCGGGCCGGGATCGTACTCAGATCCTCCTGGACGGAAGCTAGTTCAATCACTAGGCTATCACACTTGAGATGGCTCCACAAACTTCTCGATGGTGTGTGTAGTCTGCCAAGTTGCCAACCCACACCAGGGCAGCGTGGTGGACTAAGGCCTAATCTTTTCTCGTTTTGAGAAGAGGCCCGTGCTCTGCAATGAGAAAGTAATGGCTGTACTCATGATAATCATGAATTAAATATACCTATAGTATAAAGAAATTATGAGTATGTTTAGAGTCTCTGACGACACACTAATAGCGTTAGAACATTTCTGGCCAGGATAAATAACTCATATAATAATCTATCGCAGTTCAGGAATTGACGTGGAGTTTAAGGAGACCCTGGATATATTGTCGGTAGTTCTCCGCTCTAAGTAAAAGATCGGGGCCTGTAGTGTAGACATAGACAACGATCACTTTACAACCGATTTTGGTCGTTAAGTCATAACGATTAACTTTTAATGTCGTACTACATTATTTAATAATAAAGAAAAAGCGTGCCATAATGATCAATTTAAGATTATAACAAGTGAACTGTATGTAAAAACAGTTGTATATCCTTGTCCTTTAGGTCCTTTACGAACATTACGAACATGGGAAAATTCCGAAAATTACGAATTTCTACTAAACCAGGCAATATTTTTTGGTCTGGCAACGTATTAATGCCAGAATGTGTAACGCAATGTAACGTTATGTTGCCAGAGCAAAAAATATTGCTTGGTTTAGTAGAAATTCGTTATTTTCGGAATATTCCCATGTTTGTAATTACTCTAAAGCATGTCCGTCTTCTCGTGTTTTAAAAGTTTATCGTTATCTATGTCGAGACTATAGGCCCTTTTTTATATCGTTGGAAAATTCTCATGGAGGTCCCTCGCCCGGGGAAGGCGAGGGGGTCTGCCGGACTCTTACCGGCTTAAAACCAACGGTGTTCCTCCTCCTGACCGTTCGGCTGGGGTCACGGGATTCGCAAAAGCATACACCGAAACCCCGACAGGTCCCGGTCCGCCAACCCTCGGCGGACCTCTCCTCTGTGGGGCCTTGCCCCACATCTTCCTGAGAAGCGCGCACGGAACACAGCGCGCCACCTTCTCGGGCCTGTTACTGTTCGGGCGGCGGGTCCCCTAACCCGCCGCCCACAGGCCACACACTAAGGTGTCTGGAGGTCGTCGCATACGCCCGCCCTCCGGCGCCCGGTGCATCTGGCGCGGGAAGGGAGAAGAGCACACCGCTCCCTCTCCCTCTCCGCCACCTCCTTGGTTCCCATCACCTCCTGGCAAAAGGAAGCGATGGCGAGACTACAGACCCTAAAGACCGGTATCCCTTTCGCAATGACAGCCACTATTTAGACTCATAAATTTGCCATCCTGGAATCTATTAGACATCAAAACTCTGTCAGGCAACAACAAAACGCAGCATCTGCAAGGAAGATAAGGGAAAATTCCCATTTTATGACATAGCCTTGGCAATAATTTGTAAGTAATTAGCTGATTTACGCAGGCCTTATCTCTTAAGGTCATGACGTGGAGAAGTTTAAAAGCAATAGTATCTACTATTAAGGGCCAATTTTACCAACGTCGGATAACTTTTATTCAAGGAATAAGTGAGACGTTTTGACTTCCCAAGGAGGGTTAATGTCAGGCAGGCGGCCGGTCATAAAATAAGAAGCCAAAACCCCTAACAACATGGATTTCAGCAATACATGTGGTGCCGACCCGACGTAGTGTGGGATAAGGGCAGGAAGAAGAAGTAAGACGTTTTGACAGAATTTCAATATAAAAGCTGTCAAAACGTCAAATTTATTCCTGGGCTAAAAGTTATGCGACGTTGGTAATATTTGGGCTAAGTAAAAGTATGTACTAGAACGCTAAGTTCCTTTACGCTGTCAACCTGTCGCACGAGTGCCAGCTTGTCAATCCGATGATTATCTAGAGTTTAACAAGACAACACTATCTACTAGTTACAAAAGTTTTATTGAGTACTGTTCTTATCTTTACGGAGAACGAGTAGCACCTGTAAGAACATTTGTTTCGTGTTTTTTTGCACGTTTCACATCTATCTGCCTAGCCTTTTCCCAACTATGTTGGGGTCAGTTTCCAGTCAAACCAGATGCGACTGCATACCAGTATTTTACACGGAGCGACTGCCATCAGACCTCCGCAACTCAATCACTGGGCAGTGCCGATATTCTAAAGTTAGACCGGTTGTCAGACTTTCGGGTTTCTGACTGCCCGTAACGACTGTCATAGGTATTCGTATCACACCCGGAACCGACGGTTTAACGTACTCTCCGTGGTATGGATGGGGGCTTAATGTGTAATAAACGGTCACCTTTCCACATACTGACCGCGCCAAGCGCATCTTCACCTCGCAAATCGTATGATAGCAGTTTCACATCTAAAGTGGGCAAATTATTTTAAATGAGGATTTTCGAAATAAGTGTACACTTAAGTTGTTTAACGACTCAACTCTTACTTAGCTTGTGTTTCGTTAAGTAAACCTCAGGATCAAAGATCGCAATGCTAAATCTAAATCTAACACAATCTGGCAGCCCTAAACGGTCGAAGGCGTTGCGTGTAATTAGAGATTGTATACATTAAGCGAATACAAATAAAGCACAATGCGACGAGCAGAGCCCAGCGCAAACATTAGTCTTGCTAGAGGTCGACGAAGATTTAGCCCCGGTGTTCACTGACCGATTGCACCGACAACACCTTGCTTAATTGATCGTTAAGTAAGGGTTGCGCTGGATTTACTGTGACTGTTAAGGAAGGAGACCATACTATGAACACCTGAAAATCGAAACTTTTGGCCTTGTATATACCTATACAACATAACATCATCATCATCACGCCCTGTATTTCCCGAAGGGTTCGTTCTGGTTTTAGTACACTCTAGTTCCGCCAGTTATATTTAAGTCCCATGTAATAGGGGGCGAGCCTAATCCAGACTCCGGGCTGTTCTGAGAAATTTCTAATAAATACCACAATAACACTGCCCAACCTAGGGATCGAACCCAGGACCCCTAAGCAGTCGCGCTTGCGACCACTAGACTAATAAGGCAGTGACCTAGGCCTTGTATATTCACTTTGGAATTCTGTCTCTTTCTAAATACCCTATTATAATAGATTTCCAAACTAAATAATCTACCATCTTTTAAGGAGGGTATTTAGAAATCTTCATGGGGCTTCCTTACTTTCAAATATGTACTGTTACCTATTTTACTTCCAGTAACCTAGCAGTCTCTAAGTTCAATATTATCGCCTTAAGATTTAGACTTCTGTGAAGTTTCTTCTAACTGGTAAAGTGCTGAAATAAATAAAAGTCAATGTAAAGCCCGTTCATTTATGTCAAGTTTTCGAATATTGAGATATAAAATACCAATTTTATTTCTTTTTTGTGTTGATAACTGTGATAAGGTCGAATACTTAATGAATTTAAATTGAAAATTGATATTTACGGCCGTGTGAATTCTTAGTTTTCTTCGTCCAAAATTTATTTAGACACTATCATAAAAACTATCACAAAATTTAATTACCATCCGACATTGGCTTTTTAGTCATTAATATGCAAAACAGACTAATTAATGTGTTAAAATCTAGTATTTATATGCAAGGCAAAAATATACTTCGATTTATAACAGCTGAACACGAATATAAAGCGCTTAGTTTCAGTGTCGTAAATCAGAATCGAAACCAGATTTAAAAGTAAATGGCTGTATTTGTATATTTTTGCATCGTTTTATACATATTTTATTGCCCACAATATTTGCTAAAATAAACAAATATAGCATTGAAATGAAGAAAAATGTTTTAACTGTTACGAGTTGTGTGCTTGTTTGGTCCCCGGGGAGATCACGGCGTACCATGTGTTCTGATGCGCCGGTGATGTGGGGTGCTCTCCGCGCTTCTCAGGAGGTGGTGGGCTGGGGCCCCACAGTGGAGAGGTCCACCAGCAATTGATGGACCAAGACCTGCCGGGGTTGCGGTGCATGCTTAGGCGAATCCTTTGGACCCCGGCCGATGGTTAGAAGGAGGAACACCGTGGGTTTTTAGCTGGTAAGAGTCCGGCAGACCCCTTCACCTACCCCGAGCGAGGGAAATCCATGAGGCTTTCGCCACAAAAAAAAAGGTAAGTATACTTCTTATTTTTTTTTCTTAAATCCAAATAAATATGAGGTTAGGCGACTCATTACAACAAGAATATAAGGTCCTTTAGGGTAATTACGAATATGGGAATATTCCGAAAATTACGAATTTCTACTAACCCAGGCAATATTTTTTGATCTGGCAACGTAATAATGCCAGAATGTGTAATGCAATGTAATGTTGCCAGACCAAAAAATATTGCCTGGTTTAGTAGTAATTCGTAATTTTCGGAATATTATCATGTTCGTAATTACCCTAAAGCACTATACTATATCTTTTTAAATTAGTCACGATTACATTAATTTGAACTACCGTTAAAACTTGTACAATTAGTGGATCAATTAGTAAAACATTTTCTCGATTAGATTTCGCCTTAACTTCCATTTTGTCAGTACAATTTAACAATTAATTAAACTACGTTAATCTCGTGGTATCACCCGCCGTCTCTTCTCGCTGCAGTGGCATCGGCTACTCTAATTAACATAAACACCAAGTCTAAAGTTATTTATAACCATTGCCAATATATTTATTTAAGTAACTAGCTTTCGCATGTGGGGCCACTTGCATGAAATACGGGAGTTTGAAAATATTTTCATTGTATCGGATTTATTGACATATAGGAGAATTTCTTCAATGGTATTGGGAGAAATATAAGAGTCAAGGTTTTATTTTTGTCTGGTCAAAGCCCAGTCACCTCAAGGCGATAAACGAAATGACAACCTGAGGACTACAGGGAATCAAGTGAAATCGAATGTAAAACGTAAAGAAGGCAACTCGGCCGAACCTTATGTCCAGCTGTAGGCTGCGACAGGCTGAGGTGGCGATACTGCCATAATCACCAAACTTGATAAATAGATTAGTAATCAAAGTATCCTACATAACACATAACATCACGCCTATATTCTTAAAGGGATGGGTAGAGATGTATAGCACACCCTCATTTCGCCGTTATGTTTAAGTCCCATGTCACAGGGGGCGAGCCTACTGCCATCAACCGGGCACAAATTCATACTCCCGGCTGCCACTGAGGAATTCCACACGGAAAAACCCAAAAGCACTTTGCTCGAGCTGGGGATCGAACCCAGGACCTCAGGATCAGCAGTCACGCCTGCAACCACTAGACCAACGAGGCAGTTGCAGGCGTATCCTATTAGGGCAAATTAGACCGGTTGTCAAAATTCCGGAATTCTGACTTACGGGTAGCGTAATGGTGATCATAGTTATTCGTCAGAAAACCGTTACTGAAACTGAACGTGCTCGCTGAAGCACAGATGGGTCTGAGTTAAGTCAGGTCACCCATCCAAAAACTGACCGCGGCTGTCTATGATCTGTGGTAGCCGTTATAGTCACCAACACCACATAGTCTAGACACTGCTATTTCTTAATTATCTTAAACACGCCAGTCTATATACAGGGTGTAAACCAAATCATGTAATTCCTTCAAATCTCTTGATGTACCTACCGCTGACATAGATTAACCCTGCACGGGAAAATTTGGGATTCAAGAAAAAAGTTTACAAAATGTAAACATGTGCTCTTAACATGAGGTATTTTAGCACCCCGATCAAATTGCGCGGCTATCGCTTGCCGCGCGGTCATAACTCAGGGCGCTAAAATGCCTCACGTTAAGAACACATGTTTACTTCTTGTATTTTTTTTATTGAATCCAAATTTATCCCGTTCAGGTTTAATCTATGTCAGCAGTACATCACGAGGTTTGAAGGAATTACCTACATTATTTCGTTTACAGCCTGTATAACTTAATTCTACATAAATAGAACACATATTTCGACTAGAACAGCTACACTCGTATAAAGAACAACAGATTGCGCGAAGTAATTATTCACCAAGAGAAATTGTTAGTGAACTGATCTAGATTTTATCTCGACAACGACACAGTGTTAGTAAGTGCTTTTCAAGTTAACGTATTATCTAACTTGAGATAAGAGACAAGTATTCTCTTTTGGGTATTTTCAATGAAATATTTAGACATGCAACGACCCATTGTAATTGACCAATTTTGATGAGACATGGACACTGATGTAGGAATCAGTAAAATGATGGCCAATGTTAAATAATAATTAAGGCGCATTGACAGTTACATTTAAAAAATAACCTCATTTTTTTCGAGCGTAGACAAACACGACTATTGGCCGATTCCTATAATTTACCGAGCGTTATTGCTAAAAATTTAGACTCTGGTATCTCTATCTAACTTAAGATTAGCTTACGAGTATTATTAATATTATTAATAATATCGCTTTACAATACTTCATTCCAAACTGTAAAGTATGAGCATCATGCAGCTATTAGTGATACGCTTATAATCATATCATATTACTGCCTATTGTCTGGTAATATGAGTCTGTCATGCTCACTTAAATGTCTTGCTGATGGTGGCGTTGTTTATCCGGACGTTGAGTTCCCTATAATATGGTTGAGCTGACCGATGCGGATGTGCACGTCATGCTCGTGAACGGGTGCCGTCTGTCGGGACTGGTCAGCTCTTAACTGCTATGGCAATCATAGAAGACATATTTTTCTATTTGTTACTCTTATGTGAGTTTATTTGTTACATTAACCTGCATTATTCTCATTCTATTTCTCACACTACTGTAATGGAATTGTAATGAACTACTATTTTAAAAAGAGTATTCATGGAGTTTCTTGCCGGCTCTTCTCCATAGAACCTACCTTTTGGAACCGTGCACCTAGTCGTGACGTTTTAAAAGTGCCTGAAATCTGGTCTATTTGAAATAAAAAACTTTGACTTTGACTTTGAGTCTATAATAATGTGAAGATTGGCAATAAAAAATGCTACCATTAGTAAGTAAAACGATTTGTTTTTGTTTATAGGCACCGGGCGATGTCGCTCTATTGGACCTACTCTTACAATAAAATACAACATAAAAAAAACTAAAAATATCACTGTGAACCTCGTCGCATACCAATTTCAACAATATTGTACAATAAATTTGCTATTTCAGACAGCGGATTTATTAAAACACTGTTACAACCTCTGTTTATAAATAATTTAAAATATAAATAATTTATGTTAACACTAGCAACAATATTTTTTCCCTAATGTTTTTTTATGTAATGGCAACATTGAGGTTTTTTAGTTATTATTTATTTACCTGTGTCAACGATATGTTGTGATCTTTTGTAAAATGTATTAATAAAGTTTGTTGCTTAAAATCATTCGGCATTTTTATTATATAACCTCCAATATCCTTAAAATCTATACACTGTCAGTTTTGCTTTCGACTGTACTAATCGCCGTCTCTTTTATTCCTTTAAAAACAAAACCAAATAATCTTATTCTCACAAGACAGTAAGATCTATTAACGCCGGCGGCCATTTTACGGTAGCTGTTTGAAATCACGCGACGATAAAATGGCGATACAAGTACACCATGCCTTGCATGTATGCAAATATACCATTAGAATGAAATATATACGTACTTTTGACTTGAGCTGTAGCGGCTGAGACAATTCATGTTTTCATGAATGTTTATTCATAGTTCGATAATGTAAGTAACAAATATTAAAAGACTTAGTGCTTGAAGGGGACTTGAGGGGCTCATGGCTCTTCTGCTTCTTTTCGTGTGGTCAGTGACTAACCTGGTGTCAGAGTTTATGCCGCCCATGGGCCTCTGGCTTGGCTTCACATGTCGTCGAGAAATATCTCTTAGGCATGTCCGTTTCCTCACGATGTTTTCCTTTACCGTTTTTAAGCAAGTGATTATTATACAATACGGACATGAATCCGAAAAGTCAGAGGTGCATGCCTTGGGTTCGAATTTGAGACCTATTATGAGTTGGCAGTCCGGCGGTCACACCACTGGGCTATTACTGCCTCCGGCTTATGGCTAATTACCATACACGCGGATCATACGATTTGCGAGGTTAAGCTGCGCTTCTCGTGGATGGGTGACCGTTCGTTACACATCGAGACCCCTTTGTGCCTCGGAGAGTACGTTAAGCATTCGGTTCCGGGTGTCATACGAATACCTATGACAGTTGCTACGGGAAGTCAGAAGCCTGAAAGTCTGGCAACTGGTTTAACCTTAGGATATCGGCATTGCTCAGTAACTGGGTTGCGGAGGTCTGATGGCAGTCGCTCCGTTTAAAATAGTATTCAGCCGCATCTGTTTAGGCTGTAAGCTGACCGCAACGTAAATAGTTGGGAAAAAGTAAGCCAGAACGCTTGAATGGGACTTGCTAGAATTGAAGACCTGTCATCTGAAGAAGACAGCTGAGATAAACAAGATGAGGAAGTTTTGGGGGGCGTCGAGAGTCTTATGGTAGAATGTGTAAACGCACCCACGATCTAAAAGAAACCCTAGAAAGGAACAAAAATTCGTAAAAAAAATATTGGTGTTATAGCATGTGCAGTGATTTACGATAGGCTAAGTTGATTTATTAATGTAAGATCTGTAACAATAGCAGCTAGTAATTTCAGCACTACTAGGCCCACTGGAGCTGAAGCTACGTAATACGTATAACAAGTTTCTTTACTTGGTCTTTAGAGATATTTGACGCGTTCGTTTCGTACCGACTAATCCAAGCAAATTCTTCACGATATTCTTCGTATGATTTCGACTAGTCTTAATATTAATTAGTTGTTAAAGGTCTAATTAGATTATGTATGTGATCAGTGTTGATCAGACATTTACATAACACAACATAAAATTACGCCTTTATTCCCCAAAGGGTTGGGCAGAGATATATAGTAACACCCTCATTTCGGCGTTATTTTTAGGTCCCATGTAATAGGGGGCGAACCTGTTGCCATCAACCAGGCACAAATCAAAACTCCGGGCTACTGAGGAATTCCAACCGGAAAAACTCAATAACACTTTGTCCAACCTGGGGATCGAACCCAAGACCTCATGGTCAGCAGCCGCGTTTGCCACTACTAGAGCAACGACGCAGATGTACCTTTTTTACATTACGTTAATTGTACTTATTTACTATCAGTTTATTAAACAAATCCTATTCAAACAAATAAAATAAACCAACCAGAGACGACCGTGCGACTGTTTACAAAAACAAAACGATTTTACACGCAAACGCATCTACAATATAAATGGACACATTTTTCATAAATAAATTTAAATATCTGCTGGTATGGGTGTAAATCTCAGCGGGCGTACAGTAGCGAGGCGAGCACGCGAACTAATTAATATGGAGTAACTGTCGATTTATAGGTGTTTGCAATGGAGTTACGCGTTGTTCTAGCTGGTGACATACGGGAGATTGTTTTGAGGAGCATATTAGGTGAATCTGCTTCTGAGGAACGTGCGAAGTGAAGGATCTGGCATTAGACCGAGAAAGATGGAGATTGATACTCCGACAAACAGTTAAACTGTGGGTAAAAGGTTAAGAAGAAGAAGAGTTGAAGAAGAAGGTTGTTGGATGAATTGGGTATATAAAAGTAGAAGGAACTTATTCGTAGCATAAAATGCATGTTCAGAAGTATACCGATGTTGAACCGATCCAGTTAATCCAGGTCTTGAACGTACGATACCAAAAGTATACAGCTGTAGTTGGTTGGTGTAATTAGTACAATACAAGGTTAGACGGAAAGGGGGTACTAAGCCGCGGGCCACTTATTGTATCACTGATGATTGTTTTACAGAGTGTTAAAATTTAAAAAATCGGTTTTTTTTTTTTCCATGAAAAATTATTTTTATTTTAGTTTTTTCAAAAATTCTTCATTCCTGCTTTATTTTGAATTATTCCTGCTTCATTCTGCTTTAGTTATGAATTCAGAAAATGGAGTTTCTAATCCGTGATCCCAAATATGACCTAAATTGTAAACACAGCTGATCATAGCTATGGACAGATAGATTTTAGCATATTTTTTACGAAATCTTTGAAAAGGTATTTCTCTTAAACTATCGAGTTTTAGGGAAAGTTGTAGATCAAAAGTTATCCCTTATTATGGGTAGTGTAACCCCCTTTCGGCTTAACCCTCTTTCCGACTAACCTTGTATAAGTTATGCTGCTGATTATCTTTCTGGTACAATTAATTTCCTTTAACGGCACTTCTTATATCACGCTATATTGGGTGTTGTTAAAAATAATCTATAAAATAAGTTTTAATGTTTAAGACGACAAGAATTCAAAATTCTGTAACATCTCTCTTCATGTATCATGTCCAGGTTAATTAACACATATTCCGCGGTTACTCATAGCCCTTTTCCACTTTCTATCCACACACCTTTATTTATACTTATAAAGAGAAATGTTCTGACTGACTGATTCATCAACGCACAGCTGGAAACATGAAATTGGTACAATAGGTTCCTTTTGTGACGTAGGCATCTACTAAGAAAGGATTTTTGAAAATTCTGTATCTAATGGGGTAAAATAAGGGATGAAAGTTTGAATGAAAATTCACGCCGACGAAGAGCGCGTTCCCACTATGTCGTGACGATAAATTTATTTTTGTTCCCATTGGATCGCGACGACATTTTATCGTTTTACGGCAGTCGCTTTGACGTTTGCACATCAGTAGCATGCTACAAGACGAGACGATATTTTTATTGTGGCCAAGACAGATAGTCGTAACAACGACACATGATTTGCCGTCACGATTTCGTGACGTTTTCTTATCGTTTTACGAGTCATGCTAGCCGTTCCAATTGACTTGACAATCTATCGTCACTGCAAAAACATGTCGTGAACGACAGTTAATCGTGTCGTCTTATTTATGTGAACACCTCCACAAATACCTCCTTAAATATATAAGCCACGACACTTAAAACTACAAGACTCTGTCGTCACGACAAAGTGGGAACGCGGCCGAAGTCGCAGGCAAAGTGCTAATATAAAATATAATCGAGCGTCTCTAACAATCAAGTCAGAGAGCACGCTAGACACAATACCCTCCCGTATATACCAATAATAAAGTACGAAACGTCTCACATTACAGTGTTGTCCACACAAAACCATACACTAAGGGCTGTATACACATAGATTTCATAGATTACCATCGCGCGGTAGTTCTTGTAAGTAACCAAATACTTTTTGACGATGCCACTATGTAGATAGGTACCATATTTAGTGCTACTTTAGTGACGGCCCGTCAAGTGTCTTGGAATTATGTGTGTGATGAAGGTGTTTCTGTTATTTGTGTAGGTGTTACGTCAGTGAATCGATGACATAGATGACCTTGGGACGCCTTCAATTGGATAGACGGATAATAGTAAGAAGACTGGACTACTGGAGTAGACAGAATTCAAAAGGTAGGTAGATACAATGGAATTTTGGAAGAGATTCCAGTTCCAAAATTGGATTTATTTTTAATGTGAAATAACTACATCATTTTAATATGTTCTAAGGCAAACAGTTTCTTATTTAAAAGATGTTGATTATGAAATCCATAAAATGTTTAATAAAGAGTACATATAGATACCTACGGAGATACTTTAATTAAATTATCGTCTTCCTAATAATATTCTGGAAGGAAAAAATATATTCGCTATGAGGGTATCATGTTAAATTGGACGTCCCACGCTTTGGTGTACGTTTCTCAATTTATTGGTCTCTGGGCACTAAATGCGATCTCTACTGGGCTCGTTAGATTTTTATTTAGATATCACTTCGAGGAAAATGTTGTGTTATTTTTGTGGAAGTACTTCAGTCTTATCAATTAGATTTAAGTAGGTGTCAAATTTTCTAGTGCAAGAGGTATTCCACGATTTTTTATGTTTGTAACTAAAGTTAATAAAGAAACCGTTATCGCTAAACTTCGCTGTCTGTCTGTCTGTCCATCTGTCGGTTTTTATTTTGTTCGATAGCGTTTGGCCTTAGGAATTATAACTGCCATTCTCCTTTTTTTATCGTCGTAAAATCCTCATTGATGTCTCTCGCCCGGAGAAGGCGAGGGGTTCTGCCGGACTCTTACTAGCTAAAAACTCACGGTGTTCCTCCTTCTGACCGTCGGCCGGGGTAGCGGGATTCGAGTAAGCAGGCATCGCAACTCCGGCAGGTCTTAGTCCACCAACTGTTGGTGACCTCTCCTCTGTGGGGCTCAGCCCCACGATCTCCTAAGAGGCGCGAGGAGCACCCCTCATCGCCGGCGCACCAGAACACATGGGACGCTGTGACCACCCCGGGGACCTAACAAGCACATGGTTGCCAGACGGAGCCGTGTCTGGGCACCCTTGGTCCTCCTGCGACGGGTCAGGTTAGTGGCCCCGCCGCCAAACACTTTTTGGCCGCAGAGGATAGGGAGAGCGGCCCCCGAAACACCAACACTCCTCTCCCTCTGCGGCCCCACCGCGTCCGCCATCCGATGGTGGCGACCCCGTCAAGACCGCCGAAGGTAGGGAGAGCGGCACATCGCCACTCCTCTCCCGCCGCGGCCTCCAGCCCTCAGTCGCGATGCCCCCCATAAGACATCGCGGCCCACCTCAGTTGCGAAGTCGCCCAAGCGACACCGCCACCTACTTGGCCGCTACGTCGTCGGCTTCCTAAGACAAGCCCTGACGAGCGGCCTCTCTTCGGGTTCCTCTTTGCTTCACCAAGTAGATGACCACGGCTACTGAGCCCTCCCGCCTAGACAATGCGGGAACCCACCGGGGGGGAAATGTCGTTCTCCTAACCTTATCCAAATTTATTTGGCGGTATATCTTTTTCTTCTAAAGGTACATCTCTAACGTCTCTTTTGGCCTTATGTATCGCCTCTTTTATCCTACTTCCTCGCCTTTTCCCAACTAAGTTGGAGTCAGCTTACGTATCAGAGTTTGGACTTACTTTATAACGAAATAAGTCTTCCATACCTTGATGTTCCTATAGCTTCAAATGATTTCTTTCTTTCCTGTAAACTTGAAGTTTTTTTTAATACACTATCATTCGATGGAGCCATCGAGTGATATTTTTAAGTAGGTAAATGATACTGAAAAAAATAGTAGATGTTTGGCAAATTGTAAGTATTGATTAAATACGTCATTTACCCTATTACTATCAGCAATATCTGTAAAAAACTAGAACTGAAAAATAAATATGTTGCTTTAATTACACTCGGGAACAATGAGTCCGGATCACTGATATAAATCTTACTATCTCGGAAAACATAGTTTTGTTAATATTGGTGACCCGGATTCATTGCTCCCGAGTGTATGTAGTCTAAAATATATCTAGCGAGGTGTGTACATGGAATTAAAAATTACTATGGAGCTCCTTGGTCCTTCGATCTGTTGAAACTAACTAATTAACTATGTTACTATCCACTATCTAATCACTTTTTCTAACTAAAATCAATAACTAGTATACCGTAAAGTCATCTTCATGATTGGCTCAAAGGCACGGGCTGACTTGCTATCAAAGAGCCAAAATAGGGTACCTGCTTCGGATATTAATAAAAATAAGAGTATACTAATAGATGAAGTTATACAGAGACTCCAGTCAGCTGCATTTTCTTAAAGGAACCAAGAAAATGATGTCCGATCACACGATAGACTAGTAAGGATAAGGTGACCTATATTTTTTTTTATAGCATTGTAGATTTTGTTGTTTTTTTTTTAATGGTAAATGATTTTTATTTCCGTAAATAAATCTGTTAGAGACACTTTTACAAGTCAATGAAAAGTTTTTTAAGACTAGATGGCGCCAGCATTTCCTATCTGACTAGCTCTTAGAAGAAAAGCCGAAACAAACTCCGAGATCAAGGTCTCTTTTAAAGTTTAGACATTGTGGATTTGTTGTATAAAAAATATGCGAGTGTAACAATGTAGGGCAATGTCTGGAATGGCCTTTTGAGGAATGTGCTATGGCAGGTTTGAGTTGACCTGTCCTAACTTACTAACCGTAGATGACTGTGTCAGGTTATTAGCTAAGAATACAGGTAATGCTAATATCCTGACTCCATCTCTTGGTACGAGGTCATCAGAACAGTAACCAACATTAATCTGGAGGCATCCTAAAAAGATCATACCTACTGGGTTACTGTTTTCTCGGGTACGTTACGTTATCTGGAGCAAACTGACATTGACAATGCTTCATGGCAAGGAAGTAAGCAACGTGATCTAGAAATTATACAATACATTCTTGAAAAGACTATAAAATTAACCTATAGATAGATAGATATACTTTATTGTAAACTAACAGAAAAAACAGTAGGAATACTCATAATTAAGAACAGTACAAATGGTGGTCTTGACCTATTTCAATGATTAAGAACAACCATCGTTATGAATAGTCGGCTATATAGTCCGCACGCGAGGACTAGTTACCACCTACCAACTATGAATCGTATATAGTTCATTGTAATTGTAACATTTACTTATCAACATTTTAATTATGTTATTTATTTATTATTTCATAAGTAATATATAATCTAATTATTTATTTCCGTTTACACAATTATTATAAACTAGTACACAACTATATTCACACACATATTCACTGCTCATAGACACACACATGTTGGTTTAAGTTTACTGGCATGACCACCGAGACATCCGTAATTACGGGTCAACAGTATTTATTTTTTTATTTATTTAAGCACGCTATTTATCTATTTGGAACTGGTTTACATCAATTACGTCACTGTGGGTTCAGTAGAAAACCAGCGTCAGGCACTAGTGGTCTGACATTTATGCTGAACTGAACCTATTTGGCGCAGCCGCTAGACATACAGCTACTTTATTTATTTTTAATTTTTTGTCTCCTATGGTTTTTTTTTGTCTGTGTGTCTGACTGCTTTCGTGCCAAATAAATTTCTTTCTTTCTTTCTTTCTTCTTTCACCTGCGGTATGTGAGTGGCGAGAGGGGGGAGCAAAACAATAGACGCGCTCTGTCAGTTTGCTTTGTCTTGTCTACCACGCGCACCCCCTCCTGCCGCTCGCTTACCGCAGGCGGAGACTAGACCTCGCGAGAATGTGGATTACAAGACACAAATTTAATGATTCTGATGGGGACTTTCTGGGATCAAGTTGCTTATAAAATATCAGGACAAAAGCACATGTCATTCCCTCATTGCCCGTTCACACAGCGGATCCGTTGTTACTGGAAGTGTTGTTCACACCTATACTGACGGATCCGTTAAATAAATGATAGCTGCGTCGCATCTGGCAGGCATGATACAAGGAAAATAACGGATTGAGTGTAAATGCACCTGTACTTCTCCAAAAATGTTCATGTACGGATCCGTTTTTTATACTGTTCCGGCATCCAGTTTTTGATGACAAAACGGAACATCTAAAAATGTCGCACAAGTATTTTTTACTGGATTCGGAATACTGTCGTGTATATGAACTCGCCCATACAATTACAGGCGCCATCACCAAAATAAAAACGGAACCGTTAAATCGGGTCCTGTAAACAGTTTCTGTGTGAACTAAGTAGCTGTCAGTCTTAAATTATAAGTACTAGATACCTATCTACATAGATTGTTCCTACGTACACAAAAGTTTAATTTTAAATACCAGATGTATTTCGGTGCATCCACGTTAATCCCAACGCAGCAAGTTCATAACGGCACCGCCGGATAAAATTGCACGTAGCATAAAGGAAAGCTGGCGGATATAGAAAATCTCTCAATACCAGCCGCTGGATTCGAGCTCAAAGCTGCCGTGTCCACGTTGTAATAACTTGGATAGCAGATAGTTTTTGCTGTCTCTTGGACGTTTTACATTGATAAGTTTTGATAGTAATTTTGTTGATAGGTTTGCTTCGAGAAAATGAGCTTGAAGATATGCCAAAAGTGAGATCACTTTCATAGATGTTAACTGCTACACGTGGATATGCCGTGGCCCTCATAGCCTGTACGCCCTAAGCCGAGTTCCGACTCCCATTAGGGATCGCCCTTAGTGCTGTTGTTGCTAGTAGTCGTGATGTTAGTAGTAGTAGTAGTTAGCTTAGGTTAAGTACTTTACTCGTCCCCATTGGTTGGAGAACCTTCAGGTCTCGCCAATAACTGCCTGGTTACGTAGAAACGGTCCACAGGACCATTAACATTCAGTCAAAAAGAAAAAAAACCTCATGACCTGATGTTACGCAAGATCTTGAAAGAAAAAAAGTATAGTTACTTACTGTTTTGTATTGTAATAAAATGTATGACATTAATGTTAAAAAATGCACTTTTCTATTATAACATAACAACAACACACCATACATAAGTACAACACGCCTTGTACTCACCAAAGGGTTCGGTAGAGGTGTTTTTAGTACACCCTCGTTTCGCCAGTTATGTTGTCCCATGTAATAGGGGGCTAGTCCATTGCCATTAACTCGCCACAAATCCAGACTCCGGGCTGCTACTGAGAAATTCCTAATGGAAAACCACAAATAACACTGACTTTTATAGTGAGTATGGTTCAATTTTGGAATCAAAACAAATACAGCGTAAAAATGAATGAATCAATATCATGGTATTCATTATTCCACGTAAAAACCAACAACAATAAATAAATCCTTTCATAAAAAACAAGCACAAATAAAAGACGGAATTATACCAAACAATCAATTTCAAAGGAAAAACTGTCAAAGTGAATAGTCCCGCCGCGCCGCCGGGGAAGCAGGTAAAACACAAAATATAAAACTTCCCGCGTAACTCCCGCCAAACGAGAACAAAACATTGATTAATGACGAAATGCACTCGAAAACAAACTGTCGAACTTCTTCAAATTCGCGATACAAATGCCTTCGGTATAACCCCTCGAAAATAATGGTTTCCTTTATGGGGGCACTTACCCTAACCACCTGAAACTACCCAATCGAATTCCAACCGTATTCGTAACACTTAAATTTCAAAATCGCTTACAGAAAAAATATAGGGTAGAAGTGTTAAAAGTCGTCTCAAGATTTTCTTTTCGTACACGGTTTTGTTACTTTTTTTGTTGTCGCAGGCAAACGGAAGTAGCGTGTAGGGACGTGTGTTTCCTCCTTTTTTGTTGAGAAATTGTTTCGGTGCCATTAAGCCGTTGACAGATCGCCCACAGTGAATAATGCCCTTGAATTGTTATTGGGCTATGGGGGAGCCGCATTTGTGTGACAATGGGATGTTTAGATGTGCATTTAGCGTGTTTAAGGCGATTGATGGGTGTTCGGTGGTTTAGTGGAGATGGTAGTTTGTTTGGGATGTGTTTTTGCCATTTTCTGTGGACTAGATTGGATGTTAATAGCATGGTATGCATAGTTAAGGTTGTATGGCACAAAATAGCAACCAGTGAACTTTGGACGGTTTATTAACTTTTACGAGGTGAGGTCCTGGGGTCGATCCCCAAGTCAGGCAAAGTGTTATTGGGTTTTTCCGTGTGGAATTTCTCAGTAGCAGCCCGTAGTTTGGATCTGTTGCCCGGTTGATGGCAATAGGCTCGCCTTCTATACATGAGACTTAAACATAACGGCGAAATGAGGGTGTTATTATACACCTCTGCCCAATCCTTCGGGGAATACCGGTGTGATGTTATGTTATCTATAAAGTAAAAAGAGATGTAAAAGCATTTTTTTTTGTTGTGTTTGTTACTTTCGTGTTTCTTCCTTGAAAGTATTTGATTTACATTATCTTTTAAGTTAAACCAACGATTACTTTAACTATTTAGGTTATTAAGGAATCCACAAACTTTCCATCGAAAGTTTTTTTTTTAGAAACTGATTGTGTGTTATTTGCAATGCTACATGAATTCCCACATACATGAAAAACTAAATCTAATCTAAGTATAAACACATTTTATTCAATTAATACTTATATTTCTAAACAGCAAAATTAACTAAATCCTGTTTGAAACAGATACCTTGCAGGGCTGCCAATAATTACCAACTGTTTCTTCACGTTAACAAACTTACCACTTCATATCACAAAACGTTCTATAACCTTTATCTCTAAAGCTTAGAGTTAAAATATAATTTCTAGGGCTGTACGTTTAAGTTGGTTTCGCTGTAATGAGGAGCGGCCGTCTCATCCATCAGTCTACGCCAATTACAAGTGATCACGCGTGGTACCGCTCCTTGGCAACCCTATTTCGCGTCAACATTTTTTGTGACCGTATCGGCCGAGTTATTATCCAGTTGAAATCGTGAGTTGAAATATAAGTTAATGAAGTGTTCAGCACGACGTTTAAGAGGTTATTAGTTTCCTTTCTCTAGTTATTTCGTAAAAGGTGTGATCATAGATATTATCATAGTAATGTGAAAGTTTTAATTTTTTTACTAAGCCTGACTTAACAATCTTCTTATTATAACATAACATAATTAGCCCATTACAGTCCCAGTGCTGGGCACGGGCCTCTTCTCAGAATGAGAAGGGTTTAGGCCTTAGTACACCACGCTGGACTGGTGCGGGTTGGCAGACTACACACACCATCGAGAACTTTATGGAGCCCTCTCAGATGTGCAGGTTTCCTCACGATGTATTTCCTTCACCGTTAACGCAACTGATAATCAAATTCTGATCCGCACATGAATTCGAACAGTCAGAGGTGCGGGCCGGGATCGAACCCTGACCCTCCTGCATGGAAGGCAAGCCATCTTCTTATTATACTCCAGCCAATTTCAATGTGGATTTTTTGTAAACAAATCGTTTATAAGTAATACATTTTCATTTATCACTTGAAGGAAATTAGTTCATTATTATTTAGTGAGGTGCTCGTGACGAATTACCAGCGGCAGGGATAATACAATTTGTGAGGTTAAGCTACGCTTACCGCCGTCAGTCCGTGGATAGATGAACTTTTGTTACACATCGATGCCCGTCCGTGTCTCGGAGAGCACAACAGTCGGTCTCAGGTGTCATAAAAATATCTATGACAGTCGTTTCGAATAGTCTAGAAGCCCGAAAGTCTGACAACCAGTCTAACCTTAGAGTATCGCCATTGCCCAGTATTGGGTTGCGGCAGTGGTTGGATGGCAGTCGCTCCGTGTATAATACTGGTATTCAGCCGCATCTGGTTAGACTGGAAGCTGACCCCAACAGAGTTGGGAAAGGGCTACGCAATTTCTTTACTGGAAGGAAATTACTTTTTGTCCACAATTTGAATTTGTTATCTGCTTGTTGCTACTTCCTTGTACTTAAATTGTTAGAAATCAAACAATTAGAAACTGTAACGTCTGTGTAACTAATCTTAAAATGATAGTTTGTTTACATAAATTGCGCATCGAGTTTCGGTATAGTTAAGGCCGATATGATACCATTGAAGAGGAAACGCGGGCTGCAAAATATTAATGATATGAAAAGGATTTTAAGCGGTCTATTTCCGTCCTACCCCTCACGCAAACTTTCCCAATTGAGCGCAAAAGAGACACCCGCATTTCGGACTGATTTTCTCCTGTGCAATATTAGCGAAATCGTAATTTCGTATTTCCCTGTTTCCTTCTTCAAATCTTCTTAAGGACGACATGGACATTGAACGTGAACGTAGGGCACTGTCCGTGAGAGCAAACATGATTGCTCACAGGTTTGCCCGATGTACAAATGAGGTAAAATCACGTATGTACGCGGAGGCGCGCATCGATTGCTTCTACGCTACTCTGCGCAAGCGGTGCGCGTCAATGCTAAGCAGAGTACAGGCTAGTCGCAACAGCGTTTTGAGTTTGATAGCCAGTAGACTTGACAGTCTGTACCTACATGAATCGATGTATTAATGTTCACATAAGTATTGATGCCTCGATTCATGGGTCAGGCAGGGGGCGAGTAGACTAAGGTTGTGTTACTTACACTAGTTGTAACTTATTGTACTTACTACTAGCAAATTGGATCCTAGTTATCTTAAATAAACGTTTATTATTATTATTAAATCTGGACCGATTTTAATATGTTTTACCATCCACGAGAAATGCAGAGGTGTCACTCATATTTTTTTTTATTGTGGTATATCCATCATGGATATCTTCATCGCTCTCTTACCGGCAAAAAATCCACGGTGTTCCTCCTGACCCTTAGCCGGGGTCGCAGGATTTGCAAAAGCATACACCGCAACCCCGGCAGGGTCACTCATTACCTCAGAAAAACAAAGTAGCATTATCCAAGTCTTCTTCTTTTCGTGTGGTTAGTGACAACCTGGTGTCAGAGTTTATGCCGCCCATGGGCCTCTGACTTGGCTTCACATGCCATCGAGAAGTATCTCTCAGGCCTGCCGGTTTCCTCACGATGTTTTCCTTCACCGTTTTTAAGCAAGTGATAATTATACAATTCGCACATGAATCCGAAAAGTCAGAGGTGCGCGCCTTGGGTTTGAACTCGAGACCTATGATTTGGCAGCCCGACGGCCACACCACTAGGCTATCACTGCTATTAAATTGTTATGTTATCCAAGTTTTGTATTTTCTCACATAAATATTATTATCCGCTTAAAAGTGTTGTCGTGACGCCAGCGAGTAAGTTATAGCCACTGATTATTAAATTAATATATGGGTAGGATACAGACATAGATTATAAGCTTAGCGTAACGCGACATAGCGACAGTCACACAGTATATTAGTAAAATTTGAAAAATGATAAATTATGTTATTATTAACATAACATCACAAGCGCGACTGCTAAGCATGGGGTCCTGGGTTCGATCCCCAGGTCGGGCAAAGTGATATTGGGTTTTTCCATTAGGAATTTCTCAGTAGCAGCCCGGAGTCTGGATTTGTGACCAATTAAAGGGAATAGGCTCGCCCCCTATTACATGGGACTTAAACATAACTGGCGAAACGAGGGTGTTTCTAAAACACCTCTGCCGAATCCCTCAGGGAATACAAGGCGTGATGTTATGTTATGTAGAATAGATCTCCCATCTCAAATAACTTTATTTTGTACTTGATTAATACTTATTAAGTTAATAAAAACCAATAATTGAGGAAGTTAAACATTAATAGAGCTTCCTCTTAACTTGAACGATAATGTTCAAAATACAGGTACTTCGCGGGCCAGTAGGCAAAATTACTGAGAAAACTGTTTTAATATGTTCCCATCTCATTATTGAACTCATTAATAGTGTAACTGATTCACTATAATCATTTTTATTTCGTAGAAAGTTCGACGATCTTTCAATCAGGTCGTCGCCTACATGTCTAAGGCCTGAGCTCTCAATTGAGAACTCCCCCTTATGTGTGATTGTGATATGACTATAGAATCATCACAATATTGCAATACCATTGTTCGTGGCGAAAACATAAATAAAATTTATTAATGATGGTTATAAAATCACTTTAATTTGATACGGTCACGTAAAAAATGTAGCCGGCACAAAAAATAAAATAGAAATTATGTTCGGATACGAACATAGGATACCTGGCCTGGATTCCTGGATACCCAGGAGGCTCGGGTTCGATTCCCGGTATCAGAACCAAATCTATGTTCGTGGCGAAAACATAAATAAAATGTATTAATGATTATTATAAAATCACTTTAATTTGATACGGTCACGTAATATTTTTTAACTGAAGTAGTTACACGTTTTTATATAGAATAATTGTTCTTCTGCTAGAAGCCTTTTCTAAAATGTTGCCAGTTGTATAAAAACAATAATTAAAAAATGTAGCCGGCACAAAAATATAAAATAAAAATTATGTTCGGATACGAACAACCATTACAATCCTCGTGCTGAATTAACAATCACACAAATAAATGATGATAAATGATAAATTACTTTTATATCTGTAGATAAATCTGTTACAGACACTTTTACAAGTCAATGTAATGTTTTTTAAAGACTAGATGGCGCCGACATTTCTCATCTGACTAGCTCTTAGAAGAAAACCATTATTAATAGAACTTATTGTTCGGGACATTGCACAAATTCGCACAATTCTCTACTAAAAAACACCACTAAAATACGAGGGAACACAATATTACTGAACACAAATGACCAACAAATCCAGCGTATTCTAAAACTTACATTATTATAATATTATTTACAATAACAATTCACAAGACATATTCATTACTAAAACATTTAACAGCACATAATCAAAGCTATTAATTATATTTACGCAATTCACATAAGCAACACTGACTACAGATAGCAGTGACTAATTAATTTCCTGCCTAAGAAAGTAAATTCTTATAAGCTTAGTGCAGACCGAGGGGAATGCACACGCGTTTGTGCTGAACGCGGAGAATGCACAAGTTTGTGCAGATATGTGTGGGAAAATTTCTTTATAGTCGCACTAACATAGAAATAAACAACATGTTTATTTTTATGTTACAACTTTGGGAGCTAATAGAATTAATTGAATTGGTGCCTTTAGCGAAGTTGTGTAAAAGCCAATGAAACAAATCGGATTGATATTTCTGTGTGTGTTTCTCGGGTTGGAATTAGGCGTAATATTTCTGCAAAGGTAAGATATACAAAAGCAATAATTATACAAGGTTAGTCGGAAAGGGGTACTAAGCCGAAAGGGTGTAACACTACCCATAATAAGGGATAACTTTTGTTCTACAACTTTCCCCAAAACTCGATATTTTAAGAGAAATAGCTTTTCAAAGATTTCGTAAAAAATATGCTAAAATCTATCTGTCCATAGCTATGATCAGCTGTTTTTACAATTTAGGTCATATTTGGGGTTACGGATTAGAAAATTAATTTTCTGAATTCATAACTAAAGCAGGTATGTTTTTTTTTGAAAAAACAAAAATATTATTTTTTTGCATGCAAATAAAACTTATCGAATTTTGAAATTTTAACACTTGTTTTAAAATAGTCATCAGTAATACTTTAGGTGGCCCGCAGCTTAGTACCCCCTTTCCAACTAACCTTGTAGTACAATATACCTAACTAAGAAGTGCATCGGCAAACTTCGTAAAACCGATCACTTCCGAACTGAGTGCGACTTAAAGATCACAAATATTTGTTAGTTCTGCAGTAAAACATTATCTTTATGCTGACGCAATAAGTGTGAGTGATGCATAAATGAGCGACTGTCATTGGTTGTTTGATCAAGTTTTCCGATGAGACTTCTTAGTTTTGTAGTCTTGTACCTACTTGTGCACTGAAAACATCAAAGCTACTATGGAAACCATATGGTCCTATAGTTCGTCCGTGATTACTCAGAATCTTGCTAGATCAAGAATTGCGATATTATTTTGAATTGGCTCATGACCACGGTTTACTTTTTTAAAGCAAAACCAATCTTTAATTCATAACATAACATCACGCCTGTATTCCCCGAAGGGTTGGCCAGAGGTGTATAGTAACACTCTCATTACGCCGTTAGGGGGCGAGCCTATTGCCATCAACCGGGCACAAATCCAAACTACGGGCTGCTACTGAAAAATTCCACATGGCAAAACCCAATAACACTTTGCCCGATTTGGGGATCGAACTCAGAACCTCACCCACAGCAGTCGCGCTTGCCACCATTAGACCGATGAGGCAATCTTTAATTCAAATTTGGAAAAGGCCTTATTATGCATAAACTTTTCTGTAAAAAAAATACAATTGGTGCCTATTATCTAAACCAAGCTTTATCCGCCACACCTGTATGTATTACTCCTAATAGGAACTACATTGCCTACTTCAAATGCTAATTATGTATATATCTAGGCTAAGCTTCCTTCGCAAGTGCTTTATACGACTCTACAGGTCGGTTTTTTGAATAAAATTGCCTATAACAATGTGTAAATGACGATCAATTTGGTAACTGTTTCAATGCATAGTTGGTTTGCGAAGTTTTTAGTATAAAATATCTCTTATCTCGGTAGGTACGTACTTGGGATATGTAGGTGACAATATAAATATTGACAACGGATATTTGTGTAATTAAATTACCTTTTGAGTAGCACAAATTCCAGAGCAGCAGGTATCAATAATCATTAGATACAAAATGGCCGTTTTGTATGTAATTGCCTTGTTTTGCCGAAAAAGAATTGGCCACACCTCTCTTCTGTCAGTAGGGTAAATGTGACTCAAGGACTTATGCCCGGTTCTTATGGCCAGAAACGCATCGTTTTGCTTACTAATAGTAGCATTTTTCATTGCCAAACTTGGCATATTAATATACAAGGTTAGCCGGAAAGGGGGTACTAAGCCGCGGGCCACTTAATGTATCACTGAAGATTGTTTTAAAAAAAGTGTTAAAATTTCAAAATTCGATAAAAAAATACCATGCAAATTGATATATATTTTAGTACATTAAAAAATCTTCATCTCCGCTTTCGTTACAAATTCAGAAAACGAAGCTTCTAATCCGTGACCCCGAATATGACCTAAAATGTAAACACAGCTGATTATAGCTGGGGATAGATAGAATTTAGCGCATTTTTTATGAAATCTTTGAACAGCTATTTCTCTTAAACTAATGACTTTTGGAGAAAGATGTAGAACAAAAGTTATCCATTATTGTAGGTACTTTAACACCCTTTTGGCTTAGTACCACTTTTTTTGCCAACTAACCTTGTACAGGTACTCGCAAGCTAATGTAAAGTGCGATAATAGATAGAAAGTCTCATGTACTAGGGGGCGAGCTTATTGCCATCAACCAGGTACAAATCCAAACTCCGTACTGCTACTGAGGAATGCCACACGGAAAAACCAAATAACACTTCACCCACCCTGGATATCAAAACCAGGACATCACGATCAGCAGTCGCGCTTGCCACCACTAGACCAATAAGGCAGTTAGATTTAAACTATCACCCAATTCTTCTTCTTTTCGTGTGGTTAGTGACTAACTTGGTGTCAGAGATTTTGGCCCATGGATCTCTGACTTGGCTTCACATGCCATCAATAAATATCTCTCAAGCATGCCAGTTTCCTCACGATGTTTTCCTTCACCGTTTTTAAGCAAGTGATAATTATACAATACGCCCATGAATCCGAAAAGTCAGCGGTGCATGCATTGGGTTCGAACTCGAAACCTATGACTTGGCAGTCCGACGGTCACACCACTAGGCTATCACTGCTGTATAATGCCCAATTGATGACATGACCTTTATCTTGACTGAAACGGTGTTAGTTTCTATTTTATATACGTAGGTTAGCTAGCTAGCTAAAGTTGCGACGGCGCAATGAGTATTCCCAAGGAGGGTTGATGTCAGGCAGGCGGCCGGTCATAAAACAATAAGCCACAACCTCTAACAACATGCATTTATGAAATACATATTGTGCCGACTCCACCTAGTGTGGGATAAGGGCAGGAAGAAAAAGAAGAGGTCAGCTAGTATATGATGTGTCTAAACCCCAAACGACAAAACCGTAATTCAAAGATATTCACACATAAAACACATTAACAAATCCGATCACTAGCTATACACGCTATTCTCACGATTGCTTCTAGAATATTTTACATACAATTTATCTGTGAGTCGGAATTATAATAAATTTTGTGTGGAATCAATTCCCACGTGGTAGTGATAATGAAATCAGAAACGTCATATATCAGCTATGGTGCTCACGCATCGACCTCCGTTCCCCATAACTTTAGTGGCGTTTCAACTTTGACGGCGGGTAGCGGTTACATTAATGGGCGTTAGCGTAGCGATTATGTTGAATAGCAGGAGCCGGACTAATAGTGAGATAGAAATTCAAAAAGTTGACAATACGGTTGTTGACCACTTTAAATAAAACCGGCCAAGTGCGAGTCGGACTCGCGCACGAAGGGTACCGTACCATTACCATAAAAACGGCAAAAAATCATGTCTTTTGTATGGGAGCTCCCTTAAATATTTATTTTATTCTGTTTTTTAGTATTTGTTGTTATAGAGGCAACAGAAATACCTACATCATCTGTGAAAATTTCAACTGTCTAACTACCACGGTTCATGAGATACAGCCTGGTGACAGACGGACGGACGGACAGCGGAGTCTTAGTAATAGGGTCCCATTTTACCCTTTGGGTACGGAACCCTAAAAATAAAGACGAATTTAATTGAACTTTAATTTAACTGCCTCGTTGGTCTAGTAGTGGCAAGCGCGACTGCTGATCGTGAGGTCCTGGGTTCGATCCCTAGGTCGGGCAAAGTGTTATTGAGTTTTTCCGTGTGGAATTCTTCAGTAGCACCCCGGAGTTTAGATTTGTGCCCGGTTGATGGTACCTAATAGGGTTGCCCCCTATTACATGGGACTTAATCATAACGGTGAAATGAGGGTGACACTATACCTACACCTCTGCTCAACCCTTCAGGGAATACAGGCGTGATGTTATGTATTTTTAAAATTATGCATGTAACTAAATAAAGCTTATAAAGCCTTTAGTTTACTCCTGAGAATAGTAAAAACTGAACCATAGGAACAAATCCGTTATTGTTAAAATCGCTGTTCACTCCGCTCGTCTGTATCCACACCTTTATGTCAAAAGCCATCAGATAAACGTCACAAGTCGAATTTTATCACAATTGTTATCTCTTTTAATGGTTGTTTGAATGCCTTACTAAATATATTGCGCTATTCGTATCAATTTTAATGTATTACCCATGATTTAGTGCTCCGATGCCATGCAATATTATGGAAAATTAATTAAATGCATTCAATGAAGCTAAAATTATCAATCAATATTGATTTGCATTTAAGCAATAAGGTGGTTTGTGTCTGGAAACTTATTCCAGGCACAAAATGATGGATCTGTATCGATTCATCTTTCGCATTTTTTAGAAAACAAACTACCTAATCACTACTTTCGTTCTGTATATAATTAAAATAATCAGATATTTGTGCCCGAATAATGGCAATAGGCTCGCCACCGCTCGCTCGGCATTACATGGGACTAAATACAAGAGGCGAAACGTAGGTGGACAGACTCCTGTAATAGAACACCTCTGCATACCCTTTCGGGGACTATATTTGTGGGCGTGATTATATTAGTAAACTGAAAGAAAGAAAAAGTATTTATTTTTTCGCCCAAGCGGACGCAATACCTATAATAAATCTTTAAATTAAATGCTTAAAACTACAACAAAATTTTGAACTTAAATGTAAACATATAATTACCTGGCAACAAAAACACAATAAAAGTTAAAAAAAATATAAAAAAATATACCTATACATATAAAAATCCATACAATCTATGGCTAATTTATAGTCTATGGTGCTTGTGTAGCCTTCTATAATACCTACTTGTTTTAGATTTTTTTAATAAAATAGACTTTCAGTGATAGCCTAGTGGTTGAACGCTTGCCTACCATGCAGAAGGGTGTGAGTACGAACCCTGCTCACACCTTTGACTTTTCAAGTTTATATGCCGATCAAAATTTGATTACCACTTGCACTAACGGTGAAGGAAAACATCGTGAGGAAACCTGCACACCTGACAGGGCTCCAAAAGGTTCTCGATAGTGTGTGTAGTCCGCTAACCCGTACCAGGCCAGGTTCTGAGACAAGGCCCCTGACTAGAGGTGGGACAGTAATGTGCTGTTTTTTTTTAAAGAAATATAAAAAAACTTTGCCCCACACTAGGATTTCTCCTGTATCGTGGGTATGTCTGCAGACACATATCTTCACATGCACAAACATCCAGACCCGGAACAACTATCTGTAGGCCATACAAATATTTGTTCCGTGCGGGAAACGAACCCACGACCCGTAGCGCAAGAATCGATCGCTCAGCCACTGCACCAAATGTGTCGTCAAATTATGTAGGTACATAAATGATGTATTATGTTATTAAAATTTTCATTATTTATATTAATTTGCCTCTTCTTGTCTTTTATTTCAACTCAACAGACTGTAAGTCAACAGATCCATTCAAACTCTAATCACCTTAACCACGACCACACTACGTTAAATCCAGCAACATTGTGCGTCAAACGGTCAAAGCGGCGCGATTCGAATTCTATACAATGATTTAAATTCAGCGCACCGATTGGTCGGCGGCGAGTGACGCGGGACAAAATACGCTGTAATTGGTGATTGACATGTGAGCGTTTCCTGATTGGTTGCGAGCGCTGTAAATGTCGTTGTGTTTGAAATGTGATAGAATTGATAGTATTTAAAATGTTTTTCATGTCTCTTATGGCCAAATACTCAAACGCTACTCAATTTTAAGTCTCGTGCTGTCACTGTCACTTTAAGGCGAAGTAACAGAAATAGCACGAACTTAACGACAACTCTTAATTGACTCGTTGGTCTAGTGGAGGCAGGAGCGACTGCTGAACATGAGGTCTTGGGTTCGATCGCCAGGTCGGGCAAAGTGTTATTGTGTTTTTCTGTGTGGAATTCCTTAGTAACAGACCGGAGTTTAGATTTGTGCCCGGTTGATGGCAATAGGCTCGCCCCCTATTATATGAGACTTAAACATAACGACAAAATGAGGGTGTTATTATACACCTCTGTCCAACCCTTCGAGGAATACAGGCGTGATGTTATGTAAATTGAGTAGCGTTTCAGAATTTAGCCATTATTTGATTATGAGCCACTAGCTGTATCCTCACGGCTCCGCCCGCGTAATAAGTTTTATTCCAGTAATAAATATAGCCTATGATACTCAGTGATAATGTAGCTTTCTAACGGCAAAACAATTTTTGAAATCGGTCCTATAGTTTTTAAGTTAATTCGTTACATACAAAAATACAAATCTTTCCTCTTTATAATATTAGTATACACTGGCCTGCAAAAATAAGTATCACACTTTTAAAATTTTAATTTTTTCTAAACTATAGAAGTTAGAGATTTAAAATAAAAAACGTTTTATAGCAATTTTTATCAGCTTTCTTTGAAACTATGGTAACAAAGTTAAACTCTTTTTTGAGTCCTTTTTGCTTCGAAAATATATCTTGTGTACTTAAAAAGTTATTGCAATTTTAAAAGTGTGATACTTATTTTTGCAGGCCAGTATAGATAATGTTATATCTAAGCATCATTAGTAGTAGATAGACCGTGGGCTGGCTGTTTACCAAATTATAGGTACTATGCCTTATGTGATTTCAATAGTACCTTAGCACAAATTGTAGGACAGGTACTCTGCTTAGCTAGTTACAGCAAATTAGCCAGATTTCGTATCTATGTGGTGTAAAAACATTATTTTCGTAACTATTGGTAGGTATACCTTTTTCTTTCCTTTTTTTCTCGTTGGAAAATCATCATGGATATCCCTCGCCCGGGGAAGGTGAGGGGGTCTGCCGGACTTTTACCGGCTAAACACCAACGGTGTTCCTTCTCCTGACCGTACGGCCGGGGTCGCGGGATTCGCAAATGCATGCACCGCAACTTCGGCAGGATTGGTAGGTATACCTACTATTCTGGAAATTATCCAGTTTTTGTCCCAAGTGGGGCTAAGCTAGAATATAAAATTTCCTCACCACTCGCTGGCAATAAACGCGTGTTGTAAGATTCAACAAAACCCAGAACGCTTGGTGGTAGGATCTATACGGTCCGACTAGCTACTAAAGCCAAGTAGTATGTGAGAGCCAGAGGGGTATAGGGGAGTCCCTCAACATCTTTGCTACTTGGATTCGTGTGCTACATCTTAGACCTTGTCTGCGCTTACCATAGGTGAGACTAGAGCCTAACGCTACCAAATAAAAAAGGTCTTCATCTTGTTCATTCTTCGCTCCAACAACTTCGCTCTGACAAGTTGTTTAAAATTATATATTTATTTTTTTTAATATTTTCTGCTGTATTATACATATTAACTACCTCGTTGGTCTAGTGGTGGCAAGCGCGACTGCTGATCGTGAGGTCCCGAGTTCGATCCCCAGGTCGGGCAAAGTGTTATTGGGTTTTTCTATGTGGAATTCCTTAGTAACAGATCGGAGTTTGGATTTGTGACCGGTTGTTGGCAATAGGCTCGCCCCCTATTACATGGGACTTAAACATAACGGCAAAATGACGGTGTTACTATAAATCTCTGCCCAACCCTTTGGGGAATACAGACGTGATGATTAGTTGAGACGTGGAATTTACAAATGAGCTAAGTGCCAAAAAAACAATGAATGAGGAATTGAATAAAAATGGATTGACTGCCCAATGTAGCTCCTTTGATATTAAAAATGTTGAATTCGCATTTTTGGGCACTTAGCCCATTTGTAAAATCCACGCCTCAGTTATTTTAAAAAGAAATTCCATACGTACCATATTATGTACCTATCTTAAACAATAAAATCAGTACAAAAACCTTGTCAATTCTAACCATTTCTATAGCCATTGCTCCCTACTAAAGCGGTTGTATCATTATATTCAGCCTGTGAAGGCATCCAGTCTATGTAAGGTGAAATAATAGTGAGCCGTACTCTACGCACTCTACCAAAACAGTACGAACTAATCAGACTCTAGCGGTGATGGATGACTTTGTTCCAATGTGTGTAAAGATTTAAGAGTTTAGAGACATTTAGCTGTTAGATTGGTATGATGTTGTGAAACTGTTTTGGTAACGCAAAAAGCTTGGATATGGAGTGTCCTTTTCAGTTCGGAGTCACAAATGCAATTTTGAAATATAAAATATGAATATTTTTTATGATAAATAATGGAGTCAGGCGTTACTTTGCGGAAATCCATGACATACAAATATACAATAACAATATTTTTGTGTTAATTCCGCCAAACAGTTGATCAAGCCCTACTGCTGATGCATACTGCATTCAGGCTTGATCAACTGTTCGGCAGAATTAACACTAAATATTGTTACTGTATATTTGAATATTTTCTAAGTCTAATAAATTGCATGTTATCGGTAACTGGTAACACTGGACAATGTTGACATAGGAGGGTAACTGTCAAGATTAATCAACGTACCAGAAGTTATAAAAACAGTGGTCATTCGACGAAGCAAAGGATTCCATGACGGACAGCCGAAGAAGTCTGACCTTTTATATCTGGTTTGCTTGTCCTCATTTTCTGATCTTGTGTTAATTATTATATTGTGAACTAGCTTCTGTAACTAATCACTAACCTAATTAAAAATACTCTCAGTGGTGGAGAGTCTATGTTGGTTTCACTTACTTTATTTACCATGCTCCCAATCCTGACATACTGATATTAGCTATAACTGTAATGATAGATTCACCCCTACAAGATTCTGTTGTATGTCTTTGATATGCAATTTTGAAGCATGTCTCGTCCCATATTTGCTTTTACTCGATTCGATTGGGGAAAACAGATGTTACTTGTAAATTGTAGCCGATTTATTCTTCGTAACTTTGTACTAATTAAAAGATTAAGACTAAATAAAAAAGCAAACTAATTCACAGCCAAAGGTTAGCAATAAATAAGCTATAAACAATAAAACAACATTACAAAACTGTACATTGTATAACGAATAAATAAATCACTGACGCCATTTGTCAGGGCAGACATGACACATTTATAAATAACGTTGTGAGCAGCTAAGATTTCGAACATTTACAATCGAATTAAATCGACGTAGCACATGGCAAAAGACGAGTCATCTATCATGGGATTTTACCTACAAAACTCATAGGAAAACATACCTTAGCTTTTACAAAATTGAGTTCAATTTCGAGTGCTGTCTCCCTCACCCTCCGTTAATGAAATGCATTATTAAACAGTGATTTCATGACCCCATTCGAAAGGCATTAGATAGGGCATTATATGTAATTTGCTTGTTTTAATTCAGTTTTGATTATAACAAAGTGTACTGTTTAATTATTCAATAAAACCTTCACGGGAGATCCCTTATGAAATGGATAGGATTGGAGGAGACTGGGGATAGATGAAGGTGCTCATTTAGATGTAAAACGGGATGATGTAAGCAAGAAAGACAAGTTGCTTCGATTAACTATGAAATTGGAAATGGCGAGAGATTTATTGGGAGCTTAGCAAACGTCTAGGAAATCTTTACGGTATTATATGTGCAGAAAAGTATGTTGTAAGACTTGAAATATCATATTTGATATGCAACTTTAGCAATTTACCGTAACAGTTTCCATTGCCAAATTTTTGGATGCAATCTGTGGAAAATACTATTCTTGTAAGTACTTTTCCGGTGCCTTCCTCTGGAGACAGAGCCCGCTCTTTTGTGCTGAGGACAATTACCAACAAATCATCATCATCTGTCCTTATCCCACATTAGGTAGGGTCGGCACAACATGTTTTTCTCTTACATTCTCCTCTATCAGTCGTCATATCACTTCTTTCTTACCCATATCAATCTTTACACAATCCACCTTTTATTTGGTTTACTTCTACATATATCCAAACACATTCATATTTAACACTCAAATTACGATTACCACCAAATATTTTGGGTTTATAGTTTCTATAATCAATGACTTTTAATTACGAAACGACTGATCAAGTGAGGCAAATGAGTCATAATAGTATAGGATCCCAGTATAGAACGACTTCCACCGAGCTGGTTATTGGATGAAAAGTATTTTATATCAAATTAAATATGTCAATAAATATATTGCAAATGGGTTGACTAAATAATTTCAGTCCAGAATATGATTAATTATTCTTTTTTTAAAACATTTCACTGGTTTGGTTAATAGACAAATTCCATACCAATCGAAAGTATGAAGCCTGTAGAATCTGCAAACCTTAGGTTGACTATTTTTTTCCCGTCACAACTCTTGGATAGGCAGGTATAAACACAGCATTTATACCTGCCTACCCAAGAGTTTGACGACACGTTTGGTGCAGTGACTGAGCGATTGGCTTCTGCGCTACGGGTCGTGGGTTCGAGTCCCGCACGGAACAAATATTTGTATGGCCTACAGATAGTTGTTCCGGGTCTGGGCGTTTGTGCATGTGAAAATTTGTGTTTGTAAACGTGCCCACGATACAGGAAAAATCCTAGTGTGGGGCACCGTTTTTTTTAGTAAAAAGAAAAAAAGAAAGAAATGTGTTTAAAACAACCATTTATTAAATTTCTACTGAGTGCTGTACAAAATATTTCATCTAGCAACACTGCTCGCATAAAAATGGTCGCTAGACATAAAAGTAAAACAAACCAGATCAGTGGCAGTCTCGTTGAGGTTATTAGTGAAACGAGTGGTGATTAGCGTAATCACCGCCCACAGTATAACGATGGACACATCAGTTAAACCAAATAGGTACAGTCAGAGACAAATATAAATATTTATGATATTTTTATTATAGTTCCAATGCAGATGAAAGAATAACCAGGCTATTAATCATTGTTGCGATTGAATATGGTTGTAATGATCAATTGATTATATTCTTTGGCTAACGATTTTCCAACCACTTTAGCCTTCAGGTTACTAATGGGAACTGCTTGTAAACTTATTAGGAAGCAAACGGCATTTATCCTCAAACAATTATCGATTATCGATTACACCTACTGTGTGCTTACTGCGTCCAAACACCTGCAGCTTAAACGACCTCCGTGCTGCCATTGACCATATTTAAAAGTAGAAGCAAGCGAGCATTTTCGACAACCATGATTTGATGAGTTTCTGCTTTTAGGAAACGAAAATAATGTTTCTAGAGTGCAGGTAGATGAAGCTTGGTTGCGGTGCATGCTTTTGCGAATCCCGAGACCCCAACCGAACGGTCAGGAGAAGGAACACCGTTGGTTTTTAGCTGGTAAGAGTCAGAGGGACATCCATGAGGATTTTCCAAAGACAAAAAAAAAACAAAGATAGATGAAGCTTCCATTTCTTTGATATTTCCCAAGCATCAGCTGCATCATATAAAAACTAAAATTCAAGTAACAGTAAAGGTTACCCGTACAACAAAACTTAAAATTAAAAAATATGATCTATTAGGTACCTATCTTTTGAACTAAATACCATCACATCAATCCATTACATCAACCCTCCATTGCGATCGTCGCGTATTTGTCAAAACAAACGCCACTACAACCCCGCTGGGAGGGTTTAACCCTTCGTTGCGATATCAATTAATCGGCTCAATTTATGAATTATTGCGTCGAAACAACCCCGGTTTGATATACGGAATATTAAATCAGATGGGTGCATAATGTATTTTGACGTGTTCAATAGTATTTTTATTGATTTGATTTTTATCGTTGTGCACTTTACGGCTCTTTTGTAGTGTCCTGTGTAATGCTCATTGGGGATTAAAAAATAATTCAACAGTTGTTAAACATTAGGCGAGTAAGTTTTTTTTTAAAATAAACTGTTTTTCTTTACCAAGTAGGTAACACCTTAAAAACCAATTTTTCATTACTCAGATAACTTTTTAGCATATTTTTTTACGATATGATTAATTTTCTACAGAATCTGTCCAAACGTCAAAATTATTTCTCTGATAAAATTGATCTGAGTAATATGCAGAATCGGCCCTAAAACAAGTAATAAAAAATATCCTCACGCATCTCACAAAGTATAATTAATTAAAATTACAATATTACTAAAATTGCACTCACTTAAATCGTTATCTATGAGAAAATACTTTATGACAAAAAAGGAGAAATCTATGAAGACTTAAACACCGGGAGCAATAAAGATTTGCATACAAATAGTTGATGGGAATAAATCATGCAGGACAGTAATCTGCGGCCATTTTGATGTACAGCAGCGCCATCTGTGTCAACCGAATGAGTTATTATACTGCTATTTTAGGGTTGACGGTGACGTTGTTTTATTGCGGATGGTAAAACAATTAAACTACTATAGCGTTTGTGGGTTAATTTTGTGGTAAATTTGTTTTTTTATTTTTATGTACTTATTTTTAAATACTGTTTCTTAAGTTTATGGATTCTGAATAAAGAGTTTCATGAAGACGATTGGAATTCTTCAGTAGCAGCCCGGAGTTTGGATTTGTGCCTGGTTGATGGCAATAGGGTCGCCCCCTATTACATGGGACTTAAACATAACATCGAAATGAAGGTGTTACTATGCACCTCTGCCCAACCCTTCGAAGAATACAGGCGTGATGTTATGTTATGAAGCCGATTGGCACAGCAGCCGCGTTGCTTTCTGCGATATAAGTCGCGGATGAAATGAAATATTTCTATGGCTTAATCTATAGACTTTTTCAAGTCAATGTTTACAATACGGAAAAATGCCAATAAAATAAAGAACATAATCAAAGACCTGCTGCATTTTCTTACAACACTTATTAAATCCTTATTTTTGTATTTGTGTATCTACATAATTATCAAAGGTCGTACGTTAAATTTCTCCGCATAGCCAGCCCTAGTAATTCAAAACGTAATATGATTTATAGGGCAACCCCTTAGAAGATAACCCTTTATCCGGGGTCAAACGACACGAACACGCGAGGTCGTGTAGGCCGACACTTACGATTTTGTTATTTATTATCTTTCGTCTCGCTTTACGCAATATTCTTTGACAACATGCTGTTTGAGAGAGGCGCCAGCCCCGCTATTTACACTAATTGAAAAATAACGCTATAGTATGAAGTTGCCCTAATAAGCAATGCAAAAATAAAAAGAGATTAAGGCTGGACATCCACCAAAGCTGTGCGACGAAAATGTGCGGTGCGAAAATGTGTAGCGAGGATGTGAAACGGTGTGACCCTTTCCACCATACCTGTGCGAGGAATGTGTAATGCGTAATGTGTTAATGTGTACAAATGAGAGGTGCGAGAATAGGCAGTGGACTCTTTTCGAATCTACCTCTTCCAAACACCATCTATTGATTGACTGGTAGGCGCATATTTTCAAATCCTCGCACACATTTCTAGCAACAAATTCCTCGCAATTCCTCTTGTGCTTACAAAACACATTCCTTGCTACGCAGCTTAGCACAGCTCTGATAGATGCTCAACCTAATGCCTGGTTCCAATGAACAAAATCGACTCGTTTTGCTTACGAATGGTTGCATTTTTATTGCCAATAGACATATTAGTAGACTCGCACGGTAATATTACCTGTGATAGCTACTAACGAATGGATCCACTATGCAAAGCTATGGGGTATTTGCTAAATTATTGTTAAAGATGACTGCATCGTTGGTCTACTGGTGGCAAGCGTGACCGCTGATCGTATGGTCCTGTGTTCGATCCCCAGGTCGGGCAAAGTGATATTGGGTTTTTCCCGTGTGGAATTCCTCAGTAGTAGCCTGGAGTTTGGATTTGTGCCCAGTTAATGGCGATAGACTCGCTCCTTTATGACTTAAACATAACGGTGAAATGAAGGTGTTACTATACACCTCTGCCTAACCCTTCGGGGAATACAGGCGAATTGTTATGTTATATTATTTTCAATAAAGTTGTTTTATTTAACTATTTTTGATATTTCGTAGTACGAACGGGCGTTGTTACAACAAATATTCAGGCACAGTGATAAGTATCAATCTAACATTACGGATATCGTTAGATGATTCAATAGTAGATAGTAATTAATTCCCCAGTCATAAACATAGGGTCAAACAGATAAATATCAAAACACTATTACCTATAACTCAATTTACTGTGACAGTAATCTTTACATAGTATAAAACAAAATCGCTCCCGCTGTCTGTACGCTTAGACCTTTTATACTACGCAACGGATTTTAATGCAGTTTTCTGCAATAGATAGAGTCATTCAAGAGGAGCGTTTATATGCCCCACATTAGTATCTACACTGCACCCGTGCGAAGCCGGGGCGGGTCGCTAGTATCGTATATTTAAAGGTGTCACGTTTCTATAAATCAGGACTGTTAATTAATGCATTTTATTAATTTTCATCTGTAACTTTATGTTTTAATAAAATCTTTGAATATTGCGCTTAGGCATCGATAGACTCTATTATGTAGAAGAATCTAAAAAGCCTCCACGAAAGGCGATACACGGCCCGCGCACCCTAGGCAGTCAGCCCCGCTACCAACCTAGCTGACTAGCTAATCTTTTCATGACACCATGAACCATTCCCGTATGGCTCGTGCCGACAGGAGAGAAGACGATAACATCGGCAAATGATACACCCGCTCGACTGCTGATCGTGAAGTCCTGGGTTCAATCCCCAGGTCGGGTAAAGTGTTATTGGGATTTTCCGTGTGAAATTCTTCAGTAGCAGCCCGGAGTTCAGATTTGTGCCCGGTTGATGGCAATAGGCCTCTATTACATGGGACTTAAACATAACGGTGAAATGAGGGTGTTACTAAACGCCTCTGCCTAACCCTTCGGGGAATATAGACGTGATGTTATGTTATGATACACCTCTACTAAACCCCTTAGGAAAAAGGATGAATATTGTATATAGTTTATTTTAGGGGCTCGTGGCTTATTATCAACTGCGCGAATCATACAATGTGCGAGGTTAAGCAACGCTTGCCGCGGTCAGTTCGTGGATGGGTGACCATTCGTTACACGTCGAGAACCCTATGTGCCTCGGAGAGCACGTTAAACTGGCGGTCCCAAGTGTCATACGGATGTCTATGACAGTCGTTACGGGTAGTCAGATGCTCGAAAGTCTAACAACTTGTCTAACTTTAGGGTATCGGCATTGCCCAGTAATTGGGTTGCGGAGGTCTGATGTCAGTCGCTCCGTGTAAAATACTGGTATTCAGCCGCATCTGGTTAGACTGGAAGCTGACCCCAACATAGTTGGGACAAAATTAAGCAGAACGAACGATTGTATATAGTTTATTTTATACAAGGAAACATAAACTTAAAAATCACATATTATGCACCTATATTTTTACTCACTATACTTAATTTTTATAAATTGCATCACAGCTTGGTCTTGCAATCTTTACGCAATATATAATTACAAAAACACCATATAATGAGGAGTTTCATGAACCACGATTTAAAACAAAACGATATAACATCCTCTGCCGATGCCCCAGGGATAAGCCTTGAAGATGTACTCTTTTAATAACCGTTTCCACTCACCAGGCAACACAAATAGCTAAAAAGATTAGACGCATTGTACAGTTTGCAAAATAGTTCTGTCAACTGTTTTTATAAAAGAAAATGTGTTTTTTTTTATGAGGAAGTGGTCACTTCTGTCGCTTTGCCCTTGTACCATCACAGGCTGTTCATAAATGTATTAACTTCTATTTTCGGAATTTAGAAAATTGGTACCTACCTACCCGAAACAAACGGAGAGATTGACAGAACGTAACATTTTGACATGTAAACATTTGATTTGTATTTTTTTTATCAATAGTCTCACCCCTGTTACGTGGTACTTTAACATAACGGCAAAATGAGGGTGTTACTATACACATCTGCATAACCCATTGGAGAATACAGGCGTGATGTTATTTTTTTTATTACTTTGAGTTCGTTTTTTCTTGTCTATTTTATTCTAAAATATAATCTTGACTGTAAAATGTGGTAGGTTATTTTAGTTCTCTGCTGGCGGACCGGAACCTGCCGGGGTTGCGGGGAACGGTCATCAGGAGGAACACCATTGGTTTTTAGCCGGTAAGAGTCCGGCAGACCCCGTCGCCTTCCCCGGGCGAGGGACATCCATGAGGATCTACCAGCGATAAAAAAAAGGTTATTTTAGTTCTCTAAAACACATCTCCATTTTTGCAAAGATATTTGCCCTGTAATTTTTAGTAAAAATCAATAGAGTAGACACTGGCAAAGGAAGTCTAGTTTGATTATTTTCCCATCCCCTTAAAGGATGTTACTGATACGATGATAGTAGGTACACACGTCGTCAAATCGAGCTACGAATTACCAGTATAAGCTGACCTCTCTTTGTACGGAACTGTACATAATAACTTATTACAATGACAAAGGAATAAATGAATGATAATGTTTACATAATTAATTCCCGTTTATACATTTACAAGTGGTTTTTAACTATATACGACCATTTAAAGGGACCTTGAACGCAAAACCTTAATATTAAAATGTTATTATTCTAAGTCAAAGGGTACCCTTTAATATTATTACAATAATGAGCTTCCATCTTATACTTAGCAGTAAATTTTAGCCACAGAGGGAATATTTTACGGGAACTAATTGTAGCAATAACCAAAGTTTGAGTTTAAGAGGGGCCTGCTTAAAACAATTTGCAAACCGTTCAGTTACTCTCATGAAAATTTCAAGCTTGTCAACGTTTTCATGAAAGTTTTTCAGCATTGGAGCGTAAACTATAGTAATTTTATTTGCAGTCATAATTTTTAAAATCCAAATTATAATTTAGAATGTTGTAATTTTAATCTCCTTATAAAAATGCAGACAAGATGCCGTAAGTAGCTAGCAGCATAAAACAAATTGATGAAGTAGCAGGCTGACTATATTAATTGTCAAAAGGTTGATGTTTGTTGGAGCCGAGAAGTTATTATTTTAAAGAAGATACTACTAGTACTAAGATTGCGCGGCGACCCCGGGATGGGTTTTGGCCTCCGACAACAAAAGACGCCATTGCTTCCTGAATTTCGCAGCCTCTTGCCAATCTGGTAGCTGGAGTTCGCACAAATCCTTCTCCACTTAAAGAAACTAGTTAGAGGAAAATTGCAAGTAGCAACCCAAATTGTTTTTTTATTGTGAAATTTTAATATATTGTAACTGTATCATGAATTCTAAATCCGAAAGAGTTGTTAAATCGTGTACGAATGTTTATGTAAATTGATTAGTGTTTGTCACTGCGCGTGCGCCACAGGAATCCTAGTTTAAACCCCTCTTTGTGAACATAAAATATTCAGTTCCTATAATTTTTCTGCGGACGCTACGTCATAATGTTGCTATACGGTTGCGCCGGCGCATCTCAGGTAGCCTGATTTACTGCTGTCTTAATGAAACCTGTTATATAACTGGAATTATTTATTATTTTGTCCTAGGAACGAGTCTAGCAGCAGCTTCTGTCTTAGATAATAATTAACTTTCTATGACTGTAGTTAGCTCGGTACAGTCAGTAGAGAAAGAGTGAGGAGAATGTTAATGGTGCAATAATCGTTTTTTATTATGATTGTTTTTTAATAATAGTGCTTTTTTATGAGTAATTTATGGTAGTGTATTAGACGGTTTGACTTAAAATGAGTTTGCATCATATAATTTACAAAAGTGATTTTTTGCTAGCTATGAAAATCCAGTAAAAGCAATGTTTTAAGGATTATAGCAGGTAAAATAAAACATTTTTTTTTTCAAATTATTTTACACCGTAAACAAAAAAAATGGTGTGTTCAAAACCATGTAAAAAAATTAAACAACTTCGAAAATATTAAACAAACAACATTTATCAAGTTTATCTAAGTTCGAAAATTCCTAATTTGAAATACGAATGAATACTTTACCAATTTTGAAAGACAAAAGAGATAACACCTCTCTGCCGAACCAACCTTATTGTAATCAGGGTTCAATCTAAACTGGTCCTTTAAGAAACTTTAATTATGTTATTTAAAGAAAAAAAATGTGTTTCCTATCGGCATTTCGTCGACTTTGCCGCTTATAGATGCCATTAAGAACACGTATCTAAATATCTTAAGAAATCTATCGTATGGACGGTAAAGACCGTAATTAATATCTTTGAAAAAATTCGAAGTAAAAATTCGTGGCATTCGCGAGTACTGATGGTTCGGCCGATCAGGATTTTATAGAGCTGTTGTTACTGTGTCTTTGGTAACTATTATTTTTATTCTTTTATATACTATATGATTTTTCCATAACAGACTGAATTGAATGCTGATTGCAACCATAGATTTATGTCCCTTGATTTCTAATGTTAAGAAAATTGCTTACTTTTTATCATTTATTATCCGACTGCACGTCAGCAAAGACGGGGTTATGTTTTTAAAAATATTAATTGGACTAAGGTAAAAAACATCTTAAAAAAAATGTTTACTTAAATAACGAGAGTTAAGTAGTTCGATGGTTAATATCATTATCTATACTAATATTATAAAGAGGAAAGATTTGTATTTTTGTATGTAACGAATAAACTTGGAAACTACTGGACCGATTTCAAAAAATCTTTTGCCGTTAGAAAGCTACCTACATTGTCACTGAATAACATAGGCTATGGGCGGAGCCGTGAGGACACAGCTAGTTCTTAATATAATTAAACCCGACTTCAGTACAAACTATTCCAATAAGTATGTCAATACCGTAGGCGATAAACATTATCAACATAGTATATTTACTCGGTAGTAAAGGTGAGTTTGAAGAAATCGGTATCATCAACTCTATAAATTCCATCCACCACACATTGTTCCCTGTTGTACAGTCCGAATGTCGTGTTGGTAATGATCATTTTTTTCACCAGATCGCATCTACACCGGTGTTTATTTATTAAACGTTTCCACATAACTTCTTACCTTTATTAAAGAAGCAATTTATTAATGAAACAATTATTCAAGCCTTATCTCGCCGGCATCAGTGAGTCGCCGAAACTCCTGCACCTATACTTGTTATATACGTGTGTTACTGTAAGGTTGTGTACAAGGTTTATATGAAAGGCTACTGCTTCGTTATCTGCGTTTTATTATTACTCTATAGCCTAAGGCTGAGCATCCACCAGAGCTGTGCTAAGCTGCGTAGCGAGGAATGTGTTTTGTAAGCACCAATAGAATCACTTCATTTACCTAGCTTCGCTCTGCGCAGCTCTGGTGGATATGGGCTCAGCGGAGCGAGGTTTTTGTTCATACAATCAAGCGAGAAATGCGAGCGAGGGATGTGTTGCGAGGAATGTGTTGCGAGGAACGTATTACGAGGAATGTGTACCACTCCCGCCACACCACCCTCATATTCAAAAAGAGTTAGTCAGTTAGTTAGTTAGTTAAGTCCTCTACCTATCCTCGCGCCGCTCATTTGTACACATTAACACATTACGCATTCCTCGCACAGCCCTTGTGGAAAGGGTCACACCGTTTCACATCCTCGCCACACATTTCCACACCGCACATTTTCCTCGCACAGCTCTGGTGGATGTCCAGCCTAATGATCATGCCTAATATACAAGGTGTAAATGCAAAAACTGAAAACCTTTTAAGGGCTCATTTTACATATCATTATGAACATATTTTACTATGGGACAAATCAAGAAATCGCAAAAAAAATATGTTATTCTCTACATTTTGTCGAGTTATGCAATGAGTAGTAATGAGAATGATGAATAATGAGGAGCAGCAGATTTTTTATCGCTATTTCAGATTTGGTCCCTCGTAAAAGTTGTTCATAATGATGAGTAGGTACAATGAGCCCTAAAGAGGTCTTTAGTTTTTGCATTTATACCTTGTATTTGGGGTTTTAGTTGGGTGGATTTTAGATAGCTAAAATCAACTAATAACTTTTTACTCACAAAATTCACTAGAGTCAGTTGCCGCCATCTTGAAAATGGACTTGGCGAGGTTCCTGCTTTTTGCGAAGTGATTGTAATATTCTGATACCTCTATTGAGGTAAACGTTTTCTAACTATCTATCGGTTACCTAATCTTGAGTCTATTTTAAGTGACATACAATTTAAAAACCATCGGAAAATATATTGAAAATCCAACAAAACCCGCAGGAATTTTGCAAAATTACACTTAACGAAATCGTACTGCAACATAAAAGCGATACATAAGTCTTATTCAATGTTATCAAAATGTGACTCTCAAAATGTTTACGGAGCGTGTTATGACACTCATGTTGATCAAAAGTGTCAATCTCTCGTTTAATATAAATGCAGTTCGCTTTTTATAAGAATGCCGAAACAAGTTATTATGACAGTTACATCTGGTGGTTTTCTTTGATGATCTTCAGAAAAGAGAAGAAGTAGTATAGCATACAGAATTTTAAATATTTATATCTGTACAGTGTACAGTGATGCTATCATAACCTGGGTTACGGAGGTCAGATACCAACAGTACCTACTTATGATTTTTAAACAAGAAAATCGCTGTAAGAAGGAACTCTTGGCTGAAGAGTTCTCTATGATAATGTTGGCTCAATAACTTCCTTCATAGCTGCTAAATCTAAAAAAAAACTGATCCGCACATGAATTCGAAAAGTCAGCAGTGCGAGCCTGGGCGGGCCTACTGCGAAAATCGAACTAGGTACGAAGTTTCGGCTGAGGGATAGCACGTTTTCCAACCACGAAAGTGTTTCGGGTCCGACGATCTATTCGATTTTCACGATTTGAAATTTTGTCTTCCGTTTACTCTACTTCCAAGTGTTAATTGAGATCCAGTAGTTCGTTGTTTGACAATACTTTGATCGTATACAGGGTGTAAACGAAATCATGTAATTCCTTTAAACCTTGCGATGTACTGCTGACGTAGATTAAACCTGCAAGGGATAATTTTGAATTCAATAAGAAAAAAAAAATACAATAAGTAAACATGTGTTCTTAACGTAAGACATTTTAGCGCCCCGAATGTATTGCGCGGTTATCGCTCGCTGTGCGATCATTTAACTCGGGCCGCTAAAATGTCTCACGTTAAGGACACATGTTTACTTTTTGTTTTTTTTTTCTAAAACCAAAAGTATCCCGTATAATCTATGTCAGCAGTACATCACGAGGTTTGAAGGAATTACATGTTTCGTTTACACTCTGTATTTATAAGTTCGATGTCCGTCGTTGTTTCGTTTCGATCCGAAACTACGACGTTATGGTGCGTCCAGACCTGATGAACGCGCCGTGAATTCGCCGCTCGCGAACCGCTCGCGAGCTGCGCGCGTGCATTTCATGTTCGTACAAAAGCTCGCGCGCCGTCCGCGCGCCGCTCGCGCTTATCTCGCAAGCGGCTCGCGAGCGGCGCATTCGCGGCGCGTTCGTCAGGTCTGGACGCACCATTAGATTTTCAGAGTAGACCCCCTGGCTCGAACTCAAACCCTCTTCTATGGAAGCATTCAACCGCTATAGGCTATCACTGTGTGCCTTTAATTCAATATTCATGCAGTTATTCCATACTTTTATGGATATCGGTTTGCTAACTAACAAAGTAACAAAGACAAAACCAAATTAAGGTGGTTATAACAAAAACTGTGTGTCGCCGGCCACCGGCGTGCCGTATTCAAAACAGTTGAGAAGATCTCTCTCAGGACATTCCCACATCTAGACTACTTTGGTGACGTTTTCCAATGTTGTCGACACAAACGAGAAACATTATTGTGTTGGAATGGGACTTACAGATATCAGTAGTTTCGTGCTAGTAAAATAAATTTATTAAATATTTATTTATTAATATTGAGTGCCTTGTTGGTCTAGTGGTCGCAAGCGTTACTTCTGAGCATGGGATCCTGGGTTCGATCCCCAGGTCGGGCAAATTGTTACAGGGTTTTTCTATCAGGAATTTCTCAGTAGCAGCCCGGAGTCTGGATTTGTGCCTGGTTAATGGCAATAGGCTCGCCCCCTATTACATGGGACTTAAACATAACAGGCGAAACGAGGGTGTACTAAAACACCTCTGCCGAACCCTTTGGGGAATACAAGGCGTGATGATATGTATGTAATATTATCAATAACATTGCAGCAATTTAAATATTTTCTCAGTTATGTCGCTTACTACCAGCTAACTTTTTGAGCCTAATTTGTATTTCTAACAAATAGGTTTTTTTTTATAAAGCTTGTACCATACTTAGTTATTATTTGATTTTAACATAAAACGTAACCAATGTAGACAAGACTTAAGTTAGAATCAAAGTTTCTAAAAAAAATGCTAAGGAATTGTAATTTTTGAAAACGTAAAGTTTGCTTGACTATAATAAGCGTTTATAGTTTGTAGGTGATACTTAATATTGTAGATCTAATGAGTTATATTCACAATAATTATAGATAAAGCTCTCAATTAAAACAATTGCATAATATTTGTGTTCAACAATCAGTAAATATTCGTCCGTATATCCGCTCGTAACGTCGGCAACAATGGAAAACGCAATGTCGTGCCCCTTTCCCAGTATCGGGCATCGTCGGAGATCGATGTATGTAGATCCGCCTCTATTTACATATGCCACGTCTATTATTTTACGAATTTAGCATGCAACGGTAATGCCAGACTCCTGTGACATGTGATGCTGGTATATCATTTGAAACTTCTGTATTAAATCGTGGGTTGTATGTTTGAACTTTCTAATAGTTTCTGTTTCATATATGGGTATTTCGATCATGACTGCCTTCTTGGATCACTCGATTTGACCTTAGTTTGTGTTTATAGTACTTCAAAGTGTTAAATAAAAAAGTGAGAACACCGTATTTTATAGGTACTCGTATTAAAATTATCTGAAATCGATCCTATAGTTGATTTAATATGTTAATTACTCTCAGAACTTGCGTTTATTATCTTAATATCATACATACAAATAAGTACACTCGCGAGTAATGAATCCGGGTCACAAACATAAACACAACAATGTTGAAATGTTAAATAATATTTTACGCGATACCTATTAAGGTTTATGTTTGTGATCCGGATTCATTGCACCCGAGTTTATGTTTTATTTTTCAGTTATAAAGTTAAACAATTATTTCTTTGCTGAAAAATTTTAGATTTTGGGTTTAAGAATCTTTATTCTCATAAAGAAATACATTCACTTACATGAGAACACAATAAAAATAACAATATTTACCGAGCGGCGTAATACGAAAACAATATAACAAAAAAAAAAGAACGGTACTGTTAGAAAGAGGGTATATGTGAATACTTTGGCTTAATAAACAAGTTCTGTTATTGCAGATACAAGGATCAAGCGTAGCTAGATGTGGCATGTGTTTGAGTTAGTGGGCGTAGATTTAAGACTGATTCCTTATTAATACAATAGCTACATAGTTTATAACAAAAGTTTCCCATCCCGGGTATAGAATCTATAGGCCTAGTACAAATGCTACCGAGTTACTAGCGTAAATGTAACGACAATGTAAGTGAATTTTGAATCAGAAATAATCGTTTCGCACATACTATTTAAGTACTTGGATGACCGAGCCTTGCTCGGTTTTTCTTTTTGGTAAATCGTGTTTTTTTGGAAAGAAAACAACAGGGAAAAAGAAAAAGAAGGAACTTGAAAAAAAAAGGGGATAAAGTAATCGTCTGGACTCAAACCTGGGTCTGCTGGTTTCGGGACCGCCCGAATTCCAACTTGAGCAAGCAACTTGAGCAATAACCTTGTAGACGATGCCGAAATTTACCTTCGTATTCTAATGATATTGTAGCAGCTTTTCATTGCCTGAAAACACGGATAAAACGACGTTTTCTAAAAATGAAACCTAGCTAGATCGATTTATCGCCCCCAAATCCCCTGCATACAAAATTTCATGAAAATCGCTGGAGCCGTTTCCGAGATTCAGATTATATACCTATATATATATATATAAAAGAATTGCACGTTTAAAGGTATTAGATTAAATTGAAATCTTTATTCATATCTACGTATGATACAAATTGTACATGTCACAAAAAATAAACCAAAATGTTATAGGACAGTTGTATTTTCGATTCAAAATTCGCTTACGATACTATACATCAAACGTTCGTGCTAGGTATACTCAACAAACTTGCCTACACATAAAGCACACACCATACTAAATCTTAGCATCCATTCTAGAAAGTTCCAATGACTAACGTTGGAACATTGTGAGTAAACCACACACGAGTTGCTTCTAATAATTCTTAGTATGAAAGTTGTATCTCAATAAGTCGGCGGTAGACGCGTAAAGGAAGTCATATCGAATGTTATCACAGTATCATTCATCGGTGACGTTATTTTCCGGTGCGTATGCGCATGTTATGGATGTGGTGCAAATGTAAATGATTGTGGGAAATTGAGGTCTTGTTTTAGATAAGATGTTGATCGCTCTATTGGCTTAAGATTTATTAGTTGTATTAGTGTCTTAGTGGTGTTAAAGCGTCATGAAGGGCTAAGTCACATCTGACGGAAGATACGTCGCCAATCTTCCGCCGCGTAATTTACTCGAGGAATTTTAGAAACGCATCTTCGGTCAAATGTGTACGGTGTGAGATGTTTGTATGGAATTATGTGTACCGGCGGAATATCGGCGATATATCTTCCGTTAAATGTGGCTTGGCCTTAAGAATACTAAGGCTGACTACACACTAAATTACTAGAGACGGAGATGATCGCCATTTATTTTTAGCTGCAAGCTACACTAAATAGTATCTACAGCTACAAATAAATAGCGATCAACATAAGCCTTCTATTCACTAAGGGACACGGGACATGTACGTAAATGTCCTGGGGACAATGTCGCGGAACAATTCGCTCGCACACACCTGCGCCCACTCTCGTAGCGGCGCGGCGGCTTACAACATGTCCCGCGTCATGTAGAAATGTCGCACAATGTTGCGGGGCAATATCCAACGTTGCAGCGTCACGTAGACTGAATGTTGCGCGTCATGTTCGAGAACATTTTGTTCCCTAGTGAATCCATGGGTTTAGTGGCCTATACAAAGTGTAAACGAAATCATGTAATTCCTTCAAACCTCGTGATGTACTGCTGACATAGATTAACCATGCACTGGTTACTTTAGGATTCTACAAAAAAAAATACTAGAAGTAAACATGTGTTCTTAACGTGAGGCATCTTAGTGCGCCGAGTTAAACGACCGCGCGGCGAGCGATAGCCGCTCAATTCGCGCGGGGCGCTAAAATGCCTCACGTTAAGAACACAAATGTTTACTACTTGTAATTTTTTTTTATTGAATCCAATAGTGATCCATCTGGGTTAATCTATGTCAGCAGTACAGCACGAGGTTTGAAGGAATTACATGAGAAATCATGTTAACATCCTGTATGTGGTCAGGCTAAAAGTCACATCAATAACAAGTTTGGATTAACGATTACTCACTAAAGATCTATTTTAGTTATTTCATTTCATCATAATCTAATAGGTAACCTTCCATAACAAGTTGTAGCTATATCCGCTGTAGTCTGTACATGGGCGATATATTTGACGACATTCTCTGCCACCATAATCGCAATACTTTACAGACATGTTGGAGACCACAGAAGAATGCCAGGTGGTAGCCTGGCTAGCTATCACCACCACATTAAAGGCGCCAAGCAGTTTACTGTGTTCCGTCGTGCTAGAAGGGTGTAGGGGAATCCGTCTATATCTTTGTTACTTAGATTCCTGTGCTCCATCTTAGACCCTGTCTGCGCTTGCAGTCAAGCAAGTCCTCTTAGCATTTTCCCAATTATCTTGGGGTCAGCTTCTAGTCTAACCAGATGCGGCTGAATACCAGTATTTTACACGGAGCGACTGCCATCAGACCTCCGCAACTAAGTATCTGGGCAATGCCGGTATCGTAAGGTTAAACCGTTTGTCAGACTTTCGGGCTTCTGACTACCCGTAACGACTGTCATAGGTATTCGTATGACACCCGGGACCGACGGCTTAACGTGCTCTCCGAGGCACGGAGGGATCTCGATGTGTAACAAATGGTCACCCATCCATGGACTGACCGCGGCAAGCGCAGCTTAACCTCGCAAATCGTACGATCGGCGCGGTTATTATTTAGCCACGAGCCCCTCGGGCTACGAAACCAACGGTGTTCCTTCTCCTGACCGACCTGGGGCAGTCAAGCAAGTAAATAATGAAAATAATCCCTTGTTTTTTTTTAATTAAATGGCTTCTTCTTGTTCTACCTCAGCATCATCAGGATTTGAGGATTGAAGGTTGAAATTATTATAAGTTATATTGTCATGGGTATTGAATTTGTGTGCGAAGTTTCAGGAGAATCGGTTTAGCAGAAGTAGTTGAAAAATCTGTCGCAAGATTTGAAACAAATAAAGAAATATACCTACGCAGTGAAGCTAAATAAAACCTTTAACCTTTTGACCGCCCAGTCGGGTTTATACGACAAGTAAAAATGTTTTCGTGCCCGTGTCTCCTCAGTCATATTTATACGACTGAGGCGACAAGGGCACGAAAACCTTTGTCGTATAAATCAACCTTTTTTTTTGTTTTTTTTTTCTCGTTGGAAAATCCTCATGGATGTCCCTCGCCCGGGAAAGGCGAGGGGGTCTGCCGGACTCTTACCGGCTAAAAACCAACGGTGTTCCTTCTCCTGACCGACCTGGGGCAGTCAAAAGATTAACAAAATAATCCCATCGCCTGTTACGACATCCAGAAGAGAGGCACAACTAAAGGGGGTGGCCTATCTGTACCAGGAAGCACACATTACAAAACTAGCCTCTAATTATCTCACATGTAACGAAAAGTGGTCTCAGCAGGAAAAGCAAACATCTAAATAATTTCTCCGGCGCACCTTTAGATACGATCGTTAAGTGTAACAGGCGTTTAAAAGGATATATCGTTCATATGAGTCGCAGTTTCTGTGGCGAGTTATTAGCAGAGGTGTAACTGTTAGGTGGTAGGGGGACCAGGGGAATTAAGATTCTTGGATTGTCCTGATTCAATTGGGATTTAAATTTTTGATGCGGTTGTACGAGAGTGAGAGCGGCTGTTCGTAACTCGTCGGCTCTCTTAGAATCGATTCGGCCGGGGATTTTTTTCAAATTAAATAAATTTTTAACAAAAATAAAACCGACTTCAAATTGTCTATCTCCGAAGTTCTTCATCAGATCTTCAACAAATTTAAATGAGACAGACCACTTCGAAAGAATATTCTTTCAAACAAAAAAAGAATCATTAAAATCGGTTTTCAATTAGCAAAGATATCGCGAAACAAACATACAAAACAAAAATACAGTCGAATTGAGAACCTCCTCCTTTTTTAGAAGTCGGTTAAAAATGGATGTTTCGCGTCTCGCGACGGCATCATTGTTTTTCATGCTAATTTGAAATGAGAAAAAATTATTGAAATATCTGCGATAACCAATCCATCTGTCAAGTATGGTGATTTTGGTGATATCATTTAGTATCATGTTCAAGCACAGTACAGTAGCTTTTTTGCGCCCCGAGTGAATTGCGCTGCTATCGCTCGCCGCGCGGTCATATAACTCGGAGCGCTAAAATACCTCACGTTAAGAACCCATGTTTACTTCTTGTAATTTTTTTATTAAATCCAAGTGTCGCTTTCAGGGTTAATCTATGTCAGTAGTAATTAACATCACGAGGTTTGAAGGAATTACATGATTTCGTTTACATCCTGTAATCATGAGCTCTCTTTATTTAGCCATCAGCCGATTTGTCTTCATCATCGTCTGTTTTCTCAACCGATAAACTGGGTATCTTATAAACAATGTGTCCGTCACACCTGTTATCTAGACAGGTAATAGATAGATGTATTTCGTCACGGTTCGCCAATGCATTGGCTAATATCGTTATAGGCTCCTTACACATTATGTCGTAATACATTTTACTGTAAACTATTGATTTTTCAATCCAGCTTACATAGAATGGGATAGAATATTTATTTATTTAAACTCGTGGTACATAAGGCAGACTTAATGCCAATGGCATTCTCTACCAGTCAACCTTTGGGTCAAAAATTAAGCACTTCGAAAAAGGTACAAAAAAAGAATTTAAAACAAATATTGAAAAGGTAAATAAAAATTATTAAAAACAAAATAATACATAAGTACTAACAAAATATATACTTTATATATATCTATATACAATAAAAATACATATTAAACCTATATATCTATACATACATACATACATACACATAAATATTTATAACTATGATGGACAGTTCATTCAGACTAAGGTTGAATATTCTTTATTGTACACATATATAGTAGGTATAGAAAGAACAAAGTGCGGTCTAAGTACCTAGCTACACTTTAGACAAAAATGAATTGTGTCTTTCGCATTTTTTTTGTAGCAGCCCGGAGTCTGGATTTGTTCCCAGTTAATGGCAATAGGCTCGCCCCCTATTACATGGGACTTAAACATAACTGGTGAAACATATTCAGGGAATAAAAGGCGTGATGTTATGGTATGTTACGGATTTCATAAGTATCAGTATTAAAAAAAATAGTATTTTTATTGTAATTGCTAAGCATTGACGACGTTTGAACAGGAGACCTCCTGTTCGCACGTCGTTAACTATCGTCTATACTACACGTCAAATGTTCGTGCTGGACCTAGAACGATTGACGTATACTATCGTCAACATATCGCTAATGTAAGCGAATTTTGAATCGAAAATACAACTGTCCTATAACATTTTAGTTTTTTTTTTGCAACATGTGCAAATTGCATCATACATACATAATGAAATATAGTTTTCAATTAAATTAAATAGTAACTGCCTCGTTAGTCTAGTGGTTGCAAGCGCGACTGCTGATCGTGAAGTCCTGAGTTCGATCCCCAGGTCGGGAAAAGTCTTATTGGGTTTTACCGTGTGGAATTCCTCAGTAGCAGCTCGGAGTTTGGATTTATGCCCGGTTGAAGGCAATATGCTCGCCCCTTATTACATGGGACTAAAACATAACGGTGAAATGAGGGTATACACCTCTGCCCAACCCTTAGGGGAATACATGCGTGATGTTATGTTGTATGTAAATAGTAGGTATGTGCAAAAAGAACAGAACATTCGTGTTAGGCGTACTGATGAAATTGCCATCAAGTTTACTATGTCTCCACGCATGAGACCACACGTCCTAAAAATAAACTTAAAGCTGGTAACTCTACCGTTCAACGTGTCATACAATCTAGTTTTCTATTTAAATGATACACTTTCGAATTGCCTCATTTGTCTAGTCGCCCCGTGGCTTTAGCATTCGATTTCCAATTGTGAGCCGTGCGAAAGAATACTGTGGGAATACAGTGAGTAACATCTACAGAAGTTACCATGCCTTATTGGGATGCTTATCTGATTCTGTTGGGCCTATCGTATCGTAGTTAAAGTTAGTTAGTATTTCAAGGCTTACAATCATTTGGTTTAGCAATAGCATTCCAATAATCTAAGTGATACGTTTCGTTTACTGTCAATCAGAAGCCCGGAGAACGTTACCCACGTAAGCAAAGAGTGGTCATGTTTTGTGTTCTTGATTCAACTTCAAAGTCTTCCTTCATCGAGTGAGCACTTGTTAGAAACAAAAAAAAAGAATGGTTTAGCTGCAGTAATCTAATGGCTGATTACTATAATTTACCGAAAGTTATCAAATAAAATTAGAACCTAGTATCTTAACCAATAATGAAGCAAAAACGTCACAGATTGGTATACCTAGTAGACCCTCTAATACATTAGTTGCTTTCAGAGGCAAAGTTAGCTAACGAGTCTATTTATATACCCAGTTTGGCAATAAAAAATGCTACCATTGGCAAGCAAAATGATTCATTTTGGGCCATAGGAACCGGGGATAAGAGTTAATTTTGCATACATGGCAAAAAAATTATGAAACCAAAAAATTTCAGTTTTCAGTCAATACTACCAAGCAAAGTCTCTTGTATTCTGTCGTGCTACTAATATTTATTCTGTGGTTTTGTTGTAAATATACTTAAAAGGTGAAGACATCACAGTATAAGTTTATTACGACAGAAAATTCATTGTAATTTCTTAGCTAAATTCGGTGCAATACGAGGACAGAAATTGCATCAAGTTAAAGACATCGGCTGAAGAAAATAGCAGAGACTTTGCCAAGAGACATACCAACACATCACCCATTCACAACGCCACACAATCTCAATCCTAAGCCCCATCCCACAATAACATACATCTCTAATGAATCGACACTCCACACACGAATAAACACTATTTAAACAACATTCGCTTAACAACATGATAAATTCGATTGACAATCGCGCGGCAACAAGGCTGAGCGTTGTTCACAATTGCTAGTACTAATTTAAGAAGCGGTGCCTTATACAGCGGTAGGAGTGTTAAGAATGTACACTTGATCGGCGTTTGTATGAGTGCAAGGGAAGTACTTTGACGTGCGCGAGTAAGGCCTTATAGGGTTGTCGGCGTAGTGAAAAATTTGCTCTTCAACCCCCCTTAATTGGGTGTCGCGTTGTTTTACATGGCGTGAACACACGGGGTGAGAGGTTGGTGAGTGTTTTTAATTAAATTGAAAATATTTACGAAAATTATGGCGTGATATTGAAAATCAATGCCCTTGCCCAAAGATTGTTTTTTTGGGGTTCTATATATTTAAATTGTAAAAGATATTGGTGCAAAGTGGAGAACGTGCCTAAATCTCTTAAAAAATATTGTTTAATGATCTAGTGGTTTAATTATGACAACTATTTCGGATGCCCGCTGGGTAGATAAAAATGGGATATATATAAATTAACTTTAGAAATAATAGATCCCACTTTAAAAGGCTTTTGCTTTAAAATTAATAGTTTCCACTTTTTTTAATGCTTCTAACTTCAAATTCCCCCTACAATAAGAAATATAATAACAAACAGATAGTTGAAACCTGTTAGGTTATGTGAGAACTGTGAGCACTCAACGCACGAGCCGAGCGAGCGAAACGAGCGGTGCTGGGCAGAAATGGCCAGAAACGATTTGCCGATCACTTTCCACCATTCCTTTAATGGGTGCATTTGGAAACAAGTGGTTTTTGATTGATTATAGTGCAACCCATTATTTTTAAACTTAGAAGTACTAAAATTAAAGAGCAACTATTATTTTGTTGTGGAAAACATTATTTTTGAAGCGTGTCGTAAACATTTTTGTTGTTATTTTCATTAATTTTAAAGTACTTTTAAATACATCCCGATAAAAATTCTTTATAAATAAAGTTGGGACACACATACCTACATATATCCGCCCTCTGATCTACTTTATAATTGATGCGCATCCTTCTGGAACCTGATTCAATTACTAGATAAAAAGTCTCAGCGCATTGGTCTGGCTTATGATTCATCTCAGCCTTTTTCTTTAAAATGGATTAAGTCATTTTAACGGCATTGACTAGTTAACCACATACTATTTCGTAATAATGAAAGGCTGCTTGAAATAATATTAAATTATTACAATTTAATCATTTTTTATTTGTTATTTTTAGTCCATGCGGTATGCTTACCTGTGTATCTGTATGTATTCTTGTGAATTTTGTAAATACATTAAACAATGATTATATTTTTTTGTTCCCTAAAAATGTAGGTAGGACTTCGAAAATCAAATCATGTTATGGAAGTAATTTCATGTGCCAACATTGAATATTGTCGTCCAAGTTTTTGTATGTAGAGGCTATTGATGATCCTAAAATAAACAACAACAAAAACTTAACTAAAACAGCATCTCACCACTATAAAAGCCTCAACATTCAACAAAAATGTGAAATTCCTTTAAACATTACAAAGTAACACAAATTCCACATCTTAGTAAAAGAAAAACATCTATCCATCTCTGGTGTTATAGCGCAACTTACTACAGGCCTATTTCCAGCACTGGATTACAAAAGGCTATGTTTGTAGTGATGGTAAAAGCAACCAAAAAGTTAGCCAACTTTTCGCCCCGTGTGTCTCCTATACTAACACAGGGTTGTCACTGATTTGTTGCGGAGACGTTTCTTTTAGCGTTGATGTGGCGCTGATTGGGACGTATGAGGTGTTTGTGAAAGCATTTTTGTATTCTTTTTGCAGCTAATGAACACTCGTTAGCTGTCGAAGAATTTCCATGAATGTGTCGCCGTTCATGAAGCAGTGTGCGTGTACCTTTGTTTTTTTTTACATTTTTTAAAGTTTTAATGAGATTTGTTGTGTATTGTTATGTTTAAATTGAGGAGTAAATGTTAATTAAAGTGTAGTTTTTGCATTGTCTGTGCAATTAGTGCCAGCTTCGGCATGTTCGTCCTGTTATAACAAAAACTCTCGTACGAATTAACATAACATCACGCCTGTATTCCCCGAAGGATTTGGCAGAGGTATATAGTAATACCCTCATTTCGCAGTTATTATTAAGGCCCATGTAATAGGGGGCGAGCCTATTGTCATCAACCGAGCACAGATCAAAACTCCGGGCTGCTACTGAGGATTTCCACACGGAAAAACCTAATAATAGGTACTTTGCCCGACCTGGGGATCGAACCTAGGGCCCCACGATCAGCAGTATGTATGAGTTCTTTAATAATCTATATAATATCTATAAAAATTAATCCTTATTTCCCTTGGTCACGCCATAACTTGAGAACGACTTTACCGATTGAGGTCACACAATTTTTTTTGTCGAGACGATGGTTCTTAGCTATGCTGAGATCTGATAGGTGGCGTTGTAGTCAAATTATTTACGCGGGTACAACCGCGGGAGAACAGCTGGTATTTTATACAAATTATTTTCCTTTATGCTTACAAAGAAAGGCACTACAACAATCAATCCAAATGTCAAACTGAACATAGTAGCAAATCATTCGATTTCTTAGGACATCATTTCAAAAGGTTACTCTCCTAGAAAATAAATTTATGTTGTGTGAAAAAACAAAAGTATTATTTTTGTACTAAACACTTATAAATCTATAAATAAAACCTTACTTCACTTACACTTATAGATAAATAATAATCTCAGGAATGGCTAATCCTTGCCGTAACGAATTAACGACGCAGGCGCAATAGCAGTATAGGTCTTACCCAGAACTGGATCTGAGGCAATCCAGGATTATAATGACGAGGTATTAGTGGTGGACACTTTCAATGGCCAGTAATATAGAAGGGTCTGGTAGGAAATGCATTAAATGTCCTGCGAAATGGCTCGTTCACTTTAGTACCTAGATATGATATAGTTTGATTTGTATAGGAATATGAAATTCAATGTAGGTATGTCTTGACACGGTTTTATAAAATATTATAGTGGAGAGTGCTCCCTAATTGTTAAGAAAATTGGATGACTTTGGTAGCGTTTACCTTAAATTTTTAATATATGTATACACTCGGGAGTAATGAATCCGGGTCACCAACATAAACCGTAATATCTCGGAAAACATTGTTTAACATTTTAACATTGTTTTGTTTATGTTGGTGACCTGGTTTCGTTGCTCCCGTGTTGTTTCACTGGCTAATGATCTATTATATCATTAAAACTAAAATAATTTCTTTACTTTAGTGTTAGAAGAGGCAATATGTATGACGGATTCTGTACTCTGACTCAGAACATCATACTGTAAAAGATTTATTTAATTAATTTGAAGTAAAAATACTGCTTTCGCAGGCACTTTATGTAAAGTCAGAAATTTTAGAATTTTGGTTCCATAAGGCGCTGGATCCATCTGAACACCGGAGGCCCTTAATCTGGCAATTCGCTGCTACAGTCATCTCAACAATCATAGTACATTTATAGAGCGTTTGATGAATTCAGGTCCCACCTAAAGTTAATTTGTCATATCAAATACAACAAATTCATCTATCTAATAAAAGAATAAATCGAGTATCACACGGAACAAACGCGCTGCTAAATAGAGGCGCGTTGACGCGAACAAATTGACGAGTTGTAACGCACCTATGTAGTGCGACCGATGAGATTTGATAGTTTGATAAAAAAAATACATTATAATTATTTATGAGAAAATGTGGGATTTGGAAATGATTAAACGTGTAACGTGTTTTTAACCTGTAAGCTATAAAATAATTCAAAACTGTCAAAACACTGTCACGACTGGAGGAGATACTCGTAGTAACAGAAATGTTAGTGTAATGTAGTGCTAAAAGCCTCAGTACAGTGACAGGCAGCCACAACACTATTGTTATAGGAAAGGTACTGTGCTCATCAACTTGGTCAAACTATTTTGTGAGATAATAAGAGCAGTGGACTGCAACAGTCCGGTGCTAAGATTAGGCTCTACTTCAATTCCATAAGACCCATCTGATTGACATTATGACCTCAAGCCAGCTTACCAGACTAAACTCCATTTAGGAACCAACGCCTACAAGCTGCTATGTTATTTTAACTTACAGCATTCTCAATGCTACTTTTGAAAGTTCCAATAACTCCAACAGTCCCATGTTTTGATTAATAACACTCCACACACTTGACAACACCATTCTAAATCTAACAAAGCATTACACAACATCCAAGATTATCTAACAGCGTCGCACTATAGAGAGGTTTAACAACAGATTGCATGTTTACATAACAAAATGTTATTGTATAAAATATACGGTAAATAATAAAAGATGTCAAGGAAGTGACCATAATTGATGATCACTCGTCGCTCCGGTATTTTCAATATTGTTCCATGAGAATTTCCGTATAGAAAGTCCGGTTTTATGAGAGGTTAACAATTTATAGTGTTGCCATTAACCAAGTAATTTATGTCTTAATATAACAATATGGTAAACAACGTAATTACTGGTGTGTGTCTAAATCTATGTTGTAATTACTTATAGGATGCAAATACTATGCTTGGTGAAAGTTTGAGGTTGCATTTATGTTGTTAGGTGCATTAAAATCTAGGTACCTATATCGATGACAGGTAACATACAAACAAAATTATTTATGATATAATCCCTTCATAAAACCAAGGATTTAATACTTTTGTATTGGTTTTATATTAAAAAACCAGATCACAATAAAATTAAATAGTTAGATTTTTTAAGTAAGAGCACTACTAGTAGACTTTATATAACATAACCTTGCCTAGCCTTATATTCCCCGAAGGGTTCAGCGGAGGTGTATTTAGTACAACCTCGTTTCGGCAGTTATGTTTAAGTCCCATCCCATGTAATAGGGGGTGAGCCTATTGCCATTAACCGGGCATAAATCCAGACTCCAGGCTGCTACTGAGAAAATCCTAATGAAAAAACCCAAAAACATTTTGCTTAACCTGGGGATCGATCCCAGGAACCCATGCTCAGCAATAATGTACAATTAAATAAAGGTTAGAAGGTTAAAAATACCTTCCTACCTCATAGAAATTTTAATAAAAATAAGGCATATATTTTTGTTAAACAACATTGAAAAATAGTCAAATTTTTTCAAGTATCAAGTCTTCCAGATCCTCTCACTGTATCAAGTGCGGAAACAATAGAGGGGATCAAGTTTACAAGCAGCTCAATTGGCCGGTTGTAATTTCGTCCCATTGTCTCTATGTCCCCTGTTCGCATCCGTCCCCTGTCCCCGGTCGCCCCAGTTCTTCCCTGGGGACATCGTTACGTCCTTTGTATTAACATATTTACGACGAACGAAAATGGCGATTATTGTTACTTAATTTATAGGGAGGGTAGAACGTCTTAGAAAAGTGTGTGTGTGTGAGTTTTGGGTGTTTTTGTAAGAAAATATGGTACTGTCGTCGAATGAAATGTGCTTTCCATGTTTTTTTTCTATTCCTCTGCTTGTAGATAGTCTTGCGGACTGTTTCTACGTACTGTTACTGGTGAGACCTGAAAGGTCTCCAGCAATGGGGACGAATAAAATACTTAACCTAAGCTAACTACTACTACTAACATCATGACTACTAGCAACAACAGCACTAAGGGCGACCCCTAATGGAACTCGGACCTTGACTTAGGGCGTTGCTGGCGGGAGGACTGCGAGAGAGACAGCTTGATGAGGACTGAATTAACGGTGTGCTTTTCATTTCTACTGGGGTGCTTTAAAAGAGAATCCGCGAGTGATGGTACTGAGGTACGTCCAGAGCACCCCGGGTAGTTAGCCTTGCTACCAACCTTGCTGACTGGCTAAGCTTTTCACCACTGCATGACCTATTCTCGTATAGCTCTCGCCGATACTAGAGAAGAAGATCTTCTTCTTCTTCCTGCCCTTATCCCACACTAGGTGGGGTTGGCACAACATTTATATCATAAATCCATGTTGTTAGAGGTTTTGGCTTATTGTTTTATGATCGGCCGCCTGCCTGACATCAACCCTCCTTAGGAATACTCGTTGAGCGTTCGCGCGGGTGACCCAATGTGCTTGCTGATATTCACTGGATCCTAAAATGATATGCTTCTCAATCTTATTGCCAACCACTAATTAGACTATGTTCTTCTTTTGGGGTATACTTGAAGTTCCTCGACCCACACATTCAATTTTGCTAGGGACGAAGAGAGAAGAAGATTTTCTACTGATTTTATTTCTTGTTTTTTTTTTTATTTATGACGGATATAGCTTCCTGAGTTACAATACATATTTTCTTACGCAAATATTACATTAGAATTCCTACCAATCTTTCCCGTAGGTAACTTAAGATTCAATTGAAGGTTTGTACTCATACCAGATCCTGAACATTAACAACATTCATCATCTTCAATGAAAACGCCACTGGGATGCTTTTCACAAAGCTTTTCCAAGAAAGATGTATAAACTGCCAAAATTGAACATCGTAAGACGGGCTCGTGGTTAATTACCAACGGCGCGGATCATACGATTTGCGAGGTTAAGCTGCGCTTGCCGCGGTCAGTCTGTGGATGGGTGATTCGTTACACATTGAGACCCCTCCGTGCCTCGGAGAGCACGTTAAACAGTCGGTCCCGGATGTCATACGAATACCTATGACAGTCCTTACGGGAAGTCAGAAACCCAAAAAGTCTGACAACCGGTCTAATCTAAGGATATCGGCATTACCCAGTAACTGGATTGCGGAGGTCTTATGGCAGTCGCTCCGTGTAAAATACTGGTAGTCAGCCGCATCTGGTTAGACTGGAAGCTGACCCCAACATGGTTAGGAAAAGGCTAGGCAGAACGATTAAACATCGTGAAAAACAATTAAAGTCAGACAACATTAGACAATCTTTGAAATAGAACTTACGCTATGTTAAAATAATAATCCATTAAAATAACTTTTAAGTTGAACGGTTTTCAGCGTCAGGTTTTGAGGACTGATGGTTGACATTATAATAATGTTGTATTGTCATGGGAATCGAATTTTATGTACGAAGTTTCAGGAAAATCTGTTAAGTTGAAATAGGTGGAAAATCTGTCCCAAGATTTTAATCAAACAAACAAAAAAACAAATATATAACCGTTTAAAAACACGGAAACTCTTCCTCTTAGCCTTTTCCCAATTATTTTGGGGTCAGCTTTCAGTCTAACCAGATGCGGCTGAATACCAGTATTTTACACGGAGCGACTGCCATCAGACCTCCGCAACCCAGTAACTGGGCAATGCCGGTTAAGGTTAAACCGTTTGTCAGACTTTCGGGTTTCTGACTACCCGCAACGACTGTCATAGGTATTCGAATGACACCCGGGACCGACGGCTTAACGTGCTCTCCGAGGCACGGAGGGGTCTCGATGTGCAACAAATGGTCACCCATCCACGGACTGACCGCGGCAAGCGCAGCTTAACCTTGCAAATCATACGATCGGCGCGGTTGTTATTTAGCCACGAGCCCCTCCGTTTAAAAACACGGAAACTAGCAAAAGAAAATGCCAGAAGAAGAAATCCTTAAGACATTTCATTGCAGGGAAATGCTTTCTTTCATTACTTCAGAATTTCTACTGAAGACTTGTTATAGATTAATTAAGTATTTGATAATCAGTACTAACTATTAATTGCCTCGTTGGTCTAGTGGTGGCAAGCGCGACCGCTAACCGTGAGGTCCTGGGTTCGATCCCCAGGTCGAGCAAAGTGTTGTTAGGTTTTTCCGTGTGGAATTCCTCGGTAGCAACCCGCAGTTTGGATTTGTGCCCGGTTAATGGCAATAGACACGCCTCCTATTACATGGGACTTAAACATAACGGCTTATACACCACTGCCCAGCCCTTCGGGGTATATAGGCGTGAGGTTATGATATTAATCAGAAAACTTCACTCTACGGTACCACACAGCTTCCCATCACACACAGCATCTTCGAAAAACAAAAAACAAAAGAAAATCCTCCAGATATTCAATGAACGCACACATTTAGTGTTAAAAGCTCACAGTTACAATGCCTCTACTCGCATATAAATATAAAATAATCCACACATACTTGATACTGACAATAACAAATACATACATGCGACGGCTTTTAGCAACAATGAAAAAAGTCGGGTTCTAAATACCAACGATAGGGATGGGACGCGAGACGAGTTCCACTCAAGTCAACTCGAGTGGGTTGAATGATGCAAGCTTATCTCACTAGCAAATAAAATGGTAGATAAGTTTACGATTATTTTTTTGTTTGCGCAGTTAATTTTTTATTTCGATTTGTATTTAAATGTTAAAGTCTCGGTGTTTTCAGAGCTTGCCAATTGTAATTACAGATGATCCGGGTGGATTCTAGTCAATTGTACTACAAACTTATTCTAATTCGGTCCTGCAGAACTTCATTGTTGATTTATTTCTAAAAAACATACTATTTTAACTATGGTTATGCTTCCTAGAATGAAAATAATGATTCATAAAGAAACTACTCGACTTATAACAAAACCTTTACCATCAGGTCTACCTAGATTTTCACGGAAAAAATAAACCACAGAACATGTCCAAATAAAAATAAAATTGATTTCCACTCTTTTCAACTGATAATCGAATGTATCTTTCGTATCACTACAAAACAAAGTGGTATTTCTGGCCGCAGTATGAAATCTTTAAAATAGGGTAGCCAAGAAACTGTTATCTATTGCAGAGCTACCACGAGGACATGAACTCGAAGCACAACTTTATTGACAACTGTCAAAGAAAAAAAACGATTTCCCACTCGAGTGCAACCGATAATCGGACTTATCTTTCGCATCACTACAACAAGACAAAGGGGTACTCTTTGCCGCAAGTCAGTTACTAATGGCGAGGCGAGGCTGAGATCACGCAAACAGATCCCGCTTGAAAGCAATTAAAGCACACCAGATTCCTAAGAGGGCGGCCACCGGAGGCAATCAAAATAATCACGACGATTTAACACTTTCCTACCTTGAGATAAGTGATAAACTAAGTCTTGTTACGGTTGGATATCGAGTGACGTATTTATTTCGATAGTGCTAATGAAGCGAATAGATTAGAATTGTTGCTGGGCTGAATGGACATTGTTGGGTCGCAGAAGTGGGATAGTTGTTGGGTTAGTCTAGTTGCTTTGTAGATCTGTATGTGTACTTTCTGTGTGGGTATTCTAACAGCAGGATTTTGGTATTATACTGTATCGAAAAAAAAACCTTCGCCTTTGAGGTTTCCATAACGTATACTGACGTCATTATAATATCATATCCCGTTTACGGCCACTACTATACATGAGCCTTCGTGTACACTATCCAAAGATCAAAATTCTATTCGGATATGCACATTTTTGATCCAAAATATTGAAAAATTATGAAAAATATTTTTTTTGAATGCGACCACAAACATTTTATGATGGTGCACGAGACTGATGAAATAGATCTCTATATCGGCGTAATGCGGTAACTACTGTTGCTGTTTCTGCAGCGCTAGTTTTCAGATAGGACCATCATGATGAATGGAAGAATAAATTGTCAGGTGCATTGTGAGTGCTGTGTGAAAGAGGTGTCTCATATTGTTATATATTTTTTAAAAATCATTATTTTTTCAGATAGGACCATCATGATGAATGGAAGAATAAATGGTCAGGTGCATTGTGAGTGCTGTGTGAAAGAGGTGTCTCATATTGTTATATATTTTTTAAAAATCATTATTTTTCGTTCCATTGTTTTGTATGTATCTTCTTCCATTCCTGTTTTTTTTTCTATATTTAATTATTGTAATTGGTCTAAGACCGTTTTAATTAAAGTAAAATAAATAAATAAATGATGGATACTGCATAGGCTTAATTTTTCTGGTACAGACTTAATTTACCCTAAGGGTTTGGCAGAGGAGTTTTTAGTACCTACACCCTAGTTTCGCCAGTTATGTTTAGGTAAGTCCCACGTAATAGCGGGCGAGCCTATTGCCACTAAACGGGCACAAATCCAGACTCCGGGTTTCTACTGAGAAATTTGTAATGGAAAAACCGAATAACACTTTGTCCGACCTGGGGATCGAACCCAGGGCCCAATGCTCAGCAGTTGCGCTTGCGACCACTAGACCAACAAGGCATTCAATAAAACATTTCCCATTATTTCGCTATAATAAACTTTCCATCATTAAAACATCCAATTTCATCATTTGTAAAAATATTATCCTTGGTGTCGTGAGAATCGTCACTAAAACTTTATTAAGTAGTTCACCAATGGCATCCACCTGTACAGTGATAACTCTATACTATTCCAACCCAGTTTCCCTAAATGTCGCTCCACGCAGTGCTAGATAAACACCATATAGGAACAGACTTTGGATAAAAGGAAATGGTCGAACACTTACTAATGAGCATATCAGACCATAAGAAACCTATGCGAAAAGGTTAAGAAACGCAAAAAAAAGTCATTTCGACGTCAAAGACTATTTCTAAACAGTGTTTGGAAAATATTTCCAATTTTTCTTTCGTCACAGAATAATCTGAACAAATCTTAGAAAGTCTACATTACATAATTCAGATATTCAACGTAATACTTCAAAATCAACATCATTTGTTTAATTTAGCCACTATCACAAGCTAATATCAAGACACATCAATTGTGGGTAGGGTTACCAAACGATGGAAATGTAGCCGTACTAAAAATAATCAAATTGTAATAGTATTCCATCCTTCTGGAACGAAATTAGTCTCTTTTGTTCTTAGATCTACTGAAACAAAAATCGTCCACCGTAGACGGTCCACCTCATAATTTCACCACCCCTATAACTTTGAGAAAATTGAGTCGGTGTCGTGTGCGCAGTCTCAAATATTTTGTAATGTTTTTAATAATATGTAATAATTACTACGTGCTGATAATATATTCTGCAAGCAGCAATCCGCATCCTCAGCCTAGTAACTACAGACAAAATCTGCTGTAGATGATAAAATGATGATCAATCTATCTATGATAGAATATAATTAGTTAATACACCATGCACCACTACTGACCTTTCACAAGCACCGTAGTCTGGAAGCCAATTCTATTAATAAAATTATCGCCAAACCGCAAATGTTTGGTTCTGTTTTTGTTGTCAAACAATTGAATGAAAGTTTCGGTTTTGAATCGGTTTCTGTTAATAGAATTGGATTCTAGATCAAAAAGACCACGAAACAGGTGCTTAAAAAATAATTATATTGATTTTACTGCAATTTATGGGTTCATGTTGAGCATTGGAAACTAACCGGCTGATATAAAATAATTCGACTATTTAGTTAATAGCCGAATAAGTCAAGATCACAATATCTCAATCTCCTTAACTAGTACAACTTCCTCGCAGTGTCCAACATTCGAGACATTCCCTGCCCTATCTCTAAATCGGCATGAAAAATCAATGGTAACTCCAATCGTAACCACATCTACTGTGTCCACTGTGGCTACTATGCAAATACTAAGGTTATCTCGCCTGACACACCGTATACTTGTCTAGTTCCAAAACCATAGAAAAATACACCCTATTTTACCTGAAGTAGAGTTCTTTTTATATTGATGTATGTGTTAGACAATAAAATAATGCAAAACACCTGACGGTTAGTCTTGTATACTCGATTACAACTGGTTTCACAACATACATTAGCAAACGGAATTATTTAAAAAAAATATTAATAAACAACTGGTTTGTATATATTTGTTTAATCTGTTGATTTAATTATGGTCCGAATTATTAGATTTTTTTTTTGTAATCGTTAAATCTGGTAGTCATTATAACTGATGGGAAGACGAAAACTTTTGGATACTTTCTTTGCCTACTAATTGTACTACGTGTTTACTACACCGACTTTTTTTATATACATACAATTTGTAGAAACTTGACAGCCACATGAAATCCAGTAGGTACATAAACAACGTGAAACAGAAGTCCAAAACAATGCTTTGAGGGCTCATTGTACTCATCATTATGAACAACTTTTACTAGGGACCAACCACGAAATCGCGAAACCAAAACTGCTGCTCCATACATTTATGTTCGCATAACTCGACAAAATTTAGACAGCTGTTTTTTTTCGCGATTTCGATTTTGGTCTTCAGTAAAAGTTGTTCATAATGATGAGTACAATGAGCCCTTAAAGTATTATAACTTTGTAGACAATTGCCAGAAATAATAGTTCTGTGGATCTTGTGTTATGTTATGTGTGGGCCGTTCCTGATTTACTATAATATAATGAAAGCCTCAAGATTTCAGCCAAACGGTGTTATCAACAAAGCAACATTGTAAGCTCTAGAATCTTACTCAGAGATGTCAAACCATATAAACTTTTAGTGAACTAGTGCAGTTTATTACAAGATATTAAGGGCGATGTTAGGACGTGTCCACAGTGGGTCATTTGTGAATTATTATGATATTAAGTCAGCACGAACGTTTGACGTATACTATTGTCAACGTATCGCTAATGTAAGCGAATTTTGAATCGAAAATACAACTGTCCCATAAAGTTTTGGTTAATTTTTTGCGACATGCAGAATTTTATCATACACTAGCGGCCCGACCCGGATTCGCAAGGGTGGACATTTTTCCCGTTTTTGCAGCATTTTCCATTTATACTCCGCTCCTATTAGTCGTAGCGTGATGTTATATAGCCTATAACCTTCCTCGATAAATTGACTATCCAAGACAAAAATAGCTTTTCAATTCTAACCAGTAGTTCCTGAGATTAGCGCGTTCAAACAAACAATCAAACAAACAAATAACTCTTCAGCTTTATATATTAGTATAGATAATTATACGGGGTGTAAACGAAATCATGTAATTCCTTCAAACCTCATAATGTACTGCTGACATAGATGAACCCTGCACGGGATACATTCAGATTTATTATCCGGCGCAATTCGCTCGGGGCGCTAAAATGCCTCATGTTAAGAACACAATGTAATATTTTTTTTATTAAATCTGAATGTATCCCGTGCAGGGTTAATCTATGTCAGCAGTATATCATGAGGTTTGAAGGAATTACATGATTTCGTTTACACCCTGTATATGAATAAAGTTTTCAATTTAATTAAATAGTATGTGTGAAACGAGTGTTTCGAATACAAAATTCACTCATATTATCGTTACGTTGACGTAAAGTGACATCATTGGAGCTAGGCCTACTGGTATCTGCTATGCTGAGTTAATGATGTTAACAAACATTTAATCAAAATAAAATCTGAATAAATAAAACAAATAAAAGTTAGTATTAGGTCCCCACCTATGAAATCAGCGTTTTGTATGGAGAATTTTAAAGAAGTTGTATTTTTCATACTAACATTTTCATAATTTATTTAACAACTATGAACACTAATGTTTTAAAACTTTTATGCACTAATTTTTAAAAACTAAGATAACGTACCGTAAAACCTGGTAACTTTGCCCTTGAGGTATGACTTTGCCCAGTTGGGTATTTTTTTAAAAATTTGATGCATAGCAAATTTGTCTATAGTTAGGAGTATTCTTTTGCCTGTGGTAGAAAATTGATTATTTTTCTGACAATACCAAGTGACGTAATGTCACCTATGTTACTTCCGTTGGCTGTCAGGAACCTTTAAAAGTTGGTATTGTTTTTAGTGGGCAAAAACCAGTCAAAAAACTTTATCAAAAAGTGATAGTTGCAGATACAGTAGGTAATAATTTTTTTTGCCACCGTTAATATGTATGAAATGAATAATATAGACTGGTATTTCACACAAAACATCTCATAAAATTGTAAAATATATTGATGGGCAAAGTCACATGCATGTTTTTTGAGCATGGTTGACGACATTGCCCACCAATTTTTTTTCCGTAGGGTTGTCACCTGTAATTTTTAAATTTATTATAATTTTAAGAGGTACCTATGCACAAACTAATAGAACGCTAAAAGAGAAAATCTTGTAAATGTTTTGGTGGCTTCTGATGAATAAGATTGTCCAATGACCAAGTTGGACTAGAAAACGCTAGTTTTTAGCAAATTGGAAGAAAAGAAACCTGATGTTACATATTTAATGAAACAATTCCCAGCAATACATGTGTAGAACTATTTATAAATAGGCATTCATCGAATTTGTTAGTTCGAACAGTATCTGCAACTGGTGACTGTCTTCCGACATATTGTGTAGATATTTAGTCACATATTTTGTCTTTTGGCTACCTTAAAGTTAGTAATATATCGTAGCAATATAACTTAACTGGCAATATACCGTATATCTTCATTTTGTATCCATTATATACTTATTGAATTTATGATTATCTCAATAGAAATATTAAGTATTTAAATGTAGCATTTATTCAATGATGACAGCCTTAGACATTGACCATTATGGTAAGAAAAATGTACTAGGAGGCTTTTTGACTTTGCCCACTCAATTTTGAAGGACAACGAATATGTTCATTCATCTCATAATTTGATACTATACTTTATGGCCCTGTATTTATATTCAGCCATTTTTAAAATAATGATACGGTTTATAGTATCTGAAATATTACAAGTTGGCAAAGTTGCCAAAAACCTGTGATTCTTTGCCCAACAATTATAATTGTGGTTTTTACACACACAAATTCATTTTTCTGGATATTTTCAATAATAAATATCGAGATATGAACATATAGTATTGTGTGGTACAAAAATAATATGAAATACATTAACGTTTTCGGAAATAACTCAACTAATGCAAAAATACTCTGATTTTTTGGGCAAAGTTGCCAGGTTTTACGGTATGCCACTTAGATTATGCGACAAAAATAAGTTTTGGCTAAGTTAAAACAGGAATAGTGGTCATTTCTGCTAACAAAAAGAGGAGTCATTTTTAAGGTATTTTTTATGTTTAGAAAACTATAAGTAATAAGGTTTTTTTACTATTGGTAGTTGTCTATGATGGTCATTATTCGATATATTATCAAGCAATTGATGAATATTTTAAATCATAGAAGTAACGAGGTTCTCTATGTGTGAGAAAAAATCGCCAATTTCATAGGTGGGGACCTAATATTATACCAATTTAGTTTTTTTATAATGTTATGGTGTCTTTTGTTTATTTCAGAAAACAAAGCAAAACCAATCCTGGAACATCTACCATATTTTTACGAGGTGGTACACAGTGCATTCACATGTTCTCCTTAGCAAGCCCGACATAGCCGGACAATTTGACGACACGTTCGGTGCAGTGGTTGAGCGATTGGCTTCTGCGCTGCGGGTCGTGGGATCGATTCCCGCACGGAAAAAATATTTGTATAGCCTACAGATAGTTATCCCGGGGCTAGGTGTTTGTGAGTGTGAAGATTTGTGTCTGTAAACGCACCCACGATACAGGAGAAATCCTATTGTGGGGCAAAGCTTTTTATTAAAAAAGTTGTTTTATTATAATCTGATAATGATGAGTTGCCCAAATAACTCTTGGGACAAAAGATGGCATGACAAATTCTTAGTAGGCCTTAATGCTATTGTTTAATATCTTTTGGTTTTGTTACTGTCAGCCAAAATCATCTCAATTTTGTACAAAATCTTCCTAGACCTTTTAGTGATAACTTCCAGTCATTTTAGCCGCGAGTAAGTGTTAATGTTCGAAAAATAATAACATATTTCGACAGCGTTAATAAATGACCGTTGTGAACACGCCCTACGCCGCGGTAGCCGAAAATGCAAATTCGAACGAACGCTTCTCTTACGCAACTTTATTATTCTTATTTTAAATGTGTCTTTATTTTTAAAGACTCACTTTTTATTCTTTTAAATGTTGCCTTTTATTTATCTTTTATCTTTTTAGCCCATCCCCGTGTCGTGAGCGTTGATTGCATTCGTGAGTTGCAACCAGATATTGTAACTTTTAAAGGTAGCCGCTGATCGAAACCTTTTAAAATAAAGTGCATTGTCCGAAGAGTATTGTTTTATGTATCAAATGTTTTTTTAATGATGTTATAATTGTTGTAATTATCTCGTCGGTCTACTGGTGGCAAGCGCGACTGCTGATCTTGAGGTCCTGGGTTCGGTCCCCAGGTCGGGCAAAGTGCTGTTGGGTTTTTCCGTGTAGAATTCCTCAGTAGCAGCCCGGAGTTTGGATTTGTGCCCGGTTGATGGCAATAGGCTCACCTTCTATTACCCGGGCGAAATGAGTGTTACTATACACCTCTGCCCAACCCTTCTGGGAATACAGGCGTAATGTTGTGTTATGTGTATTGCCTTACATATTTTTGATCAATTATTGTTTATTTTGAAATTTTGAATTCCACCAATAACAATTATATTTGATGTGATTTTATGATAATTTCAGCGGTTCTCCGATCAGCAAACTTTCCTAAATTCACAAGTATCACTGTATTACCTACCAATTGTCACTTTGACTACTTGGAACTACAACAATTGGCAAAAACATAGCTGATTAAAGTTATTTGCGCCAAAGGCTAGGCGCCGACTGCAGTCCCATCGCCTATCGAGTACATAACATAACATCACGCCCGTATTTCCCGAAGGGTTGTGCAGAGGTATATAGTAACACCCTCATTTCGCCATTATGTTTAAGTCCCATGTAATCGGGGGCGAGCTTATTGCCATCGACCGGGCACAAATCCAGACTCCGGGCTGCTACTGAGAAATTCCACACGGAAAAACCCAATAACATTTTTCCCGACCTGGGGATCGAACCCAGGACCTCACAATCAGCAGTCGCCCTTGCTAAAACTGGACCAACTAGTCAGTTCTATCGGGAAGTATCTATCAATTACACAATGACTCACTTTGTTCCGACTACACACTAGTACCGCAGTCCATTTTCCTTAGTCTACCTTGATGAGTTGCTTTGGGTAGTCAATTACTCCTGGATGATGCTCATACGGTAATGACCACAGATATAGTGTGATAAATAATGATCTGTGTTTTGGAAGTAGCGCCAGTGACTGAAAAGTTGAGGAGTGGTTAGCGTGGTACGGACATGTTATGCGGAGGGAAGAAAATCATGTTAGGGGCCATAGGGGACATGGCAGATGAGGGGGTCTGGATGGTGATGACGTCAGCAATATTATTTATTTACTTATTTTTCTAGACTTGAAAACTGCTGCTCATGAATAACAACAAAGAAATCTGAACAGATTTAAAAAAATATATACCAATGTTTACGTAAGCATAAGAGGGGGGTAAGAGCTTTGCTTACTTTTGCTGACAAGGGGGAGGGGAGGGTCAAAAATTACCAAAATTCTGCTTACGTAATACTTGAATGGCCCCTTACTAGAAGAGTGTTAAATATGAATGTGGATGGATATGCAAATAGAGGTAGGCCTAAGAAAAAATGGATGGATTGTATGAAGGATGACATGGGTAAGAAAGGAGTGAGTACTGAGATGACGGCTGATAGAGGAGAATAGAAGAGGAATACGTGTTGTGCCGACCCCGATTAGTGTGGGATAAGAGCAGGGAGATGATGATGATGAAGTGATGACCTGTTTTGTTTTTTTCTCACAGAACAGTAAAAAATGTGGTAACCATCATCACCTTTCAAAAGTAACATGCTAATCCATATAAGATTGCGTAATACGATGATTCAAGTCCAACCAGAATTCTTTTCCACCATATTCTTTTATAACCCTATTTAGACTAAATTGTCAATAATAAAACCACTAACTGTAACGTCTTATAGCCTAATAAAATAATAAAAACAAATATCTGAGTCGACGTCGATTTTGTAACACTATTCTAGATTCTAGGTCTTCACCAATTAGATTCGGAGGCTAGGCTGGTGAAATGTCGCGTATTTCCAAACGCGTGCGACGGTGCAACGACCCGCATACCGACAACCTGCTCTATGTGATGACAGAGTACTTGTTAGTTGTTTGGTTGCTCGGTACAAAGCATAGGAAAGAAAGAAAGAAAAAGCGTATATTTGACACAACCGAGACACATTAGAAAGAGATAGAATACACACGAGATAATTTTATTTAGTCCAAGAAAATAATAATCAAAGTTTTTTTTACTAAAGACATTAGGTATTTTACAAAAGAGGTGGCTGTGAGGAAATCGTAATATTTGCATTTTTTTGTGGTGACGGATGAAATTATAAAAACCTTTTTAAAAACAACCTTTTATCTTCCGGCCCCATCACCCGAACAGCTTCATAGTATCATATTATTGCATTGTCACCGAAGTTACATAGGTATGCCAAATTTCAGCTCAATCGGGTGCCAGCAAGTGCTTGAAAAATGGATCACAAATTTTGAACCGGAAACACATACGAAAGAAGTTAGTTAAATAAAATCTTTTAAAAAGAGAAGAGTGGTCACTCACCGTAAGGTTTAGCCTACGACTAGCTGTAGAAAAAGACTGTGCTGGTTATCTTGAGAAACTGAATCTATCACACGCCATTGATGCACTGTGACTGTATAAGGCTGTGTCTTATAGAAACGCAACAAATTGTTTACGTCCTCTGAACTGATCAATTACCGGAAACATAGACACAATAAATAAACAATGGACGCTGCCGCTGATACACGGCGTTAGTCATTAAGAAGCTTGTAGCAAGCTCATAGAAACAATAGCAAAATAGTCCTGTAAATAGATTTAAATTACACTTTCATAAAGATTGGTGAAATATTAAAATCATAAAAATAATAATTCGCGTACAAATTATGAGCTAAGCTTATCAATTGCACCACACAACAACCAGTAGCACAGAACAGCAACTAACACTCCCGTACAAAAATAGTTTCAATCACACGCCATTGATGCACTGTGACTCTGTGAGTCTGTGTCCTATTCAAACGTAGCAAATTGTTTACGTCCGCTGATTGATGCTTCAAAGGGTTAATATGGAAACAATAGTGCAATAGCCATATGGAATAGTGCACAGACCAATATGCGAATATTTTGGTTTTATAAGCAAATACTGTGCAGGAGTTGGTTTGTGTGGTTGAATTTCAGTTATTAATAAAATAAAATCAAATAGAATATTCTATAAGGATATGAATATTAATATTTTTAATAAAAGGAGTAACTGACTGACTGATCTATCAACGCATAGCCTAAACTGTTGGGGTTAGAAACTTGAAATTTTGACAGTAGGTACTTTTTATAATGTAGGCATCCACTAAGGAAGTATTATGCAAAATTCCTCCCTTAAAGGGTGTGAAAAAAAAACACGCAGATGAAGCTGCAGGCAAAAGTTATTTTAAATATAATCAACCAATATTATCTCGGTTCGGTTTAAAAATTTAACTTGAAAATAATTACTAAAATTTGAAAAATTATGTCGTAAACTCAGCTGCGAAACGACTAGAATATCTATCATTATCTGTGGTGTAGTTTTTTTTTTCATCGTACGTTCAGTTATGTTATCGACAATATGATACTAAGAACTATTAATAATAACTTCAATCTGCGTGTTTATTATTATTATCTTAATGAGAATTGGTCTCTTTTTTGTAGAAGCTAAAGTAAGGACTTTCATTTTGAGTGTACGGTTGATAGTGAACATCTTCAGCACCTGACTTTTCTGGACTGATTGATGTTATGATTCATAACCTATATACTACGTCGAAATATCAGATAAAATAACAATGATTTACTTAAAGACACTAAAATGAACCTACTTTATATTCAATATATCGTTTATAAAGCCATTTTTTAATTTTACACTAACTCATTTTTATATTCGCCAGGTGTGCATAGAACGTAAATTAAAACAAAGAAGAAAAAAAACACATCCACACCAATCATGTTTCATTTTTATGATCATTGTAAATCGATTTCAAGTTCAATGACTTTCGTATTTAACTACCTAATAAAAATGACACGATATATTTTTATTCAGATAAAAAATGTCAGTATAATATGGCGAAAAACGTCGCTTTTTTATTTAAAAAAATGTTTATCCTCTTACATCACAATAACTATATACTATAAATTAAAGTTATGAGAAATAGAATGGAACGTAATAAATAAAAGTAAATATACCTATTGTTAGTAGATGAAAATGATGTCATTTCGTGGATTTGCATGATGACCTTGTGTCGTAAAATGCATTATTAAGTAATGGATTAAGCTAATATTTTAGGATGGTGAAAAATGTGTTAAAAGTTTTAGTATTTTTTTATTATACGTATGTGCGAATTACGTTACTAATACTATTTTAATCCCTTCGACCTTCTTTTTTTTTAACTTGCGTATAACTAGAAGTGCCAAATTATGTTAAATAATGAATTAAGTACTTATGCGTTTATTGAAGCGTTTGGCCGTTTTATACTCGGGAGCAATGAATCCGGGTCACCAACATAAACACAACAATGTTAAAATGTTTAACAATGTTTTCCGAGATATTAAGTTTTATGTTGGACCCGGAATCATTGCTCCCGAGTGTTTAGTAAAGCACACCCTATGAAATAAAAATATCATATCTTCAAAAAATTATTAAATCGGGCACACGCTGCAATGAAGAAGACTGCCGTCTGAAACCATGAAGGTACATCTAAGGTCTTTGATAAACCAGGATTAAAGAATGCTTACATGAATAAATAGGATCAAGTCCTAACCATTCTCAACGAGCATCACGATTACAATAAATCGTTCCTTTTTTCTTCGTAACATCTTTATTAACTCTGAAACAACTTTTTTCATCAGCATAGAGCCAGCCATTAAAAACTAAATATGACATAATCTGTCAACAATGATTTATGACTTATCTGAGCCGCATAATATCGAACCTCAGTAATTAGCGTCAACAAAACGTATACGGTCCGAGCTCCAGGCAATATTTACATGAAACATTACAATAAATCACTCGATTCACTTTCCTAAATTGATATTGTAATCCGTTCGCTTCGTTTTGTTTTTGTTTCTTATTGAATAAATGAAGACGTTGCTGTGATGCCGGTTCGTTAAATTGCTATCTCCTGACTCTGTGCTGGGGTGGAGTAGGGTTTCGTTGTATATTTTTTTACTAAGTGTGTGAAATAGAAATAAGTTATTACTTTTTAGCTTGCTGAAGTCATTATATTAATTCAACCTAATAATTTTATAGTTATATTAAATTTACGGCATTTGTTGCACGACGGCTTTTCTGTTAAAATTATTTTTTCAAAGACAATGTGATTTGAATGTCTTTTTAACTAAACTATTTATTAGATGGTAAAATATTTTCTCATTGAGCGCAAAAATAAAATACTCAGTTATAATCAAATAAACTTTTTACTGCATCTTGTTTAGTAGTTGTTTAATATTTCATAAACATTAAAAAAACACGAGCATCCATTCCACCCCTTTCCTAGTCCCACTTATCGCACACTCCGATACAAAATGGAGAATCACGATGTACAGAAGCTCTGAGTTATGTCCCCATCCTGCCGTGATATGTTCATTTCAACAATAAATATTGGTGGCCAATTAAACGCGAGGGGGCTACCGTCTGCCTGCGCGGGCGTCGCGACGCCGCGTGATGTGCGGATCTTATCAGCCGATAGATGGCGTTAATCATAATAATGGAGGATAGGCGTTTACCGCGTAAGTGGCGTAAGAAACTGGTGGAGTATTAATGTTGACCATACGTTATATGTGACCATCCTTCTTATGAGTATTAAATTAAATATTTTTTGTTTTATTTAGGTATTTTATGTATTTTTAATGTTGGCAATGAAACAGGTAACAAGCAGATTTATTTAGAAGGCTAAAAGATGTTCAGTTATCGATATATGAGTGAATTATGTACGCATTATTTTGATATCAACAGCTTTAATTCCTGAATAATCTGGGAATATCATCAGTATTATTTTACACTGTTTTTAACTACGCAATTGAAACGTTCTATGATTTAAAAAAAACAACTAAAACTAATTTTAAAATGTACTTACATTTAATTCTTATGCCCAACATACAAAGTAACATATAAGTACATCTAATATACATACAAGCACAAATGTGAGAAACTCATCTGCATCTCCAACTCGCAAGTCGCTCGATTAAATTGTTTTACTGAATCGATTAAGCTCTCGATCTCATATCGATTCTAGATCGATTATTTTTTGTTTCGTTCACCGTTTCATGTAAGCCGCCGTCTGATGTCTTTATTAAATGGCTTGAAGTATTATAAATGGTTGTTGCAATACTTTTGTGGTAGTATCGCTACCGTTTGAGCTTATAAATGTATGTAGCAATAGCAGTATTAATGGTAATGAGGTGTTTTATCGTTATTAATGGGTAGTTTGGTTCGGAGCACTTATTTAATTAAGTTATTGATTAAGCTTCTGCTAGGGTATGTATTATACCTTCAATTATGTTTTTTTTTATGAGTAAAAAGAGCTCCAGGCTGTGTTAATGCTGCATGCATAAAATAGGATTGATTATACATAAATAAATTCTGTAATTTTGATGCATCTGTTTATAGTGGAAGCTTATCCAAGCTTTGGAAAATTTAAGATGACAAGTGTTCTTGATTCAATCTTGACAATTGATTTCCTTATCGACTAGTGCCTCTAAAAGAGTCACATAAGTAAAAAAAGCATGTTGGGATCAAAACTCAAATTATAAAATATTATTAGTTAAGTTTATGCGTAATTTGTGTAAAAACCACGATTTCTAAAATTCTGATTAATGCAAAAATTTACTAACCAACTGTCAAGTCTCATGCTGTGACTGGTTGTGAGTAGTTTGGTTGACTACTTAATCACTTTCAATGACATGAGATTGGACAATAGATCAGACAAAATTGATCAGCCTATATTTCAATCAGCCCATATTCACGGAACGAAAATTATAAAATGTAAACAACATTTGACTACTCTTAATAGAGATATTTTCTATAAAATATTTCATAACATTAATTTCTAACAAAAATAAATTGTGTGATGTTAATCTATTTGAAACACTTCTAATTCAAGTAAGTTTCGAATTTTTCATGGATTTTACAGTAAATATCTCTAATAAGAGTAGTCAAATCTTCTTCTTCTTCTTCCTGCCTTTATCCCACACTAGGTGGGGTCGACACAACATGTATTTAATAAATCCATGTTGTTAAAGGTTTTGGCTTATTGTTTTATGACCGGCCGCCTGCCTGACATCAACCCTCCTTGGGAATACTAGTTGCGCCGTCGCCGCGTCGTGCGGGTGACCCAATGTGGTTGCTGATATAATGCACTGGGTCCCAAAATGATATGCTTGTCAATCTTATTGTCGACCACTAAGCAGACTATGTTCTTCTTGGTGGAGTATAGGTACTTGAAATTCCTCGACCCACTCATTCAGTTTTGCTAGGGACTTCGGTTCTGACACATCGTAAACTAATATAGCACCGTGAGCTTCTCTGTAAAAACTTGATGTCAATGTTCTGTATCGCTCCTGTCCCGCTGTATCTCAAATACCAAGCTTGACTTTAACACCATTCACGTCTATGACTTTACATTTGTAGTCAACTCAACGCTAGGATTATGGCGGATTTACCCACACCGAACTCACACTTCACAATTTCTCAATGTATAAAAATACGTGAAAAATAAACATTATAAATGTTGTTTACATTTTATTTTTTCGTTCCGTGAATAGGGTATAAGTACACGTCATCATAATTGTTGCGGTAGTCTTACGACGTACCTAGGCACTAGCTACCGCAGACGGTCTACAGCTGACGAAGGAGCTAACATGTCTGGCTTCTTGGTGCATTATCTGCCCGCCTTAGGGCCCGAGCCGACGATCGGCTAAGCTGTTTAGTACTGTCAATAGCGCTACTGTAGCGTAACCTCTTAGACTGTGCGCTACGGGGTATGTACTACTTTATGTAGTCACAAAGATTATTTATTGAAATTTTGTGGAAACTACTTTTTTACTGCCTCGTTGGTCTGGTGGTGGAAAGCGCGACTGCTGATCGTGAGGTCCTGGATTCAATCCCTAGGTCGGGCAAAGTGTTATTAGCTTCTTCCTAGTAGAATTCTTCAGTAGCAGCCCTTAGTTTAGATTTGTGCCTGGTTGATAGCAATAAGTTCGCTCCCTATTATTACATGAGACTAAAACATAACGGTGAAATGAGGGTGCTACTACACCTCTGCCCTACCCTTCGGGGAATATAGGCGTGGTGTTTATGTTATTTGTAGATAGTGGTACAACTTTTAACCACTTTTTATTATAACAATGAGTAATCCTTAAAGATATTCGATTAGTTATTTCTTTCGAAGAATAACTTGCGTAAATATGATTCACAAAATATAACAAATCTTTAATCACAAGTTTTTTAAATTAAAATAAGGTACTTCCCTAATAATTCATAAATTACATACAATCTGTTGTAATTCCGTGTCTAAACGTCAAAGATTCCGTATAAATAAATATAAAACTAATAGTTCATGTGTACACATATGACAAATTGATTGTAGTCAGTTGAATCCGTTGTTGGACAAACGTTGGGGCCAATAGTTGGCTGACCGACAAAGCGCTTTTAAATTTTATGTTGGAATTACGTGAATAACGTTTCAAGCTCTTTGCTATTCTTATGAGTAGATTTTAAGAAGTAAGCTTTTTGTGACAAACATCAAATTGATTACATATCTTGCTAAATATTAAATGGTACGAATGACTTTTAATCTTTTGTTTATTAACGGGGGCAATCGAAACCGGGAGCATAACGAACGGACCCGTGCGTTTCACGAGAAGCAATTTTTTTTCAATGGAAAGTAATCACAATTTCAAACGGGAATTGTACCTAAAGAAAAGAATAGTATTCAATGAAATGTGTCTACAGAATTTGACTGAAATCGTTTCTTTAGTAACAATCCATAAATAAAAAAACTACGTCACCTTATAACCAAAACTTACCACAAACATTTGACCCAACGTTTGCCGCACATCCTCAAACAAGACCCCAATACAACAGCAAGCGGATAAACAAATTATAAAATGTTAATAGAATCGAACCTTTGACTCGGCGCTACAATACATCATTGTCAGTCGGAGCCGAGAGATTAAAGTTGAGCTGACAGTGGGAAAGTTCAACCGACTGCCAGTTTGAGAGGTTATGTTTTTCCGCATATGTATGTTTGTGGGATAGAGTAAGATGGTTTCGTGTTTGCGAATATTGATTCTCGAAATAATAATCTAAATGGGTTTACCTTTATTGGTTAATGAATGACGTCATTAGGTTTTTCGTATCGGCATTGCCCAGTAACTGGGTTGCGGAGGTCTCATGGCAGTCGCTCCGTGTAACATGCTGGTATTCAGCCGCATCTGGTTAGACTGGAAGCTGACTCCAACATAGTTGGAAAAAGGTTAGGCAGAACATTAGGTTTTTCATTATCTCCAGCAGTTTTTTGTGAAGTTATAACCTACAACAGTTATGACTAGTTCTTTCTGTAAAAGTTTAAGTTTGCGGAGATCAACCATTTTGTCAAAACCCAGAAAATAGCCATACAATCTTATCATGGAAACAAAAAATATCGTGGCCTTGTCAAAAATGCAGTAGTTTAAAATAGTTATTTATAGGTACATAATTACCTCATTACTGTCCCACAGCTGGGCACGGGCCTCTTCTCAGAATAAAAAGGGTTTAGGCTTTAATCCACCACGCTTGCCTAGTGCGGATTTGTGGACTACACACGCCAACAAGAACTTGTTTTGAAGTCCTTCCTGGTTTGCCTTTTTCCTCAAGATGTTTTCCTTCACCGTTAACGCAAGTGATAATTAATAGGAAGAAAACATATTTTTTAACCCGCCTAGCTCCCAGTGTACGTCAATCATTATTTTTCTATTACCACAGCGCATAGTTCCCACATTAAAGTAAGACATCACTTAACCGACGGATAACCGTTTCCAAAAACACTTGACCTCCCCGACAGGTCGGCGAAAAGTTCGTGACTGGGATACCTTGTACAGTTGGGGAATAAATAAGTTCATCAGTTTTCAAATTAATTCCTTTCCCACATCGCAGGCACATGTTACCTTTTCAAACTGTTGAACGTAACAAACCAATGCATGGAAAATTATGTTTAATTATTTGGTAGCAAAGATCAAAATTGCCGTTAGCTTCCATATGACGTAGTAGTGCCAATGTCTTTGATTTGATTTAAGGAGTTTTGTTGTAAAAACCATTACATTAATCAATTCAATAATTAAATAAATTGACATTACTAGTGGTTGTCATCATGTCACCATTATAATTTTTAATATCCTGTCAAGAAATACTTGTATTTTAATTTCTACAATGTTGGCAATACGTAGTAGGTAAAATAGGTTATTTTTTGCACTGTGCAAGCAAAAATAGACCTTAAGGTGTATAACATTTTCGTTCCCCTACTGTACATACGTCAGAAAAAAGGCGATTAAATAAGAGATTATCGCCTCCTTGGTCTAGTAGTCACAATGGCACACAAGCATGAGGTTCTTGGGATCGATTTTTTGGTTTGACTGATAGGAAATGATAGCAGCCTCAATACGAATCAAAACCGTTTATTCTGCCTCGCTTTTTCCCAACTATGTTGGGGTCAGCTTCCAGTCTAACCGATGCGGATGGATATCAGTATTTTGCACGGAACGACTGTCATCAGATCTCCGCAACCCTATTACTGAGCAATGCCGATATCCTAAGGTTAGACCAGTTGTCAGACTTTAAGGCTTCTGACTACCCGTAACGACTGTCGTAGGTATTCGTATGGCACCCGGGACCGACTATTTCACGTGCTCTCCGAGGCACAGAAGGGTCCCGCAGAGGGGTCCCGAATCTCGATGTGTAGGTATCGAACAGTCACTCATGAACGGACTGACCGGCGGCAAACGCAGCTTAACATCGTAAATCGTATGTTCCGCGCGATTAGTAATTAGCCACCAGCCCCACAGTAGGACTGAATACTATCATCGACAAATTCTTGGAGTATAACAGTAGTCCTAAAAGAATCAGAATAATTTAATAATAAGTTGCGTTAACGTTGAAGGTAACAGCTTTATATACGCTACGGTTTTACGCAGGGTATCTGCGCATGACTATTTGATACTTAATTATCACTTGCTTTAACGGTAGAGGAGGGGCTTGTGGTTTATTAATGATGAAGTTAAGCAACGGTTGCTGCGGTCAGTCCGGGGATGGGTGACCATTCGTTACACATCGAAACCCCTCCGTGGCTCGGATAGCACGTTCAACCGTCGGTCCGGGGTGTCATACAAATACAATGACAGTCGTTATGGGTAGTCAGAAGCTCGATAATCTGACAACTGGTCTAACTTTAAGCTATCTGCATTGCCCAGATGTCCAGGAACTGAGTTGCGGAGGTCTGATGACAGTAAAAAAATACTGGTATTCAGCCGCATCTGGTTAGACTGGAAGCTGACCCCGACACAATCGGGAAAAACCTAGGCAGAACGTTAACGGTGCAGGAGAACATCGTGAGGAAACCTGAGGAGGAACATGATTATTCTATGCTAGTTTTTCAGATCAGAAACATTATAAATTCGGGTTTTACTTATCAATAATTTAATACCGACTTCAAATGCGATGTATTATGCTTTTGTAGCATACAAAATCAAAGAAAATACGCACTTATGACAGTCATCTGCACGCCCACGTTTCGCAATAGGTAGCAAGCAAAGATAATAGTTTGGTGTTATTCGCAACCACAGACCATACGATTTGACTCGGAAAAGATAGGGCGAAGCACGTCCTACCCAACTTTGGTCACATAGTTACGGGTTACAGTACTGATTCATAATAGCGGTTCTATACATACGGTACGTTATCAAACTGCATATTAATGCAAACCGCTTCTGAATACGTTCCCATGGCTGGCCCATATCTCAGCGCGGTTAAATTATAAAATTTATTACAGCGGGTATGGGAAATTGTTGAATAGTGATGGGCAGATGCGAATCGAGTATACTTTACTTTGTAATAATCGATAGATTTTGATTAGATGGTTTTTATACGTAAATTATGTACGTTAAATATTGAGTTATTGGTAAAATTGTGAATGTAATTAGATTTGAGAGTTTATTTTAGGAGAAACCTACATATTATGTTCCGTTGTAGTTCATAATAGATCTGTCCCGTTGTAGATGGGAATAGGCTGTTGACGATGAAAATTAGAAAAAAATTCTAACCTATTCGAAGCTTTGTAAGGATGAACTACGACCGATGACAGGATAGCCAAATAACAGAACCTTGTCTGCCTGGTCCAAAACGGAGGATGTTCTGTATCAAAAACAGGCAGGCGGCTTGTAGTCCTTCGTCTTACGATGACTACTTCACATACCCAATGTAGTGATTACGAGCAATACCTATTTCGTTTTTAGGACAGTCCTATGGCCTAGAGCGGGTTCTTCTCTGGGATGCATTAAAAGAGCCTCCATGAGCGACCATACTCAAGTACGCCCGGCGCACCCTTGGCAGTCAGGCTCGCTACCAACCTTGCTGACTGGCTAATCTTTTCACCGCAACAAAAGCTATTTTTATGTAAATCACGGATTCTGATAAGCAAACTCTGATAGATAACATTGACATAGTTGAAACATTTCTACAAAATTATGTAAATTAAATTGACAAAATCGACTATTAAATATACGAATAGTCGATTAATAATTTTCTCTTTCCCACCACTATTAGAAATGGTACCGTATAGGCTGTTCGTGATTAATGCTGTAATTAGTCTGTTTGTATGCTACCTATTGATAATTTAATACGTACGATGCTGATTAGTTACGGTGCATACCAAATTTTACAATTAAGAATCATTTGTGGCTTGAATTAATGATGGCGACTTTTTATATGGCGTGATTGAATATCGTTGTGTTTAATTGCTTTACATATCTTACAAAAGAAGTCTCGATAGACCGTTATAAGTTATTGGGAAGGAAAATAAGATAATCACTATACCTACTTAGCAGGCGAATTAGTAGTCGCTGTGATGTTATCTGTGAACAGAAAAATATTGCTATCGAGATTGGAGTGAAAGATTGTCATTCAAAGAAAATTACTGTAGTGCCCATGTTATTTATATTTTCACATTTAGATACGCTCACAAAAAACGATTACTTATCTAGCACATTTTTAGTACACTCGAGAGCAATGAATCCGGGTCACCAACATAAACCTATATCTTGGAAACATTGTTTAACATTTTAACATTGTTTTGTTTATGTTGCTGACCCGGATTCATTGCTCCCGAGTGTAGGTAGGTACAAACCAAAAGCTAAGGTAAATTTTTAAGGTCCACAATAATTGGGAATGTTCCTAAAGCCACCTCAAAGAGTGCAGGGCTTTCTCTAGATATAAATTTTTATTCCTAATATCTAAAACACAATTGAAGATCTAAGATGCCTGTAAAATCAATGCTGCATTACTATTTGATTTGAAGCAGGTTTTCAAGAACTTTCATAGATATTTTCGAGGAAGAACTCGTAGATATAAACAAAATAATCCCATGCCAGCGACAAGATGTACATTTAGTAGATAATAATAAATTAATTATATAACGTGGCCTCTGTTGCAAATATTATAAGGTTTATAATTAAGTCCAAAACTACAGTCCCAATCAGACGATTATAAAACTACTAATTCAGGAACTTTGATCGCGAGAATGGCACCAAAGTTCCTGACTTTGATGCCATTCTCGCGATTACTTCTGGCGTATCTCAAGAAAAGTTACGACACATGCAAAGCTGCTTTCAGTAAAACATAAAAATCATCCCACCCCACAATACAAGAGGTACAACGTATAACAGATAATACATTTATAATACGTGGCCTGTGTTGCGATTATTCGCGCCTCCGTCCTGTGCTGGACCGCCGCCGGCGAGCCGCCACTCTTTATAATTTGATCACATTTGTACCGCGGACAATGCGCGCCCAAAGCAAGGAGACGACAGATGGATAGGGATGGTGTGGAGTCGATGTGGGTACTATATTTTTTTTAAGAATGCTTTTACCCTGAGCTCGTTCAAAGATAAGGTGATAAGATTTTTGTAGTTTTTCAGTAAAACGCACCTAGGTATTTGCTTGATATGCAACAGCTACAAACATAACAAAGTACCAGCTTAATATTTTTATGCTAACATCAGTTAAATAAGAGTGTAATAAAAAAAAATAATATAAAACAACAATTACCTTCTATTTTTACAGTATTTTTCTTAGGATAACTGCCTGCAAAAAGGTAAATAAATAATATCATAATAAAAATTGTTTATTTTAGTTCTATTTTGAGATTATTATAAACCAGGAATCTAAACATAATATTGACCATTCATAAAAACCAACCGCGTCGTCTCCACACATTTCCCAGTTCGTTCCAACATTTCACGGAGGCAACTCCTTCAGTGGAGTTGCCCCGGGCTTGTACAATGGCCGCTACTTTTTCCCCGGCCATAATCAACATTTGTATTCCAGTCATACATGCTGACCAGGCCCAGCTTTTACCAAGATATTGCTGTGTAGGTACATTAAACAGATAATCTTTGAACATTTTCGGGCTTGCACTCTTGTATCGTTGCGAAAATGGTTGTTCAATTTGGGCTTTTAGTGATGTTATACGGAATCGATAATTTGAAACAGGAATTGATTGTTCTCCATTTTAAAGGTAGTTAAATATCATTATATAGGTATAGAGTAGGTATACTGAGAGATTCGCCGGGGTTGCGGTGCATGCTTAGGCAAATCCCGCGACCCCGGCCGACGGTCAGAAGGAGGAACACCGTGGGTTTTTAGCCGGTAAGAGTCCGGCAGACCCCCTCGCCTACCCCGGGCGAGAGACATCCATGAGGATTTTACCAGGATAAAAAATATATATTGAGAGATTACACAAGATGTATAGGCAGTGACATTCATCAGTACATTAATAAATGCCTCGTTGATCTAGTGATGGCAAGCGCGACTGCTGATCATGAGATTCTGGGTTTGATTCCCAGGTTGATCAAAGTGTTATTGGGTTTTTCCGTGTGGAATTCCTCGGTAGCAGCCCGGAGTTTGGATTTGTGCCCGGTTGATGGCAATAGGCTCGCCCACTATTACACGGGACTTAAACATAACGGCGAAATGAGGGTGTTATTATACACCTCTGCCCAACCCTTTTGGGAATACAAGCGTGATGTTATGTTATCAAATGTCATTATTTCATCTCGTGGACGTCCGTTGATCAGTATGGTGATTTTAATAGACATGAAAGATTATAGGGGAAGATATACAACGATTCAAATTACTTGGTGATCGCAGTTTGTTGTTCTTTAAGAGGATTCTACTACCCATCCTGTAGACATGATTCCTTAGCTACCTTTTACGAAACCTATCGAAAGAGATGTTATCTGTCCCTTTCTATTAGGTAGGTGTCGTCGAAAGAGAAAAGGAGAGATAGCGTTTACTAAAGCGGTCTATAAGGAGAACCGTATTTAGCCGTGGACGTTTATGGAATCATAGAATGATAAAGAATGACAATAGGTTCAACTTTTGTTACGTTGACAACACCTTCATTCGTCACCAACGAAAAATATATAGCGTCTCTCTGTTTAATATTCAACTACATAAACAATATAATATTGGAACTGTCCAAGATATTTATTTTATGATAAATAAATATAGTTGTCGTCAGGTATATTTATTTTATTGCATTATTCTAATAATTTCCCTACGTTATAATATTACAACACCATTTCCTCGTCAATAAATAAATATAATTATAAAATTATCTCTCATTATGATAATGACAAAGAATAACATTATTCATAATAACATAATAATAAATATGTCTTTCAAACCTTTGAAAGAATTGGTTATAAATATCCTTCATATAGTCGATCATACATATCCGAAGTATAACGGCTATTATAATAAGATTTCATTATGAGAATCCTCATAATATTAATACCCTATAAGGTGGGCACGACCATGTTGCGGTAATAATCTGAAATCAGAATTTTGACGAAACATCTATGAAACGTAAAATGATTCTCTCATTGCAACAAAAATCATTTACTTTATCTTTCGATTGTGAATTTCGTGGCAATTAAACAATGTTAAAACGCACGATGTATCCACATTGTCCAATTAGTTTGAGAATATTCGTGATTCATATGACAGAAACACGACTAACGACATTCTAATTCAGTTCTTGAGTATTCTACACCTATGTTGAAATTCGTGAATCGGACAATCGATTAATGTATTTTACCTATTTCAGAAAAATATCTGAACATGAAATAAAATTTTATTTCAATCGATGTTTTGACGATAGTTGTTATTAGGTATTCGAATTTATTAAAAAAACCTTATTTCAAAACCTAACAGCAACATGCTTAGTACACTTTACGATATTGTTTTATAATTGCAATTTATAGGTTAAAATGGGCTAATAGGTGGTATTATATTACAAACATAATTACTGTTATTTAGTGGGGATTTATTAAGTCTTAAATTGTTTCATTGTATGAATCCGTTACTTTTGTAAGCACCAAATTCTTCATTGCTCATACATGTAAGCTTCTTATTTAGATAGTGAGATGTTAAAAATAATGTAAGTAAGCCGTGGTTTATAAACGTCGTTGGTTATTATTAAGTTATAGTTTTGAAAATATATGTAAAGATTCCGAGGCAATCCCGTGTAGATAAATCAGGTTGGTGCTGCATCAGTAGCATATTTTGCTTTTATTGGTCCTAAAGTTATTTTAATAACAGGTGCGATAAACATTATTTTCTCCTACACTAGATTGTGTACTTTCCATTAATATTTGATGTCCAAAATAAAGAGACCATGATGACTTAAAATGTATCTGTGCCAACTGACTTGCTGCACTGTGTAATGCAAGCCTGGAGGCTATCTAGTCGCCAGCACGTAACTTGGCAAGGTTTTGGCGTAGTGGGAGTAAGTGTATATACAAGGTTAGTCGGAAAGGGGGTACTAAGCCGCAGGCCACCTAAAGTATCACTGATGACTAGTGTAAAGCAAGTGTTAAAATTTCAATATTCTATAATTTTTATTTGCATGCAAAAAGATTTTTGATTTAGTTTTTTCTAAAAAAAAAATCATACTTGCTATAGTTATGAATTCAGAAAGTTTATTTTCTAATTCGTGACCCCAAATATGACCTGAATTGTAAAAACAGCTGATCATAGCTATGGACAGATAGATTTTAGCATAGTTTTTACGAAATCTTTGAAAAGCTATTTCTCTTAAACAATCGAGTTTTGGGGAAAGTTGTAGAACAAAAGTTGTCCCTTATTATGGGTACTTTAACACCCTTTCGGCTTAGTACCCCCTTTCTGACTAACCTTGTATACTTAGTGCAACAAAAAAATGGTCACTTCTATTGCTTGTCATTATTCAATGGTTATTGCCATAATTTATTTTTATACATGTCTGTTTAGAAGAAAGAAAGAAAGAAAGGAGAGGAATTTTCTTCTCTACTCTTGTCAAGTTACGTGGCGGCGAGTATACTAGTAACCATATTGTTTAAAATCGCAATCGACACGCATCTTAACTACGGCTTTTGAAAAGAAGAAAAAAATCAAAAGCCATGGTTTAGTTGCGGTTAGAATAGGTACCTACGATTCATAATTCCCAAAATATAGTTGGATCTAAAAAAAAAACTGAAGAAACTTTACACACAGCTTGCTTTATCGTGAACACGATTTAATCTCAAAAAAGCGAACAGTTATCACATATTTTAAACGCATATTTTGCACAGTGGACATTACCAAAGTAATGGCATTTTAAATTCGGCCGGCGCGGGCGCAACCGCTCATTATATTGAAACAAAGGGCGATCATCTGAATAAATTTGCTAAATAATTGTTATTTCGTATCTGGACCTCGGGCGATCGGGCCCAAATTATTGTACGGCCTTACTACCGGTTTTCGAGCGAGATTTGATCGAGTTTAAAATAGTCAATACATTCAATGGGCAATGTATAAAATGGGGCGATAATTTTGATATAAATAATTGTTAAAACAGATAATATTGGATTCGTTTACTCAGTAATAATAAAATTCTTAAGCATGCTACACGAGGAAATGCATGACATTGCAAATAATACATATGGTACATAATTTATTTGCTTTTCTTATCCAAATTGTACTAATTGCACCTAGCTTGAAGAATTTACACGTGTTAGCTCTCGAATCAATTGTGAAAAAACATGTCACCTTCGTTGAGTTAGGGGCCATTCAAGTATTACGTAAGCAGAATTTGAATATTGAAATATTGCTGAGACGTAATCACCATCCAGACCCCCCCGTCCCCCATGTCACCAAAAATAAGCAAACCAGAGACCCCCCCCCCACCCCCTTTGGTGCTTAAGGGCGGATACGACCAAACAGGAATAAATTTTATTCTCGGAGTAAATCGCTACTTACTCGAGAGTAACTAAATTTCACGTTTAACCAACTACAGTTCGAGGAATAACGAGTCTATTCGGGAATAGTCACTATACCGCCGTCAGGCATGGATTAGGGAGCTTATTCCAAGAATAAGAAAATGGCATCCTATTGTTTTAAGCTGTAATTTCAACTCAACACAAAGTATTGTTCCAAAAACATATAATGCAACGTTTAAATAATTTGATTGAAGATAAATGATAAATGATTTTTATTTCTGTAAATAAATCTGTTATAGACACTTTTACAAGTCAATGTAATGTTTTTTTAAGACTAGATGGCGCCGGCATTTCCTATCTGACTAGCTCTGAGAAGAAAAGCCGAAACAAACTCAGAGGTAAAAGTCTCTTTTAAAGTCCAGACATTGTAGTATACAAACTATGCGAGTGAAACGATGTAGGGCAACGTCTGGAATGGCCTTTTGAGGAAAGTGCCATAGCAGCGATAGTGATAGTGATGAGGAAGTTATTAGACGTCCAAGGTGGATAAAAGAGAGAATAGATTTAATTGAATATTATGAGTATGAGGACTACGTTTACGCATAACGTCACTCATTTTATAAATATGATTATCTAAACTTGCAAAACGCGATAATAAATACCACATGAACCAAACCGAACCGACAAGCAAAACTTCAAACATTTCAAATTATACTGAGACTATTGACATTGACCGCAACTTTTCCACTCTATAATACGACAAATAAAAGAGGGGCTCGTGGCTAAATAACAACCGCGCCGATCGTACGATTTGCGAGGTTAAGCTGCGCTTGCCGCGGTCAGTCCGTGGATGGGTGACCATTTGTTACACATCGAGACCCCTCCGTGCCTCGGAGAGCACGTTAAGCCGTCGGTCCCGGGTGTCATACGAATACCTATGACAGTCGGTACGGGTAATCAGAAGCCCGAAAGTCTGACAAACGGTTTAACCTTAGGATATCGGCATTGCCCAGTTAGTGGGTAGCGGAGGTCTGATGGCAGTCGCTCCGTGTAAAATACTGGTATTCAGCCGCACTGACCCCAAGATAATTGGGAAAAGGCTAAGAGGAAGTAATACGACAAATGAAAGTTGTCATGTGTTTTGCTTCTACACTCTCCCGTTTGTAGAACAACGTTTTTTGCCGGGTAGGTATTACATTCGTTCACCACATGTTCACATTCACTCCGCTATTCGCGAGTAACTATTACAAGTATAGTTATACGTTAGATTGCATGGAAAAATGACTGTTGATTTATTCGAGAATAAAATCATGGAATAAATTATTCCTGGTATAGTTACTCGTGTATAAATTCGGGTTTGGTCGAATCCGCCCTTAGTAATACTTGAATGCCCCCCCTTACGCGAAAGGTTGTCTCAGTCCCAAATCATTCGAGAACTGAAAGTAATACCTTATAAATTACCTATTTCCAATGTAATGGACTCGCTCATACTCGCATGATTTAAAATACAGGTGCCGCATACCGCAACGGACTCGACTCGCCAAATAATTACGAAAAATACCTGATGATGTTTTTAAGTGTTTAAACTGTTCGCAATTTTCGACAAAATACTTTGTTTTTTACTTTCAAAAAACAGTTATTTTTACATTATTCGCAGATTGGAGAACATTTTAAGTCGTTATTGAGTAAAGTCTATAATGAGGCTTATTTTCAGGGACTTCTGACTGCCAATACTGCAGCGTACACACCTAGTCCACGAACGCCAACAAACGAGTCTGGACACCGCTAAAAACCTGAAGAAACTGGATTCTTTCTAAAAAAAGTTTGATCAAATTCAACAAATGATGAAAGTTCGTTGGCGTTAGTTGGCTTTCGTTGGCTAAGAGTGTACACTGCATGCGACGATAATACCTCGTTTAGTATTAAATCAATGTTATACATACATAAATTCACGCGCTTTTCCCATGGGGTAGGGAGAAACTATGGAACGCCACATGTTACGATCCTTACATACTACTTTCGTTTCATCCACATTCATACATCTTGTCATACACGCACGCCGGTTAAGAGTACTACGCACCTGTCCTTTGTGAAGAACATCACCAATAACCTCGATGTATGTCGTTCTAGGACGTCCTCTACCGGCGTTTGCATTGTTTCAATATTATAGCTAGCTAAAAACAAGTAGTCTCACGGATTTACAAAAAAAAAGTATCAGCCCAGCCTATTACATACATAACATCACGCCTGTATTCCCCGAAGGGCTGCGCAGAGGTGTATAGTAACACCCTCATTTCACCGTTATGTTTAAGTCCCATGTAATAAGGGGCTTCCCTATTGCCATCAACCGGACACAAATTCACACTCCGGGCTGCTACCGAGGAATTCCACGTGGAAAAACCCAATAACACTTTGCCCGTCCCGGGGATCGAACCCAGGACCTCACGATCAGCAGTCGCGCTTGCCACCACTAGACCAACGAGGCAGTTCAACAGCCAGGCACGGGCTATTCACTAACTAGGAAATCTGTGCCAATACATATGGTGCAACCTATCATTAATTTACACCGCAACCTTTAACCTGCCATATTTATGTGAAACGGGTCCTTAACTTTGATATTAATTCTAATAAAATCTTGTCCCGTTCGACCATTATTTCTGAATTTAGGTGCGTTATATACAGCTTATTTCAAGGTTGATACAAGTGGGCAGGACTTGTCCTGTGAAGTTTGAGTAAGACTAGTCGAGACAAAGTATAAGTGTTGTGAATTGATGAGATTGAAACTCAAATAGAAACTCTTCGGTATTTACATAAACATACATAATCAGCCCATTAGTGTCCCACTGCTGGATATGGGCCTCAGAATGAGAAGAGTTTCGGACTTAGTCAACCACGCTGGTCTGGTGCGGGTTGGCAGACTACGCACACCACCGAGAACTTTTTTTTTGAGTACTTTTACTGTTACACAATGTTTAATTAAATATCATAATTATTATACCATCTAACGATCAAACAACTTCGAAAACTGTAGAACTGAAATTAAAAGGAAAAAAATACGACTCATTAAATAAAACTGTAAAAATAAATAGAGCAAAATAACATTTTCAACATTCTAAAATATGCGAAACATCGAGTTTGGAACCAAAAGTTAATAAAAATAACAGGTCACAAAACGTTTCGATTTTTTATTGTCTTAACTGATGACAATATTAATGTTATTTACGAGGTTTCGAAATGAAAACAATATAGAAGACATAAAGATAAGACCCATAAAACGCTACCGACAATAAAATGGACAAGTGCCGCGAAGCGATTGTAAAATGTTAAAGTGATACAGTTATTTCCATCTGGGATAACAAATAAGTTTTTAAAATCGATAAGATTGATCTATTTAATATAATTAGTCCATCTACATAAATCCCTTTACAAACAGATCACCTAAAGCAGCCAGAAAATGCAGAAATTTAGGTCGTAAAATCCCAAATATTAGATGTCACTGATTAATAACCCAAAGAAGATCTTTCTATCACTGATAGATCTATCGAGTGTGTCAGATTAGATTAAGAAGCTTCTTTCAGAGTTTTGGTCTTGTAAATCACTTATACGTATCATCTTTCCTGCGCAATTCTTATTTTCATTTTCAATTTGACAAAGTAAAAGTAAGAAAAATAATTTATAGATCAAAATATTCGATATAAACAGCTAATAAATATAATATTATTATTTAATCACGAGTTGACGTCGGTATGTTTTATGCATCGCTGTCTGTATTTAGCCTAACCCACAAAATATGACTAATTTCCAAATATAGAGAAACTTTAATTTAACTTCATTACAATCTATTTTACAGGTAAATTCATGTCATAATAAACGAGAACTTGGACTGAAATGGTAATTTTAATCCATTTGAACTGTATTTAGATTTTGTCAATATTTATTCACAAAACGACTAGTAATTCCAAAACAGGACCATTTTATGTTCTGTGTATTAATTCACCGATAACGTAGCAATAAAATATTTACATACGTAATGCCAACTCATTCTGTAATCAACCACTACTGAGTATGATTTATACTAAATATTTATGTGAAAGTCACAACAAAGCACAACGTTTTGAGTGTAAAACTAATGCCACATAAATTTGCAGACCCTACTCTCATACTAAACGACGCCTCGAGCAACTAACACTACAACCAGTTTCATCTACTTGTCTTCTTATAATGTTTTCATCTAGTCTAAATTCAACCTTATCATGATCAGATTTGAGTTTACATTTGTTTGTGTCAATGCTTACATTTTGATGTTTATCATTTTGCACAGTTAGTGTTCTATTTCTATCGTCATCAGCAATTTCTTCTCATAAAGCTCAAAATTCATCCATCGATTGTTCTTTTAAGGCTTTTGTTTTTGCAGCTACTGCAGCGTCTCTACAGTGAGTTACTCGAGAATTTATTCCTACAATAGAATCAACACGAAATGGTTTCTTAGCCGCAAGGAGAATAGCGACTGAGTTATTGCCTGGTAGCATTACTTGCTCAGAATCATTCACTATCTTTCCATCTGGTCCATTCTGACATACTTTACAACCAGGGCTTGGCTTCTGATTTTCTTTAATGACGCAAGATATATGAGGTCTTATGAAGAATTTGTTTCTTTATGTATCGTATCTTGATGAGTGTGATATTTTATATTGGTGTTATCCGGTTTCGGAGAACCGATATGTTGAGATTTAATTGCGTATTTTTATTGATCTGCTTCAAATCATCTACTTGGTCGCAATCGACCCATCAATATCTGTTATTTATAGCTATGCGTCTAACAGTTCTATTAGTACTACAATTGAAGTTCCCATTCCCATTTTGATTGATGTATCCAGAAGATTTGATTCCACATCTATTGCATAGCTGTTAAAATTCTTCCCATCATAAACAGGTTAATGACCGTTGAAGTTTATGTATGTGTAGGTAAATATTTAAAAAATAAGCAACCTGTAACGTGACCTACGAGTATGAGAGTAAAGTATATATTTTTTAAATCTAGAATTACCCGTTATTGTAAGAACCTTTGGAATTATTTAAAACATAGATACTGGCTACGCACGTTTGGATAAAATAAAAAGTCATAAAATATGAATTTTAATTTCATTTTTTTACCGTGATGATTATGAATCACACTAGACATAGAACAGACATAGGACATAATATGATCACAGTTAAATATTATCCTCTCAATAACAATAAATTCTTAGCTTTCTTTTAGGAGTCCTACAAAAGAAAATGGCGACCTATTCATAGAGGAAGGACTGCTAAACAATAACATGAATTATCACAAACCAATTCCAGTTCCATAATTCTACCTGTTATAATTAACAGTAACATCCGCCATTTTATTTCCAGCCCGTTAATTAGAACTGGCAGCCCTACACAATTTCCTGCATTGTCTATAAACTGACAAAGGCGTGCGCTCGCGCAACCGATTGATTTGCATAGCAGAGCGTTTATTAGATTTCGTTACGAGTCCTACAAGCATTTAGCTAGCTAGGATATTGCGACATTTCTCCCGGCTATTGTACGAGATTGATAAAATGTATATTGAGTTCCACTTGTGATTATTATGTTGTTCTGTTATGTCCGTGTTCGTGTTTTGCAGTACTTTGCTTTAATGTTATCTTTATAAGCCTTAAGCGACTTTGATAGTGACAGACTTTGTAAACAGGACATGAATTTATTATGAAGGAAAGTTTTGATGTTTATTGAAGCGGATTGAGTCGGTTACTGTCGCGTATTAGGGATCTATCATAGCCAGGTTCAAACAAGTAACACAATTGGCGGAAGGTCTTCATTTGATAGAACTTCTCTGAATGCCTCTGGGTTCTCAAATGTGGCTTTCGTGTTTGAGATCTTGGGTTTGAAAGCAAGATCAGGCTCAATGTTATTGGTTTTTTATCAGTAAATTCTCAGTTAGTAGGCCGGAGTTTCGAATTCTGCTCGATTAAGGGCATTTAATTATCGTCCCCCAACTTATGCCTACTTACTTTTTCCTTATAGAAACGGTAGATTTTAATGTGATATCTTTGCATGCTGAGGAATCAAAAACCCATAGTTAGATAGACACTGCTTGACCTAAGGATCAAATTCAAGCCTTACACCGATATTCTAAGACGTTTCTCCAAAGCTTACTCGACTCATACTCGACTCAAAACGGCCTCGAAACCACCCTAAAAATTTTATTCTGTCGCAATTTTGAGTGAATTTTCAGGTTCCTCGACGGAGTCATTACGTCATAATTTGAATTATCTGCATCGCGCAAATAACGCCGCGATAAAAAATTGTAAGGATTATCGTAAGCATAATCGACAAAGTTTTCAAAATTAATTTTTATTACATACGAACTATGACACTTCCTTCCTTAAGTTAGGTTCCGAGGTACCTTGAGTTTGACAGATGATTCCTTACATCGACTGAGGAAAAATCTCGAGTCAAGGACGTTTATGTCAAGTCGAGGTGGATTCGAGTCGAGTAAGTTTTGGAGGAACGTCTTAGAATATGGGTGTTAGGTTTGGCATCAAATCTTTTTTGCAGACAAAGAAGTTTATATAATATTTTATAGTAAAATTTCAACACCACATTACAGAGAGGCGTATCTCGGTACTTTAACAGCGTTATATTAAAACTTCTATTTACGTTAATTGCAAAAGCTATCATCGCACAGCGGCTTCAGGTTACCTTACCAATTATAAACTCATAATGACCATCTATTTTTGTACTTTCAACAGGTTTACTTTGTACAATAAAAGTGTTTATATCCGATTCAACGTATACCACGACATATCAAGCTATACTATAAATTTCCAGTATAAGATGACCCCTTATTGTACGAAAATTCCATAAAATGAGAGCTCAGCTTATACTGGATTTTATAGTTAGATTTGTCGTCATTTGTATATTATTTATTTTTTTATAATATTTGCAAATGCATGACCTAGAACTCAAAGATAGCAGTGTCACCAACATGATAAGGCAAGGTACCTAACTGATCCGAAATATTACCTACATTTGGATAAATACCAATTTAAACAGACCTACGTGAGCACTGGTACACTCCGGCAAAGCCTCATCGTCTCAGACACGAAAGTCATAAAGCTATAACGATAAAAATAATAATTTGCAAAATAAAAATCCATCTACCGTTAGACAATCATAACAGCTATTTGAAAACTGATAATCTTTTAACAATGGCCTCAAGGTATAGAGCAATTGGATTGCAAATAAGACCATATCGCGATGAATAAATTAAGTATATCAAATATTATATCACTTTCAGACCATGATCATGATGATAAAGAGAAACAAAACATTCTTAACAATAGGGTAGTAGACGATATTTTTTAGATTAATTGTCTCGAAGCATTTACAAAAAACATAGGCAACAATGAAAAAACCAGTGAAATATGTAATAAAATGCGTAAGTTATAAGCGATTTAAAATGATTGTCAACAAGACAGAGACCGCACTATTAAACGGAGACGTCATACTTCAAAAAGTTCATAGTAATTTGCCATTACTCCATACAATGTCCGTTTCGTGCGACAAGGACAGAAAATGCACCATTAAAAAACTTGAAAAACGTGTATCTCCTCCATTGTCTTTCTGTACTTTTTTTGATATTTATTAAACTCTTCCCAATTTTTTAAAGTACCTAGTCAACTACCTAACTAATTGTGAAGTTTAGAAAAGGCTGCAGCCAGAAAAGAAAAAGCCTACAATACATAGTGTATCGATTTTCGAGCTAGCAGTTCGTTGGTTAAAAAATATCTTTCACCAGACCATAAGACAACACAAAAATAAAATATTGGGGTAGATTTTGATATTTCTGTTATTAGTCTGCTTTTCGTATCGATGGAGAAAATCAAAGGTAATTAAAAAGTTATTTAAACTGTAATGAAAATCAATACTTATTGAACTTCAAAATTACAATAGACAGCTCCCAAATTCGCTCACAACGAAGAAACCGCGTCAACCGTGTTATCTGTAGGTCTTCTTACTGTTGAATAATGGTCAATGCGCCGTTCATATTGGCCTACAACTGTATTTAATTCTGCATTCTTCTATGACTAGCTTATTTGATCCAAAATGCTAAATCTTCACTGTTAAGCAATACCTTACTCCGTAGCAATATAAAGTGACGGGCTAGTCTTTTCACAAGCACACTACGTCTTCGCCGACACTTGCAGATTGCTCTTCATTCATATAAAGTTTCTAACGCACTGCCAGTAGTAAATCACGTCCACTATTAGTTAGCTGGGTGCTCCTGGCTGTTTTAACGCCTCAATATATTTACAGGCTATTAACATGCGCCTTATTTATGATACCGGTTATCACTTAGCTAATACGGTTTGTGTTGTCTGTGGAGTCTGAAGTTAAGTGCTGTGTAAAAATGATGGATTTGGCTCATTGTTTCTAGGCTGACATACACTTCGGAGCAATGAATCCGGGTCACCAATATAAACATTAATATCTCGGAAAACATTGTTTAATATTTTAACATTGTTTTATTTATGTTGGTGACCCGGATTCATTGCTCCCAAGTGTAGGTTGGCAGAATTAAGTTTACGGCATCTCGTCACTTTTTAACAATATCTGAACCATTTTTTATGTTTTTATCTTGGGAATGTCCATAAGAATGTCCCTCGCCCGGGAAAGGCGAGGGGGTCTGCCGGAGTCTTACCGGCTAAAAACCCACGGTATTTCTCCTTCTAACTTATGGCCGGGGGTCACGGTATTTGCTATTGCATGCACCGCAACCCCAGGAACAATGTCTGAACCTAATGTTTTATGTAGATGATGACAATCAGTTATCAATGCAATCAGTGCACTAATAATATTGATTAAAATGTAAAGGCAGAAATCGTTTTTTCGTTAATTTGTATTTATAGTCCATTTAGATTGTCTATTGTAATAAACCTAAAACAGTCCCTACAATGGCGAATCTTTACACATGATTGGAATAATTTAGATAACTACACTCAGGAGCAATGAATCCGGATCACCAACATAAACCGTAATATCTCCGAAGACATTGTTTAACATTTTAACATTGTGTTGTTTATATTGGCGACCTGGATTCATTGCTCTCGAGTGTACATATAGAATCATCAACTTGTTTTTTGTTCTGTAATGCACCGTATACACGTAGCCGATGAAGGCCAAAAAACGTTCGTCATTTATTTTGTTGAATTTGACCAAACGTTGTATAGAACGAATCTAGTTTCATGCGGTTTTTACTGGTATCGAGCTCAGTTTATTGGCGTTTGTTGGCTAGGTGTGTATGCTACATCAATCTTTCGTGTTTCCTCACTCTATTATCATCTTGCATGGTATATTATTATAAGTTGATAAATCCTAAATTTTCCTATTACTTCAAGACAAGCGTGAAAGTATTATAATCCGACTTCCAATCTCTTCTAAATTAAGATCTAACCAGCAATTAACTTGGTCGTTACTGTTAAAAAGTTAAACTGCCAGAATTCATTTGTATGCAAATTGCTTTCAATAGAAAATCACCTATAGATAGCCATCTATGAGGATGTAGACATAACTTGACTTGGATTGTAAGAGGTGGATAAGAAACACCGATATACATATTTTTTGGCATCTGATGGTAGCTAAGGGCTGATTTTGGCAACGTCAGATAATATTTATATGAGGAATAAGTTAGATGTTCTGACAGAATTTCTATACAAAAGTCAAAATTATTCCTCAGATAAATATTATTCGACGTTGGTAAAATCAACCCTAAATTAATAAAACAAATCTTGTCGTGCTTCTACAAAAATCGGCTACGTAAACCGCAGTTTTAGTATTCGCCTACAGACTGTTAAACTTTGATCAATATTGGACATACTTGAACGCCCACCGTTAGATTTTTAAGAAACTTTATGAACATTAAATCTTTAGATATTGAATAGAAATTAGAATTATGGAATAGAGCAAAGTAACATTACATTTGCGCTGAAAAGTAGCTGTTGAAAATCATTGTTTTTTCTTATTACGATTACAATTAGCGTATAGAAAATTTTAAAACTCAAACTAAAAAACTTGTTTAATCGAAATGGATTAAATTTTTTTTTTAAACGTTTAAATTACAAAAGACAGTCCTAAAACTGCCCGCCCTTTACCGCTTCTTAGTGTTAACTTATAAATAACTAATATTTATTGATCCTAACAAAATATCCTAAAGAAGATCCAAGGTCCCTACACACAAGCCCTATCCTGCACACACCTAATCCAAGCTGATAATAGAATACTATTATATTAATGATGTTCTACGTCGAACGCAGGTGATTATACGACGGAGGCTTGAATTACACGTAACTACCCGCATTGAGAACAGATTGCTTTAATTCAGACGACAGCTACCCGTAATAATGTAAACATGTATTAGACGGAAGATTGTTCTTTGTATTAGAGATTGTTAAGTTGGATGTAGGTTTTAAGGGGTTATTTTCTCGTGAAAATGGTATAGTTTGGATGTATGCTCATGTAAGTGTAACTGGTAGGTACTGTACTGAATTACAGATTTATACTAAATGTCTTGTCTTTGATTTAGGGTATAATAGTGGTAAATATTTGTAGTTATTGTATAGTCGCCGGCACGTAACTTGGCAAAATGTTGGCGTAGTCGGAGTTAGTTTGCGCATGTACACTTTGCATGGCCCACCAATGGTGAAGTCCACCAGCAGCTGATAGACCAAGACCTACCGGGGTTGCGATGCATGCAATAACGAATCTCGTGACCTCGGCCAAAGGTTAGAAAGAGGAACACCGTGGGTTTTAGCTGGTAAGAGTACGGCAGAGCCCCTCACCTTCCCCGGGCGAGGGAAATGAATGAGAATTATACCACGATAAATAAAAGTAAACTTGGTGCAACAAAAAAATGAAATGAATTTAGAAGAAAGACAGAAAGGAGAGGAATTCTCTTCTTTATCTTGGCAAGTTACGTGCCGGCGACTATTAATATTTGTAGTTATTGTACTTAAATGTAATTTTTCTTCTATGTATAATAGACCGCACTATCGCCTTAGGTTTTTGAATTGTAATTACCTCAGAGATAAATAATTAAGGATGTGTAAACAAAAAATATATAAATAAGCAAGCTTTTAAAACCTCAATCGAGCTTCTTGACTTTGATGTTTTTTATATGGCTAGTAAGTAATTATGACGAGTATTTCCATTTTGAACCCATGACACTTCTAGAAAGTGTATATGGCGATTGAATATTTCCACTCCAGTGACACTCCTGAAAAAGTTTCTAAACCTTGACCGGGATAAGTACTCAACGAGCCCAAAGTCGTGAAAGGATTGGTGCTGAAGGTTTTAGATATTAATTATTTTCAGTGTTCAGGTGCATCCGCCTCTTTCAGAAATATCAGCGTTAGCTGAATAAATAAAAAGTAATGTTTATCTTTATTATTTTAAACATAACATAACATCACGCCCGTATTCCCCGAAGGGTTGGGCAGAGGTGTATAGTAACACCCTCATTTTACCGTTATGTTTAAGTCCCATATAATAGGGGGCGAGACTATTGCCATCAACCGGGCACCGATCTAAACTCCAGGCTGCCACTGAGGAATTCCATACGGAAAAACACAATAACACTTTACCCGACTTTGGGATCGAACGTAGGATCACACGATCAGCAGTCACGCTTGCCACCACTAGACCAACGAGGTAGTCGAGGCAGTTTTAAATATTATTTATCCGGTAATAGGTGTACGCTCACACGATTACGTTTTTACCAATCCCCACTGATTTTGCATAAGAACGAATTAATTTTGCATAAGAACGAATTAATTTTCCATGTCAATTGAACACGTTGCCAATAAGATTGCGTTCATATCATTTTGGGGCCCAGTGCATAATATCAGCAAGCACATTGGGTCAACCGCGCGACGGGCGCAACCAGTATTCCCAAGGAGAGTTGATGTCAGGCAGGCGGCCGGTCATAAAACAATAAGCCAAAACCTCTAACAACATGGATTTATAAAATACATGTTGTTCGGACCCCACCTAGTGTGGTATAAAGGCAGGAAGAAGAATTGAACACGTTCACGTAAACTACACCACAAAAACTTTGCCTATATCCAAACACGAAACTATTAGACAACATAATTAGAAGTAAACATTAAAATGAACTACCGATAAGTCAACTGGACAAAAACTATAAGCCAGTACATAACTGGGCACTTATGTGCTAATCTGAAGTAGTGCCGTAACTTAATACATACATAATAAGCGTGATTACGTAAGACGGGGCGCCCGGAGCAACGGTAGCCGAGATGTGCCAATCTTTTCCTTATTACGCTGGGCTCACATGGAGAATGGAGATAGTTCGGGTAATAAGTCAATTGGTGGGCTGGTATGGTATGTTGAGCTGATTGTGATTAGAATTGGTTGGAAATTTATAATCAGTTTCTGTAAAGCGCGGGTCACACAGTATCCGCAGCGGGAACGATAGTTTTTTGAGATTTTCCACTATGAAATATGCAGAATGCGAAGCCCCCTAGTTTAAAACTTGCTAAATCCTACTTTATACTAACTTATTACAATTCCACTGAAGATTATCTATTTACTTAAGACACTATGCGATGGTCATTGGCTGCGTAATGGGTACATGAGGGACTAAGAGCTTCGTGACAAAGGCTATAGGAGCAATCGTACTCCATTTTTCCCTCTGTTCTTCTGCCTAGCCTTTTCTCAACTATGTTGGGGTCAGCTTCCAGTCTAACCAGATGCGGCTGAATACCAGTATTTTATACGGAACGACTGCCATCAGACCTCTGTAACCCAGTTACTGGGCCATGCCGATATCTTAAGGTTAGATCAATTGACACACTTTCGGACTTCTGACTTCCCGTAACGATTGTCATAGGTATTCGTATGACACTCGTACAACGTGCTCTGCAAATCTGTATAAAAGGAGAAACCACACTAAAATTTCGCCTATACCGTGGGTGCGTTTACAGACATAAATCTTCACATGCACAAACGCCCAGACCCGGTACAACTATTTATAGGCCATACAATTATTTGATCCGTGCGGGAATCGAACCCACGACCCGTAGCGCAGAAGCTAATCGGTCAGCTACTGCACCAAACGTGTCGTCGTTGTGTCGTCTATCAACGCACAACCTAAACCGCTGAGGATAGAAACTTGAAATTTTGACCTTCGTGCCTTTTATAAAGTAAGCATCCACTAAGGAAAGATTTTTCAAAATGTCTCCCCTACGGGGCTGGCAAAAAATCACGCAAGCGAAGCTGCGGGCAGAAGCTAGTAAAGTATATTTAAAAAAATCGCAAATGGTTGTATCTTTTACCTCAAAATACCGATAATAATATAATAATAATAAATTTATTTATTCAGACAACAAAATGGTCCACGGGTTAGTATACAAAGGCTTAAAAACTAAGTTACTGTAATTAAGGCTAAGCAAATGAAAAACCAGACAGTTGACACAAACGTCTCGTAGGTGCCTACAAGAAAAATCACCCACCACAGCAAATCACTCCTGTCTCACCAGCACCTGCACGAAGTAATTGACTATAGGCGAGTCAAATTTATCCACTAACATCTTCAGAATGCTGTTAGGACTTGACCGCGTTCTCTCTAGCAACGACGCCGTCTTTTTCCTCACCATCGCGTAAAAATCATCGACATGAGCCTGAGGGAACATGCCCGAGGCCCTACAAAAGCGCGGCAGTCCCAGAAGCATTCTGAAGCTGTTATTATATTGGACCCTAAGGGCATCCAAATTTTCCACGTGTAGTTGGCCCACAGGCTCCCCGTATAGAAGGTCTGACAGTAAGCCTTAAATAGTAAGTACCATTTTTATCTAAATATTTTCCTAGAAACGCAACAAGACCCATATAAACCTGCATATATCAGCGAGTACGCAATATACTATTAAACGGAGTCAACGCACCCGCGTATGTAGGTATGTGGTCTGTAATAACAACGGACTACTGTTCACCCGTGCAACCGGCTAACCGCGCGACAACTCGGGAACCGACAGAGATGATAATACCACTTAATAAGTCTGCTGCGGGTGTCGTATAGAGGGGATAATACCACTTAATAATTGTTGTTGTTCCGTGTGAGAATAAGCCACGGTAACACCGAGTGATGGTACTTATGTACATCCAACCTACCGTGGCCAGTCTGACCTTGCTGACTAGCTGATCTTTGTACGACGGCATGTTATTCTCGTGCTGACACGAGGGAAGAACCCGGGGATGTCATAAAAATGACTAAGGGATTTTGTTTTGTCAATAAGATGGGCATAATTTTTCTGGGGTTATAGTAGAGCTGTTAATACCACCGCTATCGCTGTTTAATAGGGGTGATGACACCGATTGTCAACGATAGACGCATCTAGATGTGATATGGCGCGACTCCGATAAATCAATAGAGATGATAAAACCATGTAATATTTTCGATGTTCCCACTTCCATAGTCATGTAAAGCGCACTAAAGCCTCGACAAAAAACAGAATAAATAAAAAAAGTTGTATCACTTGGAGGATATGAGCTAGTCTATAACAGGAGACCACTTTTTGACTATATGACCCTGCTTTAGTATTTACAGAAGGAAGGAATAAAATAAATATAAAACGCAAGCAGTTAATTAAAATACGACATAAATAAGACAATATGCGCAAAACCAATACACTTTGATATGCACATTTGAGCTACCCATCATATGAAAGAAAACGTAGCTGATTTTTACGCCAGCAGTAAAAACTATGTTGGTGTATTAGCAAAAAACGATACCTAAGTAGGTACGTCAGGCGTACCCTGGGTAGTCAATTCCGCTACCAAGCCTGCTGACAATTTTTATCACCACAGTATGAGCTATTCTGTTCTATTTTATAAATATCAAGATGACATTTATAAAATTTCTTTTCGCGAAATTTTTTGATTTGTTTAATTGTGAACTATTGTGAATTATTGTAAACGATGTCGAATACGGATTACGGGCGGGACAGGAGCGATACAGAATATTGACATCAAGTAAACTCCACCAAGAAGAACATAGTCAGCTTAGTTGTCGGCAATAAGATTGACAAGCATGCAGCACCCGCAAGCCCGAGATGGAATAACATCGTAGGTGGTGCTTGCCACCAGCAAAAGCATTCCCAAGGAGGGTTGACGTCAGGCAGGCGGCCGGTCATAAAATATAGCCGATACATTTGTGCAGTATGATATGAGACATACTGCGCCGACCACAAATAAGTTGGGATAAGGGCAGGAGGATGATGAGTATGAGCTATTCTCCTACAGCTCGTGCCGACACCAAAGAAGAAGAAGCACATAATAATAATATTCTTAAAACAAGTATCAAGACTTGGCAAATGAGGTTGTTGACATGTGGGGGGTTGACTTAGCAGTTGTTGTGCTGATAGTTGTTACGGCCAATGGCTTAATAGCCAAGAGCCTCGACCAACATCTGATGAGGCTCTCGTTGGGCGGCTGGGTCAAGGGCCTGATACAGAAAGCGGTACTCCTGGACATGGCGTGTATTGTTAGGAGGTTCTTCTGTCTAAGGCCCTGACCACCGGTAGCTTGAAACCTGTTCACGATGCTGGTGGGCTACTATTATCTATATTTTTAAATGTTTTTTTTTATTACATAGAAATATTTAAGAATGTTATTTATATGTATATTTAATGAATAAAGGACAATAATATTTTGCCACACAGCAAGAAATCTGGACAACTAATCATCAGTTTTACCGTTTTCACAAACGCATACTTATGCAAAACAAAAGCTTAACCACTCGTTAGAAGTAATAGGTGATTGTCCAAACAACGAGATAATCTCGCCAAGAGGCGCCAGTCTTCCTTCTGTTACTGAGTTATAGCGGGCGACAAGTGTGCAGTAAATGCATAGAGCTGTTATTACCGCAACAATTTAACTAAGATTATAAAAGTTTACTCATGACAGTAAAAGTTGAGAGGTTCTTGAAGACAAAATATGTTGCATATGAAACCAAAAATGTTTTTCCTTCTGTGTCTTTAGACATAAGGCTTATATTCCTTACAACCCATACAATTCCCTGGATTTCGCCAGAATATTTTGATAACAAACTTTTATATTAAATGAATTTTTACATAGCGCGACACACATTTTTTTCCGCCAATGGTAAATAAATGAATATACGTAAATGTAAACCCTATGAACTAAAAATTACACACCTAAAGATTTAAAAGATTTTCCCAGTCATAATTTTTACACGCTACTTATTTTTACAATACAATACAAAGGCCAATAAATTGTCCTCTAATTTTCCACCAAATATCAAATCTTTTCGTATAACGTTAAAAACCAACCAAGTTTATAAAACCACCTGACAAACAAAGTTAATAAATACAAAAAAAAACACCCGCTAACAAAACGCTTCGCTCAATGATTTTCTTCCAACAGGATTGTATGGAAAATAATAAATTGCGTAACAACAGGATCCTGTATTTGTCAGCCGCGACCGGTCGCACAATAATCGCCGCTTGCGTGTACATTGTAAATTATTTTGTATTTGTATAGAGCTGCTGATACCATAGTTATTTTTTATTAGGATTATTAGCCAAAACTTTGTGATGATCAAAAAAAGATGGAGTTATCTGAATAGAAATATTCCTTCAAAATTATTCAATTGAGAGGGCACGTTTAGCTATGGACGCTAACGCGGAATTATGACTCTGACACAAATAAGTTTCTACAATAGACCAATCTTGATCGCAATGTTATAAAAAAAATCACACCACCGAAATCCTCACTTTAAAGAATTATCAGCTCTATACATATAAAACTTTGCAATTAGATTGTCAATAGACAAGTGTCTCTGGGACTCGTTTCATTCCGATGGCGCGGTTAAGAAACGCTAGTTACTAGTACTAGTACAGATAGACGACTACAACATCCACTGGACTGCATAAGTGCAGCCAGCAATTATCAACGAGTTTTCTTGCACACTTTCTTTAATACAATTTCATAGTCGATGGTAATTGATTCAGGATTGTGTAACTGTTTGTGAGTAGTTAAAACCGCGACTTTAAAGTTTGTAGGTTCAATATGAAAAGTTGAGGAGTAATAGGATAGCGTGGTATGGACATGTTATGCGGAGGGAAGGAAGTCAGGTCACTAGAAGAGTGTTAAATATTAATGTGGATGGATGTACAAGAAGAGGTAGGCCAAAGAAAAGATGGATGGATTGTGTGAAGGATGGTATGGGTAAGAAAGGAGTGAGTACTAAGATGACGGCTGATAGAGGAGAATGGAAGAGGAATACGTATTGTGTCGACCACATCTAGTGTGGGATAAGGGTAGAGAGATGATGATGAGGTAATATTCAATATTGTGTGGAAAACGTTAGCGTATCACAATTCACATCATTTTTTTAGAACGTTCGTTCTGCCAAGCCCTTTCCAAACTAAGTCGGGGTCAGCTTTCAGTCTAGCCAGACGTGGCTGAATACCAGTACTTTATTTGGAGCGACTGCCATCAGACCTCCACAACCCAGTGACTGGGCAATGCCGATATCCTAAGGTTAGAGCGGGTGTCAGACTTTCGGGCTTCTGACTACCCGTAACGACTGTCATAGGTATTCGCATGACACCCGGGACCGACTGTTTAACGTTCTCTCCGAGGCACGAGATTTGACAATAGATCTGACAAATTCAGCCCATATTCACGACGGAACGAAAATTATAAAATGTAAACAACATTTGACTACTCCTACAGATATATTTTTTGTAAAATATTTCACCATTAAACAAACATACACAACGTAAAACATTACCCCTAAACGACTGTTAAAGGTATACGTATACCCAAGACTGACGCGGCGATGGTTTAACGTGCTCTCCGAGACACGGAGAGGTCTCGGTGTGTAATAGACAGTCACCCATCCACGGAAACACCATGGCAAGCGCAGCTTTACCTCGCAAAGCGTATGATCGGCGCGGTTGTTAATCTGTAAAGGACAACTTCTTTCATCTTAAAGCTGTTTCCACACTTGTGCACGTGCAGTGTTCAGTAGTTTGAGCAGTACGCGGTGTTAAAGTACATTTAAAGTTACGGGTCCACAGTGGCTCGCCGCAAATGCAAAGCACGCTTCGCACGCGTGCACCGCAAATGGGGACACACCATAACACAAAAAGCAAATAAATGATACAAAATAACAACCGACCATTGTCTACGCACAGCACTCACTTGTCTATGACTGCATGTACTACGTCACTGTGGACCTGGTACAATTCTGTCAAAAATCCTTCTAGAAAAAAAAATGTATCAGCAAACAGGTCACAGTGCGTATAATGTCAGTAATACTTGTAACACGCAGTGATTGCCAGACGCGCGTGATTCAAATGGCCATTTTCACGCACAGCACTTACTCATCTATGACTGCATGTACTACGTCACTGTCAGGTAGGTACAATTCTGTCAAAAATCCTTCTAGCAAATAAAAGGTAGTAGTAAACAGGCCACACTGCGTGTAATCTCAGTAATATTTGTAATACGCAGTGATTGCCGGACGCGCGTGATTCAAATGGCCATTGTCTACGCACAGCACCTGTCTATGATTGCATGTTTGTACGCTCTAACGTCGTACGCGACTGAATTACGCGTGAATCGATAGCTCGCGAAAGAATAGCGTGGATGGGTTTGTAAATTATTTCTTTATTAGGTAATAAATTCAGAGATTCAGTGCCTCGTTGGTCTAGTGGTGGCAAACGTGACTGCTGATCGTGAGGTCCTAGGTTCGATCCCCAGGTCGGGTAAAGTGTTATTGGGTTTTTCCGTGTGGAACTCCGCAGTAGCAGCTCGGAGTCTGGATTTGTGCACGGTTTATGGCAAAAGGCTCGCCCCCTATTACATGGGACTTAAACATAAAGGCGAAATTAGGGTGTTAGTATACACCTCTGCCCATCCCTTGGGGGAATACAGGCGTGGTGTTATTTTATGTTATGTTAGTAATAAATTCAGAGGTACTTGCAAAATAGATATTGATTATAAGTACCAGTACCTACTTCAATTTGAAAGTGTATGTACCGATGAGTTTCTCGAAATATTTGAACAGTGTATCAGCGTGTTAAGCCAGGTTACTGTGACCATGTTTTTGTTAGAAAAAGCTCCTAACATGTTTTTCTATTAAAATTGGGGTGTAGCGTAGCCGTTTACTGTGTTGTAATTGATCCAAGTGTTCACTAAACATGTTCAGTTAGTTTATTTCGTTGGATTTTTGTGGCACAAGACCCGGTTTAAATCTATGTTTAATGTAGAGCAAGACTGACGAGACTAGTGTTCATACATCTGGCTCTAAACCAAACTTAAACATTAATGAAAAAATATTTCGGCATTTCTATTCTGTGATCTTTAAGGATCACGTGACGCCTGAAAATGGTTAACAATTCCATTTATTTCCCTTACCTACATACAATAATGTAGGACTACTTTTTTTCAACAGAAATAAGAATGAATGAACTAATAAAATAAGCGATATCAATAATAATCGTACCGCTTAGAAAGCGATCATTAGTTCGTCATAGCTGCGCCGGCGGCGCTTCAATATTATGGTGTATTCAAACCTATCGTTTGAACAATGAATTGTAGATCTGTTATTTTGCTCCTATTTCTCATGTTATGCCTTAAATGCTTTGATTTTGTGTACAGAACCTGCAAGGTGTCAGTTTTGAAATGGTAGCGTTAATATTTTATTTTGTGCAAGATAAAATATAGACATAACATAACATCACGCCTGTATTCTCCGAAGGGTTGGGTAGAGGTGTATAGCAACACCCTCACTTCACCGTTATGTTTGTCCTATGAAATAGAGGTTGAGCTTAATAACCATCAACCGGGCACAAATCTGCTACTGAGGAATTTCACACGGAAAACCCAATAACACTTTGCCCGACCTGAGGATCGAACCCAGGACCTCACGATCAGCAGTCGCGCTTACCACCACTAGACCAACTTATTTGCACCTCAGAAAACCCCATTTTAAACGGTTTTAATTAGCTTCACTTCATATATTTGTTTGTTTGATTGATTGTTAGATTCAAAACTTACAACTGATTTTTCAATTACTTCTGCTTAACCGTTTCTCCTGAAACATCGCACACAAATTCAATTCTCATTACAATACAACATTATAATAGTATCACCCTTCAATCCTCTAATCCTGGTGCTGCAGGGGTACTACAAGATAAAACCGTTTAACTTAAAAGCTTTTTTAAGGGATTATTGTCCAGTTTACTGGTGCCCATATTAAGGTTACCTGGAAGAAATTGTAGATCGCGATAAGACCGCCAATTGTATGCTTTAAAGACACACCCATCTTCAGTGTTTGTATTATTATCTGGTCTACAAACAATATAGGTATGTATAAAAAATATTTGATTTTTGTTGACTAACACACCATCATCATTTTCTTACCCTTATCCCATAATAGGTGGGGTCGGCACAATATAAAGTCCTCTATCAGCCCATTCTACTCTATCAGCCGTTATCACAGTACTCAACTTTTTTACCCATATCATCCTTCACATAATCCATCCATCGTTTCTTTAGCCTATCGCTACTTGTGTCTCCATCCACATTCATATTTAACACTCTTCTAGTAACATGACTAACACATGTAGTATATTAATTATACTTAGAGAAGAAAATAGCCTAAGGCATCCCAATTTATAGAGATAGGGATTATCAGATAACAGCTACAAAGATAACAGTAACTCTAGTAGTAAGGTAACAATTATTTGCAACCAAGGATGTAAGATTTTTAGAGATGCATTACTTCATAAAAATAAATATTTTATCCCAAAGGACAATTAAGTTCATGAAAATCCAAACGGTAGAGATAAATTCACTTAAAGAATCATAGTCATTTAAAGTGTATGAGGTAAATACACCTATCAGCGGTCTTCACATTTTAAAAGGCAATCTTTCTACAAACGTAACGTATCACAGTTTATAAAGAGTCTCATTTTACCGTCTATACATATGCAAATAGCCGTCATTGCTCACTAAATCGATTTCATTCGGTCATCCATTCGTTCTTTCGGTCATCAATCACTGAAGAAGATTGAACGGGTATCTTCAGCGGGATAGTACTTAGGATATTTTATGTTAGCTTTTACGAAGTTATACATTATTTTTACAGGTTTGCCCAGCTTGCCCAGCCGTCGCAGTGTCTGGGCAAATTGTATTTTTTTAAAACCAAGTCTAGTTGTCGGACTACAGAGTAGTTGAAGTTCATGCAAAAAAAAGCCATGTCGCTTACTGAAAAACAAGGTTTTTTTGTCTACAAAACCACGTAATTATTAATTTATTTAATTCTTTATGCACAAAATTAGTACAGAGGCGGACTTAATGCCTTTAGACATATTCTACCAGTCGACCTTAGGGGGATGCAGAGACAAAACATGGTAGGTGCACACTTTATTAAGATAGAATAATATGATATCAAAAATAAGCTTATGTATATTTATAAACTTACTAGAAATACTAACATACTACATTAAAAATACACAAATTTCAAATATATACCTAGATACATCATATTTATATTAATAATTTAATAATAGGAATACATATGAATATATTCTTACAATATAAAACCTATAAGTACATACATAACAATAAATAATAGGAAAAATTTGCGTTGAGATGATTCTGCCAATTTATTGCGAAGGTGGTCACGTACTTAAACTTAATTACAATATTATGTCAGATGTGCTTACGCTTAACCTATTAACTTCAAGCCATTAATTAATTTAACTTACGCACAAATGCGTGTTTAAGTCCTAACACAAGTTCTATAAAATAAAACTTTTATGTTTGTCTTTTATCCAAGATCAACTCGTTAAGTATTTTTAGAGCCTTACAAACATATTTCAACGTTATCAGATACTAACAATACTACTCTTTGCAATAAAATCAACTTTACAGGTTATTTAAATTAGACATTTGCTCTATAAAACGTAAAAAAATCGTAAAAACGCGAAACAATATGTTCATTTTATCACAACTTTTTTATTTCACTATTACTGACTATTTAATTAAGTTTATGTTTTGAGTGGGCTCTATAATCTTATTATGGTAGCCATCTTGGATCAACGATAGAGGTTTATTAAGCCTTCAAGTCAGCTTTGTCTCACAGGTTTGCTTGCGATTTTCAAATTACGATAAAAAAAATTTTATCATATATCTTCAGCTCATAATACGCTCAAGATAAACACAGACCATTTTGGTCATGACGATGTGAATAGACAAACATTTGTAATATTTTGGGCTTTCATAAATCAAATAAACACCATGACTATGTCGTATATTGAAATAGCAATCATAAGATAAGTGAAATTCCAAAAACGGTCTTAAAAACTAACATACAAGTGTTTTTCATCTCTCATGTTTCAAAATACTATTCAAACTCGCATTTTCAAATATCTCTATCATTATGTTCGGTACATGCTGACTCAAACTGTATATATTCACCGTAATCATTCCTAGAAACGTGTTGAGTACCATCTTATTAGGCATTTACCTCGTTAACCAACTTTTACCGAAGCACATAAGAGCCAAATAAAAAGTTATTACCACCAACATGAGATATCATAGTCTTTTAATATATGTTAATCTGATGCACCTGCTGTATATCTCGACAGGAAAATTTTTCCCACGTGTGAAATATCATTAGGAACATAATTAACTTAAATGTTCACAGTTAAAAGTTATTTGAGATTTCTTAGAGACAATGTTGACGTGATTTGGTGCTTTTACCTCACACGACAAGACGATAGTAACATAAAATAATCGGAAAAACATTTGTAGGTACACATTATTGGAATGGATTAATGTTAAACAGAGTGTAGGTACCTATTGACAGTTAATCTTCTTGTGAAAGTTGTCGAACAAATAAACAGCTATGGTGCTGAATAAAACGAAGGTACAAGTTGTTTTCTTATTCATTATGCAGTTAGCAAGCTCTTATAGAGGTAGTTTTCGATATTTATTAACTTATACTCCAATTCATTAACATAAGACATAAGTGGCTCACCAAGGCATGAATATCTTTTGAACCATTTCTTCAAATAGAGTTTCAGCTCATCTTGATTAATTGTTATGGTTCATAAAAGCATAATACTGTGTTGAATCTCTGCTGGAAGCAAACACCTTGAACTTTACATTTCGTTACTAAAATGGGTCTTTTTTCTATAAACTTTTAGACAAGTTAAAGAGAAGTAATTAAATATTTCGCGAAATACAAATTTGGTCATCAAAAAAATCTGCTATTAAATATTTTGAGCACCTTGACTAGGTTAGAAAAGCGTTGTGTTGAAAATCTAAGAGTTTTCTCTATTAATCATGCATCGCTAATCAATTATACATTTTCGCCGACCACAACTTAAATATTTAGCTAACCGTTTAATAAAAATGACAGCCAAGTTAAAATGACAGAATATATGATGAAAATAGATTTCTACTTCTTGCTGTGCCAATTTTTACCGGAGGTCACTACAGTAATCTTGATTTTGTTGACTGCCATTTGGATGAGGGTCCTTCATAGTTCTTCGAATTTTTAAGTTTGGACGGTTTTCTTTTCTTTGGTTTCAGCAACCTTGGAGTTTCCCCATCTGAAATAAAATCGCATAGTTAATTTCAAAATCTTAACACTAAATCCACAGTACTATAATTTCTGGCAATTTTTTACAATGTACAGGGTAGTGGTCGGTCAGTTCAAGCCACCGTCCTGGTTTTCTTCTTTTCGTGTCAATAAACCAACTAAAATTTTATTCAATCAACACTCTACCTTCAACGAAAACAGTGCAGTAGACGAGAGAAACTGCAGAAAAATAAATATCCTACCCATTCATACTTCATTATTTCGATGAAACACCCTGCTCACTGTTCACGAGCTGCAGTGGCCAATATGGAAGTCCCTTAACCGATTGCAGACTCAAGTTGGATTTTGCAGAAACAATCTGGCTAAATGGGATATCATTGACTCGTTCCGGCAATCCTGGTGAACCTATCAAATAATTTAGCTCCTAATTCTGTATAAATGTATGTCTGTTCCGCAGATGTTGTAAGAATTGTTTTAAGTGAATAATCAACAGCATCCACATGTTCAATTAGCATAATATCTTGTTGCGATTTCCTAGCGTAGTGTACAACCAGTACACATACGAGTCGTAACCTATGTATGTTACGTAAAGGTTAACCTAAGGTGGCAATAGGTTAACGAGAGACATAAACAAAACCCCGTGGTGTCCTTCATTTGACTATCTCAAGTTTCTTTTATTTAACTATCTTATGTTACCATAGTCGTGATTGCTGGATTTGCATCGAAATTGTTTCCAATTTAGTCAAATAATCGTATATACTTTCAAATTGCGTTTATAATTAATCTTACACCAAACTTAATCTAATCAGCTACAAGAATATGGTTCTCTAAAAATTCTTGGAATTTCTGAATTAACTTAACATTCTTCAAGTAGTGTTCTTAGCAATATTTTTTCAAATTGTGTTCTGCTTTCTCTATAATTATCATTTAAATTAAACGTATTATTTGAAGTTAATCTGACATACTTAGTACTATAACATCCACTGCTGTTTTTGTTCGAGAAATTGAAAGTTGTGTCAAACAAAATAGAGAATGGAAGAAAGCATCGATGCTTCAAATCGATACAAAGGTGTCTTAAAGACATTCCGATTGAAATTTAGATAATGATACATTAAGATGGGATCACTGTTTGGTAATGTTGATAAAAGATTAGATTTCATGGTAGCCAGGTGTTGATATAATAATGAATTTTATTCACAATGACTTTTCTTATTACCATTGACTTTTTTACGGCGTAATTCTTTCGAGGAGTTTATTTCTCCCGTACTTGTTAACGAAATAAAGTCGATATACAGATCTTGATACTGAAATTCGATATTAATTGTGTTTAACACTTTGAAAGCATTAACAATTCGGGTTTAAATTTGTAATCCTGGTTGAGATCTGTTGATTAGGTACTGCTCGATAATATTGAGACAGAAATACTGTTGTCAGGCATCAAAGTTTAAACTGTACGGTTTATAATCAGCTATCAATTATTTAAATGGACTATTTTGAATTACGCAGTAGTTGTCCTAAGTCTTTAGGTAATGGTAACATTTGAAGTTCAAGTAGATCTATCTCTTATTCTTTTGGCTTTAGAATACAAGTTCCTACCTGGTGATGACAATAGCAGTTTATAGAACAATGAAGAACACAAACCCATCTAGTACTCACGTACTCCACAGGTAATATTTTAAAATAAAGGCATTGGTTTTCCTGACACGTCTAGAACCAAACGTGATAGTGAATTAATTACCATCGATCGAACAAAATGCCTGTATTATAACCAAGACGCCTTTGGATAAAACCATCCCGCTAGATCATTGAATGAGAATTTAGAAATCATCAATACATCTGACACAAGAACCTAGTGGTTCAAAGTTGAGCTCGTTAGCACTAGGTCAACGCAAAGGGCAATTGTTATACTAGATTTTATTGCATAAATACATATATCCGTACTAACACACCACAATAAATTCTAGTCAACGACCATCAATCCTTCTAGGTAATGTACCAGGCAAAAGCCATCTTCCTAACAATGGACATTTGCAATTATAATATAAACGTTATTGTACCACATAGAAGTACTTGATGCATCGCATTATAGCCCATCTAACGGAGATGCTTTGACATAGCGCTTTATGGAAACATCGCAATAAACTTAAAACAAACTTACCATTTGCATTTGACAAAATCCCTTAAGAGAATCTATAGACCTTAACAACAAAGAATGATGACACAATTTATATAAAAAACTTAATATATGAAACGCAAATGGAAGTTTGTCAGCAAATCCGAACAGTGCCACCCGTAGACACCCTTTGTCCATTCCTTGATTGAATATCGAATGCATAATCGTAAACTTGAATCGATTCTTACGAATACGAAGAATCGATATTGAAATCGGCAGGCACTAAGGCTTTGTATGAATAAACGCACTTAGTGTGTGGAATCGGAAATCATAAAAGCATAGTGCTGTTCTACATACAATATCAAATCGAATTGAAGTTTATGCATCGATTATGCTATATCTTTTATATTTTGCCTTTAAACGATGAGGTTATTCGTCTGTTCGCTTATCTGGAATTAGTTTCACCCTTTTGACTCTTTCAGACGGATGACTAGGTTTTCTATTTAACATCGACACAACTGTAATTGAAATTTAATTCCATATCTAACAGTGCCTACTTCTTATAGTATAGTGACTGGACAGGAATAGGTTGTTCTTACTCTTCTAGCCTAGGTCTTGTCACCACTTATGTATACCACAAAGGTTTCCCAAAATATGAATAAAGTGTATAAGCAACTAGACTGAAAATTTGAATGTAAAGCAGAAGGTACCCACCTTACACTTACATGTGGCCCGTGCCCAGCAGTAGGACAGTTATGGTTAATTATTATACATATACACTTACATAAACTTAATGGATGGATGGATTGTGTGAGTGACGATAATAATATGAAAGATAAGGGAGTAAATGCTAATGAGACGGTTGACAGGGAAGAATGGAAGAGGTTAACATATTCCGCCGACCCCAAGTAACTTGGGACCAACGCAGGAAGGTGATGATGATGATGATGATACACTAATACATAATATAGTCCAATCATCAATCTGTCTTCCCAATACTTCATAAAACGCAGAAATATAATAATAAGCATATTACATTTGCAATTTCCTTTCTATCACTGTTGTTGTATCGTTAGAATGTTTCGCTAATCTTCATTTATGTTAAGGTGGGCTTCAGAGAAAGTAATGTTTTTAATCTAGCCGTATATTAAAATAATCTCTAGAGATTATGAATGAAAATATCTTGATTAAGACCAATAAATAAAATTAACTTTTATAAAGTTGTTATAAATGTTAGGAACAGTAAAACCTAGCGCCATCTATTATTTTGAGCATGAACTATAGGCGTCTCGGGGTCACACCCGGGAGGGGTGTTACTACCCTTTTCTTAACTCTTGATAAACATTCTACCTATAAGATTTTGTAATAAGGCGGGGTTTTAGGTAAAGCATTCTTATACAACATTTTATTTGAAAAAATATTCGATATTGCTTATACACGGTGATTTTTAATTCGCTTTTAACTTTTCAGAGCGTGAAAGTACTCATGATTATGAGCAACTTTCAGTATGAGACCAACTCTGAAATATCGGAAAAAATATCAGATTTTTCATACAAAAATGCAATATTTACCCGATGAAAATATATGAAACAGATGTATTTTTTTTGCTATTTCGTAGTTGGTCCCATAATGAAAGTTGTTTATAATCTTACTTTATATATCTCTATTATATAATCGTACTTTCAACTCCTGAAAGGTTAACAGTGAATTTAAAATCCCCGTGTATTTCTGCCCAATCTGCAAGTATATGCTTACTTATTCATAAAAATCCTTTAAAACTATTACCTGATTCTGTAAAAAGCTACTTCGAAATTATAATTGCATTCAAAAAGCAAAAACCAAGTCTTTGTTTTTCCAAAGGATCTAAATCGGTCGGGTTACCATATCGCACGGCAAGCATTTCCAAGGAATATTGGTACAAATTATGCGACCGCGGATTCTTTCACTCGAGATAATGTATTCGATTCCGGACCGAGTCGATGGCATCGTTCACGCGAGCTTCGAATGTTAGGCGACGTTTTATTCGGTACTACGGAAACTCGATTAAAAATGGAATGGGAATCGATTTGTTGTTATGCGTCCAATTTTTGTTTGTAATGCATTTTAATTTAGTTTAGAATTGGAATCATAAATTAGAGTTGAGTGGAGATAAAATTTCACCGTGAAGCAATATTTTATGTTTATATTTGATATCTAAGCCAAATAAATGGTTTAAAGGTTAATACAATTATTAACATTTATAAACTTGTAACCTACAATAAATTATTATAACGGTAAAATTTAATTTCTGCCGTATACAAGGTTAGTCGGAAAGGGGGTACTAAGCCGCGGGCCACTTACCTAATGTATCACTGATGATTGTTTTAAAGAAAATGTTTAAATTTAAAAATTCAATTACCTAATTTTTTTTCCATGAAAAAATATTTTTAATTTATTTTTTTCAAAAATTCTTCATTACTGCTTTAGTTATAAATTCAGAAAATGGAATTTCTAATCCGTAACCCCAAATATGACGTAAAATGTAAACACGTCTGATTATAGCTGAGAATAGATAGAATTTAGCGTATTTTTATGAAATCTTTGAACAGCTATTTCTGTCGAACTATTGATTTTTGGGTAAAGTTGTAGAACATAAGTTATCCATTATTATGGGTACTTTGACACCCTTTCAGCTTAGTACCCCCTTTCCGACTAACCTTGTATAATGTGATGTACACAATGTTATTTGCATAATATCTAATCAGACTGTCTCATCTATAAATATCACCCAAAAAGAGAGGTAACCCTATAGTATCGCTAAGGTAAATAGGCTACCTTCTTGATTTAAGATATCTGTCAAAAACTTATATAAGCTATGTCTAGACCCTTTCTTAGGACGTAAGCTCTTGGAAGCAGTGCCCAACCCTAACGCACCCAAAACACTATTGTTTGTCATCAACCGCCAACTAAACATTTATTTAAACTTTCCAATCGAGAACCAACAGTAGAGTTTAGAGATGTAAGCTCGATATTCGGTGCATTTGCGCGATCATATCGATACACGACGGCGAATATTTTGCGCTTTGAACGAAGAGTGTCACCTGCAGACCCAATACGATAAAATACCGATTTTTGTAGCAAAACACAGGGCATTTTGAAATCGTTCCATTGATTAAATAATTGGAGTTCGTATTTTTTTGGTTTCTTTTTGGGAATCTTGTTTTACAAATTGTTCTTAAATTATTGTAAAGTTGTATCTGTGTTAAGTAAATGTGGAACTGATGTTTACCAAAATATTTAATTATTCAGTATTTCTTTTTATAGTATTTTTACATGAGACTTAAACATAACGGCGAAATGGGGGTGTTACTATACACCTCTGCCCAACCCTTCGGGGAATACAGGAGTGATGTTATGATTTGTGAGTATTTTGAGATAGAAGAGAGCTCTTTACTATGATTCCAGCTTGTTGGACACTCAAGTTGTAATGGACCTATTACAGTCATTGTCAATCTTTCGATGTACCTATCATCTAATCCTTACCTCAGAACTACCTACGGTCGCCGACCCTTTGATGACTATAAGAATTATTCCTTTCGAAAGGTCCCATTTCTGCCAGAGATAAGCTCTAGTCGACTGTGATCAGATCGGAATAAAAAAATACATACCTAGGTACATACATAAACTCACGACTTTTCCCCATGGGGGTAGGAGTATGTACGGATCGCAGCATGGGCGCTCTAAAGTTTCTGCCTACCACAACGGGCTTAAAAAATACCAATTTTATTAATCTAAAAATCTCTCTATCAACAGCACCCAAACAATATAGTCAGACCTCCAGCGAAACTGAGGTGAAATTAGAACAATTAACCTGCCGCTGCAGCCGCGGTGGCCACAAATAGTGCCGGCAGTGATAGCGGCTAATGAGTTGTTAGTACTGCCGCGAAATACACACATGCGATGTGTAGTGATGTGACTATTTGGTATTTGCCTATCGATATGTTGTTGATATCGATTAATTATTTTCGAATAATTATTTTTTGATATGCACATGCAATATATGAGTATGGTGCAGATTCGTTGATGATGATATTTTCTAAGCATACATTTAAGCTGTTAAGCAAAGAAGTACCTGATCGCGATGTGGTTACTACACCATTTACCAGGGGCATTCCACGTTACTGAGGAATTATAAATAGATTATTTTCGATATTTTAAAGGTTTTAGACATCGTCAAGCCCATATCTAATAAGCAACTTTTCCTTAAGCAATTCATTAACCGAACTATGATCTGTTTGCGGATGATTGGAAGAAAATTTTATTAATATGCCTGAAGTATTGCGAGAGAGATTCATGAAAGATGTCTAATTCACTATGTATTTTATATTTTATTACTCTATCTTTAATTATTGTAATTGGTCCAAGACTGTTGTAATTAAAGCAAAAATAAATAAAAATTAAAATATATAAAAATTAAAAATTACTTATTTTACAAAACTGATTGTAATAAATAAATTCATCGATAAAAAGCTCCAACCAAAGCACAACACTGGCAAGTGAGCGACGACCGTCCGCGGTCGCCACCGCCACCACACCGCCATCTATAATTGGTTTGCTCCGCAGCTGATTTTTATCTCCAATTATTGAGTTTTCACGCCAATTAAATATTATCTAGCTTCCGGTGGAAGCCGCAATGTCGATATAATCATACCGTTTCTAGAAATGGTACAACCCTTAATAGTAATACGTTTGTTGAATAAATGATTTAATTATAAATACAGCTCTCTATTGGTATTTTAAATTAGACTGTGAGTCTAATACGAGCCCGTTTCCGCTCTAATACAATTAGTTATGTAGTTTTTGTATTGGTGTAATCCAATTATTGTTGTATCAAGAATTATAATTGAACTCGTTATCGCTACGCTGATTATGGGGGTCATAGAAAGACACAGACATTATCTATGGTAACGACCTACAGAAGAAAAATAATACAAATTGATAGACAATGGATACTGACTTTGGGCTGGCAATCTGTTAACACCTTTAACATAGCATCATCACGCCTGTATTCCCCGAACGGTTTGGCAGGGGTGTATAGTAAAACCCTCATTTCACCGTTATATTTAAGTTCCATGTAATAGGGGCGAGCCTATTGCCACCAACCAGGCCCAAATGCAAACTCTGGGCTGCTACTGAGGAATTCCACACGGAGAAACCCAATAACACTTTGCCCGACTTAGGAATTGAACCCAGGTCCTCACGATCACCAGTCGCGCTTGCCACCACTAAAGCAACGAAGCAGTTATCACCTTTACGACTGACAAAACTAGAAAAAATAAAATTTAAAAGAACGACAAAAAACTACTTGTTGGTCTAGTGGTCGCAAGCGCGACTGCTGAGCTTGGAGCCCTGGGTTCAATCCCCAAGTTGGGTAAAGTGTTATTGGGTTTTTTTATTAGGAATTTCTCAGTGGGAGTCTGGATTTGTGCCCATTTAATGGCAATAGACTTGCCCCGTATTATATGGGACTAAAACATAACTGGCGAAATGAGGGTGTACAAACAAACATCTCTGCCGAACCCTTCGGGGAATATAAAGCGTGATGTTATGTTATGTTTTATTTCATAAGATAACTCTGCCAGCAGAACTGCGAGAGGAGAGATATATAAAAATGAAGAATTTATTATTATATTGTGTTGAACTGTTGTTAGTACACAGGAAGAGGCTGCTGTTTATACTCTTAACATACTCCCTTAGTCGTTTTTTAAGACAATCTCCAGAGAGGCGACCTCTTCTTTCTCGAGAAACATGCGTGTGATTTGTCTTAACTCGTTCGTTCCGCCTAGCTTTTTCCCAATTGTGTTGGCGTCAGCTTCCAGTCTAACCAGATGCAGCTGAATACCAGTATCTTACACGGAAGGACTGCTATCACACCTTCGCAACCCAGTTACTGGACAATGCCGATATCCTAAAGTTAGACCAGTTGTCAGACTTTCAGGCTTCTGACTACCCGTAACGATAACGACTGTTATAAGTATTGGCCGACGATTTAACGTGCTCTCCGAAGCACGGAGGAGTCTAGATGTGTAGCCCATCCATGGACTGACCGCGGCAAGTGTTGCTTAACCTCGCAAATCGTATGATCCGCGCGGTCATATAAGTCACGAGCCCCTCAATCGAGCCGAGATTTGTCTTAACCAAATCGTCATATAAATTAATAAATAAAACTTAACAGAAATGTATTAGAAACAGCCCCTTACATTAAAATACTAAGCAACAGCTCCTTCTCAGATTTCATTTACTATTAAACACCGTAAACAAAGTAACAGAACCAACATTTATCTTAGATACAATCTAAATTCTATTACGCACCCATCCGGGCACTGAACACAAATAACTACTTAAAAGGTCAACTTTCTTACTATTAACTTGTTCAGGCTAAGGTTGCGTATAAATAAATCCTACTTGCAGTAAATAACTCTTTCCACACATAACACTAAGCTTGGCTACACCGAATGTAACACGATCACAGCGCAGCAAATGTGCTGTAACGGGGTACGTATTTGCATAGGCGTGATTCGTAAACCACACTGCTTAGTAAAGACGTGTTGCAAACGCACTGGATTCAACATAACACGTTTCGTTCAGTCAGTTGTCAACTGATTCGGTTAGTTATTTTATTTTGTCTAGGACCGTTGTAATGAGAGAAAATACAAACCAAAATCGTTTGACACATTTCGACGGTCCCACCGTATACTATCGAAACTACAAAATCTCAGTGTTTATTTTATTATGTACTAGCTGTGTCCTTACGGCTCCGCCCGTAGCCTATGTTACTCAATGATAATGTAGCTTTCTAACGGCAAAAGATTTTTTGAAATCGGTCCAGTAGTTTTTTAAGTTTATTCTTTACATACAAAAATACAAATGTTTCCTCTTTATAATATTAGTATAGATGTACACCGATTACGCTGAGATTTATGATCAGATTTACGTGATTCATCTTTAGTTTGACGCGGAATAGTTGCCATTTGGTCCCATAAAAATGTATTATTTTATAACCTTTAAGGTAACATAATTTCACACATTTTAAGCCGTTTAAAATAAAAACTGAGATTTTGTAGTTTCGATAGTATAAGTAGGGACCGTCGATGTATTAAAATGTTCTGAATCTAGTTAATTTCGGACATAACAATAATCTTGCTGCTCTGCATACGTATTGCAAACGCGTTACAGCTGCATTTACTACTCTTACATCATAGTCTACTGCTAATTACTTGTCTCTTTAATAATGGGAGGTAATAGCTGGAATGCCGTGAGGATTAGTTTACGCCATTCGGGCTGATCCTTTAGCTTCACTGCTGACCAATACCGGCCTAGGCGAGTTGCACTGGCTTGTATAGAAGTTGGATAGATTAAGGATAAGTTTTCGCTGACTTCTAAACTTCATTACTGCAAATTTAAGTAGCATTTCGTTGTTTTAAGATGGTAAGTGTGCCTTAAAACCCTTATCTATTTCACCGGGGCACATGTAGTATTTCAAAATTTGCGACCAACAAGGTACAAAGTTACCTTATACTTATTTATGTAAGTATGGTGCATTTTGCTCGTACATGGGACAACTATATGCTGTGGTAGGGTTAAAGGCACTTTCTAAGGGCGTAATGGACTTTGTTCACTAATTATTATAGCAACAGGTTATATTTTTATTAGATCAAGAGAGGTCACGAGAAGTCTATAAATTGGGTTGCTTGCTAGCGGTCAAAGTAACTTTTAATTACTTCGTTCAATAAGGTATGTTAAATCATCGATCCGAGTTGTGACCGGTCGTCACAGAAGTCAGAAGTCAGACAGAGCCTGATAAATAGTTTGACTCAGGATAGGTATCATCCAACCAACGTAGGTGTATGACAAGATGTATGAATATGGATGAAGCGAGAGGAGTGTGTAGGGATCGTAGCATGTGGCGTTCTATAGTTTCTGCTTACCCCCATTGCAGGAAGGCGTAAGTTTATGTTATGTTTTATCCAATATTTGGTCACTCTATCTTAATAAGTAGGTAGGCACTAATATTTTCAGCCGCATCTGGTTAAACTAAAAGATGAATAAAGAGCGGGAAAACATAGCTCGGTAGAAACTTTTACTTTTTTTATAAGTACGTATTTTCAAGAACTTGCGGAGTTCTAGAAAGTAAAAAATAATTAAACCCTAAAGAAAACTACGTAAAATTCAAAGAAAATATTCAGTTCAACAGGGATTTTTGTGTACAGTTATTAGTACAGCTTCAGTGAAAAATAAAGACAGTGAACTTACTTTACGGAAGTCATTTTTTTTGGTCGTCTTTGTAAATGTATAAAATGTAATGTTATTACGAAACATTCTTGTACTTTTGCTTACAAAATAATATTTTTATGATAGGTACGTTGCAAATACCAAGATAGCTGCAGTGGTGTGACCGTCGGACTGACAAGTCATAGGTCTCGAGTTCGAATCCAAGGCACGCATCTCTGATTTTTCGGATTCATGTGCGTATTGTATAATTATCACTTGCTTAAAAATGGTGATCGAAAACATCATGAGGCAACCGGTATGCCTGAGAGATATTTCTCGATGGCGTGTGAAGCGAAGTCAGAGGCCCATGGGTGGCATAAACTCTGATACCAGGTTAGTCACTAACCATACGAAAAGAAGAAGAATACTAGAGCTATGTTAAGAAAACTATCAATAACATAATTTATTATTCTTTTCAAAGGTTGTGGTAATGCACTCATCAAACAGTCGACGAAACATAACATAACATCACGCCTGTATTCCCCGAAGGGTAGGGCAGAGGTGTATAGTAACATCCTCGTTTCGCCAGTTTTACGTCTCAGGGGACGAGCCTATTGCCATTAACCGGGCACAAATCCAGACTCTAGACTGCTAATTAGAAATTCCTTATGGAAATACCCAATTACACTTTTTTCGATCTAGGCATTGAACCCCATGATTGGAACCCATGCTCAACTAGACCAACAACGCAGTCAACTTCTGAGAGCTTAACACGTTTGGTACAGTGGCTAAGCGATTGGCTACTGCGCTACGGGTCGTGGGTTCGATTCCCGCATAGAACAAGTATTTGTATGGCCTACAGATAGTTGTTCCGGTTTTGGGTGTTTGTGTATGTGAAGATTTGTGTCTGTAAACGCACCCACGATACAGCAGAAAACCTAGTGTGGGACAAAGCTTAAAAAATACAAAACTGGCCTGTCATACTGCAAGCTTCAAAAGACAACTTGCTGCAATAACTTCCAGAAGTTACTTGCAGACGCGATGCATAAAGTCAAATGGCGACTGTATTTATTATACTCGTCACTCTGTACACTACATACACGTATACTCGTCACAACATTGTCGAACTCGGTTGTACAACATGACGCGATCGACGCATTGTTCTCGAACCGGGCCAGTGTTCGTTATAAATAAAGTATTATCTGCAATAATAACTTGCTCGATTGAACTGAACAATACGCTGAACGGACGTGTGGGCGGCGGATACTATCGACCTATTGACGGGAATTATATAGAGCTGAAAATATTTTGTTGGGAAGACACTCATTTAATGTTCATGTTCCATTTTATTAGTAAGTTGTTTTTAGTTTTATTTTGTTTAATTTAATTATGTTTAGTTTTTTAGATTATTTAATTTAATTTTTTTTTGATTATCGCGTGCGCGTATAATTTAATATGTTATTTTAAATGTCATGGGCCAGCTGAAAATCGGTGCTGTGCACTAGCATAGCAAATGCTGAGATGGACCCCTTGTTACACATTCTGGTCTTTTAATGGTGCGTGTATATTATGTAACTTGCGTATGTGTGACAAAAATAAATGGTTTAAATGGTTTAATTTCCCTTGAATGCGATTCTGTCAGTAATCAACAAAGTCCGGTTGATACTAAACCAATTGATGGTGGAGTTACCATCAAAGTTACCAACTTAAATGCATACCTTAAAGCCTTGACAAGCAGCAGGTTGATTGATGCCAGAGCACTAGCTACCACCTTCCTAACGTTGGAAAAACCGTCGATACTTCTAGCACTCTCTTTGGCCTGAAACACAGGTTTAAATTAACCTAGATCGGGCTGGTCGCTATCTAACGTTGCAATTCCGAACCACCATTACTTCCACCTATAATAATAATATCTTAGTTTTAGTTTATTTTTAGGCACTATAGTTGTATGGAAAATGTTTTACTGTTGGCTAAATGTACACTTTTTATGAACATTTTTATTTGAATAAATTATTATTATTAAAATTCGTTTATTCATTGTATATACATATAAATTATATTTTTAAATATTTCCACAAAAAATATAAAAACATTTAAAAATATAAAAAATAGTAGCCCACCGGCATCGGGAACAGGGTCCAAGCTACCGGTGGTCAGGGCCTCAGAGAGAGGAACTTCCTGACAATACGTGCCGTGTCCAGAAGTACCGCTTTCTGTATCAGGCCCTTGACCCAGCTGCCCAACGAGAACCTCATCAGGTGTTGGTCGAGGCTCTTGGCTATTAAGCCATTGGCCGTAACGACTATCGGCACAATGACTGCTGAGTCAACCTCCCACATGTCGACAACCTCGTGTGCCAAGTCTTGATACTTAATTTCTTTATCTTTCTCGGCTTTCACAAGGTTCTCGTCATGTGAGACAGTGACATCAACAATCATTGCGAGACGCTCTGATCGATCTATCACCACTATGTCAGGCTTATTGGCAACAATAGTCCTGTCGGTGATGATAGATCGATCACAGTACAATGTGATATGACCATTCTCGAGAACTGGGTCAGGCACATACTTGTAGTATGGTACTTCTTCTACTTATTAAAATTATTATTATTAATTCTCCCTCAACAGAAGAAGCAGTACACTGCTGCACATAGACCTGTTCCAAGTTATACAACAACACACGATTCTTCGCGTTTCTTTTTTTATTTTTTTTATTTGTAATGGGTTTGCTCTTGACTCTATTCTAGGTCAGAGGAGACAGTGACAAAGTCTACGATGGAGTGAGCTTACCCAGAAGAAGCCTGTTAACCTTTAAAGAGATTCAGGTTGAATGCGTTCGGGAAACAGAGAATTGGTGGAATGGCAACTAAGTAAGGATGTTAACTTGCAGTGCATCTAGATGTCCGATTTTGCATACAATCTACCCCAGCTACCTTCTCCAGGAGATCTATCCATCGGCTGGGGGGTATCCTATGCTGCGTTTGCCAATTCGCGGTCTCCACTCAAGGACATGTCTCCTCCAACGATCAACGAGGTTCTTAATAATTATTTTTAAATAGATAAAAAAATCATATTAACCTCTCTATAAAGATCCCATCAAGGAGTCTTTGTTGAGGTCCAGTCTGATTTAATTGCGTGCAGCGTTAATTGGCCATTGTCCGGTAATATTGCCCTCGCCCTCGGTTAACTATAGCCGATTGTTTTTGTGCCCCGTTGGGCCCCGGTGAGCTCCGTGTGCCCCGTCTGTTAATGTGTAGTCGTGATGTTTGTTACCGTTTAGATATCGATTGAGTTGTTTGGAGGATGGAGGCTTTTGATTAATGATATTGATGTTTATTAATTAATTGAATAATTAATATTTTTAGTAGGTCGGTATGTTTTAGAATAAAGTTAAAGTACTTTTTTGTGCAACGCTTTCACTAGGGCTTGCATTATTAATTGTAATAAGGTGATTACCTTACATGACGTGACAAATCATATGAATAGCGTACATAGAATAATTTTAACTACACTGGCCTACAAAAATAAGTATCACACTTTTAAAATTGCAATAACTTTTTAGGTACACAAGATATATTTTCGAAACAAAAAGGACTCAAAAAAGAGTTTAACTTTGTTACTAGGTATAGTTTCAAAGAAAGCTGATAAAAATTGCTATAAAACGTTTTTGATTTTAAATCTCTAACTTCTAGTTTAGAAAAAAATGAAATTTTAAAAGTGTGATACTTATTTTTGCAGGCCAGTGTATTTTACAAAAGTAAATGCAATAAGATTTCAAAAATTTAAAAAAAAAAAAACCTAAATAATAAATCGCAGTATAAAAAATAATGACATATATAAAAAGTCATTATGTAGCCTTATGATTTTAAATCAACGTCAAGCTAGACTATCCTGCAGCGTCAACCTTAAGAAAATATTCTTCCAGCAACCAGAAATTTATATAATCTTTCCTATCTCTTGATCTTTAGATCGGCAGATTACGCACTATCCATGCACTATTAAAAACAAGGAAAGAATTACCGCGACAAAAAAATAATAGCTTCCAGCGATCTTACAGGACAAAGGCGTATAACATAAAACCTGCCTGCACTGTTCTTTGAAACATATACATAATCATAATAATTAAATGTCGCAATGAGGAGCCGTGTTATCAGCCGGACGCAGAATGATGCTACTGACCACTCCACGTCATTCTTATTACCCTCACATTTGACAACCCTATCGAAAAAACCCAACATACATTACCGCCTTCACTTCACTCTATAAAAATCCCTCCTAATGTAACCATCAAGGTACGTAGTATAAAAAAATTCGATCGCAAATCGAAAGACGCCACAGTGCAGGAAAGTGTCAGACCAAGAACCAGTTAGGCAAATTATCTGCGAAGAATCAGTGACTCCACCTGCCGACCGGGGTTGCTGTTATTTATTTATGTATTCTGTGTTGCAAAGTTCGCGTGATGAGATGCAATGTATTGTTGTAAATGGCTTGCATGGGCAGTTTTATTTTTACCTGTTGACGGCCCTATTGAATAAACTTTGGAATGTATTAGAAATAGATGCGGATGATTATTTATGTGTGGTTGAAGTTACGTTTTTCATTCGAATAAGTTTATTTAATCTTACCTTGATATTTGATAATTAACTTAACTTCTATAATTTCTGGCATATAGGTATCTATAAACTTAGTGCATCTACATTGGCCTTCATACACCGCTATACCTATCAAATCTAGAAAGATTTAATAACACCACAATCAGTAATCAGTTTATAAAACCTATTACAAAGATTCTAGTTCCAATTCTCCCAATATTAGTTATTAAGTTAACCACAAGAAGTTCTAGGAATATTTTATTTGAAGCCACGAACATGTTGCATAATAAAATAATTATATAAAATACGTATTTTACAATTCATTTAATTTCTTGTTAACAACAAAATAACCGACAACTTATTCACCGAAATCACCACTAAACAAATAAAATAAACAATAAATATTTAGACAATATTAAATAGTTTTAAAAAGTCGAGACAAAACCAACAATATATTAACGCTATAGAACATTGAAGATTTTTCAATCAGCCACACAGCTGGATGTCTAATTAAAAGTATAATGATCTATCCTATAATAGTATAGAAAAACTAATGTTCCCATAAGCAATATTATAATAATGAATAATAATTCCTAATTACTAATTGTGTAACAAAAACTATTTAGTGGAGCGTAAAAAGTGAGTGATTTTGAAGCTCGTCTGCTTATTATAAGAATTCTGTTGTAATATAACCAATTATTTATTTATCTGTAAAAACTGAACACTATTAAGGTGTGATAAACTTAATTTATTAAAGTATTTAGATATTATCATCCTTCTGTATAGCTTTTTTCCAATTGAGTTGGGGTCAGCTTCCAGTCTAACCAGATGCGGCTGAATACTAGTATTTTACACGGAGTGACTACCATCAGACCTCCGCAACCCAGTTGGTAATGCTGATATCCTAAAGTTAGACCAGTTGTCAGACTTTCAGGCTTCTGACTACCCGTAAAGACTGTCGCAGGTATTCGTACGACACCCGAGACCGACAGTTAACGTGTGTTCCGTGGTGCGGAAGGGTCTCGATATGTAGGTAACGAAAGGTCACCCATCCACAAACTGACCGTGGCAAGCGTTGCTTAACAAGCCAAGTCGTTAATAAGCCACGAGCCCCTAATTATCATACCTACTCGTAATATGTTTTTTTAATCAAACGACGCTGAATTTTAATTATGCTAAAAATGTAGTTTACCTTTTTCTTAAAACTTCGCCATACAGCCAATACAATACATTTCAAGGAGCATCAAGTCGCCATGCCATGCCAGTGATGGGCCGAATAAGCACCGAATTCGAATAATCGGCCGAATGCTCGGTTAAAAGTTTACCGAACCGAACATTCGGCCGAATATTCGGCAGGATAAGGCGCGCTTTATCGTGCATTGCAAAAAATCAAGTCTATACATGTATACGGATACGCATACGCATTGAATCCCGCGACCCTCCCGACCGCTGACGCTGCTACCCCCAGACTGTTATTGTGTCATCTAGTTAGCGACAAAAATTGTTAAAACCCAGTAAATTGCCAAAAAAACAATAAAATAAGTGGAAGGAAGAGGTCGAACATTTGGACATTTTTCTGTGAAACTGACGATACATATTAAGATACATTTGATATGGATACAATTATGTAATTATACTACTTCATACCAGCAAAGAGGCAATTTTTTATCGCAAAATTATTTGGAAGAATGTTCGGCATTTTTGCCGAATAATCGGCCGAATACGAATGTTTGGTAAACTTGCTGAATATACTTGCTGAATACCAAACATAAAACGAATATTCGGCCCATCCTTAATAGAAGGTGAACTGAAATATCCCCAATAAGTGGCAATAGTACTTAATAAATAATTCCGTGAGACCTAAAACCGACCCCATTATAACCTACTTGACTCAAGATCGTCGCTCGATCTGTTGAGGAGTCCGTCCGTCACTCACCCCCTGGCACTCGAAATCAAGAGATGTGTGCGCAAGATCAGAGAGGAGGGCAGAGTTGTGAGACTCTTCTGGCTCAGGGCCCATGTGGGAACGGCCGGGAATGAGAGAGCAGACGAGCTAGCCAAGATGGCAGCTCTAAACACATCCGCAGACAAAATTACACATTACAACAAGGTCCCCATATCGTTTGTGAGAAGACAGATACGGGAGGGGACTATCAGAAAGTGGCAGGCGCGCTGCGAATCCTCCAGCACAGGATCGGTCACTAAAGTGTTCTTCCCAGACGTCCTAGCGGCGAAGAGAACACTTAGAGACGTCAAATTAACACCTGTCCATGTGCAGGTCCTAACAGGACACGGAGGATTCTCAGCATACCTCCACCGCTTCCACCTCAAAGATAGTCCCTCATGCGTCTGCGATCCCAGCTGCGATGAAACGGTGTGGCACTTGCTCTTCGAATGTCCAAGATTCGGTCTGGAAAGGATGGAGCTGGAAATCAAGATCCAAACCCAGCTCAACCAGTCCACACTCCATAAAATCATGGAGAGACTGGACACCAGGAAACCTTTCTTGGCATTCGCGAGCAAAGCCGCCCTAGTCGCAGCAGCAGCCAACAAAACAGGCGCAACCCATCCAACACAAACCTTGACACAACTGCCATCTGCAAACCCAAACCCAAACCAAGCACCAACAGCAACACCACAAAACGCAACCCACACACCACAAACAACACTCACCACAACACTAACCACAACACAAATCACAAACACTATACAAAACACAAACGTAAACAGCGGCCAACAGCCAGTAGCACCAGCAGTCAGCCAACAACCAGCTCCTAGCACCATGCCTATAACTCAACTCTTGGCATGCGGAGGGATCGGAGTCCCTGGCGTCAGACTGCGAGGCGTGGCCCTGTTTATGAACAGGCAGGAAGAGAGGCTCGGCTTAAGCTTCTGCATAGGCACCCGCCACGTCGGAGCCCGTCAACGCGTAACAATATCACCAGGTCTTGCCGCTCTGATAAACGGGAGCACCACAAAAACGAGCATGACAGCCAGCAAGTATACTGCATTGCCCCAAGTGGAAGTCGCCAATCACCGGTGCCGTCTAGTGCGATCACAAGAAAAGACGATCGCACTATTCGAGTGGGGAGAAGAGACTCCTTTTGCTCAGGCAAGCTCAGTGCTCCAACAAATCAGAGAGGCAGGAGAGGGCACGGTAGTCACAGCCCGCACAATAAGCGTTGACGCAATGATGGTCGGGGGGGAGAGGGGGGAAGTCACAGATCGTTTCGGCTGTATAAGAGCCTCAGAACATCATGAGGTGGTCGTCTACGAGGACAGGGGGGAAACTCTGAGTTTCCTCAAAGTTCCCAAGGACGATACAGTCGCCACGACAAACCCGTCAACCAGCCCGGCTACTCAGAGTGGCTCAGAGAGGCTGCAGCAGAAGGCGGCAGCCGAAAAAGCCGCAGCCAGCCAGCACAGCATCAGCCCGCAGGAGAAGACACAGTCGAGGAGTCGCCTGAAAGCATTCGGCACTTTCCTGCAGGCATTGCTCCCAAATCAAAGCAAACCATCAAGGCAGGAGTCAGCCACGGAAAGCTTCTTCAGAGCGCGCCCAAGAGAGATGAAACAGCAGGAGCCCATCCCAACAAGGGCCGATAAAGGGCAAGTCATCCCACCATCTCTCGCACCTACGTCGGGCCCTATGGACCACGTGAAGAGCGCCTTCCTCGAATACCTTGCAATAGTGACAGCGACCAGGGAGGTCAACCTCACGACTTGCAGGAAGATCCATCAGTCCTTCCAACTAAATATTGAAGGACTGTTAAGGGTAAGGCTAGAGGAAGCCGAGGCAGCGGTATATGACAACGTCAAATCCGAAGTCATTATAGGAAAAATGACGGGGTCATACATGGCAGCCTACAGCGCGTCAAGTGGCTTCGTGGCCTTGAATGAAGTGGAGACGGAGAGCTCGGGCAAGCCGAAGTTCAAAACACCCGACGACGACCCGATAGTGGTTACCGCCAAATGCACCAGAATCATGCTGGACGACAAGATCCTCAAAATGGCGCAATCCATTCTGGGGACCTCAGATGTCGCAGCATCAGAGGAAAGTTGGGCGGTACCCAGTATCAGGTGGATAAACGGAGTCCCGGGATGTGGCAAGTCAACTTGGATTGTCAAAAACTTCGATGGGGAGAAGGACGTGGTAGTCACCACCACAACTGAAGCCGCTAAAGATCTCCGAGAGAAGCTTGCGCGCCGCTTAGGAGATCTCGCAAGACTCAAGGTGCGCACTATGGCCTCAATCTTAGCCAACGGGTTCAAGAAGTCAAGTAGGTGCTACCGCCTCACGGTAGACGAGGCTCTTATGAACCACTTTGGGGCTATAGTCATGGCGGCAAAGTTGTCTGGTGCAAGCGAGATTGTCCTCATCGGAGACGTAAACCAGCTACCATTTTTGGACAGAGAGAACCTCTTCAAGTTAAGGTATACCCGCCCAAATTTGGTAGCCACCATCACGCAACAGTTGCCTTGTACACACAGCTGCCCGATGGACGTGGCTTTTGCTCTGAGCGAGATATACTCCGGTATATACTCCTCCAAGTCGACACTGTCGTACGCTCACTCCCTGAAGGTGGAAAGGTTCACAGGTGCGCAAATACCGCATATCGCCCAAAACACCCTATTCCTGGTTCACACACAAGAGGAGAAGTCTTCTCTTGTAAACCAGGGATACGGCACCGGCGAAGGGTCGCGCGTCTTAACCATACACGAGGCTCAGGGACTGAGATACGACCATGTCATTGTCATAAACACCAAGACAAAGAGGCTCAAGATCCACGACAGCGTTTCCCATGCGGTAGTGGCGATATCGAGACACACAGTCAGCTGCGTCTATTACACCGATGACGCCGATGACGCCACAGGCCGCTTCGCAAAACGAGCAATGGGTGCACCAACCAAAACGGTCGTCGACTACAATCTAAAGACGGCCATGCAGCACCGAGACGCAGCAGTCGTGGAAGCTCTGCTCAAAGCCGCGAAATCCCTGGCTGGCAAATCCAAAAATCCCTAACCAACACCTTGTAATAAAAATGCCTAAATACCAACTCCAAAAACCTAAATGTGTAAAAATAAAAATAAAATTTGTAATAAATGTAATAATGCCCTCAGCATCCCGGTATCTCCATGAGAGATACCAAGAAATCAAACAAACCATAACATAATTATGTTGATGATGCATTCTGCGTTATCAACTATAGCATGTAAAATTAAAATCATTAAATAATATTTATAGTAGTAATATAGTCTTAAGTGTGTGTGCTGATGCAGGCATCGACTCTATTGAGTCGGCGCATGCATCAGCGCATAGCTAAGTTATACCTGCATGTCAAAATGATGCCTGCCGGTACATGCATCGACTTTATTGAGTCAATGCATGTACCACCAGTATCAACGAAATAATGTAAATGTGTATATTATAAGAAAAAAAAAAAAAAAAAAAAACAATAATAATAATATTAAATAAGTAAACATATATATAATGTGATGGACTCGCATAGCTTAAGTAGAATAAGTAATATTTATAGTAATATAAATAATACATGTTGTATTTCCGATACAGGAGTATCAAATAAGTAAAATAAAATAAAAAGTACCTAAACAATTAAATAACAGCAAAAAAGAGCGCGGACGAAATGTCTGCGGTGAATAAACTCATTTAAAAAAAAAAAAAAAAAACCTACTTGAAAAAAAGGTTGACGATCACTGGTGTGAAGTGGCTATATTAGACAATCTGAATCACTACCTCTAATCATCTTGCAACCTCATCTGTAGGGTTAATCTTGAAATAATTCCGATCACAATCCAAATCTGGTTTCCGATTGTCAAGAATTCAAGAATGTTTAGTCTTGAATAAAAATATACACAATTTTAATTAATTCATATGAACTGACGTAAGCCAATGCCGAACGATCGGAATTATTTTCAAAATTAACTCAGCTGGCCATCATGTGGTCTATCTGACCACAGCCTAACAGTAAAAGTACAATCACGCACAAACAACACATATCATGCTCACCACGTTTCCCTCACGATTTATTCGACTACATTTTAATTATTAATTACAATTGCTAATCGAAATCGATTTATAGATTTTCACTATCTTACATTAGTTTCCTTGCTATAAATCAAAATCAATTAAAACGGCTTTAGTCGTGCATTAATTATGTAGAAAGATTAATGCACATTATTCTATATTATAACTAAGATGTTTATACATTTATATTCTATGTTCATAGGGAGATGTTTATTAGTTGATTACTGAAGATGAGCTTATAAGGTCAGCAAAATACGTAGTATTTTTTAATTCCATTAATATTGCAAAATCCTAAAGTATTTTTTATAAAAAAAAGTGTACATAATGGAATTAGGTGTTACTTTGCGGAAAATTACATACAAATATACAATAACAATAGGTATTTAGTGTTAATTCTACGTATTTATTTATTGTTATTATAAATTTGTAATTTGTAGTGTGTCAAAAAAAATATCAATGTTGAAATTTTAATTAATAAATGTAAACTTTACATTAAAAAGGCGTCTTTGCATGTTTTTTCCCTTTGGCATACATCCTCCACGTTTCTGTCGGTCTAGTCAAGTCAAAATTATAAAGAGTACCTGCTTTTTAACAATACGAAGCCGTTTTTAACCGACTTCCAAAAAGGAGGAGGTTACTATGTTCGTCTGTATGTATGTTTTTTTTTTTTTTTTTTTGTGTATGTTCATCGATATTTTCGCCAATTGTGAACCGATTTTAATGATTCTTTTTCTAATGGATAGGGTATACTTCGAAGTTGGTCCCATTTAAATTTGGTGAAGATCTGATGAAGAACTTCGGAGATAGACAATGGAACTCCTCAATGACGAACAGTACGCATATTGTGATGATGTGATTATGTTACGAGCAGCGTCTTTAGTAGGTCCAACCAAGTTTTAAATAAGGCCACTAAAATGAAAAAAATAAAAACTTTTTTACAAAAAAATTAAACCGACTTCAAAAAAGAATAAAATAATTACCATATAAAATTTACAGTTTCAGAAGTCGGTGCTGATCCACGCTGAACCAAATTAAAGGCACCGACTTCTGAAACTGTAAATTTTATATGGTAATTATTTTATTATTTATTGAAGTCGGTTTAATTTTTTTGTAAAAAAGTTTTTATAAAGGACCGTCAGTGTCCATCTATTCTGCGCCGTCTGTCTATATAATTCGGCTAGCTGTTCATCGCAGTAATTAATGCCATTGACTCGAAATATTTTATAGGTAGACAATTATATTTATTCGGCTGACGCTACCTGTGTGACGTCATGACCGCCGTACAATCGCCTCCAATGAATGCATAACGCGCGCTGTTCAGCAATTATCAGCTGATTACACTTCACTAGAAATAGATAGACTGGCTGTTTCTGTTCTGCTACGTAAAAACTATGTTGAAAAATCATTAGCATATAATTACTTGTTTCTACCATGAAGGTAGGTGAAAAGCCAGTGAGTGTTATGATGGGTGTGGAAAAAAAAGTTCCGCTTAATAGTACACTAGATCTCGAATATAAATCGCTATCGTCAGGTTAAGGGCGCTTTTAATTTAGTCAGTTGGTGTCGGACTGCTGCTGCAGCCGTGCCACAGCTGTATGACTGTAGTGCTGTAAATGGGCGGCAAATGGGCGGTTGTGTTTTTTCATACTGTTGAATCGACGAGAGAGCAGTGCATCGCCCGTACCGCGCACGCACGGCGGCATTATGGTTGACGCACTGCTCTCTCGTCGATTAAACTACTTATATGAAAAAAACAGAAGCTCCCGTCCGCAGTTCGACAGCCGCACGACATCCTCACTGCTGTGGCACGGCTGCAGTATAACACTTATCATTTAAACTGAAAGCGTCCCAAAGTGATGATCTCTCACGGTAAATGCTTTTTATTAAACCGTTTTAATTAGCTTCACTTCTTGCGACAGATTTTTCAATCACTTCTGCTTAAACGATTCTCCTAAAATTTCGCACACAAATGAAATTCCCACGACAATACAACTTCCTCTTAGCCTTTTCCCAATTATCTTAGGGTCAGCTTCCAGTCTAACCAGATGCGGCTGAATACCAGTATTTTACACGGAGCGACTGCCATCAGACCTCCGCAACCCAGTAACTGGGCAATGCCGATATCCCACGACAATACAACATTTAATGATTAATAAATTCAACCTTCAAACCTCAAATCCAAATACTGCAGGAGTACTGCAAGATAAAACCGATTAATTTAAAAGGATTTTTTTGGACAATGCGTAAGAGTTAGAGGAAAATTTAAAAAAAATGTTTAAATTTTGATAAGGTAGAGGGTGAAAATAAATATTTAAAGGTATACGAAGTACCCCGTTTATCATGCCGCAAATGTCGTAAAAGCCGACTCTGAGAAAAGCTGTTTCTGTATTACAAGTAGCCAAGCTATGGACTGGTTAATCCGTCACTGTACAGTGCAATTTTATAAACTTTGAACCTGTATTTATGCGAAACTTTTTTAGATTGCTGTATGGTGCCCGGTAAAGAATTGGGTTGATTATTCAAACCTCATGACACGCCAAATGTCCTAACGACTCCGGACGCCATATATTTTTAACCGACTTCCAAAAAGGAGGAGGTTATTAACCGACTTCCAAAAAGGAGGAGGTTACTATGTTCGTCTGTATGTATTTTTCTTTTGTTTTTTTTTTTTTTTTTTTTGTGTATGTTCATCGATATTTTCGCCAATTGTGAACCGATTTTAATGATTCTTTTTTTAATGGATAGGGTATACTTCAAAGTTGGTTCCATTTAAATTTGGTGAAGATCTGATGAAGAACTTCGGAGATAAACAATGGAACTCCTCAATGACGAACAGTACGCATATTGTGATGATGTGATTATGTTACGAGCAGCGTCTTTAGTAGGTCCAACCAAGTTTTAATTAAGGCCACTAAAATGAAAAACTTGAAAACTTTTTTACAAAAAATTTAAACCGACTTCAAAAAAGAATAAAATAATTACCACATAAAATTAACAGTTTCAGAAGTCGGTGCCTTCAATTTGGTTCAGCGTGGATCAGCACCGACTTCTGAAACTGTTAATTTTATATGGTAATTATTTTATTCTTTTTTGAAGTCGGTTTAAATTTTTTGTAAAAAAGTTTTTATTCTGAATCATTTACTCACAATACGAAACGACACCACAGTGTAACTAACCCACTCCATACAGTGCTTGATAGAGATTTTTCTATTGAACTCCTTGTAGATGGACCTTGCGGACCGTTTCTACGTAACCGGGCAGTTATTCGCGAGACCTGAAGGATCTTTAACCAATGGGGACGAAGTAAAATACTTAACCTAAACTAACTCTTACTACTCTCTAACATCGTGATTAATAGCAATAACAGCACTAAGGGCTACCCTGAATGCAACTCGGACTTCGGCTTAGGGCGTTGCTGGCGAAAGGACTGGGAGGGAGAAAGCTTGATGGGGGCTAAATTATCGGTGTGACTGCGGAGTCTGAAGAGACGACCGTCTTCGCGGCGGCAGGTGAGCGCGGTGGATCATGAAAATTAATCGAGAGTTTGACATTGACAGTTTTTAAAGACAGTTCGGGAGAAGACGTGACAGTCTTGAAGGCAGCTCGGGAAATGAAGTCTCCGCGATGGACGACTGTATGACATAACTAGACTGTGACAAATATAGTGTCGTAGAAAACCGAGTGAGAGATTTCAGGCTTATCTGTCATGAGGTAGATAAATAATTGACCAGTTACAGTTACTTTGACAAAATCCAAACGTTGTCAAGACGACCGTACCCACAAACAAAAGCTTTTAGTCGTAAAATGAAATCAACACAGACAACAAGAGTAAATTTTATTTAAAAAGTGCGTGCAGCTTTGTAAGCAAGCGATTAAGATGAGACTTGTATCTTGAGAGATTAGTGGAGAGATTGAGATTGTAATGCTCCACATTTCTCTAGGCCAATCCTGTTGCAAACAAAACAGACGAATATTATTATTGTCGTTTTGTTATATGTGTAAAAAAATATTAAAGGCCTGTACAACAATCGTGTCGGTTGAGTTAACTGAGAAATAAATATGGCGGTTTAACAATTTTTAACTGCTTCGTTGGTCTAGTGGTGGTAACCGTGACTGCTGATCGTGGGGTCCTTGGTTCGACCCCAGGTCAAGGCAAAGTGTTTTTGGGGTTTTCCGTAGCAAACCGGAGTTTGGATTTGTACCCGGTTGATGGCAATAGGCTCGCCCCCTATTACGTGGCGAAATGAGGTTGTTTCTATACACCCTGCCCAAGCCTTCGGGGAATACAGGCGTGATGTTATGTGATAATGTATCTATAGAAAATCTGCCAATATTTAATGAGAAGTAATTAGGTAAATGACTCGCGACATAATGTTTGGATGCAAAAAAAAACTGCTATTAAATAGTCTGAGCACCTCGACTAGGTTAGGTTAGAAGTGTGGTTATTTCTTTTTAACAAGTCAGAAAAGCTTATTGTTGAAAATCTAACACAGTTTTCTCCGCTGATCATGTATCACTGATCAATTATACATTTTCGCTGGCCAAAACCTCAATATTAAATGACAGCCATGTTTAGTTTCCAGGTAAGAGTTATCCGATGATTTTGAAACAGGCTCTTAAAGATTAATTAGGTATAATAATTTAAGGTTTCCATATTTGAACTAAAACATAATTGATGGGGCATTCTTCGAAAAAATTAACAACAATTGAGAACGTCATTAGCATCATCCCAAAGTTAAGAATGCAGATGTTTAATACTATAATTATGATAATGTAAACTCAAACTATACCGCTGCCGTCAAGCAATAAGACAAGAATAAAAACAATCTGACAATACTATAACATTAACAACCCGGGAGAAGAATGATTAGTTAAAATAATGTTAAAAAATTTCGAATATTCACCCTGATACTGTAAAGTAACTCTTCCCTATACCTGTGTTTATATTCAGTTTAGAAAGATTCAACTAAATTGTTCTGCCTAACTTTTTCCTATGTTGGGGTCAGCTTCCACTCTAACCAGATGCGGCTGAATACCAGTATTTTACACGGAGCGACTGCTATCAGACCTCCATAACCCAGTTACTGGGCAATGCCGATATCCTAAGGTTAGACCAGTTGTCAGACTTTCGGACTTCTGACTTCCCGTAACGACTGTCATAGGTATTCATATGACTCCCGGGACCGATTGTTTAACGTGCTCTCCGAGGCATGGAGGGGTCTAGATGTGTAACAAACGGTCACCCATCCGCAGACCGACCGCGGCAAGTGCAGCTTAACCTCGTAAATCGTATGATCCGCACGGTTAGTAATTAGCCACGAGCCCCTTGATTTAACTAAACTGTCACCAGTAAAGAATTCAATAGTGAGAAAAATACTTAATACATTTAAATTCCCTTGATTAAACTTAGACTATACTTTAAAATATTTACTTACATCCATATCAACAAACAAAATCGAACTTCATTATACTGAAGCATTAAAAAACATATAAAAATCGTTATTAAAGTAAAAATAACTCGGCAAGTAATATCGGTATGCCTTACTAAAACAAACACAAAAGATGCGCAGGCGCATTTGAAATGATAATAAAACGGACAAATGAAATCGCACACTTAACCGTATCTTTGTGATGCGCTCGGACAAAGTGGCGGATTAAGGGCGAGGACAGGATTGAGTCCCGATGCGGGATTTTTATAGCCTGGGCATAAGAAGTCATTGGGAAGCCCGTATTCTGTAGTGTACGTTTACGGGCGTTGATAGAGAAATTGAGGAAGATCCTAATACGTAAATTCCAGGAGATACCAGAATAACATAGTGATTAGACTATTATGTAATAGTTATATACTTCGTGTATATATAACACGGTCGGTGAGTCGTCTTTTTTTAACCCCCGACGCAAAAAGAGGGGTGTTATAAGTTTGACCGCTATGTGTGTCTGTCTGTCTGTGTGTGTGTCTGTCTGTGGCACCGTAGCTCTTAAACGGGTGAACCGATTTGAGTGCGGTTTTTTTTCCGAAGTTGACTTGACACACTGCCGGGTGTTTAGATAGGTAATTGTCATCGACAAAAATAATTATCACTTAGGTATGCATAGAAGTAATAACTGAATTTGAAAACATTGATGCAATTTCTTAGAACGGCTCATAAAATTATCAATCGTATATTAGAAATTATGGCGAAATTTAATAATAAAGAAGACAGATAGTTCAGGATTGAGCAAGAAAGGCTACCTTCTATAATTATTCCGTATAATTTCAGACAACTATTACGTAGGTATTATAATAAATTCACGCTACTATTAATTTATTATATCCAACACGTCCTCAAAATCCCGGTACAAAATAACGGGCACAGTCAGTGTGTACCGTCCCACAGCGCATGAAACTGAGAACACGACTAGTATCGTAATATTTGCGAATAATCCGCAAACTGGTAATACTATACGAACACTGGGAACACTGAGAAGTCTGAGATAAAGAAAATATCAAGACTATTATAGCCCGTCGCACGCACGTCGCTCTGACACGCGATTTGTAAGGATAAGACTTGGGGCTTTTTAAATATCGAAAATAAAACTGCCAAAGACACAAACACAAAGATTCTTCAATTCAATTCAATTTTTCCATATGGCAAGCAATTCCGACTATCCTGCCAGTGTCTGAAGTGTTATGTGACGGGCTCGTGGCTAACAAACAACCAAGCCGATCATACGATTCGCGAGGTTAAGCTGCGTTTGTCGTCGTCAGACCGTGAATGGGTGACTACTCGTTATACATCAAGACCCCTCTGTGCCTCGGAGAGCACGTTAAACCGTCGGTCCAGGATGTCATAACAATACCTATAACAGTCGTTACGGGTAGTCAGAAACCCGAAAGTCAGACAACCGGTTTAACCTTAGGATATCAGTATTGCCCACTTACTGGGTTGCGGAGGGTGGTGGCAGTCGTTCCGTGTAAAATACTGGTATTCAGCCGCATCTGATTAGGCCAAAAGCTGACCCCAACATACACTGGCCTGCAAAACTAAGTACTACACTTTTAATGATATTCACTTTTAAAGTGTGATACTTATTTTTGCAGGCCAGTGTAATTGGGAAAAGGCTAAGAGGATTTAAATCAGAAGTGTTATGGAAATTCATGAGCAAAAAAGAAAAAAAAACTCAGAAAATATTTTGAATTACAATGCTACTCGATGTGAACCCACACAGATTGTTGTCCCATATTCCACAGATAGTTCAGTGACAGTTGGCATTGATAGTTTCATAGACGGTTCCACTACTTGATTTGAAAGTCAACCTGCATTTATCTTGGAAGGTGGATGTTCTGCTTCAGTGCTACCCGATGCTTGTGATTCCCACTTGATATTTTTTGGAGTTACGAGGCTGTGATTGAGTGAGTAATCCCGCTGAAAATTTTCACGCCGGAGACAGCTAAAACTGCTGAACACATAAATTTCATATTAATCACAGCATACAATATCTCTAAACGTCCACGGCTGAAAATTTGCTCTCTTTATAGAGCGTAGAGAAAATTTGGGAGAGAATATTACAATAATTATCTTGCATTTGTGTCTTGCGAAATTGATATCGAAGTAGTGAGGAGTAGGTTATAGCTATGTTTTTATGGTTTAAATAACTAGGATAAGTTAAGTTACATAGTTAATACATTGATAACCACAATGCTTGTTGGTCAGATTAGTAATTAAGATGTTGCTGCTGTTGTTCTTCTAGACTCAGATACAATCCCTAGCCACCCAATGGAAATAGAGGAACCCACTTAATTTCCTTCATTAAATTTATTAATAAATCATATTTCTTCTTGTCCACTCAATTCTAACATGTCATTTGACTATATCTTTTGTAGTTTCGCATCCAGCGGGCTGTCATACAGCGGGGCTTAGCGAATTAACACCGGAGTTAAGTTGCATTATGTACTGTGCCTTTTGCAACGCCGCACCTCTTGATACCTACCGCTACACCGACAATATGGAGCAGTAGGTAAAGTTTACGCAATAGTCAGATATTTTGACATCTATTTGGATGAATTAAAATTCATTTTGCAACGCCGTACCTAAAAGAAATATTAAGAATAAATATACCTACCTAGACGAAAATTTTTGTTCACGCAATTACATTTTTCTTACCACGAGCTCTCTAGTTCTAGACAGGGTTCCTATTACATTCCTTCCAACGCTCTTAGGAGAAAAAAGAATTTGAAATATTCCGTTGCCAGTGTACAGAACCATGGTGTTTTCCCACTAACCCGACCATATTTAGCCTACAGAAACATAGTCATGCATTTAAAGTTTTAATTTATCTTTTATAAAAAAAATTACATTCCCACAAAACAGCGAATCAACAAAAGATATGAAGTCACGCATCTGTACGATTTTCATGTACCTATGTAACCAGAAGTACATACCTAACAGTTCTGCATAGCTTTTTCCCAACTATTTAGAGGTCAGCTTCCAGTCTAACCAAATGCGGCTGAATACCAGTATTTTACACGGAGCGACTGCCATCAGACCTCAGTAACCCAGTTACTGGGTATTACCGATATCCTAAGGTTAGACCGGTCGTCAGACTTTCGAGCTTCTGAATTTTCGTAACGTCTGTCATAGGTATTCTTATAACACCCGGTACCGACTGTTTAACGTACTCTCCGAGGCACGGAGGGGTCTCGATGTGTAACGAACGGTCACTCATCCACAAACTGACCGCGGCAAGTGCAGCTTAACCTCGTAAATCTTATGATCCGCGCGGTTGGTAATTAGCCACGAACCCCTCCCAAAGTACATACCAGCCCGGCCTTAAAAATTTATATAAAAGCTAAACAAACCTTTGTTAGTCGAACATTCATTTAGCTTCAAAAATGCATGAAATACCTTTTTTACCTTTCTTTACCTTTTATACAACATTTTCATGGATTGACTGTAAATAAACTACTACAATTCACTTCAACAGTGGCTCTTAACATCGCTAGTGTTGTTATCGATGTGTTGTACGTTGTTATGTGTTGTACAACATGTTAAATGTTAATTACATACACAGTGATTTGTTGGTCGCTCGCCTAGCTTTTGATATTAAGTCCCAGGTTCAATTTCCGGCTTTGCATAATGCGGTAGGCAGTTACGTAATACTTGATGGTGATTCGCCACTATTGTTAGTCTTGCGGCTTTACTTATAATGTTCATTAGATCCATTTAAACTTTGGACTAGGCAGATTATTATTATTAATAAGTTTAATAATGGTGTCATTACACATTTTGACAGTACTAAACTAGACTAAACGCAACTGTCAATTTCTTTTTTTATTGAAACAGAAAGTCACAAACACCCTTAGTTTAGTTTAGTCCTGTCAAAGTGAATCGACACCAATGTCATTTGTAGCCAAGTTTAGTCAATGAAACGACACAATTTTGTGCGTGTGCGCATTATTCAGCCTGTAAACGTCAACTGCTGAACATCCTCATAGATCCCTAGAATAAGCGGTCGTGGGACAATGTCCCATGAGCACCTCCCTTAACGAACGGAATAGTAATCGCCAGAAATGTTGTTATCGTGTGGTCTTGGGTTCGATCCCCAGGTCGGGCAAAGTGTTATTGGATTTTACCGTGTGGAATTCTTCAGTAGCAGCCCGGAGTTTGGGTTTGTGCCCGGTTGATGGCAATGGTATCGCTCCTTATTACATGGGACTTACACATAACGATGAAATGAGGTTGCTACTATATACCACTGCCCAACCCTTCAGGGAATACAGGCGTGATGTTATGTTTTATGTTAAGAAGTGTGTTGTTGCAGAGACCAACGGGCAAGTCAGGCAGGAAATGCACACATTGGGCAGATGAGATAGAAACTAAAACAAAAGACTGGGCAACCTTTTGAAAAGAACGAGATTCCTGGAAGAGGACTTTACCCAAAAACGGGCCCTTGACATAGGTAGGTACTTAAGTAGATGTACGTACATTGCATAACAGTAAAATTTACAGCTACATAAAGTATCTTGATTACTTTTAAATAACCCACCTGCTCCTAGCCTTTTCCCAACTATGTTGGGGTCAGCTTCCAATCTAACCAGATGCGGCTGAATACCAGTATTCTACACGGAGCGACTGCCATCACACCTACACTACCCAGTACCTAACTGGGCAATGCCGATATCCTACGATTACACCGGTTGTCAGACTTTCGGGCTTCGGAAAACCCATAACGATTACCATAGGTATTGTTATGACACCCGGGACCGACGGTTTAAGGTGCTTGTGCAAATAAAAAGCCCACAAAACTCATAAAATTTTGTCGTAGTTATATTGATAAACTCTGTCTTTTTTTTTCCTATTCGACTGCTTGTAGATGGTCTTGCGGACCGTTTCTACGTAACCGGGCAGTTATTGGTGAGATCTGAAGGGTCTCCAACCAATCCCGACGAGAGTAAAATACTTAACCTAAGCTAACTACTATTACTACGTCTACTACTAACATCATGACTAGATAGCAACAACACCACTAAGGGCGTACCCTAGGGGGGACTCGAACCTTGGCTTAGGGCGTTGCTTGCGAGAGGACTGGGAGGGAGACAGCTTGATCAGGACTGAATTAACGGTGTGACTGATAAACTCTGTAGATCCTGTCTACCTTAAGTACTAAGTATATTTAATTTCCACCTTTCGTTCCAAATTACCGTGAGAAAAAAAACTGCCACTACAAAGGTCTTCAGATCAACCAGTAATTAAAAATAATTAAACCAAACATAGGAGGTCCAATTTAATTTAATTTCCTATTTAAAATTCGTAATCACAAAACCTACCTCTTAATTAAAAAACTCACATAATCAATTTTAAATAAAGCAATATTTATAACCAGGTTCTAAGCTTAATAAGTTAACTATTCAATTAATTGGAAGGCCGGCTTTCAATTTAAATAAAGGGAATCATTAAGGACAGATACAATTCTTCAATTCGATCATTAATTAGTCAATTAAAGGGCAGTGTCTTCCTTATTTTACCTAGTTGAGTATTCCATACAAATGAGTATAATAAATAACAGAACAATCGCATTTGACTTAAAGACGTAAGTGCTCACTGGCAAAATGGATTAAGGCTGCGTTGGTATGGCGAGCGATTGGCGATTTTCCAGTAATTAATTACTTTTTTGCTTGACTTATCTGGAATCTTCCATCGTCCAACTTTATAATGGTTGCATTCAAATGTACCTTCCATGGGAGTTACTCCTGATACCTACGAGTTCTGAATCGATCGAGTTTGATTCGAATTGTTTGTTTTGACGCCACGTTTGGTACAGTGGCTGAGCGATTGGTTCCTGCGCTACGGGTCGTGGGTTCGATTCCTGCATGGAACAATTATTTGTATGGCCTACATATAATTGTTCCGGGTTTGGGCGTTTGTGCACGTAAAGATTTGTCTGTAAACGCACCCACGATACAAGAGAAATCCTAATGTGGGGCAACGTCACTTATGAAAAAAAAAGAAGTTTTACTTCCAAATTGATAAAACTACACACGGGGTTCTAGTGGAAACTAGTAAATATTTAAAACAGTCGTTAATTTTTATTGCAGCCTACGCACATTTATGCGCGTTTTTCGATTTTAAGATAAAGAATTGACAGTAATTCGAACCAAACTCAATCGAATCAGAACTCGAAGCTGTCGGGAGTAATATCTCATATGTGTGAAGATTCCATAGATATTATTCTAGTGACAGCACTTAAAAGTATGGTGTCCGTAAAATTAGATATTATTTGTAATGCTAAAACCGTCACAGAGTTAAGTTGGTTATTGAGTTCTGTTCCATGGATTTATCTGTACTTATAACATATTTTTTTTTAATTCTTTACTTTCTCTCATTTGGCCCTAGTCTCACCTGATAGTAGGTAAGCGTAGACAGGGTCTAGATGGAGCACACGAATCCAATAGTAATGGTCAGCTAAAGCACTGTTATTTTCCATCCCATCCCTTCCAACATTGCGCATATCCCAACGTTTACCATTTCTTCCCAAATTTTCGGCTAATAATTTTACAACTTTTTTGCCGTCTCGCCAACAATGGAACCGAATCTTTACCACCATTGCGTGTCGAACCAAAACGTATATCTAGAACCTATTAATACAAACGCATCTGTATGTCCTACATTGTTAATAGGAACATTGTAGACTAATGTAGCTCATAGAGTATCTAATAAACGCGGTCCGAGAACTAAATACCCGTGGCTTGAGCCGATACTGCATATTATGTGTATTATCTTGCTAATATTCATCGGTAGGTGATATCAGTTCCAGTTCTACATGTACAAAGGATGGAATCATGTGCAATGTGCATATTTGAAGCGAATCGGAGTTTGAATCGGATGCAAAAATAGTTTTGTTAGTTTCGTTTTAGTTTTGTTGCGTTTTAAAATGCGTCTAGGTTTCAGAAATTGTATTAGCTTTAACATCTGCTCGTCGTCGTTTAATATTTCGATGAAGGGTCGAAAATGAAATTTTGGGGAAAATAGTTTAATAAAAGTAGTCAGTGTACCGTGGTTGCAAATTGCAATTCTGACTTCGAAAAAGAGAGGTAAATACTGCTGTTCAGGCCCTAAAACGCAGTTACAGGTTTTTTTACACTTTTTAGTTAAATATTGAACCTTAACGGGCACGTTATGAGGAACACAGTGATCTAACCGTTTTTTAGTTTAGATGTTTTAAACGGTCAAAAACACAAATTTCTTAAAGCAGTAACTTAATTTTGCATGTCAAAATATAGTATAATACTAACTAAAATACAGTAATAACATTTACGTCTACTACGATGCGTCACTTTACCAAGTTAAACGCAGTAAATAACTTGATTACGACAAAATATACAATACAATACTCTTTATTGTACACAAAAAAAACAAGAAACATTACTATAAAAACAGAGATGTCTTATCTCGTCTTTATCAAAAGATCTGTATTCTGCAGCGTAAAAAATATTGAGGCATATAAATTAAACCGCAGTAAGTAGTTTTTTGTACCAACAGTGTTTAATACTGCATGGTGGATCACTAATTTATTTCATACTAGCTGTGTCCTCATGCGCCGCCCGTAGCGTATGTTATTCAGTGATAATGTAGCTTTCTAACGGCAAAAGATTTTTTGAAATCGGTCCAGTAGTTTTTAAGTTTATTCGTTACATACAAAAATACAAATCTTTCCTCTTTATAATATTAGTATAGATGAACTACAGATTAAAATGCAGCAAATTACTTGAATGTGGTGTTTTATTTAGTGTTATTCAAGTAGGTTCATATAATGAAAATCAACTAAAGTTCAGCAAAATTAAAACTTCGTTCTATTAATTTAAATGAAATATCACTCTTGAGTGTTACTGTTCGACTTGCAGTCTGTTCATTATTTACTGCAGTATAGTCGGTATTGTTTTTAAGGCAAAAATAACTTAATGCTAATTATACAACGTTAGTCAGAAAGGGGGTACTAAGCCGTGGGCCACTTAAAGTATCACTGATGACTATTTCAAAGCAAGTGTTAAAATTTCAAAATTCGATAATTTTTATTTGCATGCAAAAAGATTTTTATTTTAGTTTTCCAAAAAAAAAACATACCTGCTTTAGTTATGAATTCAGAAAATTAATTTTCTAACCCGTGACCCCAAATATGACCTACATAGTAAATACAGCTTATCATAGCTATGGACAGATAGATTTTAGCATATTTTTTACGAAATCCTTGAAAAGCTATTTCTCTTAAACTATCGAGTTTTGGGGAAAGTTGTAGAACAAAAGTTATCCCTTATTATGTGTTCTTTAACACCCTTTCGGCTTAGTACCCCCTTTCCGACTAACCTTGTATAGCAGTATGAGTCGCTTTTACTGCATTATAATTGGTAACTTGAACAAAGTAGTAAATAAATCAAAAGTTTTTGTAATATCGAGTATTTTTACCGCAATTTAATCTGCATAATTATGTGTAACTTTTTGCGTTCAGTAATTGCTATGATTTTGAAAAAATAATTTTTATTTTAAATTTAATCAACTAAATTAATATTTGTTTTCGTAAATACCATCTTTATTGTCACTTAGTCCTCGTGGCAATAAAAACACCCACCATACTATCTAATAACATAAAAAAGTTTAAAAAGCTTTTCGCGTTTTTCTCGAAACCGGTTTTTTACTCATACTACACTTTAGGGCCTGCATGGCAAAATAATAATAATAGCTACGACAATCTTACATACTATGCGTACCAAATAAGAATAGCATTGTCAAGACGCCATTTTGTTCCGCAATACTCGTGAACTTCATTACCAAAGTGTAAGGTGTGCAAAAAAGTAAATAAAGAAATTATATTCAGTTTAATTATTTTTGTTCACTTTTTTGGTATTTCTTATCAATTTTACGCCAAATTAATTACACAGTAATTATATTATTATTATGGCGACATATTAGGGTGACCAGTAGCATTTCGTGAAGTTAACTATATATATTGGTTCATTTCTATAATGAATATTGTTTTCAAATATTATTAAATTATCCAAAATTATCTATTTATGGAATTCAATAAATAACATTTTATAAAAATGAATGTAAATAATAATGAAATCTATGAATAAAAAAATATAACATATTTTTTTTCATATAATTTTTTTGCTGGCAGTACCAATTTGACAGCTATCGTGTGAAGTTGTAGCAAGCGCGATCCTATTCTTATTTGGCACGCATAGTACATACATACATAAACTCACACCCTTTTCCTATGAGGGTAGAAAGAAACTATAGAACGCCATATGCTACGATCCTTAAATACCCCTTTGGACGACAATCTTCTAGCAGGAAAATACACAAAAACAATGAAAGTGGACCAAAATTTCAAAAATTTTAGACTCTTCCGGTACCAAAGTTCAAAACGCGATTGCTCGAAAAAATACATTTAGATGCATTAATTATAGAGACCTAACGTAATGGGCAGACCCGACAGGTACTAGGAAGCGAGGGAGACCTTTGACTAAATGGGCAGACGATGTCACACGAGTCGCAGGCAGAAGCTGGCTGACAGAAGCCAAAGACCGAGATCGCTGGTCCTCTCTGGAGGAGGCCTTCACCCTCACTAAATGAGGGGTTCTTGCATGTATACTTATTTTTAAATTGAATATTATTTTCTTATAATTTAAATCTAAAATCTATATATTATATACCATGACTATTGTTACACATATGCAAAGTATTAAAAAAAAAAAGTTATCTAATTGTGAAAATTTTGTGCAAGAAATAAAAGGCTTTTTTATTTTAATTTTATTTATTTTATAATTATAGAGAAATCTTACTATTAGATCCTTTCAACTCTAAACTAACATCAACTTTGATTAGACGAAAAACTACCTCATTCCAAAACCAGCCACCACTTAAGCCTCAGCTAATGAATAAAATCAAGCAACAGGCTGTTCCCAGTAAAGCTGACACGGAACTGGTGCCTACACATAACAGTTAGCTGGTCGACAAAGGCATCTAGCTTGGTATAAAAATATCGAGTCGCTTCAACGCACCTTATATGCAGCACAATAGTCGACGTGCTTTGCGGGACACTAGAGAGACTACGTAAATTGATGCGATTGGTGCATTAATTGTTTTTACGAGCTTTTATTTAATTTCATTCGTGTTTCCGGTTCAAAATTTGTGATCCATTTTTCAAGCACTTGCTGGCATCCGATTGAGCTGAAAGTTGGCATACCTATGTAACTTGGGTGACATTGCAATAATATGGTACCATGGAGCTGATTTGATGATGGAGCCGGAAGATAAATGCTGCTTTTTAAAAAAGTTTTATTTATGATATTATAATATTGTAGGGTCGAAGAACTGGTTGGTAGTAAATAAAGTACTATATTAATTTCTTCCTATATCTTTACAGGTGAAAATATTTGGGTGGTAGTTTCGATTGTGTCAGATGAAACCGTTCCGTGCAATACCAAAAATTTGCCTTATTTTATATGCTATCTGGCAAGCGTTGCTAAACACAAGGATGACAGCCTAGAGCCAAATAAATAACTGTTAGTCCAAACCTTAAGGTTTTGATGATTTATTGGGTTTGATAAGTTGAGGCCATGCGGTCCAGAATGGCCTAACGGACATTTCTTTTAAATTGTGTTTATAACTTTTATTGTAGTAAGTGATGAAAGTAATAGCCTAAGTGCGCGTGAGTGTGGTGACATATTGAAAAATTATAGAATCACTAAGACCATTGTGGCTCTATTACTTACGTCGTTTACGACATTAAAAAAATTCTTTAGGCTACTCTAGTCCTCATGGCCTGAATTATATTTAATCAAATCTTCAATTACTTAGTTTGATTTGAAACAACAGAGACTGCATTCGCAATCGGAGTAGCAGAGTAGTTTAACTTTACCACCAGGCCTAATCTGGTCTCTTTTTGCTTTAAGAACCTTTTTGGCAAGCGTATGATTGGGTGTTGCTATACACCCCTGCCCAATCCTTCGCGGAATACAGGCGTGATGTTATGTTATGTATGATTCCTTCATCCATGATGCCAGTTTCTAGACTACTCAAGACAGACTTTTTCAATATTTCGATGCAAATAGAATCTCAAAACAAAACCCTTTACGTTCTATACCCGTGCGTGTCTTCAGTAGAAATGCGAAAATCACTATTTATTGTCTAAGTGACGAGTCATAAATCGTTGGGACGACTACCAGCGCAGCCATTGTAGTCCGGCGCAGTTTTATTGTAGGACTTATTGAATACGCCTCGCGTTGTAAGGGAAATATTTCTTTATTATATTGTGTTACTTTGTGTTGCTTGAAAATCTTGCTTGAGAAGATTTTTGTTTAGAAATTATTTTTGAGTGCTTTTTCCTTTGCCTCGTTCTTTTGTTGATCGTGAGTTCGGGCAGTGTTAGTATTTTCCGTGTGGAATTCCTCAGTAGCAGCCCGGAGTTTGGATTAGTGCCTGGTTGATGGTAGGCTCGCCCCCAATTACATGGGACTTAAACAGAACGGCGAAATGAGGGTGTTACTATACACTTCTGTCCAAACCTTCGGGGAATACAGGCGTGATGTTGCTCTTTTTTTCTTTGGTTTGGTGATTTGCTCATCTATTAACAATGCTCTATCTTTGTTGTTGTTGCGAGTGTAATATTCGTTTTCAAGTTTAAAAATGTGACCAGTTTCTTCATTACAGCTAAGCAACTGATCTAAGCGTGGAGGAACTGACCTCTGTGAAGCATTTTTGGATATTAGAATCACAAGAGAATGATAGTAAGGTCCTTCTAAAAATCACTAACTGCGGTCACCAATCCATAGTTATTGTAGCAATTTCTCCTTTAATCGTTCATTGTAAAGGTCATTGGGTGTATCAATTTTACCTTTCATACAACTGCGCTGGAGCACTAACATCCTCATCATCAACTCCCTTCATTCATAATACTCAGAAGAAGTACCTAGCTAGTTATATCTTTTTGACCAAAGTCCACTAATTTAAATCCCTAGCTATGACTAAAAATCAGACGCAGGCGGGGTACCAATACAAAACTAAACATAACATCACGTCTGTATTCCGCGAAGGGTTAGGCAGAGTTGCATAGTAACACCCTCATTTCGCTGTTATGTTTAAGTCCCAAGTAATAGGGGGCGAGCCTATTGCCATCAACCGGGCACAAATCTAAATTCCGGGATGCTACTGAGGAATTCCACACGTAAAAACCCAATAACACTTTGCCCGACTTGGGGATCGAACTCAGGAACTCACGATCAGCAGTCGCGCTTACTACCACTAGACCAACGAGGCAGTTACAATAGTATTAGTAGTAGTTAGTAGGTACAATATTAAAGTTTGCCTATTAACTAGTATCATAATATTAAATGACTTGCACAAACGTTTATAATTATCTATACTAATATTATAAAGCTGAAGAGTTTGTTTGTTTGTTTGAACACGCTAATCTCAGGAACTACTGGTTGGAATTGAAAAAATATTTTTGTGTTGGATAGTCCATTTATCGAGGAAGGCTATATAACATCACGCAACGACCAATAGGAGCGGAGCATAAATGACTAATGTTGCAAAAACGGGAAAAATATCCACCCGTGCGAAGCTGGGACGAGCCGCCAGTTATAAATAAAATAATACATGAAAAGCTACTAAAATTGGTTTAATAACGTTCTAACACCACGTTGGTTATTATAACTCCAAACAAATTCTTGTCGAATCGTAAAAATTTATAGTTATTTGAGAATATTAAAGACTCTTGCGTCACTTGTATGCAATGAATAAGAAAATTTTATCGATAATTAGTAAATACTATAACTTTTAACAATACATTGTTGGTAGGCCGGGAGCTGAGTCGTCACGATTTGTTTTCGACTAGGCATTATTTTTTAGTAAAATGTTTTTCGGTTGCAGTTCTACGAGTCCTATTATGTAGAAAAATTATATAGGTACGTACCTACCTCTTCACAATTGTAACTTATACTTACACTTAACTTAAAAATCACGCATAAGAGCCCGTTCACGCAGTGGATCCGTTTTAACTGATCCGTCGGTACTGGATGTGTTGTTCACATCCGTACCGACGGATCAGTTAAACATATGGCAGCTGCGTCGCATCTGGCACACAGAATACAATAAAAATAACGGATCCAGTATTTTTTACTGGGTTCGGAATACTGTCGTGTATGTGAACTCGCTCACACAACAAAAGGCGCCATGACCAAAATAAAAACGGATCCGCAAAAACGGGTCCTGTAAACAGTTTCTGTGTGAACTAGCTGTTACCTTTATTTACTGCTACTTTCTAAATCGACAGTTAGATTTCTAAGCAAAATTATTATTGTATTATTAAGTCATAAAAAATATTATACGAAATTAAATGAATTTTGTTTCTCAGTTGCAACTTTCCTCTACAAAATTGACCCCAACTCCCGACTTAAAGGCCACCATAAAACTAAAAATAGTGCCTCAAGGCGGTACCTTAGTGCATCTCCAGCTTAATCGTCCACTATGAAAACGTTATAACTGTCTCACGGACAAATAAAATGAGTTTTTTACACCACCTTCTGTCGGCGAGGCTGGGACAATTTCCATTTTATTTTTATAGTGCATTTTCTATGGACGAACGTTTATTTTTATTCATAACTTTTATGAGGCATGCTTTTATGTTAAATGCTTATCTCTTTGACTATTTGCATGGTAGCTTAGTGTTGCGAATATGGATATAATTGGATTATTATTATTTGATCTGCCGTGAAAGGAATTTACAATCAAAGGTCTAACTTTAATTAATCATCGTAATCACTGTAGTCCAATTTATGAACAAGAATGTGGACCTACCCAATAAACTTACGTTCTTCAAAACGATCGCGAAAAGGTAGGCGAATTGGTGTAGCATCTTTTTATAGTTTGCAGGGGGATAGGTTTACTTCATCTACTTTTTGCGAAGTTTTAAGAATTGAAATAGCGGCTAGTTCTAACACGGAGACCGCGTAGTTTTATTTCAACTTATCAAACTAGCATCCCGATTCAAAAAATTACGATAACAGTTGTCGATTGATTCGATTTGTTAATTCGTTTTATTAATAACAATCCGAATTGTTCGAAAACTGACTTATCGAAAGGTTTTGGGGGACAAAGCCTACAGTGTCGGTTAATTCTCGAAGTTTTTACGAGACACGTATCAGTGTTCCTCATTTCCTCAAAAATAAATTAACACCTTTTAATGAACAGTAGCAGAGAATTAAAATTCCCTTTCACATTATAAAATTTACAATAACTTTAAAATAATTATTATAGCTTTAATATCTCAGGAACAATTAACGTCTATCACGTCGGTCTGCCTCGGGCGTCTTCGGGCGCGGTCGGCTGCGCTCGGTAATTGCCCTGCGCGTACGCTGCCTCAAGCGACTGCAGCGGCTACCGTCTCTACCGTAGTAGAGAAAACAATTTGTTTTAGTAAATAGAAAAATGATTTGTAATGTTGTCTCATTATCCTATTAGTAAATTGGTTTTTGAGTGATAGTAATTAGCGTAGGTGGGGTAAGCTGCTTGACTGATTGATTAATAGTTGTTGAACTAATAGAAATACTGCTATGTGAATAAATTGGCATAATTTCTTGACTGACATAAATATGTTTGTAAAAAAAAATGCCTCTCGTAAAACTATTGTAACCTGCTTGTCATCTCTTGCATTATACCTACCTGCTTAGGAGTCAACTCAAGGAAAGTGGCAACTGGGTAATGTTTTAACTACCTACCTGCTTGTCGAGCGTCTAACTCAAACCAGACTAGACTTATCTATGACAATCAGAATATAGAAAAATAGATACTACAATAAAATTGTCAGATTATAACAAACGAAATTAGTCTTTTTTTTCATAACATTTCGCCTTATATTCCCCAAAGGGTTCGACAGAGATGTTTTTAGTATACCATCGTTTCGCCAGTTATATTTAAGTCCCATGTAACAGGGGGAGAGCCAATTGCTATTAACCGGGCACTAACCCAGACCCCGGTCTGCTACTAAGAAATTCCTAATGGAAAAACTCAATAACACTTTGCCCGACCTGGGGATCGAACCCAGGACCCCATGCTCAGCCGTCGCGCTTGCGACCACTAAATCAAAAATACATTTTTCTTTTATTACATATCTAATTTTTTCTTATAAGGATTCTTGCGTTTTTTTTGGTACATTCGGTCCTGACTGTATCGAATGAGACGATACCATCATCTGCCAACTTCATGGTCAATAGCTAAAGTGACCCTTAAAATAAAATCTTTACAATGATCCCAAACAATTATTATGCCATCAAAAGCCTTAAACTACGCACAGATTTATTAGCACAGATAGGTAATTTCCACACAGATGGCAACTAATTTATTCATAGAGTTTCGCAGTGTCCCGGTCGGTGCCCGGGCACTGATGTTGCCCGGGGCGCCTGTCTTGCCCCCAATTACGTCACAACTTGTCCAGATATATGATTTGTCGGGAATTTTAATGAAGTCGTATGGATCGCTTTCCAACCTGTTTCAGTATCAATTTTATAATGAGCTGATTGTGAACGAGTTTCGGTAAAGCTAAGTCGTGCAATTATTTTTGCTTGATTGCGGTTTTGTTGATATGATTCATGATTTTGTCGTTGTGTGGTCCTAAAATAGCCTGCATCGTTGGGGAGGAAAGATCTAAAGACAAAATTAATAAATAGCTCTGGAATATTTTCTTCTTCACTATTAATTTCCTCTTGAAATAGACAGCTTAGGAGGTACCTATGAAGCCTCGTCACGCAAAGTGAACAAATGCCCCGCAAAAATTTTGAATGAAAGAAATAGACAGCGTTCTGTTTCTATACTTAAGTTTTCATGAAACAAAAGAAGTAGACATTTAATCTACCCTCAGTATCGTTTGGGAAAACGACCCCGAACAATCACCTCGCATTGTACTTAGAATACGAATGGTGAATGTTGTTGCTTGTCTTTATTGTACGATTTATTATGTTTTTTAAAGTACAGGTAAAATTTTAGATCACCAGACACCAAGCATTCTTACTGATCAATGTCATTCACTAACCACCCAATATTAATATTCTGATTTACGATAATATGGTCTTCTGTGATACTTTCATTGTCATGTTTTTAATTGCTTTCTAAGGCAAGAGGGATCATTTTTCAAAAATCATCTCTTCTTATTGTTTTCTTTGTCAGTGTTAATGTTAATAACTTTCTGCCTTCCCTACTACCCTTGAAATTTGCGTTCACGAGGTCTAAAGTTAAGAACAGGTCTAAAACGCCCATTACTTCGCCATAAGTACCGTTGAACTTTCAAAAAGTACGTAAAGTATATCATTATGCACCGGTCGAAATTCCCATGAGCGAAACAAAATTTTAATTAAACACAAAAGCTTGTTGCGGCTTTATCTTTCAAGAGAACAATGAGTGCAACAATTACAATCAACAAGACCACTGCTCTTACGGGACTTCAGAGAAGAAAAAAAAAGCATCGAAAACGTGACCCAAATTGCTCTTTTTGCGTCGAACAACTCCGATAATGGTCGAAATTTGCCGAAAGCGAACGAATTTTGGGGTCAATTTGATTTATTTACGGTTTGATACAGTTCCGCGTCGAAACCTTTTTTTCGGACAATGTGACTTGAATTGATGATGTGGAAAAGTTATTGGTATCGCGTGTGTTAATGTAATAATGTGTAATCATTTGGTTAATGACACGACTGACCAATTGCATAATAATATTGTATAGGCCATCATTTTTATTTCAGTACATTTTGAGGTCCTGACTCGAAGTGGAAAAAACACTTTGTTAGATGTTGAAGATGTGTTAGTAACATTATTTAGCGCCATTAAAACTTTATCGTCAGTAAGTCTATTTACCATCATAGATCTTCGACATTTTAGAGGACTGATCTCAATTTTTGAGGTTCTTTAGACTTTTGAATATGTCACTTGTCTTTTTCTTCTCGTGCCTCTCCAACCAATGAAGGTTAGCCACCAATGCCAATGCTACTCGTCAGAAAACTTTATTGTTCAATATTATCGATCGACAAATCTATAGGCACCTTCCTTTCAACATAAACTGCCATGGTGTTAACTAAGGCACTAACAATAATAACTCGTCGAGTTTCAAGATAGGAACAGGTGGCTTGCCTATCGCCTCAGGATATACTTATCCATTTCGAATCGTATAACCCGTACGGACGATGACGGTTCCTCTCACTGTCCTTTACTACGTACTACTTTATGAAAATAATGAGAAGGGTATTATTGTGTCTAACTATCCATTGACTGTGTTTTGTGCCATTTTAGTTTTAGGGAAAATACGGTCAAGTAGGTCACGGAGAAGTTCAGTAGGTGCAAATGATTAGGTATTGTAAACTTTTTCATCATTATGGTCAAGAACCATACAACCGTTCATTTTAATGATTTAGTAGAAGACTTAGATTTTAATAATAATTATAGTCAATCCTACTCTTACATCTGGATAAATATTGATAGTAAATATGAAACAGTAGTAACTTTTAATAGTCAATGTAATACATTGTGTGCGACAATATTGAATGCTGTTATATGAAAATGAGAATGACGATGATGGGAAGTTTTCCCACCATATCCAATTTCTGGTTGTAGTAGAATTTATGTTTTATAAGAAAACCTATTTCATCTGCATAACTATGATCTACTACGATGTTGCTATCATCTATATTCACTTTAATTAATGTTCTTCCTTCACGGGTGACACAGTTTTTTCTAACTTATTCACCTGTTATAACTTGATTGCCTTTGCGTGATGTCAAATGCAAATTGGTTTTATTTATTTCGATAACAACAATTAATATAAAACTTCTTTGTGATGGACGAGTCATGTTGAAGTAACAAAAAAATGATACTGTCTTCATCTTTTTTGTCTTTGTCTTATAATTCTTCAGCAATAACCCGTTTTTTTTCATCTTCGGCCCTTATTTGTTCGCACTTTAGCAAGCCAATGTTTAATTTCTTCATCAATGATCTGGTGCTACATCAAATACAAAACATTTACGAACATTGTTTATATTATGGTTATCGTTGGGTAGTCAGAAGAAAATCTGACGACTGGTCCTGCCCAGTTACTGGATTGCGGGGGTCTGATGGCAATCGCTCCATATAAAATATTGGTATTCAGCCTGGTAAGACAGGAAGTCTTCTTCAAAATATTTGAGAAAAGGCTAGGTGAAATAGAGTTTATCTAATGATTATTTGAATGAAATATACGTCTTGTCGAGGGTGATGACGAGAGGCTAAATATAGTATTTGAAAGAAGCCTATGTTCAGCAGTGGACTGTGAATGGCTAATAATGATTTTGCAACCTCAGTACATGTCCTAATAAATAGCATAAGTACATTTTTCTCTTTCACAGCATGAATGCGGATTACAAAATGGCATTGCCTAAGCGCCAATCGTTAGACAATCTATCACGGACAGTATTTAACAAGTCATTTCCTTCAATCAAGTATGACTCACGCTGTAGAGGTTTTACTAAACCACCACCTCGGTAATGCTATGGCTAACATATCTTCTCATGCCAATCGTGGTGATATTGTTACTATCCGTGGAAGACCATTCGTGGTAACCATCTAATAAAACGCTAAAAGACAATGATCCCTTAAAAAAAGTTTTAAGTTAAACAATTTTAACTTGCAGTATTCCTGCAGCATCAGGATTTGAGGATTAAAGGTTGAAATTATTATAATGTTCTATTTTCATGAAAATCGAATTTATGTGCCAAGCCAGTTAATCAGAAGTAGTTGAAAAATCTGTCGCAAGCTTTGTATCAAACAAATATACGAAGTGAAGCTAATTAAAACCGATTAAAAATATAACCAAACAGTCGTTTGATCAGTTTTTATATCGCCATGGATTGTAAAACCCAAGGACAGCCCTAGAAGAAAACAACTTCGCAGACGGCTATGTCCATCAGTGGACTATTGGTAGGCTATAGACATACATGTCCATGGGAATATTTTGAGACTGTGAGTCACCCAACATCTCGGTATGAACAATTTTCCACTATAGGTACCTTAGGATACCTTAGGCAGTGCAACTATCTACTCCAGCCAACTTTCTTTCACTAGCATGGGAACACGGTAAACGGCCGCAGATTGCACACTACATTCCCATATCATTTATAGCTGCCACCATAGTATCAAAGTTTCATATGAAATCAACTTTTTAATTCCCTTAAAGCGATTTACATTTCGCTAAACCTGTTCATCATTACTTCATATTTTGCCACGGGATTGTGATCTTTATGAAGAATAACATAAGGGTGATTTTGTTCATAAATGTGTGTAAATTGTGTAAGTAGAGAGCACCATGTCTAAACCACTGGCAGTTTAGATTTAAGTATTCTTATTTATTGCAATTTGTCAGTGAAACGAGATTTTAAACTTGTTTTAATTGCTGGCCGCTTAGACGGTCGTAGGGTTGAACAAATATTGTTTTTGTAGGTCTAATGATATAGCGTTTTAATAATACTTTGAAGAATTAGGATCTTTACTAGGGATAAAGAAAGAACATCCTAAGTTTAGAAATTAAAAGCCAAAAGGTAGAACCTCACGCTAAAAAAGATACTTAGTATTAAAATACTAACAAACTATTGGAAAATAACTAATTATACTGTTATTTTGAGATTTCCCGTCATTGTAAATGTTTTTTTTTCTGAATTTTGTAGGTAGTGCAGCACATTTGCGGCTGGCTTGGTGTTTTTCTGTCACCATGTGGTCGCCATTACATATTGTACGGGTTTCACTTAAGAAAACGTATAATTAACAAATTCTTGTATAAATCTTAAGCATCTCCACTTCATGAATTATGTAGAGGCTATGATCATTAACGACAGTAATTTCCTTATCGGAGAATCCACATTTAATTTAATTACGACCACAATTAATAATTATAATTAATAATATTTTTTATGCTTGCAACCCTGCGTTACTAGTTGTCGCTGTTGAGCCGGTCAGCCATTTTGTTTTGTTTCCCGCGCGCGCGATGTTTATGAATGTAACCGCAGCACTAGCGCCATTGATAAATAATCGACCACTGTGGCTCCAAACAGGTGTATAGGTACAACGATCGAACGCGAGAAAATTGTAGTAAATAATGCCAGTTAAATATAGCTAAACGGCACTTTTTGCCAATCAACAGTAATTAGATTGACAGGCGTGACAGACTACGGTGCTAGGTCGTGAGCATAACAATACTAGTTTGTTCGGATATAACCCTGTTTTTATGCGAATATTTTGCGCTGTAACGCGTATCATGTTTTAGCGTAAAACGTCGATAATTTATAATATAATTATTTTAATTGTTGCACCTACCGCGTTGTCTACAGGTGATAAATGCATTCTTGATGAAAAAAACTTGTTACATGTGGCATCGCAACATCGCTTTTGATGTTGCGAAGAGTTTTTTTGAAAAAGAAATGGTGTCTGCTATTTATATAACATCACGCCTGTATTCCCCGAACGGTTGGGCAGAGGTGTATAGTAAGACCCTTATTTCACCGTTGTGTCTATGTCCCATGTAATAGGGGGCGAGCCTATTGCCAACAACCGGGCAAAAATCCAAACTCCGGGCTGCATAATTTGATTATCATTTGCGTTAACGGTAAAGGAAAACATTGTGAGGAAACCTACACACCTGAGTGGCTCCTAAAGGTTCTCGATGTTGTGTGTAGTCCGCCAACCCGCACCAGGCCAGCGTAGTGAACTAAGGCCTAAACCCTTCTCATTCTGGAAAAAGGCCCGTGCCCTGCAGTGGGACAGTAATGGGCTGATTACGTTATGTTTTGTAAGTTGAGAGCAGAAGATCAAAGACCTTATGTAACATAACATCATAACATCACGCCTGTATTCCCCGAAGGGTTGAGTAGAGATGTATAGTAACACCCTCATTTCGCCGTTATGTCTAAGCCCATGTAATAAGGGGCGAGCCTATTGCCATCAACAAGCACAAATCCAAACTCCGGGCTGCTACTGAAAAATACCACACGGAAAAATCCAATAACACATTGCCCGACTTGGGGATCGAACCCACGACCTCACAATCAGCAGTCGCGGTTGGCACCACTAGACCAACGCGGAAGTTATGTATCTCCAATTATGACTGTTAGGGGAAGTGTAGAAAATCTTTCATTCTCAAGCGTTTGCCTACATGCAGTGCAACTTGCTGCCAACCAACAAAGTTCTGACGACCGACGAATAGTGGTATAACTATTCAGCATGGAAAAAGCACCGTCACTAGTGACACTAACCCATAGGGTCAAGAATACGTAGATTTTAATGGTGATGGAGCTACTCGACTCAAATTTCTAATTCCCATACATCATAAAATTATTTTTCTAAACGCTTTGAAAATTATACATGTTATTATTTAAATGAATAATAACCATTTTCTTTTTATACCTGTTTTTTAGCATAAAATATTCGACACAACAACATTAATAGAGAAATCGAAACACAAATTCTACCGCACAGATTCCAATAGAAACCAAGAATCGTATCAATCGATTTATTGTCAATCAGTGAGAAATACAAAATATTGTCAATCAATTTGTTTGTCAATCAGGAATACAAAATATTGACAATTTCCCTTTCCCGTCCCTGTTTTGGCAATTTTACAGCGGATATTAAGGGAATCGATTGTTGACAATAAAGTATTGATACATATTGGATGCTTTCGCTTAACATTTTTTCATGCGTTTACAAAAAAGTACTTACTTTTTATGACTAATTGATTTTGTTTTCTTTTTAACAGTCTGAACGGTTTTTTACCTTTATAGGTGTTAAAGCATATAAAAAATAAGGCAAAAGAAAAAAAAAATCTAAAAAAAGAAAATAGAAAAAAAGCAAAACATAACAACGCCTTCTATTCCCCGAAGAGTTCGGCAGAAATGTTTTTAGTACACCTCGTTTCGCCAGTTATGATTAAGTCCCATGTAATAGGGGGCGAGCCTATTGTCATTTACCGGGCACAAATCCAGACTCCGAGTTGCTACTGAAAAAATCTTAATGGAAAAACCCAATAACACTTTACCCGACCTGGGATCGAACCCAGTGCCCCATGCTCAACAGTCGCGCTTGCGACCACTAGACCAACAAGGCACTCTATCTAAAAAATAGAAATCTGTTTCTATTTAGAAAAAGATCTACTTCCAATCTTGGAACTTCATTACATTCATAAAGGAATCCGTCAGACGCGTGCCAATGAGCGTTGTTATCAATTCCTTATTATAAAGTAGAACCTTACGAAATAAGAGAAGAGGTAGATGTTTATAACCTGTCATTCACACATTGTATTACTTATGCCTGGTTCCTACAAACAAAAACGAATCGTTTTGCTTACCGATCGTAGCATTTTTAATTGGGCATATAAATAGACTCGTAAACTAATTTTACATGTGATACCTACTTCTACATATGGAAGAGTCTACTATGCAAAGCTTTGCTTCATTATTTGTAAAGATACAAGACTCTCAATTTTAACTAATAACGCTTCGTAATTTATAGGAATTGGCCTTTAAACGAGGAATCCCTTGTAGGTATGCATGATGCAAGTATGTTAGGAATAAAGTATCATCACATTCCCTGCAAGGCAAGTCCTAGACAAATGCACATAGGTACTTAACACCACCAATAACTTATCTCCTATAATCTTAAACCCAGGATACACATAATAATAAATAAAGTTACAAACATCATCAAAATATTATACAGAATTGTCAAAACATACATTCACAGTTACCAACTTATCGGTACAACCGACAATGCTTAAGCCGCTTTGCTAACTTAAGCCAGGACACATGTGCAGTGCATTAGCTTAACAATAACTTAAGCTTACCTCATCATCGGCCGGGTTACTTAAGCGAGTGCTGCGTTTGAATGTTGCGAATTTGGTTGCATAAGGGAGAGTGGGACAGGAGAGTCTTTTAGCATATAGGATGTTTTTGAAAAGATGATAAAATGTTCCTGCTGTCATGGGTTAAGCAACAAATCAAACATGCCTACTTAAAACCATTAATCGATTTGATCTCCAAAGCGAAATATAACGTGCTATTTCAGTTTTATTTTGTGCCTCTGAAAATATGACATACATAATTATACAAGATGTAAAAAGACCCTTCACGAAGCCGTCAACCATGCATTCAGTACATCAATCTAAGTAACTCTACGCAAAAATTGTCGCTGGGAAACGACTTTTTTTTTGGTGAAAAATTTCATTTTACTGTAAAGCTCAATGTAACGTACTCAAAACACTGTGCTGATAGATGCAATGAGTAGTAAACGGGTAATGGAGGTATTTCAAGTACATTTGCAACCTTCAAAACTAGTATTTAAAAAGAAAGTTGTGAAAAAGTTGGAACTTTGACCTCCAATATCTCCGTAACTAGAAGGTACCCAGGCATAGTCCAGAACAAAAAAAATATCGCAATGACGTGGAGAATAAGTGCCTTTCGGCTTCGTTAAGGGTCTATTTACACCGTTTATACTAAAATTATACATTTATTTTGCTATTCACTGTATTCATAGAGGTCTTAATTGCATTGAGGACTGTAATATTATGTATATGATTGAGTCATTAACATATTAAAATAGTATTATCGTCTGAGCGAGCTTCAAGTCACGTTAACCTATACATCAAAATACTATTCCAATGATAATCCACAAATTATTTATTCAACTACAAGAATTATTTCCTCATCCTCTTCACCTAAATTCATAATCACATACTTACATTTTGATTACATCTAATTGACTTATCTCATTACAATCAAGGCAGTGATTACTGGAACATAATCAGCTTGATTATTCAAGTCCACTATCCCATGTGAACGAGGCACTGCGCGCGCGCCGTTATTCCATTGGCAAGCAGTCACTGCTGATTTATCCGCGCCCGCGGCGCTAATGTGTATGGTAAAAACTTATTATGGTTATTGTTCCTATGTACGTATGAGAACCATGGTTTTAGCAAACGCAGATTTAAGGGTTATTAACGTACTTATTGGTTGGCGAAGCCTTGATGACCTGTTGCCTCCAGAGATGTTAAACATTTTACAGTTTTTAATACTATGTTTATTTCCTTGAAGATAGGAAACTCGGTTTTAATAATGTAGCAGTATAGTAGATTTTAAAGATGGTTGAATAATCTTGTAATGTATAACATTGAGTGGTCGCGTGAGACGATCTGCAGCTGGGAAGTTAATTTTTCTTCAACTTGTTATTCTTGAGACTATCTTATTAAATTAGATCAAAAAATTACTATTTACAGCTGATAGTCTCGAGATCATAATCTTAATCGAGCAGCCGTTCATATTATGTTAATATCGTTTCACTAGTTTTTACTTCAAGTTCGCTGTTCGACTTTTGTATAGTTTCAAGTGATGTATCATTCAGTATCATGGTAAATTTGTCCTGTAGATCTGCGCAGCCGTCAAACAACTAAAGGCGAGTTGACACGATAGGAATATACCAGGTATTGTCGATTGCTTGGACCGAATACAAAGATCATGTCAGGCTGATACGCAGTAGTATAAAATATAATTAAATTTGTCATTTTTTTTGTAATTGATTGGCTAACAAGCTAATTGCTCACCTAATTAAAAACGGTTATTGCTGCCATATAATCAAACGTCTACGACATCAAGAACATTGCAGGTGCGTTGTCAACCTTAGAGATAAAGTTAGAATGTTTAATTTGCCTGTAATTTCACCAACACCCATACCCTTAAATCAGAACTCAGAAATGCTGGCAGTAATCAGTAAGTATGGTGGTAGTATTTCCCCGGACGAAATGTTTTACTTTTTTAGAGCTTCTTCTTCATCTTCTTCCTGCCCTTATCTCACACTAGGTGGGGTCGGCACAACATGTATTTTATAAATCCATGTTGTTAGAGGTTTTGGCTTATTGTTTTATGACCGGCCGCCTGCCTGACATCAACCCTCCTTGGGAATACTCGTTGAGCGTTTGCGCGGGTGACAAAATGTGTTTGCTGATATTATGCACTGAGTCCGAACATGATATGCTTGTCAATCTTATTGCCGACAACTAAGTAGACTATGTTCTTCTTGGTGGGGTATACTTGAAGTTCCTCGACCCACTCATTCAGTTTTGCTAGGGACTTTGGTTCTGACACATCGTAAACTAATATAGCACCGTGAGCTCCATTAGTACTAAACCTACTTAATTGCGTTAAAACAATGTTTTTTTTAAATCATTAATTTACTTGTATGTTCTTCAAGCATAGATCGAGTACTATTATAAGTAGCTCTATGGTTGCCGTCATGGCCAATTAGTAGGTATACTTTAAATAGGTAGGTATGCAAGCGAGCACTTTAGCAGTCTAAATGAAAGCAGAACAGCTTACAATAAGCTAGACAATTACTAGAAACAGACTAATACCCGGGTCCTACAAACAAAAACGAATCGTTTTGCTTACCAATGGTAGCATTTTTATTTCCAATCTGGGCATATAATAGACTCGTAAGCTTATTCTCTAAGGGAGGATCTTCTATGCAAAGCCTTGAGGTCTTTGCTTCATTATTGGTAAAGATATAAGAGTCTCAATTATTATAACCAATAACGCTTTGTAAATTTCAGGAATCGGAAACAATTTAAGTGCCACGATTTCTACTATAAAATGTCCTAACAAATTTCCCTAGAATGGTGACCCTACTCGATGATATCTACAATTAAGTACCAATGACGTAACGATGACGTTGTTTCTGCCACTGATATTTATTCCAGCTTATAATGTCTGCGCACAAGATGGCCATAATGATAAGGGGCAGATCACATGTTTCAACTGTCTGAATTAACGGTGCATTTGATTAGTAAATACAGTGTAATTGTGGCTTGATGAAGCCTTATTTTAGTACGGGTAGCGATGCAGAATTATGTGATAATTGTATTACTGGTATTATTTCCGAGTCGGAGTAAATTGAACCACAGTCATTGTTATTGGAACTCTGTGTAATTAGCAGTGTATCCGCAAATCTAATATAACGGAACACGTATATAAGAAACTGCCTCGTCGGTCTAGTGGTGGCAAGTGCGACTGCTGATCTTGAGATCCTGGGTTCGACGTACAAAATGATATTTTTTCCATTTAGAATTCCTCAGTAGCAGTCCGAAGTTTGGAGTTGTGCCCGGTTGATGGCAATAGACTCACCCCCTTATTACATGGGATTTAAACATAACGGCGTAATGAGGGTGTCACTATACACCTCATAATATCTCATATCTCATATATCTCAGTAAATTATCATTACCAAGCTTCTTTTTTTGTATTCTGTTTTTTTTTAAAATTTATTTAGTTAGCGGTCCCCCGACGTGACGACGCTTGAATCAAAATATTACTAGGTACTTTTAATAAAGTTAAATGGCCAATAAACACATTTTATTTTTTACTTTTTAGGGGTTATTTTTTGAGTCGGGGGTTTTTTAAATTTTAAATTTAATTTTTATTTAATACTTTTTAAATTACTAGTAGACACTATCATCTATCTAACATCTACTCATTGAGACCGATCTTATGAGCCCAAAGATGCTATATCTGCTATAAGTTGCTGAGGGGTTGGGTATCCTGCATACTACTTGATACTGCAGCATCAGCTCAAGGTTGCCATGTCTTGGAAATACCACCAAAGTAACAGTACACCAAATTTCAAATCAATCGGACCAGTGAAAGTTGGTAAGACCCTTTTGTCAAATAGGAAATGAGCTGATGATCTTCAAACGCCTGAACAGATCTTCATAAATTATAGCTAACAACTACTGATCAAAACGAATCCAAACACGACATATATCTGCTATTATTTTTTCAAGAGTGTACTAGTGTGCTGGATATCCTGCCTGCAGCATCAGCTCATCATGTCGCCACCATTGAATTGCATGTAGAATCAAATACTGATCAAAACGAATCCAAACACGACATATCTGCTATTATTTTTTCAAGAGTGTACTAGTGCACTGGTTATCCTGGATGTAGCATCAGATCAAGAATTTCATAATCTTGCATAGTTATATAGCATACATGAGTGTTTCAAATATTATTTCACACGTATGTTTGAAAGTAAAGTAATACACATTATGCGTCTAAGAACCCTACCGCAGCTAACAAAATAGCTGATAACCTTGAAATGGCTGAGCCGATTTTAATAAAACATATCTAAGATCACTCGCTAGAAAACCAGCTTTCAAATAAAAAAAACCGCACTCAAATCGGTTCACCCGTTTAAGAGCTACGGTGCCACAGACAGACACACACACAGACAGACAGAGACACATAGCGGTCAAACTTATAACACCCCTCTTTTTGCGTTGGGGGTAAAAAGTACACCATTACACATTGAACACACAATTCTATAGCGCCAAATGTACTAGCTAGTTTTACAACATAATTTGAGTTCTGCAACTGACTTCCAAACTGTCGACACACGCAGCAAGTCGACTTGTGCAAGTTTTACGAGCTAACCAAGCAATGGCGTGGAATACGTTGCACGAAAAACTTGCTATAGTAAGGCCGTTTTGATCTGAGTCGTCCCGTCATAAACGTGCGAGCGAGACAGTAAAATGACTCTGCCTAAGCTCAATGAGTGCGAGCGAGACAGATTGATAAAAAAATATTATTGACCAGACGACTCAGATGGTAACGGCCGTACTACCTATAGTGGATTTGATCCTTTACTTCATAATCACGAAAAAATGGCTACGGATGAATTAAGAACATGGACATAGAAATTAATATCACTCCTCAATTTGAGGTGTCATAATAATTCCTCTTCATACATACATAAACATAAAACCACGCTTGTATTCCCTGAAGGGTTGGGCAGAAATATATAGTAACACTGTTAATTCGCCATTATGTTTAAATCCCATGTAATAGAGGGCCAGCCTATTGCCATCAACTGGGCGCAAATCCAAACTCAGGGCTGCTACTGAGAAATTCCACACGAAAAAACCCAATAACACTTTGCCTGACCTGGGGATCTAACCCCACGATCAGCAGTCGCACTTGACCAACGACGCGGTAAGTAATTCCTCTTGCCGTCTTATAAACATTTATTTAGCAACAATACCCTTAAAAGAAACAACTAATAATAAATCCAAGACAATCGCAAAGTTTATTACCCGAGGACCTTATAACCAGCTACAGTACAAGTACATTATTAATCTGAATATTGTATGTAAATTACCTGCTGTTTAACAGATAATATATTAGCTTTTCGGACTTAAGTAGGTCTTGTTTTGTTAATACTCATACATTTTGTACGTAGATATTTAGGTACTATTGAACAAGGTATGACCCGACTTGAACAAAAGCCAGTCTTTGAATTATATTTAACACTAGCTGACCGGACAGACTTCGTCCTGTATAAAGTTATTGGCCTGTAGTGGGAATAGAAAAGTGTTTTTTTTTACTATTTTCCACGCAATTTATATGTTTTTTCTCACCATAGAAATCTTCCTTATGCCTTAAGGAATATATACAAAAAAAATAGCCGAATTGGTCGACCCGTTCTCCAGTTTTGCGCTTAGCAACACATTTGGCGATTCATTTTTATTTATATAGATAACATAACATCACGCCTGTATTCCCCGAAGGGTTGAGCAAAGGTGTATAGTAGAATTCCTCAGTAGTAGGCCGGGAGTTTGGATTTGTGCCCGGTTGATGGCAATACGCTCGCCCCCTATTACATGGGACTTAAACATAACGGCGAAATGTGGGTGTTCCTATACACCTCTGCCCAACCTTTCGGGGAATACAGGCGTGATGTTATGTGTATGTGTCTATGTATAGTAACACCCTCATTTTAACAGTCCCATGGGGCTACCATCTGTTCTGCTATCGAGGAATTCCACACGGAAAAACCCAATAACACTTTGCCCGACCTGGGGATCAAACCCAAGACCTCACGATCAGCATTCGCGCTTGCCACCACTTGACCAACGAGGCAGTTGTATGTCGAATGTATTTTACAACCAAAAATATCCTAATCCTTTTGAACCATGTCCAAGGTACCCAGGAGTTGAGAGGTGAATGCCAAATTGATGGAACATTTATGTTCAAATTCAAAAACGGTACTTAATTTTAAGTTGGCGTTAAGTCTCGTGCTGTCACTGTCACTTTAAGCCGAAATGACTGTGACAGCACGAACTTAACGGCAACTCCAAATTGAGTAGCGATTGAGTATATCGTCGGTCGGAATCATTACCGATACAATTCAAATTATACTGTTTTTAGAAAATCCAAGTTAAAGTTTTTAGATATTTTGAAAGGATAATTTTGTTGACATAACTTTTTAGTAATATTGATGTTTGATATGCCTAGGCACATATCGTAAAAAACTATATAGCTAGTTTATTATGAGATTGTTACTAACTATGCAATATTTTTTGTTTTTTAGTAGTCTAAAACACATAATTTTGGAGATGTTCCAATAATGACTCCGACCGACGATATGGCCACTGGTTGCGTTAATTTGGTGGCTCATCAACTACTGGCCGAAGAACCTCTCTCTTCTCTTAAAGAACCTCCTCGTAGCACCTAGGTCGGCAAGCGGTGATAAGCCGCTTGTGGGCTCATATCGGCTCGAGGCGTCGCGTCGCGGGCGGCCGAGCGACTTATGCAAGTCTTTCAACCGATACTATGCATTGTAGTGATAGGGCCAGAGACGAAATTGATTTGACAGTAAAACTGCCAGTTGCTGCGCTGCCAGTCGCTGCCACTTCGGTGTGAATTGACACTTAGTGGCAAATGCCCGAATCCGATGATGATGTCCGGTGTACCAAGTGCGAGTGGTTTGGCTGAAGGGTCGACGGCATGCTTACCGAGCGTGTTTTTTTTTAAATAGATTGTTAAATACTGCCGTCCCTCCTGAGAAAAAGTTTACCGCTGCCTATAAACACTTAGAACACCAAGAGGATTGCTGAAGTGTTGCTAACCTTAGAGCCTATCGGAAAAGTCTCGTGTGCCTGTATTTTCACCGGCACCCGTACCCTTTCCACTGGAACATTTTTTGTGATAGTGCCCACTTCCCCAAAGAAAATCTTTTACAAAGAGCTACTACTGCGAAAAATATGCCAAATTTTTTATATTATAGTCATTAGGTAGTAGTGTCATGTTATTATCTACTTCATTCATACGCACTGCCTCTTTGGACTAGTTGTGCCAAGTGCGACTGCTGATCGTGAGGTCCCGTGTTCGATCCCCAGATCGGGCAAAAGTGTTATTGTGTTTTTCCGTGTGGAATTCCTCGATAGCAGAACGGAGTTTGGATTTGTGCCCGGTTGATGGCAATAGGCTCGCCCCCTATTACATGAGACTTAAACATAACAGCGAAATGAGGGTGTTAAAACACTGCCTAACCCTGCGGGGAATACAGGCGTGATGCTATGTTATGCTATGCGGATGATTAAACATTTTCATTAAAAAAAAACATTTAGAAATATAAATAGCCCTCCGGCATCTGGAACAGGGTTAAAGCTACCGATGGTCACGGCCTCCGAGAGAGGAACTACGTAACAATACGCACCGTATCTAGAAGTATCGCATTCTGTATCAGGCCCTTGACCCAGCCGCCCAACGAGAGCCTCATCAGATGTTAGTTGAGGCTCATGGCTATTAAGCAATTGGCCGTAACGACTGTCGGAACAACGACTGCTGATTCAACCTCCCACATGTCGACAACCTCGTATACCAAGTCAAGGTATTTCATTTCTTTATCCTTTCACTAGATTCTCGTCATTAGTTTACTGATCTAATACCTTTAAACGAGCAATTCTTGTATATATATAATCTAAATCTCGGAAACGGCTCCAACGATTTTCATGAAATTTAGTATGCAGGGGGTTTCGGGAGCGATAAATAGATCTAGCTAGGTTTCATTTTTAGAAAACGTAGATTTACCAAAAAAAAACCGAGCAAAGCTCGGTCATCCAGGTACTAATTATTAATATGACTATTACGTCCTTCCTGAATGAGAATTTTATCCAAGTTTGAACTGCGATAAATCATAAATGCCACCGTGTATTTCTTTCAAACAATTTAAATTAGCTTTTGAAATTCCAAATCGCAACACACAACCCCACGTTATAACAAGGGTAGCGCATGGCACCACAGTCGTTTGACGTGATTTCCTCCTCGCTACCACAATCAAACTTCTATCAAAGAATTTCCGCCGCCTCGCTCTCGAGGGAATGATTGACAGTAGCGATGGAAATTACCTGTTAGCTGAATACAACCTTTATTGTTTGAAGGGCTAATTAAAGGTAGAATTGTAAAGTGTTTTGAATCACTTTTGCGCTAAAGAACGGACGGTAAAGAAAATTATTCGTGAAAATAGATGTATTTTTTATTCTTCTTCTTATCGTGTGGTTGGTGACTAACCTGGTGTGACAGTTTATGCCGCTCATGGGCCTCTGATTTGGCTTCACATGCCGTGGAAAAATATCTCAGGCATACCAGTTTCCTCGCCGTTTTTAAGTACCTAAGTGATAATCTATATCTATACCTACATATAATAAATCTGTAGACTTGGTGTGTCTGTACATAGCAAATATTTTGAAAAAACCTGGTTTGGGTGTTAAACGATAATCAATAGAACCCATTTTTATCATTTTTGGAATTTTTGTCTGTTTGTATGTTTATCTGTTTGTTTGTGCAAGCATCACGTAAAAACAACTGATCCAATGTTGTTGACTTTTATAAACAAATATTGTGCTTATCTCTATGTAACATGTCGTTTTTGTTTCATCGCAATCGGTTCACGCAATTAAAAGATATGCGAATTTTAAGTTCCCTAGAAGAAGTTAGCATGTATTCGTTTATACCATTTCATTTCAATAGATGGCGTTACGTGTATCAAATCACGTTGTGAGGAAATATATTACAACGAATAAATCCACAAATTACCTAATATTAATTGTTGAATTGGTACCTATTCTCAGTCTACGGAAGGTCTATTGAAATGCTATCCTCACGAAGAAGGTACTAAGCTTTGATCAAAAAAATCGAAGATATTGTTATTCAGAATTTATTAGGTACCTATCTATCTGAATGACAGTGGAAGAGAAATACACTCAATTTCATAAGTGAGTGTAGGTATTCTAATTTTTTAATTGTGCAAGGCAATACGATAGATTAATTTGAAATACTCATATATTTTATTAATATTATCATAAATCTGTAGACTTGCCGTGTTTGAAAATTGAAAATATTTTTAAAATAATAGTGAGGATGGTTAAAAGATAAGAAAAAAAACCATTTCGATAATTTTTGGACTTTGTGTCTGTCGGTTTGTTTGACTCAGTGTGATTGACTTTTATAGACAATATTGTGCGTATCTCGGAGTAACATTTAGTTTCTGTTTCATCCTAATCGGTTCACTCAATCTAAAGTTATTAGAATTTAAAGTCATTAAGAAAAAAAATAGCATCATTTGTTGTAGCGTAATTGCTCAATAGATGGCGTTGCGTGTATACTAAATTACGTAATCTATTTTCCGTTCAGGTTTAAACGTGTAGGTACAGTTTCCGATTAGCTTATGTTATGCTATGAAGCTGCTTCTCGCACGATTAGCTCTATGTGGCTCTATCCCGTGTACCTAAGCAAACTGAGCTATCTTTATGCACAAATCCCTTTTTTTATATATCGTTGGTAAATCCTCATGGAAGTCCCTCGCCCGGGGAAGGCAAGGGGGTCTGCCGGACTCTTACCGGCTAAAAACCAACGGTGTACCTCCTTCTAACCTAAAGCCGGGGTCACGGGATTCGCTATTGCATGCACCGCACACTTGCAGGGTGTGCTGCGCCGTGTCCTCCTGACAGTCCACACAGTGGTGACAACCGGGTGTCTGCTCCCGGCCTATACGACACAGGTACTTCCCGAAACAGCCATGTCCCGAGAGTACCTGCGTCAGCCGAAAGCTGAGGGCGCCATGATGCCTCTCCAGCCACATGCACACATCCCTGGTGTTTCTACTGCTAACATTGTTCACAGGGAAACCTTTTTATAATGGACCTGACTACTGATAGAAATACAACATATTTTGTTTGGTAAAAATTCTAATTTTTTAATCTAACAACTAAACATCTACTCAGCCTAAACCGTTGGTAAAAACATAAAGCACCCGAAGCTATGTGAGGTTTCCGTTTTTTTATGTATTTTTTCATGGTTAGAACAAACAAAGATTTTTTAAAACCCACCTAATCTATACCTACATAATAATAATTTCAGTTAAGCAAGTAATGTTGTTCTACGACTTCTACGCATACGAAGTTGCGGGCACGGCTAGTTATACAATACGCACATGAATTCGAAAAGTCGGAGGTGCGTGCCTTGGGTTCGAACTCGAGACATATGACTTGGTAGTCCCACAGTCACACCACTAGGCTGTCACTGCTTTTTTTTATTGATTTTCGTCGAACGGATAGGTCGAACAATGTTTTAGCTTTGAATTTTGTCTTCTTAAGGCAAAATAATTAGACTTTTCTGATTAAAATATTTTCATTTAGGTAAAGCTCGATAAGAGTTCTATGCCCTATTACATAAGATCTTATCTGTTGAATAATCGCTTTTGTACTATGGGTAAATAATAGAATATTAACATAAATAATCAGCCCATTACTGTCCCACTGCACGGCACGGGCCTTTTCTCAGAATGAGAAGGTTTAGTCCACCACGCTGGCCTGGTGCGTGTTGGCGGACTACACACACCATCGAGAACTTTAACGAGCCCTCTCAGGTGTATAGGTTTCGTCACAATGTTTTCCTTCACCATTAACGCAAGTAATACTTAATCAAATTATTTATTTCTTTATACTTTCGCACAAAAAAAATTTTATACAGAGGCGGACTTAATGCCTTAGGCATTTTCTACCAGTCAACCTTAGGGTGATGCAGAGAAAACATGGTAGATGCGCTAAAAAGAGCTGTGTCATGTGATACAATATTAAAAATAAACACAAAGATAAGTGAACATTAACAATAATATTACCTACATACATATTTACATATATATATATATATATATATTTATATATACATATAAACTTATAAATAATAGATATTATATACATATGATCCGCACATGAATTCGAAAAGTCAGAGGTACGGGCCGGGATGGATCTCAGACCCTCCTGGAAGCCGAGCGGTCAAGCGCTAGCCTATCCCTGCTTTTAGCAGTGATAGGCTAGTGGTGTGACCGTTGGACTGCAAAGTCATAGGTCTCGAGTTCGAACACAAGGCACCCACCTCTGACTTTTCGGATTCATGTGCGTAGTGTATAATTATCACATGCTTAAAAACGGTGCAGGAAAACATCGTCAGAAAACCGGCATGCCTGAGAGATGTTTTTCGACGGCAACTGTAGCCAAGTCGGAGGCCCATGGGCGGCATAAACTCTGACACCAGGTTAGTCACTAACCACGCGAAAAGAAGAAGAACACTGCTTTTTATTATAGAAAAGCTATTATTATTCTCACCGCTCGTACACACGTTCAAGTTTACATGACGCTACAAGCTTGATCAAGTCGGCAAAATCGAAATTAGATTTTTGCTTCAAGTGGACTTGTCATGCACACTGACATGACATGATAGCCATACAGTGTCATGTTTACTGGACTCCGCTTCAAGTCCGCTGCAAACTTGACAGTAAAGTTGATCGTGTATAGCGTGCATTGTCCACTGTTTCAATAGTCTTTATAGTTCTGAAAAAAAAAGCAGTTGTCACTATAATAAGTTTGTCCATTCCCAAAAATGCATGCAAAATACTGCAAACCTACCTAATTCTATGAAACACGCACACACATAAACAACTTCTTAATATGTGTGTGTGTACCTACTCTGTGTACACTAATATTTTTTAAACAACCCTGCAATCAATAAGAATGAACTGACAGACAGAAGTATTTGTGAGGCATCCACGTGTCGTAAGTTCTCTTTTGCCACACTTATTTGCATACAACGCCTTTATACATAGAGTTAGACAAATATAGAGGATAAAATTCATAAAATAATTGTAACAGTATTTGTTATTATTTTTGGAGCAACAACAAAAATATGATTTGGTCTATTCTTTGTTTTACGTGGGGAGATCCTCATGGATACCCACCGACGGAAGATAAAGGACTATCCGCACACATCAGTGCCGACACGTGACGATCAATGCCGTACCTTTCAGTGCTATTCACACTCGTTAGCGCCGACGCTGACGCGTCCCGTGATTGCTAGCTATAAATTCGCGTCGGATCACGGACGGAGTCGGAGCAATACTGACATCACATTTTTTTTTTAAAGAAGCATTGCCCCACGCTAGGTTTTCTTCTGTATCATGGGTGCGTTTACATACACAAATCTTCACATGCACAAACGCCCAGACTCGCAACTACTATTTGTAGGCCATACAAATATTTGATCCATGTGGGAATCGAACCCGCAACCCGTAGTGCAGAAGTCAATCGCTCAGCCACTGCACCAAACGTGTCGTCAAATCACTGGACGTTATTGACACTAACAAGTACGGTACGTGACGATCAGTGCCGTACTTTCAGTGCCAGTGAAAAATGATAGTGTTCCAAACACATTGTACAGCGCTATCCGTACTTATCCGCCAGTGACGTTCAGTGATGTCAATATTGCTCCGACGCCGTCCGAGATCCAACGCAAATTTCTAGCTAGCAACCACAGAACGCATCGGCGACGGCACTAACGAGTGCGAATAGCACGTCACGGCGCTGAACGGTACGGCACTGGTCGTCACGTGTCGGTACTGATGTGTGAGTATAGACCTTAACGGGTTCATATCAGACTCTTACCGACTAAAACCACCACTATATTGCTCTAACTACAGCACGACCTTAGCTGGTGTATCCTTTTTTTTCTACTTGATCGTTGGAAAATCCTCAAGGATGTCCCTCGCCCGGGGAAGGCGAGGGGGTCTGCCGGACTCTTACCGGCTAAAAACCAACGGTGTTCTTTCTCCTGACCGTTCGGCCGGGGTCGCGGGCTCCGCAAAAGCATGCATCGCAGCACCGGCAGTTAGCTGGTGTATCCTTTTTTTTTTTTTTTTCTCACATGGGGAAATCCTCATGGACTATCCCCCGTCTGGGGAAGACGGGGGGGTGTGCCAGACTCTTACTGGCTAAAACCCCACGGTGTCCCTCCTTCTGACCTAAGGCCGGGGTCACGGGATTCGCTGTTGCATGCACCGCGACCCCGGCAGGTCTCGGTCCACCAGCTTCTTCTGGTGGACCTCTCCTGTGGTGGGGCAGTTGCTCCCCTGCCCCACATCCATCCGAGAGGCGCGCGCAGGACATGACGCGCCATCCTCCCTGGGCCCGTTACTGGTCGGGCGACGGGTTCCCCATCCCGCCGCCCGCAGGCCACTCACTAGGGTGGCCGGAGATCGTCACGCGCCCTCCGGCGCCCGGTGCGTCTAGCGCGAGAAGGGAGAGAAGAAGCGGCCTCCCTCTCCCTTAGCTGGTGTATCCTGTCATAAGTTTGTCCTACGTACTTCTAGGATCTCAAATTAGTAATTACACTTATAACGAAATCCGATCATATAAGTACTAAGTAAGTAGGATATATCCCGGACACTTGATTGTTAACTGCAGATACAATGGAAAGCCTAACTGTATAGATACATTTATATAACAAATTCACAGCCTAGTCTCGAGACAAACAATTTATTAGCGTCATTTAAATGACACCTCACGATCTCAGACTTTGTCATATCGTTAACTATTGTGCGTTTTAACACAACAATGTATGACATTAAATTATGCTTTCCGTAACGACAGCAACAAAGTTTAGGTACAGTTATCAAGTGAAGGCATGTTGGGAATGCTTTTCAAAGCCATGGGATGAAAATTCAATTACATGTCCGTGTAAGGTTATGGTGTAGCGGTGTTCACGTACCTTGCGGGGTAGATTGGTAATTGGGTCGATGGTCAATGGCTTTATGTTCAGTATAATTGAATTGGTATGTGGTCTTCATGAATTGGGAAATAATTTATCTGGATATCTATACCTGTAGGTAGTGATAGATTAGTGTTTATTGGTTAGTAAATAGGATCGACTTCTATTTACTCGTACTTGCTGTTTTACTACTACTAAGCACTAATTCAGCATGTTTTCATGCAAGGTAAGTGTAAGTGACAAGTTACTAAGCATTAGTTACTAAGCTCGTGTAAACTATGATATGTATTACAGATGACGATACAATCTTTAAGGCCATTTTGGTAACACCCTCGGAAATTGAGATGTCTGGATGTGATACATAGGTACTCTGACCTTTACTATTTTTGTGAGCTTTTCCCAAATATAAAGAAATGTTCGCAGTCGACACAAGCAACCAGGTTGCAATAGTTACAGATGGCTAGAAAAGTATACTGCAATACAATCTTGAAGGCCATTTAGCAACACCCTCGGAAATTGGGAGGTCTGGATGTGAAACGTACGCAGACTTTGAATACATTTTTGAGAGCTTTTCTCTAAGATAAAGGAATGCTCGCAGTCGACATAAGCAACCAGGTTGCTAAAGACAGAACCGGACTTCTCAGCTCTGCGATAGTACTTACCATCTGGCTAAAATTTGAAGGTCACCCCGTCTTCTGTCGACTTTTGGTCAGCATCAGAGTGCAATGGACGCTTTCCTCATACATCTTACGAGACAATGGTGTTGATTCTGTTCCACATTTTGACAGTACTAAACTAGACTAAACGCAACTGTCACTTTCTTTTTCTATTGAAACAGAAAGAGACAAACACCCTTAGTTTAGTTTAATACTGTCAAAGTGTGCAACAAAATCGACACCATTGTATACATACATAAAATTGTTTTTTTTTTAAGTGCCCTCTCTAAACCTTCGTAGGTCTAAACTGAGTTGATTTAGGGTGTGAGCACACAACAGTGGTGTCGTAATTTTGACTTGTTATCGACGTCGTTACGTTTATTTATCGTCTTAAAAACAAATATTCCGGTTGGAGGCGCTTTTTAATGTACCATCAACTTTATGATCGCTCGCAGCATTTCGCTCAACTAAATTGTTGCAAGGGTATGGAAATTGTGGAATTATGTAATGTTTGCTAGGTTTGGTTGGGGGCTATCTTTGAATGTCGATACAAGGTCAATATTTACTGTTATTAGTGTTCTTGTTTAATGGGTTTTACATATACCTGGATTGATAATAAAATGTTCTTTCAAAACATAAATTAATATCTGGTCTTACATTATAGCAACTACCTATAAGCGAACTATGACGTATGGCCAAATACTCAATTTTAAGTTGCCGTGAAGTTCTTGCTGTCACTCTCATTGCCCCTTAAAGTGACAGTGACAGCACGAGACTTAACGGCAACTTAAAATAGAGTAGCGTTTGAGTAAAGGAAATTTTATAAGTATAAAGCCACCCATCGTCTTCTCAGCCGCAATCCATCCATAGCTGGATCCCCAAGACTGCATATCGAAAGGCAACCGCTTGCATGTCACATCTACCAACACCCATCTTGTTCTTCTTTCATGTGGTTAGTGGCTAACCTGGTGTCAGCGTTTATATGTTATAAGCGTATGTCGCTCGCCTCTGACTTGGCTTCGCATGCCGTCGAGAAATATCTTTCAGGCATGCCGGTTTCCTCACGATTTTTTCCTTCACCGTTTTTAAACAAGTGATAATTATACAATACGCACATGAATCCGAAAAGTCAGAGATGTCTGGCTTGGGTTCAAACTTGAGACGTATGACTTGGCAGTCCGACGGTCACACCATTATGCTATCGCACACCTATCGCTCGGCTATAACACCCATCTGATACATAAACGTGGTTTTTATACAGTCCTCTTCTAAACCAGAGATCATAAATGGAAGAACCAAGTAGCATTAATATTACATACATACATAAACTCACGCCTTTTTCCCATGGGGGTAGGCAGAAACTATAGAACGCCACATGCTACGACCCTTACATACCCCTTTCGCTTCATCCACATTCATACATCTTGTCATACACGCACGCCGGTTGAGAGTACTACGCACCTGACCTTTATGAAGAACATCACCAATAACATCGATGTATGTCCTTCTAAGACGTCCTCTACCGGCGTTTCCATTGACATCCGCCTTATAAATTCCTTTTGTTAATCGCCGTTCACTCATTCTCTCAACATGACCAAACCACCTAAGCATACTCCTTTCAATTTTTGTCACTACATCATCTTTTAAACCGCAACTTTGTCTAATCTCATCATTTCTCAATCTATCATTAATATTATTTCGATTTTAATTATATTGAAGCTGCCATAAACACCTAAATAATGAAGACATTAAAATTAAACACTGCACCACTCTATCAATTAGGTTCAGATCCGTTAGCAATATAATTTATATCTGCAACAGACAGCTCAATGTGTCGGCGCTGACACTTGCCCAAACATAAAACTGGAACAACTCCATTCAGAAAACGTGATTCTCAATGATTTGTATGAACCTACTTATAGTGGATTACTGTTTAATAAGGTAAGGGACCCAAAGAAGTACTGAAGACATTTTTCTAATAATAAGAAACACTTCTTAGCGTATGGATATCAATCTAAATTGAGTCGGCCCAGAACTTAGCTACACACACATTCCTGGACTTACGCTTATTGCCGAGATCTGTCACCCGAAGCATGGTAACGCACGTTTTTACGCGTATCAGTTGAAAAGACCTAATATGCTTTAAAATATCTAGTACTGATTGGTCAATGTATCCTACCAGCATTACCCCGCAACCCCATCACACCAACGACTAGGACGTGGTTCGTCATATTATATAATATACCACAGTTTTTATTACCAGATTTTTTTTTATTCACCAAGAACTCAATAAGAAACACTTTAAAACTAATAGACAATTACTTCTGTATCAAACACACAGAACAACGGGATTATTCCTCTCTAAAACTGCTTGGTGAATTTTAGTGAAGCACTTCTGACCAGGTCTACGGTAATTATAGCAGAGGTACCCTGTATTGTTTGTACAGTCAATAAAAGAAATGAATATACAGGCTACTCGTGGTGATTTGCCAAGTCTTTTCCATCGCTTGTCTGAGCATGTTTTATGTTTAAAAAGTTGTTCCCCACATAATAAAAATGAATTTTGCTTGCATAGTGCATTAATATAATCGCTGTTTGCATGTATAATTGTATATACCTAACTCTTTTATTGACTGTACCTACATATAATTTTTCCTCAAATATCTTTATTACAATTTAGTGCATTAATATCAACACGTAATAGGATTTGGACTACTTGCCATATTATTAAGAAAAATCCAACTCACATAAATCATAAGCTCAAAAAAGAAACTTAAACAAAAAAGTAAGCCTTGGCTAACTGGACAACGACTGCACCTACAACATATATCTCCTGTTCAGTCAGCTGTATTTGTCGAAGGCGTTATTTCGCGGCTATTAAGTTTACTCTAATTATTTCAAAGTGCCTATAAACGTCTTGTAAACGTGAAATGCTCTACTGAGCGTTATTTATTTACTGCGAAATTCGTGATTTAGTATATACGAGTGGTTGAGGTTGTGCATTTGTGAGCATATTTTTGGTTTAATTTGATTTAGTTGTGACTATTTAATTGAGTAGTTTTGCAAAGCTGTAGTTAGAAGTTTCATTGGTATAATGAATTATGTTAGGTAGGTGATTTTTTTTGAGTCGGGTTTCTTTTAGTATTGGCAATTATAACCATTAACCAATAAAATTACAGATAAAAAAAATACACTTCTATTCGATAAATAAAATTACCGTTATCGAATAAAAATATCATCTAGAAATTCTCGATTGGTAGTGTTGGTACCTACTAATGCTGGTAGTTCATTCCATTCCTAAATTAAATTAGCGAAATTTATTTTTCAACGAAAAAATTACTGATATTTTCAAGCAATAAAATTATCGATAAAAATATTTATCAATTACTAGTTAATAGTTTAATAAATTCAACCGATAACACCATCGCTATTTCTTTTAGCAATTGCCAATAGTCAGTAAAACCTACTACGCGTAATAATTAATACACTGCACCTCCACACTTCAAATATAAGATTTCTAAGAAAAAATGATGTGTAACTTACAGCATACGGTGATCTCAAGATTGAATTTTAAATGTAGAAAAATAAATTTAAAAAAACTTAAAAAATTACTAAAGGTAATTAATGTTAACTTTTCGATATTGTATACGCCTTGTATAGTATCGATAATACCTACCTGATTATACTATCGCGCTTGATACATTTTTATTGCATTTTTTTTCTTGTGAGAAAGTCACTTTCATTATAAATGATCTGATAATTTAAGTCCATTTACGATACCCTATGTTTTGGACTAGCGGCCCGTCCCGGCTTCACACGGGTGAATATTTTTCCCGTTTTTGCAACATTTTTCATTTATGCTTCGCTCCTATTGGTCCTAGCGTAATAGTATATAACCTATAACCTTCCTCGATAAATGGACTATCCAACACAGAAAGATTTTTTCAATTCCAACCAGTAGTTCCTGAGATTAGCGCGTTCAAACAAACAAACGCTTCAGCTTTGTAATATTAATATAGATACAAAAAATATCGAATTTGAAACGAAATTACACTAAAATTAACAGTTGTACGAAAACTCAGATAAGAGTGGTACCTATCCACAGAAATCTAGTTATTTAGATTTCTGTAGTGGTATCAATTGACTCAATGTTGTCCGACTCACCAGGTCTCAATTCCATTCTTTTTAATCCTAAATGAGCGTAGAAGAAACCATAAAAGAAACATAAATTGGTGAAATCGATTACCTAAGTATCGATTCTAAACATACTACTTTCTGGTTTGTGTTTAATAATGTTACACCTGGTAAATTGACACTTAATTTCCCAAGCATAAATTATCATAAATATAGACAATTGAGTTTACCGTTAGCAGTAAAGACGTCGTTGGTGTTGCCACGTATTACATGATGTGATTATTTATAATACACATACATTGTGCGCTTTAAATTAACGACACCTGCTTTGTTATAATCATAGCACAGTGATGGATAGGCCAAGCTATAGTTGAGCTCTTTATTCAAAAATAAACTTATATCCTTACTAATATTATAAACGCGAAAAATTGTACGTATGGATGGATGTATGAATGTATGGATGTTTGTTACTCTTTCACGCAAAAACGGCTGAACGGATTTGGATGAGATTTGGCACACAGATAGACTATGCCCTGGATTAACAAATAAGATACTTTTTGTCCGGGTACATCAAGTAGTTCCCCCAGGAAGCCGGTGAAACTGCGGGTAATAGTCTAGTTTTATACCTAGTCTGGCCATAAATACTGTTACAATAAAAAATAAGAAAGATAATATTACATTTGAATTTGGAATCTGTCATTTTTATACGATTGTTCATTGAGTTTTCTAATTTTGGCGCCAATACATTGTACAATATTTTGCGATATTAAAATGGAGTGGGGTGATAAAGAGAATCGAATCGCTGTGATTGCATTACACAAAGTTGGTATGGAGCCAAATACAATTTTTAAAACTCTCCATACGCTTGGTATTAGTCAAATGTTTGTGTACCGGGCTACTAATAGGTACAATGAGACCTCCTCTGTTTGTGACAGAAAAAGATCTGGCCGTCCACGTAGTGTTCGTACGAAAAAGGTGGTCAAAGCAGTAAGGGAAAGAATTCGAAGAAATCCTGTCCGAAAGCAAAAGATTTTATCTCGGGAGATGAAGATAGCACCCAGAACCATGTCGCGTATTTTAAAAGATGACTTAGGACTTGCAGCCTATAAGAGACGCACTGGTCATTTTTTAACTGATAATTTAAAAAAGAATAGGGTGTTAATATCGAAACAACTACTGAAGCGGTACGCAAAGGGAGGTCACAGAATGTTTTTGTTTACGGATGAGAAAATCTTTACAATTGAGCAACATTTTAACCAACAAAATGACCGTACTTATGCTCAAAGCTCTAAGGAAGCTTCCCAATTAGTCGACAGAGTGCAACGTGTGCATTATCCGACTTCAGTGATGGTTTGGTGGGGTGTTAGCTATGAAGGAGTGACTGAGCCATATTTTTATGAAAAAGGTATCAAAACATCGGCACAAGTGTATCAAGATACCATTCTTGAGAAGGTAGTTAAGCCCCTTAACAACACCATGTTCAATAACCAAGTATGGTCCTTCCAACAAGACTCGGCGCCGGGTCATAAAGCTCGGTCCACGCAGTCTTGGTTGCAAGTGAACGTTTCGGACTTCATCAGAGCTGAAGACTGGCCGTCGTCTAGTCCTGATCTTAATCCACTGGATTATGATTTATGGTCAGTTTTAGAGAGTACGGCTTGCTCTAAACGCCATGATAATTTGGAGTCCCTAAAACAATCCATACTTTTGGCAGTGAAGAATTTTCCCATGGAAAGAGTGCGTGCTTCTATTGATAACTGGCCTCAACGTTTAAAGGACTGTATTGCAGCCAATGGAGACCACTTCGAATAAGCTTTTTATATTTTAAATTGTTTTATATTTATTTATTTATTTTTCCAACTTATATCTATCATTACAGGGTAACCTATTGCGATAGTGTACATGAATAAATTTATCTTAACTTATTATTAAAAATTAACTATGTAACTTATTACAAACAATGCATTCTTTATGAACTCGCTCAGAGAACAATAGAATAGGTCCGTGTCACTAGCTATGAGGTTGAGAGTACGGAGTGCACGTAAAGTATTATGTATTAAACTAACACACTGTAAAAGTAATAAATATTAATTGCAATAAAAAAATATTTGTTTTTCTTTGTGACAATATTTATGGCAAGACTAGGTATAAATTAAATGCATATATTATGATTTGAATTATGGAATTCGAGTTTTAGTTTTTTTTTATTCTTATATAATATTCTAGTCGGATTTCTAATAAATGATGAAATATCTCTTGTCAATAATAATAAATAATATATAAATATTATTACGTACATAATAATCTTTGTTTATGCCCCGAAATTACTATATTAGTTACCTGCCTATGTAAAAGGTCATGTATTAAAAATGAGAAATCTTGAAGGTACCTGTGAGAAAACTTCTCAACTTTACAAAAAAATATCGCAGCATCGCTTTCACCCATCGCTGGACTAACAACCTAAGAGGCCACCCGATTGTGTTTCTTCATAAATATTTCTCGTAAGATGATTTATATGTCAGGTTGGTCTAATTATTTGGGTCAAGCCTTTACGAGATCAACTTTTTTTAACTCGACGGCTTTCTTATTGTTTGGTACTTTTTGACTTTCATTTTTAAGAAATGGACTTACCGAGTAAGTTTTAGTTCCAGGAAAATCGATTACAAGATGTTGTTAAGTAGGTATAAAGAAATTGTGAGACTGTAGGCTGAATGATTGAAGTAATTTGCATCATGATTTAGGAATAAGTTATTATTGTGTGTTGATTCTGAAAGATTACGGTATTCGTGATAATTAAGGCTTTTATTAAGTAAAAGCATCAGGTTTATAGGCAATATCATCTATCAGTGCTCTGCCAACGTCGCACTGGGAAATTATACTCTTTTTGAATGGCTTTTTTTGTGTATCGCTGTTTGAATGACACTCATCACGTGTAAAATCTGGATATTATGAGGATTGACCTTTAGCACGTGAAAAGTTCTAGACAGATTTTAGCGAAAATAATTAGTTGTAGAAGTAGGTAGATAGGTAGATAGATAGATAGATATATTTTATTGCACACTAAAAGAAATAAAACATCAGTAGGTATTCAGAACATCATTCGTTCTGCCTAGTCTTTTCGCAACTATGTTGGGGTCAGCTTCCTGTCTAACCAGATGCGGCTGAATACCAGTATTTTGCACGGAGCGACTATCATCAGACCTCCGCAACCCAGTTACTGGGCAATATCCTAAGGTTAGACCGATTGTCAGACTTCCGGGCTTCTTACTACCCGGGACCGACTGTTTAACGTGCTCTATTACCACAGAAAATAAAGTCTTTTACAGTAGAAACAGTTATTACCACAGAGCTATTCCGCAATTAGAAGAGCCACTGACCATTGTCACGACCAAACATACCCACCACACGATGATGTACATCTCGAAGCTATTATATTGTGGTTCACGTCTCAATCTAAAGGTTAACCGTGTGTCTGTTACTGTCAGAGATCGCGCCCCGCTGAGTTGCGTATGCGCACCGTAGCCTTACGAGTGATGCGTGCCATGAGCGGTAGCGGGGCAAGCGAAGTGAAAATAATTAGGTTCTGCTTATAAACAAAGCGAGGGGCTCGTGGCTAATTATCAACCGCGCGGGTCATAGATTAGCGAGGTTAAGCTGCACTTGCTGCGGTTAGTCTGTGGATGAGTGACCGTTCGTTACACATCGAGATTTCTCCGTGCCTCGGAGAACATGTTAAAACAGTCGGTCCCGGGTGTCATACGAATACCTATGACAGTCGTTACGGGAAGTCAGGAGCCCGAAAGTCTGACAACCGGTTTAACCTTAGGATATCGGCATTGCCCAGTAACTGGTTTCCAGGGGTCTGATGGCAGTCGCTCCGTGTCAAATACTGCTATCCAGCCGTATCTAGTCAGACTAGAAGCTGATCCCAACATAATTGTGAAAAGCCTAGGCAGGACGCTTATGAACAAGGCAACAAGGGCATAAATAGGGTATTTTCAAGAGGAACGTGTTCCTAAGAAACTTGTAAATTGTAATTGCTTATGCCTTAGTCTCAGGGGCGTAGCTACCGCCGTATCAATGATATGGGCCCCGGGCTACAGGAGCCCCGACGTGTGTAAGCAAAACTTCGAAAAATGCTATCCATAATCACACTCAAGCTCTTAGGCCGTACGCCAAACTCTAAACTCCTAAAAGCTCAACTCAGCGCACCCCAGACACTCCATACAACCGTGGACCATTGTTTTAGGTTTGGTTTTCTCCATGTGGGCTTTGCCGCACTCGGGTAGAAGGTCCCCCCGACAAAATTTGAAACAGGGCCCTCTAGGGCAAGCTACGCCACAGTTTAGTCTGGTCAATCTGACAATAGAAAAACAGAAAGATAGTACCAAAACAAAAAAGTTTCGGATTGATCCAGTCTTATATGTAAAGGTTTTTAACTAGGTTCTAGTCTTTTTGTATAAACTCAGCTCTATTTGAGTCGTTGACGTAGAATAAAAGATCGATAAATAAAAAATGTGATCACGAGCGATCGCTCTCCGCTCATGACTTCGACCACCCCTTATAATTTGTTCTACTAAATTGTCTGTAAAACTCGCGCTTAGAATAATGTTTAATAACCTGCAGCACCACAGTCGGTTCATATGTAATCGTATGCTTGTTACGAAGATTGGACGGTTAGAACAAATAAAATTAATAATTCACTAACTCTTTACTATATTTTTTATGTTTCATAAGGAGAAAGTTTATTTGTTTTAATCACGAAAACTATTTAAATGTTCGGCTGATTGTTTCACGATGAGATCGTCTGTAATTTGATGGTGAGTTGAGGTCAAATTGATGGTTAATTATTTTCGGATAGAAACTTATGCTAATGTTATTAATGTATTTTTTTTGGAAATGGTTACAGGTGAATGTATCATGACTCCATGTGGTCCTGTATAACTAGATAGATAGTGTTTAACTGCCTCGTTGGTTTAGTGGTGGCTAGTGCGACTGCTGATCGTGAGGTCCTAGGTTCGATCTCCATCTGCGGTGCATGCTTTTGCGAATCCCGCGACCCTGGCCGTACGGTCAGGAGAAGGAACACCGTTGGTTTTTAGCCGGTAAGAGTCCGGTAGACCCCCTCGTCTTCCCCGGGCGAGGGACATCCATGAGAATTTTCCAACGAGAAAAAAAAAAAAAAAAAAAGGTTCGATCTCCAGGTCGGGCAGTGTTATTCAGTTTTTCCGTGTGGAATTCTTCTGTATCAGGTCGGAGTTTGGATTTGTGCCCGGTTGATGGCAATAGGCTCGCCGCCTATTTCATGGGACTTAAACATAACGGCAAAATGAGGGTGTTACTATACACCTCTGCTCTACCCTGCGGGGAATACAGGCGGGATGTTATTTTATGTTATTTATAGCGTTTTGTGTATTTGAATATTTAAATTACTGTTCAAGCTTGCTAAGAATAGGCAATGTACCACACTTCATACCTCGCGTACCATACAATACTTTATTGCAAAAAGTCGTCAGCCCTGACTCTAGACAGCTGATGTTTCCATTTAAAGAAAACTATAAGCATATTCGAAATTACGTGAAAGTAATTATCGTCTTTATATCAAGAATATTTTAGACGAGCTTGTGGCTTACCAACCGCGCTGGTTATACAATTTGAGAGGTTAAGCTGCACTTGCCGCGGTCGGTCCGTGTATGGGTGACCGTTCGTTACACATTGAAACCCCTCCATGCCTCGGAGAGCACGTTAAACAGTCGGTCCCGGGTGTAATAAGAATGCCTATGACAATCGTTACAGGAAGTCAGAAGCCCGAAAGCCTGACAACCGGTCTAACCTTAGGATATCGGCATTGCCCTGTAACTGGGTTGCGGAGATCTGATGGCAGTCGCTCCGTGTAAAATACTAGTATTCAGCCGCATCTGTTTAGAGTGGAAGCTGACCCCAACATAGTTGGGAAAAGGCTAGGCAGAACGATATCAGTAATATTATAGAGTGTTTGATATTTCGAAGGAAAATAGATTTTAACAACAACTGGGATGCCGATGATCTAAGGTTGCATCAAAAACAGGAGCAGTATACAGCAGTGATAGCCTAGTGGTGCGACCGTGGGACTGCCAAATCATAGGTCTCGAGTTCGAACCCAAGGCCACGCTGACTACCTCGCTCTGTAGGGCTGGCCTAAAGTATTACTTTGACTGATTTTAAGGGTCTCTGATTCGTGATGTTTTTTTTTTGTATTAATATAATATTCATAGCAGTGATAGCCTAGTTGTGTGACCGTCGGATTGCCAAGTCTAATAAGTCACAAGTTTGAACCCAAGGCCAACCTCTGACTTTTCGGATTCATGTGTGTATTGTATAATTATCACCTGCTTAAAAACGGTGAAGTAAAACATCGTGAGGAAACCGGCATGCCTGAGAGATATTTCTCGACGGCATGCGAAGCCAAGTCAGAGGCCTATGGGCGGCATAAACTTTGACACCAGGTTAGTCACTAACCACACGAAAAGAAGATCAAAAACAGCGCTTGTCTAGCATTTTTTAACACCTTGGAACCACTAAGAATACAGGTTGTAAGCAAAATCATGTAATTCCTTCAAACTTCGTGATGTACTGCTGACATAGATTAACCCTATACATTTGGATTCAATAAAAAAAATATTACAAGAAGTAAACACGTGAGCATTTTAGCGACCCTAGCGAATTGCACGGCTAACGCTCGCCACGCGGTCGTTTAACTCGGGGCGCTAAAATGCCTCACGTTAAGAACATAACATGTTTAATTCTTGTATTTTTTTTATTGAATCCCAAAGTATCTCGTGCAGGGTTAATCTATGTCAGCAGTAAATCACGAGGTTTGAAGGCATTACATGATTTCGTTTACACCCTGTATATTTTGAAATACCCTCGATTACAATTCGCAACAGAGACCTAAAATCAAAGATGCATTGGCCCATTACAAAATAACTTCTAAACAATTTGATGCAACCACATAGAGACACGTCATTCGCGATGATCGTTGGCTATTTACGCGTTGACGTGACGCCATTGTGGGAGAGACAGGACCGTAATCGTATAGGTAATCGTATCACTAGCATTTTCCTAACTAGATTGGATCAGGGTGTCGGCTTCATGTGAGAGAATGACAAGATATTAATGTAAGTTCAAAAATGCTTAGTAGTAGAACATTTTAAGAACATAAAATGGACAGAAAGCTTTTGACAGTCACAATCCTTACATCTTTAATACCATCGATAACACGTTTGGTGCAGTGACTGAGCGATTTTGGTATTGTTTTGGCAAACGGTTGATCTGTTTACAAGAGGCTTTGTAATACTACTGTCTCACTATGGATTCTCTTGGGCCGTATTCATTATGAGACATCAAAACGTAACGCTCAAATAACACGGCTGGAATATGCAATCGGAAAAAAATAGGGTATCAATAGCAGCAATGAATGGCGTTATTGTTATGTAGACCTATCAATGTCAAATATTCAACCAAAATCTCAATGTCTGATTGTTCATGATATGTTATAAAACTAATTAATTTATTATTTGCCTAATATTGTAATTCAAATTTGTCCTTTCAGCTCCTGATGCTGACAGTACGAAACAAAGTTTTAATAGATCTACATTCGCAGTGGCGCCAATTGGTGTCGATTTTAAAACTACTCAAAAAATGCACCCATTTTAAATGTACTGAATTTGGCATATTATTATCAAATGGTCTTTAGTATCGTCACCATGGACTGTAAAAATATAATAGGAACGCAATCGCGTTTTTCTTAAATTAAATTATTATTAGTTGATGTTGCGTAATTCACCTTCTTCTTTTTCTTCTTCCTACCCTCATCCCACACTAGGTGGGGTCGGCACAACATGTATTTAATAAATCCATATTGTTAGAGGTTTTGGCTTATTGTTTTATGACCGGCCGCCTGCCTGACATCAACCCTCCTTGGGAATACTCGTTGCGCTTTCGCGCGGGTGACCCATTGTGCTTATGTTGTGCTGATGTTATGCACTGGGTCCCAAAATGATATATATGCTTGTCAATTTTATTGCCGACAACTAAACAGACTATGTAGTTCTTGGTGGAGTATACTTGAAGTTCCTCGACCCACTCATTCAGTTTTGCTAGGGACTTTGGTTCTGACACATCGTAAGCTATTAGCACCGTAAGCTTCTCTGCAACAACTTGATGTCAATGTTCTGTATCGCTCCTGTCCCGCTGTATCCCAAATACCAAGCTTGACTTTAACACCATCCACGTCCATGACTTTACATTTCTAGTCAACTCCGATTGTAGCTGGGATTGATGAAATGTAGTATCCCGTTGTGAACGCTAGGATTATACCGGATTTACCCACACCGCACTCACACTTCACAATTTTTCAATATAAAAAAATACGTGAAAAATAAATTTTATAAAATATGACATTCATAAAATATAAAAAATATAAAAATATTACATGTTGCGTAATTCACCTATCGCAGAAAATTATTATTGGTTATTGGAACAACCAGCACAAACTCCAACACACGAGCCTTTAACATCAAGCGTAACATAATCAACGCCTCAAAATATTCTTCACCACCTACAGCATAACACTGTCCAGCTTGACAAGCGGAGACAAATCTAGAAAATAGCTCGTCGTGTGTGCGATACGGAATTATTGTCAGCCGCGCATAATGGATGTGACGCTTTCTCATAGCCGTACAATATGCCGGCGTACACTGCAGTGCGGATAAAGGTAACAGCATAGAAATAATTTAAAGTGATTTATGTGGCTGATATTTTAAAATAATGCTGCTGTAATTTTCTAATAACTTCCTAAGTCTCTAAGCATTCTGACTCCACTTTTTGACGAACAAAAAAGTCTTCACACACTGGCTGATGCATGCGTGCCGTCAGTTGGGACAGGTCAACTCGAACCTGCTATGGCACTTTCCTCAAAAGGCTATTCCAGATTTTGTCCTACATTGTTACATTCGCATAGTTTTTATACCACAATGTCTGGTCTTAAAAAAGACCTTGATCTCTGAGTTTGTTTCGGCTTTCCTTCTTAGAACTAGTCAAATAGGAAATGCCACCGCCATCTAGCCTGAAAAACACATTACATTTACTAGTAAAAGTGATTTAATTACAGAAATAAAAATCATTTATCAAATCATTCTTGAGTGGTAAACTATGGTGAGTTTTTTGTTGTTCTTTTGAAGGCTACAGAAATGATTAGAGATGTCGCAACATACACAAAATTTTCACTGGAAATTCACTTCCAAGGTGTGGTGGAAGACCTAAAAATCGGATGACAAAAGTTATCCATGTGGAAGGAAAAAAAAATTTTTTGGTGGTTGTTATACATACAGAATGGTCTTAATTAATACCTGGACTAAACAGTGTTTAGTACATACAAGTTTTCAGCGAATCTCTGAAGCCAACCAGCAACAAAATCACTAAGTTAATATAAATTGAGATAAGTATCCACTATCTACAATAATCTAAAACGTGTCAGAGCGTATCTTCTCACGAAGCTCGTAAATCTGCATAAGGATTTAATTAAGTCTATTACAAATACTAACGGTCTATGAAACTGACATAATTTACTGCGTGCAGTCATTACAATCTGCTAATAAGCACTTCAGTAACACGTTGTTCGTGACAATCTGTCGTCGTGGATTGTGAGCTGCTGATTCACCTCTTGGCATCATTAATAGCTTAACGCAGTAAACTGCAAGAAAAAATCCTAAAAAAAAGACGGCTTCCTAGGCTGATGATGACCACAAGACCACCCACCCTTCTGAATTAGATAAATACCAAGCTAAAATATTTTTTTCTTTTGGACTACTTGTAGATGGTTCTTGCGGACCATTTCTACGTAACCGGGCAGTTATTGGCGAGACTTGAAGGGTCTCCAGCCAATGGGGACGATTAAAATACTTAACTTAAGCTAACTACTACTCTAACATCATGACTAACAACAACAGCACTAATGGCGGCCCTTAACGGGAGTCGGACCTTGGCTTAGTGCGTTGCTAGCGGGAGCACTGGGAGGGAGACAGCTTGATGTGGGATGAATTAAGGGTGTGACTGCGGAGTCTGAAGAGACGACCGGCTCCGCGGCAGCCGGTGAGCACGGTGGCTCATGAAAATACCTAAAAAATATATTATTCTCATTTTATACTCTTTTGTTGTACGCTGTACACTTTTCTATGCACTCATGTGTACTGACGTAACTGAACGTCACGTGCGAACCAATCACAGGCATTATTGGTCCGTGACGTCATCAATGGCCATTTTGTTCAACTTAGCTCTGATTTGTCAAACGATTGAAACTCGTAGCATGGGAAATGTTCTCTGAAACTATTGGCATATTATGATAAATGAGGAGATTGTCATTTCTCGTTGAGATTGAAATAATGGTCACACTTCGAAGAGCCAGTGTGATTGGTACCTACAATTGAGTATGAAGCAAATCATTGAATAAATCAACTCAACCTACTGCAGTTTCACAATCGGGTGCTGAACATTGATCTCTGCTGAACATTTGGCCATCCGTGTTAATATAAATACCTAACTTACATCATTTCAATAGTGTTTTCAGACCTGAGTAAAATGCCTGTGAAAGTTCTACACTAATTAGTTAAAACAAGGATGGCTATTCATCCTCTGCCTCGTTGGTCTAGTAGCGGCAAGCGCGACTGCTGATCGTGAGGTCCTGGGTTTGATTCCCAGGTCGGGCAAAGTGACATCGGGTTTTTGATGAATTACTCAGTAGCAGCTCGGAGCTTTGATTTGTGCCGGGTTGAAGGCAATAGGCTCGCCACCTATTACCTATATGGGACTTTAACATAACAGCGACATGAGGGTGTGATGTTATGTTTATGTTATGCTATTCATCCAGATCCGACATACAGTAACTTGGATTAACGAGCTAGTTGAATATTCGCACCATTCACGTCGCACGATCGCAGGACTGCTCGCCATTTAGGACGGACTACGCCGATCAATATACAAGGTTAGTCGGAAAGGGGGTACTAAGCCGAAAAGGTGTTAAAGTACCCATAATAAGGGATAACTTTCGTCCTACAACTTTCCCCAAAACTCGATAGTTTAAGAGAAATAGCTTTTCAAAGATTTCGTAAAAAATATGCTAAAATCTATCTCGACGGTCCCTACGTATACTATCGAAACTACAAAATCTCAGTTTTTATTTTATCTGCTTAAAATGTGTGAAATTATGTTATCTTAAAGGTTATAAAATAATAAACTTTTATGGGACCAAATGGCAACTATTCCGCATCAAACTAAAGAAGAATCACGTAAATCGGATCATAAATCTCAGCGTAATCGGTAGGTATACATACATAATAAAATAAAAACTGAGATTTTGTAGTTTCGATAGTATACGTAGGGACCGTCGATCTGCCCATAGCTATGATCAGCTGTTTTTACAATTTAGGTCATATTTGGGGTCACGGATTAGAAAATCAATTATCTGAATTCATAACTAAAGCAGGTTTTTTTTTGAAAAAACTTAAATAATAATCTTTTTGCATGAAAATAAAAATTATGGAATTTTGAAATTTTAACACTTTCTTTAAAATAGTCATCAGTGATACTTCACGTGGCCCGCGGCTTAGCGGCCTTTTCCGACTAACCTTGAATTACGATTAACAATCTGTTTGCCAAACTCGCTGATTATGGGAATATTGCTGTTATGACTGTTCATTGCGGCAGTCTAAAGGAGGCTTAGACTTTTACGTGCAGCCACGTGATTCTTTAAGCAAACCACGGCCAGCTCGTTGCTGCTGCAGCGGCGAATATTGGTTTGGTATGAATCACTAAACTGCACGAAGCTGGCACACAGTTTGGCAATGTTTTGCCATTATTCTATACATTTTGAGCTTGATTGGTCTTGGTTGTGCGCCTTTTCACGAGGTATCTCGTTACGGTCTCGTGGTGGATCAGCGGACTCGCCTACAAGCGCAGCAACGTGTTTCTAGTTCCTACTATACCTACTTCTTCTTCTTTAGCGTGTCGATGGCAATCTAAATTGAGTCGGCCCAGAACTTTTCTACGAGTTTAGCGTTATCAGTAGCGTCCATAGTTAGGGCACGCAGGGCATGATGTCAGGTGTCCCATCGGTTGTGGAACAGTTCCATATTTACACTCCGGGCTGGAATCGTCTATGAATCTCCACCTGAGCAGGTTTTCCTTGCATCGACCAACCTGGGTCCGGAGTCTGGTTATACAGGGTATAAACGAAATCATGTAATTCCTCCAAACATTGTGATGTACCTACTGCTGACATAGATTAACCCTGAAAGGGAGACAATTTTGGATTGAATAAAAAAAAAAACAAAAAGTTAACATGTGTTCTTAATGTGTGACATTTTAGCACCCCAAGCGAATTGCGCGGTATCGCTCGCCGCGCGGTCATTTAACCCGGGGCGCTAAAATGCCTTAAGTTAAGAACACATGTTTACATTTTGTATTTTTTTTATTGAATCCACAAGTGTCCCTTTCAGGGTTAATCTATGTCAGCAGTACATCACGAGGTTTAAAGGAATTACATGATTTCGTTTACACCCTGTATGTGGAACTATATCTACTCATAGCTAATATTTAAAGTTGTAGCAACATCAAAACAACGACAAAAACGAATCGTTGATGAATAATATTATGACTGCCCACTTTACCTAGGTCCGATAGCTCGACTAGGTACGAGTTTGTATAACACCCAGCTTGATTATTCCACACGAGATTAATACAGCAATATCCATTGTAAATAAAAGCATTCATGTGTAAATACTGTCTGAATGATTGTGCATATTATTATCTGCGTTAGGCATCAAAGAACGAGTATCGGCAAGGCGTTCTGTCAAATAGACTAAGATCGAGTGCCCACTTCGATATTTTAATAAGAATAAGATATAGGAGCGTGTGACTAAACGAGATACATAGTTGCTTGCTACGGCTGTGTAATCTTCTGCTGATAAATTAGTATAGGAATCTCTTATTGCCTATTGCTTATGCTGAATATTATTTGAACTATTATTTTATGCTGTGGTATCATATGAGTGGATATACAAGGTTAGTCGGAAAGGGGGTACTAAGCCGAAAGGGTGTTAAAGTACCCATAATATTGAAATTTTGAAATTTTAACACTAGCTTTAAAATAATCATCAGTGATACTACCTACCATAAATATTACTATACTCTTTGAGTGATACTTTAAGTGGCCCGCGGCTTAGTACTCCCTTTCCGACTAACCTTGTATACAGTGGCGTAGCGTGCCTCAGCGGGGCCCCGTATAAAAAATTGTTTGGGGGCCCTAAGGAAGGGTAAAGCGTTCTCACAAAAGAAAAAAAAATGTTTGCATAAAATTAAAAGAAATATTTTTATTCATCATAATTATCTATCTGTCACTTTTTCCAAAATTTTTACAAACAATTCGAATTAAATATACACTCTCCTTGCCTTCTTTTCGGCAAACTGATTTATTAAATCATTTATAGCTGATGATGACTTTAGTTTTACTAAAGTTTCTGCCTCTATGGACAATAGTGACAGATCTGACAGTTTTTATTAATTTTTGCTTACGCACGTTGGGGGCCCCCGTGGCCCCCGTATAATTGATACGGCAAATACGGCGGTAGCTACGCCCCTGCTTGTATATACAGCTCATTACTGTCCCACAGCTGGTTGATGATTGTCTCCTAAACACGGGCAATTTCATAAAGTACTTAGGTACCTACTTGTTTTGTTGGCATGAGTGTTTGCATCTCCTTTTCGTCTGGTTGGTGACTAAACTGGTGTCAGAGTTTATATGCCGCCCATGGGCCTCTGACTTGGCTTCACATGCCGTCGAGAAATATCTCTCAGGCATTCGGGGTTTCCCCACGATGTTTTCCTTCACCATTTTTAAGCAAGTGATAATTCGGTATACAATACGCACATAAATCCGAAAAGTCAGGTGCGTGCCTTGGGTTCGAACTCGAGTTCTATGACTTGGCAATCCGACGGCCACACCATTAGGCTATCCCTGCTAGGTACCTATATAGTGTACCTATAAGTATTTCCATAATCACCACACTTGGAAAACCAGCTAGTGATCGTAGGGTGTTGATATAATCCCTTGGTCCTGGAGAGCTAGCTACCCATTCTTTGTAGAGAAGGCTGTCGCAGTTACGTGTAAAATATTGATATTCAAACTAAACTATTTTTGAACCTGGCAATAAGTGATAAGCAGAAATTTTCCCTGTGAAGAGGAAAACCTGGGTTTTCTACACAGAATACCTACTTATTAGCAACACAGACCCCGGTAAGTCGTCGAAAAATTAAATTTTGTTAGGAAGAGAAAGAAAATTTAAGACATTCAGGAATCCAGATCATATTAACTTAACTCACTATAATAGAAAATATATGTAGGTACTTTAATTGCGAAAAAACATTTTTTTGATAACGTTTACCATGAAACTATTTTTAAAACTCACTATTATTTGAAGATAGAACTTTTATTTTGCGTAGAATCTACCAATTTTCAATTTTCAAAATTATATTCTGCGCCATCTATGAGACATTTTAAGAACTAACACTACAATGAGTTACTTGGTTCACTAACATTCACTTCGTCACGTTATTTTAAAATAATACACTAGATGGCGTTGTGTTAAGTTATCGAATGCGGGAACGTAGTACAACATAATAGTTCTACATTTAATTCATAGATGGCGCAAAGCCAAAGTTTATCACTTTCGATAAAAGATGGCACTACAGATAAAGTATCATCATTTAATTGTTTTTAATTAGGTAAGTACTTTTTGTTTAAGGATTATTATGCCTGTTTGTTTTTATAGAAGTAAGTACTGTACAACCGTTTGTAATAAACTCGAAAAAATATAAATCATACAATTATGGATGCAAACATAAAAATCAATTGGATGGTAAGGAATTCATTATTTTTTTCCTAAAATATAGATACCTCTAGGATTATACTTATACTCGTGAAACCATAATGTAACACACGTCGTCTTTATTCTAGGAAGGCTAATACGTTGATACCTAGATTGATAAGTGGCTAAGGAGACCGTCAAACATTGGAAGGTACCTATTTCAATCAAATCACATGGTGTTTCAATCAAAGGCATTCCGGCGACTGTCGGTTTCATTTCCAGCGATCCGTGAACATCTTAACGTTTATAAACCAATCACATACGTATGACACACCATACAACTATATATATATAATAACTGTAGGTACCTATTGATTAAATTCCTACGTATACCTAAAGGTTTCCTTCAATTCGTCTGAGGGTTTCCGAAACTTAATTTTTGATTTGCTTACGTCCTATTAAGCCTGATTTTCGTACCATTTTTAGGGATAGGTACGTAGGTAGGTACCTACCTAAAAATAAAAAAAATAACGGAACCCTTATAGGACCACTTTGTTGTCTGTCTGTCTGTCCGTCAAAACCCTTGTTCTCAGAAACGGCTAAAGATACCGAGTTGAAATTAATTCCAAATAGGTACCTAGGTACTTACGTCTTAGGCCTCATAGTCCTGTAAAACATTAAAGGTTTTTATATAGGTACCTAATAGGTTGACAAACAGGCTGACGGCCCACCTGAGAGAACGTAGGTAGGTACCGCCGCCTATACATATACACCTACAACACCAAGATGATTGCTGATGCGTTGCCAACCTTAGAGAAAAGTTGAAGTTTCATGTTTATGTAATTTCATCGGCACCCATACCCTTCAAACAGCAACGCTGTTTGGTAGGTAGCAGAAATCATGAAGATATAGGTAAAAACGGAGAGCACACTACGAACACCTACCGAAAGTTAAAATATTTGGCCTTGAATATTTACTTTGTAATTCTGTTTCTTTCTAAACAGCTTACTTAGAAAAAGATAGAATATCTATTTAGCTTGGCAATCTATCACAGAATTTCAATGCTTATTAATCTATATCTATACTTCTATATCTATACTATCTATATCTATACTAATATTATAAAGAGGAAAGATTTGTATATTTGTATTTTTAGATTTTTGTATGTAACGAATAAACTTAAAAACTACTGGACCGATTTCAAAAATTCTTTTGCCGTTAGAAAGCTACATTATCACTGAGTAACATAGGCTACGGGCGGAGCCGTGAGGACACAGCTAGTAGGTAGGTAAGTAATATTAATTCAAGGCAAAAAAACTACGTTAAAAAAAACCGACTTCAATAACTAAAAAGTATAAAATAACTTAATAAAGATTTAATTTAATACACTCCTATGCAAACCTAATACCTTTACCATAATATAATATTAACAGTTTCAGAAGTCGGTGCTAATCCACGCTGCACCAAATTGAAGGCACCGACTTCTGAAACTTTTAATTAATTTTATATTATGGTAAAGGTATTAGGTTTGCATAAGAGGTGTATTAAATTAAATCTTTAAGTTATTTTTTACTTTTTAGTTTTTGAAGTCGGTTTTTTTAAACGTAGTTTTTTATGTTTTATATTTTAGTGTCTGTAATAGGTTGTTCTGTAAACTACTGTAGGATTTTTCTAGATTACATCAGGTAGAATAATTACATCGTCCACGTAAACAAAAATGTTCATAAAATGAAAACTACTGGGCCAAACTATGTTAAATTTTTATGGGACCAAATGGCACCTATTCCGCATCAAACTAAAGAAGGAACTAAAGAATCACGTACATCGGATCATAAATGTCAGCGTAATCGGTGTATGTACATACATAAAAAAAATACCAATCGAATATGGAACCTCCTCCTTTTTGGAGTCGGTTAAAAATGTTTCAATTTTCAGTAAGTAGGTAGATGTTCATAGTGTGATCTCCATCTTTACCTATATTATGTTTATGGCAGAAATACCTAGTATGGAAGTACCTCTCGGAGCAAACTCTCTCAAAAGGAGTTCTACTACCATTAATTATTGTGAGTACGTCAGAAGTGTAAATGCAGCTAGCCGTTAACTAGATTTCCCTTCCTTCGTTCTTTTAATTCTCCCCAAGAAGGAAAGTTCTTTAACAAGTTCGTAGACAATGTGATATCATACAAATTCCTTCCCTGAGGGCGACTATTTATACATTACATCACGCCTGTAATTCCCGAAGGGATGGGCAGAGGTGTATTGTAGCACCCTCATTTCGCCGTTATGTTTAAGTCCGATGTAATAGGGGGCGAGCCTGCTGCCATCAACCGGGCACAAATCCAAACTTCAGGCTGCTTCTGAGGAATTCTACACGGAAAAACCCAATAACACTTTGCCCGACCTGGGGATCGAACCCAGGACCTCACGATCAGCAGTCGCGATTGCCACCACTAGACCAACGAGGCAAACTAGTCTGCTGTTAACTGTTTTTCGATGCATTTGCCAAGCCCTTTCATTATAAAGGTACCTACCTATATCGGAGATAGGAGGGGCTCGTGGCCAAATAACAGCCGTGCGGATCATACGATTTGCGAGGTTAAGCTGTGCTCGCCGCGGTCAGTTTGTGACCGTTCGTTACACATCGAGACCCCGGACACGTTAAATCGTCAGTCCCGGGTGTCATACAAATACCTATAACAGTCGTTACGAGAAGTCAGAAGCTCAAAAGTCTGACAATCAGTCTAACCTTAGGATATCGGCATTGCCCTGTAACTGAGTTGCGAAGGTCTGGTGGCAGTCGCTCCGTGTAAAATACCTACCTACTGGTATTCAGCCGCATCTGGTTAGACTGGAAGCTGACCTCAAAAATAGTTGAGGAAAGGCTAGGCAGAACATAATCAAAGACCATGCCGTTATATTACAGCTATACAGCTGTCAATTCGCCACTTTAAATAATTCGCACCTTTACAATTATAGAGACCTATTTCAAAATTTTAACGGTCTTATTCATAAAAAGTTATAAAACATCTAAAACCTTGCTAAAGTCTGATTGTCAAAAAGTGTTATTCATAAACGCATTTTAGCACTTAAACGTTCTATAAACCTACTATAAAGTTATGAAAGCCAGAAGCCTAATTTAACAGTGCTTTAAGGAAAAAATTGCCGATTTTCTACAGCAGCTGATTAATAAGAAAATGACATTTGACTTACAAATGCCAACAAATGTCAGTTTCGTAAACAATCGGAGTTCGAGGAGCTGCACTTGTATTTAATTTATTTTGCACTTCTGTTTAGCCAATTTAGTTTATTATACAATGCAAACTTTGCAAAGCTTGGACACTATTGAAAGAATTGTACGTCTTGAAAACCGTCCGCTTCGAAGAAAGGTATACAGAAAGAAGAAATCCATTTTCTTTGGATGACGAAGACCGACATGCAAACTAGAGAATGTGAAAACAACCATAGTGGCTCAAGCAATACTTTACAACATTGCAGTTGACCATGGAGACATGCAGTTAGAGGGTAGCAATATCGACGAATATCATACAAGTGAAGTAACCCAAGAAGTTGCAAGGGGAAATTCAAATGCTAATGCTATTTTACAAACTTTTATAAGGGGACATTTTAGCGAGTAGTTCATTAATAAAAAGCTTGTATAAAAATATCAGTTTAATTTATTTTTATAATAGTCTAATTTGGCTTTTAGAACTTGTTCTTCCAGAGCAAAATTTCTTAAGTTTTATTTTTGTTTTACATCTGTGCCTCATGTACTTAATTCTTTTCTGCAGGCCGTTTCAGTTTTTTTAATTACACATAATATGTAGTCAAAAGTTTTCGCGCGCTTGACAAATTGAAGACTTGATTGACAAATTTTAATAACAATGACGTCTCCGCGTCATATGTGTCAAAACTGTAGACAATAAAACAGTTTACAGTACGTAATAATGTCTATGGTCACAATTATTCTGTGCGTAGACAGACATTCTCGTTTGACGATTCGATGTGTCGGTCAATTTGTTGGATTACTTCATTAGAACGGCAACATTTTGATTTATATATGAATTTTAACGACATATTAGTTATAGAAGGTTTATGGAACGTTTATGAATACACAATTTTATCTAAGGTTTTATAAGCTTATCGAGCATTTTAACTAATGAATGTCTTAAACATTCTTGACGTTTTTATGAATAAGACCGTAAGCTTTTAAGTTTGACTCCTACAATGACGTTGAATGACCATCTTCACCGACTCTTATTAAAAGAGATGATAAAAAATTAAAATCATAATGAATTTTATGTACCTAAGTACAACCGAGTAATCTCTCTTTTCTACAAAATTCATAAAAATACGAACCTTTATTCGACGTTTTCCAAAGACTATATTTTTTTAGATAGGTCTCTATAGTTCTAAAGGTGCGAATTGTAGCATCGCTATTTACGATATATTAAGAAGCAAAATTAAATGTCCGTTAAGCCTGGATACATGTGTTGAAATATTATTATGAAGATGATTTACACCCTGTAACAAAATGGTTTTAGTTATCTATCTCTTTACTAATTAATACCTACTATACTATTTGCGGTGTACCATGGTGCGGGTGACATTAGACGAACTTTACAATCATGACTCATACAACACTGCATTATTATGGAAGAGTGTTATATGTATGTGCCCGATTATCTTTAATAAAATAAACGATGGAATAAAAAACGAGTCCATTCCACTGTTTAAAAAGAAATTGTCAGTCTTATTAATTAATAAATGTTATTACTCCATTTGTGAATTTCTAAATGATAAAACTTTATAGTTACTTAAATAATCCTGACATCTTTAATTCTTTATTTTATTTTATTGAATATATTGTAAGAATTTTTCATATTGACAGTATTTTAGTTTATTAAGCACTTGTACTAAATGTTTGCATCCCTAATTTAAGGCAGAATGTATAAGGACCTCTAATTTATAAAACATCTGCATTTTTTGTACCTACTTTCTATGCAAATAAATTATTATTCTATTCTATGATTTAATATTTCAGTTGTAACCTATAAATATCAGTCGTAAAATACGGAATCAGTAATAACTATTTGGGAAAGGAAAGTAGGCGGTGACGCCTGGTCCCGTGTTCTGTTCTTTGATTACCTACGCTGTGAGGCGGCTGGGTTAGTGAAACTTCAGGTTGCATAATAATTGGGTGTATTTTGGTCGCTGTCGTACATAAAAACAATCACTGGTGTATAGTAAGACAATAATAGCGACATAAGTAACTTAGAACGCAACAAAATATTTAATTAACATATAATATCTCGCACCCTTGTAGAAGTTCTGAGCGGCGGGGAATAAAGTCACTAACAGAGAGTCAGTGTAGCCAACTCTCGAACATTTATATAATTTAAAAGTGCGTTCATAAACGCTATAACTGTATTAAATTAAATAATGCCAAAATGTTATTGTTAACAAATAAAATCAAATACTGACAGCTGTCACCCGCACCATGCTACACCACAAATAGCAGATTTTTTTGCTGACCAAACATTATCGCGAGTACATAATTTAATTATTTCTCATTTCTTTTTATTAGAAATTTTGCTTCAAAAATAGCTACCTATGACGGCGTAGCTAACTGCGAAAATACAGTCAATATTTCGCCTCTTGAATCGGACAGAAATTATTCTTTATGCAAAAGTTTTTGTTTTTTCTTTTCGTGAACATTAAGTAGGTTTTGGAGTATTCTTCAAGCATTCGAGTGGGCTCCGCAACGAAATGAGCAGACCACTTAGACGTTGTAACAAACCACTTCAAAGTATGCTGAATAATTTTATTCACTCACATTTTTGTGAACAAGAAAATGTTCTTTCAAAATGACGAATGAAAAATTGCAGGACAATAGCCTGAAAGCTGTTTTTTACCTACATACTTAGGTAGTGTCAAGATAATTTATATTAAATAAAAATAAATTATAAAAAAATGTCCGAGCAAAACCGCGGGCGACTAACAGTTGTATTGAGTAGGGCAGTGGCCTTAAAAAGTTCAAAAGAGGTCACATTGCAACTGACAGCTCAAAATATTTCACTTGCCACTCGCAACTTATAAAAAAAAATATCAAAATATAAAACTTTCAATTGAAGAACACGAATCGTCATAGAAACAAAAATCACGTTGAGAAAAAACAGACTGTTTGACGTTGACGTCGTGTTGTTTTTTGTCTTAAAAAATAATTGAATATTGCAAAAATAAATGATGTTTTCCGATGATGAAATAAAAGAAGAAATGCCGGAGAGTGGTTTCATGCGGCCAGGCGATGAGATTATAAGGTGCGATCTTCGTTTTTTTTAGGTAAATAGTTGAAACGCGGCCGTGCTGAATTGTTTTAAGTTTGTTTTACATATTTTTGTTTTATTATAATTTGTTGTTGCAGCATACGTGAAGTGTGTCTGAGTGACAAGTTTGACAAAAAGGCTTTAGGACTCAATGGCGAGCCGCTGCTATCAAATTCTAGCAGAAATGACGTACGTATATTTGATCGTTTTATAATAGTAGAGATCAGTTTTACCGTTGAATTGGTGCAGCGAAGACCTCGTCAGTTTAATTTCGTTATAAGACAGGTCAAATGACAGGTGATCTGTCATTTTGAACTGCCAGATTTATAATGTCTGCCAAATTGCGTATCAATTGACGTTATATTTCATATATTTGACGTATAGGCGAAATGGGTAATATAGGTAATCATATTTCCAGTTATTCCAGCCCATGTTTTACAAAAGTCAGGGCCTGGAACCATCATGACGGGCTGTGTCATACTGCAGCCGTGCCGCAACTGTGCGGCTGTCGTGCTGCAACCGAGTGGTTGTTTTTTTCATACAGTTGACGCGACGAAAGAGCAGTGCGACGTCCGTAAGCCTATATATACTCCCGTATACGCCTAGGCTTACGGTGGCATAGGCCGCGCAGGCAGCACAGTTCGGCCCGGTATCCACCAAAGCGGAGAGGAAAGGAGACGAGACGAGATGTGTTTGAATAAACCAATCCGATTTCGTTATTTCCACATCTCTTCTCCGCTTAGCTTGGGTGGAAATGGATCAAGCGGAGAGGAGAGGAGATGTCTCATTTTTCTATAGAATTATGTACGGCGAGCGAGCAAGCGGCGCGGCAGAGCGGAGAAGTGTCTAGTCGGCCGGCCAGGCGGCGCACGACCTCGCGCACCCCGCACCCCATCTATCTATATATCTCTCACAGCTCACATCTCTGCTACACAAAGCTCACATTTCCTCTCCGCTACACTTCTCCTCTCCGCTTTGGTGGAAATAACCTGCCAGCTTCGCAGCACATCTCCTCTCGTCTCCTCTCCTCTCCGCTTTGGTGGATACCGGGCCTCCAGCCACAGTTTACAATCCATACAGTTGGGCAACCCTCGGGCATATCATCTGTACACGGGCGGTGGCATCGCCCGACAGCAAAGGCGGCCTGCGCCCCCGAATCCGATAAGACTGCAAATTCGGAGCGGCGGGGCGTACAGCGTAGCGATCAGGCGTTGTATTGAGCGTGCATACATTTAGCTGCACGCTGTAAACGCTTTTACGAAGACACTCAATACTAGTTTGTATGTTAAGTAAAGCTTGAGAAAACGCCCTGCTGCACGCCATGCCGCTCCAAAGCGGGCTTAGGCTAACTGCCACCGTGCGTGCGCGGTAGGGCCAGCGCAGATTTGGTGAGGCGCAGCGCAGAGCATTTCTCATTGCGAAACCATTATAGACTCTGCTAGCGTTTAAATAATACCTATCGAATATCACCTTTTGTTTCTAGTCGCTTCGATGCTCTCGGAGTCTCGGGGACGAGTAGTTGTGTTAATTGATTTTCGATCTTATTTCAAAGTACACAAAGATGATAATGTTTTGGCAGTGGAAAATGCTCAGCGCTGCGCTTCGCCAAATCTGCGCCGGCCCGTACGGGCGTCGCACTGCACTCTCGTCTAAATTGAAAACGCCTTTACCACCAGCTTGACGTCCTCCGTTCTCTATTCCGCGACGGTTTCTTTCCTGATGGCTTAGAGCAGCAGCAGGCCAAGTTCGCATGGACCGAGGAAGATGGCAACATCGCGTCCCTAGTCTCCGAACCAGGGTTTGGCACCACTGGCCAAACTACCTTTGGCAAGGATCTGGATGCAGCGTTTAAGAGCGAGATGAAGGTAGGCATCAAAAATATTATGTTAGCAAGAGGTGCCGACGACAAGAGTCTGCGGGCATGAAATTAGCGGCGGCCGAGCGATGGCGACAGCGGAGTGACGCGGCGCGGCGGCGACGTAAACAAAAGCGTAGCATTCTGAAGGTGGATTTAGACCATACGAGCGAATGCTAATGAGCATCCCCACTCCATCAAATTCTTTTGGTGTAAACAGAGACAGAGCATTCTTTTGTTGTTCTATCTTGTTTACAGAGATTCTATGGAATGTTCTAAGAATGCTCTAAGAATGCTCGCTCGCTTAATGTAAATAGCGCACGAGCGTGCGAAAAATTACTCGAGAGTGTTATTTCGTGTTCGGACATGCTCGCTCCTCGAAGCGATGTCTTCAAAGCACGTTCTTGTGTTCGCCTGATGTAAACATCTCTAGAGCATGTGCAAGAATTCCAGTTCTCGTTCGTTGTCATTCTTGCTTGTTGGTATTATTTTGGTCTAAATGAGGAAAACGAATTATCGTTTAAACCAAAAAAGCAACAAACAACGACGCTCTGTGCTCTTGTTCTAGCTATAAGCTCTGTTAATTTGGTCTAAAACCCACCTTGAAGTGACGCGCACGAAACGGGCGGGAGCGGCGCGGGGCGGGTCGAGCCGGCGGCCTTTGGCGTGCGCACGAATCGCCCCGCACCGCTCCGCTCTCGCCATCGCTCAGCCGCCGCTATTTCGTATCCGCAGACTTAAAAATCTATACAAATAAAAGGATAACCAAAGTCAATGATTTATTGTTAGTTTTTAAGTATTTTGTTGTATTTCGTATTCAATATAGAACTGATCCTTATACTTATTTCTTTCTAAAGGAAGCAGATACTTCAAGCGCAGTGCTGCAACCTACCAACAGAAATGGGTTCACGTTTAGTAAAAAGACCTTGGGAGACCGTCAGCTCGTATCTTCCACATCTACGGGCAGTTCTGGAACAGGTACCTTATCTGTTCGTCATAATATCAACCATAGATGTGCTAAATTTAATGTCTCCACAAAAAGCGCTAATAAACACTTGAGAAAGAATATTGCCGAAATCAGCACGCTCGCTAGACAAACTTTATTGGTCGCAGTAATTATCTCATATACTTAGTTGCTACTTTCTTCTTGAAATAAACTACGAACGGTCACCCATCTACGGACTGACCGCGGCAAGCGCGATTAACCTCGCAAATTGTATGGTCCTCGCGGTTGGTAATTAACCACGAGCCCCTCCACGATATAATATACCCTAAACACGATTATAATCCTTATCAAACACCCAATACGTTACTGAACCTAGATAGGTACATTGGTTTCATCATCGAAAAATAAGTTGTAACTTTAAAATAATTAAAGGCCCGGAAAGCAAGCGTCAAACGACCTGCAAGGTGGACAAGACGGATCCTCGCTCTAGGTTCCACTACGTCAAGTACGTGAAGAGACACGGGAGAACTGTCAAGCTATGGGAGTGTGGAATCTGTAAGTACTTGGTAATATTTATACAACGTGTTACAAAAATACCCCTAAAGCCGAAAGGGGGTTAAAAGGTCCCTTGTAAAAAGTCTATTGGCAATATTTGAAAGCCGTAGTATGACCCAAAAAAATAGAATTTAGATAAAACATAAAATAATCATCATTGAAACGCAACCCTGAAAACATAAAACTAAAGAGTAGACTACCCAGAAAGTTATTTAAATTCTTACCTAATTTCCTCTGACAGGTAAATAACAACAACCATAAAAGACTACTTAATTATTTACATTTGTCATGGGGAATTATGTAACACGTTTTATAGAAATACTGCAATAGTCTGACCGGCAAGTGAAAAGAACAACTAATATACATTTCTTCCATGATCGCATTATAAAATATCTCGGATGTCTTCAGAAGTAGGTAATTAGAATTGTTTTGATAAAAGTTCGCGTAAAGGAGCCTACTCATACAACGTATCATACCATGACCGTAATAGGTAAGCGTCAGACAAGGCAAAAATCGCTCCGTTCAATACTATGCCTACTGCAACAAATTACCCGCGTTCTATACTTTTCGTCCTATATCTTTTTTATGCACTTGCCCTCCTTTAGATACTAGCAAATCTTGTATCCGACAGGGATAACAACGCGAAGCATACCATTCCGTCACCTTCAAAATATTCTCACCACAAAATTTTTGTGGGTCCGTTACGGAGTTGGTCGGTGACGGAACGGTCTAGTGGGCGTTTTCTCATATAGATTTCTTGTTCTACGTTATCAGGCAGTCGCGAGTTCCAACATCAGTACACCTTGATGCGTCACTTACCAACGCACACAGACGAGAGGAACTTTCACTGTGTTGCCTGTGGGAAGAGTTTCAGACAGCTGTCCACGCTGAGCCAGCACCGCGCCATACATTCTGCTGAGAGGCCCTACGCTTGCGAGGTTAAATTTTAATACAAATTTCAAACTGGAACACCAAGTACTAACGAAAATCCGAATCCATAATATCCTGTGGTCCCCCAGCTAAAACATCCTTATTTTTTTACGTGTCTACAGTTACGATTCAAGGATTGCACCAAATTTTCCTCTAGCAGTACTCTTATAATATTCTACTAAAAAAATCTGTCTTCTTCTCTGGTATCGGCACAAACAATATGAGAATAGCTCAAGCCGTGGTAAAAAGATTAGCCAGTCAGCAAGGTTGGTCGCAAGGATGGTTGACCAGGGTGCTTCAGAATCGTCACTGTGGAAGCTATATTCATGCTTCCCATCTCAATAAAAAAACTGATCTTTCTTCTTGCTAAACCTTAGAAGGACCACAAAATACGCGTATTGCCATTCTTTCTAATTATCCTTATCCATAATACCTGTTCATTACATAGGTTTGCAACAAGACGTTCAACCGTGTGTCAACCTTGATCTCCCATCGCAAGACTCATTCTGATGAGAAGCCATACAAATGTCACATCTGTCCCAAAGGATTCCATCAAAAAGGTTACCTTAATTTGAAGAGTACAGGCAAAAAACTGGAAATGTCACCATTTTTTTATTTTAATCGTTGAATGGGTGGGAACACGTTGCCTATCTATTGTAGTCTTATTTATAATCTTGCGTAATCCCTAAAAATTCCAATTTTTTAAAGTGTGGGACATGAGACATGGAGGACAAACGCAGACTTGCCAATCTTAAATTGCATTTTTCTCTAAAAAGATAAATTTGGACTATTCTGGTATTTTACCTGTACCCTTCATTATCCTTTCCTAACCAATTGTTTTTAATTTAAACCATATATTAATAACCATAGTCCTTTCATGGAAACGAGGGGCTCGTGGCTAAATAACAACCGCGCCGATCGTACGATTTGCGAGGTTAAGCTGCGCTTGCCGCGGTCAGTCCGTGGATGGGTGACCATTTGTTACACATCGAGACCCCTCCGTGCCTCGGAGAGCACGTTAAGCCGTCGGTCCCGGGTGTCATACGAATACCTATGACAGTCGTTACGGGTAGTCAGAAGCCCGAAAGTCTGACAAACAGTTTAACCTTAGGATATCGGCATTGCCCAGTTATTGGGTTGCGGAGGTCTGATGGCAGTCGCTCCGTGTAAAATATACGTGCGTGTGGACTGAGGGACCATACTAGTAATTCGCAAAATAATAATCGTAGGATTTAGGAGTAGACTTAGAACAATTGTAAAACAAATATGGGAATTTGTAAACAAATATATTAAAAACTACAGCCCTTAAAGTACGGTCCCTCAGTTCTCACAGACCATCAGCCAGATCTCGGAAAGTATCTGAAAAATTAAGGTATTGTGACTACAGACATTTAGTAAAGAATTTGTAAAGATATTTACTAAATAACAGACCACAAAGCATCAAAGATAAAAAAATATATAACGACTAAACTGCGGTCCCTCATTCCACACAAGAAAGATAAATATTTTAGTGAATATTACCGAATCAAATAAATAAAATCTTTCTTTTTCTACAAAAAGATCTAGTAAGAGTCTTAACACATTTTGTAAAAAAGAAATGGAAAAAAAATATCGACGCAATTTGAAGATAGCGATTGTTAAAACTGGTCCCTCAATCCTCACCTCCACTGACATTTGTGCATGTACTAGCTGCTAGACGAGAGGAATATCAGGAAGTCTAGTATACTTAACTTTAAGTAAAAAGTTTCTACTAAATAATAGGTATCTAAAATTGTGTACTTCTTACCTCTTAGTTGAGATAATAAGATTTTTTTAATCCTATGAAAATAAATAGAGTAGTGTGACCACACAATGAAACAAAATGTAGTCAGTACTGTCTACATTTAATATAGCATTAGACGAAACGAAAACAAGGTTGTACGGGTATAATTTAATGTTATATTACATGGCGTACATATTTTTAATAAAAAAGTAGATTACAAAATTAACTACTCTTATATACATATAAAACAAAGTCGTGTTAGTTACACCATTTATAACTCAAGAACGGCTGGACCGATATGTATGATTATTGTGTTTTTGGATTTGTCTCCGCCGGGAATAGGATAATAAGTAATTGGAAAAATTCACTGTTCAAGTTCGAATTAAATAAATAAAAGAAAAAACATTTTCCCATACAAAATGTTCGTAGGTTTTGTAACTGTCAAATATTAATAATGTCAGTAATGAAAAAGGATTGACATAGAGTGCGCGCCTTGAAAGAAGGCCCGCGGAAAATTGTGGAACAAAATTTTTTTAATGTAATATGATGCATTTTTTTTTTAAAAACGTTGCCCCACACTATGATTTCTCCTGTGTCGTGGGTGCGTTTACAAACACAAATCTTCACATGCACAAACATCCAGACCCGGAACAACTATCTGTAGGGCATACAAATATTTATTCCGTGTGGGAATCAAACCCACAACCCGTAGCGCAGAAGCCGATCGCTCAGCCACTACACCAAACGTGTCGTCTTGGCATTGACATAGACACTAGCGCCGCGTCAAAGGGACTTCAGTGGTGGCGCGGACTCTAGGTATATATTGGCTGTCAAGTATTTATGAGTGCGATCAGAAAGTTATTTTGTGTAAACTTAGGAAAATATATCAAGCTAACAAAACAATTAAAAAACAAAAAAAAGTCAAATCGATTAGTCTCAGGTAGGGCAGATAGGTAGGGTTGGTCGACGAATTCATCAAAAATTACTCCATTTTCTTATAGCAAATTTTTGGTTTTCGACCTCTGGCCATTATACCACTGTAATAAAACATGTATGGATTTTAAAGGAAGGATTTATAAGAGTCCTACTTGAAAACCTTTCAGGAAAAGCACGCGAATTCTGAAGCGAAAACCATGAAATTACCCGTACAACCTTGTTTTCGTTTCGTCTAATGCTATATTAAATGTAGACAGTGCTGTGCTATAGTACTGTCTACATTTTGTTTCATTCTGTGGTCACACTACTCTATTTATTTTCATAGGATTAAAAAAATCTTATTATCTCAACTAAGAGGTAAGAAATACACAATTTTAGATACCTATTATTTAGTAGAAACTTTTTACTTAAAGTTAAGTACACTAGACTTTCTGATATTCCTCTCGTCTAGCAGCTAGCATGCACATTTATGTCAGTAGAGGTGAGGATTGAGGGACCAGTTTTAACAATCGCTATCTTCAAATTGCGTCGATATTTTTTTTCCATGTCTTTTTTACGAAATGTGTTAAGACTCTTACTAAATCTTTATGTAGAAAAAGAAAGATTTTATTTATTTGATTCGGTAATATTCACTAAAATATTTATCTTTCTTGTGTGGAATGAGGGACCACAGTTTAGTCGTTATATATTTTTTTATCTTTGATGCTTTGTGGTCTGTTATTTAGTAAATATCTTTACAAATTCTTTACTAAATGTCTGTAGTCACAATACCTTAATTTTTCAGATACTTTCCGAGATCTGGCTGATGGTCTGTGAGAACTGAGGGACCGCACTTTAAGGGCTGTAGTTTTTAATATATTTGTTTACAAATTCCCATATTTGTTTTACAATTGTTCTAAGTCTACTACTAAATCCTACGATTATTATTTTGTGAAATACTAGTATGGTCCCTCAGTTCACACGCACGTTAAAATACTGGTATTCAGCCGCATCTGGTTAGACTGGAAGCTGACCCCAAGATAATTGGGAAAAGGCTAAGAGGAAGAAGTCCTTTCATGGAAACATTTAACCGCAAAAATTTCAACAAGATTTGTTGAATCTTTCTCAAATTACTACAACCAGATAAACTCAGCATGTCAGAATGAAGGTGATCATTCTAGAAAACAGTGATCATTATTTTTACGCCGCGTAATCATTAGGGGACAAATGTCTCGCAACTCATGTGGCCACCGATATGCGGCGACAAAGCGCGAAGTTGCTGGACATTGCGCGACATAATCTAGCGGCAAGTCATAGCATTAAAGAGCTGTAGGAACAGATGTCTGGTGACGTCGCTGGTGACATGTCATGGGACATTTTATATCAATGAATTCGCGGTTCTGATTATATCAACCGCCTCTGAGGATAAGATTTTTTGTACATAACATAACATCACGCCAGTATTCCCCGAAGAGTTGGTCAGAGGTGTATAGTAACACCCGCATTTCGCCGTTATATTTAAGTTCCATGTGAAAGGGGGCGAGCCTATTACCATCAACCGGGGACAAATCCAAACTCCGGGCTGCTACTGAGGAATTCATCACGGGAAAACCCAATAACATTTGCCTGACGTAGGGATCGAACCCAGGACCTCACTATCAGCAGTCGCGCTTGCCACCACTAGGCCGACGAGGCAGACTTTGTAATAACATTAAATACTTTTCGCTTTCCCCTCAGGCAATCTCCGCAACCATCTTTTCACACATACCAATGAGCGTCCTTACCGCTGCAAAATTTGTATGAAGGGGTTCAACCAACAGTCCAATTTGGTCTGCCATAAAAACAAGGTACGAAACATAGTAATCTTTTATTAGCAATACATCATCTAAGAATTAAGGAAGGTTTTGCTTTTGAACCGTACTAAATGTTTTACGAAATTTCATCTTAGTACATATTTTGAGTGACCGCTTATTAGTTACAAGCCATATCGGTAACTGCAGGTACAAACAAATAGCGGTCAACTCTTGTCTCTAGCAACTTAGGACAGCTCTCATTTGAATAATCTTCCAAGCGAAGCTACCATACAGCAGAATTCTGCACGTTTGACAATAAAAAAATTAATTAATGTCGACACTTAGACCCATATCAATAAACAGTTCTCATTTGAGATATCTTCCAACACCAGCTACCATAAAATAGAATTCCATACATATGACATTTTTTTTTAAATACCTTTCAGGTCATGTTAAAACTACACTTAAGAGGGATCTCTCAAATGAGAGCAGTTTATCAATATGGGCCTTAGTATTAATTAAAAAGCATCTCTCAGATGAAAAATGTTTATTAAGAGGAAACGCGGGCTGCAAAATATTTATAATTTGAATAGGTGTTTGCGATCTATTTCTGTCCCACACCTCCCGTAAACCTTTCCAACTGAGCGCGAAAGAGACACCTGCATCTCGGACTGATTTCTCCTGTGCAATATTAGCGAAATCGTAGTTTCGTATTTCCCTGTTTCCTTCTTCAACTCTGGACCGATTTTAATATTTTTGTCTGTAATCACTTAAGAAAGTCTTTGGTTATGTCTGTATGTTTTTCTTTTATTTTTTATATTGTCAAATTTGTTTGCCAGATGTTAGAAAACGGTGGTAAAACCGGTCGATTTTTGTAAAATTTAAACGTTTCCAGTTCTTATAATAATTAATTTATTGACAAAAACAAAACATAGGGACATAGTGGTGGTAGATATAATATATCTAATATGCATACATACATATAGACATATTATGTATATCATATGGTAAAAAACAATTGCTCTAGTGACATTATCCAAGGAGGAAACTAAGGAATACGTTTGTATGGACTAAATGCCGACCGCATTTCCTCTTAATACGCTTCTTAGAGGCTCATGTGTGGGGACAACCTTTAATTCCTTTTCGTCACACTCCACCAGTAATCTGTACACGAATAACATTATATCCATCATTCAATTCATGTAGGAAAACCATCAATGGTCACTAAAGTCTAGCTATCCTCAAACGAAGTTTACAGATATCTAAATAAAAAACATTACCATTTGCTAGGCTCATCCAGGCGACAAAAATAACTGTCCTGTGACCAATGTCCGAGGAAGATCAACCTCAACACGTTCAGCTACAGAAACACAACCTGATTCTACAAGGTGAGTAGGAAATAATACGAGAAATATTTTACAAAATTAACTATTATATTTTGCTTGAATCAATCAATTCAGCCCACTATTCGATATGGCCTCTCTCAAATTACGCGATTACAAATGAGTTCATAAAAATCCAAAAAGGTGTTATATAACAAAAAACTTAAACAAAATGGTAAAAGTTACAAGATTTTTTGTGGTTTTCAGCGTAATATAACATTCTCTAACCTCAGTGTGGGTCCACAAACGTAGTTTATTTTATTCTCCAAAAAAATGTATACTTGGTAAAAGGATTCTTACGCGTTTAATGGTTTTGAAAAGGACATAGTAGTAGTTACAAATTGCTACTAAGAAATTATTAAAGAAAGGTCTGACTACGAGAAGTGGGTAAACAGTCGACTGATATTAAAAATATTACTCTTCTAACTAGTTGCACTCTCAGATGTTACTCTAGAAATATGAAAACTTTTAACGAGTTACTTACTGAAATTGTTTATGCAGCATTTAATCTACTTGATAATAACATCTTTGAGTGGAATCTTAGTAGCTTCATGAAATAGTCTAAATTTAATATAAACTCTCCTCATCTGCTAATCATTGCACATTAAATAAATCAATAAAGAAATTGGTCTTTGTGATATTTTTAAATGCTTTGCTTTGGGATTTTTTCGTTTGCGCTTTAATCTCTGTGGTTTTGATGTGATCTTTGCGCTTTTTAACATTTTCGCTCAAAGCCCCTAAAACAAGTAAATATTATTTTTACTTCTTCTGGTTATTAACTTCCGATCCCAATAACCGATTTCAATCCAAGAACTCTGGATTGGTGTTGGTTTTTGGCAGAAATTCAATAGAAGTAATGTCAAAAACCTACATCAATTCAGAGATTTTAGATTTATATTTTCTTTTCAGACCTCAAACGGAACACTGCGAAGTAACTTCATCAGTGGGACCATACTCACTATCAGTAGAAGGCCCGTCATCTTCCACCTGGGTTCCCAAACCTGAGCCATGGGAAATTTCCAAGCCACACCTCGAACTTGGTGACATTTGGAACGATGGTCCATGGGGTTCTGTAGGCAGTGGGGTCATCGTAGACCCCATTAAGACTTATCATATGGGGGTGGCGTTGGCGACTAGACAGACCCCATTTGCGTTGTTGAAGCCTGATAATAGTACTCCTGTGTTGGTGAAGGTTGTTGATACGAAGCTGCCTGGTGGGAAACAAGTAAATACAGTTGATAGTTTATATTTCGTATTTATAGTCTGTTTCTAGGTAATTAGAAGTATTTTAGTTAATTACAAAGTTACAATAACAGGTTTGCTTTTGGGAGTAAAATCAAATTCAAAATTGGGATCCACAAAACTATTTATTTCAGATACTTAATTATTCTCTACATTATAGTGTCTGTCGGACATTGCATAAAATATTCTGTCTGGTATTTCAGATGTTAGTGCCAGCAACGGCTGAAGATTTGAGGGTTGGAGGCAAAATTGTTTTAAAGAATGAAGGGGAAAGCGGTGTTGCACAGGTAAATAAACTTTCTGATAATAATAAAAATATGAAACATGGATTTTTTTAAAAGTGACAAAGAAATTGTGCTGCAAGGATGAGCTGATGCGTCCTCCTTTGTGAGTTAAAAATTAAACATTAATTATGAGCATCAGTCAGTTTTCCAAGGCTGGTGATAATGATGATTTTTAAATGGTTTTTATTAGCTTCACTTCGTATATTTGTTTGTTTCAAATCTTATCAGGTTTTTCAACTACTTCTATTTGACCTTCGTATGAAACTTCGCACAAAGTTTTAAAGCAAGCGACGATTTTTTTTATAGGATTGTCGGCTTTATTTATTAGCAATAAAGGGGGTAAAATTGTGTGAATGATTTTGAGAGTTGATGCTTGGAATTTTTTTTACTTTATTTTATTGTAATATTGCCTTCGCAAACTTCTACAGTCAATCGATGCAATGGCAGGTTATGAACTTTAAACTCCGTTTGCGGATGCTTCAATTCATAGGTAGGTTTGTAATACTTATATTTCTGTGGAGAAATGAGGTATGGTGTCCTAACTAAAAAGGAGGATACTCCAACCAGGCGGGTCTCATTCCTGGCGGTCTACTGCCCAACGGTTGATGTTGGGAAGTTGTATGTATACTATGTGCGTGTCACATCTTCATAGCGCGATGCAGGATTCTGTGATGTCATCTTTGAGAGTTGTGACTATTGTCACTGTAGTCTGCTAGACAATCGTCGTGCTGCGTAGTTTGCACGCGGCGTGATAGATTTCACCACATTTCTAATTTTTTTTTTATATTCTAGAACGGTGACTCAGAACCAAGATTGGAACCGAACGGCGCCGTCCAAATCCGAGTGCCTGTTGTAGCTACAGTAGTTCCCAGGATCAAACCTGGAGGAAGACTGCAGCTTACAGTTGAAGAGCCACATTATGCTTACCACACTGCTTTATCGTCTGACGGTAAGACCTATAATTCATTGTCTTTTCCATCGAAAAATATCAATGGATAACTATTACGGTTTAAAAGCTAGGCTTAGTTATAGGATCCCGTTGGCACCCTTTGTGTACAAAACCCTAAAGAAAGAAAATAAAATGAGGATAAAAATTTTTGTTTTCAGTAGGTGAAGTGAACGTAGAGCCGTGCACGTCGAGAGACGACCCTCGCCCGGGCCCGTCCAGCCGCGTCGAGCCGAGGCGGTTAGATGCCTGCAACGACTTCGAAGACGGACTACGAAGTGGTCAGTATGTGAACAGATCCTAGTATTCTGAAAAATATCTTATTATAAATACGGAAGTAACTCTCGTCTGTCTGTCGTGTCTGTTTGTTCATTCTTTACGACTAAATTACTTAACCGATTTTGATGAAACTTGGTACATGGATAGTCTGGTACTTGGAGTAGGACATAGGGCTACTTTTACGCGATAAACGATATCCACGCGATAAACGACATCCACGTGATAAACGACATCCACGCGATAAACGACATCCACGCAATAAACGACATCCACGCAAAACCACGAGCGACCTCTATAACGAAACGATATATATTCCGACTCCTGTAATAGGTGATCACGTCTGCTAACCCTTTCGGGGATTGTAGTGAGTATATTATATTTCTATTCTAATGTTGGGGCCACATTAGTGGGATTCGACGAATGTTCGCGTTATCGCGACAGTACGCCACGAATGTGTGGCCCCGAGGTAATTATGGTCACTCGTAAAAACATCTATAATACCAATAAATGAGGGCCAAAAAAGCTTAGCACATATAATGAAATCTTTTATCCAAGGGTTTCTGAAATTCTCCAAACAAAGGCACCCGTCGAGCAAACAGGAAGGACATTACGATATAATTTCTTTTATTGATTATTTATTTTAAAAAAACGTTAGTGTGTAAAACGTATCGTGGGTGCGTTTATAGACACATCGTCACGTGCACAGATGCCCAAACCCAGAACAACTATCTGTAGGCCATACAAATATTTGTTCCATGCGTGAATCCAAACCACGACTCGTAGCGCTGAAGTTAATCACTCAACCACTGCACGGTCGTCAAGTTATGGTTATTATGGTTAAGTGTCTCTAGCTTACCCAAGATATTATTAAGGTGTTTAACTTCAGGTACAAGAATATCATCCACGTGTGCGTTGCCGCCTCCAGCACCATCTCCTCCTTTGGACCTCATTTCCTTGGATCTGTTCGAACCTATGGAGTGCATACCATTAGGTAACAAACTCCATTCATACTATAACATATAGTGATCCTACGAGGTCTAGACCACCCCATTGGTTAGAGACCCTTCAGGTCTCGCCAATAACTGCCCGGTTACGTAGAAACGGTCCGCAAGACCATCTACAAGCAGTCGAATAGAAAAAAAACAGGTCTAGACCAAACCAATTTGATAAAAAAAGTCTTGAAACAAAAATTACCTACAAACGTAAAATACAATTAGAAATTTTGATGATTTAAATAATTTCTTAATTTTTAATAATGAATTTAGATTTTTAAAAAATGGTTTACCTTTTTATCAAATTAGTTCGGGTAAACTACTAACTGTACTATTAAACGTATGCTAGAAATGAAACGAAAATACAATATTTCAGAATTAAATCTAATTATAGAAGTTACTTCAATTATTTTCATTTCAAAGTTATTTTCAATTCATAATGTAAATCCATTTTTGCATGCCACTTAATACCAGGTTCACATGATTCGATTCTAGTTGATCAACTGCTAAATCGCAAGCGATTTGTTCAGTCTGAACAGACTTTTAAATTGAAGCAACAAAAACGTTTAAACTTTTGTGTGGAAACGAATTATTGAAACTCTGCATATCCATCTGTCTGTAAATAGTCTAAGGTCCTCCGTACCCACATATTTTGCGAAATAAAAAATTTACAACCTTTATGAAATACTTCTCCTGTAAAGTTGTCTGCACTTGCATAAGTAAGTAAACGTATACCCGGCGACATAACCCCGAACTACAAAAATACAGAATATTTTCAGAATTATGTTACTAAGATTATCAATAGATGGCGCTCCTATCCTTGTTTTCGCTCATTTTCTATGAGTGAAATAGGAATTGGTGCTGATAGTAAGTATAAAATAATACACAACCATAAATAAAAAATACACACTTACGTTGGTTGTCAGGTCCTCAAATAACAGCAGTGGACAACATCGACCAGCCACCACCTTCGGACGACTCTGATATATTTATTGGGGAGTTTGAGGTAAGTGACGATATTATTGGTATCTAATAAATATTAGTTATATATAAGTTATTAAAGGGAAAATAAGCCTTAATACTATAAAATACAATACAAAAGGCACTACGGCCACCAACACGTCTGCTCAGCGTGATGACTAGGGGCAATGTCGACTACGAACAATATCGACTACGGACAATATAGACTACGGTCAATGTCGAGAGTATACATTTTCGTATAGTATAGTAGTAGTAGAAGAGATTGTTGAAAAAATAAATGAAATCAATCAAAAAATAGGGAAGATACACGCTTTTGAAGTTTTTGAAGGGGTCATTTCCTGTCGGACACAGCGGACATTGTTCTGATGTGAAGTAACTGAAGTCTGACCTAAAATCAAATTGGTTCGGACCAATATTATGTTTATTTGTTAGTGAACAATTTTTTATCGTTTCTAAATTGGCAATTTTTTCTTTTTTTTTTACTATTTTTTCTACCTTTTTTGTAATAAAAACAATAGTCAAACCCCTATTATGATAGTATTCTATCCCACCACCAGACGCACACGGGTATTACACCAGCACTTTAACCCTGGAGTCTTCGGGGCAACAGTGACCAGGTCGCAGTGAGATAGCCAAAGCAGGGATTTCGGTAAATACCTAGTAAATTTATTTTGCATTAAGTTTACCCATTAGTTCAGTGCTGCACTGGACGTAGAATCGTTCCAAAAAGGCGGTAATTCCCGTAGTCATCACGCTGGGCGGTACGACCGAGACTCGAACACCACAAAACTAGGAAATTATACAATTACCATCAATGTACCCCGCATACGGTTGCTACTGGCCTCCTCATATGCTGTTATAATAAATAGTAATTATTTTTTTTGATCACGTCCTACCTGTCATGACCTACGGTGCCGAGACGTGGACACAGACGTTAGACTAGACCACAAATTCCAAGTCGCTTGGGAGTGACCTATGCTTGGAGTTTTTTCAAAGGATAATTCCGCAATGTCATTATTCGGAGAAGAATCGATGCGAAAGTGGGCTGGCCATGTCTGTCGAAGGACCGAAAGCCGTTGAAGCAGACCCGAGTCCTTGAGTGAAGAACGCAAATCGGCAAACGCGGTGTAGGCCCCCCAGCCAGATGAACTGATGACCTGGAAAAGTAGTAATAACTGGGGTGGACTGGATGTGCAGGGTGGAGTACCGAGCACCCTCGGGACACGGTTGTTTCGGGAAGTACCTGTGTCGTATAGGCTGGGAGCAGACGCCCGGATGTCACCACTGCGACTGCCCCGAGGACACGGCACTGCACACGCTGCAGGCGTGTCCAGCTTGGGGATCGCAGCGCCGCGAACTAGTCGCGGTGGTCGGCGGTGACCTCTCGCTTACGGCCGTGGTTGTGTCCATGGTCGGGAGCGAGAGTGCGTGGGAAGACATCGCCTCCTTTTGCGAGAGGGTGATGGCGACTAAGGAGGAAGCGGAGAGGGAGCGGTGTGCTCTCCTCCCTTCCCGCGCCAGACGCACCGGGCGCCGGAGGGCGCGCGTACGCGACGATCTCCAGCCACCCTAGTGTGTGGCTTGCGGGCTGTGGGTTAGGGGACCCGCCTGACCAGTAACAGGCCCGAGAAGGCGGCGCGCTATGTTCCGTGCGCGCTTCTCAGGAGGAGAGGTCCGCCGAGGGTTGGCGGATCGGGACCTGCCGGGGTTGCGGTGCATGCTTTGCGAATCCCGCGACCCTGGCCGAACGGTCAGGAGAAGGAGCACCGTTGGTTTTTAGCCGGTAAGAGCCCGGCAGACCCCCTCGCCTTCACCGGGCGAGGGACATCCATGAGGATTTTCCAACGAAAAAAATAAATAAAAAGGTGGAGTACCAAGTGTTGTGGCCGAACTTAGGAAAGGCCTATGTCCAGTAGTGGACTGCGATAAGCTGTGTGTGGATTGATTGAGGCAATATTGCTTTGATCACCACGTAGCAATTAGTTGATATAAACATACAATGATGTGGGTGCTGTCTATTATATCATATTATAGTCGCCTTTTGCGACACCCATGGACAAACAGTCAGCTGTTTGTTTACCTTTGCCTTGTGGTTTTCGGCAACGAAAAGGTCAGCCTTTTCGTTGCCGAAAACCACAAGGCAAAGGTATACAATACGTTCGTTTAAATTGTTCTTTTATTTTCAGGAGAGCATCCAACTTTCGGATTCTGACTGAACAAAGTGAACATAGTTTATTTTATTTATTTTTTGTTTTATTTTTATTTGTGCATGTGAAAAGGATGAGGTTTTGATTTAGTTATAAGCGAAACTGTAAATACATTATACTTTTACTGAACATGAGACTTTGTTTTTTGACTTGAAATCCTTTTTTTATATTCATGATTTGGGCGCGTTCGGCCCTAGTCTCATCTGATGGTAGCCGCAGACAGAGTCTAAGATGCAGCACACGAATCCAAAGGACATCGATATAGAGGTATTCCCCTATACTCCTCTGGCTACGACGGATCACAGCTGTAAACTGCTTGTTTGACTTTAATGTGAAAGTGGTAGCTAGCCAGGCGGACCGTATAGATCCTACCACCAAGCGTACTGGGTTTTGTTGAATCTTGCAACACACGTTGGGAATAGTCCCAGGGGCATTCTTCGAAAAATATTAACAAAAATTGAGAACGTCATTAGCATCATCCCAAAGTTAAGAATGCCGATGTTTAATACTATAATTATGATAATGAAAACTCAAACTATACCGCTGCCGTCAAGCAATAAGACAAGAATAAAAACAATCTGACAATACTATAACGTTAACAACCCGGGAGAAGAATGATTTGTTAAAATAATTAAAAAAATTAGAATATTCACCCCCCAACGTGTGGTGAGGAAGTTTTATATTCTTATCCGTCCCAATACGGGGCAAAAATTACCTGAATTTCATTAAAATAGAAATATAATAGTGGAAACATAACATATATTTTTGTATAGAAATCGGAAAAAATTAACATCTCTGCTGAGTACCTACCTAATTTATTATTATTATAAATTTTTTTCAAAAAAATAATCCTGCGATAAAAATGCCTAAAAACATTTTATGTAAGGCTAAAAAAGGCAATTTCCTGTCGACAATGTAAATAATCCGGGATATTATTATGACGTAGCGTTGACGTGTATTATATCGGCTTCATGTAGTCGTCGTCTCGCATTGTTGTCGGCACGTGAACGGAAATAAGCCCTTTTGCAGACTGCCACCCTCGGTTTTAGTGTGGAGGACGGCCGATAGATGGCATTAGGTGTTGCGAAAGTGGTGGTTGGAAGTTTGGCTTATTGGTAAGATTTTGATAGTGGTAAAATTATTACTGATAATAATTAAAAATTAATGAGTCAGGTTTTTTCAATGTTATCCAAATCAAATAGTAACTTTTAAACATTTTATTCTCACAATAATCAAATTATACCAATAATAATGTTCTATTCAGCTTTTAGGGGAGTAAGCGCTGTAACTGACAAGAAGAGTCATATGTAAGTACCTACTGTGCGCAGATCTGAAGCCAAGCGTAGGAATTATCTAGGAAGGGGCAGTCCTCGACGTACCTACCTGCTTTTTTGTCAGTAAAAATATGAACTGCGTCACATAACGCACGCGATGGATTTAAAGTACTATCGCACAAAATGTTTTATTTTCACACGAATATACGCCGAGAGCTGTCCCTCGTCTGCGCAGGGTTTCAATAAGACAAGATTTCTCCTTTCTTCAAACTTTAAAAAACAATAGATATTTTTAAACAGAAGTTTACAAACTCTCAGCCTCTACCATGTCGGGCACTTAAGCGATAGATGGCGCTACTTGCATCGAAAGTACTTTCAACATAATAATTTCTTTTTGGGAAATCTTTGATTTGCAGCTAGGTACTTTTAATTACAATGGCCTTTATTAAATTAGGTATAGGATTGAAAAAAAAACGAATTAGTATTAAATTTTAGTAACTTATCGTTGCATCCCGATATCGTATAAAAATAATTTAAAATAGGGAGGGAAGCTGTGTACCTACCTTGAGAGTAAAGAAAAAATCCATGCTTAGAGTTTTTTGATTAGTTAGTCTTTTGATAGGTACTTAGTGCCGATTTCACCAACGTCGGATAACTTTTATCTCAGGAATAAATTTGACGTTTTGACAGCTTTTCTGTAGAAATTCTGTCAAACTTATTCCTTGGATAAACACTATCCGAAGTTGATAAAATCGGGTCTTAGGGCCGATTCTACCAATGTCGGGTAACTTTTATCCCAGGAATAAGTGATACGTTTTGACAGAATTTCTATACAAAGGCTGTCAAAACGTCAAATTGGATAAAGTTATTCGACGTTGGTGAAACCGGCCCTTAGTCGGCTAAATAGTGCCTCTGAAGACAGTACACGACTGTCATTTGAGAGTTCCTCGTTTCGATATAAATTGAGATGCAGATAAAAAAAAGTCAAATGTCGAAAATTCTACTGCATGGCAACGCCTTTCGGGAGCCAGCTCGAAGGCCATCATATTGAGTTTTTTATTGCCTAATAACGGCCTAAAGTACATGAATAGCAAACACATGCCGTAAGATTAAATTAGATCGTGGGTAGTTGTTTGTGGGATGAAAGAAGCTTTACTACTGTTAACTATGTCTTTCGTATCTAATCAGTCTATAGAAGTCCACCATCGCGGGCTATAGGCCAATAATTTGGTTCTTCCCTCATTTTAAAATGCAGCGTACAATGAAACTAATTAAAATTTAACTCATTCATCCTTTATTCGCGATCAGTCAATTTGCGACTAATGACATAGGCGACCAACGTCCGACCGCAAAAAATCGCACAATACGACAAAAAAATCGCCATAACATTTAACAAGAAGAATGCGACAATAAAACGCGAATTACGATCGTCCAGTTTTTTACCAAAGCGCAACGCGTGGCTGGCACGCGACCTAAAATATTAAAACTGGTGTTAGATCTGACACGCGGCCTTTCCCACCAATAAATAGAGAAATCTTCTGACAACCCTGTAATGAAAACTTATAATCACATGTCACGCAAAAACCAACCATCTTTCTTTTATACTAAAGTCGAAACTCCATCCCTAATTTTTACAACGACTTATACAACAACGCCATTCGAATTTCAACTTTATACGCCTCACTCGAAAGTTGCATTTACAAAGTTCTAACGTAAACTGAAATTAGGGCTGTCCCCAATTCCTAATACCGCCCCCGACGGTTATCGTATAATGCGTCGGCACGTGGCGTTGTTCGTTTTTTATCGGGTATTTTCGTGCGAACGGAGTGGTCTGGTGCGGACTGGCATCACAATGGGTGACGATGGGTACTACTATTGTGTGTGCAGAATTTTCCTGGGAAATCGTTGGAAGGCTTGAACTATGGTTCTGACAGTAGTTTTAAGATCGTTTTGTGGAACAGTTGTTGAATACGGTTCAGATGTATTTTTTTTAATCATCCATCAAGCGTGTTCCTGAATCAGTAGTAGGTAGAGTCCTTTAATCTCTGTTTAACTTATTTACAATTTGATGACTAATAGTACCTACCTACTACATAACACCATAACATTGTTATGTATACATGTTATGATGTTTCATAACTTGTATTCTCCGCAGGGTTCGACAAAGGTGTTTTAGTACACCCTCGTTTCGCCAGTCCAGTTAAGTCCCATCGAGCTTTTTGCCATTAATCGGGCACAAATCCAAACTCCGGGCTGCTACTGAGAAACTACTAATGGAAAAACCCAATAACACTTTGCCGGACCTGGGGATCGAACTCAGAACCGCATGCTCAGTAGACGCGCTTGCAACCACTAGACCAACAAGGCAGATAACCAATACAATATCACCTACAATAGATAATAGTACCTACTATACCGACACAAGTACCTAGACATGTACCTAAGTATGACCAAAAAATTTAAATCAACACTAACATTCTGCAAACTCGTACCTCACTTCTGTCTAATGATTTTATTATAATTAGAAAGTAAACAACTTCAAAAATACACATGTAATCCTTAAACAAGCTCTTACAATAAACTATCAATTTAATAAAATATCATTAAAAACAAACAAACACTGGGGCGATAACTAATCCCTCTCAAGGGTACAATCGACCCCCAGAAATATCATTTCATATTTTGATTATGATATCAATGTCACCCAGTCGTATGCGCAGGGTTTTTTTATGTCCTTTGTCCGTTAATACACATATTAACCCATTAGAAGTCGCGTGGCAATATAATATAATATTTCACACGTATAATAAAATCATTGTTATTCTTAATGTTAGGTTTTTTATGTGAGTATAGAGATATTTATTAGGTTATGAATGTTGGTTTAATTTGCAGATTTTTTTTTTATTTCATTTCAGAATCAATGTATAAATAATAATCTGACTCTGATATAAAATCTAATGTTAAAATGATTTAATAAATTACAAGTGAATTTTCAAGAATCGTAAGACCCATATTAATAAACAACTCTTATTTAAAAGGATCTGAAGTACTGTTTTAACATGACTTGACATGTATTTAAAAAGAAAATAATGTTATCAAATGTAAGGAATTGAAGAATGATGAAGCTAAAGGAGTATGTAAGGATCGTAGTATGTGGCGTTCTAAAGTTTCTGCATACCCCCATGGGAAAAAGGGGTGAGTTTATGTATTGATAGAATTCTACTTTATGATAGCTGCTGTTGAAGATCTCTCAAATGAGAACTGATTTTTATTACGGGCCTAAATGCGTTATCGACTTTGGTTGGAGACCCTTCACGTCTCGCCAATAACTGCTCGGTTACGTAGTAACGATCCGCAAGACAATCGACAAGCAGTCGAATAGAAACAACATAAAAAAGTACCGTCATTGACAAACTCGTTTGACTCAAGTACCTATGTCCCGCTCCCGTTTAGATTTCCCAGTGCTTCAGCTTACTGGCTGGTGTTGACTGGTCTGCCAAAACCTTCTTCTTTTCCTGTGGTTAGTGACTAACTTGGTGTCAGACTTTATGCCGCCCATGGGCCTTTGACTTGGCTTCACATGCCGTCAAGAAATATTTCTCAGGCATGCCGGTTTCCACACGGTGTTTTCCTTCACCCTTTTTAAGCAAGTGATAAATACAATACGCATATAAATCCGAAAAGTCAGAGGTGCGTGCCTTGGGTTCGAACTCGAGGCACGCACTTCTTCCAAAAGCTAACAGTTCACTAAGACCACCTTAGATAATGGATAAAGTTCTACGAAAATGCAGTCGAAAACGTGCTGCATTTGGCTGCCTTCCTGGTAGGATCAGGTTTCCCAGAATGCCGTGTATATAGTATCCTCCCTCATATCTAGCTGGCCGTACCTACGTTAGAAGCTAGAGCAACTGGTGAAATTAGGATGAATCCGAACTAGACGAAGGCAAATACAATGTTTAATTACCTGATGGATCCGACATGCCATTAGGCATTACATATTCCATTAACTCCAGTGTTATTAACGACCATTAATTCCATGTTCACCCATCTTTTACAAAACGCGACCAATTACACGACAATTTTTCGAACAACTAGGAAAACGCGTCTCATCTTATTCGCAATAATTAACGATGTCACGTCGGCAACAGACGGGCAACAGTCGCGCCACACTCCCGCCACGTGTCGCCACGCGCCGCGGATCAACGCGATTGGTCACAATCGCGCTAGTACGACGACTCAATCGGGATTTGTTGTCGGTAATGAGGTATGACGTTGCTTATTTTTTGGTATGACTGTTATTGAGTATTTGTAATAAAATTGGCTAAATTGTCAGTGCTATTTAGTGACGTCATTCCTGATTACAACACAACTTACATTTATTACAACTTTTCTTTGTTTATGCGTACATGCACCACGTTGACAATTTGTACAATATGATGTAATGGGGAGCCTGGAGATCTAAACAGTAAGCTTAGACTTAAGCTTAGTTTGGACTCTAGGATTTCCCACAAATACATATTTTTGCCAAACATCTTGTCAACTGTATATCATGGAATATAATTTGTGGAGATAAAATAAACATTTATTATTATCTATTATTTTATCATAAAATCAGCTACATATTCGGGACGTACTCATTTAAATTATCTTTCATGTATAATATGTTTCAGTAATTCTCCTCAACGGCTTTCATTTGAAGCACTGCTGTTCTGATGTTAATTGAATTGAAACAGGTCTTCGTTGTTAATTATAACCGTTTCATCCCAAATAAGTAAAAATTTGATGAACAAAATTATAGTTTCTATACCATTCCCTCAAAATCCATAGATGAAAACGCCACTGCATCAAACAACTGAAATACAAAGCGAACACAAAAAACCTTTCAGCTCCATTCGAACTATAAAACAATTGTACAAACTATGGGTTTAAAAAACAATACATACATGCAGATGGTCGGCGGGGAGGTCGGGCCAGATTACTGGCATATACCACGCATCGCTAGAGAGGCAAATTGTTCGCTAAACTGATTACTACTGCTAGTTCCACATTGTCTTTACCACCCCAAGCCACCCACTGGTTTGAGGTCTGTGTAGGTTTGCTGGAAGAACTCTTTGTAGTATACCTACTTCCTTGCTTATCTTTGCAATCTTTCACATGGTATGAGTATCTCAGGGGAAGTAATGACATGGGCACATGCATTCCGTAATAAATCTTGCCGCACATTATGTGCGATGGATAAAAAAATGGATTCAGTATAATACTGAATCAATTTTTTTTTCACGCAGACGGACGGCTACTTATTGAAATTAATAGATGTTGGGTTCAACAAAATTATAGGTAAATCATGGAATGTAAAGCAGTTTGTAGCCTCAACTTATTAAACTTTTTTAGTCAGGACAAGATTTTCGTAGCCAAATTACTACAAAGTGGTGGTGACCGTCGGATCAAGTCAGGTCTCGAGTTCAAAACCAAGGCACGCGCCTCTGACTTTTCGGATTCATGTGCGTATTGTATAATTATCACTTGCTTAAAAATGGTGAAGGAAAACATCATGAGCAAACCGGCATGCCTGAGAGATATTTCTCGACGGCATGTGAAGCCAAGTCAGAGGCCCAAGGGCGGCATAAACTCTGACACCAGGTTAGTCACTAAGCACACGAAAAAAATGTCATTTCCCTTTTCACAAAATATGAACTTCATGAAATTATCACTATTGCTAAAATCACAGATTTACCATTCTACATGTCTATGCCCTTCCAGTTATGATATTTCGACGTGGAGTCCGCCACAAACCATCAAATTTCTGTATAAATTCATTATATTTGAATGGGGCCGCAATGCGTTTTTGGTAATACAATTTGTGTGCGGTCTGCTACTCCAAAGTTGATTTCGTTTTTTGATAGTGAACCTTTATAGCTTGGGGAAGCTGGAGCAAAGATTTGATCGTGGATTATTGTATTAAAATTAATTGTTTTAGTCTTAATTATATCGAGATTTGTTCGAGAACCATGATAGGGTCAACGATCTTTCTCTACCAAACTTTCTCCAGGATCATTTTTATCAATAGGTTCGTATCTCGGTTTTATCAATAACCCATCTTGTTATGCAAAATACCTGCCTATAATAGAAAATTTATAATTTAATATTTTCAAAAAATAATGTTATTAATTATCACTAGATGGCGTTAGCAGTTACGGAACATCGAGAGAAATCAAATTAGTTTTTAAAAGGCAAGATAAAAGCAACTGAAATGAAATGAAATTATTTACTCTGCAAATTGGATATTTAAAAAATCACTTTTACATGTCGGTTTGTTTGTTTTTTTTTTTTAACTAGATGTCGTCGGCGTTTCCTATCTGACTACCTCTGAGAAGAAAGGCCGAAACAAATTCAGGGGTCAAGGTCTCTTTTCAAGTCCAGACATTTTTCTGTAACACAATTTTGTGTGAGGACAATGCAGAGCAACGCCTGGACTGGCCTTTTGAGGAAAGTTCCACAGCAGTTTTAGAGGACCTGTCCCAACAGATGGCACGCATGCATCAGCCATCGTGTAGCTCAACCCTATCTTAGGGAGCTCAACGACCCGACGGCTTTCACTACTGACCATTTTCATCGTAGAAAAATATAATAGCATTATTCATGAGATTAACAGAGAAAGAGAGAGAAAATATAAGTTTTAATTAGTGACAGAAAACACATACAATATAATCCTTTCTATCAGCCTTATGAGGCTACTACTGCATACATGAGTGGCTACATTGACCTTTAAAATGAATTATAGTTTTAAAGGAATACACAACATAGTTATAGAGCTAACAACTTTCTTGAAGTTAAAACATCTAAATATACACTTAATTAACGGTGCAGAGAGACAGTTAAGCACAAAAGCACATACCATATTCAGCCCATAACTGTCCCACTGCAGGGCATGGGCCTCTTCTCAGTATGAGAAGGCTTTAGGCCTAAGTCCACCACACTGACCTGGTTTGAGTTGGCGGACTACTCACATCATAGAGAAACTGTGTACACTATACTATATTTGTAGCCAATAAACCTAGTAGGTACGATTTTACAAATTTCAAAACCGGCAATCATATTCGTGATCTTGCTAACCCGAATAATATTTGTCTCTTTTTCTTGTGGTTGTGTAAGAGAAATAGAGTTTACCGAGCTCACAAAAACTATTGCTGTTTTGGAAATTTGCAAATTTGTATGTACTAGTTGTACAGAAAAAATATCACCAGTCAAAAAGATGCATCCCCGCTCAAACACAATTACATATAAGTTCACACAGCAAATACAGATATTCAGGCGATTATAATTAGTAGCCCTAGCCCCCATGACGTCACGACTAACGCAATAAGGGGCAAGCAGGGGTCCCTTTATGCAATAACTGCGTCTCTTAATTTGATTTTTATTTTGATCTCGTTTGGTGACGGTTTGATTGTCCTTTGCCTTAGGCGAATATGGTTACTGGTTGCTATTATTTTGGGTTTCCTTGTAATTGTTATATTATAAGATATGAATTTATTTATTTTTCACTCATTATCGATACTAATATTATAAAGCTGAAGAGTTTGTTTGTTTGTTTGTTTGAACGCGCTAATCACAGGAACTGCTGGTTGGAATTGAAAAAATATTGTTGTGTTGGATAATCCATTTATTGAGGAAGGTTATAAACTATATAACATCACGCTACGACCAATAGGAGCGGAGCATAAATGAAAAAAGTTGCAAAAACGGGGAAAATGTCCACCCGTGCGAAGCTGGGACGGGCCGCTAGTTAAAAATTAAAATATTAGCACGGTTGTTGATTCACACGTTACAGGCTATGATGACCGCTAAACCCAAATAAATTGATTTATGCCCGGTTTCTATATCCAAAACCGCTTTTGCTTGTCAATGGTAGCATTTTTTATTGCCAAACTGGACATATAAATAGACTCCTGTGATATCTACTAATATTTGGGAGTCTACTATGCAAAGCTATGCCTTTGCTTCATTATTGTTCATACAACAAGGTCTAATTTTAACCAATAACACTCGGTAAATTATAGGAATCAGCTATTAATTAACCAATAATTGCTCACCACAATGGCACTATAAAGTCGATGTCATCATGATCAGATCTCATCTATATAACAGCTCCATCTTTAGCAGTTACTCCCGTTAACAGAATTTCAGATACCATGTTTATACCTTTATAAGTTAATACCTACACCAGCATTTCTTGACTCTTCCCTATCATTGAAGTGGAACATGGCCATGATATTTCTCTCACCACTCTTAAAACAGGCCTCAGTTCCTTCAACTCTGCTCTTTTCTACGAACCTCACTTTGCACGTAATGTCTTCTACCGCAATCTGCTCATCGTCTAAAAACAAAGGGGTATATAACAACGAATCTTCAAATTAACTTCACATCACTTCAGCCCCATCCAAATTAATGATCTCCAAACAAACAGACAAAGGACAAAAGATATAATAAATGAAAATGACGACTGAAAAATTAAAATTCAGAAAACAAAATAACACACGTTACAAACATACTGTCATTTCTTTGTTATTTAAAAACAACACAGCCTTTGATATGGGAGACACTCGGGGACTCAAACGATGTACAAACTTCACAGTTGAAAAAAACCCTTCTGAAGCTACAAAGGATATGCAACTTTATTTTGTAGATAGTAAGGGTGAATCTTATGTGTCAGTTTCGATGTTCACGAGAGACTTGTGTGGTTTATTGTATGAATATGAGTATGAAAAATACACAAATTAATTTTACTTTGTACGTGGCATGTAAAGAGCATTGGAGTGCCGTTTTCTATTGGATTCCAAAAGTCGTTGAACATTTTATTACAACATGATACTTTAGATACTTTAGTAATGATTTTCAAAGATGTTAACTTCTTAATATTTAAATCCAAAAGTTATTTTAGAGTTTTTAAGAAAATGCAATTTTTGCAAGAAAATTATGATATCTGGTGCCATATTGAGCACTTTAAATAATAAAAGTTCGGAAGGGTTGGATACAGTAACACCCTCTTTTCGCCGCTATGTTTAAGTTCCTTGTAATAGGGGGCGAGCTTATTGCCATCAACCGGACACAAATCCAAACTCCGGGCTGCTATTTAGGAATTTAACACGGAAAAATCTAATAACACTTTGCCTGACCTGGGGATCGAACCCACGACCTCGCGATCAGCAGTCGCGCTCGCCGCCACTAGGCCAACGAGGCATAAAGTACATAATCATTATATCAATGGCACAAACTAAGATCTTCAGATCACAGTACAGAATCCAATTAAAGTATCAATTATACCAACAGATTACTTTGCCACAAGGCGGAAAAGCTCATGAATTTATGATGACAATACAGAACAGACTAACAACAACTATTGGTAGAACGAGTCGTCAAAAGCAAATCGAATTCAGGAATCAATTTGTCTACAGCCGCACGGAACAAATATTCAGGTAAAATGCTGAAAGGATTACAAAGAATAACATTGTGTAGGTTTGGAATTACACTCACCTAACTTCAAGATTTTTCTATTTTGAAGACGTGATAATAGGCTTCGATTCAACTATTGGTATGACAAAAAGTAGCTGAAATATATTTTATACGGTCCAACTATTTTAGAAGAAGGTACCGTATGCTTTTTTTCGTGTGGTTAGTGACTAACCTGGTCTCAGAGTTTATGTCGCCCATGAACCTCTGACTTGGCTTCACATGCCGTCGAGAAATATCTCTCGGGCATCCCGGTTTCTTCACGACATTTTCCTTCACCGTTTTTAAGCAAGTGATAATTATACGATACGCACATGAATCCGAAAAGTCAGAGGTGCGTGCCTTTGGTTCGAACTCATGATCTATGTACTTAACAGTGCTACCGTATGCTCAATAGTATTTTTTAGATTCAGACAAAAATCTACTACTCCCAAAAACCTTACTACATTACATTATTTTTCGTAGACTCTGAGAGAATCCTTTCGTATTTCTTACACTCCCAATTCAGCAAAATAACAAATTCTTGCTTTTATCTTTATAAAATCAAGTCTGGTTTTTAGTCTTTGGCACCGAGCGCCGTCTGGGCCCAACGTAGAATCAGTTCAAGCCTAGATTTAGTAAATTTACTAGATTTAAAGTCTGCCGGTTTCTTGGGGCGCGCTATGCAAATTTGACTTACGTACGCACTGGTTGGGGAAATGGCTGCGATTTTAAACATTTCTCGGATTGGAATCTGAGTTTTTAGACTAAGCATTTTACTTTTACTTTCTTTAAGCCTTCGACTCACCATACGCGAGTCTTAAGCGGCGCGGGTCGTCAACGGGTCCGTGTTGCAGACGACCTGCGCTCGCTTTTGATGTGTCGTCTTCCATAATAGTTCCTTATAAAGAACGTGAAAGCGTGCACCCACGTTTGGTGTGCCAAAGACTTTATAAACTCTTCCGTGCTTTGGTTCTTGTTCATCAAGGTACGTTGTGTTTCTATTGTCAACCATACAACCTCTTTTTCTGTAACGAAACCGCCATAAAACCGCGACGTTTCCACCACCCAGTGCGAACACCCTGCGCGGGTACCAACTGAATTTTCAATGAGGATGTCACAGCCTTTCACCCGGTGACATTTGCTCGTGCCACCGACTTGTTTGGACAAAAGGGGTTTTTGCCTCTTCGAGGGAAAATTCAACAGATTTCTTGCTTCGAAATTCACAATTTTCTTGATTAGATTACCTATTTGAATTTGAATTTTGAGGGGTTTGTCAAATTAATAAGGTTTCAGATAAACGGGTTATGGAACGAAATATAAATTGTTTATCAAACAATGAAGAGTTTTAAGTATTTTGATAATCTGTTTATTTGTTATAATTGTCTCGACAAGTGCTAAGATGTCATATGTTATAAATTATGCGGAAGAACTACCATAGATTCACAATAATAATATCACAATTTACTAAAATATTAATCTAATCCTTGCAACATTGACGATATATAAAATAAAGCATCCAACCATTTGGAACACACAACCCACCATAATTGACCCGTTTCAATAGTCACATTCACAACCACTGAAGCTCAAAAATATAAAAAGTAAAATTCAAATTCAACCACATTCGCAAATTCAGAACCATCGGCGTATGTAATCTGAATCCATTATTTAGACCCACAACAATACATTCCCGGGAACCTATTCTGGAAAATTAAAAACGAAATTCGAATCGAAATCGTCGCGGGTTCCGCACGAGTTGTCAGCGAAAATGGAAACTTAACAACTGTGGTAAATAACCACAAATCACTGCTTCCTAACACCCGGGGCGAGATTTAAATTCACGCGAGTGTAGCCATTGGGTTGGGGGGTGTTTTCGTTGTATGATGATGTGTGTGGCTTAGGAATAGATAGATAAATAATTTTTATTTGTTCAAACATGAGTGTAGGTACGTACAAAACAATTTAGATCATCATGTTTGCCTTGATCAATGACATACAAATATTAATACAATAATAAAATTCAAAAAAACTATTATTATTATTGCCTTTATTCATTTTAAAATACTTATAAATTACATTTTTAAATATTTCTATAAAAACGCAAAAACATTTAAAAACATAAAAAATAGTAGTCCACCGGCATCGGGAACAGGGTCCAAACTGCCGGCAGTCAGGGCTCCAGAGAAAGGAACCTCCTCACTATGCGTGCCATGTCAAGGAGTACTGCTCTCTGTATCAAGCCCTTGATCCAGCCACCCAACGAGACCCTCATGAGGTGTTTATCGAGGCTCTTGGCTATTAGACCATTCGCCGTAACGACTATCGGGACAATGACTGCTGAGTCCACATCCCACATGCCGACAATCTCGTGTGCTAGATCAAGATATTTTATTTGTTTATCTTTCTCAGCTTTCACGAGGTTCTCGTCATGAGGGACCGTGATATCAACAATCATTGTCCGGCGCTCTGACCGATCTATTACCACTATTGCAACAATTATTATTGCTATTGGCTTATTGGCTACAATAGTCCTGTCAGTGATAATAGATCGATCCCAGTACAATGTGGCATGACCATTCTCGAAAACCGGGTCGGGCACATACCTACCTGTAGTACGGTACTTCCGATTCTTATTATTATTATAATTACATTAAATTATCTAGAATGTCAAAAACCTTCAACCAAAAACTCATTAAAATTATAATAGGCTTTGTCTACTAGAAAATTCTTTACTTTATTTTTGAACGCTACATCACTTAAATGCTTCCAACTTTTTGGCAGTTTATTATAAATTTTTGGAGCCATGCAAAAGAATAAATAAAATATTATAAATCTATCAGTTCAAAAAATCGATACAATGTAAAAATACTACATGTAGGTATCGATTTTTAGTTCATTCTCATCTGCATAGTTACTTATTAGGTTGAGCGCATAGGTTTTGGCCGCGACCGATTGTTGAGATTTCTTGCTAGAAGAATGGTCTTATGTATATCAAGTTATATTTGTGTAGTTTTTCCGGTTTGTAACTTAGTTTGAAAATCATGCAATGTTATGCCTGTATAAACCCGTTTTTTTTATCTACTTCTACTATCGACACGAAAGCGATTTAGTTTTGGAATACTTAACGCTGAAAACAATAATTTTATTGTTTCTTTCTGTTTAGTATTTTCTCGTGCCGTGACCAACAATGGTAACCTAACACCACTGCTACCTACCCATCAAAATCAACATACGACCGTAACGTGCTCACGCAACGATAGACCCAAAAGACAGAGGGACGGACGATGACGTATTATTATTTTTAAATTCATACACAGTCCAAAATCAACCATTTTATACTTCAATTTGATTCTCAACCGTATCCCTATAACCTTAAGAGTCTTCTGTATCAAATAGTTTTTGTCTAATGACGTCATTGTTGCACTTGTCGTGGGTGCGAATACGGTCGGTGCGTGACCAATTCGCGGTTTTTACAATTTCGTGTAATGAATCGAATTTTACTTTAACCGTGACGAAAGAGGAGATCGTATTGTTATATTGTTGAATAGTTACATCTGAGATGAATAGGATGTGCTAATTTTTAGATAACTGTGCGGATGTCTGTAAATCAATTTTGTTAATGACTCTACGATATGACAGGCACACAGTGACAGTGCAATACACAATGCGGTTGATTGTAAAGCTAGCCAAAAATGTACATTTATAAAACCATTTTCGTGCTGAATTTTCATTAAATAATATGTTATATTCCTTGTTGAATGAGGAGAGTATTTATGAATGCAAAGCGGTTATAATCTTACTTTTTCTTGTAAATCTAAGTCAGAAGTTAGTTGAATAACAACGTTTGGTCTTGATTTTAGAGATTTTACAGCAGTTTCTTTACTTCAATCAAAAATGGATAACACTTGTTTTAGGAGAAGTGACCCTTGGGAATAATTCATAAAAAATGTACCTAACAGTTACAAAAATCTAAATTATAAGTTCCCTTTTACGTATAACCTAGTTAGTTCCAATATATTACCATCAACTTTGCAGTTATGCAGCAGACCTCATGCAGTTCAAGCCGGAAGTGACGTCAGATCACAATAGATGGGCCCCGGCATCCGGCGCGCGCGCACCGCTTCCTGCCGACCTAATGTCGCGGACATATCCGAACGTCTCGCGGATATATCCGAATGCAATTTAGCGGCTTTACCGAAAATACAGCGGTTAATGACTGCGGTGCGAATGTTTAGTGTTATGTGGGTGCTGCACGATTGTAAGCCCCCAGGAAGTGGGACTATAAACAATAGTAATAATAGGCTACTTAGTCACATAATAATGTATTTAACTTTCGTTGACATAGATGATATTATCCTAGAAAGCTTTGGTTTTCAAAAGTTTATTATACCTATTTGAAATTTTGGTCCCAAAAAGTTTGTGGCAAAGTAACTAAAAATTAAAAATCATGCAGTACTTACCTCAATATTTTACTTATCTGAATAGACCAAAAAAAAACAATGTGGACCATATTTTATTTATTATTGATTCGGCCCGGTCTTGATCTCGACCTGGCCTCATGGAAAGCGATGGATGTGGGTCTAACGATGGAACTAGCATACCCAGAAGATGCCTATTCGCTCTTACTTTGAAGGTTGACTGACGGATATGAATCAAATCAAATTACATTTCTATACACGGACATAACCCTCTAACATCTATGTCCTCTTTAAAACCATAAACACATCACATTGACAAGTATTTACAGTCAACACAACACAAACCCAGTGTTGAACAGACACGAACATGTTGCACAACAAGCTTAAACAGGAGCAGTTCATTAAGCAGCCGTTTAAGATGTTAAATAAACATACGAAATATTATTGGATAACTGGATGGTGTTATGTGAGAGGGTGCTATGTAATTTAAAGCAGTTACATTTTAAAAGAAGAAATCTATCGTGTTAATTTTGTTTTATACGTAATTTTAAAATTTTATACATTTTTTAAACTTTTTATTTGTATAATGAAATCTAACTTAGGTTTTGTGTAATTCTGTAATGAAATACTCAAAGCAAAATATACTGTGAGAACAAAATTTTCGAGTTGCACTTATGCAATTTATGGAAACATCTGGGATAGATTTTGTAGTAATAATAGTAATCTCCTTATGTAAACACATAACCCTCCTTTGCGTCCAGTCGGGTAAAAATGAAGCCGTCGCGAGTCGCCTAGCAGATGTGAAATTTCGAAACTCATTTTGTATAAAAAAAACACCGGCCGAATCAAACCGAAGACAGCCGACGAATTACGAAGGTCTGCCGTTGTATGTTTGCAAACGCGAGCGTCGCCACGCAACAGCCGCTCTCACGCCCGTACCGCTGCATTAGATGTTTCACATCAATAATATTTAAGAAATTAATTATATACTATAATTAATGATAACGATCACTGTTTTATTACAAGGTTTGTTAAATGCAGACATTAATTAAAACACTAGTTTCTGGAATAGTTCCCATTTCTTTATAAACTCCTGTTCCTCAAATAACTTTGCGGCTTTACATTTTTATGTAGAACACTTATAAATAGAATACAGACTTACCAGAAGAGTCTATAAAGCATTCTCTTCACGATGCATCACTTTTGAATGACAACATTCTAAATCCCCCATAGATTAAGGACGCTAATCAACGAGGGTGCAAACTACCCCAAGTTACACCCCAGTGCAGCGGGGGCGAAGTGTTAAAAACACAATAAGATATAATACACATCAAACATACATATATTACACGCAAAAATTCAAAATTAATTCTAAATTCGACTCTATTCCTTTTGACATAAGTGTTGGGGATAATTTTGAGGCGTTATGTAATTTTGCAGAAATAAACTATAATAATTCGTAACGCCTTCAATGTGTCATATCAGTCATAGTGATACAAAATACATATTTTGAATTGCGCCCTTAACCGTCACGTGAAGGGGTGCATTTTGTTCCTTTTATTGTGTTTTAAAGTGCCATAAATATTAATATGGCGATAAAAAGTTTTGAATACAGTATCGTTTACGATTATCTGTAGTTGGCTTAAAAATAATTGTTTTGTTGAAAATAAAAATAAAAGGTTTAATATTTTATAAAATAATTGATTAGTAAATGATAACATTTTAATTAATGACTTCTTTGGTATTATAACGATGATTTATGATTCCAATTCTACTCTTATTACGAATGATGTAATTAACCTGTAACATAATGATTATGTTTAGTTATATCTGAAAACTATGCACGAAATGTTTATTAACTTAAAGAAAAATGTTTTTTTATGAACTTTCAATAATTACTACTTTTAAGTTTAGGTAACGTTGGGGCTCTTTTATCCTTGGACACATTTGCCACTAAATAAATATAAATAAAAAAAAACTGCTTAGTATTCTCTTTTTACACTATTAATTTTCTGATTTATGTTCCTATGGCCAAAAACGAATCGTTTTGGTTACTAATGGTAGATTTTTTATTGCTATACTGGGAATATAAATAGATTCCTAAGCTAATTTTACCTGTAATAGCTACTTCTATTTGGAAGAACCTGCTATCCAAAGCTATGAGGTCGTTACTTCATTATTGGTAAAGATTTAAGAGTCTCAATTATAACCAATAACGCTGCGTAAATTATAGGAATCGGCCATTAGTTCACCTTTTCAAATAACATAAAAAATCGAACATCTTACTTTACATTTACTTTTACATAAACAGGAGATAGAGGAAAGTACCTACAATATTACATAATATTCATCGTGATTATTATTTAAATTTTCCAAGGCAAAGTGTCGGGATGTGCGGCCCGCATTTAAATGACAATGGCACAGCCCATTCGGATGTGGACGAGGGGTCCCAAAGTACCCTACTTTGTCGATTTATTTTCAAGTTTAAAATTTTTATGTGCCTAACTTTAGGTAAGATGTGTTTTTTGAATTTGGTAAAATATTTTTTTTGAGTTGTTACTTCTCTCATTATGCTATCCGAATGATAGTGATGTGACAGTTTATATACATGTGTACGTGACGTACGTGATAAAGACGTATATTATGTTGATATAAATTGCTCTAATTAAAGCTTTGTTAGATTTACCTAGTGATAGATGTGCGAAAAAGGAATTCATCGGAATTTGCATTTGTTATCTATTTGTTTTTCGATGCGATATTTAGCTTTAAATGACGAAAAAGAGAGTTCTGGAACTCATAATAATATCTTCTAGTATCTTTAAATGAACGGGTTATAAAGTTATCCTTGTGAGATAGAGAACAAAACATCCAAGCATATCACTTCCACAATTTGGTATAAAATAATTTGAATTTGAGAAATCAAGTCAGCCAATTCGTTTGCGTTTAGGACAAAAACTTCTTTCAATGCGTCTATGTGTTAATTAGAAGTTCGGCAATGGAGAAAAAAACTTGACTCACATATGCACGGAAAGGTATTTATATATTTGCCCTATACATTTTTCTTGACAATTCTTTTCATCCAAAGGCGGTCTAGAAGAAATTGCTTTATGCGATAAGACCGCCATTTGTACTGTTCTTAATAATGTGTACTCCTTCTGTTTTATTTCTTTTAGTGTACAATAAAGTATATCTATCTATATTATGGGATGAATATAGTCGAAAAACTGAAACAGTTTAAGTTTTACGGATATAAAATATAGCATGCCGTTCTTCTTCTTCTTCTTATCGTATCGACGGCACTTCATTATGTACCTATGAATTATAATACTTGCGAAGTGGCCACATTAATTGCAGCCTCCGTGGCACTGTTCAGATCATGAAAGGTACAGGTGGATGGACATTTGGGACACTCCAGCAAGTAGGACATAGTTTGGATAGGAGCACCACACTCGCACTGGGTGTTGGATTGATCGATGATCACCCACTTCGCCAAATGATGTTTGCAGCGGCCTACTTGGACATGCAATCGATTGAGAGTACTTCCAGCATGCCGTAATAATACAAGAAGATTCACAAATGTCTAGTGCACATAAGAATCCGTAACTAACATCGAATTACTTTAAAATGTGTACACTTTAGAGTCTAACTATTACCATTAAACGAATCTAACATCATCATTACATCCCCTCTAACTTTAGATTGTAAAATACGATACGTGCGTGTAATAGATGACGTCCGTCCGTCCGTCTGTTAGTGCGGGCCCGTTTCCGACACGCCACGTGGCCGGTTTAAAATATTTTACATTGTTACTTTTTGCATAATATCGTTCGAAGGCTGATTTAAATTTTATTGCCAATTTAGAAAAAAATAACCTAGAAGTGTACGGTCTAGTATAGTACAGTTATTTAGATAATTGCTACCTTAAGACATCACATACTTAGATAGAGCTTACTAAATGACTATAGTAGGTGGAAAGATGGACTATAAAGACAGGAATTTAAAGTAAAAGAAGTCGTAGTAAACAGATGGATTCCCATTTATTGAGATAAGAGAAATAGTTAAGCCAGCGTGGTGGTCTAAGGCCTAAACTTTTATCATTCTGAGAAGAGGCCTGTGCCCAGCAGTGGGACTGTAATGAGCTGATTATGCTCCAAAGTTAATGACACACGTAAATTAACAGCTTTCTCATCATCATCATCTTCCTGCCCTGGTCCCAAGTTACTTGGGGTCGGCGCAATATGTTTTTCTCTTCCACTCTTCCCCGTCAGCCGTCTTCTCGTCATCTCATAAGTCAAAGAAATGGTCAAATGCTTGGCAGTTCGAAGTTTAAAATTAAATATTTTCGAAGCCGAATCGATACCTATTTTAACTGCATCGATAAATACCGCTCCGCCCTCGATTTAAAGCTCCAATCACTCAAATGAGACTCTCGGGAATAAGATCTTATAACTATCACTGAAAGCAATCTCACAACCTAGATTAACCTACATTCCCATTCAGACTAAAATAAAACAAGAAAAAAAAGCATTAATAAGCAAAAAATAATCCCTCGACTCCGAAGACCGCGGAACTAATCTTTAGCCAAGAAAAAAAAAGAAAGAAATCTTTTCATTTCCTAGAGTACGTCGGGTGGAAAGTGAATAGAATAGGGGTAAAAACGTGCTGTACGGGATTGAAACCCATCGGAGCGGACGACGCCGGGCGACGAGCATTGTACTACAGATCAGTATTGTTATTAAAATTGTGGTATTATAGGACATATGCGGTTTGAATTCGTGTGATTAGGTTGGTAATGCTTGATTCTTTGTTGTTCGTATTGGAGTAAAAAATATAAAGTGTATTCAGCTGGTTTTAATCCTATGTTAATAAAAAGTCGACCGAGGAAAAGGGTTTTGTATGTACTGGGATTTGGGCGACGGTCTTGCAAACATTTCAAATTTTATTTTCACTTTTATTAATCTAATTCAATTATCAAAATAGCATAAGCTGTGATATTTTATGGATAATTCCATAAAATTCATAATTGAATTTCTGTTATTTGAATAAACAAAGGTCTATGCCAAAATTGATCATGCATTGATAGCTAAGTTAACGTAAGCACAGATCCAACTTCATTCAACATTGATCGGTCTATTTTTCAAAACATATCGTTTAATATTACAATCCCAAGTTTTACAAAATATTAAATTAAAATCTATAAGTATTTATTCAAAATCTGTTGTAAAAAGGACCAGAGACATTCAAAACACGTATTTTACTAAATACTACGACAGTTATTTTGTGTTCATAATAATGTGTTTTGAAGACAACCATAACGGGCCTCCGGCATTCTCTTAGGTACTTTAAAAATAAATACTTCACCCAGGCCATCATAGATATAACTCAAAAAGTTGTGTAATTCACATCCCTTTTTCGACACCTTTATCTCTCGCTACCCAATTGTATCACATCTTCAATTCTTATTTAATACATTATGTACTATACAGACCTTCCTATATCCATCTATAGTGCAGCTAAGTTCATAAGCCGTTGAACAGATGTGCAACCACACAGCGTTGCGCTGATGCGATTTGCGAGTCCACTTCGTTACGCACGCCAGTAAGCCCCATATTGATATAGCGTTATGTTATATAGGGACCCATTGTTTTCGTTATTAATTTTAAGGTAATTCGGAGAAGTACTGGTTGGTCATTTTTCAGCGCAATTCGGGAAGAGAAATATTGGTCCTTCGGTACGTATCCCTGAGAGTTATCAAAAATAAAATAAGTTCCTAGCAGAAAGATTATACAAATCACATACATAAACATCACGCCTGTATTCCCCGAAGGGTTGGGCAGAGGTGTATAGTAACATCCTCATTTCGCCGTTATGTTTAAGTCCCATGACAGGGCGAGTCTATTACCATTAACTGGGCACAAATCCATACTCCGGGCTGCAACTAAGGAATTTCATACGGGAAAACCCAATAACACTTTGCCCGACCTGGGGTTCGAACCTACCTCAAGATCAGCAGTCACGCTATCCACCACTAAACCAACGAAACGTAACTTTTTATATACAGTGGAATCCGTTATTACGACTTCGCTTATAAAGACCAGCCGCTTATAGCGACTTAAGAACACCCTTTAGTTAGGTTTTCTTATCTGGTATTTACTGACGCTTACAGCGACGTCCGTTTAGTACGACCAAATATCGCCGTCCCTTTGATATCGTTATAAGCGGACTCCACTGTAAATTAGTCCTTAAATAACTTATATTAAATTCATGTTACCTTAATCCACTTCTATACGTAGACCTTACCGAGATTGAGCCATAACTTAGGATGACATGACAACTTAAAACAAGTCGAAGGCTTTGCCTTCCGCATCATCGCATACTCACAAAACGAACTATTTGAAAGCAAGCAAGCCCTATGTTAATGTTTTTAATCCTATTCTAAATCATATTGACAAACTGTTAGTTCCGTCGGTTTGTCGGTCAACACGTGAGGTTCTTAAAACGGGTCCGGTCAAGGTTAGAAGGCTTTTTGGGAGTTGCGCTTGAGCTATTTACTCATGCGTGTCATTCGCTGACGTGCCCCGACAGAAGCCTGAGGCGGTAAGGTTTGTTAGCACTTCACGCTAGTACTGCGTTTTCGATAAATCGATAGATTTAAATATTACAAAACTGACGCTATACCTTATATTACCATAACATATGTACATAACATAATTAGCCAATTACAGTCCTACTGATGGACACGGGCCTCTTCTCAGAATGAGAAGGGTTTAGGCGTTAGTCCACCACGCTGCCCTGGTTGGCAGACTACACACACCATAGAGAACTTTATGGAGCCCTCTTAGGTGTGCAGGTTTCTTCACGATGTTTTTCTTCACCGTTAACGCTAGTGATAATCAAATTCTGATTGGTTGATGAATTTGTAAAGTCAGAGGGGGCCGGGATCGACACGACAAATGACCGAATTATTACTATTTCAGAAGAATAGGTACTCTGAAGTACAGAAAGGTCAATTCAAGATTTCACATGCCCACCATTTCAGTAATTGAATTGAATGAACAATGGGCTCGCGCAATTATGAATTGAATGAGAATCTAATTCGCAATCGCATATGATTCTAAACTGCCTCATTGGTCTAGTGGTGGCAAGCGCGACTAGCCTGATCTTGAGGCCCTGGGTTCGATCCCCAATTCGGGCAAAGTGTTATTGGGTTTTTCCGTGTGGAATTCCTCAGCAGCAGCCCGGAGTTTGTATTTGTGCACGGTTGATGGCAATAGGCTCGCCCCCTATTACACGGGACTTAAACATAACGGTGAAATGAGGGTGTTACTACACCTCTGCCCAACCTTTCGAGGAATACAGGCGTGTTGTTATGTTTACAAGAATAAAATTATCCAAACATCGGTTATTTTTAACGCACTCATATTCTTCAAAGAAAGCAAAAATCATGACTTTTTTGTCAGGCTACATACCGGCTTTCGCAGGCATTGCCATTGCCATTAGCCTAAAAACTACCGCGTTCGAAATCCAAATCTGAACGTGAAACTTTCCACATCCGCCATTCTTACAAAATACCATCTGCATTGCAATCTTGGAAATGCATTTTCCATGTAGGCGTGGTCTGAATCAGCCAATGTGCACTCAGGCGATATATAGTACATCCAGTTACACTTGACCTGCCTCACCTCCCAGCGTCCACGTAAAACTGAAGCAGGAGGAGAAACATTGTATATTTTCATAGCTCTTTTTGTGATGGTGGCGTTTCAAACTCCGCCCATCGGCGCGCTCCGCTGATTTTCCCTATATGTAAGAGGAGTACGGGTATATAAATTAGAGAGGGACAGTGGCGACTTTTCTTAAAGATAGTTGGCTTATATAAGACGACATTGTCGTACATAGAGCCAGGTCTAACAAAGTGTTCTTATGTAAATGAGAACGTTATTTATGATTGGATGTAGACTCACAAATTGATGTCACCCTGTGAATATATGTGGAAACTTAATATGGGTTCTATTCTGTATTGAAAATAAGTTTCGGGTTATACTTACCTTGATTTTACGCGTGTGTAAGTTATTGATTTAACATTCTGTTTTTGTATCAATAAATAACAGGGAACATCTTGCTACAAAATATGACGAAATAAGTTTGTTATTAAGCCAATAAAATTTCCATTATTGGGTGGTAAATAACAGACAAATGCATAAAAGTTTCTATTGAATAATTACAAATCATAGTTTTTTTTTAAGTTATCTTCACAACTTAAGACGCGTAGGCGCCTACGTGCGTAGACTGTACGGTCTACGTGAGGCTATCATTAAGTGGTCACTTAAAAGATAGATTTTTAACTATCTTATACCCTAAACCGAGGCTACAAGATACATAATTGATTACTTCAGCTTTTTATTCTTAAAAGTTAGCGAAAACAAGATTAACCCATCGTCTTGATGTGATTTTTCGATGTTTCAACCAAATATTATGTAGATTTGCTCAATTTGGCTGATGGTTTAAGCTGTTGTTAATTTTTATTAAAATAAACCGGGCTAAAATTCAAACTCCGGGCTGCTACAGAGGATACTGGCAATAGTCTCGCCTCCTATTACATGGGACTTAAACATGCGAATTGAGGGTGTTACTATACACCTCTGCCCATCCCTACGGGGAATATAGGCGTGATGTTATGTTATCTATTAAAATAATAATATATTGAAAGCATTAGAGCCTCCATGGATGACGATACTTCAGTACCTACTTCCGGCATACCCTGGGCTGCCAGCCCTGCTACCAACCTTGCTGACTAAGATGGCATGAGTTATTCTAAACTAGCTTGTAGACGAGAAGAAGAAAAACAACAATTCCACTTATTACAACGATTTCTCAGTTTACATTGTAAACTATCAAAATATATACAACAAGTAGTTATACACCAAAAATCCCCTTTACATTACATTTTAAAACCACGCAAAAATCTGTGGATAATAAAACGAACATAATTCATGAACTATACTCGGTAGGAATTCGTCTTACATTCTTTATAACGATCGTAAAAGGGGGAGATCGGGGCGATTTGCATGTATGGGGTCTTAGGGAGGCGGGATTAAGTGGAAATTCTCAACTATTTGGCCGAGGTGGCTTTGATACGACGGAACATCGATACAAATTGAATTTGGTCCTTAGAGCTCAGTCGAGTTTTTATTGTGTTGTGCTTGATGGTAAGATTTATTTCTTTACTCATATGGTGGAAGATTTGTTGTGATATATTTTTATTTAATATTGTTTGTTCTATTGTTTTTTGTAAGTACCTAGCTATTTTTTATGGGTTGTTATATTATTATTTTCTTATTTCCATCAAATTAATTGATATCTTTGAATATATTAACATTTTCGATGTATTTTTTTTTACCTAAAATCTTTTTGCTAATATTGATTGTTTTTTGTTTTAATTTGTTAATTAGAAGAATTTTAGATTTATCACAATCTGCCATTTTTACAGATTTTATAATTTAAAGAGTTTAAATTAATAATTATAATATTATTCACTAGCTGTGTCCTCACGGCTCCGCCCGTAGCCTATGTTACTCAGTGATAATGTAGCTTTCTAACGGAAAAAGAATTTTTGAAATCGGTCTAGTAGTTGTTAAGTTTATTCGTTACATACAAAAATACAAATCTTTCCTCTTTATAATATTATATATATATATATTATTCATTATCACTGTTGTGTGTTTCATGACATTGACATAAGGTTCAAATTCAGTCAAACTCCAAATCCTGATTGTACAATGTATAAATAAAAAAATAAACTTCTTAAATCGTTTTCCACCGAAGGTATTTCGCAGAATCTTATTATAATACTTTTGCGGCAAAATGTTTCTTAGTTTTTATGACACGAGTGAAATACGGTTATGGACCGAGTTGCCCAACTCTCCCCCGTCGAGTTTCAGGAGGGGTTCAACCCGTATGGAGATTTGAACCCTCTTAAATCCTATTGTTTTGCAAGTACGAAGTCGGTGTGTTTTTATATTAAGTTTTTAAGTTGTATTTTTTACGATTATTTTTAGCATTAGGTACTTGGAAAGATATATGCATAAGATGTCATAAAACATGTGCACACGGTCAAGATACTGTAAGATAGCCATTATAAGAGCTATTTTTGTTTATATGTAAAATCGTAGTAACATAGTGTAAGCGGAACATAATAATTATTATCTTAGACTGATTATATATTTATACTTTCATAACATAATAACATAGCCCATTACTGCCCCACTGCTGGGCACGGGCCTCTTCTCAGATTGAAAAAGGTTTAGGCCTTAGGCCATCACGCTGCCCTGGTGCGAGTTGGCAGTCTACACACACCATCGAAACTTTTATGGAGTCCTCTCAGGTATGCAGGTTTCCTCACGATGTTCTTCCTTCACCGTTAACGCAAGTGATAATCAAATTCTAATCCACACATGAATTCGAATAATCAGAGATACGGGCCGGGATCTAACTTAGACCCTCCTGCATGGAAGGCAAGCGTTTAACCGCTAGGCTATATATAACTATTACTTCCTGATATAATTTCAATGTTAAAAAGTCCTATGTCATCGGCTCCACCCCACCAGTGTGCCAGCGACATTCCATTTCGGTGACATCTGGCTCGATGACATCGAACTCAGACGTTCCTGCGTGGAAAGACTACCACTGCTTTATATATTTATACTTACCAATAATACAAGGTTAGTCGGAAAGGAGGTACTAAGCCACGGGCTAGTTAAAGTATCACTGATGACAATTTTAAAGCTAGTGTTAAAATTTGAAAATTTGAGAATTTTTATTTGCATGCAAAAATATTTTTAATTGGGTTTTTTCAAAATAATAAAAACTAGCCACTAGTTATGAATTCAGAAAATTAGGTTTCTAATCCGTGACCCCAAATATGACCTAAATAGTAAACACAGCTGATCATAGCTATGGACAGATAGATTTTAGCATATTTTTTACAAAATCTTTGAAAAGCCATTTCTCTTAAAATATCGAGTTTTGGGGAAAGTTGTAAAACAAAAGTTATCCCTTATTATAGGTACTTTAACACCCTTTCGGCTTAGTACCTCCTTTCCGACTAACCTTGTATATAAAGATGTTATAACTGATTAGTGAAAACTTTATTTGTATCCCAAAGACAACGTAACTAAAATATCAGAAATTTATCATAATAAATCACTTCTCAAAACATCGAAAGAAAATTATATTTCGAAATTCCCATACCGTTCTGCCTAGCCTTTTCCTATGTTGGGGTCAGCTTCCAGTCTAACCAGATGCAGCTGTACCAGTATTTTACACGGAGCGACTGCCATCAGACCTCCGCAACCCAATTACTGGGCAATGCCGATACCCTAAGGCTGGTTGTCAAACTTTCGGGCTTCTGACTACCCGTAACGACTGACATAGGTATTCGTATGACACCCGGGACCGACGGTTTAACGTGCTCTCCGAGGCACGGAGGGGTCTTGTTGTGTAAAGAATGGTCACCCATCCACCGACTGACCGCGGCATGCGTAGCTTAACCTTGCAATTCATTTGAACCGCACGGTTATTAATTAGCCACGAGAAATGCGACACATTTCGAAATTCCCATATATAAAACCAATACTGCTATACCCGCAAGGAACTCATTACAATATACCTGTTTACACAGGTTTGCGTATATGAAATCAATTTCAGTAATTGTCCGCATTGCCACCATATTGTGCCGGCCTCAATATGGCCTCATTACTGGTAATGGCCACTATACTGCGCTGCAATTTTCGGTCCATATATATGTCTATATATTTATGATACAAGTAAATATATAGAGATGTACACAGAGGTAAATATGTGTATTGTGTTAGTTGATTGTTGGAAATGTTAAGTGATTGGTCAAGATTGTTTGCGATTTCGATTGAGTATACAAATAATTTTCTAAGGGTTGAGTGTTTCCCATTTTGGATTGACGTGAAACGAATCCTTTATGAATTAGACATAAATTACATAATCATTATAATGTCACAAAAAAGTTTTAAAAGTGGGTACAAAGACGCACAAAGTCGAATGTCAATCAAAATCATAAATCGATGTTATCTACCATTTTCAAAAAAACTACTTGGTATCTTTCTGACTTTTATGAGTTATCTATAATACAGCATACTATAGTACTTGAATTATTTTTAATAATGACTATTCCTCCGCACAAGAATTCTAACAATGAAAAGAAAAACATGTAGTTGACATTATTGAATTGTAACTTTAACTTTTTATACTCAACTGATATCTTTCTTAACCGATAAGTAAAAATTTAATAAATGAACCGGGGGATATATTGCAGTACCTAGCTGACCGCTACATCATATTTAGATATCAGCTACCCCAAAAAACTTACTTTAAAGAAATGATATGTTGTATTATAGATATGTATACGTAGCGTTCATAAAACATGGTGTTTAAAATTCGATCCATGAGTACCATGTGCAACCGCCGAGAGAATGCGTTCGTGACACATAGTGTTTCATATTATAACATCAACCTACAATAAACTAAAATAGTATGGCCGGCGAGAGAATTCGTACATGACAGCACTAAATTTAGCGCTAAACTATTCTATTTAACGTTATAATATGAAACACTATCTGTAAGGAATACGTTCTCTCGGCGGCCGCACTATAGTAGTATCTCTAGTGAATAAGTGTAACATACGACAGAATCGACAAATTTGACGACACGTTTGGTGCAGTGGCTGAGCGATTGGCCTCTGCGGTACCTACGGGTCGTGGGTTCGATTCCCGCACGGATCAAATATTTATATGGCCTACAAATAGTTGTACCGGGTCTGAGCACTTGTTTATGTGAAGATTTGTGTCTGTAAACGCACCCACGATACAGAAGAAAATCTAGTGTGGGGCAAAGATTTCAAAAAACCACTATAGGTAGTGAAAGAGATAGCAAGACAAGATACACCAATTGGTATATTTTTGAATCGTCACTTTTGGCGCACCAATGACAATTCTTTTGGTATATAATATCACTGTTTCCAAGCATCCTAATCTCTTCATCACTACACTTCACTCCACCTCACGGAGCTCTTACAATGCCTATGTATCAGGATATGTAAAGCTCAGTACATACGGATAACCGCACTAAACCTGCCGGGGAGTGGATCAGCCATTACTGCTAATGACTTCGCCACGCTGCCTGCCTCGCTCTGTAGGGCTGGCCTGAAGTATTGCTTGGACTGACGTTAAGGGACTCTGATTCGTAATTATTTTTTGATATCATATTCATAGCAGTGATAACCTAGTTGTGTGACCGTCGGACTGCCAAGTCTAATAGGTCTCAAGTTTAAACCCACGGCACGCAACTCTGACTTTTCGGATTCATGTGCGTATTGTATAATTATATTATCACATGCTTAAAAAATGGTGAAAGAAAACTTCGTGAGAAAATCGGCATACCTGAGAGATATTTCTCGACGGCATGTGAAGCCAAGTCAGAGGACCATGGGCGGCATAAACTCTGACACCAGGTTAGTCACTAACCACACGAAAAGAAGAAGAAGAACATTTTTTTTAAATCTCTTTTGTAACGCTGTGTAGCACGTAAGTACCTACAGTTTCTTAAAAAAAAACTTATTCTCTTGAAAGAAGCATGACAAGAGTCCTCGTGTAACGTTGCCTACAAAACACGATATTCTCAAAACACCTTGATTTTACATGTACACAAGTCGACATATCAACCTATAAATTTCCAGTTTATGCTCACCTCTCATTGTACGGAACTTTTATATAATGAGAGGTCAGCTTATACTGGAATTGTATAGCTTTATTTGTCGTCGTGTATACCTATTGTCATGTTTTGAATTTAGTTTGACACAAGATGTTTAATCCAAAAGAGCGCGTGCTTGATTTGTACTTAATAAAAAAAACGTTTTAACAAAAATAAAACCGACTTCAAATTGTCTATCTCCGAAGTTCTTCATCAGATCTTCACCAAATTTAAATGGGACCACTTCAAAAGAATACTCTTTCAAACAAGAAGAATCATTAAAATCGGTTCACAATTAGCAAAGATATCGCGGAACAAACATACAAAAAGACGTACAAAACACACAAAAGTCTTGAGCATCGGCGCAAAGTTGCTAGTCTATCGGTTTTTTATGGGACACATTTCGGAGAGTGTGCTTCAGATCTGCATGATCTACTACCCCCCTGCCCTTTTTTCTATCGGACGCCCAGAAGCACGAAAAAGCGCCATCGGTTCATGGTTGATATACCAAAAACCCGAACGAAGCGTTTTGATTCCACTTTCATTGTGAAAACCGCCAAACAGTGGAATGCGCTGCCCGAGTAGGTGTTCCCCGACAGTTACAATCTGGGTGTCTTCAAGTCACGAGTGAATCGGTTACTTCTGGGCAAGCGTGCTCCATCGTAGACCGCATCATCGTTTAACATCAAGCGAGATGGCGGCTGAACGCAGGTCTAGTAACAAATAAAAAAAAGAACACACAGTCGAATTGAGAACCTCCTCCTTTTTTTGGAAGTCGGTTAAAAAACACATTGTGTGCAATATTATGAAAAATAATCATGTATCTCTTTTTCTTCCCAGTTTAGATGAGTTTTCTTATTCTGAAGGGGTGATAAGTCCATCATGCATTAACTAGCCTAAAAAAAACATTATTATCAGTTCAATCAACAATGAAGAAGAAGATCAATAAATCACTCTATAACTCTGTAGCAGTCCACTGCTGGACATAGGCTTCTCCTAGGTCACGCCTCTGAGCTCGATCCTCAGCTTTTCTCATCCAACTGCTACCAGCCGGCCTCCAAAAATCGTCACTCCGCTTACTTATGTTTCGCGGTCTCCACTTAAGAACACGTCTACCCCAACGGTCATCGATTCTACAGCTAATATGGCCGGCCCATTGCCATCAGATTTTTTCTATAAAACCAAATTTTTTGTATACCCTAAACCCGAAAAGGGGTCATTGTGATCATTATGATAAACTTTTACTACCTATGGGATCAACCCTAAAATCGCGAAAAAAAAACATTTATGTTTACATAACTCGACAAAATTTATGGAACAGCAGATTTCTTATTCACAATTTCAGGGTTGGTCCAATAGTAAAAGTTGTTCATAGTGATGATCACAATGACCCCTTTTCGGATTTAGGGTATACAAAAAATTTAATAGTTTTTTCTATTTGCTAAGCCTAAACCTCAACTCCCACCTTCCACTTTCATAATCCTGAATATTTGTTCCCCGCGTTTCAACCCTATGCATGCCACGCACTGCACCGCTGCACCCGGCACGCTCACAAACACACGGCACGGCATAAACATCGCCGCCGGTCTCTTCGACCCGCTGATTGGATTTATGTATGCGCGCTGACGGGTTGATACTGCCATGTTAGTACATGTTGAATATTCAGTATTGAAAACGCGATATCTCGGTGTTAATTCTGTTATGGTAAAGATTTTGTAGGTTTGCTCTAGTTAATTTTTATGTTTGTTTTGATAGGTTACATTTTGATCAATATACAACGTGTTACATAATTCCCCATGAAAAATGTAAACAATCAAGTAGTCTTTTATGGTTGTTGTCATTTACCTCTCAGAGGAAATTAGGTAAGAATGTTAATAACTTTCTGGGTAGTCTACTCTTTAGTTTTATGTTTTCAGGGTTGCGTTTCAATGATGATTATTTTTCTTGATGCGTCATGCTACGGTTTTCAATTATTGCCAATAGACTCTTTACAAGGCAGTTTTAACCCCCTTTCGGGTGTAGGGGTATTTTTGTAACACGTTGTATAAAGTCGAGCAGTTCTATAAATTTTGGGTGCTAGTAGATTATAAATGAGAAGTAATTAAATGATACGCGGTATACATGTTTTTTCAGCAAAAAAACCCTGCTATTAAATAGTCTGAGCACCTCGACTAGGTTAGGTTAGAAGTGTGGTTATTTCTTTTAACAACTCAGAAAGGCTTATTGTTGAAAATCTGACACAGTTTTCTCCGCTGATGAATTATATATTTTCGCTGACAAAAATCTCATTATTTAACTAACCATTTAAATGAGTGATTAATCTAGACTAATATTATAAAAAGGAAAGATTTGTATTTTTGTATGTAACGAATAAACTTAAAAACTACTGAACCGATTTCAAAAATTCTTTTGCCGTTAGAAAGCTATATTATCACTGAGTCGCGGAGCGGGCAGAGCCGTGAGGACACAGCTAGTTATTAATACATATTGAATGTTACTTATCAAGAATTAGCGCAAGATGATAAGGAATTATCCTAATTTATTTTTATCTTACGATGACGTGAAACTCCAAGCCAGGACCACCAGTCCACCGAAGCGACAAATCCTCAACACCAAAGACCCATCTTGGCTAATTTTACACATTATACAGCGGCTGTGTCTAAAAAAAGCCTCACAAAGTCAACGGCCGTACACAGCCCGTGTAATAGGCCTAATAAGCGTAAACACACATCGTCTAGCTCACTGGTTACGCCTTATCGCCTAGGTGGAGGTAGGCAGGTGTGATGGCCAGCCGATGGGAAATTATCACCAGGAAACTGGCAGTGTTTGGTTCTAAAATAAGTCTTAATTAAAGGGAGAGGGGCGTCCCTAATAATAGATTATTCAATTTTGACTAGTGTAATGTTTGTAAGCGAAAAGAAAACATTACTTTGAGGCCTCTTGGCAAATTAATAACGGCATGTATCATACGATTTGCGAAGTTAAGCTGCGGTTGTTGCGGTCAGTCTGTGGATGGGTGACCGTTCGTTACACATCGAGATTCCTCAATGCCTCCGAGAGCACGTTAAACAGTCGGTTCCAGGTACCATGTGAATACCTTAGTCATTACGGGAAATCAGAAGCCTATTCTGTATATGTGACAAACGAAAGCTTAACCTGTACGCCAACATCATAAATATAAGACAAAAACGATGGGATTACAGTTACCTTGACATGGGGGGTATGCCGATGCGTTTATGCTCTGGTGTTCAAAATGTTAGAACCCAATTGATCAGAAACCTCCTCAATATTGACTTCACACGTCATCCATATTCCCACTACATGACAGGGCGTGAACGATCCACACAACCGGAAAACGTGCTGTTATTAATAAAGCCAACTACACGGTTGCTTCCAATCTTTGTCATAGCTGCCTCTAACCATCGGCGCGTGTACAACTTGCCAGCTCGATGCATGTGCAAAAGCGACTAGTGTGAAAACACTATAAATGTCGAAGAGAACACAACTGAATTTCAACTTTGTTGTTGTAAATTTAGAGTTCAAATTTGGGTGCGGTTATTTTATATATAAGGTATGGGGTACACTGCAGAGTTTGCTCCTGTGCTTGACAATAATGCATGGCTGGGCTAATGTTTGCTTTGTATCAAGCCACACTAGTTATGTCCACCGCGGTCCGCTTGGGGCGTGAATGTATAATTTGACTCGTGCCGGCTGGAGAATAGCCAATTAAAGAGGTTCATGCATTTTGTATGCGTTCTCATTTGGTAATTTCCAGGTTATAATGTTGTGTACCAAATAATATTATGCAATCACTGATTAATTTAATTTATTATAGATAATAATGCTAAGGGAATTGGTCAAAGTAATATTCATCTGTGCAATATTGAATTGTTATGTATATGGCAGGCTTTTAGGAACCATAGCTCATTATTTTCAAATGTTATAGTTGTTACAATAATAGGCCATTCCACACGTTGCCATACATTGTTACACTCGCAGTGTGTAGTTTTTATACCACAATGTCTGGACTTAAAAAAGACCTTGATCTTTGAGTTTGTTTCGGCTTTTCTTCTCAGAGCTAGTCACGTAGGAAAAGCCGACGCCATGTAGTCTTAAAAAAAACATTACATTGACTTGTAAAAGTGGATGTAACAGATTTATTTACAGAAATAAAAATAATTTATCATTTATTACTACAAACTTCTTTATCTGAAAACACAAAAAAATGTACAAAGAATAATTCTTATAAGTACCGAGGTAGGTAGGTAAACTCATAATTTATGTCAAATTAATTTTATTTCATTGTATCTTTATTAAGTTAATCATGGTTACAAATAGAGTGAAACATTGATATTTAATGTAACTCAACCCTTACTAGATCAAAGGCGAATATTTATGGTAAAATCGCTCCAAAATAGTGCACCATTGAAATCCCTTTCTAACACACATCGCGACAGGTTATGTCTGCTCCGAGGCCTGCACAAAAGCCTAGCCGGGGCACAATGGAGGCCCCTTGTGAACGCACGCCACCACAAAACACATGTCCTGTGGTCAAACGAATGCTTTTAGGCTGTTGTATCTCTTAGAATAGGTTAAAATCATGAATGATGGTGATGATAAATATTTAAGGAAGTAGGTGTTAGGGTTTAAAAATGTATGAAAACAAAATTAAGCTGGTACCCGTGGCTCGTTCACACCTAAAAGAAAGTTGTAAACAAATTTTGTAAAGGTTTTTTTTGAATTAGTTACTTATTTTTAACAAGTAATGAGCGTGAACAAGTGTTTTAAAGATTTACAAACATGTTTGCTACTTAAAGCACGATATTGCAAAGATTTTTTTGAAAATATTTGCTGATACCAGTGTAGAGTACATGTTTTATAACTAGGTGTAAACGAGGGGTTATAGTATGAATGTTCAGAAGCTATGCTGTATTTTTCAATAATGTTATAATTTTTTAAGGAGCGTCTTCTTTACATAGTATAAAACAAAGTCGCTCCCGCTGTCTGTACGCTTAAATCTTTTAAACTACGCAACGGATTTTAATGCAGTTTTCAGCAATAGATAAGAGTGATTCAAGAGGAAGGTTTATATGCCCCACATAAGTATCTACATTGCACCCGTGCGAAGCCGGGGCGGGTCGCTAGTTAGATTTATAATATACACACTTGATATTACCTACTTACATAATATTTCACATTGATCGGCAAGAAATAAGCAGAATGCATCTGTAGAATTCCTCATAGAAAAAATTCAGTCCAAAAACTTAAATCCACAAAATTAATTAATATGCGATATAATTAGCAAAAGTAAACTAATTCCATTTTAATATTCATTTACAAATACATAGCCATTCTATAAATAATCTAACACTAAACCCTGCTTACTCCCTAGTTTATAAAAGCCAGGCAGCCTGTCCACAAAGGGCAGGCCTCTTGTGAACGCAGGACACCACGAAACACGTGTCGTGGTCAACGGATTGGTTATAGACCCATGTTGAACATAGAGTTGGCAAATGTTAAATTAAAGGAACCTGTCATTCAAAGAAGTCTTATTACAATGCAAGCACAAAGGCTTTATCGTGGTGTTACTTTTCATTAGTAGCGAAGGATTTAAATCGTTCTACCTAGCTTTTTCCCAATTGTGTTGGGGTCAGCTTCCAGTCTAACCAGATGCGGCTGAATACCAGTATTTTACATGGAGTGACTGCCATCAGACCGCAACCCAGTTACTGCCAATGCCGATTTCCTAAAGTTAGACCACTTGCCAGACTTTCGAGTTTTTGACTAAGTAGGTACCCGTAACGACTGTCATAGGTATTCGTATGACACCCGGGACCGACGGTTTATCGTGTTTTCAGGGGTCTCGATGTGTTACGAATGGTCATCCATTCACGGACTGACCGCGGCAAGCGCAGCTATTTAATATTTTCAGTCTTACGACAAAATGAAGGAAACTTCAGTATAAAAAACCTACTTGAGTTTTCCTCAAACAATTTCACACAATTTTACCCAACATCAAATAAAATAACCCTTCTCTCTCGATTCCCATGTCTACGTCACAGATGCAAGCACTGATTCATTCGGCAGCCGATGCACGTCCACTAGCTATACAATGCGCCCGACGCCGCCCGCCGCTCTGTATGGAAATGCTGAGAAATACCTATTTATACACGAATTGCTTGTAATAGATTTTGCACGGAATGTTGTAAATTGTTTTTGGAATATTTTATGTAATTTAGGAATTGATTTTTATAAGTTGGTGAGGAATAGTAATGTTTAGATAATGCTAAAAATAATGTGTAGGTAAAGGTTCCGGAGTGTTCACAGACAGTTTGCAGATTCAGATCAGCAATGCAGTGTTTTCAGAACAAAAATGTTGTTACAAAAATGATATATTACAAAGTTGGAGCTAACTTCTTGCTCTACAAACAAAAGTCGCACCCTATCCTCCGCACTCAAAGACGTTAATGAAACATTAACTTTTGTTTGCTTGAGAGTATAGATATTACACTGGACACCCGTTAGTTAATGTATCATTAACCTTCATTTTAATAAAATTAACTGATAAAAGCTGTTTATTTGACCTAAATAAATTAAGAAAGTCCTGTACTTAATCAATATGAATTGATCAACAAAGACGTAATCCTGACCTAAACCATTCTCTTTCTTAACGAAATGGATACCAATTCAAAAATCTAAAATACCCCTGCCTCACACATTGCCCTCTGGAACCCTTTAAAAATAACTCCATATTATTACCTCGACTAGCAGCGTAGATACGTAGGTAGGTACAACATACCCGGCCGGGCATGATTTTTACGCTTACGTGATTTCACTGGCTCCGCATTTTATATTTGAAAAATATTTTTTCTAACATGAAAATATTTTTGAAAACAGTTTGGATTATTGCAATGTTTCGGCCGTCGCGTTTTAGTTGATTTTGTTTTTGCCTTTTTTGTGAAATGGAACGCGAATGTGCCAATTTTGATTTTTGTCAAATAAAGTAATTAGATTATGTGTTTATTTTACGTATTTTGCCGGTCACAAATTATATCTGCTTTTCTACGTAGTTATATTATTTTTGTGATGATTGAATTTAGGTACGTAGTTGAATATAATTTACTTACCTGCATAAAAGTTAATAATTCAAGTGAAAGAATCATCTCAGCACGTACCGCGTTTTTCAGAAATGGTTTTTGTATACGACTTGGTCGGAATCGGAATACTTTTTAGAATATCTGGCCCTTTATGGATTAATTGAAAAATTTATTCGAAATGACATCCTAGATTTTCTTATACCTACCTAGCAGTTTTATAAGATTTTGAGTCTCGATATGATCTCGACCTATGACAAGCGTGGAACTATGATAGATAAGACACCTAACATTGCGACCGACGATAGAATACGTTCCTGACAGATCGTATTTCATATTATAGCGTCAACCTACAATAAAAAAATAGTTTACAGTGCAGCCGCCCAGAAAATATGTTCCTGACACCATTAAAAGCGCTAAACTAATGGCTACTCAACGCTACTGAATTTTAAGTTGCCGTTGTTTCGTGCTGTCACTGTTTTTTCCCTTAAAGGTAACAGTGACAGCACGAGACTTAGCCACAAGACACCTAAACTATATTACAAGGTCTAAAAACCCCTTACATTATATGATTATAATAGTTACCAGAGAGTAGGAGAACAGTCGGGCGTGGTACGAGCCGTGATTGGAAACGTTTGGGATCGCGCCAACTAGCCTACGTGCTCCACGGACGTGAGTAATGTGTTGAAACCATACATGAGTATGTAGGATACTGGCAGAATAGTTGCTTTTGTATTAAACAATACTGTAGGATACACAGAGTATTAAATCAATGTTTAATCTGGAAAGGAAATAACGATGGGATTAATTTAAAAACACTTTAAAATGAGTGAAAATAGGTATTAAAAACAATTTAAGGCACATTTCAAACATAATGCTTAACACAACAAAATAATAGGTAATTGCACTTTAATTTCATAAGCCTCGAGTTCGAATCCAAGGCACGCACCTCTGACTTTTCGGATTCATGTGCGTATTGTATAGTTATCACTTGCTTAAAAACGGTGAAGAAAAACATAGTGAGGAAACCGGCACGTGAAGCCAAGTCAGAGACCCATGGGTGGCATAAAATTAGACACCAGGTTAGTCACTAACCATACGAAAAGAAGAAGACTTTAATTTTAATACCTCTAACTTTAAAAACAATGGTTCGCACTATGATCAATCAAAAACCAATTGTTTCTGGATGGACCCATTAAAGTCTGTCATGCTCACTTAAATGTCTTGCTGATGGTGGCGTTGTTTATCCGGTCGTTGAGTTCCCTATAATATGGTTGAGCTGACCGATGCGGATGTGCACGTCATGCTCGTGAACGGGTGCCGTCTGTCGGGACTGGTCAGCTCTTAACTGCTATAGCAATCATAGAAGGCATATTTTTCTATTTGTTACTCTTATGTGAGTTTAATTGTTATATTAACCTGCATTATTCTCATTCTATTTCTCACACTACTGTAATGGAATTGTAATGAACTACTATTTTAAAAAGAGTATTCATGGAGTTTCTTGCCAGCTCTTCTCCATAGAACCTACCTTTTGGAACCGTGCACTTAGTCGTGACGTTTTAAAAGTGCCTGAAATCTGGTCTATTTGAAATAAAAAACTTTGTCTTTGACTTTGACTTTGAAAGGAATGATGGAAAGTGATCAGCAAATCATTTCTGACCATTTCAGTGATCACAGTTCTAATATAACCTATCATATCTTTCAGCTATCTGTTTGTCATTTTATTTCTTACTAGATGTGTCCTCACGGCTCCGCCCGTAGCCTATGTTACTCAGTGATAATGTAGCTTTCTAACGGCAAAAGAAATATGAAATCGGTCCAATAGTTTTAAGTTTATTCGTTACATACAAAAATACAAATCTTTCCTCTTTATAATATTAGTACCCATAGATTTCTTATAGCGGGGGGACTTTGAACTTAAAATGATAGTGCCAACAATTATTTTTAAAGTTATATTAAAATTAAAGTGCAAAGTATTAATTTTAAAGCTAAAGCCTTTTAAAGTGGGAACTATTATTTTTAAAGTTAATTTATGTATATCCCAATAGCGATAGCCGTTTCCGTAATTGAAGTTTTTACAATAAATTAGTAAAGTCAGAATAGTCAAGTCTAGTGAGCAATGGTTTACTTCAGATAATATTAAGTCCGACGGCTCCTATTATGATCTCAAAGTTCGATCTACCATCAAAGCAAACATTATTGAATGCAATAAATGTATTGATTTGGAAAACTCGTGTTCAGGAGTACGACCTGTTATCTATTCTATCTATACTAATATTATAAACCTGAAGAGTTTGTTTGAACGCGCTAATCTCAGGAACTACTGGTTGGAATTGAAAAAATATTTTGGTGTTGGATAGTCCATTTATCGAGGAAGGTTATGGGCTATATAAAATCACGCTACGACCAATAGGTATGGAGCATAAATGAAAAATGTTGCAAAAACGGGGAAAATGTCCACCCGTGCGAAGCCGGGGTGGGCCGCTATGTAAGAATAAAATAACACATACATAACATCACGTCTGTATTCCCCGAAGGGTTGGGCAGAGGTGTATAGTAACACCCTCATTTCGCCGTTATGTTTAATCCCATGTAATAGGGGGCGAGCCTATTGCCATCAGCCGGGCTCAATTCCATTCTCCGAGCTGCTACTGAGGAATTCTACATGGAAAAACCCAATAACACTGCCCGACCTGGCGATCAAACCCAGGACCTCACGATCAGCAATCGCACTTAGCAGCACTAGACCAACGAGGCAGAATAAAATAATAACTATAGATTTCCAATTGATATAAATATACGTATTCTACACTAGTCTAGAAAATAATGCACGAATTGTTCGGGCTACGGCAAAACTCGCAAATATTTCTAGTAATTCAGATGCTTTCAGATTCTTTGCCTGGAATATGTTGACACAGACTTACTCTTGTCAGAAACTTGGAATACAGCTACAAAAGCTACTTAAAGGTAAAACTTTCTACATACCTAAAACCAGGTAGGTATTAACTTCGGCAGCTGCCATAAATTAATATTTTAACATCAAACGTGATCCTGGCAGTATGCGGTACTTACTTGTGCCTCAGTGAGTTTTATTAAAGTGTAAGTTTGTATTAATATCTACAGTTTCGCCACGTAACGTGCTGGGAAGATTTGCCGACGGATGGCACGGAGGTCGGTTAATGTAAGGTTAATTAATGAGGAATAAATCGCTGGTTAAGGTTAACATTAGAAAACTCATTGACAAAAATTATATTCTTAGGCGCTCAATGTGTTGGTTTGATCATTTAGATACACATGTGTAAGAAAAAAGAAAAAACGTAGTCGTTGACAAAATAAATTCTTTACCATTGTGTTTGACGAAATATAAATAGTTTTATACTATTAAAGTCTTATTTGTTTGATATACCGGTTAGCAGCACACAGTCTTACTTCGTTTATTAACAAAATTAAAGTAAACTAACGATTACATGGTGTAATCAAACCCATCCTCCATCAAATATCGTCAGGTTTAGAGCAAATTGTGACACGACGCCATCTTTGACCACGCTCGCGAGTCAAATTGGCGGTTTGCGGCGGTGACGTCACTTTACACATGGATGGAGAAGAAGACGTGCTGGAACTATGTTATACGTACCTACCTGTATTAGTTATAGGATAGGTATGTTGAATGTGGTATAAAGGGTTGTACATAATTATGTTTATGTGTATCTTCAGTATATTCGTAGTTATTTCAAGTTACTTTTCAAAGAGACTTATAATTTTGTTTTAAGAAAAAAAAAATGTTAAAGATGCAAGGTGATTGCTAGTCACCCTATGATTTAGCTGAGGCAAATCATGAGTCTATTTTAAGTGTTAAAAGAAGCATTTACCCACTGTTTATCATAATATGCCAATATACGACTCAGATTGAATTCATTTATTGAATGAGAGAAAAATTAGTGTACTGCCATCTTCGATTACATAAAAAAATAGCGTTGACGCATCACTTCTCCGTTACTACATATTACGTTTATTGAAAACAAAATGACTAGCTATAAGTGCCCCTGCACACGTGCTCACCGCCGCACGACGCGACCGTTGCGTTTGACGCGGATGCGCGCGTGTCGGCGACGCGTTTACGCGTCAACGGCGCCGCATTCCGGCTAAATGAAATTTTAGTTAAATATTTAGACGTGCTCTGTTTCGAATTTGTTTAGTTTAAATAGTGGTTATGGAAGCGGAACGTTTGAATGTATGATGCTGTAAAGCTATGTTTGTTACAGTAAGTAAAATACTAATTTTACATGTTGATATGGGTAACAAAGAAAATTATAAAAAAATATCCAACGCATTTCTTTTTGTATAGTTTTACCTAATTGCGTACTTTAAAATGCGCTGTGCTTATATAAAGTCTAGCAGACAATGAGTTTTTTTTGAGAGTTTTATAAACTCACCAAAAACCCGCTGTACGTAAGATGTGCGTAGTTCGCAATTAATATTTGTGGTTCCACCATGATCAAGATCTTTACACAAAAAACAACTCCCGAACTTCCCTGTAACCCAACCTCACCTAGTTTCCGAGAAATTCTCAAATCCACAACTAACCCCTGTATCCGTCGGGTCCAATCAATATGCGATTAATCAGTCGCAGCGCGGCGTATGCGCATTCGCGCGGAAAATCTTACAAAAAATCGCGGGCGGTGAGCGCAGGGGCTTTACGCACTAACGGGCAGTGCGATTCAGGAGTGGGAAACTGATGCTATGGAGTCGATAGTTTTGAGCCACTATTATACTTTCATAATGTACAGCTATTAAGGGTTTTTTATAATGCTGGAATAATAATCTTTTAGGTCATAATTTTTTGTTTCAAAGCAACTTTTCTTTGATAGAAAGAAGAATTGTTGTAATGTGTGAACTAAGGCCTAAACTCTTCTCATTCTGAGAAGAGGCCCGTACCCAGAAGTGGGACAGTAATGGGCTGATTATGTTATGTGTGTATGTTGTAGGTAATGTTAAAACACTCCTCTTGCGCTGGTGCATAATATTACAAAAGTTTACATTTTATTAAACGGTTATTACTTCACTTCGTATATTTGTTTGTTTGAGTCAAATCTTGCAACAGATTTTTCAACTACTTCTGCTTAATCGTTTCCCTTGAAATTTCGCACACAAATTCAAATCTCCTGACAATACAACTTAAAAATAATTTTAATCTTCAATCCTGAAGTCCTGATGCTGCATGGGGACTGCAAGATAAAACTGTTAAACTTAAAAGTTTTTTAAGAGACCAATCTGCCTAGCGTTTTCCTAAGTATGTTGGGATCAGCTTCCAGTCTAACCAGATGCGGCTGAATACCAGTATTTTACACGGAGAGACTGCCATCAAACCTCCGCAACCCAGTTACTGGGCAATGCCGATATCCTAAGGTTAGACCAGTTGTCAGACGTTTCGAGCTTCTGACTTCCCGTAACGACTATCATAGGTATTCGTATGACACCCGGGACCGACTGTTTAACGTGCTCTCCGAGGCACGGAGGGGTCTCGATGTGTAACGTACGGTCGCCCATCCACGGACTGACCGTGGCAAGCGCAGCTTAACCTCGCAAATCGTATGATCTGCGCGGTTGGTAATTAGCCACGAGCCCCGGGAGTTTTTTAAGAGACCATTTAAGAATATTCTAGAGAGTTCTCGAGAATATTCTAATTAATCAACGAAAAGAAAGGAATGTTCGTTGAATCTGATATTTTGATAAAATCGAACACCATAAAACTGACACATTTTAATATATATTCTCATCCCACAAAACCGCAAGCTATTTTCCACATGACACTATTCCATCGACTCCGGTTCAAGAGAAGGGTAGGCTGCTGCGTGTCGATAACAGACGACTATAAATCATTGCCTACAAATGTCTTGTCGTTGGGTGCAGCCGACGATTTGCCTGCCCCGCCTCCGCGTGTCGGCAACATTGGAAAACGCTCTTTATTATACTAAAGTTATTGTTGTAATATGTTAGTGATTTGGCTTGAGATTGATTGATGGATATTGTCGATGTGTGCATTGCTTGTCCGTGGTTGAAGTGGTTTATAGGATCCTTCTTCTTCTTTTCGTGTGGTTTGTGAGTAACCTGGTGTCAGAGTTTATGTCACCCATGGGCCTCTGACTTGGCTTCATATGCCGTCAAAAAATATCTCTCAGGCATGCCGGTTTCCTCACGATCTTTTACTCCACCGTTTTTAAGAAAGTGATAAGTATACAATACGCACATGAATCCGAAGTTAGAGATGTGTGCCTTAGGTTCGAACTCGGGACCTATGATTCGGCAGTCCGACGATCACACCACTAGGCTATCACTGCTGTTAAAGGATATATAGGACCCTGTAGTGCATATAAGGCTATTACTGAAAGATTGGTATTGATAAGTGGGATTAGATGGTGAACGAGTTTTCCTGAACCCTTTTCTTATAATGAAACAACTAAGTTTCAAAATATGATAGCCACTATGGTTTTTCAAAGGTAAAATAATGGAGTTGACTGCCTTGGTCTAGTAGTTGCAAACACGACTGCTGAGCATGGGTTTCTGGGTTCGATCCCCAGGTCGGGCAAAGCGTTATTGGGTTTTTCCATTACGAATTTCTCAGTAGCAGCTGGAGTCTGGATTTGTGCCCGGTTAATGGCAACAGGCTCGACTTAAACATAACTGGCAAAACGAGGGTGTACTAAAAGCACCTCTACCGACACCTTTGGGGAGTGATCAAGGCGTAATGTTGTGTTTCTCAATCTTTCTATCAACAATTTGTGCTATATCTATAATAAATCAAATATAATTTCTGATAAGTTGTGTTTTGGAGGTTCTACGAGCAAGCCAATAAATTAAAGTAGTGTAAATGGAATTACAGAAACAATTTTTATTATTCTTGTCTTGGTCATGTTAGGCCCTAGTCTCACTTGATGGTAAGCGCAGTCAGGGTCCAAGATGGAGCACGCGAATCCAAAAAACAGAAATATAGAGGGATTCCCCTATACCCCTCTGGCTCTCGCATACACACGACGGAACACAGTAAACTGCTTGGCGCCGGACTTTAATGTGAGGGTGGTAGCTAGCTAGGCGGACCGTATAGATACTACCAACAAGCATGCTAGGTTTTGTTGAATTTTACAACACGCGTCAATTCCCAGCGCGCGGTGAGGAAGTTTTATATTCTAACCCGTCCCCACATGGGATAAAAATAAATTCATGGTAATGGTACTCTTCAGAAACACCAATCTACGTACTACAATCCTTAAATACTGTATAATTTTTTCGTCTACAAAGTTAGTCGGAAAGGGGGTACTAAGCGGAAAGGGTGTTAAAGTAACCATAATAAGGTATAAATTTTGTTCTACAACTTTCCACAAAACTCGATAGTTTAAGAGAAATAGCTTTTCAAAGATTTCGTAAAAAATATGCTAAAATCTGTCTGTCCATAGCTATGATCAGCTGTGTTTGCAATTTAGGTTATATTTGGGGTCACGGATTAGAAACTTAATATTCTGAATTCCTAACTAAAGCAGATAATGATATTTTTTTGAAAAATCTAAAAGAAAAATCTTTTTGCATGCAAATAAAAATTATCGAATTTTGAAATTTTAACACTTGCTTTAAAATTGACATCAGTGATACTTTAAGTGGGTTGCAGCTTAGTACCCCTTTCCGACTAACCTTGTATAAGTGATAGCAAACCGTTTAAAAAGCTCAACTTCTGCCTACACCCATACGGCATAAAAACCTGAAGATAAATTAAATACCAAAACGTCTTCGCAATCAGTATCACGTATCGTCTAAATAATGTAATATGTTAGGATATGTGACGTCACGCGTGCAGGTATGTCTGACGCCGGCCCGTAAATCAGTACGCCCTGTTACACGGTTTAATTAATTCTCAAATAACTGACTCGCAATGTTTTGTGACCTGTGTTGCAAATAATAATTATTTTGCGACAAAATGTTCGTCTAATTTGCGTGTTATTTGCTATAGTTTATTGTGTTATAATTAGATTATGAAGCAATAGTAGCAGAATTCGTGTAATTTGATTGGCTTTGGCCAAATGTTATTTTAGATCTAAAATATTGTTAGCTAATTAATATACGTAATTCATGTGAAGTAATTAGAATTAATTAATACGTATGGTTTGAAATGTGCTAAAATAATTAACAATTATTAATTAAATTCTATACACTGTATTTTGTTTTCGTTTTTGATTTGTTGTCCAGTTAGTAAGAAATCAAAATGTCGATTCTATTTGTGCCACAATTATTTTAATAAGCTAAATATCGACGCTTTTCGCTACTTAAAGAAAATGTTGTGTAGTAAAAACCATTTTTTTCACCGTAGCGCTAATTTAAATATACAAACAGGAAGAGCGTGAAAAACTACGTCAGACTGCATCAAAAAGTAAATTTGCCCAAAATGGTCTTTACACCCTTTGTAGTGGAAAGAGTCGATATCTTCCTCCAACCCTTTTCCCAACTATGTTGGGGTCCGCTTCCAGTCTTACCAGATGCGGCTGAATACTAGTATTTTACAAGGAGCAACTGCCGTCAGACCTCCACAACTTAGTAACTGGGCAATACCGTTATCCTAAAGTTAGACCGGTTTTCAGACTTTCGGGCTTCTGACTACCGGTGACGATTATCATACTATAGGTATTCTTATGACACCCGGGCTGACGGTTTAACGTGCTCTCCGAGGCACGGAGGGGTCTCGATGTGTAACGAACGGTCACCCATCCACAGAATGACCGCGACAAGAGCAGCTTAACCTCGCAAATCTTTTTTCTAAAAATAACTTCATATTACATTATTATTATGCGTAAATCGTAAAAATTAAAAAAGTACTCAGAGTCCTACATACCCCATAGTCACAATTGATATATTTTTACCCATGGCAACCCACCTACATTTATATCGAATTAAGGGTTGCCATCCCTTGCCCTCCAATTTACAAGATATTCAGTTAAAAGGGAACACCAATTTACGTGAAGGACGGCCCCAATTGTCTTACATAGAGGATTTCAGGCTCCCTTCAATTACGTGTGTTTGTTGCTCGATATTGGCTCGATTGTATATTGTTTTGCTCGTTTCAACTAATCGTTTGGGTTGTTATGATTTTGTTGGAATATTGAGTATTGTAGCGAAGATATGATCCAATATCAAACGTATTACATCAATAGAAGTTTTTTTGGAAATATTTTTAGTATTTCAGTAGTAAATCAATACCTATCAATGATCTAGATGTTCTCATTGAAGGATATTTTATTAGAACTCGTATTTGGAGCGAAATCATAGAATGAAGAAGAAGTAATAATTTTATAAACCTATTATAACATCACGCTTGTATTCCCCCAGAGGTTGGGCAGAGGTTATAGTAACACCCTCATTACGCCGTTGTGTTTAAGTCCCATGTAATAAGAAACGAGTTTATTGCCATCAACCGGACACAAATGCAAAGTCCTGACTGCTACTGAGGAATTACACACGGAAAAACCCAATAACACATTGCCCGATCTAGGGACTGAACCCAGGACCTCACAATCAGCAGTCACGCTTGCCACCACTAGACCAACGAGGCAGTTAATTACCAGTTTATAAAATATGTGGGGTGTTGTTAAGTTATGACATACACTCTTTTCACAAGGAGTACCTGTAAATATTAATCGTCGCTGGGCAGTGAAAACCTCGTAAAGCACAAATTCATTTTTATTTTTTATTATTCATTTGTTGGGTAATAAACCTTGTAATGCATATTCAGAACGAACGTGCACAGCTCTAAGATGAAATAGATTGATGAATATATAATAAAACAGAAGAACCTTACATCTGCACTTCATACTTTTTTTTAACAGGCAGTTATTGTCTCCTCCTGTAAAATTATGTTCATTGCAATTACAAAGTTTGAAAACCAGTGAATTGGACAGTGACGTAATGCAGTTATTAGGAATCTTTTATAGCGGTATCCCGGTCTATCACCAATGTCGCATTTTCTGATCAAGTCATAAATAAACTAGCTTTACCCGACCCGGCTTCGCACGGGTAGCACTAAGTATCTACGGCGCACCTACCTACCTGCCCTGTCTACTTATCCTACATTTGTATGGGAAAAGAAAATTGTTGTTTTTACTATTTTCCACGCAATTTATATGTTTTTTCTCTCCATAAGAACCTTCCTTGTTCCTTAAGGAATATATAAAAAAAAATAGCCGAATTGGCTGATTTCTCAAGTTTTGCGCTTAGCGACACATTTGGTAATTCATTTTTATTTATATAGATAGATTATTACCAGCCAAACGTTACCTACATTCGTACCACTAAAACAAAGGCACGTAAAACACACATCATAATATCTCAGACTACAAAAACGCGGAAAACATGAATCCTCTATTTTGTAGGCCAAAGGTATAAAGGTATGATAGCAAACGGGAGGAATATCTTTCGTTTAGTTTTTTTTTACACTCATTACTAGAGCGGTTTCCTGCTTTTTTGCCCTTTTTCCGGTGAAAGAGATAAAAAATGAAGATGAACTGGCGAGGTGCAGAGTAAATACGGGGCGCTAGGGATGTGGCAACATTATTGAAAAACTATCGATATCATACCAGAAACGAAAATTGTTTTTTTGTTTATGATGATACATGAAAGTAGTTTGATGATACAGGTAGCTTAGAATCGTAAGTTAAGTTATTCAGTGCTGCTCATTGCCTGTGAATAACTTTTTTTCATCCGATATACGGTCGTCAGCAAGAAGCAAGAGGATGGAGTGTTCCCTAAAATCATAATTATGACTAGACTAGACTGTTACCCGCGGTTTCACCCGCATCCTAGGGGAACTACTTGATGTACCCATATAAAAAGTATCCTATGTGTTAATCCAGGGCATATTCTATCTGTGTGCCAAATCTCATCCAAATCCGTTCAGCCGTTTTTGCGTGAAAGAGTAACAAACATCCATACATCCATCCATTAGTAAGGATTTATCATCAGAATAATCAATGTTTTTTCTCTCGTATCTAATAGCAGCCAGTGGCAATTTTTTGCATAAAGCATAAAGGATAGATCGTACATGAAGGTGCTGCTATCTACTTTGATAAAACTAAGTAGTAGTTTTTTATGATACCCACGAATTATTATGAGGAACTCTACTCTGTCTTAACAGATAATTCTACTATTACATAATATCAAAATATTGTGAACATCGACACCACCCCATCCCTACGCCGACCGCAGACCGCACGGGCCGGTAGGCACGAAAAGTCGTTCCCAGCTCAAATATATTAGAATATACATTACCCTACGTGACTCCCGCAATGAATGGACGTCTGCCTCCGTCCCGCGCGAGCCTGTCCCAATGTACCCCAGTATATATATATATATATAGATATATTTATATATATTGAAATGAAATGAGTTTTATGATTATGTAATGGAGGGGCTATTGATTAAAGGTGGGTCCATTCAGAGCATCGCGTCGGTTATCGTAATAAACTTTTGTGAAATTGTTATTTAACCATTTGGTTTGGTATTTTGTTTCTGCGTATCAGCCCTGCAGCCATCCTTGCTAACTGGCTAATCTTTTCACCACGGCATGAGCTAACACGAAAAAAGAAGAAGAATTTAATAGTGTCAAAAACCTACATCAATCCATAGATTTTGGATTGGGATCGATTATCAACATCGATGGTTAATCGACTCTTATGATACCCACAGGAAGACAAGAGGTGGTCCATCCTCTAGTTGTACCACACAGTAATTCTTAAATAATTTATCCTCTTACCATTCCCATGCTCTTTCCATTTATATCAGAAAAAAAATCAAAACCCAAAAAAAATTGAAACCAATGCAGTTGACACACACAACTTCAACTCACATAACACACATTTTTTCACCAATTCAAACACCAAACTTCACGGTAACGTACAAACTGATTTCAGTTTCCTTCAGCCGTCGTTTATATACGAACCTTATCTTCGCTGAAGCTGAAACTTGCAGTCGAGCTGAAAACCTCGCGTCTATTATATGCGCATGAGTTGAATATGAGCCTCTTGAGAAAGATGGAGGTTCGGTTTATTCCAAACTTGTTACATGTCTAATTGGTTAAGGAAGTTAGGAAGATACGGTACTTTTTCGTTTATTTAAGATTTTAGTGTGTATGATGAGTGAATGTCGTGCTTGGATAACCTTGTGGTAACAGCAGTGATAACCTTGTGGTAACAGAAGTGATAACCTTGTGGTGTGACCCTCGGACTGCCAAGTCATAGGTCTCGAGTTCGAACACAAGGCACGCATCTTTAACTTTTCGGATTCATGTGCGTATTGTATAATTATCACTTGCTTACAAACGGTAAGGAAAACATTGTGAGGAAACCGGCATGCCTGAGACTCCTGAGAGATATTTTTCGACGGCATGTGAAGTCAAGTTAAGGCTCATGGGCGGCATAAACTCTGACACTGGGTTGTTAGTCACTAACCACAAGAAAAGAAGAAGATGTTTGGATGGATTTGCCGGGCCCACCCAAATTGACTTAACCAATGAGAGCCTCACCCTCAACAATGGGTGGAATTAGGCTCTGGATTATTCCAACAACGAGTTATCCATTTTCAGTTTTAAAATCTTCTATTTTAATGATCGGCGCCGTTTCAGTATAAAATACTCAGAGCATTGAAATTATTGAAGTCCCTGGTCCACCGTGCCCACCCTCCGCCGTCGCCGTGGAACCGGTCGTCTTTTCTGTTTCCGTAGTCATACCGTTGATTCCGCCCTCATCAAGCTGTGTTCTTCCCGGTCCTTCCACCAGCAACGCCCTAAGCCGAGATCCAAGTCCCATTAGGAGTCGCCCTTAGTGCTGTTGTTGCTAGTAGTCATGATGTTAGTAGTAGTATTAGTAGTTAGCTTACTTTAACTATTTTACTCGTCCCCTTTGGTTGGAGATCCTTCAGGTCTCGTCAATAACTGCCCGGTTACGTAAAAATGGTCCGCAAGACCAAATATAAGCAGCAGAATAGAAAATAAATAAATATTGAACATCTATATCTATACTAATATTATAAAGAGGAAATATTTGTATTTTTGTATGTAACGAATAAACTTAAAAACTACTGGACCGATTTCTAAAATTCTTTTGCCGTTAGAAAGCTACATTATCACTGACTAACATAGGCTACGGGCAGAGCCGTGAGGACACAGCTAGTAGTTAATAAATTCATCATCTTCCTGCCCTGGTCCCAAGTTACTTAGGGTCGGCGCAATATGTTTTTCTCATCCACTCTTCCCTGTCAGCCGTCTCATTATCATTTACTCCCTTATCTTTCATATCCTCCCTCACACAATCCATTCATGTTTTCTTAGGTCTCCCTCTCCTCCTCTAGTAGTTAATAAATTAACAATTGTAAAATTAATATACATCAACTATGTAGGCTGCTTCCATAACTTCCTTATTAAAAAAGCCTTTAGCAACCTATATACCAAACTATAACTCTATAAGGCGTAGGGTACAAGTTGTGCACCCAACAAGTCATCAAAGAGCAGTTAGGAAATACTTGAGCAGTTAGGGTGCATTACGGAGTGCCGGGCCGGGAACAGACAAGTTTGCCTCTTGTGAGTTGGGGGACTATTCTAACAAAATTTCGAGCAGAGCCCGGTTAATGATATTTTATTCTCAGTAATTTTAAAGCAAGTCAGAAGTTTGAGTTAAGTTTGAAATATTCCTGGCTAAATGGGTAACGTGCATTTCTGTTCAAAGTACCTAATGCAACGTTGGCACATTCTAGCTTTCAGAAGAACACGTCGGCAGTCATACGAAAATCTATGACAGTCATTACATACAGTCAAAACCCTGAAATAAGTTGACATCAATTCTAGGTTTAGCATATGAAATATACACAGACTGATTACAAAATATTTCTCTGTGATATATTGCCGATTCCTATAATTTACGGAGCGTTATTGGTTATAATCTTTACCAATAATGAAGCAAAGATCTAGTAGCTTTGCATATAAGACGCTCCTATATGAAAATAACTATCACAGGTAAAATTTGCTTACGAGTCTATATATGCCCAGTTCGGCAATAAAAAATGCTACCATTGGTAAGAAAAACGCTTTGTTTTTGTTTATAGGAACCGGGCAATATTCGTAAAATTATAACATAATATAAAAAAGTTACTCGATAATATTATCATCGTTCATTATCTCTCGTGATTTGATAATCGAATCTGAATGCTCGTCTCCAGTCTGCCTGGGGTTATATGACAATGACGCGTGTCCTCAAAATAGTACACAAATTGAACTATAACTTTGTTGCTTACTGTCTTCTGCAACTTGAACCGTCTATACTTGATACATTCTATAATTTTACTGTTCAGGCTGATTTTAAGTATCTACTTGCATTATTACATCTTATTATATACATAGTTACTATTTAGTAAATAATAAATGATGGTCTGCTTAGCCTTTTCCCGATTATGTTGGGAAAAGATATATGACACCCGAGACCGACTATTTAACGTGCTCTCCGAGGCACGGAGGGGTCTCGATGGTAACGAGCGATCACCCATCCACAGATTGACCGCGGCAAGCGCAACTTAACCCTGCTAATTGTATGATCCGCGCGGTTGCTAATTAGTTACGATCCCCTCAATAATGATTCGTGATTAGTTAAATGATAAATGATTTTTATTTCTATAAATAAATCTACTACAGACACTTTTTATAAGTCAATGTAATGTTTTTTTTAAGACTAGATGGCGCCGGCATTTTCTATCTGACTGGCTCTGAGAAGAAAAGCCGAAACAAACTCAGAGATCAAGGTCTCTTTTAAAGTCCAGACATTGTGGTATAAAAACTATGCAAGTATAACAATGTAGGGCAACGTCTGGAATGGCCTTTTGAGGAAAGTGCCATGGCAGGTTTGAGTTGACCTGTCCTAACTGACGGCACGCATGCATCCGCCATCGTGTAGCTCAAACTTTATTTTAGGTTAGTTGGTTATTTTGAAAAAGGGTGAAGTTAAAGGAAATTCGATTACGGTTTACTTGATTGGCTTAAGCTACGGTTTCTTAAGAGATTAGTAAGGCCACAACCTAGGAAACTGTGATGCCACTTCTTCTTTTCGTGTGGTTAGTGAGTAACCTAGTGTCAGAGTTTATGTCGCTCGCCTCTGACTTGGCTTCACATGCCGTCGAGAAATATCTCTCAGGCACGCCGGTTTCCTCACAATGTTTTCCTTCACCGTTTTTAAGCAAGTGATAATTATACAATACGCACATGAATCCGAAAAGTCAGAGGTGCGTGCCTTGGGTTCGAGCTCGAGATCTATGACTTGGCATTCCAACGGTCACACCACTAAGCTATCACTGATGCCACTGACTGAGCAATCAACTCTGGTCTCTACTCAGTGTTGCTGGGTTTCATCACCATCGACGACGGATATGATTTTCTTATGAGACCGATGGCAAAGGTCAGAAAGGGTCGTGCAGTTTGCATAAGACCTGCAAAGATGACATAGGCCTGAAGTAATGAATTCAGACGTAATTATGAATGCTTACCTACAAATTATTTATATTTGCACATTTTACACTACGCAATGCGCAGCCTCCCAAAAAATACACCGTATTACAAAATTCGGTTGAAAATCCGCAAAGAATATCCGTAAAATCTTTTTTTGGTCGTCACTTATCATCATAGATTAAATTTTCACCTTCAGCTAACTGAAAAAATCCATTACTTCCGCCAGATGTCACCGAAATCAAATGTCGCTGGCACACTGGGGGGGTGGAGTCGAAAAACATATTTTTTTTAATATGGATTTAAAACAATTATTGAATTATTGTTATGTTATGTTACATAAACATAACATAACATTAAGCCTGTATTCCCCGAAGGGTTAGACAGAGGTATATAGTAACACCCTTAATTTCGCCGTTACGTTTAAATCCCATGTAGGTAATAGAGAGCGAAGCTATTGCCATTAACCGGGCACAAATCCAAACTCCGGGCTGCTACTGAGGAATTGCCCAATAACTGGGTTGCGGAGGTCTGATGACAGTCGCTCCGTGTAACATACTGATATTCAGCCGCATCTGGTTAGACCGGAAGCTGACCCCAACATAGCTGGAAAAAGGCTAGGCAGAACAAAACGATCTTAATAAAGTAATATCACTTGTTTACGGAAACACATAGCCTTCTCCATTCCTTTCCCTGTCCAGGCCGTACCACTGAAACACAAAGTTTTTTTTAATCGACAGACAGACAGACAGACATTAATCAACGTCGATCACTCGCAGGCCCAACTTCACCAACAAATTGGGATACCGATGGAGTTTTTATGGTGTATCGGACCTTTTGTCTTTGTTCCTCTGAAGGATTGGGAGTTATTGAATAGTAATGTTGTTGATTAGAAGTTGAGTGGTCGATATTTTAATTAATTCAATAGTCGATATTTTATTTTATGTGGAAGTGGTTCAAAATGAGAAAACAACCGTTTAATATTTTTCGTTTTTTTTAACCCTTAATTGAACGCAAGGTTTTAAAAAAGTTAAAAAAAAAAACAAATAATTTGGCACTTTTTTATAAATTAAAAAAAAATGTTTTTTTAGTATCATTTTTATATTGTACTAGCTTTACCCGACCCGGCTTCGCACGGGTAGCACTAAGTATCTACTGCACACCTACCTACATACCTACCTATTTTTACTATTTTCCTCGCAATTCCTCCATATTTTCTCACCATCTAAACTTTCCCAGGACTTCCACAAATATTTCAAAATCAAAATTAGCCAAATCGGTCCTGCCGTTCTCGAGTTTTAGCGAGACTAACGAAAAGCAATTAATTTTTATATACATAGATTTAAAAAAATTGAAATATTGCCAGGTTTAATAACAAAAATATAACAAGAAGGCTTGCGCAACATCTTCCAAAACAGTTGGTGGGAAATATACCTTTATCTTATTATGGCTTACATGTTTCCTAATTCTGAATTTTGAATCTCGTCTGCCGATATTGTTCTGTGGATACGGAAAAAGGCTACTAATTATTTTTATCAGGATTGAAGTTTCAGGAGATTCGGTTAAGCAGTATTAGTTGAAATATCTGGCGCAAGATTTGAATTAAACGAACAAATATACGAAGTGAAGTTATTTAAAACCGTTTAAAAAAAAGATAGACAAATTTTTGTTTCGCCCCCTATTACATGGGACTTAAACATAACGGCGGAATGAGGGTGTTACTATACACCTCTGCCCAACCCTTCGGAGAAAACAGGCGTGATGTATATGTTATGACAAATTTTTATGTGCGCACTAACAAGTCATTTTCATAAATTCTACCCAAACAATAAGCATAATACAGTAGGGTAGACAGCAGTGATAGCCTAGTGGTGTGACCGTCGGACTGCCAAATCATAGGTCTCGAATTCGAACCCACGGCACGCACCTCTGACTTTTCGGATTCATGTGCGTATTGTAAAATTATCACTTGCTTAAAAAGGGTGAAGAAAAACATCGTGAGGAAACCGGCTGAGAGATATTTCTCGACGGCATGTGAAGTCAAGTTAGAGGCCCAAGGGCGGCATAAACTCTGACACCAGGTTAGTCACTAACCACACGAAAAGATGAAGTAGGGCAGAAAAAATCAGATAATAATAAATTATATTTCGAATAAAAAATCTACATTTATTTATATTAACAAAATTCAAAATTTCATTAACACACAACGAATATGGAAGACACCAATCTGACTTTATAATTGTACTGAATCGAAAATCCCGGCGCAAGACAACTAACTTTGCATATTTCGCTATTAATAATTAGGAAGTCTGTATAGCGCACAAAATGCGATTTATTCCGATTTCCAGAATTTAATATCGTGTTGCTTGGCAGTTAGAAGGAGGGCTCGGTTGGAGTTCGATTCTGTGCAGACAGCATTTTTAAAGTTGTGTGTATTAAAATAAATGTTTGAAGATTATCTTGTTTCAGTGGGTATATGTTTAATTTTGTCTAGCAAAGTATTTACCAATTATAGGTAGGTATCACTCATGAAATCTTACATTGCCATGTACAGAAAGATTTTATGAAACAAAAAACAATACAAAAATTTAAGCTTACTTTCGTATTGAACAAAAACTGTTGTTTTTCTGAATATCCAGGAAATAAAGAAATCACCATAGAAACACAAGCTACATAAACATAATCGCCTACTCAAAGCTGAAAACTTACAAAACGAAAATGGTCTGCGAAAATCATTATTAATTCTCGAGTGAAGCTACGTGCTACGCGTCTACGCCACGCTACGAGCTACGCCCCCCGACTTATGTATTCGGTATTTCTCGGTCGACGTCACCGTCTTCGCGAGTCGTCGGCTCTTCACGCCCCACTGCGCCCGCGCACCGCCGGGATAGATGGTATTATGAGATTTGTTAAAGGATTGCGTGGATTTTCTTCACAATGAGATCTTTTAGCCCTCCGTTATAATTTTCGTCGAGTTATTAAACAATTGAGTTAAAATTAGACGGTTGTTTGTGTTTGTGATTGTTAATGTTCAGGTTGTGTGTTTTTAACGATAATTGTTCTGCCTAGCCTTTTTTCAACTATGTTGGGGTCAGCTTCCAGTCTAACCCCATGAAGCTGAATGCCCGTATTTTACACAGAGCGACTGCCATCAGAACTCCGCAACCCAGATACTGGGAAATTCGTTTGGAAATCGTTATTATATTTTCGTTTATTAAGTTTCTTACCTTGTTAAATAATTCTATACTAAAAAAAGAATTAAAAATGTATAATAATAATAGTCTACTGGCGGCATCGGGAAAAGATGTCCAACCTACTTATTATACTTGTTATTGTATATTTTTAATAATTAACTTCATAATTAAGTACCTCAGCATCAAATTAATGCATTTATTGCAAGCACATAGTCCACAAACTGTTAAGATCTTAGTTGGCAAGTTTCAAGACGTAGGTTTCTATGGAGAAGAATGGGCAAGCAGCTGCTCGTAATATCACGTACTCACAAAGCATATCTCGGCGGCGTGTTAAGCAGTTCCACTGATCCGGAGTGACACGCGACTGAGACCAACACTAGATAGAGAGTTTCATAGGATTTTATAGAGCTGATAATATAAGTATTGTGTGATTTTTGAACGATTGATTGAATATATTGCAGCGGGAGTATCTGTACTGTTATTCATAACTTGGTATACGTTATCCCAAAAGGATTTGCAAATTAAAACTTAGCAGGTGGTTAGGCTTTCCTGTAATTAGCGTCGCTATGAACCCTACTGTTTTATTGATCAAACACTGAATATAATTTCAATTAAAATGGAACTTTGCTATTTTATACCCAAAAAAGTAACTGGCTGGTTATAAGTAGTTTTTCTATATTATGAATTTTTTTTTTTATATTTCCATTTTAATAATTCAGGCACTTTCCAAGCTTATAAGAGTAAGTTTTTATTTACTTGTAGATATCGAATAATATTATTATGCCGGTATTATCATCTCTATACACATTAGCATGAAATCAAATCGCGGGTGTGCGCCGTGGCGTGTAAGACGCGTCGACTTCACCGCGGGGTGATGCGACGAGACGCTCCGATATCGTACGTTTGCCATTTCATTTACCTTTATATTTACCCTCAACCTTTGTAGACTAGGTTGTATTAGGTATATCGTGTGGTAGGGTAAAATATTTAGAAGTCTGTATATCATTGCGCACTATCTACATATTAACGAAAATAAGTTTTGCTGATAAGATTAAAAATATTATCAGCGAAACAGTCGACTTTTTTCAGAGTACAAATTAATTCTTCTGGCCGTTTGCCTGTAAATATGCTGTAGTCACATCCTGTAACCATTTTTAACTCGTACTTAACTATCCAACCTTAGTTTTTGTATTCTCTAAACGCGAAAAGGTATCACTGTACTCATCATTATGAAGAATATTATAGGACCAAAAAAATTAATTTTATAATCTCGAAATAAATATCTGCTGTTCTACCTATACATTTTGTCGAGTTACGTGAACAGAAATATATGGAACAGCTGATTTTAATTCCTGCAGTAAAAGTTGTTCATAATGATGAGGGCAATGACCCCTTTTCGGGTATACAAAAACTAAGGTTGTATATACATAGTTGAGCGTTCGTCCTGTAATCACTGTTAGACTTATTTGATATAAAAGATCTGCCATCCTAATAAAAGTGCATTGAGCGTGGAAGTTTGGTACGTGACGATTTTTGTCCACATTGGAAAATGGAGCTGAACACGTTTGAACTATTTTGTATTTTATACACGACACATGTCTGTGCAACAAGGGGATAGTCTTTTATCATATATTGTACATCTAGCTCTGGACTGTAGCTTTAGGAAATTTAAATCAGTCCGTCAGTGATAAAAAATGCAAGCTTATTTAACGAATTTGAATAAAAACATGCTATTCATGTAATTAAAACATATTTTAGTGATTATAGATAAGTAAACTCAGATGATGTGAAATGACTAAATGTGTTAGACATTACGTGCTTAATCAAACCACTTTATTGTTGTTTTATTGTGATCAACATTGTTCTCATGTAAGTGACTGTTAATCCGTTTTGAGAATACATATATTTAAACCTAAATATTAGCTCCCCACCTATGAAATCAGCGTTTTGTATGGAGAATTTTAAAGAAATTGCATTTTTCATACTAACATTTTCTTAATTTATTTAACAACTATGAACACTAATGTTTTAAAACTTTTATGCACTAATGTTTAAAAACTAAGATAACGTATGCCACTTAGATTATGTGACAAAAATAATTTTTGGCTAAGTTAAAACAAGAATAGTGGTCATTTCTGCTAACAAAAAGAGGAGTCATTTTTAAGGTATTTTTTATGTTTAGAAAACTATCAGTAATAAAGTTTTTTTACTATTGGTAGTCGTCTGTGATGGTCATTATTCGATATAATATCAAGCAATTGATGAATATTTTAAATCATAGAAGTGACGAGGTTCTCTATTTGTGAGAAAAAAACGCCAATTTCATAGGTGGGGACCTAATATTATAACTATTTGGAAATTGTTGTGTAATATTAAAATCAAAACTGGGAATGACAAAGATTTAAATTGTTGTTTTTCAAAATAAACCGGATACTATGTTATTTTTTTTTCAGGTTATTCCTATTATTCTTATTCACAAAATTATTGAAAATTATCAAGTTAATTTATCGGTACAATTTATACATACATAGATAATCAGCCCATTACTGTCCCACTGCAGAGCACGGGCCTCTTCTCAGAATGAGAAGGGTTCACACCTTAGTATAATTCATAAAATATACATTTTCAAAATGACGTTTTATACCCTAAATAATATTTATCAACCTCTTACATTTATCTATGTCGGAACACATAATAAATACAGTTCCCCGTACCGTGAACCGATTGTGAACAAATCAACCGTCCACACGTAATCAGAACCTCATTTCTCCTTAAACATCTCTTCCTGAAACACTACGTAAACTACGAACTTGGAGATTGTATAAAATAATACCTCTCTTATTTATTAAAGGTGGTAATCTGTCATAGCCATAGCGGTCGACTGAGAACTAGAAGTGTCTTAAAAACAATAATAAATAAATCTTAGTTAGTTATATGCTTGTTAGTTATATGTAACATTCAACTACTGAAGTTATATTGCTAGAGTAGAAATACATTGGTTCAGAGACCCTTCAGGTCTCGCCAATAATAGCCCGGTTACGTAGAAAAGGTCCGCAAGACCATCTACAAGAGCCGAAGGAAGGAAAAAAAAAAAAAGAAGTTATATTGCAATGACAGTGTAATACTTATATTTTAACCAAACTCCAACCGAGCTTTCCTCTGGAGACTGTTCGAATTACGTTATGGAAAAGGCTTTTATTTCTTATATTGTGATTATAGTACTCAATGATGTTACTACTTCTATTTTGAGAACATTTTTGATTGTAGAATAATCCATTATGGGTCGATTTTTCAATCGCCAGATATTTTTTATCTGAGGAATGAATATGACATTTTGACTCATCCTTATCCTTACTTCCTTACTAATATTATAAACGCGAAAGTTTGTATTTATGTATGGATGTTTGTTACTCTTTCACGCAAAAACGGCTGAACGGATTTGGATGAGATTTGGCACACGTAGACTATGCCCTGGATTAAAACATAGGATACGGGTGAAACCGCGGGTAATAGTCTAGTTGTCTATACAAAAGCCGTCAAAACATCGAACTTATTCATCAGATAAAAGTTATCTGACGATTGAAAAATAGACCCTAAAAGAAAAAAAAAGCAAAACGATTCTATCTTGCAGTACGACTGCAGCATCAAGATTTGAGGATTGAAGGTTGAGATTACTATAATGTTGTATTATCATGGGAATTGAATTTGTGTGCGAAATTTCAAGAGAAACGATGAAGCAGAAGTAGTTGAAAAATTTGTCGCAAGATTTGAATCAGATAAACAAATATAGGTACAAACAAACAAAAAATATAGGAAGTAAGGCTAATTAAAACTGTTTGATAATAAAAATCTATATTTATAACTATTACGATTATAGAATCTTCACATTATCTTACCCTTCTTTTAGGCTGGACATCCACCAAAGCTGTGTGAGGAAAATGTGCGCTGCGAAAATGTGTAGCGAGGATGTGTAAAGGTGTGACCCTTTCCATCAGAGCTGTGCGAGGAATGGGTAATGTGTAATGCGTAATGTGATAATGTGTACAAATGAGCCGTGCGAGGATAGCATTCCTCGTAACACATTCCTAGCAACACATTCCTCGCAACACATTTCTCGCTTGTTTTGTATGAACAAAAACCTCGCAATGCTAGACCCATATCTACCAGAGCTGCGCAGAGCGAAGCTAGGTAAATGAAGTGATTCTATTGGTGCTTACAAAATACATTCCTCGCTACGCAGCTTAGCACAGCTCTGGTGGACGCTCAGCCTTAAAGTCATGCAGCTAATCTTCCCAAGTCTAAAGCCTCCGTGGTCACATAAACAATTTCCTCGAGGACAATATCTGAGTATATTCGCTTAGAAATATAATTTAATCTGCGCACAATAGCCACATTGTGGGGACGCGAGACTAGAACCCTGGCTTTTTTACTTCAATAAAGAGGAGATATATGAGGATCCGGTGTAGTCCTGATTGATACATACATACATAAACTCACGCCTTTTTCCCATGGAGGTAGGCAGAAACTATACAACGTGTTACGTAATTCCCCCTGAAAAATGTTAATAATCAAGTAGTCTTTTATGGTTGTTGTCATTTACCTCTCAGAGGAAATTAAGTAATAATGTGAATAACTTTCTGGGTACTCTGCTTATGCATGGCTGATGAATATTTTATGTCTTATCTAAATTCTTTTTTTCTGTCTTACTATGGTTTTCAAATATTGCCAATAGACTCTTTACAAGGGACCTTTTAACCCCCTTTCGGCTTGAGGAGTATTTTTGTAACACGTTGTAGAACGCCACATGCTACGATCTTTACATACTTCTTTCGCTTCACCCACATTCATACATCTTGTCATACAAGCACGATTCCTGATTGATATCATGTAGAAAGATTTAAAACTAATTTTAGTTCAAGTACTTAACTGTTATTTAAAGGTACGAGTCATTTAAAAAGTTATCAGTTTCTTATGCTCTTAAGATTTAGTAAAATGTCCCAAATTAATTTACCTAAATTTTATCTATTAGGTATTTTTATTTCTACCATGATCAGTCCAATGCAGGGCAAATGCCTCCTTCACTCCTCTTTATTTAAGTTTCACCTAAATTTTCTACGTGTTTGAATATCACCACAGATAATTTGAACTATTAATTCTAGCCCAATTACGATTATATCATACAATCAATGATTCTATTGGCGACAGATTAAAAACTTCAGTTCAGAAAAATTAAAACATATTAACATAACATCACGCCTATATTCCCCGAAGGCTTTGGCAGAGGTGTATAGTAACACCCTCATTTTGGCGTTATGTTTTCTGTCCCATGTAGTAGGGGGCGAGCCTATTGCCATCAACCGGGCACAATTACAAACACCGGGAACCTACTGAAAAAAATATTAAATGAATAACCATATACACCCTTTGCCCGACCTGGGGATCGAACCCAGGACCTCACGATCCGCAGTCGCGCTTGCCACCACTAAACTAACGAGGCAGTCAGATAGAAACAGATTAAAAATATATTTACAATTTGCAGTAAGAGATGGTGTTCGCTAGCTGCCTGTATTCTATAGTTATATACAACGTCTTACAAAAATACCCCTAAAGCCGAAAGGGGGTTAAAAGGTTCCTTGTAAAGAGTCTATTGGCAATATTTGAAAATCGTAGTATGACCCAAAAATAAAAAGAAGGTGGATAAATCATAAAATAATCATTATTGAAACGCAATTCTGTAAACATAAAACTAAAGACTAGACTACCCAGAAAGTTATTTACATTCTTACCTAATTTCCTCTAAGATGTAAATGACAACTAGTTATCGGTTTAATAAATACTTTCTGTTTTCATGGGGAATTATGTAATACGTTGTATATACTTCCAATGATAGCCAGCCAATAATATAATAGACAAAGCATAACTATCTATTCCGTAACGGCCAGACGCATTCACCTGTAAACAGGTAACAACGTAACATCATACAACAATAGGCAAATTCAGTTACTACTGGTAACTAATTATGACAATTGGTATCCAATTAGGAGGTAGGTGCATTGATCAACAGTGGCGGTTTTGACTGTCCAGTGAAGCGGTTACATGGTATATCGTCAAGTTAGACTGTGCTGAAGAGATTCATGATATAGTGACATAAGAAGAGTGGCGATTGACGACCGCCTGAAAGACTTTATTAGTAGGTAGTTCTGCCTAGCCTTTTCCCAACATTACTGGGGTCAGCTTCCAGTCTAACCAGATGCGGCTGAATACCAGTATTTTACACGGAGCGACTGCCATCAGACCTCCGCAACCCAGTTACTGGGCAATGCCGATATCCTAAGGTTAGACCGGTTGTCAGACTTTCAGGCTTCTGACTTCCTGTAACGACTGTCATAGGTATTCGGATGACACCCGGGACCGACTGTTTAACGTGCTCTCTATGGCACGGAAGGGTCTTGATGTGTAACGAACGGTCACCCATCCACAGAATGACCGCGGCAAGTGCAGCTTAACCTCGCAAATCGTATGATCCGCGCGGTTGGTAATTAGCCACGAGCACCTCTAGGCGTGAGAAGAAATATAAACTAATGTCGATTTAGGAACATACCGGGAATTGTAAAAATTCAGGCGGCGACGCGCGGCCGATCTCCGCAATAAGATTTAAGATCACCGTGGTTTGTATTCAGCGGGGTCGGCAGACTTCGTTGTGGATTTGGATGTAGTAATTGAGGATAAGAAATAGATTCTTCGTGAACTTTGAAAATAGTCAAATCTATCAGCTGAAGAATATTATTGAGCAGTAAAAAAAATCACCCTCTACATAAGAAAGTACTTGTCACACCTGTTGACCTGTCAATAGTGGTAAGATCGATTGGCGCAATGGGTGAATGATTAACTTCTGCGCTATGGGTGACGGGTTGGATTTCTTCACGAAAAATGTATTTGTATACCCTGCAGAATTTCTGGATCTGGATATTTGTGTGTGTGAGATGCGTGTCTGTTAATTTACCAATGATACAGATGAAATACTAGTATGGATGAGGTAACGTTTAATAAAAACTGTCTACATATCGTCAGTGGAAAGGTAAAAAGACTAAAGTGCCAATAACATCGTTATTTTTCTTAGAATATACATATTAAATAGATAATTTAATAATCTATTTAATATGTATACTCTAAGAAAAACAACTACCTATGTATATTTTATATTTTCTTAAAAAAGTGCTCTGAATCTCTCTACTGTAAAGTAGGTATATTGGCGCTTTAGTCTTTTTGCCTTTCCACTGACGATATTACATAACAATTTAACAGTTTTATATCTTATCCACAGCCAAAAAATCTTAGTGAAAAACGAAAAAACAAATCGAACGTGCGGCTGTCACGCGGTATTGGACACGAATCACGGAGCTTCACGCTGTTGTGGCCTGTGTACATATGTATACACTATGTATTATATAATAACGAGGCCTATTGTTGGCAGGATGAGCCGTCTCTATTGTAGAGTTACAATGAGGTTTAGGATAACTTATGTATGTATGTATATTGTATTGACTGCCTTGTTGGTCTAGTGGTCGCAAGCGCGACTGCTGAGCATAGGATCCTGGGTTCGATCCCCAAGTCGGGCAAAGTGCTATTGGGTTTTTCCATTAGGAACTTCTCAGTAGCAGCCTGGAGTCGCCCCCTACTACATGGGACTTAAACATAACTGGCGAAACGAGGGTGTACTAAAAACACCTCTGCCGAACCCTTCGGGGAATATAAGGCGTGATGTTGTTTATGTTATGTGTATTGTAAGTTCTGATTTGGCTTAACTATGAGCGGTAACATGTAACTATAATATTTAAAGCCATGTAGGTTGTTACAGTACAATATCTTTGTGCTGTATCTACAATTTACATCGCAATCTTATGATCTTTATCGCACGTTCAATATCTATTAAATGTTTCTACTATCCGTGATCAACACGTAGTCGTTAGTATATAAGATGCACCTTTGGATAATTATAACCAGACTATACTACAACTTTGTCTCATTTATACCTAATCATATACTGCCAAGAAGTTTGGCAAATTGGTGACCCCGACGTGATGAATACGCAGCAAGAAACATGGCACAATCACCATGCAAGGCGAACATAAATCAGCAAGGAACACTTGAAGTAGCTGCTGGCACCTCGGTTTTATCTCGCATTCCGGAATTTTGGAAAGACCAACCAAGATTATGGTTCACGCAACTAGAAGCCATATTAGCACCACAGAAGCAAGGAGACGAATACAAATACTGTACAGTAATAGCAAAATTATCCAAGGAAGAAATACTACAAGTTAGTGACCTAATCACTTCACCACCGACTACAGATAAATATAAAAACATCAAGGAACGTTTAATTGATTGTTACGAAGAAACAGAACAGCGACAGTTTCAAAAATTAATATCAGAGACAGAACTCGGTGATCAAAAACCTTCGCAGTTATTACGTCAAATGCGAGTCCTCGGGAGAGGAAAAATCAGTGACGAAACAATTAAACTACTATGGTTCAGGCTTTTACCAACATCAGTTACTACGGTTCTAGCAGTTACGGAAGACATGGAAATTGACAAACTGAGCCAAATTGCAGACAAAATAATAATGAATTCAAAAGTAACCGAAATATCAGCTGTTAGCAACGACACTTCAAACGACAACAATACAGCATGCATTTTAGCCCAGCTAGCAAAATTACAGATAGATATTGACGCAATTCAGCAAGGTCAATTTGGCTATCGACCCAGCACGCACAATCATTTCAAGAAACGTCAACAATTCCCGATTATGAGGCCGAGAACAAACTATAGAGGAGCAAATCGATTTTGTTACTACCACGAAAGATTCGGAAAATATGCAAGGAACTGCATTAAACCATGCGGTTGGAAACCAATGACTTACGTACGGAACCAGGGAAACGAATAAGAGCACAGACAACGGCGAAACTCTGTGCAATCCACCCATCCAATCGCCTCACCATTACCGACCGAAAAAGTGGTATGAAGTTTTTGATTGACACGGGCGCAAATATTTCAGTCATTAGCAAGCAACAGAGATATTCAATTTTACAAAATGAACAATACACACTATACGCTGCAAATGGGACTAAAATTAGGACTTACGGCGAGAAGACGCTTACCTTGAATTTAGGACTACAACGATGTTATAAATGGAATTTTATAATCGCCGATGTTACACAACCAATAATTGGAGCAGATTTTCTAGAGCACTATAAACTATTAGTCGACATAGCAGGTCGCAAACTTATCGACAAAGTTACAGAGCTGACAACGCATGTAACTTCAGAAAAAGCGACACAACAAACAATTCGTACTATCGCAGTGGGAACGAATTCACGTATTACGCAACTTTTAAACAAATACGAAGACATCACGAAAGAGTCCTCTCTACGCAATGCGCCCAAACATAAGATTGAACACCACATTATCACTACAGGACCACCCGTCGCAGCTCGGGCAAGACCATTACCTCCAGAAAAATACGACATAGCCAAAAAGGAATTTCAAAATATGATAGAGCTCGGAATTTGCCGACCGTCAGATAGCCCATGGGCAAGCCCATTACATATGGTAAAAAAGAAAAATGGCGAATGGAGACCGTGCGGAGACTATCGAATGCTCAATAGCACGACAGTACCGGACAAATACCCACTACCAAGATTAACTGACTTTACATACATATTAGAAAATAAGAAGATACTAAGCAAGATAGATATACGCAAAGCATACCACTGTATTCCTGTTAAAGATATAGAAAAAACAGCCATCATCACACCTTTCGGACTTTTTGAGTACTTAAGAATGCCTTTCGGATTACGCAATGCGGCACAAACATTTCAACGATTCATGGATTCCTTATTTAGAGATTTAAACTTCGTATTTATATTTGTAGACGACTGTCTCATCGCATCGGACAACGAAGATTTGCATTATCAGCATTTAGAAACGGTTTTCAAACGTTTACACGAGAATGGAATAACCATTAATCTCGAAAAATGCGAATTTCTCAGAAGGGAAATAGATTTCTTAGGTTATCATATAACGAGCCAAGGAATACAACCTACCGAAGAAAATTACAAAGCAATCATGGAATTTCCCAAACCGAAAACAATTCAAGAATTAAGACGATTTTTGGGCATGGTCAATTTCTGCAGAAGTAATATTCCACGCGCAGCGGAAAATCAAAGAATTTTAAACGAATATCTACATGGTTCAAAAAAGAACGATAATTCACCTGTTCCTTGGACAACGGAAGCAGACAAAGCTTACGAAAAATGCAAGGAAAGCATGAAAAACGCAGTGTTAACAGCGCATCCTTCCCGCAACGCATCACTAGCGCTCATGACCGACGCTAGTGCTACTTGCGTTGGTGGAGTTTTACAACAAAAATCCGGACGCAATTGGGAACCATTAGGTTTTTTTTCACAAAAATTGAGCGAAACTCAACAAAAATATTCTACGTTTGACAGAGAGCTGTTAGGAATATACATGGCCGTCAAACATTTTCACAGATTAATCGAGGGAAGAGAATTTACAATATTTACGGATCACCGACCTTTGACATACGCATTCTCCCAAAAACCATCATCAAACGATACACCGCGACGGGTCCGGCAGTTAGATTTCATTTCACAATACAGTACCAACATTCAACACATAAGCGGACGTGACAATATTACCGCCGATGCCTTATCTCGAATAGAGGAAATATACGTGCCATCACCTATCGATTACGCTGAATTGGAAAAATGTCAATCAACAGATAATGAACTAAGTAAATTACGTGACAATAAAAGATTAAAATTCAAAAACATTACGCTTCCGGGTTCCACAATAAACATCACCTGCGACACGTCTACTGGAAAAAGCCGCCCCTACTTACCAAAGCAATTTCGCAAACAAATTTTCGATACCATTCATGGTATGAGCCATCCAGGAAAAAGAACTACGAGAAAAATGATAACCCAAAGGTATTTATGGCCGTATATGAACAAAGATATCAATAATTGGTGTAGATCATGTATAGCCTGCCAAAAATCAAAAATACAACGACATACGATATCACCTCCTGGTACATTTATGACAGCGCAACGTTTTGAACATTTACATATTGACATCGTCGGACCACTTCCGATTTCACAAGGGAAGAGATATTTAATCACAATCATAGATCGTTGTACGTCATGGCCCGAAATATTTCCGGTAGAAGATATAACTGCAGAAACAGTAGCCAAGACACTTTTCGAAGGATGGATTACTCGTTTTGGATGTCCATTGCGCATTACTACGGATCAAGGCCGACAGTTTGAATCAAGAATATTTGAGTCACTCTCACAATTTTTGGGAATACATAAAATTAGGACAACACCTTATCATCCGCAATCCAATGGAATGATAGAGAGATTTCATAGAACTTTAAAGGTGGCGTTAATGACAAGAGAATCCAACGAAAATTGGTTAAAAGAAATTCCAACAGTTTTACTCGGGTTGCGGAGTAGCTTGCGAGAAGACACAGGTTATAGTTCAGCAGAGATGACATATGAAACGCCAATACGACTCCCTGGAGGATTTTTTGAGTCATCAGCAGCACAGTTATCAACGTACGAAGAGTTTGTAAAACAAATTCAAAAGGACATCACACAAATGACATCAATTCCGAAAAGAAAAAACCACAACCAAGCTTGTGCATCCCGAACTCAAAGAATGCTCACACGTATTTGTTCGGTGTGATAGAATTAAGAAAGCCCTGACACCGCCGTATGAAGGACCCTACCCAGTAATTAGTAAAACAGATAAAACATTTTGCATTAGAATTAGGGATAAAGAGACAGTGATATCAATTGATAGATTGAAACCAGCATTCATGATCAATGACGAATCAAACTACGTGCCAGATTCAAAGGATTTCTACAGACATTCACACACGTACACTACACGATCGGGACGTAAAGTAAAGCCAGTAGTACGTCTATAAAAAATCGCTGATATAAGCAAGCTATTCGTATATATATTAACATAGATCTTAACATATACCATTAATTCACAACTACTCGTAACAACAAGACATCTAAAATGGGAAATCAAAGTTCTAAGGACCAGATAACATACAATACGGACAGTTGCCTCAATCAAAACGAAGCGGACAAACTCCGTAACCTGATCCAGGAGGACTTACGGTGGACAAGAAATGTTGCAATGGGACAGATTATTTTAACAATCGGCGTGATCCTACTTTACGGCATAATGAAAACACTGGACAGAAGAATGAAGAGTTTAACGGAAAAAAATAATAAACACTCGTGCAACAGCTAAGTCAAAATTACATACGTCAGCAAATCACACCACAACAGGCGTCATCAAATTCCACCGCGTACAATAGCATTATTATTTATATACATCAGCAAATAACTAGTAAGGTCTAGGTCAAATTTATATTGTAAACACTATTACCATAATATTTTTTTTTTTTTAAAGGGGGGTGTACTGTTACAGTACAATATCTTTGTGCTGTATCTACAATTTACATCGCAATCTTATGATCTTTATCGCACGTTCAATATCTATTAAATGTTTCTACTATCCGTGATCAACACGTAGTCGTTAGTATATAAGATGCACCTTTGGATAATTATAACCAGACTATACTACAACTTTGTCTCATTTATACCTAATCATATACTGCCAAGAAGTTTGGCAAATAGGTATTCATACCATATTGAAGGAGTTACCGACACCTCTGCCTAACCCTTTGGGGAGTACAGGCGTGATGCTATGTTGTGTATTCATTAGTAAAAAATTAACTAATGTTGCGTTAAACACTACGTGTGGTATTTAGTTTCGCGGTCTGTTGCGGTGCTTTTAGGAAACAAGTTGAAACATTGTTTAAGAGTGTGGACGTGTGTTTGACTTGTTTATAAACATTAAGATTGTGTAACAAAAAATATTCGTGACATCAAAATTCGACTGCTCTAATCAAAAAGAAAGTAAGCGGCAATTTATTGGCGACGTAAAATGAAAGTAACTTCATAATTCAATAAGGCATATATTTCAATTTCACAGTAAAGTCGTTTACTTTCTTTTTGCTTAGAGCAGGCGAAACGTATAATTGTTCTTCTCTGTAAAACCACTTCCATCACCACAGAAGTAGGTATCTACACCACAACATACACTCAAAACAAACCAACAAAAACTGTATCATTAAAAAGATCCCTCACACACAAATATAATTTGTGATACCCTAAGTAGGTAATACAATTTCCAAGATATAAAGTCAAAAAGCTCTCACCCCCACTTTCACCCCCGCTGTCGCCCTGTTTCACCCCCGCTCAACCCCTACGGTGTCGCAATAAACTTAATTACGTTAATACGACCTCAATACGTGACGCTTATGGCGTAGGGTGAACATCAGTTTGAGATATAATTATTATAATGAATATAATATTTAGAAGCCTCCTTTCCCTGAGGGTTAGAGGTCGACCGACAGTTGTTGACAGTGTAACTCTTCAGGCTAAATATATTTTTCCTATTCCAAGCTTGAAGCTCGGCTCTCAACAGGTTAATCTTACTCAAAAAATGCGACGAGCCGTACCAAAGAATTGAAGTGCGATTTCTAATGATAATTGAAGACGATCGGTTTTTTTTTGGTTTTACAAAACGTTTTATAACATAACATAGCGCCTGTATTCCTCAAAGGGTTGGGCAGAGGTGTATAGTAATACCCTCATTTCGCAGTTATGTCCCATGTAATAGGGGGCGAGTCTATTGCCATCATCATCAAAACGTTTCGATCTGCATAAATCAATCAAGTACCTTAGCCGTTCACCGTCCACTGCTCAACCTCTGATCAGCATATCCCTTCCATGCCCAGGAGAGTATGACAGGGAAAAAGAATAACTGTACAAAAATATAAAAAAACCCTTCAAAAATACTGAAAAATTCTAAAAATTTGAAGCTAAAACCTTTTTCATGTCAATCCTCCCTCTAAGCCGCTTCAACATGTCGACAGTAGCGTCGTGTGAGTAATTACGTGCTAATTACGTGAGGCAGCGAGCGTGCGCAATTAGCGAGAACGCGACTTGGCGCGACGTGCGACCTGCGAGTCGCGACATACGATGTACGATGGGCGAATGAGAAAAGTATGTAGGCAAATCAAAAAAATATTGTATCATTTTCAAATGCATCACATATCAGTTTAGTTTAATTTAACAAAAAACAAAGGTAATAAGGGTAGAAATGAACTTATCCCTAATGAAAGAAGATTTTAAAGTCACAAAACTGCGAATCGACGCGAAGCGATTTCGTGCGGCAAGGCCTTCCTTCCAAGGTTCGGGTGACCAATCCCTCGACGATCGTCAACCGTATTGCACGTATTTTATACAAGGTAGAATAAATTTTCGTAAAAAGATTTGCGCACTGCTGTTACTAAAGTTATAAGAAGATATAGGAAAAATCAATTAAGCGAATCAATTCGCAAGTTCTTGCGATGCGTCGCGCGAGCTCGCAGATTTTTACGATGCGACGTCGCATCGCAGTTTTGTGTACAAGCCCTAATACACAAAGAAACAAAATGGATGCGATTAATTTCAAGAATGCTGTCACGTTATTTAAAACAAGCCATACTTGTAAGTAGTGTAAAACCTGAGTTGTTCTACCTAGCCTTTTCCCAACTATGTTGGGGTCAGCTTCCAGTCTAACCAGATGCGGCTGAATACCAGTATTTTACACGGAGCGACTGCTATCAGACCTCCGCAACCCAACTGGGCAATACCTATATCCTAAGGTTAGACTGGTTGTCAGACTTTCGGACTTCTGACTTCCCGAAATGACTTTCATAGGTATTCGTATGACACCCGGGACGTCTGTTTAACGTGCTCTCTGAGGCACGGCGGAGTCTCGATATGTAACGAAGGTTACCCATCCACGGACAGACCGCGGCAACCACAGCTTAACCTCACAAATCGTATGATCCACGCGGGTGGTAATAAGTCACGAGCGCCTCAAAAAAACCTCGGAGTTGTGCGTGTACTATGCTGAGTAACTACCTAAATCTTATTCATAGCTAAATCTTTTTCATCGTTCGTCTAACCATGTCTTGCGCATTAAGATACTGTACTCAATATCAATGATTGAATGTTCGTTTTTAGCCTGCATACTTAACTATTTTGCCATGTGTACTAAAAGATTCAGCGAATCACATCTTCGAATGTTATATAAAGTTTTAATGCTAAATTGTTATCTACAAAACGTGTAGGTAAACCACGTTTGATTAGTCGTGTTCGCGAATGAGACAAGACGAGAAAATGGCACACTAAATCTAATAGCCCGTAAAAATATTGTATCGTTATTGCACTTAAGACAAGGAAGACAAGGAATCTAACTGGAGTTGACCATGTTCTAGTTTTTTGTCGGCTCTTCTCCATAACATGAACTTTTTGGAAACATGCAATGTAATATTAGGTCCTTACCTATGAAATTGGCGTTTTTTTCTCACAAATAGAAAACCTTGTCACTTCTATGATTTAAAATATATATCAATTGCTTGATATTATATCGAATAATGACCATCATAGACAACTACCAATAGTAAAAAAACCTTATTACTTATACATAGTTTTCTTAACATAAAAAATACCTTAAAAATGACTCCTCTTTTTGTTAGCAGAAATGACCACTATTTTTGTTTTAACTTAGCCAAAACTTATTTATGTCGCATAATCTAAGTGGCATACGTTATCTTAGTTTTTAAACATTAATGCATAAAAGTTTCAAAACATTAGTGTTCATAGTTGTTAAATAAATTAAGAAAATGTTAGTATGAAAAATGCAACTTCTTTAAAATTCTCCATACAAAACGCTGATTTCATAGGTAATAACCTAATACATAACGTTTTTAAGTGCTCGTAAAGGCTTATTTAAAATATCAAACTTTAGACTTAACATCACGCTTTGTATTCCCCGAAGTGTTCGGCAGAGCTGTTTTTAGTACGCCCTCGTTTTACCAGCATAAAGCAAAGCTTAGGTCATAGGTCCCACGTAATAGGAGGCGAGTCTATCCAGACTCCGAGCTGCTACTGAGAAATTCGTAATGGAAAACCCAATGACCCTTTGCCCGACCTGGGGATCGAGAACCCAGGACCCATGCTCAGCAGTCGCGCTTGCGACCACTAGACCAAAAAAGCAGTTAAACTTTAAACTTAAACTATGCTAATCATCAAACAACTAAAAGAGTCTACAAAAAAACTATGATGGTAAATATCAGCCCAACCCTCATACCTCACAAATTTTCAGCCCAAAATATGACGTCGCATTATGCAAGTTTTCACACTTCAACACCTTTACCCGTTGCACCGCCGAATTGAGCTCACGGGTGATCAGCTGATCGCACGATCTGCCGATCACGGCGCAAACTGATGAGAAATTTGCCGCCCGACCAACGGTTACGTTAGTCGGTTTAAAATTGACGTTAAATTCTCGAGATTGAGGTCGGATTTAGTTGGGGGATTTTTCAATTGGATGTTGGAATTTTAAATCTGTGTTAGTGATAGTGATGTTATACTTGATATCTGTAATGGGGTAGGAAGACTAACATAGTCATGAATATACTTTAAAAAAATATTTACTACAGTTTTTTGAAGGTAATCACTGGTGTATCGTGCGAAGCACTAGTATATTTAATCAAATAGATAAAAATTTATATATTTTCAATTTCTTGCTGATTCTGTCAAAGTAATAATTTTAATTTCAGGCATATAATCTGCTTACTTTCTAGCAACCCAATTTTACATGTAGTATATGGACATTAAATGCGATAATATAGTGTTCTGTCTAGTTTTTTCCCAACTATGTTGAGGTTAGCTTCCAATTACTACGCAATGCCAATGTCCTAAGGTTAGACCAGTTTTCAGACTTTCGGGCTTCTGACTTTCTGTAACGACTGTCATAGGTAATCTTATGACACCCGGGACCGACTGTTTAACGTGCTCTCCAAGGCACGGAGGGGTTTCGATGTGTAACGAACGGTCACCCATCCATAGACGGACCGCGGCAAGTGCAGCTTAACTTCACAAATCGTATGATCCACGCCGTTAGTAATTAGTCACGAGCCTTTTTGCGATAAAAAAACTATCAGTTAATAATTCATGAACATAATAAATTATAAGATATTTGAACAAAAATGTTGAACAAATGTTCCATGTGGGCACATACAAAAGCAGATGTAGATACTCAATAAAACTTACAACATTTGTGTGCTTAGTTGTACTTTTTAGAACAAATGCTCCACTCAATAGAAGGACGAAGAAGGTGAAGTGGGGTGTAATAGAGACCTATTACACCCCACTTCACCTACTCGATACAGGGTGGAAACTATTGTTGTATGTAACAATTATGATGTTAAGTGTTCATAACTTCTATTATGTTTCGATTAGAAATTATGCGGTTGAATGTAACTGAATCTGTTTTGTGGAATTGTGGGCAGTGTATTTATGTTTATTAGTGGCACATTACAGGGAAGTTGCAAAACTGATGGTGAAGAAATTATGGCGGTATTATAGGTACACGTATATGCAATATTGTCACAAATAAATACAATCGACAAAAAAAAAAAAAAAAAGAAAAAAAAAAACTAATATTTTAGTAACGTGTAAAGCGTTAATTTTTTCATTGAACGCTAAGAAATAAATTCATCAGAATAGAATCAATGTGTATTTTCCCCTTCTGAAAAAGCAAACATTATTCAAATTTTTGTAATATAAAGCAGTTTCCCGAAGAAAAATAAACAAAAACGTTGCTCTTTCGTTAAAAAATGTGCAACAAACAGTTAAGAATCCTTTTATAATCGCCAAATTAACTTGCTGGGGGTGAGATTGTGAACATCGATATTCCGCCTCATTAGCTCGTGTACTAATCATTGTAAAGGCTTGTACAGCTTGTACTCAGCGCAGAAAATATAGGGAAACGTTAGATATTAAAGATAATAAATGAAAAAGATATATGAAGCTAAAAATTTACAGTGTATACAATTTACAGTATATGATTCATCTGTTTTGGGTATTTTAATCGGCATAATAAGTGTTTTTTTAAAGAAAATATAACCTAAAAGCGTAAAGATTATGCTTTTTTTATCAAAATTAGGTATAAAAAGTCTTCTTCTGTATGGTATATGATCTACTTCGTAAAATTTCTTTGATGAATGAGGTGAATTGTACTTAAAAAAAATCTAATACAGATGGACGTAGGAACCTGATCAAAGTCGATACTTTTGTACCAGAACCATAAATAAACACAAGCAGTCAAAATGGAAAATAGCTAATGTAGATCAGCATTATTTCCACGTAATAAAAATTAGCAATCCTTTTTTTCTGGACCAAAATGTTCGTCTTCCACCCGTTCATTTGGCAAAGCCTTTACATAATGACGAAGCACTATTCTATACAACCTGGCTATTTATCTTCGATCTAAAGTGTCCGGCCACGTACCAGGTCCGCACCGGCCCGATCCATCCCTCACGACTAATCGACCGTGCCGAACCGTGCCAAACCAAGATTAATAAATGACGCTTAAAATTCAACCTTTTTTCGGCTAAGCTAATGGTGCAAAAATAATTAGCCGTTTTTTATAGCCAATTCTAACGGGAGAAAATTTATTATTGGATTTTCTCGTTGTTTTTTGCTTTTACTGTGCGAATGAGTTATGATTTTGTTTTTTGTTGCGGACTTTGTTGCTGGGATTTGTTTTGTTTTAAATATCCATATTTGAGAGTTGTAGTAACTGTGTGCATCGCGGTTAATTACTGTAAAGCGAATTTTCTATGTTGGCTTTGGAAAGGTTTTGAGAAATTGTATCTACCTATATATAAATAGAAATTAAACGCCAAATGTGTTGCTAAGCGCAAAACTTGAGAACGGCTCGACCAATTCGGCAATTTTTTTTAATATATTCCTTAAGGCACAAGGAAGGTTCTTATGGAGAGAAAAAATTGCGTGGAAAATAGTAAAAACAACACTTTTCTTTACCCACTACAGACCAATAACTTTTGACAGAACGAAGTCTGTCCGGGCAGCTAGTAATAAATAATAATTTACTACAATAGGTAAATCAAAATTAAAAAGAATGGCGAAGTTTTTATACATATACCTTCATTACCTTCCTAACGAATTCTTATTGATTCCAATACAGTTGTGTCTCCTTTATTTAAATGACTCGCATTGGTCCATTTTCAATATTAATCTGTCTGTACATAGGTACACAAATCAATTCGTTAGAGTAGTTGATAATCCATGCATTGAAATCGCACCAATGTGAGATAGCCTCACAGCTTGTCTAAATGGTATTTTCGCGGATTTCTACCCATAGGTAGACAGTTATATTATTTTTAGTACGTAGCACTAGAGCTCCTTGTGAAGCTGTTCTTCCGGGAAAGCACTAACACCATACCTATTTCAACGTCAACGCAACACAGCAGTCAGTTTGTTTGCCAAACTATTACATAAATAAAAATACATCGAATGCATTGAATTGTTGTACTATCGGTGTGAACAGGATTTCTTACTTACTACTTCTTTATTTTTATTTTATTTATTAGGGAGAAAAAACAGTTACCTACATGCTGATAAATACAGAGAAATACTTAAACTAACATTTAACAAACATGTAACCCACACCAATGTCCACGATTTAACTAAAGGTTAATAGAAGTGGCGAAGACAAGTGAAAAAAAAAGAAGGAAAACTACAAAACAAAAGTCGCTACCAAAATAGTGCTATGTTACTTAGCTTAGCTTAATTTAACTAAAATTACGTTTAAATTAAAATTAATCAGCAGACAAAACATCCAGAGCCATTTTCTTAAATAATTGCTTAGACAAAGCAAATAATTATATCTAGTTCCATAAAATACGTGTTGTCAACAAAGCGTCGTAGAGGAATTCGTTTCCCAGCGTTAGTCTTGCACATGTCTGTATGGAACAGTTGAGGCACACGCACTCCCCTTCGAATAACACTTCTGGGTACCTTGTAACACAATTTCTTCGTATCTATAGTGCTCTGCTATCCCGTGGGCATCTAAAGAAGCACTAGAGGATCAACATCGGCAGCAAATAACATTAGAGTTACCACCAATTCCCCGCTAGGCGTAGATAATCGCATATTATTCCGTTGGATAGAATGACGTAGCAGTTCAGTGCGTACTTAATTATGAGAACGAAGCGTCTGTCAATTACTAGGTCTACATTTTATACATTTTGACACAGTAAGACTAAGAAAATAATAAGACCAGCGAAGTCTCTGTCTTAAGCCTATTGGGAAGGAAATTCCCAGTAGTACAACTGGTAAGACCACTGGAAACAGCCGGGTTTTTTTCCTAATACATGTTCTACCTAGCCTGTTCCCGACTATGTTAGGGTAAGCTTACTGTCTAACCAGATGCGGCTGAATACCAGTATTTTACGTGGAGCGACTGTAGCGGCAGTGCCGATATCTTAAGGTTAGACCGATTGTCAGACTTGCGGGTTTCTGACTACCCGTAACGACTGTCGTAGATACTCGTATGACACCCGGGACACTCCGAGGCACGGAGAGGGTATCGGTGAGTAACGAACAGTCACCCATCCACAGATTGACCGCGGCAAGCACAGCTTAACCTCGCAAACCGTATGAACCGCGCGCTTGGTAATTTTCCACGAGCTCCACCTTTTTTTCCTAATATATAACATACATAATCTGCTCATTACTGTCCCACTGCTGGACATTGGCTTCGTGTCAAAATAAGAACGGTTTAGGCTTTAGTCCACCACGCTGGCCTGGTGCGGTTTGGCGGACTACACACAGGATATTCTGTAGAGAACTCCCTGTATCGTTACATGGTAGGTAGTCACATTTGTTCACTGCCGGGATCGATCAATCGCTTAAGAGGAAATGCGGTTGGCATTTAGTCCATTCAAACGTATTCTTCAGTTTCCTCATTGGATAATGTTACTAGAGCAAATATTTTTTACCATATGATGTATATCTACCACCACTATGTCCCTATGTTTTGTTTTTGTCAATAAATAAATTATTAAAAGAATTAGAAACGTTTAAACTTTACAAAAATCGACCGGATTTACCACCGTTTTCTGGCAAACAAATTTGACGAATATAAAACATAAAAGAAAAACATACAGACATAACCAGTCTTTCTTAAATTATTACCGAAAAAAAAATTAAATTCCGTCCAGATTTGAAGAAGGAAACAGGGAAATACGAAAGAACGATTTCGCTAATATTGCACAGGAGAAATTAGTCCGAGATGCAGGTGCCTCTTTTGCGATCAATTCGGAAGATTTGCGGGAGGGGTGGGACGGAAATAGATCGCAAAACCCTATTCAAACTGTTAATATTTTGCAGCCTGCGTTTCCTCTTAACCCTGAGCGCAGCAAGCCAAGCGTTTAACAGCATCGCCAAACTGGTACCTCTAATAATACTCTCATTTTTAAACTTAGGTATTTACTACTTAGGATGACTACATTCAGGTCACATCCCTTGTTTTCAGTCTAGAAAAGCGTAAGCATTGCATAGGTATACATAAGTTTTTGGTCAAGCAAGTAAATAAGAAGCCAAATATATATTTCACTGTTTATTGAATTTTGAATATAATATCATTATAGATAGGTATTTACAATATTCAAATGTTCTGAACTACAATATATTTTCATAATTCTACATATAAATAAAGAATAGTTACACAACCAATAACCTTCTACCATACAAAGATATAGGTATTTGAGAAAGCGTTTAGTTAACTTCATTTAAAAAAGCTCTCAAATTAAATGAACACTTGTGATGTCAATGAAACTGGATTTTAATTTAAACCGATTAGTATGTACATCGAAGAAAATATAAATTTATAAAAGTAGAAGCTCTAACGTTATATGAAAAATCTTCGTTTCTGCGGCAGTGATTATTTAATATATTTTCAATAATGTAACGATACATGTATGTACTTATAATAATATAATGTATGTATTTAAAATTACTGAGTTGTGATCTATTTCGCTAAGTATCATCATATTTCATATAATTCTTTGGTATACATCCAGTGATATATTATACTAGGTAAATCTAGTCAACAACTTGTTGCATGGTTCATTTACTGGTACATATTAATTGATAGTTTATTTTGAGGTAAATGAAATTAATTTATTTCGGCCATATTTCGGCATTTTCACATTATCCGTCTTGCCCATGTTTTAATAGGTACCTAATTGAAAACAACATGTAAGTAACATTTATTTTTAGTTATTACTTTTGTGTTGTTATTATTATGTCGAATATTAAAAAAATAAGACCTGTTTAGTCACTTAATTTTCCCTTTTTAGAACCAAACATTTTTATGAAAATAATAAATGTGTAAAACTACATGAACTAATGATATATTTTTTATTAAAAACTTCCAAAACAAGGGACGGTTATGCTCTAATAAATTTAATAAAATATGTAAAACAAGAAAATCTGATATAAAAATTGGTGTCAATAATGAGCAATTCCGATTTCATGGGAAAATATCATGGGGTTTGTATATTGGCGTTATTACCTGTAATATTGCATTTTGGCACAATCTATATTATATACTATATTATTATATAAATATTGATATAATCTACATTATTAAACCGAACATCGATAGATATATCTAGCTATATGACAATATAACTTCAACTTTAACATTTATAAAAGCCGTGTCACATATACATAAACAAATATTTAAAAAGCAGAAGGTAATAAATGAAAGAAACAAAAATAATTTGTATATTTTTTTACTTTTTTATCACATGGATTACACAAATCTCAAATCAATAAATCAGACTTCAAAGCGTCAAAAACTTGACGTCAAGTTGTAGCATAACACTACGTCAATATTGTCAAGCGTCAAATTGTAGTAACGTCTCAATGTTATACTTCAGCGTGATGTCAGACATTCGACGGGTACAACGTTGTACAAGAACAAAAGACGGTACAATTTCAAATATTTAAAATAAGCGAACATTTATTTATTTAAAACAATTGCAAAACGCCGCAGGCTTGAGCAAATAGTTGCTATAATTGAAGAAAACATGAAAAACATTTTTCCAAAACATTTTTTTTTCGTCATTTTGAGACACGATTATTGTATGTACTTCAACTCGATAAAACTACTTGCAAAATTAACATCGGAAGCTCAATTTTTAAATTACAAACTGCCGACCATTTTAAATAGGCCTCTACATGCAAGCGAATCACAAAACTTTGCTTCGTAAATCAGGTATAGTAGAGATCTAGCTAAACTGGCTTTTAAATAACATGTAACATCAGTTTGATATGTTTTATGTACTATATGTTATTTTAGGCGTATTTCGCTTTATTCTCGTCATAAGATTGTGTTAATATCAACAACCTATCTTCATAATATATGGAAACCCTTACATTATAACTATTTACATTTACAATACATACGACACCGAAAATGGTAACGTAACACTATGCTAAACGAGATTATATAGTTAGGCCTACCCAAATATCCAAATATGATTTTCCAAAACGCGTAAAATTAATAAACAAAGCTAACGATAAATTCATTAAAAAAATCCATGAATACTTTTCCAAAAATTTATAATTTAACGCATTACTGGACAAAACATTTACACAGCTGCTCTAATTTAACATTCGCATAATACTAACAGAAACAAAAATATACAATCAATAAAAACCTACTATGTATAAATATAACAGCCCCTAGAATTTTACTATTCAATAGTAAAATTGTTCATTTAACTATTTATACAATAGTTCATATAAATAAGGTTATGGTACTTAAAAGCAGTGTCGAAATTCAAATACAAATAGTCCTTTATTATAATAGTAATAAACCAGCATTTTCTGGTAATTTTCAAGCTGGTCCAATGAAGGTTGTCACACATTACATTTCAGAAGCTTGTTGTTTTAATGCAAGATATAATTAATCAGGGGAACTTAACAAATAATACAACATTGCCTACGTTATTCTTAAATAATAAATGAATGCGTTTGTAACAATTCCAAATCGTTTAAGCAATAAGTTGGTTTATTAAATAAATAAATATGAACACACTTGATTTCGCGTGAATCAATGATTTTACCTTCATATCATACGAAATAATTTTGCCCTGAAATGTGACACACTGCTCTAATAGTAATGTGTGCCAACCTTAAATAAATACTAATGTCCAAACCTATTTTAAAATATCGATTCAAAATTCGAGTAATATCATTAAAACATTGCATAATTTAATTTCCAACTAGATTTTTTCAGCTTCCTTCCGCTTCTTTAATGTTATCAACTGCTCTTTCCAAAGAAAAGTTAGTTAGTTAGTACAAAAACATGCTAAAGATTAACAGACACTTACAATACTTTTTGGTTTATACACAAATCCAAAATGTCTGACTCAATTTCCAAAACATACAATTACAGACGAGACATTCAGATTTATTTTATATTTTCGTTTATTATATTTAATATTTCCATTATTATAGGAAGCTTATCTTCCGGGAAGACAATTCCATGAACATTTTAGCCAAATTAATCAACATCAAAAACTTCAAAATTTACTTCAACTATTGCTATATCAATTTCATCTCTTCGATCAAGATCTGGAAATTGATTGTAACGATCTAAAACCGTTTAGTTAACATTACCTTTGCTTTCACAATTCTTCGGTTGACGCTATAGGAGCTTTGAGAAGTGGTGTCCGAGGACTTTTTGAGCCATCGGTATTTCTGGAAGTTGCTTGAAAATCTTCGTTGGATAGCGAAGCAGGTAACGGTGCAATCTTCAGTTGATGTCCATTCAACTTGATCTCGGTTATGGAATGTGATCTCCCGTGGTTGACGTTGGGTTTCTCCTTATTCGTCGTGGTCATTGGATCGTGGGTCGGTGTCTTGGCTAGAGATTGGGTCACTTTGGTCCTGTTGGATTGTTCTCTTAGTGCCATTTGATAAGCTACTTCGAAAGCCTCGCCTAGTGTTAGAATTACTTCGGTCGCCTGATCCTGGAAATAAGGAATAATGCCACAATAAATACTTGATATAATTTTTATCATTTTAAATTTCTTGGCCTCAAATGTATTGTATTAATTTTAGAATAAGAAAGAAATTTTGCCAAAATCACCAAGTTCCGCTTTATCGAAAAAAAATACAGCAAAGGCTTTGCTTTATGACTGGTAAATTATTTGAGACTTATTTTTATTTATATTTCTAGATCTGACCTGAAGACAACATAATAATATCAAAATCAACAAACAAATAGCTCACCATAGTAGCAACTCTGAAGACATGGCAGTAGTGACTTCTGCTGGTGTGATCCTTTGTGATATATGCAAAGTGGGTCAGGTCATCAGCATCCTGACAAGCGCAGTGGATGTTGCGTATCTCGTGCTCGCACACCAACTCCTGAGATGAGAGAGTGAATGTAATATGAAAGATAGACTTAAAGAAAAGACAGCAAAATTATGCCGTATTTTTTTTTTGTTGTACGTTATGAAGAACCCGACAATTTGTCAAATAAGTAGGACAAAAGAACTGCTTTGCTTCATATCAGATTGAGATGTTTAGCTGGTAAACATGATAGAAGGTACGAATCTTTCGTTTTACGAAACTGTATATCTTTTCAATTATAAAATTAAATAAACTTGGACCCAGACTTTACGAGGGTTGATAAAAAATCTTAACAAAAACCTGCTAATTAAAAAGGCTATGAAACGGACTCTAATTAACAACTTTTACAAATTATGACTTTCGCTCCTTAAAATATACATTGAAACTATCGTTTACCAGCCGACAATATTTTATACCCGTCAGAATTTTAAAAAGCCAGAAGCTTTATTAACGAATGCGATCCCGAACAATATTTTACTCATTTAAAAAAACAAGTCCAAATTAAATTTCAGCCGTGCTTCGCAAGCATAACATTAAAAAAACACTAATTATCCCACTTAACTAACCGTGAAGGGTTCTAACATAAAAATTCATTGTACAAAAAGGGGAAGAGAATAAACAATCCTTTTTTTAAGAATCACAAAGAAGAGATTGGTCATCGGTCCGATCAAGTGTGAGGAATGGTCCGTAATTAAAAATCAGCCAGAAATCAGGGTCTCGGCAGGTCCTTTGTTACGGACCCCGGGATGTTTGCCGTCTTACACTCGGATGATCTTCAAAGACCAAACAGTCTCAAAAGTTTGCCTCAAAAAGGATTGAAACTACAAACTTGGGAGCAACGTAGTCGAGAAAAGAAAGATACAAAAAATGCTTTTGTTTTTTAATTGTTTTCTCCCATTGGACGTCAAAAGAAAATATAACAATAAAGCAAGTTGTTTTTAAAACTGAAGTAAAATAGTTTTTATACTTTTCATACAATAATAATTTTAGAACGAATAGAAACAAAAAAAAATACTTTAAATATTTCTGAGACTTCTTTACTAGATAAAATCAGATACTAAAAATCACATAACGAAAACTTTCCTGCAGTAGATGAAAAATAAATTTTATCAGAAATGGGAGCAACAAGTTGTACTTACCCTGGTAATAGTGTTAAGGAACTTGACACCTCTATAGCTGATGGAGAGGATGATGTCAGGAGAGTCCCTTGGTTCTTTGGTAGACTTCTTCAGTTTTTGTATAGATTTCTTCGTGGATTCCGTACCCCGGAGCTCTTTCACCACTGTTGATCCTAGGTACTGTGTGAAAAGATTGAAATAAAGAACGGTTTTTTGGTAAACATTAAAATAAGAAAAGATTAAGATTTTTGAAATAGTGGCGTTAGAATCTTGATACGATTAATCTTTAGAATTTGTCAGCCGTAAAAATACAAGTATGCAGTTTCTGATTAATATTTCTGAAAAGAAAAATGCACAAAAAATATCAAAATAAATTCGGATTAAACTCACATTAGCTACGTAAGTCACAGCTCCTGTCACCAGCACGAAAGGCTGATGCTTCCACTGAGTCTTTAACGCCCCTGGTACTCCAACCAGTAGTTCTGAAGGCGCCCTGATTTCCAAATCCGAGGGTCTAGGAGGCTGGGGAGCAGGCCTGTTCTTTTTGCTGCGCTTCAATGTCTCTCCACCAGGTGGCGCCAGAGTAGGTACGACGGGAGGTGGAACAGGTTTCAGATTTTCTGAAGGTGGTAACTTCTCTTTGATTTCTTCTTTCAACTGCTTTATGTTGCTCTTCTAGAAGAATGTTTTGGTATTAGTTACAATATCCGTGAAAAGTTACATCCATAAATACATTAAGCTTTTCATTCTGAAATTAATTACTAGAGATTATTATATCTGTTTGATGTCTTTATTTTTATAGTTAAAATTTTCCCCAGAGTGAATCAAATCACTTGCCATAAGTCCACTCAGACAATTCGCACCTCTCAGTGCGAAAACCTAATTAAATCAAAAATGGCAACAAATTACAATACGCAACAAAACGTAAAGTGACACTCGTACACAGATTCACACTTCAGAGGTGCAAAACAAAACGCAACGGGAAAAATTAAAAACATCGCCAGTAGGCGTAAAATTTTAATTAAGGCACTAAATGAAAAGCATACAAGTAAATAATTGAATCATCTAATTTGATGGTGTCATTGGTGTAAAACTACGAACGCGAATGAAAGGAACGGTGTTCCGTCAGAATGAACTCGAATAGAAAGGCATAATATGGTGCTGTTGGTTTACTATAAGTTTTCGAAGTCACTGAAGACCGGTTTCATTGCTTGATAAAGTTTATTTATGTTTATATTTGCACTTGTTTGTAAGGTAGTAAAATATTGTAACTACTATTGGTAGGTATGACTTGTGAACCTCTGGGGTACGTACACGTATTCTCTAATACGAGAATAAGAAAAAAGCCTTCTTCAAAAAAAAGTAAGTGTAGCTTTGGAAAAGTAAAGAGGGATGATGCATGATGATTTTATAACATTATTAATTCAATTTATAAGATCCATTAATGTCCATATTGAACAAGGGCCACTTACTTAGGTAAATTGCATCAATCAACAATCTTCAGAATAATAATCCGGGTATATTATTACTATTGACATTATAATAATTTGATATTATAATGTTATTATAATAATTATTTGTGTTATAGTATGTATTTATACCTACTTATTATTTAGTTGATTCCCGATTTTTAGTAGGTTACATATTTGTACGCTGCCCTTTATATTTTTCTTAACAATTCTTTCCATCCAATGGTTGTCTGGAAGAAATTGCTTTAAGCGATAAGACCGCCATTTGTACTGATCCTAATTATGTGTATTCCTTCTGTTTTATTTCTTTTAGTGTGCAATAAAGTATATCTATCTATCTATTGACAGAAGAGCTAGTCGTAGTTTATGGCATCAATTTGCAAGTGCTATCTATCTATGAACTAAGATAACTTTTTATTCACTTTTATTTTACTTTTTTTTTTCGACTCGTGACCTTGCCGTTTGTCCAGCAAAGGTTCTGTTTGGGTCCAAAACTAGTCGAGGAATCCCGAAAAATGCACGTGAGTAAACGGTAACTAATCATAAATATTTAACATTTTATTTATAAATTATCACGTGAATCTAATATCTTACGATTGTCATTTTATTATTTATCCTGTCAGATTATCTTTATCAAAATTATTAGACAAAACTGACCGTGTTGAATCATATTCATAGATATAAAAACAAGATTAGATATAGATACCATTTTTTGTAAGCTAGCTGCTGTTTATAATGTCATTGAAAACTTAAGGTTTTCCAAGTTAATTGACCGGCAAGAAATAAGTGGGTGTGTAATGTCTGAAGGTTATTTAGTTGGCGAAAAATAATAAAATGCAAAGTTAATTATGATAGGGAAATAGGGGATTTAAATTTTTATCAAAATAAATAGGTAAGGTATTAAACTCCACATTCACCGATGTCTTTGTAACATCATATAGCAATTACAAAAATAAATTACAGTCTTACAAGCATGATGTACAGTCACGTGTAATAATATGTATACACATAGCGAAATTAAAAAGCGATTTCCTTCTAAAATATCTATTAGAATTATGAAATATTCTACACGTAGCTTCTACAATTACATTCGAATAACCGTTTCGAATAATTCTAAATTACACATTATTCTCTAAAAGAAATTCGCTTTTTAGGTTCGCTATGTGTATACATCTTATTAGACGTGACTGTACCTATATCATGGAAGATTCATCAATTTTTTTGCTGAAAACCTAACATCACGCCTTGTATTCCCCGAAAGGTTCAGCAGAGGTGTTTTAGTATACCCTCGTTTCACCAGTTATGTTAAATTGTTTAATGGGGGGCGAGCCTATTGCCATAAACCCAATACCACTTTGCCCGACCTGGGGTTCGAACCCAGGACCCCTTGCTCAGCAGTCGCGCTTATGACCACTAGGCCAACAAGGCAGTCAATATCAGGTTAGTATATGTCAGGTTTTGCTGAAAAATACCTATAATAAAACTCTGATCTATCCAAACACCGTACCTTCAAAAAAGCTATATTAGTTCTAATCAGAAATATAACAAACTAGCTGTGTCCTCACGGCCCCGCCTGTAACCTATGTTACTCAGTGATAATGTAGCTTTCTAACGGCAAAAATTTTTGAAATCGGTCCAGTAGTTTTTAAGTTTATTCGTTACATACAAAAATACAAATCTTTCCTCTTTTTTTTTAGAAAAAACGTTGCCCCACACTAGGATTTCTCCTGCAACTATCTGTAGGTCATACAAATATTTGTTCCGTGCGGGAATCGAACCCGCGATTCGTAGCGCAAAAAGCCAATCGCTTAGTCACTGCGTCAAACGTGTCGTCAAATGTTAGTATAGATATTTCTCATAAAAAATCCGCATGAAATAAAATCCTTCCTAAAAATATTCTCCAACGCTACCATAGTTAGGGTTGCGTGTGTTTTGCGCGTTTCCCTCCGCTCGCCGAGTGGGGCACTCGCAGTCAATGCGAGCAGTTGAATAGACGACGAATTGAGCACTAATTACCTATACAAGGTTGCCGACGTGTGAAATTAAAAAAAAGGCACAGCAAATAGAGGAATGGGAATATCTGTACGTGTGTCGTTCAGAATTAGCGTTGCTTGTGGCTTGAATGAAATGTGAAAGTACGTTATGTTCGGTCAATGTATAAATGAAAATTGAAAAGTTGTAGTTTGATATTTCGACAAACTAACAATCTGATCGACAGTTAAAACTAGACAAAATAATTGTCTGGTCTGTAATGGTCTAATTTGATGTTATCTATACTAATACTAGCGGACCCAACAGACGTCGTCCTGCCGGGAGAATTTGGTGACATACCGACAGCAGCGCCACCTACCGGGTCCAATTGTGAATCTAAACCATCCAGGGTGCCACCCAAACGCATATAAAAAAATTCATTCAAATCGGTCCAGCCGTTTAGGAGGAGTTCAGTGTCACACAGGTACAGTCGAATTATATACCTAGGTATACAAGGTTAGTCGGAAAGGGGGTACTAAGCCGCGGGCCACCTAAAGTATCACTGATGACTATTTTAAAACAAGTGTTAAAATTTCAGAATTCGATAATTTTTATTTGCATGCAAAATGATTATTATTTTAGTTTTTTCAAAAAAACATCACACCTATTTTAATTATAAATTCAGAAAATTAATTTTGTAATCCGTGACCTCAAATATGACCTAAATTGTAAAAACAGCTGATCATAGCTATGGACATATAGATTTTAGTGTATTTTTTACGAAATTTTTGAAAAGCTATTTCTTCTCAACTATCGAGTTTTAGGGAAAGTTGTAGAACAAAAGTTATCTCTTATTATGGGTACTTTAACACCTTTTCGGCTTAGTACCCCCTTTCCGACTAACCTTGTATAAAGATTATAAAGCTGAAGAGTTTGTTTGTTTGAAGGCGCTAATCTCAGGAACTACTGGTTTGAATTGAAAAATCCTTTTTGTGTTGGATAGTCCATTTATCGAGGAAGGTTATAGGCTATACAACATCACGCTACGACCAATAGGAGCGGAGCATAAATGAAAAATGTGGCAAAAACGGGAAAAATGTCCACCCGTGCGAAGCCGGGACGGGCCGCTAGTATTAAATAGAGTGTAGGCAAGGGCTCATGGCTAATTACCAACCGCGCGGAACATATGGTTCCTTAAACATCGAGATCCCTCCGTGCCTCGGAGACCACGTTAAACAGTCGGTCCCGGGTGTCATACTAATACCTATAACAGTCGTTACGGGTAGTCAGTAGTCCGAAGTCTGACAACCGGTCTAACCTTAGGATATCGGCATTGCCCTGTAACTGGGCTGCGGAGGTCTGATGGCAGTCGCTCCGTGTAAAATACTGGTATTCAACCGCATCTGGTTTGACTAGAAGCTGACCCCAACATAGTTGGGAAAAAGCTAGGTAGAATATTAAATAGAGTGTAAACAATTTTGAATCTGATTTGATTACTAATAGCTGTATAAATGAAATGAATGTGAGAGATCTTCATTAATATATGCCGTAATATGGCTCTCATATTATAAAAAAACCAACGACACGCAAAGTACTCTAAATAACCATATTCTCATTCAAATTCTGCGCTAATCGTGCACGAATCAGAAACCAAACAAGAACGTAATATTATGCGATTTAGTACCCATGTGCCAAATACTTATGTTAAATAGCCTAGCGCTAGTCTATACGCCTAGATTATATGGTACTTAGCAGGTTCTTTAGTTTAGATTTATATATTATTTAACGTGTTTATTGAGCTTACATACATACATATATAAGGTCCAACTAAAATACCTGGACAAACTTTTACACAGTGTTCAGTACGTTTAACTAAACATATCTATGCAAAAAAAACGAGATCCATTTGTTTTTTTTTATAACCAATTTTTTTTCAATTATAATTTTAATAAATAAAAAATATTTTTAACATTTTTCACTTCTCGGTTTAGGTAAAACACGGCGTGGAAGAAGGGTGTGCCCCGGCGGCGGTCGATGCATAAAAAATGGATGAAATTATTCTTAGAGAGTACATGCAATTTAAAACGTTATAATTTTTTGGTTAGAAAAAAAACCACTTGGATATCTTTTTTTTACATAGATGTGATTAGTTAAACGTACTGAACACTGTGTAAAAGTTTGTCCAGGTATTTTCGTTGGATCTTAAATAAAATTAAACCTTTTTCCCATGAGGGTAGGCAGAAACTATAGAACGCCACATGCTACGACCCTTACATAGGTACTCTTTTGCTTCTTCCACATTCATACATCCTGTCATACACGCACGCCGGTTGAGAGTACTACGCACCTGTCCTTTTATTGAGCTTATTCTCTTGTTAAAAATAAGCCACAGAATCTGGTCCTTTGGGACTGCTAAGAGATTAAATAAAGTGAATGAGCACAACCAAATAAATATCCAGCAATACAAACAGAATAATTTTGTGAATATTGTGACTCCTAAAAAGGTTTTGTAGAGGAGGTCTGATAACAATCGCACCGCGCAAAATCAGAACCACTTCATAATATCATGGATTATTAGAACTGACTATGTACTTGCTTATTAGCTTCACTTGAGTGGAGATATTTATTATTATGAAAGTAGTCCTTATTTTATTAATTGATTAGTAGTGGCCATGAAGATAATTTCCTTGAAAGAAAAATGGTCCTTAGATTTTTATTAGGTATTCACCAAACTTTTCGTTTTTTTTTCTTTTCGTTTTTATCACTATGTGTACTTACACATAGTGATAAAAACGTCAACAGTTTTACACTGATTCCAAATCAAGTACGATAATCACGTAATCAGTACATTTAATTATAGAAATACGATCAACTTCGTGACAGTACTTAATAACGAGTTAACGATATAAGTACTTAAAACTCATCGCCGCGTCATCAAGACGTCTTACTTACATGTTACGAGATTAAAATGGCTAATCCCTGTTAAATTGCTCATCTGGCTGGTAATTACAATCACGCACGTGCGGCAGGGGGTCGGCAGAGGGGTAGCTAGGCAACACCCTCACAGGTGTCACACAGGAAAGATCGGAAGCAATGTTTAAAAGATTTTGGAATTTTATTGATGGTGACATTTCTGTCTTTCTTCTGCCTAGCCTTTTTCTTAACTATGATGAGATCAGCTTCCAGTCTAACCCGGCTAAATACTAGTTTTACGGCGACATTTCTATGTGCAGGTATAATTTGGTAAACTGTCTTTTAGAAGATATTAACGATCTAAGTGCGACGCGCTAATCGTTTGGGCTTTCAAGCATTGGATTCAAAATGCTGTAACAACCAACTGGGAGCTTTCACTTTCCGATTTACGGAATATAAGCATCAGGAATCAATCAAACTAGGTATGTGATTTATGTAGGACATGCTTTAACCCGTCAAGTGTCGGGCGCACATACGGGTGTGCATATGAAATTCGGGCGCGAAGTGTCGGAGGCACACACGGGTGTGCGTAAGGAACGCGCTCCTATAAATTCGGTTCGTGTAAATAGTAAAATAAAACGTACAAATTCCGCTACCATAGGAGCGCGTTCCTTACGCACACCCGCGTGTGCCTCCGACACTTCGCGCCCGAATTTCTTACGCACACCCGTATGTGCGCCCGACACTTGACGGGTTAAATCTATAGGTACTAATATTATAAAGCTGAAGAGTTTGTTACTTTGTTTGTTTGAACGCGCTAATCTCAGGAACTACCGGTTCGAATTGAAAAATTGTTGGGTAGTCCATTTATCGAGGAAGATTATAGGCTATATAACATTACGTTACGACCAATAGGAGCGGAGCATAAATGAAAAATGTTGCAAAAACGGGAAAAATGTCCACTTGTGCGAAGCCGGGACAGGCCGCTAGTTACTTCTGAATATGGTGGGTTAAAAGCCAACATAAGCCTATCCGTCGCCTATTTAAATATCAGAGCAATATTCTTTATTTTACCTCAACTTTTTTTTATTTTATTCTTATCAATCTGAAAGTTATTTCTATAACATATCATAATTAAATAACGCTACTAAAGATTCTATAAGCTTCCGAATTTAAAACCAAAAAGCCATATAATAAACCAATTTAAACGGCTTATTATGATCTTATATAAATTCAAATAAGACCAAAACACATGATCGGAAAGCAATAATGCCGAGTACAGCAGGTGGGCACCATAATATAATTTTAAACCAGTTATAGCGAAAGGATATAATAAATTGGCAATCGCCGCACAAAATAAGTATGCACCTGGCTACGATGTGTGAGCATGAAGGCTTATCAAGGCGTATTAATTACAATATCAGCCAGGTTCCTCGTCAACGGCCTCGTTGGTCTAGTGGTGGTAAGCGCGACTGCTAATCGTGAGGTCTTGGGTTCGATCCCTGGGTCGGGCAAAGTGTTATTAGGTTTTTCCATATGGAATTATTCCTCAGAATCAGCCCGGAGTTTGGATTTTTTCGGTTGATGGCAATAGGCTCGCCTCCTATTACATGGGACTTAAACATAACGGCGAAATGAGGGTGTTACTATACACCTCTGCCCAACCCTTCGGGGAATACAGGCGTTATGTTGTGTTATGAGCCAGGTTCACGTTTTTATTTTGGAGATTATAAAAATGTAGCGCAACAGCGCGTCGAAAATACGCGACACAATTTCTGCATTTTTTTTTCCTATTCGACTGCTTGTAGATGGTCTTGCGGACCGTTTCTACGTAACCGGGCAGTTATTGGTGAGACCTGAAGGGTCTCCAACCAATCCCGACGAGAGTAAAATACTTAACCTAAGCTAACTACTATTACTACGTCTACTACTAACATCATGACTAGATAGCAACAACACCACTAAGGGCGTCCTGTAAGGGAGACTCGAACCTTGGCTTAGGGCGTTGCTTGCGAGAGGACTGGGAGGGATACAGCTTGATGAGGGCTGAATTAACGGTGTGACTGCGGAGTCAGAAAAGACGACCGGCTCCGCGGCTGCGGCGGGTGAGCACGGTGGATCAGGGACGGCGTTCTGCGTAATTACGCCTACAATGCTTTATAAAGATCTACCCGCATACATCAGTGCCGACACATGACGACCAGTGCCGTACCGTTCAGTACTGTGACGTGCTATTCGCACTCGTCAAAGCCGACGCCGACGCGTTCTGTGATTGCTAGTTAATTTTGACACTTGTAGTATCGCAGTCACATATTATGTTTGAAGAAAACCGTCCGTGCCATCAGTGAAGATAGTCTCAGCTAGAAATTCGGATTACAAAGGGCGTCGGAGCAGTACGGACATCACTGAACGTATGTATGGAACAGTAAAAAAAATTACTGACACAACGATACGGCAGTGATCGTCACGTGCACACTGATGTATTGTGTGCGGATAGGCCTTTAATTACTCGCGACACACAAGGCGGAAATTGAGGGGCTCGTGGTTACTTACCAACCGCGCAGATCATACGATTTGCAAGGTTAAGCTGGACTTGCCGCCGTCAGTAAGTGGATGGCTGACCGTTCATTACACATGGGTCTCCATGAGTCCATGGGACCGAGCTTCGACGAGCACGTTAAACAGTCGGTCCCTGGTGTCAGAATACCTATGACACTCGTTACGGGATCTCAGAAGCCCGAAAGTCTGACAACCGGTCTATCCTTAGGATATCGACATTGCCCAATAACTGAGTTGCAGAGGTCTAATAGCAGTCGCCCCATGTAAAATACTGGTATATAGCCGCATCTGGTTAGACTGGAAGCTGACCCCAACATAGTTGGGAAAAGGCTAGGCAGAACGAAACACCAGGTGGAAATTATGTCGCGTCTTGCCGATATAAAAACCGTAGCCGTAACCGTAGCCGTAACCGTAGAGTGCGGTCGCGTAATTACGGCGTGGTGTGGCGCTACTGTTAGGGTATTATTATTCATCATCGTTATTATCATTCGCAGCCTGCATCTGCCCACTATGAAGGTCTCGTGTTGCATAAGCAAATTTATCAATTGATTAGCATAAGTACTGAGGAAAGTAGGAGTTTAATCGAAAAGTTAAACATAGGTGATACATAACCGTGCTCGCAACAATAAGCTTGTTTTTCTTTATCAATGACGCGTGAGTATTTATGTTTATTCCCGGAAGATAGGTAAATTTGCAGGTACTTTTGAAACCCTGACCACTTGTCACGGCAATACAATTATAGTCGCCGGCAAGTGCATTGACAAGAGTAGAGAAGAGTATTCCTCTCCTTTCTTTCTTTCTTCTAAACAGACATGTTTAAAAATAAATTATGGCAATAACCATAGAATAATGACAAGCAATAGAAGTGACCATTTTTTTGTTGCACTAAGTATACATGTGCAAACTTACTTCCACTACGCCAAAACCTTGCCAAGTTACGTTCCGGTGACTATACCTATATTAAGGATGGATTGAGTGGAGTCACTACAGCCACGCTCGCCAAGAAATATATTTTATTTCATCCTATGTACAGCTAAAGTGCCAATTACTCATAATTAAAGTCCAAATGCATGTCAGTTTGTATATCATCACCTACCCTTTCGATGCTATCAATCGCTTGAGCGATTCCATTCAATCTGATATCATAGCAACGCCCTCTGTCGTTGACAATTGTCGCTACTGCAAGGATATCCTTTTTACAAGCTTTTTGATTGAGCGAATTGCTCACTTCATTGCTCAGATTGAACCATCCTGGGGTATCATTCGTGTTTGATTTATTGGTGTTTGTTTCTTAAGGAGTGCATCTTTTGATTTGACTGTATAGTTGGTGAGAATGACAATGTTTCTTTTTTAAAGAAGATTTGGTAGATAACTTCTTTTGAATTGTTTGATTTAGAAGACACATTTGAATAATGATTACGTTTAGTGATATACTTAGCAGATATGTTTCAAATAGGAGCTAATTATTAAGTCTCTGCATAAGAACATTTGATATCTTTATTGAGATACTGTGTATTAAAATTTTTAATAATACATTGTTCAGTTTCGTAAACAAATTATATTGAAATAACGCTACCACAAATTTAATATTGAACACCTGCCACTTTTACTTTCATTGCATCCCATCCATCAAAATCAGCCCACTTTCTCACGTCTATAATTAAAATATATCACGCCCAAAACATTGCCCTCATTTCATCTTCCAAGTCAATCAATCAATCTACTTAGAATTCTACATCGTCAACCACCGGTCTCCAAAATTCGTTACGTGATATTTTTACAACATTTATAGCACAGGTTACTATAGCAGTGTGGTAATCGCTTTCTCTTACGATTGATCAACCATGGTGTATGGAAAACCATGCATTAGTATGCATGGTGTTGACATCGCTGTTCGTGAGCTCACACACGAACATTTATTAACAATGCATTATCATATAATATTTGATATCGTCTTTGCTGCCTTTGGTTGTAATTTGATGCGACAAATGATAGCTTGAAGAAAGGATTCTAGTACGAACTTGATGGCCTTAATGATTGTTAAATCGTATTCATTAATACAGTTTTGGAAAAATTGGTTATAATGGTATCTATATGCAGTAAGTGTATTATCGATGATGGATTTCCGCCGGGTAATGGACGTTGATCATTGATTATAAATGAAAACGTGGTTATATTTATAGAATCAGAATGTAACGAAACAATATTTTTGCAGAAACCGTATTTGGGAAATAAGTACCATTGCTGGATAGACGAAGATAATGTTAAGATGTCATATTAAATAAAAAATACAACCCGTATCTCGAGACACGACATCTTAAAACTAGTAAAAAACAAACACGAAAGAGATCTCAGAAATGAATAATTGCTTAATTAGCATCAAATGAAACTGAAATCACCTGCCAAGTAGTGATTATGATAATCCCATCCTATTGTTCATTGTTTGGGTTCCCTTCTCAGCATATTTCCAAGTTCATAAAAAAATCGCTTGCGGGTTGCATCATCACCGATTCAAGAGGACTAGCGGTCACATGCTCATGTTTTGTGGCCACCGGTAGTGACTTAAAGACGGCAACAATCGGTTAAGTAGATAAAAATCACTTACCAAAGTATTGAGATCAGCATTAATATCTTCCATATGATTCGCAGGCCCATTGTGCTGTCCAGAGACCGAAGCCAGGATCCTTTTCCTATGTCCAGCCTTCTGTATTTCCAGAACAGCAGTCAGTTCTACTTCCCAAATCCTTCTCACTCTATCCATATCTACATACAAATGTTTCCTAAAAGTATCACTATATAGCTCTAAGTTTATATGTCTTAGCCATTCTTCTACAGATTCGTTTTGGCTTTTACTTATATTGTTATTGTTATGATTATTGCTTATTTCAGTTATTTTAAGAGGTAATTGTTTAGCTGATTCTAGTATTTTTTGTCTATCGTTTTCTTCTATGCCCATCTCTCGGAGGTCGGTTTCGTCTAGTATACCGTTCTGAAACAAATGTTTTTGTTAGTGTATTGTCGAAAAATTATTAAGTAGTTTTTTTTTTAACTATTAACTATAATATGAGTCCTTTTTATTATAACGCTCGTTACTTAATTGACTTTCTTTGTTTTATTTATGGTTATTAGTGCCAATTATTACTTTCAGTTTTTGCGCCTTAAAATGATCCCACAGGTAGAATACTCACAACAAATTCGATATCATCGAAGCCGGTTTCCAAAAACAGGGTCTCATAATCATGCAGTCCCATTCCAGACAGCCAGACTCCAAGATTCGAGGCCACAGATGGACTCAGACTGGACTCGGAGCAGCTCATTCCGAGTCTCGAAGTGAACTCCTGCTCCAGTTCAGACACGAAGACCGACTCCCTGACCAGCTTGCTGCCGAATGACGCCATTATTTCCGAGATCTTCGCCCATTCCTCCTGTTGGAAAAATGGAGACTGTAAAACATATTTATATTATATAATTGCAAAGTAGCGCATTGTAGCACGTTAAAATTCCTACCGGGTCAAACAAAGCAAAGCGTTTAAACCAAGACATCGATAGACATAATATTGGAAGATGCATTGATTATCATGGTGATAGTCAGCCTACTAATATTGTTACGAAAAACAGAAAAAAGACTTCGATATGGATAAAAATATTGACAAAAACAATTTATCCTTGCAACTTGTTAGAAATGGCAGCTGATCGAGTGTATGTTTTCTTTTTCTGGTCCAGGTATGAAATATACTATATTTATATTTATAAATACTATATTTTTATTGTCATTGTTATATCTACCGTGAGAATTGGCACACAGTGGTGTTCTGTCAATGTATTCTATCAACATGAGTTGGATGTCCATTGTTTTTATTCCTATAATATTTCTTTTCGAAATATCGATATCAGCAGTGTGATTCTGTACTAGAAACACGTCGCTGCGTCAGCGCTGCGGCGCGGACTCGTCTACGAATGCAGCGCTGAAGCAGCGACGCTTTTTTACTGGAGAATCCCATAGGTTGACCATAAGATTAAATAATCTAGCCTAGGGGTGACGACACACTAGTGTTTCTCAAGCGTAGCGTCCAAGAATTATCGAGACAAACAGTCGGCCGCGTAATGTTATTCTACGAGTGTTGTAAAGTGTACAACAAGGGCTAATGTGATACGATACCCAATCAACCTGCATAGTAATGAACTCACGACCTTTTAAATAACCAAAAAACACCACATCAAACTGAAATTACGGTTCAATCTTATCAACTAACATTATCATATTGAGCATCATTTCGCTTTCACGCGACATTTAAACATCTGCTCTTCACAACACCTGCCTACCTGCACGTCGTATAAATATATGATTGGGATCAGCACGTAATGTGTTCGAGATATGTGGGCATCACCCGCATGAGTGTGACAGTTTTTTGCCCCGAGTTTTTTTTTGTGGATGTAATGGCCAAATACTCATAAGCTACTCAATTTTAAGTTGCCGTTACGCTCATTGCAAGCGTTTTACGCGCGAGTAAGGAAACGCGCGGCACCATCTAGACTGGATATATGTAGCTCCAGTATCTCGGGAACGCGCGCGTGTCTACGCACGAGAGGACTCGCCTCATCTGGGCAGGCTCTTAAGTTCGTTCTGTTACTGTCATTATGGCTATATCTGACAGTGACAGCATAAGACTTAACTGCAACTTAAAATTGAGCAGCGTTCGAGTATTTAGCCATAGGCTCAACAACGTGTAGTGGGGTTAAAAGTCAAGTCAAGTTTTAAATCAGCCGTAGGAACTATACAAGGAGACAAATATAATCTGGAATCCATCAGGGGACGATGAATAAAATAAAAATAGTGAAAGGATCAAAGGTGAAGTTAGGTATTTTAAAATTAAAATTTTATAATGCATGACTATAATAGTTATGCATTATAAAATTTTAATTAACTTGTCTTTTAATTTAAAATTTTAATTTAATTTTGCTTTAATTTTATAAATGATATTAATTTTATAAAATTAATTTTTCGCGCATTTTTAACCATTGCCATTAACCGGTCACAAATCCAGACTCCAGGCTGCTACAGAGAAATTCGTAATGGAAAAACCCAATAACACTGCCCGAATTGGGGATCGAACCCAGCACCCCATGCTCAGCAGTCGCGCTTACGACCACAAGACCAACAAGGCAATCATGACATGACATGACATGACATGACATGTGCAGGTAAATAGCTGCAACTTAATATTCTCTCCTCCAATGCGTGTTATAATTTTAAGCCTCAATATTTTTGTAAAAAACACTGCAACAGATGTGCGCATCATATCTCTAAAACCACCATTTAAATGCAAATTTGCATTTAATCGACTTTAATACCTTCCATCACACAGCTGTCTACCGGACACGTTCGCAATAAGTATGAAGTTAATAGACCCAGCGGTCACCTGTCTATAGGTGCCAACATGACCACCTGCCCACCTGTGCGGCATATGAGCCTTACCTGGCCGTAAACGGCCCATTGTTTTCAATTGACACTTATTACTGAAGTGTGAGCAGCTGATGCAGGATTATTTGTTTTGCACAAATTATGCATTCAGCTTGGTCTGCATATACAAGGTTAGTCGGGGTAAAGGGGGTACTAAGCCGAAAGGGTGTTAAAGTGCCCATAATAATGGACAACTTTTGTTCTATAACTTGCCCCAAAAGTCAATAGATCAAGAGAAATAGCTGCTCAAAGATTTCATAAAAAATACGCTAAATTCTATCTATTCTCAGCTATGATCAGATATGTTTACATTTTACGTCATATTTGGGGTCACGGATTAGAAACTCCATTTTTTAAATTCATAACTAAAGCAGGGAGAATAACGTTAGAAAAAAAAAATTTTTTCACGTAAAAAAAACATCGTTTTTTTTAATTTTAACACTTTCTTTAAAACCATCATCAGTGATACATTACGTGGCCCGCGGCTCAGTACCCCCTTTCCGACTAACCTTGTATACAGTACGTAATACAACGAAAAGGAAACCTTTTAACTGGTTGTTCTGTCTAGCCTTTTCCCAACTATGTTGGGGTCAGCTTCCAGTCTAACCAGATGCGGCTGAATACCAGTATGTTACACGGAGCGACTGCCATCAGACCTCCGCAACCCAGTTACTGGGCAATGCCGATATTCTAAAATTAGACCGGCTGTCAGACTTTCGGGCTTCTGACTTCCCGTAACGACTGTCATAGGTATTTGTATGACACCCGGGACCGACTATTTAACGTGCTCTTCGAGACACGGAGGGGTCTCGATGTGTAATGAACGGTCGCCCATCCACGGACTGACCGCGGCAAACGCAGCTTAACCTCGCAAATCGTATGATCCGCGCGGTTAGTAATTAACCATGAGCCCCCCTCGAAACCTTGTCACTGTTTGATAGGTAGGTTAGGTATAGCACAATCATACACTTTTTGTCACTATCCACGTAACACCAATTTAAATTTTTCTCATTTTTCATAACCTCTTTCAGTTTTGTAGTCGATTAACATAACTAACATCATCCTATAAGATCAGCTGCACAATGTAAACAAGTAAGAACTCAACAATTTCTCATAATCCTGAATATCACAGCTTGAACTATGCCTGCGTTTTCACAATGTGTGATAAGTGGATAGCGTGGATAGACGAATCAACGTCGTTTAGTTCCGTAGGTATGACGTAACACTGTATGCTTAAAATAAATATTCGAAATCCTCCTTCAATAAAACCTATCATATAAATCTTGGATCTACCTGGTTGTAACTTAGTTAATCTGAAAACGCGTTCGAAATCTTTTTAGAACTTATAAATAGTTAACTTGTTTATAAATAATATTTTCTATTCATTCATTAATTCATTCATCACCAGCTTCATCTTTTTCATTACTAAGACACCACTTAAGGGAAGAGTGTGACAGTTCCGACACAAGTACTATTGTAACTTACTGGGGCTGCCTCAGTTTATGTAAGACACAATGTTTGAGATGAAATAAATATTTTTGTATTAATGGCCGATTTCTATAATTTACAGAGCGTTATTAGTTTAAATTGAGATTTTTACATAGTAGACCTTCCCATAAGGAAGTAGCTATCACCGGTAAAATTTGCTTACGAATCAAGTTTAATGCTTGCTACCATTGGTAAGCAAAACGATTAGTTTTTGTTTATAGGAACCGGAAATGAAACATTGTTTTTAATTTCGATAAAACAATGACATAAAACGTAGTTTAACAAGCGCTTATCTCTCATACAAGTACTTTGAAATGGTTAGAAAAAACAGTTAGCGATACATACATAAAAAGTGTGTGTGAATGCATAAGACATGAATTTAAGTGTATTTTAATGTATGTAACAAAACGTTATCATCAGAATTACCATTTCAAATGAGCTTTTTTCGAGTATGTCATGGTTAAGTTATCTTCTACATTGAGTTACCTAAGGCGATTCGCACACTGCACCGCATCACGCAGCGTAGCGCGGGAGTGCGTGTTCTTACTTTGTTTGCAAGTATCTGTGTTTGTATAGAAAACACGCATAGTGCAACACACAGAAAACGCATTCACGCGCAGTGTTGTGGCTCCATCACCACGCACCCCACAGCGTAGCGCGGGGCAGTGTGTGTTTCGCCTAATTCAACAATACCAATTTATTCGTATGTTAACCTTGCAGCGAAATAAATTATAAATAATTCAATATGATATAACAATATGACTAACGATCGATTAATATCACCTGTCAATGTGTCAATATAGTTTTATTTATTAGGTGCAAGGTGTCTCGTTGGTGTAGTGGTGGTAATGTGACTGCTGATCGTAAGGTCCTGGATTCGATGCCCAGGTCGGGCAAAGTGTTATTCGGATTTTTCTTTTTTTGTTAACAATAGGCTCGCCTCCTATTAGGTACATGGGACTTAAACATAACGGCGAAATAAGGGGGTTACAATAAACCTCTACGTGATGTTATGTTATTAGGTGCAATAATATCGACGTTTAATTTAAAAGAAAATTACAAGGCAGGTGTTCCCTAAAACTAAATATCTGCTTAAACAACCGTTTACTCGAAAAACGATACTAGAATGTTAGGTTACTAAACGATTGTTTAACCAGAGACTTAATTTTGGTAAACGCCAGCCTGAGTCAATAATACGAGTATTACTCTGCCAAGCAGCTAGATAATGAGACTGGTCTTATCTTGACCTTATCCATGTCTTAGCTACTAACGAACCAATGGGATTTGGCTACTGTTGTCAAACGTAGCTGTTATTAGTGGGAAAACGTCACAAATTGAAATCAGGCCGTTAGAAAAGAATACCATTAGTGCAATAATCTTGTCTATCTAACACTGAGGGACCAGCAGATCTAACATGCACAATGCGACATAATTTTGCCGTCGGATTATCAAGATAAGTCACACAATATCACGTACACCGTGTGCTCAGCACGAGATAATGCGACGGAAAAATTATGTCGCGCTGTGCAGTTTCACATGACTCACTGTTAGGTGGGCAAAATGGTACCAAAAAGTACTTTTTAACCGACTTCCAAAAAGGAGGAGGTTACTATGTTCGTCTGTATGTATTATTATTATTTTTTTATTTTTTTGTGTATGTTCATCGATATTTTCGCCAATTGTGAACCGATTTTGATGATTCTTTTTTTAATGGATGGGGTGGGTATACTTCGAAGTTGGTCCCATTTAAATTTGGTGAAGATCTGATGAAGAACTTCGGAGATAGACAATGGAACTCCTCAATGACGAACAGTACGCATATTGTGATGATGTGATTATGTTACGAGCAGCGTCTTTAGTAGGTCCAACCAAGTTTTAATTAAGGCCACTAAAAAGAAAAAAATAAAAACTTTTTTACAAAAAATTTAAACCGACTTCAAAAAGAATAAAATAATTACCATATAAAATTAACAGTTTCAGAAGTCGGTGCCTTCAATTTGGTTCAGCGTGGATCAGCACCGACTTCTGAAACTGTTAATTTTATATGGTAATTATTTTATTCTTTTTGAAGTCGGTTTAAATTTTTTGTAAAACAGTTTTAACGTAACCGTTTTCTCTGTATCATACCTTTTTTTTTTTTTTCTCGTTGGGAAATCCTCATGGATGTCCCTCGCCCGGGGAAGGCGAGGGTGTCTGCCGGACTCTTACCGGCTAAAAACCAACAGTGTTCCTTCTCCTGACCGTACGGCCGGGGTCGCGGGATTCGCAAAAGCATGCACCGCAACCCCGGCAGGTCCAGGTCCACCAACCCATGGCGGACCTCTACTCTGTGGGGCCTTGCCCCACGTCCTACTGAGAAGCGCGCACGGAAGACGGCGCGCCGCCTTCTCGGGCCTGTTACTGGTCGCTCTGTATCATACCTACTCTATCACGATAGGTTACTTAAAACGATCGAACCCCGTGAACCGTGACAGACAGCCATACAATTTGGCATAACAATAGCATTTGTAAAACATGGTGACGCACCCAACAAAGGCAGGAAGTTAGTAATCTTTGATGTTCAACACCTGTGGTTTTACATTCTCCCTGTTGTTATGTACCAGTTGGTTTTACAGTTTAACTGGTATCCAAAATTTTGTATACTAAGTACCTACCTAAAATTATGAGTAACATAATAGCATTATCAACCTATTAGTGTCCCACTGCTGGGCACACACACAATGCGTGGTGCAGCGTGGTGGCTTTAATCCTCCACGCTGGCTTGGTGAGGATTGGCGGACTACACACACCATCACGAACTGATTTGATAGGAAGATCTCAGTTCGATCCCACCCCATACCTCTGACTTTCTGAATTCATGTGCGGATCAGAATTTGATTATCACTAGCGTTAGCGGTGAAAAGAAACATCGTTAGGAAACCTGCACACCTGAGAGGGCTCTATAAAGTTCTCGATGGTCTGTGTTGTCTATCAACTATAGTGGCTAAAATTTAATAGGCCCGTTTTGACAGCTGTCAGATTAGAACATGTTATGTCAATTTCGACATAAAATGTACTGATCTGACAGCTATCAAAACGGGCCTATTATATTTAGACACTATAGCACCAAGCCAGCGTGGTGGACTAAGCCCTTCACTTTTCAGAAGAGGTCTGTGCCCAGCAGTGGGACTGTACTGGGTCGATTATAGGTACCTACCGACTCCAATATACTACCTATTCAAAGTAACAGCTCTTTTACATACAGATGCTAATATATTCTGTGATTTCGAGATGATAATGATAGTAATTTAATTAAACCTGCGAAGATCTGACCTCACTGTTAATTAATTCTATTTTAGTTATTAACTCGGGAATGTTACAACTTATAATTGAAAATTGTTGTTATTTGTAATAGCCCGTTAATATGCGCAATTATCAAACACAAATTCGGTCACGGAATACATCGAAAATCATTTCTAGAAATTACATTTTCTATGTAAATGCTTCAATTTGTTGGCAGAGTGAATCGAATATGACAATGGTGCTGATTCTTTTGTACACAAACTATAGTCAATTAAAGGGTATTGCCATCTTTTTCACTCTGATAAAATAAGAAAGAGACGGACGTAAATAATAGCTGTTTTTACTTAAACTAAAATTCGATACAAGTTTAGACGACAAGTCAGAACGTGTCGACTAAAACACGGCGAAGTTCAAGGCGTAAAGTAATATGACATCTCTAACTTAGTTCTTATCTATCACCGTCCTTTTTTCGCGCCGTCTGTTGGTAAAAGATAGCAATTCTCTCATTGTAGTTTAGTTGGTCAACAAGAGAATCGGCACCAATATCGTTCCAAAAGCATCCATTTTTTAAAAATATCTAATACCTTTAAACGAGCAATTCTTGTATAAATGTATATACAAGGTTAGTCAGAAAGGGGGTACTAAGCCGCGGGCCGCTTAATGTATCACTGATGACTGTTTTAAAGAAAGTGTTAAAATTAAAAAAATCGATATTTATTTTTTTCATGCAAAATTATTTTTATTTTAGTTTTTTCAAGAATTTTTCATCCCTGCTTTAGTTACGAATTCAGAAAATGGAGCTTCTAATCCGTGACCCCGAATATGACCTAAAATGTAAACACAGCTGATCATAGCTGAGGATAGATAGAATTTAGCATGTTTTTTATGCAATCTTTGAACAGCTATTTCTTTGAAACTAATGACTTTTGGGGAAAGTTGTAGAACAAAAGTTATCCATTATTATAGGTACTCTAACACCCTTTCGGCTTAGTACCCCCTTTCTGACTAACCTTGTATATAATCTGAATCTCGGAAACGGCTCCAACGATTTTCATGAAATTTAGTATGCAGCGGGTTTCGGGGGCGATAAATCGATCTAGCTAGGTTTCATTTTTAGAAAACGTTGATTTACCAAAAAAAAACGAGCAATGCTCGGTCATCCAGGTACTATTAATTAATTCAGAAAATAATCCCAGAAATACACGCCTAAGGCCTCGGTTATGGAGATGCGGGATCCGACGCGTGCTTCGCCGCTTTTTCCTTCACGTAAGAACGGCAACTCAAACAATACGCGCGGAAAAACGCCTCTTCATACGCTCGTGTTTGAATTGTCCGCTTATTGCCACGTATCACGCGCCGCGTCTCCAAAAACGAGGCTTTAGGTCCAAGCCACATCTGACGGAAGATACGTCGCCGATTTTCCGCCGGTACACATAATTCCATACAACCATCTCATACCGTACATATTTGACCGAAGACGCGTTACTAAAATTCCTCGAGTAAATTTTGTGACGGAAGAACGACGACTTATGTTCCGTCACATGTGGCTTGACACTTAGTCTAGATATAAAAGTGATGACGTATGTTTAAACTAGCTTACCTGCTCATCAAACGGACTGAGTATAGACAGTGACTTTTCCCCGCTCTGCGTTGAGCTGGTCGTATTACTGCGTCTTCTGACCTCGTCCTCCACTCCGTTGATGTTCCGCTCTGTTGCCTGTCCATTGCTGCTCAAGTTCGAAGGCGGAGGAGGCGGCGGCTCAGTCGGGGACGCGTCGTACACTGACTTTAGTTTTCTCAACGTCTTTGGTCTTTCCGCTGGCATCGGCCGCAGACCGATCCCGTCTAGCGTTGTTGTAGAGCCTTTGAAGAGGCCTGTGGACAAGAAAAATAATGGATTTAGTTTATTAAATTCTAAAATACGTCGTCGGTCTAGTGGTGGTAAGAATACTGCTGATCGTGATGTCCTGGGTTTGATCCCCAGGTCAGGCAAAGTTTTATTGGGGTTTTCCGTGTGGAATTCCTCAGTAGCAGCCCGGAGTTTGGATTTGTCCCCCGGTTTATGGCAACAGGCTCGCCCATAGGGGGCGTGGGACTTAAACATAACGGCGAAATGAATGTTACTATACAACTCTGCCCATCCCTCCGGGGAATATAGGCGTGATGTTATACGCGAAACTTGGCGTGGTGTGGCAGTCTCTGTATGGCGTCTTCTATACATTGTCATAGTAATTCGCACGCCAAGAGCACGCGATTCACACGCGACGTGAATATCACAACCAGCCACGCTCTCTGTCTGACCAGGCCTTTAGTTAAAGCGGTCTTTGGAGCTATCAAACGCCGTGTTTAAGGGCAACTTTCTCTATACTTAATAGATTTTTATAACAACATGACTGAGGAAAAACAACGAAAGTTCCACCGACATTCAAAGACTATTTCCTTTCAATTTGTTTTTTATGTAATAGGTTGACACTCAGATCGACGACCCGTCCGATAGTAAGTGGTTACAGCCGACTATAAACACAAAGGGGCCGATCTCACTAGTGTCTGGCGTGCGCGTTCCTCTAACGTTTGACCAGCGCCGACGTTGCGTGCACGTGGCGCTCTTGTCGCGTGTCTACTGAACGCCGCACTGGAGTCGCGAAGACGCAGTGTTAGGCTGGTTTTAGAGTCACGCTGACCGCACGCTGACCATCGACGCTGACAGCTCATCGCGTAGCTTATCAGCGCTGAGATTCAGCGCGAGACGTTTCAGTATCGTGCTGATCACTGCGGAGTACAGACGCACAAAAATACGTGCGACCGGTGACTACCGCACGCGCTGATAGCTACGCGTTATTCTAAAATGCTTCCTAGAAGTTCATACGATTTGACTGTCAGCGCCGACGGTCAGCGTGCGGTCAGCGTGACTCTAAAATCGCCTGAGCGCGGCGTTTTTTGTCTACTCAAGAGATCTTGACACGAGAATCCGAGACGCGAGCGCCGCGTGCGTGCACCGTCGGAGCTGGTCGAACGTTAGAGGAACGTGCACGCCCGACAGACGCCAGTGTGATCGGGCCCTAAAGAGGTTTGCCGATACATTGCAAACCTTAGAGACAAAGTTGAAAGTCTCATATACCTATAATTTCACTGGCACCCATACCCTTCAAACCAGAACACAGCAATGCTGGTTAGCGGCAGTAATAAGCATGGTAACTATGTCTAAACCATATAATTTCGCTATTCGCAAGTACAAAGAGAACAAGTACATTAGATACTAATTGCGCACGAGTTTCCTTCTGACCCACAACACTAAGATTTATGAGATCGAAGAGCAATACGTATGTATGTATTTATATTAGTGATGTAACATTTATCTGTTTTATTGTCCCGGGTTATGGGGAGACAGTTATTTGTAATGTATTGATAATTAACTGTCAGGAGATAAAAGTAATAATTAGTGTACATAGCTGTTTATTTTGCTTTTTGTAATAGCCGAACATCTCTAACAAAGGATGAAAGGCAGGATCTAAGCTTCATCATCCTCACCGTTTACTTCCCATAGCCTTTTCCCAAACTATGTTGGGATCAGCTTCCAGTCTAACCAGACGTGGTTGAACATCAGTCTACTATCAGACCTTCGCATCCCAGTTTCTGGTCAATGCCGATATCCTAAGATTAGACCGGTTGTTAGACTGCCTAATAATACTTCTGACTACCGGTAACGACTGTCATAGGTATTCTTATGACACCCAGGACCGACGGTTTAATGTGCTCTCCGAGGCACGAAGGGGTCTCGATGTGTAACAAACTGTCACCCATCTACAGACGGACCGCGCCAAGCGCAGCTTAACCTCGCAAATGGTATGATCAACGCTGTTGTTAATTAGCCCCTCATCATCTTAACCGTTTACTAGTTCACTATACGAAGAGAGGTCTTGACAAGATGACAATCTTCAATCGCTAGATAAAAGAAACACCTATAAATGATATAACAGGTCGCGGAGGCCGGCCACGGCAGCTTATATCAGCCCACATAGTAAATTCACAGATATCTCATGATAAGATAACGATCCTTACTTCCTTACTAATATTATAAACGCGAAGGTTTTGTATATATGGATGGATGTATGGATGTATGTTACTCTTTGACGCAAAAACGGCTGAACGGATTTGGATGAAATTTGGCACACAGATAGACTGTGGATTAACCCTGGATTAACACATGGTATACCTTTTATCCGGGTACATCAAGTAGTTCCTCTAGGATGCGGGTGAAACCGCGGGTAATAGTCTAGTTTTAAATAATATTGATTTCTTGTTTTTACGCCAGCCCGTTGTCGTCTAAAGACCTTTAAGACCAGATCTTCGCTGCCCGGTATTATCCGAGTGCAAGTAAAATTATAAGCTCATCTAGAATACCTGATCTCATATGGCTGATTCCAATAATTTACGAAGCGTAAAGGTAGAATTCCGTAGCCGACTGCAGGTAGCAGTAGCAGGCGATGTGTCGCCGCGACACTACTGTTTTCTATGTATTGAAATGCCTTCCGTAGCTAGCGACACGTCGCCACCCAAGTAATACATAGAAACGCAGTAGTAACGCGGCGCCACCTCGCGTGCTGCTGCTGCCTGCAGTCGGCTACGGAACTCTACCTTTATTGATTAAAATTGAGACTCTTGTATCTTTACCAATGACGAAACAAAGGCTTCGTGGCTTTGCATAGTAGACCCTCCCATATGGAAGTAGCTATAACAGGCAAAATTAATTTACAAGTCTTTTTAAATGCCTAGTTTGCTAATAAAAAATGCTACCATTGGTAAGCAAAACGATTCGTTTTTGTTTATAGCTAGCAGGCATTAGCCAGTAGGTACTTCATGATTTACAGTTACAAATGAAGAAGCCAGTTTTAAACCAAACAAATGATAATTTCAGAAGTATTTATTTGAAACTAGCCGTGCCCGCAACTTCGTCTGCGTAAAAGTTGCATGTTTTAATTTTTTTGCGAAGAACCCTAATCCTTTTTCTTTTTCTAAAATATAAGTAGCCTAAGTTACTCCTTACAACATCAGCTATCTGCCAGTGAAGGTCTCGTCAAAATCGGTTCAGCCGTTTCGGAGATTAGCCAAAACAGACAGATCAAAATTTAAAAAATAGATTTTTTTGTTTTTTGTTATAAGTACCGTATTTACTTTCATAGTTATGCATTTAGTAAAAAGCTGTTATTTTTCAATATTACTTATTTATATAGATAGTGTTGTTATCCTTCAATGTTAAAGAAATAACACCTGTTTACATTGACGACACGTTTGGTGCAGTGGCTGAGAGATTGGCTTCTACGCTACGGGATTCCCGCACGGATGAAATATTTGTATGGCCTACAAATAATTGTTCCGTGTCTGGGCATTTATGCATGTGAAGATTTGTTTCCGTAAAGGCACCTACGGTACAGGAGAAATCCTAGTGTGGGGCAATGTTATATAAGGTCCAACCAAAATACCTGGACAAACTTTTACACAGCGTTCAGTAAGTGTAACAGAACATATATATGCAAAAAAAAAACGAGATCCAAGTGTTTTTTTTCTAACCAAATTTTTTTATTCAACTTTATTTTTACTTTTATTATTTTTTTTTTACATTTTTCACTTCGCTGTTTAGGTAAAACACGGAACGGAATTAGCGCGCGCCCCAATGGCGGTCGATGCATAAGAAATGGATGAGTTTATTCTTAGAGAGTACAGGCAATTTAAAAAGTTATTATTTTTTGGTTTGAAAAAAACACTTGGATCTCGTTTTTTTTACATAGATGTGATTAGTTAAACGTACTGAACACTGTGGAAAAGTTTGCCCAGGTATTTTGGTTGGACCTTATATATTAAAAACAAAACAAACATTCAATCATTATTTCATCGTACGATACCTACAAGGTGATTTATACTATGAATACGCAGATAGAGCATAGCCTATCAATTGGCCGGCCTTGCTAAATAGACCGGTTGTTTTGATAACCAGCCGAGCCTTGGCACCGATAGACAAACGATCGTGTTTTCACTTTTTTATATACACATTTTTTGTTTTCTTGTACTATGAATAGCATGGTGTTATACATATCATTATGTGATATTATATAGATTTGAGTATACTAGGATATTATTGCTTCAAACGTTGTTATTGCTACTTGTGGCGGACTGCGTTTTGCTTTACGGTAAGAGATAGTTTGATAACCGATATTAGTAGCTAATTCAAAGCGTAGGTATATGTCTTATTGCTTTTGTGTGGATATCGGGACGAAAAATGTTTGGCTTGACGTCATGTGAGCTCTAATTACAATCTTATAAAAATATTCTAATTATTGATCCCAAAAAGAACCCGATTATTGAAAGATGATGTAGTGACAAAAAATCAAAGATGTATGCTTAGATGGTTTGGTCATGTTGAGAGAATGAGTGAATGGCGATTAACAAAAATAATTTATAAGGCGGATGTCAGTAGAAACGCCGGTAGAATACGCCCTAGTAGGACATACATCGATGTTATTGGTAATGTTCTTCACAAACGACATGTGCGTAGTACTTTCAACCGGTATACGTGTATGACAAGATGTATGAATGTGGACGAAGCGAAAGGAGTATGTAAGGATCGAAGCACGTGTCGTTCTATAGTTTCTGCCATGGGAAAAAGCGTGAGTTTATGTAAATAATGGTCTACCGGAACTCTCTAGAATTTTACAACTGTCCGGATACCGACTACAACTAGCTTCGGCTTGCAATGTTCAACAGTGATTAAGTAAGAAGCTACAATTAAGAACAATGTTGCAGCATTGATGTACTTAATTAATGTCTTTAATTACTAACCTTCTCAGTTCAGTGACCAGAGGGCTATTCTACTATCAAAATTGTTGACAAACCACATCCAAACAAGCGAATATTTAGACATTTTTCGTAATTATGAACACTGTCAAAATGATTTTGACGTAATTTTTATTTTCATAACCAGGTTATGAAAATATAAATTACGTCAAAATTACGTCCTTTTTAATAAAACTCGTGCATATGATCACTTTTCGAAAAATATGTTGGTTAAACTTACTATTTAACACAGGAAATGCCAGATATTTCAGTAATGAAAACAAAGACCGCATATTTTGACATTTTTCGTGTATGAACACTGTCAAAATGTTTTCGACTTCGTTTTTATTTTTATAACTTCGTAACCTTTTTTAATAAAACTCGTGCCAGTAATGAAAACAAAGACCGCATATTTTGACATTTTTCGTATATAAACACTGTCAAAATGTTTTCGACTTCGTTTTTATTTTTATAACTTCGTAACCCTTTTTAATAAAACTCGTGCACTACTATGACCATTTTTAGAAGTGTTGGTTAAACTATTTAAAACAGAAAATGCCAGATATTTCAGTACTGAAAACAAAGACCGTCTAGTTTATAATAATATACTAATTGAACAATGTAAAACAATCCAGACATACGATATTTACGTGCCGCTGCGCAAGCGCATGCCATACAATTCAGGCCAATTTATTCTGAGTACGGGCGCGTGAAAACGATTTTAAGCTCATTATTATAGAGCTTGCTTGCTATGATTTATTATGATGCTGTTTCATGTAGGACAGAGTATTTTAAATGATATTATTTACGCGTCATTATTCGACTTGGATAACATAACATCACGCCTTATATTCCCCGGAGGATTCGGCAGTGGTGTTTTTAGCACACCTTCGTTTCGTCAGTTAGGTATGTTTTAAGTCCCATGTAATAGGGGGCGCACCTATTGCCATTAACCGGGCACAGACTCCAGGCTGCTACTCAGAAATTCCTAGTGGAAAAACCCAATAACACTGCTCGACCTGGGCATCGGACTCAGGACCCATGCTCAGCAGTTGCTCTTGCGACCACTAGACCAACAAGGCAGTCGTCTTGGATATTGATATGATATTTCATGATGAGGTAGCTTGGAATTGTAATTTTTTTGGGCTAGGTTATTTTAATTACAGTATGGACAAAGTCCCAAGGAATTAGAAGTCACAATTGAGTTAAAGAAACTCATTATAATACTAGTGACCCGCCCCGGCTTCGCACGGGTACAATGTAGATACTAATGTGGGGCATATAAACCTTCCTCTTGAATCACTCTATCTATTGCTGAAATCTGCATTAAAATCCGTTGCGTAGTTTAAAAGATCTAAGCGTACAGACAGCGGGAGCGACTGTTTTATACTCTGTAAAGACTATCATTGATTGAACTACACTGGCCTGCAAAAATAAGTATCACACTTTTAAAATTGCAATAACTTTTTAAGTACACCAGATATATTTTCGAAACAAAAAGGACTCAAAAAAGAGTTTAACTTTGTTACTATAGTTTCAAAGAAAGCTGATAAAAATTGCTATAAAACGTTTTTTATTTTAAATCTCTAACTTCTATAGTTTAGAAAAAATTGAAATTTTAAAAGTTGATACTTATTTTTGCAGGCCAGTATATTACATTAATATTGATGATGTTCATAAAAGCTGATTACGTTTCAAATCTAATGCTATAAGTTATGTCATACGACCAAGAGACTAGAGGTTCAAGGTTTTTTAATGATGTGCATAAATATTAATCATTTTATTATTAATATTACGTTAACTGGTGTTTTGACATTGAAAGTATTAAAATAAATTACACAAAAATACCACATGAACTGACCGATAGTTAATTCTGTAAATAAAGAATTTTCTGCTTTTAAATTCGTGACATTACAATTTAACGTTTACGTCATCGTATTGTTTAATTTTTGAACCATAAAATAAAAGATTCATGATCGATTTGTTGACTAACCACAGTTTTATGTAAGAAAACTGTCCACAGTTTAACATAGGAGTACTCCCTCAAAACCCGAACGCCTATTGCTTGTAGCCATCATGCAAGCAGCCATAGAGCCGATGTCCCATAGAGTTGGTGTCCCATAGAGCCGGTATCCCATAGAGCTGCTGACCCATAGAGCCGGTGTACCATAGACCTGATGACCTAAAGCTGGTGTCCCATAGAGCTTATTTCCCGTAGAACCGGTGTCCCATAGAGGCGGTATCCCATAGAGCTTTTGAGCCATAGAGTTGGTGTCACATAGAGCCGGTGTCCCATAGTACCGGTGTCCCAAAGAGCCAAGTCCCATAGTACCGGTGTCCCAAAGAGCCAAGTCCCATAGAGGTGGTGTCCCTTAGAGCCGGTGTCCCTTAGAGCCGGTGTCCCTTAGAGCCGGTGTCCCTTAGTGCTGGTGTCCCATACAGCCGGTATCCCATAGAGTTAGTGACCCATAGAGCCAGTGTCCCATAAAGCCGTTGTACCATAGAGCTGGTGTCCGATAAAGCTGGTGTCTCATAAAGCTTAGTTCCCGCAGAACCGGTGACCCATAGAGCCATAGAGTTTGTGACCCATAGAGCCGGTGTCCCATAGTACTGGTTTCCCAAAAAGCTAAGTCCCATAGAGGCGGTGTCCCTTAGAGCCGGTGTCCCATAGAGCTAGCAATCTTGTTCTGATGACGTTGTGACGATGACTGTCCTTCAGTAGTTTGGAGTATATCGGCTGGCAAGTTAGATTAAAATGTCAAATGGCTTCCATAATCCTCTACACACTATCGATGAGATTAATTAGGTCTCTTAATTACAGATTACGGTTACCTCATAGACACAACATACTAGTTTGAATGATCGTCTGCGTGGACCTTTTGAAAACGTATTAATTGTAATTTTGATGACATTTAATTATGTCAATTGTTTTATATAGTTTAGCTTCCTTTTCACTTTTGTAAATGTGAGAACTTTGTGGACCTGCATCTATAAGTTTGTAAATTACTGTAATTCATATAGTTTTTATTTTATTTGTTAATTTGTGTACTACATTACTCATTGGTCTGTGGTCAGGACTCCTTTGTTCTCTCACTATCCTAAATCATTGTACTCTGTAATTGTTAAAGATATTATTTTTAAAAGAGTAACCATGGAGTTTCTTGCCGGCTCTTCTCCATAGGAAACGACTAATTGGAACCGCGCATCTAAATTCGACTTTTCATAAGCACCTGTATTGGTTTATGTGAAATATTTTTTTTTGATTTGATTTGATTTGACATGCTTAATTGAAATACATAAGCAATAGTATTCACCTTTCTCACAATAGGTAATTACGATAAGTGATCAGATGTTCCATTAGAAGCCAGGACCACACAGAGACCAATTATTTCTCCCATTAGTTCAAGCCTTACTTAAAACACGTCTACCCAACTAAAAGGTAGCAAATGAAAGTGACAAGCTTCCGCAGACAATGGGTTTGAAAACAATGCCTATTGTGACCCTTTGAGCCATCAGTGTCAACCATGGAGTAGGAAGACATGGAGTGCTCATATGCGGGAAAACGTACTAGGTCAATATATCTTTAGACTGTACCAAAATCATTATACTGTACTGCCTTGTTGGTCTAGTGGTCGCAAGCGCGACTGCTGAGCATGGGTTCCCGAGTTTGATCCCCAGGTCGGGCAGTGTTGTTGGGTTTTTTCATTAGGAATTTCCCAATAGCAGTCCGGAGTGTGGATTTGTACTCGGTCAATGGCAATAGGCTCGCCCTCTATTACATGTGACTTAAACATAACTGGCGAAACTAGGGTGTACTAAAAACACCTCTGCCAAACCCTTCGGGTTCAAGGTGTGATGTTATAAATTGTACCATAATTTAGCTGTATTGTTAAATGATTAACTACGCTTAATTGGATCGTGCAAATCAACTGCTCACATATTATGGTGGTGGGTACACGGTGTCGTCCAAGAGAGACGTCACAGTGGCCAAGACAGTCCCTTAGCGAAACTACACTCGGGAGCAATGAATCCGGGTCATTAACATACACAAAACAATGTTAAAATGTTATCCAATGTTTTCCAAAATATTAAGGTTTATGTTGATGACCCGGATTCATTGCTCCCGAGTGTATGTACGAGTAGCTTAGGTATACTGCAAGCGGCGAATGCATGTGTATTTGTTTGGTTGGAGACCCTTCAAGTCTCGCCAATAAATGCCCGGTTACGTAGAAACAGTCCGCAAGGACCATATACAAAAAGCTCTCTTCATTATTTCTTATTCATATCTAATTTAGTCTTATGTTATGGAGCTTTGTTTGTTATTTCTTTAAACTTATATGGTGTAAAGAGCTCTTCCGCCACCCCTGTAATTTATATTATTGCATTATTTAAAGGCTGCTTAACTATTTTCTGTCATTGTACCGTAACCCAGGGACATCTACGCGTCTTAGCACTCCATGTTTTCGTACTCTGTGGTGTGAACTATGCTTAGTCTGATGAACAGGAAGATAACGTGGCGGTTATATGATTGTAATGTTTTTACATTTTCATGGGAATGGAAAATGAGTATGAGTATAAGCAGCTAAGTATCCCACGGGCCACGACGTATGTTATTGTAATTTATTTTGTAAACACATACCCGTACGTCGTAATATTGGAACGTAATCCTCGAATTAAAGTCGTTTATAGTTGTGTTTATCCCTATCCCTTCAATAAATAAATAATAATTTGTTGATAGATGCCTCGTTGGTCTAGTGGTGGCAAGCGCGACTACTGATCGTGAGGTCCTGGGTTCGATCCCCAGGTCGGGCAGTGTTATAAAAACCTAATAAGGTTTTTACGTGTGGAATTCCTCAGTAGCAACCCGGAGTTTGGATTTGTGCCCGGTTGATGGCAATAGGCTCGCCCCCTATGACATGGAACTTAAACATAACGCCGAAATGAGGATGTTACTATACACCTCTACCCATCCCTTCGGGGAAGACGGGCGTGATGTTATATTAAGTTTTAGATATCAAGTAGACTTTATTACAAAATAACTTTTATGTGTGATATTCATTTACTAACGTGTATATTTCGGGAAGGCCCAACTAGCTTCGGACTTAACCTGAGCGCTTATTCATGAGCTCCTGCAGTGTTCTCATGACCCGAACTAACCTGGTTCCTTTCCCGAAATATGCACGTGAGTTAGACAGCATCAAGTAGACGTGTATAGTCCGCGCGCAAGTGCTAGTCACCTCTTCAGGACTGGGAGCGGCAGGAGGGGGGCAAGCGCGGTAAACAAGACAAACTGACAGAGCGCGACTATTGTTTCCAAAACCAAACTCGATATTAAGGGTAGATACTCCAAAACGGAAACACATGTAACCAGAAAATTATTAAAAACAGGAGAAGCCCGGTTGGTAGGTTTATTTTGAAATAGACAGCTGACAAAAAAGTATAGAATGGATGATACCTTATCGCCACGCTTAGTAAGCAAGATGGTGATCAATGCAATGCGATAAAAATAAAATAAAAAATGCATTAATCATTTGTCTGACGAAGCATGCTGTATGACACATTTTGATTTAAGCTTGTGTTATTTTTAATGTCTTGAAGGAAAAACATAAAATGTAAGATAAGCAAAAGGAATCCGCAAAGAATGACATCATTAGAACTTTTGTTTAAATGTATTTTAAAATATCCTCACTCTTGCAATAGCAGATACCTATTTTAAATAAAACTTTTAATAATATTGCCTTGTTGGTCCAGTGGTCGCAAGAGCGACTGTGAGCAGGTGATCCTGGGTTCGATCCCCAGGTGAGGCAAAGTGTTATTGGATTTTTCCATTAGAATTTTCTCAGTAACAGCTCTCGGAGTTTGGATTTTTGCCCGCTTAATGGTAATAGGCTCGTCCCTCATTACATAGGACTTAAACATAACGGCGAAACGAGGGTGTACTAAAACACCTCTGCCGAACCCTTCGGGGAATACATGGGGTGATGTTATGTTATGTAATCTATATCTATACTAATATTATAAAGAGGAAAGATTTGTATTTTTGTATGTAACGAATAAACTTAAAAACTTCTGGACCGATTTCAAAAATTCTTTTGCCGTTAGAAAGCTACAGTATCACTGAGTAACATAGGCTACGAGCGGAGCCGTGAGGACACAGCTAGTTAGTTATATTTTGTAGAACAAAACTGAACTGATGGCTATTTTTTACTAGTTGGAGAGGCACGTCAAGAAGTACCACCCGTATGTCCTTCATATCAGCCCGAAAGGGCCACTGTTGATCATGAGCCCCTCAAGGATCGTACCGTAATGAACGCTCAGGGAGTTTCCAGTAATCACCAGATTCGGTACACAGGTCGGTGATCGTATTTTGTAGTTAAAGAAAGGAGGACACTATCATTCATTCATATGTCCTTACTCTTCGCGCTAACCTCAAAAACTACTGAATAAATTTTGGTACGGTTTTCACTACTCCTTATCTATACTTTTTCAAATAAAGTTTTCATGTAAGAATTTACGAGTGCAGGCAGACTTATTCCATTATTTTTAGATTTACATCATGTGTTATCGTGTTAGAAATCACAGTGACTCAAGTAAAACTGTGCACACAATATGTTATATCGATATTATATCCTGGTTAGCAATGACTAATTCATTACAGTTAATAAGATACGTGTAGGAACTTGAAAAGGTATTGAAATTATTAGAGAATAATTTGAAAAAATCAATAAACTCACAGTTTCCCATCAGTGTGGCAATCATTTAACATTCCATACAACTGTACCGTCGTCATGTCTTCATTAGTCAGATTTATTTTAAGAAACACCTTTAACTTCTAACTTTATATTCAAATTAATCACAATTTTAACACCAAACAACACTTAACTGTTAGTATTAATTCACAATTTTTATTCTAAGTCGGTAAAGTCGTAGAAGTTTCCGATTTCTGATGATACAGTTCACGTTCACGATCGTACTGACAGCCGGTGCACGAGCAACTGTCGAAGCGACCAAGTGAAACAATATTGATAACAGGCTACGTCACTTATCGTCCACAATTTATTAATCTGAATCAATTTGTTCGTGAAGACAATTGCAGGACAATTTCGTAGGAGACAAGGGAGAGAGAACTATTTGGGAACTTATATATTGCTGTCTCTCTTACTCTATTCACCATGTAAAAAGTATGACACACATCAATACGTCTATTCAGACTTTCTGGTTGCGTCCGAGTGTCCTACGTTGTAATTCCCCTCTTTCTTTTCTTGAAGTGTTGATCACACGTATGGAAAATATTCCACAAACTTATGACATAGTGTGAACGTAACCGGAAGCTACCTTCTGTATGAAAAGGCGTCAGTTTCGAATGAAGTATACTTTTGTACTGATTTGGAGACTTATAAGAATGCATTGTGTCCAGGATTGTGGAGTTTTTTTAAACCAGATAAGGGTCGCGTTATCTGGATTTTAATGGAAAAAAGGCGATGTTTGGGTGACGGGAAAGAGTGTTATCTAAGGAATGTTTGTGCGAAATGTGGTTCATCATCATTCGATAACATAGGAGTGCCGTGTTTGTAGATTGAGAAAATAAATTGAGGAGATTTGGTTCCTGATTTTCGTTTATATTTTGAACGTATATGAAAATTTAAATGAATAGGTACCTACCTAAAAATATTACCTATCACCTCACACGAAAATACCCAAAATATCGATGATATAAATGGAATCGATTTTTATGAACATTCAAGATCAATAAATTAATGATCACTAATCCTTGTTGACATTTTATTTTATTTAAAAAAATATATACAATCCTTTGTTTATAAGTACTTCGTTTTTTTGACTGTAACTTAAATGGTTAGCTAAATATTGAGGTTTTGGTCAGCGAAAATGTATAATAGATTAGCGATGCATGATCAGTTGAGAAAACTGTGTCAGATTATCAAAAATAACCTATTATGAGTGGTTAAAAAAGAAACTTCACTCCTAACCTTTTTTATGCTTTATTTTTTGCTTTTTTTATCGCTGAAAAATCCTCATGGATGTCCCTCGCCTGGGAAAGGCGAGGGGGTCTGCCGGAATCTTACCGGCTAAAAACCAACGGTGTCCCTCCTTCTGACCTAAGGACGGGGACACGAGATTCGCTATTGCATGCACGGCAACACCGGCAGGTATTGGTCCACCAGCTTCTTCTGGTGGACCGCTCCAGTGGTGGGGAAATTTCTCCCCAGCCCCACTTCCTTCAGAGGCACGCGCGGAACACGGCGCGCCATCCTCCCGGGCCTGTTACTGGTCGGGCGACGGGTACTTCACTGCTAACCTAACCTAACCAAGTCGAGATGCTCAGACTATTAAATAGCAATATTTTTTTGCCACCCAAACATGTATATCGCGAGTCATTTAATTACCTACTTCTCGTTTTTTTATCATATTATTATTAATACAGAATGGTGCCAGGCTTAGATCTACCCAGGACAATAAGTACTGATACATCACAATTGTCATGCTTTCCTTTTTCTTCTAGATCAACGTGAAAGGTAAATGAAATACTTATCTCAAGCAATCTAATATCAAATATTATGGCGATATGATCATAAATCATTTTTATTGCTATCACGCAACAGATAACATTAGTTTTAGATCGTATCTTAATTGGACTGAAAGTAGTTAGGTAAGGTTTAAGAAATTGGTATGGTCAATGACAATTTGAGGGCGATCAACGTTTTGAATATAGTTGCATATATTTTGGAAAGTGCACACTGCCTAGATCTTACAAATGATTGTGCACTATAGAACAGGGTGGGCAGTAGCTTGATCATGTGGTAATGGTACCTACTGCGATCACTAGGTAATCTTTGCTAAGTGTGTTGAGTATATCAATGTTAGTAATATGTTTATGTCAGTCTTTTAGAAGGTTCGTATCCAGCAGAGAACAAGTACGGTTTGCTGCGAAAAACAAATAATTTTAAGCTAGACAGCATTTTATTATTATTTTGATCTGCCTTAGGCTGGTGTTCACTAACATTAGTTGTCTATTAAATCAACTGTTTATCTAAAATTCGAGTACATTTTTCGAATAAACTAATAAACACCAGCATAATATTAAATCAGCTGTTTATATGAGCCGATCAAATCGATTTGCCGATAATCGTCAATAATTATATGGTTTAGTCGACCTTTTGCGTGTCTTAACTCTTAATTGTATACAACACCAAAACAAGAAGGTTCGCCTAATCCATTATTTATTGATACTGCAGTGGGGGCCCGCAGCTAATTACCAACCGCGCGGATCATACGATTTGCGAGGTTAAGCTGCGCTTGCCACGGTCAGTCTGTGGATGGGTGACCGTTTTGATATCTAGACGCCGCCTCGGAGAAAACGTTAAACAGTCGATCCCGGGTGTCATACAAATACCTATGACAGTCGTTACGGGTAGTCTGCAGGATATCGGCATTGCCCAGTAACTGGGTTGCGGAGATCTGATGGGAGTTACTCCGTGGAAAATACTGGCATTCAGCCGCATCTGGTTAGACTGGAAGCTGACCCCAACATAGTTGGGAAAAGGCTAGGCAAAACCATTGATACTACAGCAACATCATAAATATAATATAAACATTATAGGAACATACTAATCTATCGTATCTCTATCATCAGAATCCGTTCACATGTAACCCAAAATACCCAAATATACAACTGACAGAAAGTCGGGCACATGTTGTAGATTAAGTTCGAGTTACCGAAGCCCGCCATGTGCCCATTGCCAAGGTTAAATATATTTCGGGGGTAGGGTTGTCAGAGCTAATTAAATGTTGACACGGAACTGTTAATGATTTTTTTTGTCAGAAACTGTGGCTTTATGTATTAAAAAAATATGGTCAAATTATTTATTTTTCCTTTATTCATTTTTACACATTTAAATTACATTTTTAAATATTTCTACAAAAAAATAAAAACATTGAAATATATAAAAAAAATAGTGAGTAACCCACCGGCAGGCATCGGGAACAGAGTCCAAATTATTAATATAGTATTAATAATTATGTATGCATTTGTAATAAAAATTTAGTTTGTCATATTAATGACATCCTAAATTGGGAATCCGACACGTATATTTAGAATCTTTAGTGGTTTAGTAAACTGGAAATGTCGTCGCCATAAAATCAGGGTTCTGGCAGCCCTGTTGAGGAAAGATAATATTTCTTAGAAAGGGATGTGGTGTAAGTACAGTTTATCTTCACGCATGTTAATCTATGGGGTGAGCAAACATCAAACCATGTATCAATAATTATTATAATTATTCTGTTTTCTTTACTTGACAGTCTTAAAAAAAATCTTATCTATGGTACTTAGTTCCATAAACCGATGCAAGCTAACACCGCTATGCCTAAAATGATCCAAAACCAAAGCAGACCCATCACACGTCACAAAATTTAATGTTTGCTGTGAACTTAAACCACAAAAAAGATAGGTACAGAAGTCAATCTACATACAAGTGAGCTCGACATACAAGTGCGGTCGAGCTACGCACTCATAGACACTGCTCACGGTCACGATATCTCGGACTGTATGGGACCAGAGTGCGAGTGAGTGCGAGTGCCATGCGCTTGAGAGAGATAGATATATAGATAGAGCGACCGCCGAGCGTAGGTATGAAAAGTGAAGTACATAAATGTGATTGACTTCTGTACCTATCTGTTTTGTGCTTAAACCATTGTCATTTCGTGGTTCCGAAAATCGTTTAGATGTGTCTGTATATCGGTAAAGTCTGGTAAAGCTAAAGTATTTCAAATCCAAGTGTATGCAGTTGGCTTTAACCATTGACCTCTATATTTTTCTTTAATTCTGATATGTATAAAGCGTAAAATTATTAAATCAAATGAAAGAGTTATCTGTATAAAAACTGGTTAAGTGCGAGTCGGATTCGCGCACTAAGGGTTCACCACACGTGTCTGTGAAATAACCGTTTTTATTATTTGTTGTTTAAGTATAGAGTATGCACTACAATCATACTAAGTTTCACGCTTGTATGTATTACCATTTTTAAAATAAAGCAGAAACAAAAAAGGTTGAAAAGAATATTTTTTTCGAGGTTTCCAGTGTGGGGTTTGACCCCGTTTGGGTTTAGACTTTTTAATATTTGCCATGATAAAGGTCATAATAATACAAGTTCTATGAAAATTTCACCTGGCTACATATCAGGGTTAAAAAGATACACCTTTGTGACAGACAGACGGACGTATGGACGGAGCTAGACTTAGTAATAGGCTCCCATTGGAACTGTTTCGGTACTGTACCCTATAAATTAAAACCATAAATAAAAAATTGATGATAAGTATACATGTAAATTGAGTCGAAAGGAAACACCATTATTTTTTAACAAAAAAAAAGGTATGAAGATACCGTTCCTTAAACAACGGGTAACTTTATCCCTACGTCTTACAACACATAACTTTTTTATAAATTATTGCCATACAAGTTCCACCTAAAGTTTATTATAATAAAGTTAAAATTAGCTTGACAGGTTCTAGAAAATTAAGCTATCATTTTTAAATTGTGAAACCCGATAGTTCTCGTCAGTTTTAACTTTTTTGTATTTAAAAAAGTCGACACATGTTTTTAGTTTATTTTATACTCTAATTTCGGATATGAATATTATAGACATCTACCCACCATATGAAATAAAATGATGAAATAACGCGTATGTATCAGGATGTTTAAAACAGAGCTACAGGTACCTAATGCTTCTATGTACTTGAAACAACTTGTAAATTACTTAAACCGCGCCTCTTAGAGACAGGTTGACAAATGCCAGCCTAAAGTAAGTAATCTATACATTCTATACTAATATTATAAAGAGCAAAGATTTGTATTTTTGTATGTAACGCATAAACTTAAAAACTACTGGACCGATTTCAAAAATTCTATTGCCGTTAGAAAGCTACATTATCACTGAGTAACATAGGCTATATTTATATACCAAAATGTTTTAAAAAAAATGTCCACCCGTGCGAAGCCGGGACGGGCCGCTAGTCTATACTAATATTATAAAGAGGAAAGATTTTTATATTTGGATTTTTGTATGTAGCGAATAAACTTAAAAACTACTGGACCGATTTCAAAAATGATTTTGCCGTTAGAAAGCTACATTATCACTGAGTAACATAGCCTATGGGCGGAGCCGTGAGGACACAGCTAGTGTAAAATAATTAGGTAATCAGAAATACCTCTATATTATTGAGTTTTTAAAATATTAAAGCAATAGTCAACTTATCTGAAGTCCATATCTTCATAAAAAATAGCGCTCAAGAAACAGAAAAATTATAAATTATCTTCATACAACCTCAAACCAATAATAGGTATAGTTTTTATTGGTTTGAGCAGTTTCAACCTTGTTTTTACTTTTATTGTGTAACCGTCGGAAAATGTAAGACTCACTAATTTTATTAGAAACTAACTGCCCGGACAGACCTCGTTCTGTCAAAAGTTATTGGCCTGTAGTGGGAAAAGAAAAGTGTTGTTTTTACTATTTTCCACGCAACTTTTATGTTTTTTCTCTCTATAAGAACCTTCCTTGTGCCTTAAGGAATATATATAAAAAAAAGGCGAATTAGTCCAGCCGTTCTCAAGTTTTGCGCTTGGCAACACATTTGGCGATTCATTTTTATTTATATATCGCACACCTAGATCTAAACTAAGATAACTTAAAAAAAGGTAATTTTCCAGGGGACGAAAAAAATTATTTATCTGTATATTTTTTAGGGAAGTTATACAATTTAATTTGATTCGAGTTTTTTTGAGTTGTCTCAGTTTAGATCTAGGTGTGCGATATATTCCTTTTGCGAGGGGGTGATGGCGACTAAGGAGGAAGCGGAGAGGGAGAGGGAGCGGTGTGCTCTCCTCCCTTCCCGCGCCAGACGCACCGGGCGCCGGAGGGCGCGCTTACGCGACGATCTCCAGCCACCCTAGTGTGTGGACTGCGGGCGGTGGGTTAGGGGACCCGCCGCCCGACCAGTAACAGGCCCGAGAAGGCGGCGCGCTGTGTTCCGTGCGCGCTTCTCAGGAGAAGAGGTCCGCCGAGGGTTGCGGTGCATGCTTTGCGAATCCCGCGACCCTGGCCGAACGGTCAGGAGAAGGAGCACCGTTGGTTTTTAGCCGGTAAGAGTCCGGCAGACCCCCTCGCCTTCACCGGGCGAGGGACATCTATGAGGATTTTCCAACGAAAAAAAAAAAGAAAAAAAAAATTGTGCGATATATAGGTAGATAAGTTCTTTGTCATGTAAGTGAATGTAATTATTTCTGAGAAATAAAGATGTTAAACGATAACTTTCAGGAGAGTAATATCAGAAGAAAAAACGACCTAAAGGATAGCCCTATTATAAGACTTGAAAAGACAGTTTAGACAACTTGGCACTACGCTCGACTATTATGGCAAAAATGTGGGCGATGAACTGTTTAAAAACACATGTTTTTATACTGTGCCCTCTCCCATATAAGTAGGTATAACATTTACATCATGTAGGTGTGCTAAAAAATACATAAATAAGTAAGTCTGTATTTACATACCTATTTAATTACTTACATAAGTAATTAAGAAGGATTAAAAGTCTTACAAACAAAATAATACATTCATAACATCACGCCTTGTATTCTCCGAAGGGATCGGCAGAGGTGTTTTTAGTACACCCTCATTTCGCCAGTTATGTTTAAGTCCCATGTTATGGGGGGCAGCTATTGTCATTAACCGGACACTAATTCAGACGCTGGGCTGCTACTGAGAAATTCCTAAGGGAAAAACCCAATAACACTTTCCCTGATCTGGGGATCGAACCCAGAACCCCATGCTCAGCAGTCACGCTTGCGACCTCTAGACCAACAAGGCAGTTCAAATTAAGCAAACTTCTAGAAGTAATTAATCGTTCTGATAAATAACTGATATGACGACTTTTACAAAGAAATTAATGATAAAGTGTAAATAATGTTAACCGCAGCGATTGCCTAGTGGTGAGACCGTTGGACTGCCAAGTCATAGGTTTCGAGTTCGAACCCAAGGCACGCACCTCTGACTTTTCGGATTCATGTGCGTATTGTATAATTATCACTTGCTTAAAAAACGGTGAAGGAAAACATCGCGAGGAAACCGACTTGAGAGATATTTCTCGACGACATGTGAAGCCAAGTCAGAGACGGGCGGCATAAACTCTGACACCAGGTTAGTCACTAACTACAGGAAAAAGAAAAAAGATGAAATAATGTAGACAAACAGAATGATGTTTTATTTACTGACAAAACATCAGGATATTCTTTATAGCATGCCTAGACATAAAACAGTCAAAGTAAATAAGAACACTCGAAACTCCCACGCAATGATGACATTGTAAATCAGTCCGGTACACAAATAGAATTTGACATTGACTTTGACTCTGCTAATACAGCTTTGATTGGTTCATATGTAAAATAAGGAAAAGGAGATGTAAATAGCCTTTTAGTGGTAAGGAAACTTCTAGAAGTAGGTAATTATAATCGTTCTAATAAAAAACTGGTATGAAGAGTTTTACAAACAAACAAAACACCGTCCGCCAACACGCACCACGCCAACTTGGTGGTCTAATAGACCAGGGTCGATAATTTGTGAAACCAAAAAAAATAATAGTAGGATGAAACCCATTGGAAAAGGAAGAGAATATAATAAAAATGAAAGAAAAAATAATTTACGGGCGATCTGAGGTCGGGAAGTGGAAGTGGTGAGTTTTTAAGGGTAAAAAACGGTTTATCTTGATTTCCGGAAAAACTACAAGTCCTATGGAATAAAGTTAAATGGCAAAGTTGTAGGTAATAAAAAGAACTACAACTTTTGTATTTACACTTTTTTCAAATAACCTCAAAATTTATGTGAAAAATTCAAATAACCAAGATTTTGGTTTTTATTTTTATCTTTTTCACGAAATTTGGTGAAAACTTACCTTTTTATGTTCCAAGCAAACTGTAATTTTATTAAATTAAAATATTTATTTTTTCACCCATTGTTTAGGTTTTACGGGCAGGTTTCCGCAATTCCACAACAAATCACGTAATATTTCGTCATAATAATAAATAAATAGATAGCATTTAGGGGAAATGCAATTCTCCAAATACTAGTATGACCAATAAATTTTTCGTAAAAATGTGTTCCTCATAAATGACATCGTCGCTATGATGTCACATGATAACGAGGAAGATAAATACGTATTAGAATCCCTTATCAATAGCTTCTGTTTCGTAGTATCACGAGAAATATGTAGGTGAAGATGTAAATCAATTAAATTTATTAGATACATGATTATGTACTACTTATCAATTATATTCAGCGTAGTTTATCGTGGTCATTTAAGTATTTAAATTGATAATAACAACTGATATCGGAATATATCTCTTTGAGAATTAGTACTGTGTTTACCAATAGGTTCGACTTTTTCTCCTCAACTGACCTTACGAATAAAACACGATCGTATTTTAGTCATGGCGAACTATCGTTAGTCTATTTAGTTACCTAGTCTATTTATTTAGTCCATTTAGTTATTCTATTTATTGTCTATTTATTTAGTCTATATAGTTATTCTGGATTTGTACCGGGTTGATGGCAATGGGCTCGCCCCCTATTACATGGGACTTAAACATAACTGGCGATATCTGGGTGTTATTATCCACCTCTGCCCAACCATTCGGGGAATATATTGCGTGATGTTATGTTATATTATATAGTTATTCTATTTAGTTAGTCTACATAGTTATGCTATTTAGTTAGTCTATTTATTTAGTCTATTTAGATAGTTTATTTAGTTAACCTATCGTTAAATGATGGCTGACGATTGGCTTGTACGTCATACGTCATACATGTCTCGATTCGACGCCCTTTGAACAAAATAATATTTTTGTGGCAATGATGTTTGATGGTTCGCGCATATAAAATTTGAGTATGTAAACAGAAACATACACAGAGTTCTCAATGGAGCATACATTGTAGGAACGTAATACCCAGCAAGCCCACAAATACGACTCACGACCACAAATTCTCCCATTTACTCATCAACACGTGTTCATAATGAGAGGCAGCTGTTACCCTCTAAATGTTCCTTTTCCTCTGACGTCACTACGGAAAACTATCAAAATAGTAAAAATACAACAAGAATCAATGAAAATCATCAATGTACCGTGCGCCAATTATATCTTGGCCCTTTATAGTGGTGCTGCTTATAATGGCAAATGTCAAACATATGCCAAATTCAGTGCATTAAAATTTAGTTTACTATTTCGCCGCGTGCCAGCTTATACTGGACATGTGATGAATCATTGGCTCAACGGGCGATCCTCATGACTCAGGGTGATCTTACTCATACGCGGTAAAACTCGGGGTATTTGATAACCGCTCTAATTTTTAGAAACAGCCTTGATAGCAGACGAGTGTTACGCTGTGATAAATAATGCGGCGGATTTTGTGTTTTTATAGGAATGTGTGTTAGAGTAGACTAATATTATCGTATTTCAAAATAATGTTGGCATTTTATGACATCATAGTGATAACATTATGTTTGGGTATTCGTTCTTTGCCATCACACGAGTAATTGAGAGAGAGTTTTATATTCCATCACGTAATTTTTATTTAACTTTTTAATTTTACATACATACATACATAAACTCACGCCTTTTTCCCATGGGGGTAGGCAGAAACTATAGAACGCCACATGCTACGACCCTTACATACCCCTTTCGCTTCATCCACATTCATACATCTTGTCATACACGCACGCCGGTTGAGAGTAGGTACTACGCACCTAACCTTTGTAAAGAACATCACCAATAACAACGATGTATGTCCTTCTAGGACGTCCTCTACCGGCGTTTCCATTGACATCCGCTTTATAAATTCCTTTTGTTAATCGCCGTTCACTCATTCTCTCAACATGACCAAACCACCTAAGCATACTCCTTTCAATTTTTGTCACTACATCATCTTTTAAACCGCAACTTTGTCTAATCTCTTCATTTCTCAGTCTATCGTTCAAAGTTACACCGCACACACATTTTTAATTTTAGTTAATAGATATTAAATTTATAGTTTAGTGCTTGTGGCACACCTAGCATGCGGTGCTAACCTGTAAGAAATTGTTACACTAACCTTAGATTATGGCTTATATTACTTTAACTCTTTACAGTGTAAACAATTGTTGGTTGGCCAATAAAAGAAAAATAAAATAAAGTAAGACGTCTCGATTTCGCACACCTATTTGCAGAGAGATCCGAAATTAAAAGTGATCCAGCCATGGGCGTGACCAGGATTTTGTCCAAAGTGGGGCAAACTCAGTCAGAAAGTAAATATTTGTCTTATCAATAAATCTGGAAGTGCAGAATGGGATTATGGGGCAATTTTGGCTCATAACCTTATTTTTGAGGTCCAAATAAGTATAGACAGAGTCGGGCATTGGTCTGCCTATTTTGGGTAATTGTTCTGTAGACATAAGGGTGGCAAGTTGACTGAATCTAAACCATTTACCTATTCTCTCCTGTGGCAGGGTGGGGGCAAGCACCCCATCTGCCCCACCCTGAATACTCCTATGGATCCAGCTAAACTTACAAATGTCGCCTTTCCAACGACTACAGCATATCAGTCAACGCCATAAACAAGAAATAAAAATCTACGATTTCTAAGACTCGACAATGTTATGTATCTTACCTATGGGATTGAAATGTAAGGATCAATGTGTCAAACCCGTATTGGTCATCATAGAGTGTCATCTACTTAAAAGGGCAGAGCAAAATATTGGGTGCATAGAATGACGACTCTATGTATTAACCTAGTCTATCTAAGAGACAACTGAAGGTTATGAATCAAATCATAAATAAATATAGTACTTGTAGGCGATGGGATAATTAACTGTCATTACATTACTAATAACTGCCTCGTTGGCCTTGTGGTGGCAAGCGCGACTGCTGTTCGTGAGATCCTGGGTTCGATCCCCAGGTCGGGCGGTGTTATTGGGTTTATCCGTGTGTAATTCCTCAGTAGCAGCTTGGAGTTAGGATTTGTGCCCGGTTGATGGCAATAGGCTCGTCCACTATTACATGGGACTTAAATATAACGGCGAAATGAGGGTGTTACTATGTATACACCTCTGTCCAACCCTTAGGCTTAGGGGAATACAGGCGTGATGTTATGTTTTGCAACTTCGAGCGGCGTATGCGCATCCAGCACTGTTGTTATGTAACGATATAGCACATGCTTAGAAGGAATAAATACTTTGAACAAAACAAACATTAAGCTTGTCGTTTTCCTATTAAAAAGCCCCATAAAAATATTATTACTGTCAATAAAACACTATTACAAACAGTCGATAGTTCTCGGAAGATTAAAAATCTTGAACGCTATTAGCATAAGAATAAGCTTGGAACAAAATAAATATTACGGCCGTACTGAAGTTATTAATAGGTGATACAAAAGACCCTTGCAATAAATATTATGGTGGCCATAAAGGGTGGACAAAGGGAGTTCGATGACTTGATCGGTGTTTGTTTCCAGGGTACTTTTATTGTAAAGTTTGTTTGTTAGAGCTTCAAGTACCTCTGTCTTAAGCTTTATTCACAGTCAATTAGACTATACAGCCTTATTGTTTGTATAATATAAACCCGAATAGGGGTAATGGTACTCATCATTATGAACAACTTTTACTATGGGACCAAACCTGAAATCGCGAAAAAACGTCTGCTGTTCCATACATTTATCTTAACCATGGAAGAGGAATACGTGTTATGCCGACCCCACCTAGTGTTTCTAAGGGCAGGGAGATGTTGGTGATGATGAACTTGACAAAATGTTTGTAACAGCTGATTACTTTTTCGTGATTTCAAGGTTGGACCCATGTTCATTTTGATGAGTACAATGACCTCTATTAGGGTTTTTAGTATACAAAAACTAAAATTGTATAGTTTTCAGACCCTCCTTCATCATTTTACGGTTTAGACATTTCTAGGTTATGGTTTAGTATAAACAGCAGGATTTATACAATATTTATAATTAGTAAGTTTCTTGGTTTATAAGACTACCTGAAGAAGGCTTCTGGGAAAATGTGGTTGCTTGGTTATGACGTAAAACTCAAGAGATAATGTTATCAAGCACGGGCCGAGTTGAAAATATCTACGTAGAACACAGATTAGTAATGATTTTTTTTTGTGAATGGGCACTGGCATCCAGGTATCCATCGAGGAATGGTTAAGGAATAACTTTAACAACAAGAAATCATATTTCCTTGAAAAGGAAGAAATAAAGTGGTCCAATAAATTCTTAACAGATCACGAGGAAACATGACTTTTGTCTAAAATTTAGAATCCCTAGTATATTGTGATAATCTGAGGAAGACGCTTAAGCTCAACTCTATGGTACGTTACAAATATAGCTTTAGCAGCAGTTATAGCCTAGTGGTGTGTCCATCGGACTGCCAAGCCATAGGTCTCGAGTTCGAACCCAAGGGACGCACCTCTGACTTCCCGGATTCATGTGCGTATTGTATAATTATCACTTGCTTAAAAACTGTGAAGGATAACATCGTGATGAAACCGGCATGCGTGAGAGATATTTCTCGTCGGCATGTGAAGCCAAGTCAGACGCCCATGGGCGGCATAAACTCTGACACCGGGTTAGTCATTAACCACACGAAAAGAAGAATAACAAAACCGTTCACCAAAACATTACAAATAACTGTAAAACATATCGTATCGTATGTAACAATGAAAACGCGAGTCCAAGTCGATGCACTGACCCCATAGCACCTGCTGACCTTGCAACGCCGCAAGCTCTTAGATTTGTTTATGTTACACAACTTGTTTTATGTTTGTGTTTATTAAAGGCATTGGTTCTGTTTATTATTATTTTGTTATTGTTCGATGGCTCTATATCTAGTACCTTATATTGGACTAACAATGAATGGCCTTTTTACAGAGTAGATACCTACCTATATTAGTCATTTGTATTTTTTCTCAAGTGGCTCTCGCAAGCTGAAAGGTGTTTTTAACAGTGTTTTCTTTGAATAAAAAGCTCTCTATTGGAGGCTTCCCCCACGAGCAATATTACTATATCTACTAACCAAATATCTAGTGCGTGTAATAAAAAACGTATCTTATAAGTTTTTATAATTAGTTATAATGTTGGAATACCTACTTGTTGATGATCGAATAAGTACTTTATAATCTATGGATTTTTATAATCTATGGATTTGCCGGTCTGTTTTTTTTTTATTTATTATGTTTGGTTCATGAAAAGAGCCTCCACGAGCAGGGATTAAATAACCTGAAAATTAGGATACCCGTAAATTCTGGTTACCTGAATATTACGATACTTAAATATATTTCGGTACCGAAATGTACAGTCTGAAAATGCGAAACTGTATCGGTACCTAAACCTTTATAAATAAGGGTTTTCATTGATTAACCGCCGCGCCACCCTGCCTTTCGCTATGAAGCCCCAGATAGCATTAGTATAATTCATTCATCATTCGATGTATTTCGGTACCGAAATCGTAAAAAGGTTAAATCAAGGTATGGCCCAACCTTTATAAGACAACGGTATCCTTATGCTGCGTCCAGACCTGCCGAATGCGCCGCTCGCAAGCCGCTTGCGAACTGCGCGCGTGCTGTTCGCGTGCAGTTACAGCGTACGTTTGGTGCGCCGCTCTAGTGCAACTCCGGCAAGGCTCGAGTGGGGCGCGCGCGAAGCGCGCGCGCTCCTCGTGCACACATAGCTTCTTTCGCGTTTGAACTATAAGCCTCAGTTATGAATTTGTTTCGGAAGATGTTGGACCATACGACTGCCGTTAGCATAATTGCTGCAGCATCGGCTATTTTATTACTGACAAAAACTAAAAGGAAAAACAGAAGACGTTGGTGGCAGGTTCCACGAGCGGCACGCGCGCACCACCTGCGCCGCTCGCGTACGGCGCGTAGCTTGCGCGCGAGCGGCGCGCGGACGGCGCGCGAGCTTCGTACGAACATAAAATGCACGCGCGCAGCTCGCGAGCATCTCGCGAGCGACTCGCGAGCGGCGCGTTCGTCAGGTCTGGACGCACCATTATATTTTAAAGGTATCGTAACCTCGCACTGTAACCGCTTTTAGTCACTGTCTACGACTGACGATACTTAAGTAAGTCTGGCGCACCCTGGGCAGTCAGCCTTGCGACCAACCTATACTGACTCGCTAATTTTTCACCACGACATGAGATACCAACCGCGTGGATCATATGATTTGCGAGGTTAAGTTGTGCTTGCCGCCGTCAGTCTGTGGATTGTTGACCGTTCGTTACACGTCGAAACCCCTCCGTGCCTCGGAAAGCACGTTAAATAGTCGGTCCCGGGTGTCATACGAATACCTATGACAGTCGTTACGGGAAGTCAGTAGCCCGAAAGTCTGATAACCGGTCTAACCTTAGGATATCGGCGTTTTCCCAGTAACTGGGTTGCGGAAGTCTGGTGGCAGTTGCTCCGTGTAAAATACTGGTATTCAGCCGCATCTGGTTAGACTGGAAGCTGACCCCAGTATAGTTGGGAAAAGGCTAGGCAGAAGATGAGCTATTCTCATATAGCTCGTGCACACGAGAGAAGAGATTACGAGAGATGGTCTAAGAAAAACCCAGGTTTTAAAAGAGCCCCGTCTATTTAATGATGTTAGAAAGTGATGGGTTTATTTTAAATCTGGGTTTACCTTTGTCTTGGTTTAAACCATCTCTTGTCATAAAAAGGAATCAGTTTTAACCAATCCGTCCTTTGACCATGTTGGACCATGTCTTGGTCATTTAATTTACATTATTTAATTCAAAGGATAGGTACACACGACAATGACGTCACGTGTCATGGTCACGCGCGTCGTTATTTTCTAAGAAGTTGAGTCATGTTATGTGAAATAATATCTACGTAACATTTGATTTAAGTATACACTTATACACAACTAGCGGACCCGGCAGACGTCGTCCTGCCCGGAAAAGCAGTGCCACTTACCGGGTCTAATTGTGTTTTCAAACCACTCAGGAACCCATTGAAATGTTCACACAAAATTTCATCCAAATCGGTCCAGCCGTTTAGGAGGAGTTAGGTGACAAACACACGTACAGAAGAATTATATATACCTATATTAAGATAAGTACAGCCTCATAAAATGTTTGACTAAGAGCATAATGCCGTAATCACGACGGCTGATAAATGAAATTAATGATTATAACACAACATAACATCACGCCTGAAGGGTTGGGCAAAGGAGTATAGTAACACCCTCATTTCGCCGTTATGTTTAGGTCCCATGTAATAGGGGGCGAGCCTATTGCCCTCAACTGGGCATAAATCCAAACTCCGGGCTGCTACTGAGGAAATACACACGAAAAACTCGTGCTCTAGCTCGTATTTTTTTAACTTTTTTGTGTTTGGGTTACCAGGTAATTATAATAATATGTTTTTTAAGTACAAATTTTTGTTGTAGTTTTAAGGTTTTAATTTTAAGAATTTTTATATTTTTAATTTTTAAGCATACGTGTGCGTCCGCTTGGGCGAAAACAAAATACTTTTTCTTTCTTTCTTTAAAAAAATCCAATAACACTTTGCCGACCTGGGATCGAACCCAGGACCTCACGATTAGCAGTCGCGCTTGCCACCACTAGACCAACGAGATAATGACATAATTATGATTCCATCAATCTAGTGCTGCTATAACACTACAAACACCTGATTTCATCGCAAAGGTTTATGACATACAGGTAGAGATGAAAAGGCATATTCTTAGCCTGTAACTGCCTCCTTAGTCTAGTGGTGGCAAGCGTGACTGCTGATCGTGAGGTCCTAGGTTCGATCCCCTGGTCGGGCAAAGTGTTATTGGGTTTTTCCGTGCGGAATTCCTCAGTAGCAGCGCGGCGTTTGGATTTGTGCCCGGTTGATGGCAATAGGCTCGCCTAAACATAACGGCGAAATGAGGGTGATACTATACACCTCTGCCCAACCCTTTGAGGAATACAAGCAAGAATGAAGTATTAGGTCGGTTCTTACGACTTTACGATACCTACGGTTAGAGGCCTTAGTCCATTCTTTGCTAGGAAAAATACGGTCGGTTAAGTTTTTACAACTAAAGATGATTATTGTTTTCCATTTTAAATAATTATTATTTTCAGTCCTCCTTACAACCGACGTTAACAACAATCGTCAGTACTTACACAACAACACAAAAACGTAAACAAAGCCTTAAATCTCTTGTACCGTAAGATCTTTTGTACTTAACGAACGGTTTAACTTATCTGATCTTACAAAATAGTACCTTTTGTTGTATTTTTTAAAGGGCATTTTGTAGTGTTCTCATACTTAAAGTATCTCAAAGGTACTTCCATGAAATAAACTGTACCTAATCTTACGCTTATTTACTCTTCTTTGCACTTTGAACCATAGAGTACCTACTATCATTAATTTTGGTTTTCTTTTAATCGCAGAAGAAAATGCGTTTTTCACAAGAATATGCTGTGTTAAATTGTAAATTAAACAATAAATCATAATCAGCCCATTACCGTCGCACTAGAAGGCGCGGGCCTCTTCTCAGAATGAGAAGGGTTTAGGCCTTAGTCCATCACGCTGGCCTGGCGTGGGTTGCCTGACTAAACAACAAAGGTGTTACAATATTAAATTGTCATAAAAGATACATATTATAATGTCGCTAGAAATGGGAGAAAACAGCTGTTACTAAACTGACATAGGCACTTAAAGCTCTTACAAGAGTACAAACACAAATACTTACGCATTTCACAGTTTCAACACTAGAACAAGCGACGCAAGAGTGTATTATGATTTATGCTAGCCCCCACATTCCCTCTAAAACATTCAGTAAAGGCAAATAATGAAGTACATTTGGTAAGTATATTAATTCCACAAATTCCAATGTTACAACTGTTCATTAAATAAATACACTCTTCTCAACGAACACAATCATAAATACCAGCTACATGTCAACAATACAATTTCCGTCCTAAATACCTAGCGATCATCCGCACATAATCTGCGTGTGCGCATGTTTGTTGAACGGTTAGCAACGCACGTTACTTGTGTAGGTAACATTCTATACAAAGACTTGACTCCCTACATTCGTTGGCCAGGGCACGCACATAAATACAATGCTTGTTTACAAGGGATTCAGCGGGGTTGTTGGGGACTCGGACTCATTCATGAGTATGTCTCCTTAAGGTGTGTTTAGTCTTTTGTTGGATGGAAAATGCATTCGCTGGATGTTACTAGATTAGAACGATAATATTCTTCATATTTCGGTTAGCAACAGTTCTGTCTTTACCATAAGGGCACGTGGGGCATGAGCCCAGGGCCCCCGGTCTGAAGGGGGCCTCGAAATGCCGAAACCCAGTGCACCCATGTATTTTTCAATAAATCATAAAAAAACACATCGGTTTCTTAATTCAACGCATCATTAACAAAGCACCTAGATAACTAGGGTTGCACAGCAAAACGTTGCTCAGCAGAAGTTTCCTTTAATTTGAGACAAATTGCTGCTAACTTCAGACTTTGTAACTTTTTACTACCATAATATTAAAACAACTTGAACTACAAGTTAGTGTCAATGTAATAACCAATTATGTCACTGAAAAAAAGTACATTCTGATGTTATTCACGTTCTTTTTGGCTTTCCAAAAGGGGCCTAAATTCTCTGTGCCCAAGGGCCCCTGCATAGCCTAAGACGGCTCTGGCTAGCAATGTTATCTAGCTCAGTTTTTGTTTTGTATTCTTTAGGACAAGCTACAAATACGTGCATCAAATTAGTCAATGAATGGTCACAGACCTTGAAGGTATGGGTCAAAATAGAGAACACACTACTAACACCTACTGAAAGTCGAAACATTTTGGTGTAAACGTGTGTTGCGTCTGTGTGCGTGTTATTTATTTATTTATTTTCTAATCGACTGCTTGTATGTGGTCTTGCGGACCGTTCCGTAACCGGGCAGTTACTGGCGAGACCTGAAGGGTCTTCAACTAAGTCTGTGTGCGTGCGTTCGGCAACAAATGTAAGGAGTAAATTTTTTGTATTGCAGCATATGTAATCTGTTGTTTAACGAACGGTTAGCGGTGCACGTTTACATGTGAACTATAGAACACCATAGTTAGCACGTTATGTGTGTTTGTAGGACATCGTAAATTGTCCACAAGGTTCTCTCTATTAGGGTGTTGTTATAGCTGTGTGGATAACATAGGTTACGCAATGTATTAGATATACCGAGTGTTTCATCTCGCTCGGTCACGGGAGAAAGTATTTAAAATATTATAAATACCTAATTTTATTTATAGTTAGCAATGACTTTAAAAAAAAATTATGAAATATTTTTTACTTTTAAGATTAAAATGATGTCTCCATGATGTAAATATGAGTTATGGTCGCCAAAAATTGTACATTTGCAGAAAAGTCTGTATCCTTCTCACAATATAAAAAAACATGTTTTTTTTTTATTTTTACGATACGTTTTAAGTGTTTCTGGTTAGCAAAATTATGTATAATCATAAATAATTTATAGTTGAAGTTCATTTCGGTTTCCTTACCAGCGCGTTGTTTTTTTTCGATATGGTCACTTTTCATATCCATACAAAATTCGTGTGTCCCATCGACATTTCGCACATTAAAGTCAAGTGAAAATAAGGTTGCCACCCGTCCGGGTTTCCCCGGATTTGTCCTAGTTTTGGAGGGCGTCCGAGGGTGTCCGGGGGTTCCCAAAAAGTGACCGGATGAAACTCGGACGTCGTTCGCGTTGGCATTTTCAGTTTAAAAATGAAAATTTCATTTTTTTTACTATTTTCAAGGACGTCCGGGGAAAAATCCCAATTCCGACCAAATGTCCGGTTATTTAAATCTTTTTCCGGTGTCGGCAATTTAGGTGATGGCAACCCTGAGTGAAATCCTTAAATATTGTGAAAGATTCACAATATTTAAAGTGCTTTTCTTTCATAACCTAATTAAATGGTACACCCGGTATTAGGTGCAGGTAACCTATGTTATCTAATACAGTTAAAATAGCTGAACCTCCAAGACTGGTGGAATGAATGATTGAGGAAAATATGACATACGTCTTACGTATGTCATATTGTATTGTATTGTATGAGTATGGATTGATTGGATAAGAGAAAGAGGCGGCTTAATCTAAGTAAGAAAACACAGTTACTGCGATTGCATTGCATTTCCCTTTCATGCGGAAAATGGTCATGTAACATTTCAAACAGTTCCATATAAACATTTAGAAATTTTGTTTTGACACATGTATATACAAACAGGCTTATTGTTAACAACTTTACTACCAAAGCTGACCTCTTTGTGTCCAAACAAACCGTTTACATGAACAATATCTAAATAAACTACCACAAGTGAAGAGGTATTGCGTTATGTGCAGTTTGAGTATGTAATAAAACCTCTTGAAAGTTTCTGTGAGCTTTATGTAATTGTTGTAAGGTTCTACTATTGACTGATTCCTGTACTTTACCGAGCGTTATCAGTTAAAATGATGACTCTCGTATCTTTACTAATAATGACGCAAAGACCCCATACGTTTGCCTACCCTCTCCCTTATTTAGTAGCTTTTACTATAGGTAAAATTAGCTTACGAGTCCATTTATATAACCAGTTTAGCATTGAAAAATGGTACCATTGGTAAGCAAAACGATTCGGTTTTGTCCATAGGAACCAGGCATATGGACGCTCGGCAGTGAAAACCTCGTAAATAAAATTTTCTTCAAAAGCGTTTTATTTCTTCTTTAAACTATAAACTATAAGTTCTATAAACTCGTCATACATGTATTAGTTCAACAAACTTTCAATTCAAATACTTCTAAGCTATCTATGACGTACGATGACAAACTTGTATTAACATTTGATCGGCCATTTTTTTTGAAGGAGACAGTTATTTCAATCGCTTTAAAAAAATGTATTTTACACATACGTGGATTTCACTGCCGACCGACGATATATGAATAACTCCGTATAAAGTAAGCGAGTTTTAAAGTTAATTATAAGTTTTCTGTGCTTAGGTACATATCTACCGCCTTACTATAAACTGTTACGTTTAAGTTCCATGTAATAGGGGGCGAGCCTATTGCCATCAACCGGGGCACAAATTCAAACACCGAAAATCCCAATAACATTTTTCCCGACCTGGGGATCGAACCCAGGACCTCACGATCAGCAGTCGCGCTTGCAACCACTAGACTAACGACGCAGTTATTTAGGCAGAGAGATTATTTTTTACTTCGAAATTGGGAGAATTTGGCAGTCTTGGCATTTCTTCTCAAGACGTTAATCAGCTAAGAAACATCGGACCCATGTAGATAGCTCTGACGTGGTTGTTCTAACTTCTAGGTGCTGAAAACAACCTATTTACAGAATAATTTGATTGTTTGCAGTTTTTTACAGGAACCTGACGCGGTTTATATGTATCTATTGTTGTGCAAAATAGCCTTACCTAGTAAAAGAAGTTAAAAAAGTAAAGTTAGCCCTTATCAAATCATTCTCACGAAGAGTCAGTGCCAAAAATGCGTTACCTAATGTTAGTAATAGATTAAAGGTCAGCGACCTCATAATATTTACTATCGTAATCTTCATAAATGTTAGCATTACATAAATGACAAATTCACACAACGCACATCTCATTGACATAATTTATCACCTTTTTTTATCTTGTGTAAATCCTCATGGATGTCCCTCGCCCGGGGTAGGCGAGGGGGTCTGCCGGACTCTTACCAGCTAAAAACCCACGGTGTTCCTCCTTCTGACCGTCGGCCGGGGTCGCGGGATTCGCCTAAGCATGCACCGCAACCCCGGCAGGTCTTGGTCCACCAATTGCTTGTGGACCTCTCCACTGAGAACTGTGCTTATCAACTATGGTGAAAACGTTAGAAATAAAATGATTGATGAGTCAAGTTTAGAAGATATTATTTAACGTACCATAACATCACGCCTGTATTCTCCGAAGGGTTGTGCAGAGGTGTATAGTAACACCCTCTTTTCGCCGTTGTGTTTAAGTCCCATTTAATAGGGGGCGAGCCTATTGCTATCAACCGGGCACAAATCCAAATTCCGGGATGCTATAGATATTATTTACTGTCGTAAATATACCTATATATCCTAAACTAAAATTATCGCAATTTACAGCTGGGCACAGAATTTACTGGGTTGCAGATAAGTTCCAATTAAAAATATAGCTTAAAAAACAAAGTTTTTTTTATTGAAACAATATAAAAAACAATTTGTTTACATCGCCCACCCTACCCGTTTTTCCAAACTTTAACAATGTGATAAAGGTTTAATCGACGATTAATACAACCCGATGCGCGTACGCAACAAACGCACAACACTGATTAAATAAATATACATAACAATAAACAACACATTAGCAGGAATCAAGGTCAACGCCCTCAGTAACACTCATAATAGCCAAGTAATGAAAGGCTGCAATAAAAACGTCAATAAAGCCATGGGCCACAATAGCCCTTTGATAGGGCTAACAGTGTACCATAGAGCGGCAGGAAGGGCCGGAAGTCACAGGTACCGCTTCCGGTTTCGACGCATTCAAATCTCGAACACCGTCGATGGTAGATAACCGTTTTATTGGTATATTAGTTACGCCTATACTAACTGGTATTGCGTTGAGTCATACATAATTAAAAAAAGGTACTTGAAACGTATAATAAATATAGGTACAATTTTTTTTCAAGGTTGTACAGAATACTGCGCAGCCCTGTCAGGTACATGGAGAAGTACTTTAACTATACATACGTGAACAGATATTTGTCTATTAGACGGAGTACGGAGACTAACTGCCTCTCCAGTCTAGTCGTGGCAAGCGCGACTGCTGATCATGAGGTCCTGATTTCGATCCCCAGGTCGGGCAAAAGTGTTATTGGGTTTTTCCGTATGAAATTCCTCAGAAGCAGCCCGGAATTTGGATTTTTGCCCGGTTGATGGCAAGAGGCTCGCCCCCTATTACATGGCACTTAAACATAACGGCGAAATGAGGGTGTTACTATACACCTCTGCCCAACCATTTGGGGAATACAGGCGTGATGTTATGTTATCTTTTCTTAGACGAACCATTATTATTACTACCGTATGATGTCCAATTCCGAACAAAAGCTTCTCATCGTATCTAGAGGAAGACAAAGTCCATAGAAACCCTTCTGTCGCAGATTCAGGCTATCAATAGTGTGAGAGCAGTAGTCTCATTTAATTCATCAACTCAAGACTCAAACTCTAATGGTTTAGATTTCTAGTGAAATTTTTGAAGATGTGGTAAAGGCTACCTTTCCAAAAGGCGTTGGATGAATTGTATGACTTCTTGTGTGGACTCTTGCATAAGGAATATTAGACTGTTCACTATTTCCGGACAAGACCAGCACTAAGACCCATTTTAACCTTCATAGGTTTCTTCACGAATCTTGGAGGGACAAAATAGGTAGCAAATATTATCAGTATTATCCGTATATCATATACATAGTATTTTAGGTAACAATAAAGGATTCTTTGTTATAAGACGAATTGACGCTGAAGGTTGCTGGCCTGTTGCCTACAAGGAAATATCTGTAATCGTCTTCTACATAATACATAATAATAACTTTTATCAGCTGACAATCACACCTGCCTTTTCTGTCTCATCTTGTTATTACTGCGGGCCAATCATTATCAATTTATTACATAACATAACAACATCACGCCTGTATTCCCCGAAGGGTTGGGCAGAGGTGTATATTACCACCCTCATATCATCGTTATGTTTAAGTCCCATAATAGGAGGTGAGCCTATTGCCATCAACCGGGCACAAATCTAAATTCCAGGCTGCTACTGAGTAATTCCACACGGAAAAACCCAATAACACTGCCTGACCTGGGGATCGAACCCAGGACCTCACGATCATCAGTCGCGCTAGCCACCACTAGACCAACGCGGCAGTTTCTTAATATGTGTATCAACATTTTCCATTTATACAAGGTTTGTCAGAAAGGGGGTACTAAGCCGAAAGGGTGTTAAAGTACCCATAATAAGGGATAACTTTTGTTCTACAACTTTCCCCAAAACTCGATAGTTTAAGAGAAATAGCTTTTCAAATATTTCTTAAAAATATGCAGAAATCTATCTGTCCGTAGCTATGATCAGCTGTTTTTACAATTTAGGTCATATTTGGGGTCACGGATTAGAAAATTAATTTCCTGAATTCATAACTAAAGCAGGTATGATTATTTTTTGAAAAAACTTAAATAAAAATGTTTTTGCATGCAAATAAAAACTATCGAATTTTGAAATGTTAACACTTGCTTTAAATAGTAATCAGTGATACTTTATGTGGCCCGCGGCTTAGTGTAGGTACCCCCTTTCCGACTAACCTTGTATTTTACTTGCGTGAGATGGATCGACCAGCGATCAATATTATTTACTTACACTAATCAAATAATAGTTATAATATGAAACGGTTTTTTAATAAAATCTTCATATTAAGGCGGGTTTAGACCAAAGGAACATAGAGCTATAACTAGAACAAGAGCACAGAGGGTCGTTGTTTGTTCCTTTTTGGTGCAAACGATAATTAGTTTTCATCATTTACACCAAAAAAATACCAACGAGCAAGAATGACAACGAACAAGAACTGGAATTCTTGCACATGCTCTAGAGATGTTTAGATCAGCCGAACACAAGAACGCGCTGAAGAGATAGCTTCGAGGAGCGAGCACGCCGTTTACATCAAGCGAGCGAGCATTCTTAGAACACTCCATAAAATCCCCGCAAACAAGATAGAACAACGAAAGAATGCTCTGTCTCTGTTTACACCAAAAGAATTTGATTGAGTGGGGATAGAATGAGCATTCGCTCGTTAGGTCTAAATCTAACCTTTACTGTTTGATTATTAGGCAGCTAAAGGCCAATATATTGAGCGGTTGCCAATCAAATTATTAGCGGAAACAACCATTGTTTAACCTCGACCATTTAACAGTGAAATAATAAACGCGACTAATTTAATTATGAACTCTGTTGCATGGATATGGTAAAACACCAATATCGTTCTGCATAGCTTTTTCCCAAATATGTTGGGGTCAGCTTCCAGTCTAACCAGATGCGGTTGAATACCAGTATTTTACACGGAGCGACTGCCATCAGACCTCCGCAACCCAGTTACTGGGCAAATGCCGATATCCTAAGTTTGGACCGGTTGTCAGACTTTCGGGCTTCTGACTTCCCGTAACGACTGTCATAGGTATACGTATGATACCCGGGACCGACTGTTTAACGTACTCTCTGAGGCACGGAGGAGTCTCGACGTGTAACGAACGGTCATCCATCCACAGACTGACCGTGGCAAGCGCAGCTTAACCTCGTAAATCATATGATCCGCGCGGTTGGTACTTAGCCACGAGCCCCTCAGTAAAACACCAATATATGTGGAGCTAATAATGATTATACCTGCAATAAGGTCTAAATTAACATACGCTATGACCAAAGCAACAAAGTCCAAAATGACAAAATGCATTTACGTTTATCTGTAAATTAATTATTAAATACCTATTGTTAAAACCAAAATCATAATTGGATGTCTGATTAGTTGTTTCTCGCCAGTGATTTGCGAGAAGTTAATTGTAGGCAATTCCACTTATAATATGTATCATTATTTATGTAGGTATCAGACCCATATAATTTTACTTCCACAAATTAGACCTATTGAATATTGCAGGAGTTTCATCTAATGGTACATTAGGTCTACTATCGACCAATAAAATTTATAGCACAAAGGGAGAGAGATATTAGGAAAAATCTATAGACGCCTTTATTTGATGACCTGAAACACAGGTTTGAATAAACCTAGATCGGGCAGGTCGCTAAATTAAACATCCATGTCGCGTAATCAATTTTTGCATCTGTTATTAATATACACTGGCCTGCAAAAATAAGTATCACACTTTTAAAATTGCAATAACTTTTTAAGTAAACAAGATATATTTTCGAAACAAAAAGGACTCCAAAAATAGTTTAACTTTGTTACTATAGTTTCAAAGAAAGCTGATAAAAATTGCTATAAAATGTTTTTTATTTTAAATCTCTAACTTCTATAGTTTAGAAAAAATTGAAATTTTAAAAGTGTGATACTTATTTTTGCAGGCCAGTGTATTTTTTTAAATAAATTTTAATATTATTATTTATTATTGGTAAATTTAGATTTATAGTAAAAGTAAATACATCCCAACCAACCAACTGCCTCATTGGTCTAGTGGTGGCAAGTGTGACTGCTAATCGTGAGGTCCTGGGATCGATCCCCAGGTTGGGCAAAGTGTAATTGGGTTTTTCCGTGTGGAATTCCTCAGTAGCAGCCTGTATTTTGGATTTGTGCCCGGTTAATGGCAAATCCCAATCCTTGGCTAACACGTAAGGCATAGACCTCCAAAATAGGAGTATGCCACGCGTCTGCTCGTTGATGGATGACATGATGGATTTCAATATACAAAATTTAATCAACCACTCGTAAAATATGTTCCAAATACATTTTTTTTTCAATTTGGAACGCCATGATGCGCACGCGCAGCCGTAACATCGATAAACCAATCACCCCCGTCTGTTTACTGTCACGGTTCATATCAGCTTATTATCAATCAGTTCAAGGACTTGTTGGCTATCTATAGAACTGCTATACTACTAAGCTACCGCTGCTTGTGACATGCTATATCATATGCACGTTTGTAAATATTTCAAAAATATGTATTTACATAACATCACGCCTGTATTCCCCGAAGGGTTGAGCAGAGATGCATAGTAACACACCGTCATTTCGTCGTTATTTCAGGTCCCATGTAATAGGGGTGAGCCTATTGCCATCAACCGGGCATAATTCCAGACTCCGGGCTGCTACTGAAGAATTCCACACGGATATCCCAATGACATTTTGCCTGACCTGGGGATCGAACCCAGGACCTTACGATCAGCAGTCGTGCTTGCCACTACTAGACCAACGAGACAGTTAAACAATATAAAACTTTTTGACTATAATTTAGATCACCATGACACGACAGACCATAAATTTAAAGGGATAGTAAAAACCATGAAGCCCGCATTATGAGGTTGATTAAAATCTTATTGTTCCATAATCCCATGTAACCATAAAAACACCTTTCCTTAAACAATTTATGGGGAAAAGGTAAACATTCACCTCACGTACTCAGATCACAATGGGAGATATAATGGCCTTCTGTTATAAAAGAAACATACAAAGAAATATAAATCTTACGAGTACAATTTAAAGTTAAACATTCAATGGTGGTTTTGGTAAATCTAAACGAATGATATACTGTTGGCTATACACGGATCTCATGAAAATATGTTTTAATGGGATAAAATTAAAGTATAAATTCAATTGTAATTCTTTTCCAAGAACAGGAAAATATATATTACGTTGTAATGAGAACTGAATCTTGAATGAATAAAGCCCGTTTTTGGTTGTATGAAATTTTGGCGACATGAACAATACCCATACAATTTTACACCTTTGGACACGATGTAGCTTGACACAAATGGCCTTTATAATTCTGAAATGCTCCCGATTTTGTATGGATTTTAATTTTCTTCATAATGGTCCAAGACGTTATCTCAAGAAATATAATAGGATCTCTTGTATCTTTTTTGTAAGAAACTTCCCAGCATTGTTTGTTGAAGTTATTAATGGTGTAGGTTAAAAAGAAGATTGGATAAGCTTATTGATACCATTCCTTTTTTTTTATTCATCTGAATCTCTGACAAAACTAAACCACGTTATGTATCCTTAAAAGATTTTTTTTTAAATAAAGGGATCAAGCCATTTTTTTTTATATAAAAATTATTAAAAAAAAATTACTGGAAACGTATTGACGTACCCATTTGCCCCTCAGTTGCCACGTAGTCCGGAATGGTTGGGCTTCTATCACAAAACTTTTCACAAACCAACACTAGCATACTATTATATCATCACTTGTCAGATTTCATTCGCACTCATTTTTGTCACTTCGTAGAATCAACCTTGAAATAAAAAAGAAAATAATTTAAAACAAAAGAAAATTAAGGAAATGAAAAAGAATAACAAAAGTAGGTAACAATATTTGTCTAAATGGTAGTGGTTTGGTTAACTTATTAAAAACGTTTTTTTTTAAATTAAAAACCATAGAAACGTAACGATTTTTGAATTGGTTAATTCTTAAAGAAACTTCCTACAAACAAAACATTTTCCGTTTTATATCTCATTAAATAGGTTAACAACTTATTAATAGGTTTATAAGTACCAAAAGCCCGTCTAAGCATCTCATAATAAAAATCTCAAAACAAACCATCGACGTTGTTATCGTAACTAACCAAAATAAAACACAATGTGCTGCTTGTTTTGGTTAACACTTCCAATCAACTTCGTTTAAACTACTGACAGTAGGTACACCACTACTCTAATAAAGGGTTTCTTCTCCAGCAAAAATAATTTAATTTCAATCAATTATTTATTTTAGATAATTTACCGAACTAAACAGTTACGGCAGGATACGATTCTGAAGTGCTAAATTTAAATTTAGTACATAGCAAACGTTAGTTATTTTCAATTTATATTTTCAATTATTTGCCAGTAAAAAAAAATTGCTGCAACGATAAATAATATTTTATAGAATGAATTAAATTACTTTCATTATAAAAATATGTTTTGACGATTAAAGAAAACAGAATATTTGTATGGAGAAGAAACGCATCCCCCATTGTTAAACACAAAAAATCAACACATTTGAAACCCATTGAAACATACTCCGTAATATTAGTACTAAAGGTAATAACAAAAGGAAGTACTGAAGATAGAACTGACTAAACTCTACTTCAAAATTTAAATCCTGTACTAAATCAAAGCTACATTTTAGTCTACAGTACAATGGTATATGGAAACATAAATTGGGAAAATTAGTCTCCTCGCAAGAAGTAATTTAGGTATAACTAAACATATTAACAGCTCGGTGAGAACTATAAATATTCTGTACAATAAAGCGGTTTCAGACCATGAGCGAATATAATATATATAGAACGGTGACTATAAATATAAAATACGATAATGTTTTGATATACTATAAGGTATCCTTAATAGACGATTTTCTTCAAAATTTGGTTTTAGTAGCAGTGTAATTACTGTAAAAGTATAAATAAAAACTATTTAATAGGTTTTATCAATGTAAGAAATTTAAAAAAATACAGGCTAGGAAATACACTACTTTTTTTAAACTTATCTACTGAACAATGTAAATGCATTCGCCAACAACCGTATCTGGTATCGCGGAGTAGGTACTCTTAAACACCCATTGTTCCTCAGACAATGAAAGAAACAATACATACCATCTTACCCCGAGAATTAAAAAACATTTTAGAGTTCGAATTTTTTTAAATCGCCATTCTCGCTTGGGATGTATCTGAACAGCCCCTAAACAGCGAGCAAAAACAATAAGAAGCCATCGGCCGAGAGTTCACTGTTCGAGAATAGAACACGTTCTAAATATAAACCGGCCGTTAGTGAAGCGCCGCGGGAACATACGTTCTAAATTTAAAGTGGTTTTTAAAATTTCAATCCTGACGTTTTGTCACGTTCAAGGTCGTTTCCCGAAGATTAAAAAAGTATTCGTTTTTTTAAAACATCTGGCACACATCAGACAGCCACAAAGATTTTAACAGACGATAAAATCCAAAATGGATTCCATTGTAATGGTTATGTAAACAAACAGGATCGGTCTTTAATTAGATTTATACACGCACATATCTGTCTTAGCCTTGCAGTGCAATCAAGGATCAAGTGGGCGTTTTTATTAAATGGATTCCATACTGAATGGACAATTTATTCAGTTGCCAATAGATCGTTATTTGTAATCCTCTGTTTGGCTATAGGCAAGCAGGCAAAAGCTATTACATGTTCTCGACTATTGAAAGTAAGACTATTGTTCGTAACAAAAATACAGTATGTTTCAAGGATTTAGTACAATTTATGTTTATTGCGGATATTCAGACAGAAATGTGTATATGCGGAACAGACGGAATGTTTGCGAGTGAAATTAAATAAAAGGAAGTGAATGTATGCACAATAATGCACATATTGCTCATGGCTTTATCTTTAAGAAGTAATTTGAGCTGCAGGCGGTAGTAAAATGTTGAACCATATTTTCTCTCGAGTTTTATGATGGAACTTGATGATGGTAATGCGGTGAATCGAGGGCACCAAACGAATCAGCAATTTCTTAGCAATACGACCTCTGTTCCTTTGAAAATTAATTTGATTTTAAAAGAATACTAAAATTCCGTTTCCTAAAATAAAACCATTCTTTCTCGCCTGTCAAATATGTTTAAAAATACTTTTGACGAATCTGGCGCGTGAGCACCAAATGCTAAATAGTCCTTATCCTGTTGACAGACAGACAAATTGGTTTTCTAAATCCTACCACTGTTTTAACACCCAGTATTAATTGAGCTCTGACAAAAGCTAGATAGTTTGAAGTCAGGGGTATAAGTAAACTGGTCTTGTTTATCTAAATTTGGTTAAGAAATGATCCCCTTATGGTTTGTGAAATTGTCGGGTGTCTGTTACATGTAAATTTAGACTGGAAGTGATATTTTTTGTAGCTTCCTTTACAATACTTAGCAGACGTTACTGGCTGTATTCAAATTATATTTATTTTGTCTGGCACCACAAACGGTACAGTTTGTAGACGGTTTACGCAATAGTCTGGCTTTTTGTATTGGTATTTTAACTACCGTGAATGTATGGCCTTAAGAATCTTAGCATAAATTGTCTAAAATACATCAGCGTTGGATTACTAGAGAAGCAAGGTAACAAAAAGGTAAACTACCAAGATTTTACAAAGAACAATGATAATACAATGATATAGGAAAGAAGGTAGTGATGAACGGGAGTTCTGGCAGCAGCCAATTTTAAGTTACAAAGAAGAGAAGAGAAAATAAAGAAATGTTTAAGAACAAATAACTATGACGCAAAGACATTACTACTTACTATCAGAAATTCTTCAAAAAATGTTAATGCTTATTTAATGAAGAGGCTTTCTTTACTATTCTTACTATGGAAGGTCGAAAAACATAAAATTACCACATTGAAAGTGAATGTCCTAACCATAAAATCAACAAAAACAAATAACAGTAAAGTCAACCATAATTTTTTCTATAGAATTTTAACGTAAACAAAACATGGGATGCGGGACATTAAAATGGGAGATGGGTCATGTGATGGGAGCATTTTAATGTCACAAGAACTGACAAAACTGTTGTTTACTGATATAAATCATTTTACAATAGCTTTTATGTCTTTATTTGATTCAGAAGAGAAAAAGTAAAACCGTTTATTTTAAGAATATAATTTTAAGAAATATGTAAAGATGACGGTATCACGGGCAAATAAACCAATAAAAAGCCTTCTGTATTGAGATATTTTAGCAATTTTATTATAAACAATGATAATGAGAAGAAAAAGGAGGCTCACATTGAATATGACAATAAAATATACTACGTAGTAGTCATTCATGTGACGCTGATCTCAAAAGAAAAGACGATCTAAGCTCAACAGCGAACTTAAAGAGACATAACAATGAACATATCTACATAATCTTATCAGGCACAATAAACATCATGATATAATACTAAACCGGTTCAAATTGTAATCCTAGTGGGCGACCTTACAGCATCTAATCATTGTCCCTGCATCATAAAAACCATGCTATACAACAAAAACCTACTTTTCTAATAAATAACGGTATTAGCGACACTACATTGATACCGGTGGGTGTCGCCACTCGTGTCCGAAACGGTGCTTAAAGTCCACTTAAGACAGACAGGTACAAATATTATTCAAAGAAAATGCATGGTGGTCCAATATTTGGACCCTGCTGTGTTTTTCTACGATTTATTGCCTATTTGTTGTGTATAAAATATGAATAAATGTTTAGAAATGCAGAAATAATCAACAGATGCCTTGAATGCTTTTCTGTTTCCTAATATTTCTGCCTGTCGACTTCCGCACATTTCGCATGTTTACACCTTCTCTCATAAAAATAACAAATGAGAATCATAGCGGTTCGGTTTAATAAGTAAATGACATAACAGCATGGAAACGAAATTAACACCACATGTAAATTATTTTAAAAGTGCAATAAACCAAACGTATGGTTAATAAAGGCAACGGTACGGACCCTGCGATGTAAAGGTACGTGTACACAAGCTGACATATTTTAGACAATTCGTTGTCTGAGATAATGCTACCAAATATAGCCTTATTGCTGGCAAAATTTGCAAAAAACTAGCCTGATGATGAACAGAATCGCCACTGGTATGACAGAGCTAGCTTCGTTGCAAGACCTGCAATTTTTTTTAAGAGGTAGGGGTTACACTTCGTTTTTTACCTTCTATAGACTTCTAGCTTCGCCCAGTTCTACACTTGCAATGTTTGTCTACGCGATATTGCAGGCAATAAATTATCCAAAATTTGTCGCCTCATGAACACACGTCTTAATCCTTTTAATTGGACAGGATCTCTAACGGGACTTGACCCCTAAATGTCCAATCTTCTGTTTTAATTTTATTGGAACTGGTTTGGAGAAACGTCGTATCACGGTCACGGTAACGCAATCGCGTGTTAACGATCATGGTAGCATTTTATTCCCTTCTCGGCTTCGTATTTCTGTTTAAGATGAAATTTATACTTTCTTGATATTTTTAGGCCATTTGGATTTCATATTGTCCTTTTAAGAAGTATTTTTTACAATTTGGACGTTTGTCGTCTCAGTAACCAATTAACTAATGGCCGATTCCTATAATTCACGGAGCGTTGTAGGTAAAAATTGAGACTCTTGTATCTTTAACTATAATGAAGCAAAGACTTCGTGGCTTTGCATAGTAGACCCATCTATATGGAAGTAGCTATCACAAGTAAAACTAGCTTACGAGTCGATTTATATGTCCAGTTCGGCAAGAAAATTGGTACGATTGGTAAGCAAAACGATTTGTTTTTGTTTATAGGACCCCAGGCAGAAGAGAGCATCTAACGAAGAAATATTTTAAAGAGCCATTAATAAAATTTTCAATTTTTATTATTATATATTTATAGTTAATTAAAATGGTACAACACCTATTAGATAAGTAGAAAAATAAACGTCAATATATTTATACTAATATTATCTATGTAATAATTTTATATAATAATAGACACAACTAGTCAAATAACCCACCCCTAACTGTTCCCGGCGCAAAGGTGCCCATAATGCTTGCTGAATAAAATAAATATAATAAAATAAATAATAAATAAAATATATAATAAAATAAAATTGAAAAAATAAATATTAAAGGAAGAACCACAATCAGCACATTAAAAGCCAGACAGGATACTACGTCTGGTAGATTTCCTGATTTAGGTCACAAAGCACCATTACAGAACAATGTCTATGTAATGAAAATGGTTTTAATGCCTACCACGTAAGGATACCAAGGTCGGTACGAAATAATATTCGCAGAATGTTTGATTAGGTCCACTCCATCATTTTGATATGACATCATGTGTTTTGTTCGTCAATTCGACCAGGTGTGTAATTAGAGGTACTTCTATACAATAGCTAATTGAGTTTTAATTGAATAATAGTAACTAACAAGCCTTTGGATCTAGCTAGGGATGCTCAAGGGCATAGGTGTACTACCATAATTACATAAAAAGTTCATCAGAGACGATATCATTTCCCGATGTAATTGGAGCAAATATATTATCATTTATTGGAACAGAGAATCTCATACATTCTAATAAAAATCCTATACTTTGCCCATCTTTGATCTAAAGTCAATTCAATTTTGCCAGCGGACAATATGGCGCTCGATTACATCATAAATTCTGTTCCTAAATGTTAGGCCACGTGTGTCTAATAAAAGAGGCCTCTGTACAGTAACTAATTGATAAATAGTCGATGATTAGCGTACTTCCCTAGCAGTGCGCGTGCGCACGTTCCGCACATGCCGTCACGTCCAGCGTTGCGTCAATGTGGCTACACGTATTTACCATTTGCATAATAACCGATTCAACATTCTTTACGGTTTTTCGCTGTATCAAAATGATACCAAAGATTTATTTATTCCAGTTCATACTAAACAGAGACAAATGGTTTTTCTGAAGACGTTCTTTTTAATAGTGGTCTCAGTACAGTTCAATTTCTTGGTCAAATGAACTGGTCTTGTGGTTACTATCCAGCTATTGATCAGGTACTTCATCAATGATATGGACCTTTGTAATTCGATTATGGTCTAATCTTCGAAACCCCTAAATGACTTTATTTTATTTTAGCAATTTGCTTTTCACATCAATTACAGTGAAGTATTTAGAGAATTCTGATATCATAATATCTGCAGTTGTTTTGCTTCCGAGGATGCTCACAGAATTCTAAGCGTCAGAAACAAACACGTTTGCTTCTGTTTGAGATTACGTACGATTATGACGTGTGGAGTTTAAAGATCGCATCAATTTATAAATAGGGGCCGTTTCCTGGCGAATCTTTTACGGATATCGTTTTAGTACTGTTATTATGAAGAGACATTTTATTTAGTTGATTCTTAGAGATAGGTAGTACACATAACAACTTAAATGCGATGACAAATACAGGTGGTAGAGATGAACCTATTGATATAACTTGAGATAATTTAGAAGGACACTATTGCAATATTCTAATTTCGTGCTACAGTTAGGTATTTACTGTGTCAAATACTTGTTCTTCTCCCGTGTCGGTATGAGCTATTCGAACATACCAAATCCGTGGTGAAAACATGAAGGTTGGTCAGTAAGGTTAGTAGTAGGGCTGACTGCCCGTGGTGCGCCGGACGTACTAAATCGTATTGTCAATCGTGGAGGCTCTTTAGGCTTTAATGAACCCCAGATTTGTCAAATTAGTAATTTATCTTACCGTCATCATGGAAACCTAATCTATCAAAATTAAATTTAAATTAATGAAATATTTATAAACATTTACGTTTTAATGTCCTTCTAACATCAAATAGTTTAGCAACAGCATGTCGCTCTAAATTTAGAGCAAACGCAACACGCAACACGCAAATGAGTTAATGTTGGAACGAAAGTTGATGTCGAATCGTTTCGTACGCTTCCTGTCGATTCGCAGAAACGTACGCATTTTAACGCAACTGAATTTGTATTAGATATCGGGCTACAAGGAAAACTTAGGTGGGAAATAGGACTTTGTACGTTCTGACCTAAAACAATTGATGGTTGCAACATCTCAGAGCTAAAAGCATGAAAATACTTTGTTAGAACCATACCCATACATACAAAATGTTAAAATTAACAGGTGTAAACGTGTTTCGGTAACATTATTTTGGTCAGACCAGTTAGGTAGTAAATCTTACTGTAAATGTCCACATAATAGTCGTACATAACAAATGATATAACTATAATCCATACAAGTTATAGTAATTACTAATGCTACATGTAGTATTATTAGGTAATTTGAAAAAAAACAGCCAATTATGGTTTAATAGTAATTATAACCATTCTCATAGCACTCATAAATGTGAATATACCCAAGTTTACACAACGCAACATAATGATAACAATTTTTGATATACTGAAGCAGGAAGTTAAAATTCTGTTCAATTGCGATTAATTGTAGTAATCAAGCAATTGTCAAGAGGATTACATTGCTGAAATTAACAATCATAATAGAAGATGCAAGATGCAATATAAAAAGAACCTAAAGTTGATAAAGATAAGGTTCAAAATTATTTTGTTAAGGGAATGTGGTAAGTAAAGGAGACTGAAGTAAATACTCGACTAGTTAACGAAGGGAGACAAATGACAGTCATTTAAAATTTAATGGCGCTTATAAAGCAATTTATGTTGATAAAACACTTGATGCGATCGCACATTACAAGGAGATAAATTGTTTTTAGTTTTAACATTGAAAGTAAACTATCAGAAAGGAGTTTGTAATTATAAACATTAGTTATGTCGGTTAAACGTAATTGAAAATCCATATTTGGAAAGTTATTACAGCACGAAGTTTTCAAGGAGAAATATTGTAGGTAATGTTATTAATTTAGAAAGTTGCAAGCATGAAATGTATTAACTTAACAGTAACAATTCTGGGAACGACAGAAAAATACATGCGAGCATTAAAACGGTTATGATTCGTAACGGTATAAATAAAGTGACAATGGGTGCTAAAACTTACTCAGAACCGTGTTTGGCATAAATATTGCAATAAGTCGAAGTACCTACATGACGCACCAATTAAAACTTGCAAATTACCAAATCATGATATCACAACCAAGGTCTCTATCAATCTTAATCCTACCTAACCTTATCAAATTAAATTTTCCATGCTTTATACCTACTATTATACTCCCATGACAGATCCAGATTACATTGAAGGTCACGACCTGCATAGATGATATCACTGATGCGACGTACAACCGGTTGGAGGTCACACAACCAACATAAACAGAACCATATTTAATATTACTATTACGTCCTTAAATTCTGATTATAATACTAAAGGGGGGAAGGTAGGAGGTCTTTTCATCCTGGTACTGCAAGATTGGAGTTGAATCATCAAAGATAACAATAAAATGAGGAGCGAATATACATAGTAACTGTTCATTGTTATATGTTGTGTTCTACGAATCGTGACCCATGGCGGTGGAAATTGGATCAGGGACAATTTTATGAAGTTTTTGGTAACGAGCTGACAAAATGTACGTGGAAAATGATTGTGACGATTTTATTCATAAATATAAGCAAACAAATTGCGTTGTTGTTAAAACAAAATACATTATTACTGTAAGTATGAACAAGACAGGCGAATATTTGAATGGCTTCATGACGTAGACAAACGTGTAAATGTTTTAAATAGTTTATTATACGTGTAAATAACGGTTATACTTTCTGAGAAAGGACTTGTGTGATGCAGTGGACTGAAATTAGTTGTTGATGATAAAAATAAAAGTAGTTTCTAAAGACAAATTATAAAAACGGTGACAATCTACACAAATATGGTTTTGGTTCCAAATCTTATCAGTCTTTATCCAAATTTCTATCTACAAAAAAATACTTCCGCTCTTTCGCCTATAGCTTATGTATACAATTCCCACAACTAATTGTACCGATTTTTCAACAATTGATGCGTACATCCTCCCGTGCCGGTACCTGGCTTGCATCCGCTGGCGAAACTGATAAAAGCCAGTCTTGCCTCATTCTATACACGTAGGTACAATAAAGTGTGGTGCAACGGAGAAACGTTGTGAAAGAAACGCAATAAAGGATGCTAATGATATTTATTGAAAAGATAATTTTAAGTGTGTGAGCTCTGTTGCATTTATTATTGATTTGCCTCTACATGTTGACGATTGCCAATGATTTGATTCTATCGATCCATTTTTGTCTAGGTTGATGGACCTCTTTTAACATTATAGCGACGCGATCGCTTACCTTGACCCAAAATTGATTCCATGCTAGTTTTCTTTACAATCCTTTGCTGCGGTAAGACGAGATGCAGCAACAAACATGCAGATCTATAAACAGTTCGGTTTCTCTCAAAGCTAGATACGCAGTGCTAATAACACACTTTGTTAGAAAATTACTCGTACGTAATTACGTAGGTAGCACTTGACGGTTTCCTCTTCACTTATGGCCACCATAATAATAGCCTAATGTAGATGCGTAGCTTCCTTAAGCTTACGTCATCAGCTGCGAACTACCCATATCAGTGTGTTTGGAAACACGAAGATTTTAAAGCTATGCACTTATCTTTAGTGAGGAGATAATTTAGATAAGTAAGGTATGTCAGATACGACAGTTTGCTACTTGATCCACAAAATGAATGTATGTAACATTGAAGGCACGCATAATCTATGCATAAATGTAAATAAATATATACGTCGTAACTGCCTCATTGTTCTAGTGGTGACGAGCGCGACTTCTGATTGTGAAGTCCTGGATTCGATCCCCAGGTCGAGCAAACTGTTATTGGATTTTCCCGTATGGAATTACTCAGTAGCAGCCTTGAGTTTGGAGTTGTACCCGGTTGATAGTAATAGGCTCGCCACTTATACATGGGACTTAAACATAACGGCCAAATCAGGGTGTTACTATATATACACTTCTGCCCAATCCTTCGGGGAATACAAGCGTTATGGTATGTTATGTTATGTACGTTATGTGCAGCAATTCGGAAGAATGCAATGTCTATAAGATAGGATGAGTTGATTGATACATACCTACTCTTCATCTTATTCATAGCATTGCTTAGAGCATTGGCGTGTAGCTCATACCGAGTTTCAATAAAATATATGCAATAAAGATGCTAATGTAGAGTTCTACATGTAGTTAGTTGTGTGTATCAAAAATGTAGCAAGAACTCTTTTGGCTTTATTTAAACTGGGTGTGAAAAATATTTATTTAAATAATATTCCTTTGTGTGTGTATCAATTCATTCAGTTGTCATAACAATATCAATCTTAATATAAAACTAGGTCGATATCAGTCAGAATTGTTATTTCAGATTCTGATGCCCCAGAAATTTTTACCTGAATCTTGCTTCGACCAGTAATAATCTAGGTTGAAATTTATCTCTGCGGTTTTAAGATCTTCAGAAGTATTTACCCAATTTCCGAGATTCCAGAGCCGTTCAAGTTTCTAACAGTATTTAGAGAATTAATAAAATCTTAGAAACATAAAACATTTTTGTATTTTGTCGGCTTTGATATTTTGTTATATTATCTGCTTTGATCTGGACTATGAAATTCTTAAGTATCTTATAAATATTTAATTTCGCCTCGTCCAAGAATAGCAATAAATGACAGTCATTAATTATTTCACAATTTATCAGAAGAAATGAGATGGTTATATTGTCTTCATGGATGGTGATTTAACTTTGAAGGAATACATAATACTAGCTAATAAAAGAACGTAAACTTCGTCACCCAGCTGTTCCTCTGCTCTATAATGAAGTGGCTCAAAGTTACACATATAAACAACATTGTTAAACACAGACAAGATTATTAATAAATTAGTGGTCGTCGGCCCCTCCCACATCACTACACGTGGTCATTTATCCACTCCTTATCTGTAGTTCGAACACGCAGCGGTCATTAACTATCGCTTTGACGAAAGTTCGCTGTCAACGCACTTCTTATTTTACCACTTTATAAATGATTAGAGCAAAACAAATGAAAATGTTATAGTTCTAAGTGGTAGTGTGTTTGATCTGTGTCAAAATCGAATTAGATTAAAAGTGTTTGGAGACATTGCAAATTATTGGCAGCACTATCGTGGAATGGGTGGCAGAAACTTGATGGTATACAAATTGCATACAAATAGTTCGAAGTATCGTTAGCAATGTACATACTTGTAGCAATTTCTGCGATTATTTCGAAATCGTCATAACACATCGTGATCGTGACAGAACATACATGTCTATATTGATGACTAAAAGTTTCGAAACTATAACACGATTCAGAGCAAAAACTATTTCCAATTTTCATACCAGATTTATGTTGTCTCCCATCATCGAAAACCTAAGACCCACGTCAATACTACCCAAGTATAAATTAAATAAATCAAATCATTAATTAACGATTTACGTCAATTACAGAAAATGACAACACACATTTATTAAATTCTTATGATACATTACAAATGTGCATACATTTGTATTGCACTGAGGATGTAATAAATTAATTGTTGACTGATAGATAAAATGTTGTCATTCAGAGCGTTTGAAACATCTTTGAACTATCGGAAAGTTATAACAGGACATATTCTGTTGTTAATATGGAGTCAAGTACATAACTGCATTATTATCGTAGTAAAGGCTGATTTACACGGTGCAAGTTTCTTGAAGCAAGAGTCGTGCCTTTGTCTTTCTTTACGACAAAAACAGAGATAGCATGAGACTTGCTTCAAGAAACTTGCACCGTGTAAATGAGCCTTAAATCTCGAGCAAGGGATACTGTGATCTCCGATCTGTTTGTCAAGTATGGTGATTATGCCAATGTCCTCAATGCGTTAATTGTGGACGTTAAAGGTTGTAGAAAGTCAATCGCGAATATGCTTGACTTAAGTGGTTATAAGCAAATAGGACTTGAAAGAAATGGAACATGTAGTCATTAAGTGGGAATTTACTGTACCTCAAATTGACGCAGTTGATAATAATTCTACTACAATTCTACTACTTACAGGTCATTCAATCTTTGCCACTGAATTTATAATAATATCGCCACGTGTAGTGGTACCAAATAAAAGTATGTTTGCTAAGGAGAAATAAATTGTGAAGAATTTATTTCATATTGTGTTTTATTTTCTTCCTGCATCTTTGTTGTGATGTTTATATCTCTTCGCTTACATTTAAGGTGAATGTGGGTCACAATAATTAAAAGCAAACATAAAAAATGTTTTAACAATCTTCCTCCGGCCATATTTATAAAAGATTGCCGTTAATTAATATCCAATTAATAAACCTGTTCAATTAACAAAATCTGTTACTTGATAAGTCGTAAAATCTTTAAGATGTGCGTGAATTTTGTTCCTTTTAAGCACGTTCGAAACTTGGGGAACGATAGATCAGTTTTTTTTTCTAAAAATGGAGAATAGATTTATTAGGTACGTAATGTTGTTTTTCTAAGTTCACAAAAGTGTTCAATTTCAATTTGAAATAAACAACGTGCCTAATCCTGACAACTGTCAGTCAAACCTCTGAGTATGATATCTGATACGATCATCCTGACATTGTTATCCAGTATTTTATGCTGTCTACCTGCTGCATAATGCCAAATAAGGTTTAATAATGGTGTAGTAAAACAACTAAACCCATGAAACTTATTTTTCCCTCTCGTTGCTCTTGTCAAAATGCCATCACACAATTTATCGAAATTGGCCGTATACAATATGCACCTTAACAAAAATACATTTACTGTTCTCATTTTCAAAATCCCTTATTTATTTTTCGTTGCCATTTTTTGAGTTCCATCCTCGAATCTTCTTCCTATCATAAATCAAATATATCTTGTATATCTTGAGATATTTTTTGCTATGCGGAACCAGCCCTCTTGAAAGATATCGCTACCATCCGGGAGATGGTCTCGAGTGCCGGAAACAGTTATAAATCTATAAAAACAGCTAACAAGGGATCGTTCATGGGGGATAGAAAGTTTGTGAGCATCGCCAGATGGCTCACTTTGACATAAAGCTATCGACATAGATAAGGCACAGGAAGACATTTGAAATGTTGACTTATATAGATCGCTTAAGAAATTAGATAAATTTTAAAGACGTATGCTTAAAACATTCATGCAGGACTGTCTCTTTTCATATACCTATATATATTTTCGGTTGAATATAGTACACTGTCGTGTGCCATGGATATTGTAGAACGCAACTAAGAGATTATATAACGAGAACCAGAAACGCTTCATATCATGATTGAAGGAACTGGTCGTGAGCTTGCTAACGAGATCATGATTACTCGATCATTTATTTTAAAGCGAACCCTAGTTATAATTATAAGTCGGGATGAAAATTACGAAGTAGAAAACCTTACAACTAGAGAGGCCTTATGGAAAAAGGTTGTTTAGAATAGATATACCGGTCGGGCAAAGTTGTCAAAAGCTGTAAGCTTTTAATTGCTTGGGATGATTTTATTTGTCATAGATTCATTAAACTCATATTTAGAGTAGATGAGGCTGGCACCCTGGCAGTAGTTAGTGGCTCAATAAAATTTTCTTTTTTTTCTGTGTTCCTAGATACAGTTCCTAAAAAGCTTTCCATATAAGCAAATATATCAGTATTCAATATATCACTATTTGTTAATGCATTAATTCTGTTTCCTCAACTGTGGTGGAGTTAAAACAGCTGATACGGTCTGGTTTACTTTACTCGCGAGGTATATTTTATTTATTATTCTTTTTTGTGGGCTCGCTCTTGCAATCTTTGGTGCAAACGTGTTTTAAAGTACGTTGACATCAAGTACTCTGCTTTACTTGCTAGGAATAAAAGTTCTGGGGATATAAAAATATATTATGGAAGGTTTTTAAAAGTTATGTTTACCGTATTTGTGAAAATATTGGAATAAGGAATGGGTTACTCTATAGTGTTTTTAAATTCTTAATTTTACAGCCAAATTACTTAAAGTCGGTTTGACAGAGATATGGGCTTCATTGTAAAGTAAGCTGCACATTAAAGATAAAATTAAAGCAGTTTCTATAACAGAAAGATTTTTACAATACAAACAATGCTACACTCAACAATGTTTGCAAAATTTTCCCAGTTTTATTACTACAGCCGTCTCTAACAAAAGTCACTTTTAAACTATGCCTAATGGTTTCTAGAACCATTAACGCCAACGTAAAGACAGATCAATGGACGTTTCTTTTTTATATGCGCATTGAAAATACACAAAACATTTTACTTTTTACTACTTTTCCCCTTTGCTTCCTTAACTTTATGGTTAAAGTTAATGGTTAGTGGTGGCCACAGTTTAACTGACATTAGAGGATTAGTTACTGCTTTGATAGGCCTGTTGGACCTATACGAAAGGAATGGTGGAACCTTGGTTTACAGAGGTTATTATTTAGAAGAGTCATTAACAGATGAATAATACAAGATAGGGGCCTCCAGGTAGAAGCACGATTTTACTCGGCTCAGCAGTCGAAGGATTTGTATAAGATGATCAATTCTGTTGATCGTCTTTTTTGAGAAATTTTAACACAAGAATTGCAGACTAATCGCTGAGTATGGGTCTATGCCTAATAAATGGCGCTGGATCGCCCCCTATCACATTGGGAACAAATGCCGTCATCAACGCAATGTGGGTGTCAGTACATAGGTACATAAGTAGACTTCTATCAAAGATTCGAGAATAAAAGATGACGATTATCTTTCTAAAGTAAACCTGATTCATCAACCTATTACAAAGTTCTAACACAAAAAATAGCAGGAAATATTCCAAAGAATACAATTATTCTAATACACGATAAAAAGCAGGAAAACGTTAGAAAGAATATCTATTCGATTTATTGATATCCATATTACATCAAACCCAAGTGACCTCCTGACAGAGCCCATGTGCCTATCTCGGGTTAAACTAACATTTGAACAGAGCACGGTGCTTAACAAAACATTGACTAAAACCAATAGTGAGTCACCTACTGTTTGGTATAGCTACCATATTATAAACTGCTGTTGCATAATTTTTGGTAAAAATGTGCTTTGCATCAAAAATTTTCACTATGTTACTGTTTTTGAATTTGCTTCGGAAATTGACTAGATCAAAAAGGTATTTTAAATTTAACGTTGTCAGTTCTGGTACAAGAATGGTCATGAAGACCTTGGGGTACCGTGTTTGATTTCTATATTAAAACTAATTGGTTTTGATACAAGAAATACTATGCCACAGCTTTTTGCAAAGCGATAAGCGTTCTCTTTCAAAAAATACTTATCACCATCATTAGCAAGCAGTGAATGCACGACTTGGCACTTCTCTTTAACTCTTGCAGATGCACAGGCATGATCGATTATTTTTGCATTTTTTGTCTACGCATTTCACGCAATCGATTGGGTTTCTTTCAACACTTGCATCCTGTTACTTGCAATATATTCGAACTAAATATGTAACAATAGCGATAGCACTTCGTATTGATGCTGATATCGCTAGGGTTCTACCTTAACAAAAGGAAAACAGCCAAAGAGATAGCTGGATGTACGCTCCCATATGATGTTCATATTAACACTTAAGTACCTATTTGCTTATGGTTTAGGTACTATCATGAGGATAAAACGTTTTTATAAAGTATTTATAAAGAACCTTTACATAGTATTCAATCATGAAAGGTCAAAGTTTAGAACAATTTTTTTAAGAATTCATATTATGTCTAAAGGTACGTGTAAAAAGGTCACAGGCCATAAGGTCGTTTGGAAGTAGAACAGGAAAAATGTAAATCCACAAAAGATTATAATCTTTCTTGGACGAAATTAAAGATACTTTTGTTTTCAGCAAGGACTTCAGAGCCTATTGTCAAACGAAAAGTTGAAGGTGGTATGTCTGTCGCAAAATATTCTGACGCAGAAATTTAGTTGACCCAAAGAATTCGACAGTTCACAACAGATATAAACACAATCAATCAAGGTATTTTTCAAGTAAAACTTCAAACTAAAGTCATCATTATAAACACGTTTTTAATAACAACATAATTAATTACTAACCAAGAGACAAAACTGAACTGGATCTCATTAGTATGGAGACAGCTAATTTCACTTCCTTAATTAACAATTCCTTTTACAAATGACACTAGAAAATTACCATTTATCTTGCTGATCACGCAATTTTTGTCGCTTCATTATATTTGGACTAAGTAATCGTTTAGATTTCTGTAAATGTGAAAATGAAAAGATAAATTTTCTTTAATCTTGTAATTAATTTTGTTGGAACCAAGAAATGATACGTACGTAATATAAAATTGATAAACTAGTAAACATAAGACCATTGTTAATTTGACCTCAGATATCAAGTTCATTAATGTCATTATCAAATTATGAACATTAAATCCAATGTAAATTAAAGATACATTAGTACATAACACTACCGATAACAGTGTTTACAATAGTATCACTTTGTATACATAATATTAAAGTACAATGGTACGTTCATTAGCGAATTCATTCATAAGATGATGACTCAAATTCTGTTTATTTTTGTGGTTTTTGTGACAATATGATTCAGAAACAATTTATTTCATCGTACATCGAAGAAACCATGGATTTCATCAATATTATTGATAAAAATATAATCTCATATTAAGCAAACCAAACCACTATCACGTTTATCTATGAAGATAATAAACTTTATAATGTTAATTATGATAATAATAAAGAAAAACACAAACCTTAAAATGAACTTAATGATGATCACTTAAACTGCACTATTTGACGAAAACACTTGTACAGAACTGGTTACACTAAATCACAAAAAAGATCTATTTCAACGATCAATATACGAAGAAAATGAGCGTGAAGCGGCGTCGATCGATGCGCAAGAGCAACTGACAAGAGGAATCGCCGACCCATGCGCCGGCGCAGACTTAACCGACCGAATTTAAAAGACAGCGATTACTTCAAGTGAAGTTGATATTTGTCCCTTTTTAACCAGTTGGGTTTAACCGTGTTTATTCACCGTGAAACTAATGTATTTTTAGTAAATACGTAGGGCAGGTAACGACTACTGTAGGGCCAAGGGCTTCGATTGTAAAAGTCTACTGTTTTTATACAACATTGCTTAGAACTTACAGAAAATAGATTGAGGTTAGAATAGTTACTAAATCTTTTACAACACTGAATTTGTAGTGAATTCTTGGAGATGACGAAAAACGAGAGAAACATATTACAGAATATTTAAAAAACAAGTTTTTGGAGAATACCTTCAAAATATAAATAGTAAACGATTAAAGTATATTAGAAAGAAAATGTTAATCAAGGAAGGAAACTTCAACAATGTAAGTATACTTTTACCATATTACGTATAAGTCGTTACTTACGTCGAACAGAATTATAGTTACTATAAACCGAAACAGGTTTTCCTATTAAGATTTTGATTAGATTTTAATATTAAACTTTCCGTTACGGGATTACCAAACTGTTGGAAACGTAATGAATATTTTAGTAAATGCCAATGCTGTTGATAGTCTAAACTAGAGATACACAACATTAATTTTAATTTTAGTGAAACCGCTAAAACTAATAAGATATCTGACTCTATACTAACGAGATTCAGTGTCACCTGAGGGAATTCATATTTGTTTATCTATAATTGGTACTTTATTTAAGCGTCAGTTGTAGTCTCCTCGATGATATACGTATAGGAATACGATCAAAAAAATATCTGTAAAAAATTGTTGTGTACAGCAACTTGATCTTCAACAACTTTAGAATGTGATATCAGATATGTCAGCATTCGTAGCGATCTATCTCAAGTTACGAATTTGTGTGATTTTTAGTATCATAATATGTTTGTACCTTAATTGGAATATTAAAACTTTTCAAGAAATCATAGTATTCTTAAATAAAAATATCCATTCAACCATAAATTCACACGAAAATGTAATTCATCACAAAGAAACGATCACAGGATTTCAATTCATCACAATTCGTTCGAGTGTTCTATATTCGGAAGTTTCGTGGATCGTTCGGGTCGGATCGATTTGGATCAATAACACGGAACAGTGGCGGTGTCAACGCACTGTGCCCGCGCCGCGAGAAAGGACGACGCGACCAATTACCAATCCGTCAAGTGGACTGACATTTATTAGGCTGCTGATATAATTATAGTTTTTTAACTGTCATTCTCGGACTTTTTTAAACCTGACATTTATTAAATTGATCTTCCACGGGCGCGGGCATTATACTTCCTTTTAAGGGAGATGCTTATGTCCAGCAGTAGATCGTGATAGCCAGAATAGGAAAAGTTTATTATTTGGACTGCTAAGACGTTAATCATACGTTTCGTGTTCCTTATCGCTTAATTTTTAATGGATCTGGCATTAAAAAGGTATCTTCCTACACAAGCTGTTAAAGTCAGTTAAAAGAGATGGTTCACTTAAGCTTCCGTGGGCGCTTAGTTCACACTATCACATGGACTACTCAATACACTATTAAAATATTCGATTGCAAACACATTTGACAAAGGTAATGTCTTTCACAAAATAAACAAATCTAGAATACCCGAAAATGCACGGAGGAGAAAATTAAAGAAACACAAAGGAGTGATCATGAGAAAGTCTGCATACAGCAGTAGATTGATAGGTACATACTGAAGAAGAAGAAACAAACTAACAAAATAAGCTAAAAGTTGATACAGTAAGAAGTAACAAATTCCAAACAATTCTACCAAACATGTACATTTACGTGCAAAGTAAAATAAAAATATTAGAAATTCAAATTCCATAGGTGCACCTAACAAGGACATAACTAATGGCAGTACAGCATTAAATACAGCCTAAAGCAACGTAAATGATAATTTAATATCTGCATTCACTTGTGTAAGAAGGAGAAAATCTCAGTTGGAAAGCGTTAACTTATTTATATCGACGTATTGCTTAACTGTATTAATATCGAATAGGAACTGGTTAAGTTCATGATGCATAAATATTCACAGATTCTGAGTGTCAGTAATGAAATAGGAACCGCTAGGGGCTTCAACGCATAATTCACACTTTGGATTAATATAAATAGACTAAAACGTTTCATTGAAAGCCCTAACGTGGATTTAAAGTATTCTTTATTGTACATTAGTTTAAGAGATGATATAGGAGAATACACAAATACGAAGACGTATGAAAGAAAAGCAGAATTAGCAGTATTATCGATAATAGCATTTTCTTTAACGTTATTAAAGGTAGTGTAAAAACCAATGAAGACCATCATCAGCTTCTAGATTCGACCAATCAAACAAAAAGAGATCATGTCAGAAGTATAAAAATCACACACAATACCTATTTTAAACACAATGAACTACACAGTAGTAAAACCGGTGGTAATTGAAGCCAATGACTCATTAACGGGGCAAGGGGCAAATCTCCAAGTTTTGTAGGAAGCGGCCCACTAACGGGCCACGCGACGTCGACGAGACGACGCCGACGCTGCGTCATACTACCGTCTACAGACCAATGCATCTTAGCTTTGTTTTTGGTAAAGGAATAGAGGTATTTACCGCGAACTGTCTGACTACGAGAGGTATTTCTGCTAGTTCTATTAGGGAAATTTCTTAAATGACACATAATTGTTTGTGTCCATGATCGTTTGAAGGTTGGACCTATTCATCTTCATCATACTGACCTACTAAGTAAGTCAAAGGTTCTGAAGTACCTACCTACTATTATTATTCATCAACTGGTTAGAAAATATAATAATACGAGATTTTATTGTTTTCTTGTTATAAATGAAACTACGTACAATTTATTGTTACTTTTCAGTTTCATAGGTTTCTTTACCTTTTTCAGCGCCTTCAGTTTAAATAATTTATTTTTTCATTTACATGAAAGAGACAAAATACAAATTTTGACTTTAACTCTTAAACTTAGACGGCACAGTAATAATTGAGACTCAAATTCTTCCAGGAAAAATATGGAGTCAATAACAAAAAATAGTGCCCTTGATAGGTACTTAAAAGAGCAGCAGTATGCATTTGACATTGCACAGGACAATATTATAACATAAATATTTATACTGTCTACCAATACTGTTTCCTACTTGTATGGTAGTCGACCAGATGGACAAACAGACACTATTGTAAATACATAAGTAAGACTTTGAACTCTAGTGTTTCGCATACAAGGTTCACTTTTGAAATGCTTGGGGTTTCGCCAAAATTGTCTTTGTTTGGTTTCAGGTTAGGGCTAGCATTCAATCAGTATAATTTAGCAGCTGCATAATTTAAAAAGACACAGTTTACTTCAAGCAATTTGTTAGTCTACAGAAAGAGCCTAAAATCTTCAACTTGGAACAGGACAAATGAGATGTATTCACTTTTATTAAATTGGGAAAGAAAAACAAGCTCATTTAAAAATGTTTCACTTAATACTATCTAAATATAGATAAAAATCAAAAAATACTTAAACAACACGATATTTTCGTCATTAAGGTAGTGTTTCTTTACCAGGTTATTTTTTAGAATAGTCATAACCCTTTTTAAATCTTGGGTACTGCGAATTGTCACATCATCCCAACAACAGTGACTGGTTGAGGAAGGTCATGTCACGATTTATTTTTAACCGCCATAATCACTTTTAATTTTGACATTCAGTCTTTTGTCAACATGCTCATTAATTTATAATTTGTCCGTTTATTGCTGGACTTCGCAAGAAGTACATGAAAGATGGGCTGTGGACTGCCAATAGGCGAAAGGAATAACTCAGAGGGATATCGGCTAAACCACAAAAACTAAACAACAATAGCTAAAGGCTCCGCATAGTGGAACCTGGGTTTCTACATTATTATAAAAGACAGCTTTATTTTACTTTTTTCTTTATTTTAGACCATTGCCCCACACTAGGTTTTCTCCTGTATCGTAGGTGCGTTTACAGACACAAATCTTTACATGCACAAACACCCAGACCTGGAACAACTATCTGTAGGCCATATAAATATTAGATCCGTGTGTGAATCGAACCCACGACCCGTTGAGCTGAAGCCAATCGCTCAGCCACTGCACCAAACGTGTTGTCAAGATAATCTTGTTCTGTCTACGTGTAGGTACATACCATACGAATCATTAATTTATTTATATATAAAATAAAATAGTATTTTCAAGCTTGTGGTGACCCTTTCAATGTCGCTCGTCGCGATACTCAGGCGACAACAGTGACTCGTTGCGCTAGGTCGCGCGACAGTTTATTTTCGGCCGTTTTGACATTTTGACATCCATGTGTGCTTACTGTAGGACAAATGTCAGTCTGTCAATGAGGTCATTGACTTAATGTGTGTTTATTTTGACATAACTCTTTATTTAATTTTGATTGTTTTATGTTTACCTTGATATTATATATAATCATAATCAGCCCATTACTGTCCCGCAGGTGGGCACGGGCCTATACTCAGAATAAGAAGGGTTTAGGCCTTAGTTCACCACACTGGGCTGGTGCGAGTTGGTGGACTACACACACCATCGACAACTTTATGGAGCCCTCTCTGGTGTGTAGGGTTCCTCACGATGTTTTCCTTCACGGTTAACGCAAGTGATAATTAAATTTAAATAGGTAGATAAAAACCTTGTCAGGCTTACCTAAAGCCAAAAATGGTCCTATTAATTATAGGTATATTTAATTTTTAACCGACTTCAAAAAAATGGAGGACGTTCTCAATTCGACTGTATGTTTTTAAAGAAGTATATTTATTAATTACTAAACAAATGTATCGTCAGTTTTTTAGGACTTCTGACTTGTTTACAGGAAATAATACTATATCTGTACTATATTGACATGTCTCTCTCTATCTTATCTAAATCATGTGATTACATAAAATGGCGCCGACGCAATATGCATTTGATATCAAATATATTTGCTACCTATTTATTATCAATGTAGATTTATTTTTACCCGACTGCCAAGGAAGGGTTATGTTTTTCGCGTGTATCTTGTATGTAGGTATGTTGTAGGTATATTTGTTTGTAAATTTCTTTATAACCTCGTATATTCCAAACGGCTGGATGGATTTCGACAGTTAAGGTATCGTTATATTCGTCTTAAAAATCCAAGTGTCCTTAGACGGGCGTTTGAAAAAAAAAAATGGCGGTTTTTGGCTCGAAATAGTAATACGTTAATAAAAAAAAAATTACCATACCTATCGAGCAGGATATCAAATAAAAGAAATTAAAAGGGGATTAAAAAATAAATATAAGTTATATGACTATATTATTATTATTTAACAGACTATATTATGAGCTGAAAGTATTTTTATAGCAGGCGGGACCCAATTACAAATTATAAACCGAAAGAAAATTAATGGGTCCCGCCTGCTACTAAACTTAATGCGGGTATTTAACTTAGGCTTTCAGCTCATAATATAGTCTGTTAAACCGAAGTAGAGTTTACTTCGTTTATAGTTTATTTTCTATACTCAATCTTGTTCCGGTCATTTTATATTATACAGTGTGTCAACTAAAATAAATAATGATAAAACTTCGGACTATTTAATAGACATAAATAGGTATATTCAGCAGAAAAACATTGCAACGTAATGTAACCGATCAAAAACCAGCACAAGGTATAGTCGCGTTTTTTCTCCTAAATTAATAGCCAGTCGAACGTATTGCAACAAGTTGTTAAAAGCTTATCGAAAACCTTATCGAATTGTATGACTTTGACCTTCATTCTAGTAACAATAAAATTATTGTTAAAAGTGTAAAATGACAGTATTTGTAACATAAACATGAATTTTGTTTTTAAATGGACTGTTCAGTTTTCAATTTGTGTTCTTGATACCTGAAATCTGCAAAATGGTTCACTTTGACGTCTTCTTTTCGTGTGGTTAGTGACTAAGGGCCCATTCAAGTATTACGTTAACACGAAAGGGGGGTGAGGAGGTCTTCGCTTAGCTTATTTTTGATGACATGGGGAACGGGGGTGTCTAGATGATGATTACGTCAGCAATTTTTATATATTTACTTATTTTTCTAGACTTAAAAACTGCTGCTTATGAATAACAATAAAGAAACCTGATCAGTTTAAAAAAATATATACCAATGTTTACGTAAGCATAGGAGGGGGGGTAAAAGCTTTGCTTACTTTTGCTGACAAGGGGGAGGGCTGGGTCAAAAATTACTAAAATACTACTTACGTAATACTTGAATGGCCCCTAACTCAGAGTTAATGCCACCCATGAACCTCTGTCTTGGCTTCACATGCCGTCGAGAAATATCCCTCAGGCATGCCGGTTTCCTCATAATGTTATCCTTCACCGTTTTTATCAAGTGATAATTATACAATATGCAGATGAATACCGAAAACTCAGAGGTGCTTGCCATGGGTTCGAACTCGAGTCCTATGACTTCGCAGTATAACGGTCACACCACTATGCTATTACTGATGTTAACTTTTTGAAGTAAATTCTGTTAAAAAGTTCAATTTCATTAAAACTTAAATGGAAGTGGTTCTGCTCTTGTCTGTACATTGCGTGCTTTACTAACATATCGTACACCTAATGTGGCACATGAGACTAAAGTAGAGATCTCTTGTTCGAAACATAATACTATCTCTACATAGTATAAAACAAAGTCACTCCCGCTGTCTGTACGCTTAGATCGTTTAAACTACGCAACGGATTTAAATGCAGTTTTCAGCAATAGATTGTGATTCAAGAGGTAGGTTTATACCCCCCACATTAGTATCTACATTGCACCCGTACGAAATCGGAGCGGGTCGCTAGTTTAAAATAAAGTAAGAATGTTGTACCCGTAGGATCTGATCCAACGAGAGGTTTGAGGATCTGATGTAGCGAGGATAACTTCTATACGCATATAATAAACTGTATTCTACTCTGGAATTAAAACATCTGACAACGTGACACCAAATTCACCGCAGTGGCGCAAGCGCAGCTTATATCTCCATCAGAGACCGGTTCATTCGGAATTAACCTATGACCCTTTACTTTAGAGTTATTTACATTTTTAAAACACTTTTATTGTATTTTTTCTCACGGTGCCAAACCTTAACCTACATTATTTAACAGCATAAAAAAGGTTTTATCTTTTTTTTGTTAAAGCCCGTTTATTTTGAAAGTTTCATAGTGGCGCTGTTAGCAATGGCAAGAAATATACTACAACACAACCAAGAAGTCGCATCGGCATACTTAATCAAACAACAAATGGCAGTCGCTCATTTACGCGTGTTAGCGTAAAGATATTTTATTACTGCAGTACTTTATAAACATTCGTGGCCTCGAAATCGCCAAACTGAATGAGTGGGTCGAGGAACTTCAAGTATACTCCACCAAGAAGAACATAGTCTGCTTAGTTATCGGCAATAAGATTGACCAGCATATCATTTTGTGACCCAATGCATGATATTAGCAAGCATTTTGGGTCACCCGCGCGACAGCGCAACGAGTATTCCCAAGGAGGGTTGATGTCAGGCAGGCTGCCGGTCATAAAACAATAAGCCAAAACCTCTAACAACATGGATTTACGAAATACATGTTGTGCCGACCCCACCTAGTGTGGGATAAGGGCTGGAAGAAGAAGGTCTAAAAGTCGCACTCATTTCGGAAGTGATCGGTTTTACGAAGTTTGCCGATGCAACTTCTTAGTTGTTTCGTACTATAATAATACATCAAATTCAGTACATTTAAATGTAATTCCTTACTTAGCCACTTGCCAAGGTATACTGGTCGAACTCTACACTCTATGCCCCCGAACTTAAAGTGGCAAATGTCATGCACGTGATAGTTCATTGTAAAGCAAGAATTCGTTTAAATCTCGTCTTTTGTAAGCAGTTTCATGTGAGTTAATAAACTTGAACAAGTGCTTATTATCCTGCCTAAGTCGCAATAGTTATTCAGGCGTAAATGGCTTGTGGTAATTACAGGCGATAGAGTAATACCGCTATTTTCTAGGCTACGAAATTACACTTAAGGGCTGATTGTGCCAATGTTGGATAACTTTTATCTGAGTAACAAATTTGACGTTTTGACAGCTTCTGAATATGAATTCTGTCAAAACGTCTTATTTGTTTTTATTTATTTCTCGAGTAAAGTTATCACTGTTATCAGGCGTTAATAAAATCGGTTCTAAGTGTTGATTGGTGGAAATGTTTAGCTGTACACACTTTATGATTAAAAACTTGTCATATTACAGATATAATATAAATTTCACCATACACATAAAGTATTGATCTAATGACGGATCCTGCTGTCTATGTCATCCAGGGGAGGAGAGGACCGGGTCCTGCCGGAATTGCGCGGTGCATGCTTATACGAATCCCGCGACTCCAGCCGACGGTCAGGAGGAGGAACACCGTGGGTTTTTAGCCGGGAAGAATCCGGCAGACCACCTCGCCTTCACCGGGCGAGGGATATCCATGAGGATGTTCTCACGACAATAAATAAAAAATACCATTTTGATTCCCGTATTGTGTCAAGTAAGTATTAGTTTTTTTCAAAAACTGCATCTTCGTGTATGTGCATTATGTCCTTAATAACACACAGATCAGGGACACGACTTAGTATGGGTCGGATTCTGACTTCAAATGATTCCAGTAACTACTCTTAAACCTAAATAACCACCTTCGAAGTCCAAAAATCACCATACCCGACTATAAAATTTAAAACCACCCGCATAACAGAAACAGGAACTTAACATTTTACGAGTACATACAACAAAAGGTACTTTCACGCCATCCCATCAGCAGCTGACCGCAAAGCATGGTGTTTTGACAAACAAACCGCAGCGCAGGCGCAGCTAGTATGTCAACAATAGAAAGGGCTCGGTCACGCCTCTTACTAAGTAACTGTCGTAACCGCTACACTTGTGGAGAAACCGTGCTTCGGTGTGCAATGTACGAGTATGTCTGATGTACTTGCTAGTGAGTTTATGGTCTTTTTACTGTCTAAGGCACAGCCACAAGGTGCATTTGAATAAGCGTACTTATATTAATCCTATCTTCCATCAGTGTCTAACCTACTTCTTTGGCCCATTTGTCAAGTTCCGTTATGCTTAAAATTCTAAGAATTACGAAGCTCGGACATACGATCTTGTGAAAGAACATTATTGCCAAAGTCTCAACCAAAGAACTGATTTTGTACTTGCATCAAAGTCGAGAACTTTGCCAGCATCAGCAGAAGCTCAACCAGAATTCAGCTTTCGGTACACCAAACGCGGGTCGTGAGCAGTGCGTGTCGTCGGCGGGTCCCGTGATCATACTTGATGTCGTTGTGTTTTTTAATTAATAATAATTGATTCCTTGTATACAACTCGCGCGGACCCGCCGACAACCCGCACCGCTCATTATTAATGCGTACACTCCGTCGAGTGCGTCAAGATCATTAGCATCGATTTGGTGTGGCGAAGGCTTTAGGACACAGATGTTATTGGGTGTGGAATTCCTCAGTAGCAGCCCGGTGTTTGGATTTGTGCCCGATTGATAGCAATAGGCTCGCCCCTTAATACATGGGACTTAAAATTAACGGCCATTAATGAGGGTGTTACTATACACCTCTGCCCAACCCTTCGGGGAATACAGGCGTGACGTTATGTTTTGTGTTTAAGGTACACAAGGGCAGAAATAAGCTGGGTAAGATGTAAATGATTCTGCATAGTATCTTCAGCTCAAATGCCAGTGACCTATTTATTACTTACAGCTGGGTAACACACATCCGAACGAGTCACGTTCTTTCGCACAAGATGTCAAAATGTCATATGGTTGACTTCGCTAATTTCATTGTAATATTAATGTGTTTACAGTGACAGATCGGTGATCTTACAGTTGCTTACTGACGACTGAACAGACCTAATTTGCAAGAAGATTAATTACCCAACAAACCGAACCTAACTTTTGTTGAAATTAAACCGTCTGATATCTCTTTCAGCAATTAGATAATATATTCGAAGTGTTATTTTTCTTCTACATATATTTTTTTAAACAACAAAAACCTGAGAACTATAACAGTAAATTAAAGTAACGTAATAGCTCGTATAGAACAATTCACCCACTTTCAACTGAAATAAATTAAACTCTGTATAAACTTTCAACCTTCAGTTACGTTTAAACTTTAAAAAAGAGACATAACAATATATCCTTTTGCACATAAACGTTGGACGAAAGACGAATGAAAAGGGGGAGAATAAAAAAGGATAACAGATGGCGCCGGTGCGCGTCGGCGCCTGCGCATGGTCGAGTTACCACAACAGAGAGATGGATCAGAAGTTCATACAACATCCGATTAGAAGCTCAAGTACACAAAGATACCAAACGACACAAAAATACTACTAAACCGTGACCAATCTGCGACTTTGCGTCTGTCATATCTATTCCGTATCCACCGCGCCGCGCAGCGATATGGTGAATATCTATGGTTATTACCTCCATCTAGGAGAAAGGCCCATGGCGATCAACACACAGTCACCACACAAAAATGTATCTAAAGTGACTGCAATCGGTGACTGCAGCAGTGGTTCCGTACTTTCGCTTTGTCGTTCTGCAGCTACTAGCTATGAGTGGGTTAATTACTACGCGATGTTGCAAGTGAGCCTTCTGTTTGCACTTTCTATGTCTTACTTTTGACACCGTCGCAAGGATATTGCGTGTTTGTAATGCACACGTTAAGGCCGACTTTCGTGAGTTAATGCAACTACCTGTTTTCCGTGATAATAATACTGATTTGCATATAGCTGTAATAACTGCAATAATTTCCTCGAATATGTGAATTAATTAGGATAAAAATATATTTCAGTGGTGTAACTGTGTTTTAATAAGAGGGTTATTGTTTGTTTATTGTGCTCATTATGGTCAGTATATCAACCGTCAATATTAAGTCGATAGGTTAAAAGTTCAACAGTGGACAGAATATTAACGAAATACTTTAAATCGCGAGCTATACCTACGCAGACACAGTATAAATTGTCTTTATACTCTGACATACACCCATATTCTCAGACGTTCCTCCAAAACTTACTCGACTCGACTCCACCTCGACTTGACATAAACGTCCTCGACTCGAGATTTTTCCTCAGTCGAGGTAAGGAATTATCTGTCAAACTCAAGGTACCTTGGAACCTACCTTAAGGAAGGAAGTGTCAAAGTTCGTATGTAATGAAAATTAATTTTGAAGACTGTCGAATATGCTTACGATAATCCTTACCTACATTTTTATATCGCGGCGTTAACTGCGCGATGCAGATAATTCAAATTATGACGTAATGACTCCCTCGAGGAACCTCGAAGTTCACTCGAAATTGCGACTAAGAATACAATTTTGAAGGTGGTTTCGAGGCCGTTCTGAGTCGAGTATGAGTCGAGTAAGATTTGGAGGAACGTCTTAGAATATGGGTGATAGAGTCTTGCCTTTTAGTGGATTTCATTAGGTCAACTTCGAAATCTACAAACTCGAAGGGTTTCAAGAAAACTTGATAATTGATACTATGAAATTAAGTACCTAGAATCAACTTCGAAATCTTCAAACTCGACGAGTATGATAAAAACTTGATACTATGAAATTAAGTACAATGTCCAATGTGCATTACTGGAGCAACAACGAAGTAGGTATGCTCTGGCGGACTTCAACATTATATTTGTGTAGTACCTACATTTACACAGGATTGAGGGTTGTCCTTCACCATATTCAAGTGAGATACAATCCATAAGTGACACCACTATGCAGGAAGAGATCATTATATGCAGCCTCCACAATCCCACTGCTGGGCATAAGCCTCCTCTTTTGCATGTCACCCATCCTGGTCCCGTGCGGCTCCAGGTTTGATGTCGTCGACCCATCTTGCTGCGAGACGTCCGACATTCCTTCTCACTTCTCTAGGCCACCATTCCGTCAAGATATTTATACAAAGTTGAGGGTTGTACTTCGCCAAATCCATGAAATACAATCCGTAACGCGAAGTGACACCAACATATAGAAAGAGATGATATAATGGCTATCAACAAGGAACTCCTTAACTTCTACGTTTTATATGAAATTTTCAACACATGACTATCAAATTAGAAAAGTATCAGCTTGAAAGTTTTCAGTCATATCAATTCACGCCATCCACTTCAAATACCAAGGTTTTTTGGTCACGCTATCTCAGCGTGTAACTGAGAAGCAAGTTATTTGCGGTTGTAAGCCGATGTTCAGCTAATCAGGTTTTATTAAAAGTATGAGGAAGTCGGCTCAGTTTGCGGTGTTCTGGCTTACTGTTATACAAAACTTTTAGGTATCAAGACTTGACGATGATAATATTGCAAAGATTTTAAATAAAATTATTGTTATTTGATGTACTTCAATGAAAACTAGGAGATTCTAATTGGTTACATCAACATTGTTTTTCTTGTTTTTGGTGATTGCTGACTTGTTAATTATTTAGATTAATTATATTAATATAATATAATATATATATTAGAAACTTACTACTTATCATACGGACAAAATGTTTTATGGAGAATATTGCTACCTTTTCACGTAATATAACCTCTTTTTCAACTATGACTTGTATAAAAAATACTCTGCAGTTACTTTATTCCATCGTGTATATGTGAGAGTCAGAGGGGTATAGGAGAATTCCTCTATATCTGTCTCTTGTATTCGTGTGCTCCATCTTAGATCCTGTCAGCGCTTACCATCACGTGAGACTAGGGTCAAAAGCGGCTAAGAAAAGAATAAAAGAAAAAAAATATTGGTCCAATAGTTTCGAATCCCCCTGGCTCGTCGTGTTGTATTTAACCGCTTGGAGTTCTACTCTCCCTGATCTTTCATAACCAAGTCAAAATCAGTGTAAAGATTTTCCAATAAAACACCCAACATTCCAACGTTTCAACAGCTTCATACCTTCTAACAACCTAACGATAACTGTAATAAGCCCCACAGCACAAGAATTACAGTGGTCTCGTAATATTACCGCAGCGCACGCGCATACAGCAAATGAATGACGCCTGTCTAATGGCGGCACGAGAGCTGGTAATAAAGTTACCACAGCTATACCGTTGATAGTAAAATGACGCTGCTGGTGTCAACGGGTCGTGAGGAATCATTTTTATTGTTTGACGAGAACTGTATTTCTTTTTCTTCTGTCTGTCCGGCTTCATGATACTCTAAGCATCGGTCACTCAGTATAGCTTTGAATTTCGTTCTTATATTTTACTGTTGAATTACAAAAATGTACAAACAATAATGTAGAGTATAAATTAGTAATTTGCATCACTAGTTAACAAGCTAATATTATGCAGTTACTAGATCTTTGTATGTAGGAGAATTGATTTAACAAATTTAGAAAAAACGTCGATGAAGCCGTCAAGCAAAGAAAAAAATGTATGTCGGGAAATGCGATATAAATTAATAAATTATCTAATACTTAAACAGGTCATGAAGTTTATACATAGTAGCGCAACAATAACTTTATACTATTTTAACGCTACTCAAGAACAATAACACTAAGCGGGATTTTAAAGCTCACACGCTTCTGAAATGCTAATCACGGCTATCTTATTATTACGAAGCGTAAATAATTGAGCATTATAATAGTACGGTTTAAAAACTCGTTAAACAGAAAGCAGACATGTAAGTACTTCTTAATATAATTGAAGAAAAATTACAAGTACCTATCATTAAGCACTTGCTTGGTACTTGGCTATGTAGCTATGCAATCAGTTCTGCCTAATGCCTTTACGACTTTACCCAACCACAACGACTACGCATAGGAATGTCTACCGTTGAAGTAATCTATGGTTATACATACAAGAAACCACATGCAGTTTCAACTGCTGCAAAGGCTGCTATAATTCATCTAACCACCAGCCCAGCATTATATTAAACTCTGGCTTTAGCCTCCATTCTGGGAGACTTTTACGTCCAGGGGCCGTATTATAACGTGTTAAAATCATCATTGTTCCTGTGAGAGAAAGTGACGCGGCTATGCAGGTCGTAAAGCGCCGTCACATTCTCACAACGGAACAATTATGATTTTAACACGTCATAATATGCCACCTGTACTGGACTATGGTAGGGTAAGTACTTTAGAGGAGAGGTCCGCCAAGGGTTGGCGGACCGGGACCTGCCGGGGTTGCAGTTCATGCTTATGCGAATCCCGCGGCCCCGGCCGAACGGTCAGGAGGAGGAACACCATTGGTTTTTAGCCGGTAAGAGTCCGGCAGACCCCTTGCCTTCGCCGGTGAGGGACATCAATGAGGCTTTTCCAACGATATAAAAAAATAAGCACATTAGTGTCAATAGGTCTGATGCTGTACTACAGCCTATCGCTGCCAAAACTAATGTGTTTGGACAAAAATGCTATCTCGCTGCTCTTAATGATTAACACAAGAATCGTACATAAGATACATACATTGTATCATTTCTCATCTAGAATGTATTTTCACAAGAAAATATGACTGATATTTCACCATCTGAACACAACCCAGCTTGGAAAACATTGTAGCTAGTAACTTAAAATTACTACTTTCAACTTTAAGACCAATTACGTCGCACTTATCGCGTGTTCAAACTAATACGCCGAGGTGTACGAACGCAAATTATATCAATTACCTTTCATATTACACCTATATTGAAAGTTATTATGGAAATCTAAAGGTCAGTTAAAAATACCTGCCCCGTGATTATGGGAACCCAAGCATCGTGATTGTCATTAGGTGAGACGTGTAATGTTTTTCATACATTTTAAGGTGCATTAGTTTTTATCGCCTGTAGAATTTGAGGAAATAAATGAAGATTGATCTATTATTTTGTATAACATAAATCTTTGTTGTAGGAAGTTATGTGGAGTACTTAATTCGAAGGCTAATACCCGGTTCCTATGGCCCAAAACGAATCGTTTAGCTTACCAGTGGTAGCATTTTTTATTGCCGAACTGAGCACATAAACAAACTCGTAAGCTAACTTTACCTGTGAGAGCTGCTAACCTATAGAAGGGTCTACTATCCAAAACTGTGGGGGCTTTGCTTCATTATTAGCAAAGATACAACAGTCTTAATTTTAACTAATAACGCTTGCTAAACCATAGGAATCAGTCGTTAGTGGTTTAAAAAATACCGGCCAAGTGCAAGTCGGACTCGCGCACGAAGGGTTCCGTACCATTATCTATAAAAACGGCAAAAAAAATCACGTTTGTTGTATGGGACCCCCCTTAAATATCTGTTTTATTTAATTTAATAATTTATTTTTAAAGTGAATATATAACTAAATATTCTGTGAATATTTCAAGCGTCTACTTATTGCCATAATCAATATCGAGCAAACCAGCAAAAAAATCACGTTTGTTGTATGGGAGCCCCCTTAAATATTTGTTTTGTTTTAATTTAATCATTTATTTTTAAAGTGAATATATAACTAAATATTCTGTGAATATTTCAAGCGTCTACTTGTTGCCATTATCAATATCGAGCAAAAACGAGCAAAAAAATCACGTTTGTTGTATGGGACCCCCCTTAAATATCTGTTTTATTTTAATTTAATAATTTATTTTTAAAGTGAATATATAACTAAATATTCTGTGAATATTTCAAGCGTCTACTTGTTGCCATTATCAATATCGAGCAAAAACGAGCAAAAAAAATCACGTTTGTTGTATGGGAGCCCCCTTAAATATTTATTTTATTCTGTTTTTTAGTATTTGTTGTTATAGAGGCAACAGAAATACATCATTTGTAAAAATTTCAACTGTCTAACTATCACGGTTCATGAGATACAGACTGGTGACAGACGAATGGACAGCGGAGTCTTAGTAATAGGGTCCCGTTTTACCCTTTGGGTACGGAACACTAAAAAGCTCTTCGTGTCAACGTCCGCAAAAATGTTGTTTTAAGATTCACAGTAACTGCGGTGTGCCATTATAATCTGAGAATGTAGATGGATCGCTTTAAAGATCTATAGGCCCTTCACGAATGTTGCGACGTTAGTTACGTTAATGTGAGTGAATTTTAAATTGGAAACAGTCGTTACGCACATACTATTTAATTCAATTGAAACCTTTATTCATATTTATGTATGATACACACTGTCCATGTCGCATAAAAATTAACCACAATGTTATAGGACAGTATTTTCGATTCAAAATTCTCTTACATTAGCGATACGTTGACGATACTATACGTCAAACGTTCATACTAGGCCTAGAACATACAAAGTGACTACAAAATATCATAAGACACCTAATAAAATGCCTATAGGAAACATAAGATTTGTCAGGTTTATAGCTAGCAATAATTTTGATTATATACTGCAAATGCACCGTGTCTCGGAGTGCACGTTAACCTTTTGGACGCCATTGTCGTACATATATGACGAACGAAAGTTTACCCTGTACGCCAACGTCACAAATATGTGACAAAAACGATGGGATTACAGTTACTTTGGCGTGAGGGGTACGACGATGCATTTATGCTCTGGCGTTCAAAAGGTTAAACAGTCTGATCCGAGTGTCATACGAATACCTATGACAGTCGTTACGGGAAGTCAGAAGCCCGAAAGTCTGACAACCAATCTAACCTTAGGATATCGGCATTGCCTAGTAACTAGATTGCGGAGGTCTGATGGCAGTCGCTACGTGTAAAATACTGGTATTCAGCCGCATCTGGTTAGACTGTAAGCTGACCCCAACATAGTTGGGAAAAGGCTAGGCAGAACATATACTGCAACTGCACTTACTGTAAATCTTAAAATGCAGTCCGTTACTTCACATAACTAGATGCGATAACATCATATTGTTCCCGATCAGGAAAAAAATGTAACTGCAAACACTCATTCATTAATTCATTGACAAAGCATTCCAATAAGCCAATATTATTAAGCCACCTTAATCTATACTAATTATATTATATAATAAATACTAATTTTTATATTTGTATTTTTGTATGTAACGAATAAACTTAAAAACTACTGGACCGATTTCAAAAATTCTTTTGCCGTTTGAAAGCTACATTATCACTGAGTAACATAGACTATATTTATTACTGGAATAAAACTTCTAACGCGGGCAGAGCCGTGAGGACACAGCTAGTATGATATAATATGAGTTAGGTGCATTAAAAGAGTCTACACGAGTAACGATACTCAAGTAGGTCCGGCGCAACCTAGGCAGTCAGTTTTTCTACCAACCTTGCTGACTCGCTATTCTTTTCTTCAAGGTATGAACTATTCTCGTATAGCTGGTGCCGACACGACAGAAGAAGAATATAATTTTAATTACGTTACATCTGTAACCCGCTTTAGTTCACTAAAGAAGGGATGAGATCCCATAAAAGCCAGGGGCGTTGCTACTGCCTATGACATTGCTAGGCTAAGTATCAGAAATCACTTAGAAAGCAAAATCCATAAAGCGTTTGTGTCATTGTATATTTGTTGAGTAGAAGTTCAGCAACCCAGGATTAACCCTAGCATGATCTGCGACCGCTGAAGTAAACAGCACAAGCAGGCAAGCAGTCACAGTATTCATCGTCACACGTTTTTACACACTTCACCCCTAGTATGGATGAAGTGTGTTTTTACACACTTCGTACTTTTGGCGGCATAACAAACGGGCAATTCTGTACTTAGTTAAGCAAGCCTTTATTATTCCTACTATCTAAGTAGCTTAGTTACCTGTTGCTGCTGCCCAGTTACTCAACACTGAAACGTATTACGCACGTTTATTACCATTAGCGGCTTGTCTTGATAGAGATTGATTGGTAAGTAAAAAAGTAATTGCCTCCGTGGCATAGACGCCGATTTATAATACATACCACATGGGAATGAGGTGATGGTAATCATTAAATGCATAAGTAGTCGTTTCGAAACGTTTGACACTTAAATACTTTGTAGCATTTTGTTGTGATGTTTATGGGAATTGTTGTGTTAGAAAGCTAGACCGTATAGGTACAGTAGGGGAATGAAAATATTATACACCTTAAGGTCTATTTTTGCTTGCACAGTTCAAGAAACGAACTATTTTACCGACTACGTATTGCCAACATTATCGAAATGAAAATACAGTATTTTTGACAGGATATTATCGTGACATGGTGACAGACACAAGTAATGACAATTTATTTAATCATCGATTTCATTGATGTCATGGTTTTTATAACAAAACTCTTTAAATCAAATCAAAGACATTATATGTGGTATTACTACGTCATATGGAGGCAATTTTGGTCTTTGCTACCAAATAATTAAACATAATTTTCCATGCATTGGTCTTTTCCGTTCAACAGTTTGAAAAAGTAAAACGTGCCCGCGACGTGGGAAATCAATGAATTTGAAAACTGACAAACCTTATCATTCCCCGACTGTACCTATAAGGCTGTAGACTTTAGTTTCCATCGCTACAGAAATATGTTTTACATTATTTTTAACATAACATCACGGCTGTATTCCCCGAAGGGTTGGGCAGAGGTGTATAGTAACACCCTCATTTCGCAGTTATGTTTAAGTCCCATGTAATAGGGAGCGAGCCTATTGCCATTAACTGGGCACAAAACCAAACTCCGGGCTGCTACTGAGGAATTCCACACAGAAAAACTCAATAGCACATTGCCCGACCTGGGGATCGAACCCAGGACCTTAAGATAAGCAGTCGCGCCTGCCCCCACTAGGGTAACGAGGTAGTTTATTATTTTTATTAAACGGTTTTAATAAGCTTCACTTCGTATATTTGTTTTTTTGATTCAAATCTTGCGACAGATTTTTAATTACTTATGCTTAGCCGATTTTTCTGAAACTTCACACACAAATTCAATTCCCATTACAATACAACGTAATAATGTCAACCTTCAATCCTCAAATGTTGCAGGAGTCCTGCAAGATTACCGTTTAACCTAAAAGATTTTTTAAGGGATTGTTTAAGATTGAAGGTACTATATGATATTAGGTACCATATATGTATATGACATTTTTTTTAAAAACTTGGTCTTTCGTGTATAATCGTATGTTATTTTTTATAGAACTCAGGTTGTCTAGAACGTAGTATCCACTTCTTCTTCTTTTCGTGTGGTTAGTAACTAACCTGGTGTCAGAGTTTATGCCGCACATGGGAGTCTGACTTGGCTTCACATGCTGTCGAGAAATATCTCTCAGACGGTTTCCTCACGATGTTTTCCTTCACCATTTTCAAACATGTGATAATTATACAATACGCACATGAATCCGAAACGTCAGAGGTGCGTGCCTTGGGTTCGAACTCGAGACCTATGACTTGGCAGTCCGACGGTCACACCACTAAGCTATCACTGCTGTAGTATCCACTTATACAGTACTTGATATCTATCTATCTATACTTATAAAAGGAGAAACTGACTGACTGACTGACTGATCTATCAACGCACAGCCTAAACGGCTGGGGTTAGAAACTTGAAATTTTGACAGTAGGTTCATTTTGTGACGTAAACATCCACTAAGAAGGGATTTCTCGAAATTCAACCCCTAAGGGGGTGAAATAGGGTTTTTAAGTTTGTATGTAAGTCCGTCATTTTTGAAGTAAGAAGCTTGAAATTAAATATTAAGGTTTTTGGTTAGAAATAAACGTCCACCTGTTTGAGCATTTTTGGAAATTCAACCCTTAAAGGGGTGAAATAAGAGTTGAAAGTTTGTTTGAGAAATCTGGTACTTTTGAAGTAAGAAGCATGGGGAGAAACTGACCGACTGGCTGACTAATCTAGCAACGCACAGCCTAAACCGCTGGGGGTGATATAAGACGAACGTTTTGGATTTTAAAATGTCACTTTAAAATGGGCTTAACGAGGATTTCAAACTTCACGCAAGCGAAGCTGCGGGCAAAAGCTAGTGGATCATAAGATCCAACAGATACACCTAGAACCTTACAATATAGCATACCTACATATTGACTATAACAAAGAACGACAGAAAAGTATTTATAGTATTTATAGTTTTTAAGTCTCGTTACAGACATATAAACACATTAAAAAACAAATAAAAAAAAAACAACAATTAAATAAAAAAGTTACATGCCTCCACGAAACTAAATAAAAAGGAGCCCATCTCAGCATAAGAAACATTAGGCAAACGGCGTCCACAAATGCAAACATTGTCTAGTCTATAGTATAATTCTAATTTTACATCGACTCATGAACATAATATACCGTTACCGCGAATAGAACAGGCCCTACAAGAAAGGTACATAATATCCATGGGAACAAACCGCCGGAGGGTCACCTCTATGGCATAATACCGTTTAATGCATAATCAATTTCGTGAAAGCCGACCACGATTCTCTCTTGGAAGTGTGACACCGCTATAACTTCTATAATGACCATTTATTGGATAATTATCATATACGTGTGTGACTTCCTTTGTAGACGTAATAATTTACTATACAACCTTGTTTTTCGTATTCCCTAAACCCGAAAAGGGGTCATTGTACTCATCATAATGAACAACTTTTACTCTGGGACCTAGGAGTAACCCTGAAATCGCGAAACAAAAATCAGCTGTTCCATACATATTGTTGAGTTGTGTGAACATAGATACACATTGAACATTTTGGCGACACGTGTGGTGCAGTGGCTGAGCGACGAGCTTCTGCGCTACAGGTCGTGGGTTCGATTCCCGCACGGATCAAATATTTGTATGGCCTACAAATAGTTTTTCCGGGTCTGGGTGTTTGTGTATGTGAAAATTTGTGTCTGTAAACGCACTCACGATACAGGAGAAATCCTAGAGTGTGGCAACGAAGAATAAAAAAAAAAGTATGGAACAGCACATTTTTTTTCTCGATTCCATGTTTGGTCCTATACTACCGAGTAATAGTTATTCATAATGATGAGTACAATGACCCCTTTTCAGGTTTAGGGTATATAAAAATAAGGTTGTATAATAGGACAGTCAATAAATAATAATGTTTTGACAGCTTAGTTTTGTAAATCCTACTTGGCTATTATTGAGGCACTGACGACTGAAAATTGGCGGGGTGATCATCGAACTACTAACGGATCTGACTGTCATCAATAAATATTATGCCATATCTCCTCTTTCGAAGTGAACTATAATATTCTCATTGAAAGACAATGTACCCTTTGCATGGCATAGTAAGTAAAGCTGATAAAAATGCTTACGTCTGTGGAAGATACAAATATATTTTGTTGTAGGTAGGTACCTGTGTTCATATTTTCTAGCACAAATTCCCGCCAACAGTTCCTAACAATTCCCGCAAAAGTTTATAGTGAAAAATGTCAAAAAATCGAGTAGCATCGCCAAATACTGGCGAAATGTTTGACTGTGCAGTAGTGTGGTGAACAATGTGTCTGTTTACCGTCTGCCAGGGCAGCGGTGCGTGCGACTGGCGTATTTGCACTGTAAACAACGAAAAATCGGGAAAAACTGGGAAAAATTCTGCACTGCATTATCACGTATCGAATTTCAAGTTATTGGTCGTTGATTTTTCATTTATATAGGTATTGGTATTTAATACTCGTAGTAAAATAAATAACTGGTAATATCGCAATTGCCGCTAATGTGGATTAACAATCTTCGATCTTGTTGGTCTAGTGGTCGCAAGTGCGACTGCTGAGCATATGGTCCTGGGTTCGATCCTCAGGTCGGGCACAGTGTCTCGCGCCTTATAACATGAGACTTAAACATAACTGGTGAAAGGAGGGTGTACTAAAAACGCCTCCGCCGAACCCTTCGGGGAGCACAAGATGTGATGTTATGTGTTACGTGGATTAACAATAAAAACTTTTATCTAAGGAACATATCACATAGCCCATATCTTACACAAGGACTGCTACGCCAGTATCAGTTTCAGACAGGTGGAAAACTTAAGGATGTATCCAGACATTACCGAAGTAATATTGTTAGTCTCCACGAGTGACGACACAAGTACCAGCTACCAATTTTGCTGAGTGGCTAACCTTTACGTAAGTCGCAGATTGTCGGCGGCCACACTTCTTGTGCTTACACGCCGTTACCCACCCTCTTGATATTAATTCTCAGTCTGCCTCTAACGTCACCCACTGACGGAGACGAGATATGTCTTGCGAGATCATGCAGCAAATAACTTCTACTTCTTTTGATACTCCTCACTTGGTTAAAAGTGAATAAAGATTCGTGCCAAAAACTGCAGAACTGATTTTCACAATGGTTGGTATTTCTGGTTACGAATCAACAATCGTCAGAACACATCGTAAACCCGTGTTGTGCACAGTTGTAACTGGCACTTCCGTATTATTTCCAGATCCCAATGTTGAACAAAACAAACGCAATATCGAGCATGAGTCAATGAAAGATCAGAGGCATGCCTTCATAGCACAATAAAACATATTTAAAGTTTAAATATGTGATAAAAGATCATTGTGTACGTCTTCTGGCAGTTTGCCAGGGGCTGGAAACAGATCTGGTAATCATGATATAGCAGATGGCTGCCTTTCTTTCTTAGTTTAAAATGTGGATCTTGAACTTCCACCTCTTCACAAATCGGCCGGCATATAAAAAAATGTTGGCGTAAAAATCAACATTCTAGTACCTACATCGGTTTCAATACCCTTGTAAACAACGCTGTTTATTGAAAGCAGGAATATAATCTGACCTAATGGACAAAGGTCCAAACTGTCACCTTATGAGCTTAGCTCCATAACACCACAAAATTAACGCGAAACACCTAACTCACAGCTGTAAAAATCTTTGACGATGTCTTTTAAATGTTTAAAGATGTTCCTCGTAAATAGTCGCGTCGTATAAAAAACATTTCACTGTAGTCTTATCGTGAACATAACTCCATGATGACACCTATAAGGAAGAATGAAAGTACTTACCAGCAAAAGGCACATCGCACACATATTCTTCGACGCAGTTGTCAGATTTCCCGCTCCTGTCGGTGGCGCCACTGGCCACTGACGCTGCTGATGCTGCTCGAAGCAGGTTCACCTCCGTCTCCGTCTGACTGTCGCGGAGGACCGACCTCCTCTTGTATTCCTGGTAAGAAATATGACGAATGAGAATAAAGATCTTATTTAAACAATGGAATATAACTCAGTGGTCTTGGTTACCAGGTTGGCGGAGAGAACCAGCACCAGAAAGTCAATAGTTACTTACATTAGGGATCTCTTCGCTAAGGGTTGGGTAAAATCAGTGGCGTAGCGTGGGTGGGGGGCAAAAGGGCCATGGCCCTGGATGGCGCAGATGTAGGGGGCGACCAAGCTGCAGCGTCAGATCATAGTCATCAGATCAGAAAACTATATTGTCATCGGGACTACACAGGTACTTAAGTATTTATGCAAAATTTCAAGGCAAGTTTTATTTTGAATCCTTTTGCAATCAACACAGCAACAGACTATCACAGAATTTTCACAGATTTTTGGTTGGTTGCGAAAATAGGGTTGGAGCGGCAAATTTAGAGTTGGCCCCGAGTGGAAGAAATACACACTAAGCCACTGGATAAAATTGTGCCTTACCGTGGATAAAGAAGTTTGAAAAGATCTATAGGAACTAATTTGATATCTACTGACAATACTCATACCACATAACTTCCTGTAAGATAATAGGTGATTTTAATGACCTGAAGGTATCTATCATGAATAATTATTCAAAGAAATGTGGTTTAATAGTTCTAATTAAGGAAAGTTTAATCTTATCAGAAGAGACTTGGGATTTCCAGCAAGTACCTATGGAATCGCATTCTGTTGCCAGACATTGATTGAGAGATTGAGATATTCATAGTTGGATTCGATCTTTGTAAATAGGTATGATGGTGGCAGGTTCTACAGCAATAATAAAACAAGAAAATTACAATTATATCAAGTATTTAGATATTTTTTATTAAAACCATCAGGGTGTGGTTTTAGCGAGGTATAAAGTAGCAACAATTTAATTGATAGCCTCAATAAATACGATAGGGAAAGATATGGTGACATAATTATGTGCATTTAATTGCAAAATAATAAGAAAGTGCTGGGTATATTGAGAAATAACGATCAGATAATATAATAAGACATCCATCGTTATCTATTAAGTTTAAGCTTATCAAGTCCATTGAATCATGCATCCATTTTACTTACCTCATTCAGACCTGTCTTACATTCCGTTATCGCAGTGGGACCACACATTTATCAAGCCCATCAATTTTTTTTTATAATCCTATAAGCTAGGCTTTATTTAGGATTTTTAATCCAGATTATTTTTTGCTGTAACTTAGTACCTAACTAAATAATCACTCGCTGGTTATCGTAATTCGTGGTAGGTATACCAACCGTGTTTGTTTTTTGCTAGCCATTACAAGGAAGGTGTAGCACGTACCTAAATTTAGTATCGATCTTTTAGCTTTCAAGTTGTATCTACTTAGGTACATCATTCAATGTTTGTTATTTTTTAGGCATATAGAATCCTACAAAATTGTACTTCAGTGTATCTAAGTAGCATCGAAACTGCGCTACTATTGATAATTACGCCATAGAGAAAAGATTTTTCAATAAGTCCTACACTAGAAACCAATTTTCCAACTCCGGAAGATAAATAGGTATGTGTCTAATATTCTGAGGGGTTTACTAATGTTTGCCATAATTTAAAATGCTATAATTTTATATACCATACTTGTATTTGCCATAATTTCATTAGAAATAACGCTTCAGTTGCCATAATCGTGAAATCACATAAAATCATTTTCACTAATTTCATTGGTCATAATCGATCAAGTGTTATAATAATTTTAATCCATGAATTTATTTGCTATATTTTTCATTTTCAATAATGTCGTTTTCCATAACATTTATTCATCATAATATTCATTTGCTCATACTAGCACAACAATGGTAGTTCAGTACAAGCGCCTGCAATCACCATGCATGCTTGCTTTGCAAAAGAGGAAATCTGGCTGGAAATCGTTGTGTGGTCACAGTTCAAACCTAACCTAACCTACATGTTACGAATTTGACATACTGATTATTGTCTAAAGATTGTTTGCTGTAATAAATCGTTTGATTACACACCACGTGCCTTAATGACATTATTTTTTTATACAAAACAATAAACGTTTCTAGATTATATTAAATGTTGCTTATGTCAAATATCGATTATGTAATGTGTTACTTATAGAAACTAATGATTATAACACATGTTATTATGGGAACTTATTTTATGGCAAATAAAAGTTATAAGTAATGAGTTGATATGACAAGCAAGCAAGCAATAAGCGTTATTAGTAGATATAAATGATAATATTGCAAGTAAGTATTATGAGGGGGGACGATTATGGAAAACAATAATAGTACCTACAAATGATTTTATGGAAAACAAGAGCCCGATTTTACTAACGCCGGACAGCATTTATCCAAAGAATAACTTACAACGTTTTGACAGAATTGTTTTGACAGAATTGTATACAATAGCTGTCAAAATGTCAAATTTATTCCTGACATAAAAGTTATCTGACGTTGATGAAATCGGGACTAAATAGTTAGAATCCAAGTAGTATTCTACAGGTTAATATTGATTGCCTACAGCTTTGCAACTTCCCGATTAACTTGACACGTTTCTAATTCCGACAGATTGGAAATCAAGAATTACCTAAAGCCGATTATTTCAGCCGCTTTGACGTAATATTGTTTCCTGCAATTTGTGAGCCGCCTAGAAGCGGGGTGGCCTCGATATCCTTGTCAGTACGCTACACAATTAGCATGACAACTTGAAACAAGTTCCACAATATTCCACACGTAGTCTAACTTTGTTGAAAGGTATTCAAATTCATAAGTTGTACTTTGAATCAGTGGCCTAACTATACCATCAGAGGCCCGTGGCAAATTTATTGGATGGGGCCCCAATAAAAATCGTCACGTTGTAATTAAATTTTAATAAATCACTGAAGTAGTTACCCAACAGAATTAAAATTTTATCATTTTTTTCTTAATTTTGTTAAAAATGTTAGGTTACTTCTGAGCTCGCGGGCTCTCGGACCAGGGGCTCTGTCGGGCCGGGGGCCCGTGGCATTTTGCCAGCCCTGCCACCCTATAGTTACGCCACTGCTTTGAATGTTTAGATTTACTTGAATTATTTTTTTATCAATCAATTAACATCTCTGATTTAAAATTTTAAACCTTACTAATGACCAACTCCTAGGTTCCTGCTCTTCCTTCTAGCATTTTTCCAATTATCTTGGAGTCAGCTTCCAGTCTAACTAGATGCGGCTGAATACCAGTATTTTACACGGCGCGACTGTCATCAGACCGCAACCCATTTCTGGGCAATGCCGATATCTTAATGTTAGACCTGTTGTCAGACTTTCGGGCTTCTGACTTCTCGTAACGTGTCATAGGTAGGTATTTGTATAACACACCCGGGACCGACTGTTTAGTGCTCTCCGAGACTTGGAGGGGTTTCGATGAGTAACGAACGGTCACCCATCCACAGACTGACTGCGGCAATCGCAGCTTAACCTTGCAAACCGTATGATTCGCGTGGTTGGTAATTAGCCACAAGCCCATGTGGGGTACCTACTATAATTATATAAGCAATTAAAATCCTTGAAGAGACTGCTTACTGCTATTCTCTGTAGCTCCTCAATGCTTATATTATTGATCAATGTTAGAACTTCACTACGAACTCAGTTATTATTTATTAGGCAGAGCAGCACTGCAACCTTCCAATCTACGCTATTGCTATTCGTGACTTTACAGGCGAACGGGTCTCTAAGTTCCGCGTATATTTCAGTAGGTACTTTGTCTACCCCGTCAGGAATATACATCAGCAATATAATGTACTAAGAATACGAATAATTATTATATTTTGGTGTTCAAATATAAATCTAGCTTTCAGTTTAAACAAAAGATGATAGAGCAAATTTAACGTTAAATACGTGTTGCAGTATGCATTCGTTCAGGCGCTCTCAATTTTTCAAACCAAGGAACAAAACAGTGAATGAAAATACGACAACAATGTGCAAACTAAAAGTTCATTTTAGTGAAAATAACACAAAAATGCGGTCGTACGGTGGGAAACACTGGCAGTACAAACAAAAGCCAAAGAAAATAACATAAATAATAAAATAACAAATCCACATAAAATAATATTTAATTGCAAAACTAAATAATACACAAAGCCTTAAATAATGTCGTTAAAACTATAATAATTTCACATTTTCGTCCGATACATTTTGGATTTTAAATAATATCAGTCTAATTGTCTTTCCGATTGCAACATAAAATAATACTCAAATTCCAATTAAGTATTTATAATAAAAACTAAGGAAGTAACAACTACGTACTGAATATACTGTCATGTAGGTAAAATATAACACTTACTAGTACATGTGGAAATAATAAAATCGTTTTGTAAAATGTTTTGAAATTAAATGCTTTATAAATTCGGTAGGTATAACAAATTGATTATTTAAATGCATCAATGTTATCACTTATCAGCTGAGGGAGTATGTCAGCGAATCGATATACAACATATTGCTCAGGGAATTCATAAGGCACTTCATGAAAGGCATGTTTATATTAGAATTAACTTATTAAAATGCAATGTGTATTAGATGCTACTGACTACAACCCTTTATATGACAATTGTATATATAACATAGAAATAATATACAATGACACAACTTATGGTAAATGCTTTTTATTAATAGAAAAATACAAAATAATAGTTCTTAAAAGCGGATAGTGAAGCCATCGTTTTCTCTTTCTAGCGACATTTCTACTTTTTGTATTTCATTTCTATGATTATAATTACTATTTTAACTGTCCATTCCACAAAACGGTTTTAAATCTTAGCTTAAAACTAAAAATAGCACCTTACGGAATACTTAAGCAACTAAAAAATAAAATATTCTATTTACAGACAACACTAATATACTCTTTAATAATAACTTTAGAGCACCATAAGTGAAAAATTAACCCCTTTATTATTCATATAAACTTAACATTTTAAATGCTTAAATATCTCTTGGCTGCCATTGGTCACTTTCAATACAATAAAATGAGATGGCAATAGAGATATAGAGCATTTCAAATTTTCAAATATAGAACGTTTATAAACAGGGGTCAAAGACTAGGGCGCTAAACAGAGAAAGTTTAAAATATTATTATCAGCTGTTCACTACGTCACCCTGCGACATTTTTCTAATTCTTATCTCTTCTACAACCTCCATAATAAGCTGAAACGTTTTAAAAAACTTAAATGATTTTTTAAATAAATAAAATTTCTATTAACATGCTCGTGCAAGGCAAGTGTTTTTGTGTTTGGTTAAATAAATTGGAGTGCCTATTTTATGTAAGTAGAAAATATTTAGGAGTTTCGGATTACAGTGTTATAAGAATGATGATTAAGTACTCATAAGAGGTCCCGTAGTTACATAGAAGTAGTGTTAGTCACAAGAATGTAGTTTTTATTTATTGTTGCTATGAAACCAATTATTTTGATTTATCAAGAAGACTTGTCTTTACACAAAGGACGGGCACCCATGAAGTACTATCAGAAATTAATAATTTTGAAAACAAATCATCATTTCTTAACCTGAAATCGTATTCAACGTGTATTGTACTACAAACAAGAAAACAAGAGCATTTCTATTCAGGACTAACCTGGCTCAAAGGCCTGATCCTTTCATGAATGCAGTTCTCAGCCTGTTTGGCCGAAGGAGGAGGATGATCAGGCGTCGGTGGTTGCTCATAATGCGTCGGCGACAACGGAATCGAAGCCCTCTTCCCTTCATAATAACGCTCACAATCGCTCGGACTGTTCATCGACTGATCGTCTAACAAACTTTCTAAGGAAGACTTCTCTTGGTTTGAGTACTTTCTGACTCTGTTATCATTCATTCTCTGTTCATAGTTCTCGTGTGATGGTATAAAGTTGTTTCTTCTGAGTTTCCTTCTGGGGTTTTGTTCTTTAATGACTATGTTTTCGTACATAGCCGTGATGGCGACTGGCTGTGAGCGTTGTTTAAGGCTGGGTCGTGGGTTGGGGACAGGAGCCACTCTAGGCGAGTTGTGATTCTCTTCGTATTCCGAGTAGGATAACTTGCCGTCGACGTATTGGTCCACCGAGCGACCGTGTTTGAGGTAGTGTTTAGCACCCTGCAACAAAGATTTAACGATATGAGTATTTTAAGTAATGTTGCCTCAACAACCCCTCCGTGCCTCGGAGAGCAAGTTAAACCATCGGTCACGGGTGTCATACTAATACCTATGACAGTCGTTACGGGAAGTCAGAAGCCCGAAAGTCTTACTACCGGTGTAACTTTAGCATATCGGCATTGCCCAGTTACTGGGTTGCGGAGGTCTGATGGCAGTCGCTCCGTGTAAAATAATGGTATTCAGCCGCATCTGGTTAGACTGAAAGCTGACCCCAACATAGTTGGGAAAAGGCTAGGAAGAACAGTTGCCGCAACAAACCGTTCCCAAAGGAAAATTCCAAGTTCAAATATTTGAGCTAAGGCTTGTATCTATTTCTCTAGCCATGGTCACGTTTTGATACGGGGAACTTAACTATTTATATGAAAACGTGACTCATAATATTATTGCTTAAATCTCATTAACATTGGCCGTTCCACATTAAAATTCTTGTGCATTGAGCATGACTTCATATGTAGTCGTAGTCCGTATATTGGAATTGTACAAATCTGCCATTCATTTAATTTTTTATACTGTTTTGATGCACTTATTCGGCGCAGATTATTACTGATATTCAAACACATCTGGTAAGATTAGAATTCGGCCGCAAAATACTTTGGAAAAAGTATAATGCCGGTAAGTTGTCTAATACCGAAAAAAAGTCTTATAATGATTATATAAAAATTAATCTCTATTTCCCTTGGTCACGCCATAACTTGAGAACGACTTAACCGATTGAGCTCATATTTACACAATAGAATTGTTTTGTCGAGACGATGGTTCGTAGCTGTGCTGGGATCCGATAGGTGGCGCTGTAGTCAAATTATTTATGCGGGCACAGCCGCGGCAGAACAGCTAGTAATAATTATTTCTATAAATCACGTCACACAGAGCTTTAGTTTCTATGTCGATTATTTTTCTATGGGTCATCATGCATCCTAATCTTTTTCCTGAAAGGTGTTGGTTTTCAGTCTAACTAGGTATATGCGATTACCAGAATTCAGAATAAACGTACTTTGGGAAAGTAATTGTTTTTTAATACCGTGACGGTTTTATTATTCTGAAATTATAATAGTTAAGTACGTACATGTTAATTTGTTTGTTACGTTCAGAATTATATGTAAATTGCATAATATCTTCATTTTGATACCTAGGTATTACTTTGGTTTAACCTTAGACACAATTCGGTAGATGACTTCTTTTAAAAAATTAGAAAGAATTTAATATTTTTTTTATTATATCAAAAAAGGTATAGAAAGAAAACGATCGTTAAAAAAATTAATAAAATCAATCTAAAAGATGTTTTTCAAGTTTTTGAATGGCGCGTTTTCTGTTCTTATCGCACGAAACGGACATTGTACAAAGTAATATCAAATTAGTGTGAAGTTTTTGAACAATGACGTCAGCATGCAATAGTGCAGTCTCTGTCTATTAACAATTTTGAATCGCTTATAACTCGGTCATTTCATTATATATTTTATTGCTTTTTTCATTGCTGTTTTTGTAAGTTTTAAGACAGTTGATAAAAAAAATTTGTCAACTACCCAATTTCCCTTACCTTTCAATATCCTTTGAAAGCTAATAAAGATATGTTGCTCTACACACTACACGCCTAAATAAAATTACCTGTATATCATCCAAATCGTCCTGACTCCTCGCGTGGGGCCTCAGCTCATAGCTGTAGCCCGAAGAGGGGGAGTTTGCGTGGGTGGGGGACACTGACAGGTTCCTCCGTGGAGGTTTCTTGGGAGGGGTGGGCTGCAATACACAGAGTCATGTTATGGTGGCCGATGGTAAGGTGTTTATTCTACATAGGATTTAAGGAATATCGTCGGTATTTTTGGGATATTTGTGGTGTTATAATTATTATAACTAGAACCTACAAATGGACATAAAGTAGGAAGTGGCAAAACCATAGAAAAAAAATAACAATAATGATTTATATGTTCTTGACCGAACAATAGTGACAAGAAAGCTTATGTTCAGTAAGTAATGATTTTGTGGTCATTGAATATTTCATGGCATAAGATATTCCTATAGCTAAGTAAGTAGGTAGATACTCATGCAATTGTATTGCATTGTGGCATAAATAGAGATTTTTTAAATAGCTTTTAAGTTCGGTATGTGACATCGGTTTACCAGCCCTGCGTTGTGGCTCACGTTACAACACAGCATCATGCTGGATGGGAACCTTATTTTCACAACTCTGGCGTGCAGTTGTCAACTTAGCAATAGCGATCGCGTATTTCTTTTTTTCTTTATACTTATATTGGTTAATAATCAACAACTACCATGTCTAAGATGAATGTCATTTTAATTTTTTTATACATACCGTACGCACTCAATCACAATCTTTCTTTCTTCTTCTTTACTACCTATTTATTTTTGACAACCCGCCTTGAGCCAACTATACCCGCTTTACCTATAGGTATTCCGTCCTCATTCCCTAAGTACTACCTAGAATCAGAAAACAGATAGGTACAGAAGTCAATCTACATACAAGTGCGCTGGAGCAACGCACACATAGACACTGCTCACGGACACAATATCTCGGACTGTTTGGGACTGGAGTGCGAGTGAGTGCGAGCGCGAGTGCCATATGCTTGAGAGAGATAGATATATAGATGAGCGTAGGTATGAAAAGTGAAGTACATACATGTGATTGACTTCTGTACCTATCTGTTTTGTGCTAGAATCCTATGTTCAACCAATATATACAAATTCCAGATCTAAATTGACGATACAAATGAACATTAATGAGCAATTTAGAAGCATGCCTATCTATGAGAATAGCAATCAAATAGGCGTCTATTTCTGTTACATCTCGTTGTCATCGCAGAAGCGAGATAAGTGCCCGCAATTGAGTAATAGGGAATTTGAATGGCGATGAGGATAACATCGTATGGTGGTACAAGTAGTGGGAGGGTAGAACGTATAAAAAAACCCGGTAACAGAACGATACCAATGATTAAAAGATAACCTTTAGCAAGAAACATAGCAAAACGTAACTACCTAATCACAATGAAAATAATTGTCCTTAAAGCATAATACATAAAGTTTTCAGAGAATGTATATGCTTGTATTGCGTCACGGTTTTAAGCATTGGAATATTAGAAGGGAAAATTATGATCAGGATACCGATTTTAGTCACATTAGACCTGCAGCAGGACACCAAGAAACGTAGAGAATTTGCGAAACACGAGCGAACTTAAGGAATAACACAGCTCCAAAGTAAAAAATAAGAAAGAACACTCCTAAAGCAAATTGAGATAATAACAGAATACTAAGACGAAACTAAAATTCTTGATAAAATCGCTATACACAAAATCGCTATCCCCTTATCACTTGGCCCAAGTGGTCCAAGTAATTCAATCCTGGGCCGCGGATGAAGGGTAAATTGGTTGCAGCCGGTCACTGAATGGACAATTTTCCACATAAAAGCCTATTAGCCTACAGATGCTAGACAAGCGGTGATTGCATGGATTCTGTCCTAGAGAATGTTCCGCTAGATATTATGATAAATATTCGTTTCCTATGTAGTTATGCTAAACAATTTATATAGGAATAGAGTTAAATAACTTTGTAAATAACTTTGTAAATAAATTAGTTAAATGAAGAGAGGTACTAAATGTTATTATTTTTATACGTTCATTAGCGTTTGCCTTCATCAGCAGGGATTCTAAAATCCGCGACCCCGGCCGAACGATCAGGAGGAGGAACACCGTTGGTTTTTAGCCGGTAAGAGTCCGGCAGACCCCCTCGCCTTCCCCGGGCGAGGGACATCCATGAGGATTTTCCAACGATAAAAAAAGAAAAGAGGGATTCTTAAATACTTTTACTTGGATACATAAATGCATAAGCTGATTTTATTGTATTTTTTTTAAATTGTGCCTCGTTGGTCTAGTGGTGACAAGCACGACTGCTGATCGTAAGGTCCTGGGTCAATTCCCAGGTAGGGCAGTGTTATTGGATTTTTTCGTGTGGAATTCCTCAGTAGCAGCCCGGAGTTTGGATTTGTGCCCGGTCGATGACAATAGGCTCGCCCCCTATTACATGGGACTTAAACATAACGGCGAAATGAGGGTGTTAGTGGACACCTCTGCCCAACCCTTCGGGGAATATAGGGGTGATGTTATGTTTTTCAAATTCTTTCAGCAATCGGGTTACATTTAGTTTTATAATCGACACAGATATTTTCGATATTTATTAATCAGCTAGCCTTCATAATATCTAAAGCGTGATGCAATCATATACTTACACCAGTAAAAAAAACAGCTCAGAATTAGACACAACCTAAATCTACGAGTATTTCCAGCGTCAAAAACTCGCACGTTAACTAGCGCCGATTTAACTACAGCTTACTTTAGCAATACAAACGCGATAATGCATTTAATGCCATTAAATTACAACTGAAACCATTCCGCTTTAAACGCTGCCCCATATTACGCAGCTCGGTTTACAAATTCACTAATTGCAATAGTAAACGGCGAGGCAACAGTAAACAGTGTATAAAACGGTAATGTTTACGTGTAAATGTAAAATCTCTGTTCTTCAGTTCCCGATGCCCTATTTACTTTTTTCGTTTAGTGGTGCAATGTAAATTTGCGTTGAGAAAAACTAAAACCATGTTATTTTTGTGATATAGTCAAATATAATAAATCAACAATAAACAATATAACAATCGGGCGAGCTCGATTATATATACGTTATTATTTTATTATAACACTACTATACTAACTACTACTACTACTATAAAATAATAATAATAAGCAAGTAAGTATAAATAAATATAACATATATATATATTATAACATTTTTGGGTCGCACGCGCGAACGTTTGAACGCATATATCTCAACACGTCAAACGCGCTGCGCGTGCATAAGGGCGTAACCGTTCGTAAAGAATATGAATAGAGTAACCCCCATTGGGAACGTTCGTACCGAGACGAGTTCACATATATAATTTGTTAACACATTCGCGTCCATCATATACGATTCCGCCCGGAATCTATAGAGCGCCTCACATATTATAATAATATAAGCATTGACAACGTGGCGAACACTATACGCGTCCGAGCGTCGGTTACGCCACGTTATAAATATTGTTTCATACAACATAATTACAAATATCTTAATATCTGCTTCTAGATGTAATTTTGTGAATCTGGGGGTTTCACCTAAGCCCATCTTAAGAGATAACACAATAATGATGATAAAAGACTTGGCACATGAGGTTGTCGACATGTGGGAGGTTGACTCAGCAGTTGTTGTGCCGATAGTCGTTACGGCCAATGGCTTAATAGCCAAGAGCCTCGACCAACATCTAATGAGGCTCTCGTTGGGCAGCTGGGTCAAGGGCCTGATACAGAAAGCGGTACTTCTGGACACGGCACGTATTGTCAGGAAGTTCCTCTTCCTGCGGCCCTGACCACCGGTAGCTTGGACCCTGTTCCCGATGCCGGTGGGCTACTATTTTTTATATATATTTTTTTTATAGAAATGTTTAAAAATGTAAAGTATATGTATAGATAATGAATAAACGGAGATGATGATAATGTTAGAAAATTTACACCACCCAAGGAAGTGCTGCTTCTGGATTCAGAACTTTCCGATGAGTCAGTTGTCGATCGATTTGGATCTAACCGGACTAATTCCTTTGCGTTTGTCATCTACTTGTTTCAAATTTGTAACTATTGTTAAGGTTAAATCGATTATTCAATATATTTGTCCACCAGGACAAATTACAAATTCTGCATCGATAACATATCCATTTATAATCTACACGTTTACCTGCTACGTTATAATTTCACGAACTACTTTCCATGCAGTATATCGCCCATTTAATTAACAGCTCAGTATGACCCAACCTAATTTCCATGTAACATGCTATGAATAGTTCCTATATTTGAATATTATTTTCCTTAGAGACCAATATTCGAGCTATTATGTGGTAAAACCTGCCTGAAATGTAGTAACTGTTAACGCCAATTAGTTTGATGTTATTTACGCGGAATAGGGGAAATTGATCGATGGAAATTCGTGGAGGTAATTTGGTGTTACCCCGAAAGCTTTTGACAGGAAACACCGTGCTTCCGCGCTTAATTATGAAAATTACGTGTGCTACTAACAAAACATTACTTATATTGATAGAGCTTAATACAGAAACTGTTTAATGTTTTGTCATCATCACTCACAGCGGGAAGACGAACTATCAGTGAACGCACCTTCTATAATTAGCCTGCACCATAGAAATCGGTTTAGCATCTATTGTATCCAAGACAGCATCACAATCTTCACCATTGATATTTAATTAACTTTGTGTTACGCCTAGCCAAAATACAGAAATAATTGTATTATAGGGGCTGTTTTCCCTCAAGTTACCAACAACTGCATAATTTTGACATTTGGTTCATTCAAAGTCCACTTTCTACTCGTAAACAAAATTAACACTTACAGCAATAAACCTCAAAACAATACAAACAGAAAATCTCAAAGCCCATTTCCACGAAGCCCATCTTCAAGTACAAAGTACATCAAAGGGCTGGTAGATATAAATTGGCGGCGCAAGCGCAACGTTGATGCGTGCGACAGCGATTAATATGGCGCCGGAACACGCCATTGATTTGTGCGCGGGATATTGACCGTGACCGATGGGGCTTGTTGCATGTGATGGATGGGTTAGCGGTAGACGAACGAAGGGCCTTTTATGAACAAATAAAATAGAACATTGTTATAAATTGTTGAGGTATCTGGTCTAGAGTACTGCGAGACATTTGTAGAGACCTTTGGAGATGGCCCATGTTGTGCAGTGCTTGTTTATGGATTGCTAGGTCAAACTATCACCAGAGTACCACCTAATTATGACTTTCTTGATGCATTGGTGGATATCTGATACCAACCAAGCCACCCATCACTTCTATTCGTAGCCGAGGTCATACCGCGAAAAAACATTAATTTGCAGATCTTGATAGCCTCATCAGAATATATGTATTTTTAATTGACAGTTCGTATCTGCTCGCAGAATGGTAATGATCATTGAACAAGGTCTTTAAACCTGAAAAATATCTACAGGCATCTGAACCATATCCTTCAAAGACCAGGCAAAGTGTCCATGTGGGCCTCGTCTGTTTTAACATTAACATTTAGCTAATTTCCACTCTCCTGCTTTCTCCACGTCCATAATTTCCCATCCACAGGAAGGATATTTCGGTCTGTTTATGCAACGCCGATATGAAAGACGTAAATAAGACGGTGATGCACATATTATTTATTATTTTTAGTAAAAGCTGTAACGAGTCCCGGTAACCCACATATTAACGATGAAATCATCTATCTGTCTGTACGTAACGCAAACACAAGTATATATATTAATATAGTATACAATGCATAGTGGCTAGGCGTCTGCTCGGCCACATGCGTGGATGTTGCAATCATTAACTGACGACCATGTAATAGGTAGAAATAGTTTTATTAATGGACCGTTTATTGTTCGCTGATTAGAATCTAAAATTGAGTCTGTTCTGAGAAAACTGCAATCATGAGACGTCAAGGAAAAATTAATTCTTGAAAAGTACTTTCAAGTCAATTTACAGCCAGTTATGCTCTGAATTTCTTGCGAATGCAAACTGCAGTCAATTTTTGTGAAAAGAGAGCGGTTTTGCAGATGAGCGGGTGTACTTTTTATTAGCCAATACGCAGCCAATAAACCGTTTATTGGGTGATTTAGATTTCCAAAAGATTGCACTAACTTGCGTTAACGAATTAAACTTTCAACAGTTAACCCTTAACAGTGAGTCAGGAATATCCAACAGGTCTCACAAGATAAGCAAAGATATTAACAAAACATGACTCACATGAGCAATACCATACTAAAGAATGCGAAAGAGGACAAGGTCTTTAGTTCTACATCCAATCATAGTAACCTATTTATTGCTATTGAAAATATACCATCTTTTGTAAACAACTGTGGAGCTATCGCGCAGATCGAACGATCTGAGAGGGCAATCAATGATGTTACAGTTAAATGCTGGGTGGAAACACGTCAAGACCTCATAGAGGACGTAAAGTCAATCAGACAGAAGCCTAAAACCCTTATAATTTGAAACCTTCTGCGTCTTATAGTCAACGTTACCTAAGCTGTCAGTCAGAAATTCAAAAGTCCGACAACCCTTGCCAACCTAACCCTTGGATATCCCCAAACACTTGAAGTACGTGGAAGTAAGAAGACAGTCGGATGATGGTGATATTTCGGAAACAAACTACACACAATTTAAATGAAGTTAGGCAACAAGCATAATATTTAATATTCGATAAACGCCTACAGGTATTTCCCGTGGTAAACTGTCAATCTTGTTCCGCGTAAACATGAATACCACTGGCTGGCAGCCAAACGCGAGATATTTCCGTGGCCGCTCACCATTCGGTATCAATGATCACAAATATCTGCAATTACATCACTGAACTGCTTTATTTTAAGAAAACTGATGATCATGTTAGGATAGTCTCGACATTTTGTTTCATTAACAGCCGGTAAATATACGATTATAAGTATTGACACAAAGTCCCAGATTTGGAATAGACCAACCTGTCTCTTTCCTATGGAAGGAAGACAAGCCACAGCATTGACCTTCATAAAAGTGCAGTTAATCCTGCTACGTATGGGCAAGGACATCCGCCGTCAAGTGATATCCTACAATGTATATCGTTTACCGTAATAAACGTAAGTACTCTGTTTAGCTTCACCTTAGACCGTGAATCATGAATTTGGAAGAGTTCCTGGTTATGAACATTAAGATCCTGATTTCATAAGGGTTTTGGAATTCGACATCTGAATGAAATTAACCAATACTTGGAAGAATAGGCTGATAGTAAGGTCGCTAACGAAGCCAAAATCAGCGGGATTTTATTTGCAATTCTCTAGTTTAGACTATCGCTTACCTATGCTTCTACCTATGTTCTACAATTTTCCACCGAATTAATTCTGTTTAGCATGCACGGGTTCATGTTCACCTGAAGTAGTTAGTATACAGACAATTTATCTGAATGTAAACATGGCAAATTTGTAGAACTCTTTCTCCTTTTAGTATATGTAAACACCCTCCAAGCAAAAAATTACTTGGAATTAGAGTAAAAATTGTAATATTCAATTGTAAATTTTTAATTTAGGTACAAATATTATGAAAAAATACACTGCAAAACTGTGGATTATCTCTTTTTACTCTTTGATGACATGTTATTTTTGTCCACATGTGAAATTACAAAACATCGGAATTGGGTTATCGGGCCCTTGACACAATGTTTCATGTTGTCGTAACAATATAGTGTCTATTGGATACCTCTGTGTTTATTGTGTACCACGTGTTTTATCGTGAATCACTTTTGTAACGTGTTTATAGTTCTTCATCAGAATTATCATTTAATTTCATTCGCAAGTATTTTAATTTAAGAAAAAGGCAACGTTTGATTAGATTTGTACAATTTCAATGTAAGTAAACATTCTGCAACTATCATAATAGTATAGATATATCTTCCTACCACAATAATGTATGATCAAAAATTCGCAACTTACATTGAACTTCACACGCAATGCCCTTTACACTTTACACAAACACAACTCACACTGAAACCACACACATCGACTTGCACTTGCACCTAGAACCACACAACAATCAATTTTCCGCGATTACCGATTCCTAATCGATAGCGCGAATAACTCGATTCCCGACAGTAATCGAATGCGTTGGAGCGTACGAACGCAGGCGTCGGTTTGATACGCGACGACGCGACTGACCGCCCAATTTCTTTGCGTCAACTCATCGCGTAGTCGTGCCATGTGGCCGTCAAGAGATGTACCAGTTATGAACAATACTGCATATGTGGTACTAAATATAGATAAGTGGCGGTTTAGACGGAACACTGCAGACATGATTATGCGATAGAATAATACATGATAACGGACTTACATGGGCAACAAAATATATTCAAAACATTTACATTTTCTTATTTGCCACCTTGAGGTGCCTCAAATCTTCGACAATGGCTCTTAACGAAAAAGAGGAAGAGACCATTTATTGGTGCACAAAAGGTACCCAGTTAGTTTGACCCAAATAATTGTAACGCAGCTTTAAAATTTGAACGTGGCTTCTTCATATGCCCAAACAAATTCGTCCGACAATACCTTATATTTTTTCAAAAATTACGTCTGCCGCTTTGAAGTCTAAACATTTTAAGTTTCATCCTTTATTGTGATGATACGAACAACATTAATACATACATGTAACACGATAGTGATACAATTCGTTAAAGGAATGGTTAGTTAATTAATTAACTGTCTGGTATGGACAAACATCCGATCCGAATACACAAACATATGGCAGTAAGAAACGTTAATGACTTTTCTCATGAGCTTTTTATTCAATTTTTATTTGAAACTAAGACGTCATTATGATTAGTATCGTAGTTTATTTTCGTCATGTGGGTTAATGGTAGTTTCTCTTATTTCCTTCACTTCTAGAGCACCCGGTATTATTTTACAACCAGTTATACTCTATTTCATATAACATTAGACAAAAGTGACTTACTAAAGCACAAATATCTTTAGATCCATTTCTTCAAGCAGAGTTTCAGCTCATTTTGATTAACCGTTAAAGTTCATAAAAGCATAATACCGTGTTGAATCTCTGCTGGAAGCAAACATGATGCAAATCTTTATACATTCCCTAACTAAAAAGGTTGTTATTTATCTAATGTTAAATTAAATAGAATATAGATAACTCTTAAATTTAAAATGGACTAAAAATATGCTGGATTCCTATAATCTGCTGCTCTATCAATTGCCGATCTTCATTTATTATTGCTTGATAGCCTAGCATGCAGCAAAATTAAACATTGATGGAAGAAAAGATTAGGTAACTGTCGTAGGTACTAGAAGCTTTTCGATAAACTACTGGGTTTTCTTGTAACCGTCTTTTAATATTGTAACTCAATGATAAACTGCCTCGTTGGTCTAGTGATAGCAAGCGTGACTGCTGATCATGAAGTCCTGGGTTCGATCCCCAGATCGGGAAGCGTTATTGGGTTTTTCCGTGTGGAAATCCTCAATAGCAGCCCGGAGTTTGGATTTATGCCCGGTTGATGGCAAAAGACTCTCCCCCTATTACATGGGACTCAAACATAACGGCCAAATGAGGGTGTTACTATACACCTCTGCAAAACCCTTCGGGGAATACAGGCGTGATGTTATGTAATAAACAGAATTTCCCGTTTATAATCATAACTAGTTTTTAAGTATACCCTACTCATTTTCACAAAAAGCGAGCACCCCTCCTATTCAATCGAGTAAGCATAGGTAGTAAGTTCGGTCACAGTGTAGAACATTTTTTTTTTCCTTCGGCCCTTATCTGGCAACAGGTGAGTTTTTTGTAATCAGAATTATGAAGTAGATAGAATCAATCGACTTTGGCGATGGCAGTGTTCATCATTCAACTATCACAAATGATACGGCGTTTTTTTTTTTTAATTTTTGTATAAAAATATTTAATATTATTCTGGTATTCTCATAACTCCGGTCATTCACATGCGCGCAAATACGAATGTTTTCCGTTTAGTATGGAAAATGTTCGTATAGTCATTGCGAATGTCAGTCCCATAGTTGTAGGTTCGCGTATTCGTGCGAATGTGAGTGACCTATATTAAAGACAAAAAACACAATTTTATTTATGCTAATCCGTGTCATATCTACTGTGTCATTTCGTGACCTCATACCGTGACCGCCATTGTTCATTTTTAGGGTTTCGTACCCAAAGGGTAAAACGGGAACCTACTACTAAGACTCCGCTGTCCGTCCGTCCGTCTGTCACCAGGCTGTATCTCATGAACCGTGATAGTTAGACAGTTGAAATTTTCACAGATGATGTATTTCTGTTGCCGCTATAACAACAAATACAGAATAAAATAAATATTTAAGGGGCCTCCCATACAACAGACATGATTTTTTTGCCGTTTTTATAGATAACTAGCTGTGTCCTCAAGGCTCCGCCCGTAGCCTATGTTACTCAGTGATAATGTAGCTTTCTAACGGCAAAATATTTTTTGAAATCGGTCCAGTATTTTTTAAGTTTATTCGTTACATACAAAAATCCAAAAATACAAATCTTTCCTCTTTATAATATTAGTATAGATATAAATGGTGCGGAACCCTTCGTGCGCGAGTCCGACTCGCACTTGGCCGGTTTTTATAATATTCTGACTTCGCGTGACATCCAACAGTCGTGCAACAGGTCAATGAGCGGGGACAACACGAATTAATTATATAGCTGTTGTTTTTGTGATTATACAACAAACAACATTGAAATGCATGTTTTAGATTCATTATTCTAATAGGTTTCACTAATTAGTTTAATTACATGATTATTTTGTTTATGTATTAGGTCCCCACTTATGAAATCAGCGTTTTGTATGGATAATTTTAAAGAAGTTGCATTTTTCATACTAACATTTTCTTAATTTAATTAACAACTATGAACACTAATGTTTTAAAACGTGTATGCACTAATATTTAAAAACTAAGATAACGTATGCCACTTAGATTATGCGACAAAAATAAGTTTTGGCTAAGTTAATACAAAAATAGTGGTCATTTCTGCTAACAAAAAGAGTAGTCACTTTTAAGGTATTTTTTATGTTTAGAAAACCATAAGTAATAAGGTTTTTTTACTATTGGTAGTTCATCAAGCAATTGATGAATATTTTAAATCATAGAAGAGACGAGGTTCTCTATTTGTGAGAAAAAAACGCCAATTTCATACGTGGGGACCTAATATTTACTAGTTACTGCTGCCCGTGACTTTGACCGTGTGCTCCGTGTTTCAGGTTATCTCTGTGCCAAGTTTCATCAAAATTGGTTCAGTAGTTTAGGCGTGAAGAAGTAGCAAACAGACAAACTTATTTTCGCATTTATAATTTTAGTATGAATCTAAAGGAACGTTAACGATAACATGTATAGTATTTTTAATGTTCAATAATGTTTGAAACTGGATGTAAAAGGCAGAGGACTGAGTGTTACTGGGGCGCAACTTAGGAGAGCCCTATATCCAGCCGTGGACTGCGATAGACTGAGATTAATAATTGGATGTATCACCTTCTCGTATACGGATCTTAGGTGGCGAGTTTAATCCATCTTATATGCTCTGGTCTCATAACTGCGTGCCTGATGATTAAAGATATTCGATAACATCACGCCTGTATTCCCCGAAGGGTTGTGCAGAGGTGTGTAGTAACGCCCTCATTTCGCCGTTATGTTTAAGTCCCATGTAATAGGGGGCGAGACTATTGCCATCAACCGGGCACAAATTCGAACTCCGGGCTGCTACTGAGGAATTCCACACGGAAAAACCCAATAACACTTTGCCCGACCTGGGGATAGAACCCAGGACTTCACGATCAGCAGTCGCGCTTGCTACCACTAGACCAACGAGGCAGATATTCGATAAATTAGGAAAATTTTATTCGTACCTAAAACAATATCACTATGTAGTATATAAGACGCGTTCTATTAGCACGATGCACATATCAACACAACTGAATGCTAATCCCTTGACTGTGTTTAATTACAAGTATTTTTCCCACAACCAATTAGGAGCCCGTTCATATGACAGCAACGCAATAAATATATCACTTAGTCCCTGTCTTTACTAACGAACGACCATTCTTACGCCTTTATCTCTCATAATTTTCATTAATCAACTCATTCAGGGCTTTTAACGCTTTATTAATGATCGATCGGTTACAAAAAGCCGATTTCAGAAAGGTTACATTGATATTTTGAACCGAACATAAATCACTGCTATTATTTCTTTTTTATAACAATTGTTGAAATAATTTAATGTCGTGCCACTATTGATGTGGTTAACTTAATTGATAAAATGGAAAATTAAACGTAAGGAATTCTGATAAAAGGAATATGAGGAAATACGTAAATTATCAATATTGATTCGCAATAGCGTGAAATTAATTTTTTCGTAGCATTCTTACGGATGCTAAGACGATGCGAAAAGATGGGGTCGTATTCTTAGATACATCACTAATTTACATTGAAAATTTGCGAATCAATGTGTGTGTGTCATACGAATACCATGATAGTCGTGATGGGTAGTCAGAAGCCCGAAAGTCTGACAACCGGTCTAACCTTAGGATATCAGCATTGCCGAGTAACTGGGTTGCAGAGGTCTGATGGCAGTCGCTTTGTGTAAAATACTGGTATTCCCACAACTGGTTAGACTGGAAGCTGACCCCAACATAGTTGGGAGAAAGCTAGGAAGAACAGCAGTGAACAATTTGCGAATCAATACTGATGATTATCTATCTTTTATAGCGAAGTACGTGTTATAATAAGAAATAAATCAATCTAAAAGTATGTTGCTTACCGAAACTTTGCTGTATTCGTGATGGTGCGCCAGAAGCAGTGGCGCACAGCTAGAGGCGGCACTGGACACGCTCAGCGCGTCGCCCTCGCTGGTCCCCTCCGCCTCGTCCCATCGCCGCCGCCCCGACCCGCTGCGAACACCCCCGACCAATCCCGAACCCCGCTCAAGCGAAGCACAACCAAGCGACACGTCCGTATCGACCCTCGGAATACCACTATCATCCTCGCACTCAGATGACGAACTCTCAGAATCATCTAAGCCAATACCACTCTCGTGTTTCGACGAAGAAAACTCAGATTTGTCTTCACCACTATTTTCCTCTACGATTACATGGATATCAGGTTTGGCATGACTTCCAAATCTGAAAGAGTCACTGTGAACCCACGGCCTTTTTGCGGTGCTCACTTCTGATTTCACAGTTTCCGCGTCCGAGATTTCTTCGTCCGAGTGCAAGGTACCGTCGTCGGAATCATCTGAGGAGTCGTCAAGACACGACTTAAACGACGTGTCAGATTTAATGGTAACGTTAGAATTGCAAGAATAAAGTGACCAGTGACCGGAATATTCCGAAGAACTCGATTTCCTTACAGACGAATGCACACCAGAAGCGTTAGATAAAGTAGAGGCGGTCGATGTTGAATGTTCGTTTAATGATATCACTTCTGCAATGTCCTTGATTGAGTAAGGACGTGCAGACGTAGTTGATGAAGTTGTAGAGGGGTGTGACATAAGAGTATAAATAGGACTATCAGGATCATTTTTATTTCGACTCAGATTCGAATTTCTAGCGATAATATCTTCGACACTAACTACGGCATATGGTTCTTCTAAATTGCTCGGTATCGATTTGTTTTTCGGCAAATATAATTTGGATGCTGTCGAATAAGGAGATGATTCTAAAGTTATATCTGGTGTAGAAAAACTTCTTTTGATAGCAGAAAATTTCACGACTAAGTCTACAGGAGAATCACGCCTTGTTGAGTGCAATGCACAGGAGCCAGAGTCACAGTAACACTGAAATGATGATGATACCATTTCACATCTGTTTTTGAGCGCATCAATGTCTATAGTAACTTTTTCATCTTCAGCCTGATTCATCTTATCCAAAAGATCTTCAGCACTGCTGTGAAATTTACGAGGTCTGGGCCTACAAAAGCATATAGCAGTTTCAAAATAGCTGTCTCTTTTGTTGTTAGGCACTTTAGTAAACGGTGGTACATCACTATGAAGTGTGTCTCTATTAAAAATGTAAATAAACTCCTGGACTGTTGGCGCGTTATATATGCAGTGCCCAGTACCTCTTATGTGATAATGAGCTAAAGTTTCTTTCAAAAATGAATTGTTCCACTGAGGTAAATCTTTAACCTTTATAGAGTCTCTATCTACTTCCATGTTAGTAAACGTTTTATGTCTAAAGAGGACTTTCTTCTTCCCAAAATTTTCAGGCTTTTTATTTGGTAAGGTACCAGTCATCGACAAATACATTGGTTTTTCTTCTACGTCACCGCTACAATCAACATTTTCTAAAGCACTAACTGCCGTTATATCAGAAGAATCTGAAGCGTTGGATTGAGTCCTAGAAATTTCTAATTTCGAAGCAGAATACGAGGAAGTCTTACGATGTCGAAAAGACTTGGATTTTTCAGACAGCAAGATATCTTCCAGATTAGATTCATCTATCATAGAAGAATCCGATGATAAAGTGGACGATCTACTGCGGAGAGAAGATTTTTCATCAAAATTATCCGAACTAAGTCTTTTAGAAACAAAGGTTCTTTTATGTGGTTCTGGTTGTTTCCTTTCTTGAATTACAGAGATATTCTCATACATTGTTTTTCGTTGGTCTTCATCAAGTGGTTTCACAGGAATATGGATTCGTGCAGCAGGTTTTGGTATTGTCTTAATCTCCATAACAACGTTTTCGTAAATATTTTCGTTACTAATTGCACCAGCTGCCACTGTAGATCTCGGAGGAGGTTTTGGAAGTGATGCTTTTTTTATGCTATCAGTATCCATTTCAGAAAATTCATATTTTTCGTAGCATTCGTTCACTAAGTTAGTTGATTCTGTAGAGACGATAGAAATTGCTGATCTTCGGTCATTTTTCTCCCTAGGTTCAAATATGTTTAGCTTCATAGTGTAATTAACAGCTTCATTGATATTTAAATCTTTGTTACTTTTATTGCAGTCTATTTCTGTTATAACTACAGATTCTGGGATAGATTCTTGAGAATCGCTAAGTTCATTGTTCTCAGATATATTAGGTAAAGATGTTTTAAAACCAGGACAGCTTCTGTTGCTTCTGTTAACGACAGAATCTCTATTTAATGTACCTAATCGGTCTAGTGAAATAGTATCAAATTCATCGTTACAAACTATTTCGCCGGATTCCTCCTTTTTCGACAGCATTTTAAAGAATTTACTATTTCCTATGAGCATTGTATTTGTATTGCTTTTGTGATCAGATTGTTTAGATTTAACATCGACTTCCGCCGAACTGTTAGAAATGTTAGGAGCGGAATTAAATTTCGCTTTCAGGCCCAAGCACTTTGAAGCAAGCTTTTTAACAAAACTTTGAGGATGATTTTTTGTTAGAGATGATGAAGATGGAGATATGAAGCTATCATTATTGTTAGTATTTTTCTGGGTCTCTGTCGTTCTCCTGTAAAACACATAAAGCGACAAAAAATAAAATAAACAATAAAAATAAGTGGGAACTTAATATAAGATGATGTCATGGTTTGTGTTAAATCATTGTTAGTTTATATTTGCCACCACCAAAAGCGTGAAAGTACATATTATGTGTAAATAGAAAATAAATAAGAATAACATAATACAGGTTATTATAACATAAATGAAAACATAAAGAACCTAATAATCCATGTAATTATTGTTGTCCTACCAATCAGAAATAAGTTGTTTTATTTGACACATCTTTTTCTTTAGTAAACCAGTCGTTTTAGAGTCTAATGTCGCCGACTTATCTCGGTTTATTTCATTGAATTCAGTGTCAGAAAATTTGAATAACACTTTTCCGTCGGTGTACGAAGTGTCATCTACAATATGTTTATCTTTCTCATCACCTCCAACATTTTGTTTATTATAACCCGACAAATCACTCAAAGATGTATAAATATCTTCATTGTTTTTCATGGAAACATAAATATCCTCACAACTGTAATAAATTAGTTGACTACCGCCTAATCCTCTAGCATTTATCTTTCTTTGAACTTTCGCTTCTCTTTCAGGATCTTCGTGACAATAACAAGGCATAGGATTAGCCCTGTGTTTTGTTTTTGTGAAAGGGTGGACATTCCCACGTATTGATCCTGGATTTATTTCGTAAATATATGAATAATCAAATGCCTCATAAAGGCATCCAAAATCACCTCTAAGATGGACGAGATCGGTTTTGTTGAGTTGCATGGACATAGTTTTGTCGTTTGGTGTTGTTGGAGTCATTGTCACATAATCCTCGATAATATGTTCTATATTTTCACAAATGTTTTCATTGTTTTGCAAAGGTTTGTCATAAGTTTCATGTTTGTTACAAGAGTCTGTAATCGTATTGCTTCTGTGAAATGGTTGATTACCATTCATAGATACGTAGTCATGTTTATTTTCGAAGGAATGGGTATTTGTTTCTTCATCATCCAGCATGTTTTTAACATTTTCATATATGTTGTCTTTATCGTAATCATTTGTTTTAACGGTGCATTCATTCACGTATATTGTGTCAGTGTGGTCCTCATCAGGTTCAGCTACAAACTTCGACACATAAGCAACTGGTCTAGGAGAAGGTTGTGGTTTCTTTTTCAAAGTATTGTTATCGTTTAAATCAGGCAAACCTATAGTCAGATAGTTCTTATACGATTTATCCATAGTATTGCACCTATATTTTTCACCAAACTCTTTTTTCGGTGATGTAGGCTTGAAATTATCATACACATCCCCTCGAAGTGAGTTCACTGCAGCACTCGCTTCTTTTTCTGAATCTGGGCCACATTTTGATTTATTTCGTGACTTAAATTCGGAAATGAGTTGGTTTTGATTCTCCAATAACTCTGAACATGCGGTATCAGATTTAATGGCGTTCCCTAATATTTTTAGTTGTTTATTGTTTTTGGCTTTGAGCACAAAGCTTTCACTTCTTTCTCTAATATCCACGTAAAGTGGACTACTGGCAATATTTTTAAGAGAGCTATGTGACTCTGGTGGTGGTAACTTATTATTTGGATTAATCACATAATCATTTTCGATTTTATTTGTGGAAGCATTTGGTTTAAGGCTAAGCATTTTAGCAGTTGGCTTATCGCTATAAGAAGACCTGTAAATTAAAACAGTTATTTTGTGTTGAGGTTTGTTTTGTTATTGTATGTTGATATATTATGTATCATAATTTGGGCTTTAAAAATAAATTTAATTATCAGCACTCAGCAAAAGTGTGACACTTTAATAGGGTAGATTTCTTTTAAAATTTCATTAGGTTTGAATTTCATCTCTTTGGTCCACGTTTTAACTAAAGCTGAAAGTGCTCATCCTTAAGTATTTAGCTCGCCATCAAAGGACGTCGTCGGGGTGATATTTTTCTCGTGTCACGCAGACGTCTCACCTAGCTGTTTGCAGACAAAATCAAAGACACGGAAGATTTTAATGAGGCAAACCGCATTCAAAGTTTTTGTTTAATGTCCGTTCTTTTGTAAACTTACGTGTGATTATATTTGTGAAGACGCGAGCATCTTGTTTAACAAATATGAAAAGAAAGTATGGACAAGTTTGCTTTAAGAACTACATTCATAAGAAATGATCATGTATCGTAGCTACATTTTATATAAATTGTATCCATACGACAACTCTTTCAAAATGTTTAATTAGAACTGCTGTTTTGTTTTAATTCTATAACTTTGGTACGCTATCACTTATTTTTTAACAAAGATAAATAATACTAAGTGCCCGGTCGAATTTTTCCAAAAAAAAAGCACCTTATAAAAACGATTTATTAATTTCTTCCCCGTTTAAAACAACTTTGCTTTGAAATATTTCGTTATTATTATTTAAATGAAACTGTCCTGAACTCTAAAACGAGCGTTCTAAGATAGCAATCATAGTTCAAAGGAGACACGTCGTGTGTCGTAATTGAGACGAGCCACTCCAATTAAAACTGAATGTTTTGAGCCGGTGCGTTCTTTGAGTAATTGCTGAGGTACCTTTGCACCGCTTAGCAACCGCGAATCTCCCTTCACGAATCAACGGACAGATTTAAATAAAAGAAATCGTGCGTGTTAGTATATTAAGGAGAGAAAAGAAGGAAAAAAGATACCCCTCACCGTGTTAATGGTTTTGATGTTATATGAATTTTGTACTTGAAAAATAATCATGTTAAACAGTTAAAGGCAGAAAAATATGAGATGTAGACGGGACGATCGATCTAATACAAAATGCCATACTTATTCAACTTTCTACAAATTACTGTTCGGATAGTGCTTGCACATAAACTTGAGACCCGATGACGTCATTAGTCTCAGTTGCACCAACTAACTATAACCATAATCATACCATATTTATGTCAAATTTGTATTGGATTTGACAGAAATTGTGGTCTGGTTACGGTTATAGTTAGTTGGTGCAACTGAGCCTTATTTTGTATGTCTTTTACTATCTATGATTCTTTAGATCTCTATAGATTTTTTTCAGTCTCGAGTTTACGTCAATGCATATGCACTGTATACGATCGATTATTAACGAACAGTTTAGCCATTCATTGAATGTCGATAGAAAATCGAATCAAGTAAACTTTTGTTCTGCCACGGAATATTATACAAATGAAGTGCTAACACAGATTTTGCTGTATTGAAACTTGGTTGTATAAGTAGGAGAAGCGACTGTCACTGGACAATGTCCAGTTGCGCGTCATACAGCGCAGTTTTCATTGGCGATTGTCGCAGCTACTATTGTACATTAGCATTTCATTTGTTTTCTTCTCTGTTCTGCAAATAGAACTACAAAAGAAAACAGCCGATCTAAAGGCCTGTGTATCATTAAAATTTCAACTTTACCGATAAGCAAATAGGACTCACATTACGGCGTCGGGGCTGTAGTCTTGGACGGGGAACGGAGGCAACTCTTTATCGCTGTCAAATGTCCCCACGATGTTCTCATACTCTGTCAAAAAGTGGTATTTTACTAAATGTTTATTATTGAAAGAAGGGGTAAGAATTAAATCATCATTGAGACATTAATAAGACGTTATGGCATCATTTGTTTTAGGGACACATGGAAAATATATTAGTATTATAAAAATCTTTAGTATAGGAAAGTTATTGCAATGGTTATAATTTTACTTTTGATTGAATTTTTAATCATTGGGGTGAATAAATTTCACGGGAATGAATTTTGGGGTTTATTAGTGTAACACAAATATAACCCGATGTTAATAAATTAATCACAAAACCTCACACATACTAGCAAGAACTTAATTAGTTAAGTTTCACTACGAAATTATTAATTTTACTGCTAATTAAGAAAGCAATAGAAAGGTTATCACAAACACCTACAGGACTATGCTCTAAGAGATTTTAGTACAAGGCAGGCCAGCCTCAGGCCAGCCTCAGGCCAGCGGGCCATAGAGTGGCCCGCCAACTCAGTTACATTTGCCCGCGAAGGGAACTCGAAATTCTGTAAATGCAGTTCACCATCATTCAAAAATGATGGAGTCTCTAATGAATGTTTTCCTGTAGCCACAACTGTTAAGGTAGCTGCCCTTAGTGCCCCATCTCACTATCCACTCTGTATAAGCCCATGTGTTTGATATTATCATTTATCTTATCAGAATAGTAAGTTAACTAGAGGACTGATGGAATTGTCATGAACTACTATTTTGAAAAGAGTATTCATGGAGTTTCTTGCCGGCTCTTCTCCATAGAACCTACCTTTTGGAACCGTGCACCTAGTTTTGACGTTTTAAAAGTGCCTGAAATCTGGTCTAGTTGAAATAAAAAACTTTGACTTTGAGTGGCCCGGCCGCCTAAATGTAGCAGAATTTTGGCCCATCTAAATAATGATTTGGTTAGCCTTGTTTTAGTACAACATATATTTAAAATGGAGGAGTTTACAGGAATATTAGTATTCTAAGAAGCATCAGCAAATTTCAGATTAGTTTTGATAATAAGTTTGGTATCAAAACTGTTTTAGGCTATGCATTTCAACGTTAAATACTTACTTACTGAAAATTATATCGAACTTCGTTCGGACCAAAAGCAATGGAAGGGTTAACCGAGCATAGTCTTACAGGTGACGTCATTAATCGTTTTTTTAACTCTGATCCCAGTTTGCGATTTTGTGTTTAATCTGTCAACACCAGGAAAATAAGTAGACAACATACCTGCTTGGAACATACCTCGTATGACTTTCCTAACTTTCCTTGTAGCTTCCTCAGGGTATTCAGCAAGGAGGTCATAGACGGTCTTTCGTCTTGAATCCTGGGCGTGAAGGTCTGCTCCTTTGTTAAGGAGGATGCGGACCACTGAGGGTTTGCCGAAGCGGGCGGCTTCGTGGAGCGGAGTGCCGCTGTGTGTCCTCACGTTGGGATCCATGCCGGCGTCTATGAGGGCTGTTACCACGTCCCTGATGCGAACAATTTGGACAATTAAAGTTTTGGGAACAAAAATTTTGTGAGTGACATTTATTGTTAGTCGTAATTTCAAGGTGGTAAATGGAACCATCATAATTCATAGGAAGGATTTTTAATTTTATTAAATTAGCTCGTCTAATAAGGTCATCATAAGGCAAACTATATTCAGTTGCTTAATGGCAACTAACCAAGTACATACATAAAGAGTACACTGATAAGAATCGAATAAATAATTTCATAATTTATAAGCAGTGATATTCTAGTGGTGTGACCGTCGAACTGCCAAGTCATAGGTCTCGAATTCGAACGCAAGGCACGCACCTCTGACTTTTCAGATTTATGTGTGTATTGTATGATTATCACTTTCTTAAAAACGGTGAAGGAAAACATCGTGAGGAAACCGGCACGCCTGAGAGATATTTCTCGACGGCATGTGAAGCCAAGTCAGAGGGCCTGGGCGGCATAAACTGTGACACCAGGTTATTCACTAACCACACGAAAATAATAAGAAGATTTCAGTCTATAAGCACAATAGATTCCAATAGTAATAGAATTTCAATTCAGCAAAACCTGTTATAAAACTAGGAATAAAAATGAACTCCACAGCTAAAATACATAGACTTTACGTCATGTCGTACACATCGACATTCATAAACCAATTGAATCATTCATATTCATGGGACTAACGAAGCCCAGAGTGGACGCATAGATTTTTATGAAAAGCTCCTGATTTTTATAAACGAACGTGCGATTCAACGCAATTCACGTTTGCGTTAACGTACAAAGTGCATAAAATGTTTATGCATTATTTTTCTCTCATGTAGGTACTAAAATTAATAGGCTGAAAGGAGCATACAACGTCAGTTAAAAAACTAGACGTTATGCGCGTGTGGTCTCTAAAAGGATGAGCAGAGTTGTACCTACTGTCGTAAATCTAGATTTTACTAATAACAATTACGCACTATATATACTAAAAAGGAAAGATTTGTATTTTTGTATGTAACGAATAAACTTAAAAACTACAGGACCGATTTCAAAAATTCTTTTGACGTTAGGAAGCTACATTATCACTGAGTAACATAGGCTGTATTTATTACTGGATTATAACTTCTTACGCGGGCGGAGCCGTGATGACACAGCTAGTGTTAAATATATCACCAATCATCAGGCATAATTCTGAACACAAAATAGGATTAACTAACAAAAGTATTAAAATCATAACATCACGCCTTGTATTCCCCTAAGGGGTTGGCAGAGGTGTTTTAGTAACAACCTCGTTTCGCCAGTTATGTTTAAGTCCCACGCAGTAAGGGGCGAGCCTATTGCCACTAACCGGGCACAAATCCAGACACCGAGCTGCTACTGAGAAATCCCTAATGGTAAAACCCAATAGGTATCACTTTGTCCGACTTGAGGATCGAACCCAGGACCCCATGCTCAGCGGTCGCGCTTGCAACCACTAGATCAACGAGGCAGAATTCTAAACAAAAGTTATGATTAACTAACAAAAGTATAGAAATCAAAGAAAACGTTACGAAATGCTTAAATAAATTCTGTGCAAGGGAGAAAATATATTCTAATAAACCATAATTTGGTAAACATAATGACAACGCTACAAAACGGTGACGCGTGAAGGTATTGTGTTATAGACGAAAGCGATTTAAGTATGAGAATTTTTCTTCATCGATTTCTTTCAAATCAGCTCCCGACGAATATAGTGGACTGTGGCAGTTGACGCCCTTTCCTAGAGTTTTGGCAGAACTTATAGGTACCCCATGGACAGACTTACCTGGAGTGATAATTCGTTATCACATTAATCATCATGTTCTGTAGACAGATTGGCGAAGATGATATACTTAAAATAATATTAGGTAACTACAATCACAATATCGATTCGGAACGTTTCAAATAACATTATCAAACGTGAAATCAAATTATTACAATTTCGAGGAGGAGCGGAGAACAAAGTGCGAAACTCAGACTACTAGGAATATAGCAGACAGTCCTCATATGCCTGTCCCATGACCCTTGAAAATCATCCAAGACACATAGTTAACCACCCATAGTACAAAACATGCATCCACGAGTAACGATACTTAAGTACATCCGGCGCGCCTTAGGCAGTCATCCCCGCTACCAACCTTGCTGACTAGATAATCTTTTCACCATGGCATAAGCTTTTCTCGTATAGCTCGTATCAACACAAGAGAAGAAGTACCAAACATCACAGCAATCTATTCCTCGCCATAATTTATCTTCGACAACAAATCGCCACATCTCGTAACATGGACCATCAAATCAAAGTCAAAAGGCAGGGACTGCATACCACGCGTTGCCAATTTAACCCTTCGACGGGGCGCGCGGAAAATCGACACACTGGGTGACATGAAATAGAAATTTATGCCATTGGATACGGCAATAATAACATTGCACAGGTAAAAAGAAAGAAAGATAAAATTCTATTAGATGACATAACTAGGTACACAAACTATAAAAAGATAACACATTTCATAAGGACACGAGTTTGTATCATAGAAATTGGACGTCAATATACAAGGTTAGTCGGAAAGGGGGTACTAAGCCGCGGGCCACTTAATGTAATGATGTTAATGATTGTTATAGAGAAAGTGCTAAAATTTCAAAATTCGTCAAAAAAAAATTCAATGCAGAATGATTTTTATTTTAGTTTTTTCAAAAATACTTCATCCCTGCTTTAGTTACGAATTCAGAAAATGGAGCTTCTAATCCGTGACCCCAAATATGACCTAAAATGTAAACACAGTTGATCACAGCTGATGATAGATAGAATTTAGCGTATTTTTTATGATATCTTTGAACTGCTTTTTCTCTTTAACTATTGACTTTTGGGAAAAGTTGTAGAACAAAAGTTATCCATTATTATGGGTACTTTAACACCCTTTCGGCTTAGTACCCACTTTCCGACTAACCTTGTATTCCAGTACACCACACACATTATACATTCACAGGGCATCAACCATCTGCATAATTATGGGTGACGTAACAGGCGACTCAGAAATAACAATGGATACCTCAAAGCATCGATTATGGCAGTGTCACCCCATAAATATTGCTAATTGTTTACATGGCCTTCCACACGAAGAAATGGCTGAACATCACTTTTGTTTGATTGACGTTTTCGTTCTGCGTAGCCTTTTTCTCAACTATCTTAGGGTCAGCTTCCAGTCTAACCAGATCCGGGTAAATACCAGAATTTTACACGGAGCGACTGCCATCAGACCTCCGCAACCCCGTTACTGGGTAGTGCCGATATCCTAAGGTTAGACCAGTTGTCAGACTTTCAGGCTTCTGATTTCCCGTAACAACTGTCATAGGTCTTCGTATGTCACCCGGGACCGACTGTTTAACGTGCTCTCCGAAGCACGGAGGGATCGCTATGTGTAACGGACGGTCACCCATCCACGACCAGACCGCGGCAAACGCAACTTAACCTCGCAAATCGTATGATTCGCGCGATTGGTAATTAGCCACGAGCCCCTCTGTGACGTTAATGTACAGATATTGATTCTCATACTTTAGATACTATTATTTAATAGTTTGCACAAAAATACCGCATCCTCCCCATCATGGATCCAGTTACGTCGACACGTAAACAGGCTGGATAGCTATCGATGCGTTATAACGAACGAATGAATACGAATATGAAGCAATTGCCGCGCGCCTTTGCATTAACATAATTATGTTAATAAATAATATATTATGTATAAGCTAAGACGGTTTTGATTTTTTTATACACAGTTTATTAGGAAAAACATTTTTATGTAGGTATGTTGTTTACTTCGTAATTGTTCATTTCTAGACCAATTGATGTCAGCCTAGCCTTATCTCCATCTGTTTAAAGGTTGGAGAAAGCTCTTTTTTTTTAAATCCTCACACTATGTTTTCTCTTTAATCGTGGGTGCGTATACAGACACAAATCTTCACATGCACAAACGCCCAGACCCGGAACAACTATTTGTAGGCGTTACAAATATTTGATCCGTGCGGGAATCGAATCCACGACCCGTTGCGCAGCAGCCAATCGCCACAGCACCAAACGTGTCGTCAAATCAAGTTTGTACAATTATTAGTATACAATTATTAGCAATTATTAGTAATTGTTACAATTATTAGTATTTATTATAAAACAATAGAGTATAACAGTGCAGACATTACAAAAATGCGTAAATAGACTGACGGATGCAGTATTTATAAAGGCTAATTTAACTTTTTAACAAAAATAAAACCGACTTCAAATTGTCTATCTCCGAAAATCTTCATCAGATCTTCACCAAATTTAAATGGGAACACTTCGAAAGAATACTCTTTCAAACAAAAAATAATCATTAAAATCGGTTCACAATTAGCAAAGATATCGGGGAACAAACATACAAAAAAAACATACAGTCGAATTGAGAACCTCCTAAAAATAAGAATGTATTGTAATATACCATAGACTTAGTGGCCGCCTAGACAAACTGCAGTCACCAACGAAAACAGAAATGCCATTACTGTCCCACTGGGCACGGGACTTATCAAAATGAGAAAGGTTTAGGCCTTTGTCCACCACGCTGGCCTGGTGCGGGTAATTGGACCCACCTCTCTGGTTCGCAACTTCTCTTACGATGTTTTCCTTCACCGTTAACGCAAGTGATACTCAAATTCTGATACACCCTTATTCTTCCTGCTCTTATCCCACACTAGGTGGGGTCGGCACAACATGTATGTATGAAATCCATGTTGTTAGAGATTTTGGCTTATTGTTTTGTGACCGGCCGCCTGCCTGACATCAACCCTCTTTGGGAATACTCGTTGCGCTATCGCGCGGGTGACCCAATGTGCTTGCGGATATTATGCACTGGGTCCCAAAATGATATGCTTGTCAATCTTATTGCCTGCAACGAAGCAAACTATGTTCTTCTTCGTGGAGTATACTTGAAGTTGCACGACCCCCAAATTCTGATACACACATGAATTCGAAAAGTCAGAGATGCACGCTGGGATCGAACTAGACCCGCCTGCATGGATGGTAAGCGTTCAACCAAAAGGGTATAATGTTCTAGTAAACTAATAATATTATTTTGATACCCGTGCTATAAGCTACATATTATGTAACATCACACTTACTTCCTCCCATTCTTGCTGGCTCGATGAAGCGGAGTTGAGGTGAACACCACGCCTCGACATGTAGGATGCCTGTATTGGTCAACTAAATGCGGCTTTTGTTGCAGTAGATGTTGCACTGTCGCCAATCTAGGAGTAGAATCAAGATTAATATAGATATAATAGGAGATGGAAATTATAGTGTTATTAAGATTACGTTTTTTTTTTGTAACAACGCTTTGTTTTTTGTACTAGGTTCACACGATTCGATTCTAGTTGATCAACTGCCAAATCGCGTGCGATTTGAACCGTCTGAACAGGCTTTCAATCAAATTGAATCAATTTGAAGGAACAAAACGTTTCAACTTTTGTTGTTCAACTTTTGTTGTTCAACTTTTGTTGATCAACTAAAATCGAACCGTGTGAACCCGCTATTATATATGAAGGAGAAGCGAATAACTTTCCCAAACTGAGGAGGCTTTAAAGATCGAATGTCGACGGGCAGCAATTTCATCAGTGCAAGGAGACTGCAGTCTGGGAGTGATAATCTAATCCCACCAAAAACATTCTGTAAAAAACTAGCCAAGTCTCGATGGAGCTGCTTGTTTATCTTTAAAAAGTAATGAAATCTAGACAAAGTCGTGCAAAGTCTAAGGTTCCTTACTGCGATTTCTTTATTATTATAGTTAATGTTGTGTGACTTGGCCGTTGAACATTCTTTATACGTTAGTGGGTACAAGTGACTTGGCACGACTTAGTCTAGATTTCATTACTTTTTAAAGATAAACAAGCAGCTCCATCGAGACTTGGCTAGTTTTTTACAGAATGTTTTTGGTGGGATTTCACTTCTTTTTGTTGTACTCCAGATCTTCGATTATCCTAGTTTTTATAGTTTTCCCTTTATGTGGCCATTAAACCCTAACTCTGTACCAAATTTCAGCTCTCTGAGTTTATGGGAAGTAGGTACTAGTTCTATTCTGATGATCATGAGTGAGTGAGTGTCATAAATGCGAAACTTTGCTTTCGCTTAACTTCGGAACTAAATGACCTACAGACTTGAAATTTTGGATTTTAAGTGTGTGATTATAGCTTACTGGGTGACGAAAATTTCTGCGTTCTGGTCTTATCCAGAGGTTCTCAAATAGGGGCCTGAAAATGCGGCGAAATGGTTCCAGTAAAGGATGGTACGGCAGTGTTTGCTTCGCACTCGACTTGGCGGGGACACTGCCGTGCCCCCCGATTCTAATCCACACATGAATACAAAAAGCCAGAGGTGCGGACTAGAATCTTTGCTCTCTTGCATTCGGCAAGCGTTCAACAGCTAGGATATCACTACTTTATCAAGCGCATTAATCATGGTCCAATACCTTGCAACCTTCTGTTGATGCGGCGCAAATTGAAGGTATATACAACGAGTTACATAATTCCTCTCAGAGGAAATTAGGTAAGAATGGAAATAACTCTCTGGGTAATCTACTCTATAGTTTTATGTTTTCAAGGTTGCGTTTCAATGATGATTATTTTATGTTTTATCTAAATTCTTTTTTTGGGTCATACTACGGTTTTCAAATATTGCCAATAGAATCTTTACAAGGGGCCTTTTAACACCCTTTCGGCTTTAGGAGTATTTTTTTAACACGTTGTATGTAGCAATGGACGGTTCCGGAATGATATGATGATGTACTGATGTCTGTATGCTGATTACTTGGAGAATTTATAGAAGAGGTCTCTGTTCAGTACTAGAGGTTAAAAGGCTGATATGAACTCACCTGCCATACTGTGCAGCCAGATCCAAGGCGCTCTCATCGTTATTGTTCTTGATGGTGACGTCGGCGCCGCGCGTTATCAGCTGTGCCACCACGTTCACGAATCCAAACTGAGCAGCTATCAGCAAGGCGGTTTCGTGGTCTGACGTCTGTGAGACAAATTACATAATAAGTAATGTTTTAAACTGTCCTAAATAGATATCCCTGCACCGACAAACAGTCCTACATAGATATCCCTGCATCGTGCTCTCATCAAGACTCGGAACACTGCGCAGCGAGCTAAGCTCTTCGTCTCTGTGCCGACAATAAGACAAATATTTTCTTAACAAGGAGAAATAAAAAATCTCCATTTTCATTAAAGGTATGATAAGTATTTTGTCCTCTCCATCATGAGCGGGTGACACCTCATAAATACGAGTTTCAAAAACAATATAAGTAGCTACTTAAAACTGGGTCTGCTGCGACCATATTTTTTCACAAATAGCCCATAATGTTTTACGGACAAAAAAATGGGGATTGGCCAACTGTTTGACCGAACAAAAACACGTAAACAGGTTATCCGAAACAAATGGAAAACATCCCAGTATTCGCCTGCGCAGGAGTTGATTTAGCTGTCATAAACATTCGCAAATAACATTTTATTTTGACAACTGTAGGTACCTAATTTTAATCAAAAGCAATATTTATTTATTTAGGATAGCCAACAATTGTTTACACAATACATTAAAAATATTTTCGTGCATTTATAAGTGCAACAATTACATAGAGGCTAACATAACATAACATAATAATATAACACTGTTCATCGATTTTTGGTGTAAATTGCAGCAGACCGCAAAGTTTTTCTAACATGTTCACTAAACATGTTATGTTAACCCTTAATAAGGTAAAGGGAATATATTTCCCACCAAATTTTTTGGAAGATGTCGCGAAAGCCTCGTTGTATTTTTATTTTTAAACCTAGCAATATAACATTTTTTTACTATTTTCTGTAATAAAAATAAAAAGGCAACTACAAAAAAACAAACATTTTTATTATTATTTATAAAAAAATGCCAAATTGTTTATTTACTTTTCTTAAAACCTTCTGCCCGATTAATGTTTAAGGATGATTTCCACCAAACGGCTCGCTTCGCATCGGACCGGAACGGATTTTACAACTATTAAATCGTGTACACAGTATTTAAAGTCTATATTACCAAGCCGCGCACAGCAGCTTGACCGCGGGCGTCTTCCGCGACACGCGATCGTAGCCGAAAGTATGCTGCGACGCACGATCGGCTCCATTCGCCTGCCGTCGTATCCAACACGGTAGGAATGAAACTATTTGACTAGGCGCAGAAACGGATAAGTACGCAAGCGACGGTACGGAGCCGATCGTATGCGTCGTCATCCTGCCGGACGCGATGGCTGTCGCCGCATCCGTTCGTAGCCTTTCCGATCCGATGCGATGCGAGCCGTTTGGTGGAAATCATCCTTTAGATTCTTGTCGCAGCAGACCCAGTTTAATACTAATGTACCCCTTATCTTGCTCTATGCAAATTTCTTTTCAGTTAAGCTTAACCATACCACACAGAATAACTTACTTTCAAACACTGCCCTTGACTACTGAACAGTATACGAGTCACGCTTTTTGCAGTCTAAAACAACGGCCCTGTAGATTGCCACTGGGCTAACAAATCCATTTCTTCAACACTAAGATTGTACTTATTTGCACCCAAAACTGGCAAATCGTGTTTAACACGCCCTTTTACATGGCTTATCTTATCAGTATTCAAATGTCGACGCCCTAGCAAATACTGACCGGTTCTTGGTAACTCACCGGCTCACTGGCTAGTGTTATTTAAATAACTATCAATGATTGTACCGGTGATAGATTTGTTAAACAAGCAATTAAATTATCTAGTGACTAATAAATTATAGTTGAATAGTAATAACTTCTTTAATGATTTATTACCCTAGAGAAGGCATTATGTTATTAGGTACTATGAGAAGTTAGGTTAGTTCTGCCTAGCGTTTTCCCAAGTATATTGAAGTCAGCTTCCAGACCCCAGCGTCTAACCAGATGCGGCTGAATACCAGTATTTTACACGGAACGACTTCCATCAGACCTCCACAACCCAGTAGCAGGCCAATCCCGATATCCAAAGGTTAGACCAGTTCTCAGACTATGAAAAGTTAAGTATTCTTTACAAAAATTATGCCCATGTATCACTACTGACAATTTCTTTAACTTATATTCATATTTTATAGGTCAAATTCTCGGGGTTTTCCCTAAGTTTATAATTAAAACTTATTTCCCAACATATTACCTTGACTCAAGACCTGGAATGCCTCAAAGGAGATGCATACCTACGCCCGGGCGGCCGTAAACTAAACTTGTGCGTAAAGGGCGAGCTGCTGACGTAATCAACATTCCTGGAATGTTCTGGAACTTACTAGCTGCTCGTGGGTACTTAACAGATAGATGAAACTAAAGTCGTGGTAGCAAAATTTCTGGCGCACCCATTCCGTCCAACATCAAGACTGTCTACCTCGTAGAACTCATTAAGCTGTAGGTCCAGGCCAGATGCCAATAACTGGCAAAGGTATCGATAAGCCCACCTGACCATTGATAATATAGTTTTATGATACAAGCTGTTCCGTGTCAAATACTCACTCATAAAATATTATCAACTGAGTTATTAATCAATCCCGTTAGATAAGTAAGAAACAGACCTCACTTGGGGAAATTTAGGATTGTGAAAAATTTCTAGAACCTACCAGCTGGTCAATATTGACGGGAGGGTTGTCGTGAGCGAGGAGCATCCAGCAGACGTCGGTGTCACCGTTGAATGCGGCCAGGTGAAGGGGCGTAGCACCTTTCTTGTCCACCATGCATGGTGAGGCACCTACTGACAGCAGCACGCGGACAATTTCTCTAGAAAAGGAACAGTTGGGTTAATTTTATCTCACAAAGTCTGAAGTAGTTTCAGCCTTAAATTCACCTAACTCCACGCGCTGCACGTCCAAACAGAGAACAATCTTGTTTTCTCAGGTTTACGCAAAAATGCTGCCAAGTAATAGTGACTAAGTACTGGATCTATCTTACTATCGAAATACTTCTGAGCTAACACCAAGGCCCTTATTAATGTGCAGCTTTGGACTTCTCCCAAAAGAACTAAAGAAGAATATCAAACATTTGACAAAAAAAAATCGCCTCTAGTCATATCAAAACGACACTTAAGACGGATCTCTGAAATTAAAGCTGTTCACAACTCACCTACAGTGCTTATTGTGGTGGCTATGAATTGGCAGATTTGTTAACATAAGGCGATTCACATCACTTCAGATATGAAGTGATGTGAATCGCTCTATGTTAACAAATCTTTTGATAAAAAGGAATAATCCTTGTATCCAATTTGAGACTACTGAAGTGCTTCTTGTAAATTGTAGAATTTATTCATCTAACTTAAGGTAAGGCCTTTACACATTGTTTACGTGTTAACATATTTTATAGCCAGTTAAAAGACTAATGTCCAGTTCCTACGGCCAAAAACTAATCGTTTTACTTACCAGTGGTATCATTTTTTATTGCAAAACTACGCAGTCCATTTGACTTGTAAGCTACTTTGAACCGCGGTAGCTACTACTAATGTATGGGAGGGTCTACTATGCAAAGCTATGGGGGATTTGCTTTATTATTGGTAAAGACACAAGAGTCTTAATTATTAGGTACCAACTAGCAACCCGCCCCGGCTTCGCACTGGTGCAATGTAGATACTAATGTGGGGCACATAAACCTTCCTCTTGAATCACTCTATCTATTGCTGAAAACTGCATTAAAATCCGTTGCGTAGTTTAAAAGATCTAAGCGTGCAGACAGCGGGGGCGACTTTGTTTTATCTATACTAATATTATAAAGAGGAAAGATTTGTATTTTTGTATGTAACGAATAAACCTAAAAACTACAGGACCAATTTCAAAAATTCTTTTGCCGTTAGAAAGCTACATTATCACTGAGTAACATAGGCTACGGGCGGAGCCGTGAGGACACAGCTAGTACTATGTAAAGATAACGCTCTGTAAATTATAGGAATCGGCATCGGCCATAAGTGTAAATAAGAGCACTAGATGAATGTTTTTTAAAATTGCGAGTCCATTCCTAGGTAGACCTTGTACTACAATATGTAGACAGGAGAAATTTTGCATCAGTGCTTAATTTATTTATGAATATTAGCTGTGTGACTATCCTCTTTACGAGCAACAACTACGACAACTAAATGACTCACTATGGTACCAGAATTACCCACTGTTGCGTTATTCGCTGTGGTCTGCTTGATCCTTTGACGTCACAGCTTAATAATACAATGGTTGAGGATAAGTAGACAATTAAACCGATATTTTAGTTATGACAATGTTTGCTGTAAATGTACTATAGCTATTATGTTTGTTTCGATAGTTCTTACGTAGGACGTTATTCGTACGCACATGAAAAACATAATATAGCATCACGCCATGTATTCCCCGAAGGGTTCGGCAGAGGTGTTTTTAGTACTCCCCCGTTTCGCCAGTTATGTTTCAGTCCCATGTAATAGGGGGCGAGACTATTGCCATAAACCGCGCACAAATCCAGACTGGGTTGCTACTGAGAAATTTCTAATGAAAAAACCCAATAGGTACTTAACACTTTGCCCGACCAGGGGATCGAACCCAGGACCTCACGACCACCAGTCGCGCTTGCCACCACTAGACCAACGAGGCAGTATGAAAAACAGTGAATAAAATTTAATGGAAATATACCAAAGGGTGATGTGATCATTGATGACAGCTGCCAGTTCATCATTTCCCAACATAGGTACTTTTTCAATTATCTACTGTTAATGTACTCTTAATTATTTTTATCAAATCTTTTTATTTCTGTTACTGTTGTAACATTCCACTGGCGAGCAAAGGTCCCTTGATTCCAGTCGGGACAGTTTTGCGACTTACTCTGTAATGGTCTAATTATGCGATGTCCCTACCTAGGTACTTAATAGCAAAAATAAAAAACTTGAGAAGATATGTTTAGAAAGAAGTAAGTTAAAAAATAATATTTTTCTAATAGGTACTTACAATAAATACTTAAACTTCGATATGTTATATTAAACTGAACAACAATGAAAGAAAACTTACTTGTGACCGTTTAAACATGCTTGGTGAAGTGGTGTATATCCATTGTCGTCTTGCACATTAACGCCAGCACCTCTTCTTAAACTGCAACAATAAAAAAATAAAATCATAAATACAAAAAGAAATTCGCAGTCGGTAGGATTCGAACCTACGCTCCCAGAGGGAATCTGATTTCTAGTCAGACGCCTTAACCGCTCGGCCACGACTGCCGCAGAGATAGTTGTGAAATTATCGGTCTATATACAGTTTGATATAGTCTACATTTAAAAGAGTTTTTATAATAATTAATTACGCATGACGCGGCTTTACTATATACCCACTACTAAATAAACATAGTTGTACAACTCCATTATGTTATTGTTTTCTTTTTATTAATAAATACGTCACTATAGCATGGAATTACCCAATTCACTTAATGTATACTACTAAGTAATAACTATTGTACATGATCAATCAAATACAAATCGTTTTGCTCCAGAACTAGATAAGATACTTTATCACATACCTAACATAAAAACATAACATCACGCCTTGTATTCTGCAAAGGGTTCGGCACAGGTGTTTTTAGTAGGTACACCCTCGTTTCGCCAGTTATGTTTAAGTCCCATGTAATGGGGGCGAGCCTATTGCCAATGCCATTAACCGGGCACAAATCCAAACTCCGGGGTGAGAAATTCCTAATCGAATAACCTAATAACACTTAGCCCGACCTGGGGATTGAACCCAGGACCCCATGCTCAGCAGTCGCGCTTGCGACTACTAAACTAACAAGGCATACTTTATCAATGCATATGAAAAACAGACAGATAGCAAGGCATCGATTTATATCGATTGTAGTGTCAACAATTACTAATAAGATCTCAGTTATCCATCCTTGACCCTACCAGGTGCGGTCGACGAACCACGCACCTGGCAAATCATTAAGAATGACCGCGTACAAACAAGAAACAGCTGTAAAAATATGTAACAAAGGTTCATTTTACTGTAATACGAATTATGAATGGCTTTGAATGTGTCAACAATGGCACTTGCCATTTTAACGAACAGACCATTCTTCAATTACTTTTGTCGGTCAACGTATTTGGAGAAAGATGTCGGTTATAGAAACACCTGCGAGTGACTAAAATATTTACGACTAGCTGTGTCCTCACGGTTCCGCCCGTAGCCTATGTTACTCAGTGATAATGTAGCTTTCTAACGGCAAAAGAATTTCCGAAATCGGTCAGTACTTTTTAAGTTTATTCGTTACATACAAAAATACAAATCTTTCCTCTTTTTAATATTAGTATAGATGAACATTGATACATTGATCGCCCTAAGTTCGTGCATCAAAGTAATTAGTAATAAAAAGATGGCTGTAATTCACTGACGTCGGATTGTTGACGTCAAGCATAGTTTAGGTTTCCCCCCGATTAACTGTTGAACCATTGTTTATCGTAACTCAGGTCTAATGTTATAAGGACCAACCCTATTCTGCCGATCGCTCTGTACGCTAAACCGCAGTAGGTACCCAATTTTTTATATTGAACCTTGGTATTGGTTTGATACATAGACGCATAAGGTGCAATATTCTTTTTACAAAAATTCCACTTAGTAACTGCCGCGTTGGTCTAGTGGTGGCATTCTGCTGATAGTTAGGTCCTGGGTTCGATCCCCAAGTCGGGATTTTTTTATTGGGTTTTTCTGTGTGGAATTCCTCAGTAGCAGCCCGGAGTTTGGGTTTATGCCTGGTTGATGGCAATAGGCCCCCTAGTAGGTACATGGGACCTAAACGTAATGGCGAAATGAAAGTGTTAACATACACCTCAGCCCATCCCTTCAGGGAATACAGGCGTGATGTTATGTTATGTCAACTTAGTACACTTTTGGCTCTACAAGGTTAGTCGGAAAGGGGGTACTAAGCCGAAAGGGTGTTAAAATACCCATAATAAGGGATAACTTTCATTCTACAACTTTCCCCAAAACTCGATAGTTTAAGAGAATTAGCTTTTCAAAGATTTCGTAAAAAATATGCTAAAATCTATCTGTCCATAGCTATGATCAGCTGTTTTTACAATTTAGGTCATATTTGGGGTCACGGATTAGAAAATTAATTTTCTGAATTCAAAACTATAGCAGATATGTTATTTTTTTGAAAAAACTAAAATAAAAATATTTTTGCATGCAAATAAAAATTATCGAATTTTGAAATTTTAATACTTGCTTTTAAATAGTCATCAGTGATACTTTAGGTGGCCCGCGGCTTAGTAGGTACCCTCTTTCCGACTAACCTTGAATATCGCTACCTACAACTAGGTGACCAGAATGAGCCACTAGGCCACAGACGACTTTTTTTACTCATTTGATGAGGCGGTATGATAAAACAAAGTAACAGATATTATGTACTGTCATAAAACATTTTACGGGTCAACCGTTAGAGTGCCAAATAAACAATTATGAGAATGGCGCAAACGGTACAATTTTGCGTAATAGCTGTACAAACATTTAGTTATGTTTTTGTGTGTCATGAGAACTAGACACAGATAGATGAACTTGTCATTATTATTATACATTAAGTGGGTATAATAACTAGAATGGTCCATTGTAATGAATACCTTACTAATTAAAACATTAAAAACGGTAGAAAAAGTTAAAATACGACAGCCGGTGAGCCGGACAATCCTGTTCTGCATAGCCTTTTCCCAAGTAGGTATATTGGGGTCAGCTTCCAGTCTAATTAGAGGCGGCTGAATACCAGTATTTTACAAGGAGCGACTGCTATCAGACCTCCGCAACCCAGTAGCAGAGCAATGCCGATATTCTAAGGTTAGACCAGTTGTCAGACTTTCAGGTTTCTGACTTCCCGTAACAACTGTCATAGGGATTCATATGACATCCGGGAACGACTGTTCAACGTGCTCTCTGAGGCACGGAAGGATCACGATTTGTAACAAACGGTTGTAACAAACCCATCCACAGACTGACCGCGGCAACCGCAGCTTAACTTCACGAATCGTATGATCCGCGTAGTTGGTAATGAGTCACGATCCCCGAGCGCCGGACGAGCCTATCTGAGCTAATATAATTAAATAAACTATCAACCAATTTACCTATGTAATTAAATCAACATAAACTACACAAGAAAACTTCACAAAACACGCTCACATACATTAAAATTAAAAAATAATGTCAAGGTCAGCGTAAAAACCCATTACATTAAAAAATCAAACACAGACGCTGCCCACACGAAAACTAACCGTGTGTCACCTACTCTACGGTCCATTATTCTAAAAATAATCTATGGATATGCAAAATGACCGGTATATGGAAATTCCGAGAACCGGAAGTTACGTGTTGAGGAGTTGCCGCCAAAGGCAAAGGCGTGTGTGTAGGGTCTTTCCAAGAAATAAAGCCTCCTTGAATCATCGGTCAGTTAAACGAGTTTTCAAATCGATTTGACCACTCTATTGATGTGTTGGATTTGATAAACATTTTATTGTGATTATAAGTGAATTTCTATGTATTTCATGACATTTATTTAGCATCGGGTCAGTAAATTAAAGCCCATATTAATAAATAGCTCTCATTTGAGAGATCTTCCAACAGCAACTACCATAAAGTAGAACTCCATACATAAGACAACGTTTTTTTTAATACGTCACACGTCATGTTAAAACTACACTAAACAGTGATAACCTAGTGTCCGTCGGATTGCCAAGTCATAGGTCTCGAGTTAGAACCCAAGCATAGAGTAGTATAGTAATTGAAACCCAAGGCACGCACCTCTGACTCATGTGCGTATTGTATAATCATCACTTGCTTAAAAACGGTGAAAGAAAACATCGTGAGGAAACCGGCATGCCCGAGAGATATTTCTTGACGGCATGTGAAGCCAAGTCAGCGGCCCATGGACGGCATAAACTCCACCAGGTTAGTCAACGACACAAAAAGAAGAAAAATACACTAAAGAAGAATCCCTCAAATGAGAGCAGTTTAGTAATACGGGCCTAAGACTTTATTAATATCTACTAATGAGAAACACAATTTTCTTCAGTCTTTTGATTCCAATATGAAAATAGAAAAACATGATACTTAAATTATTCTCCAAATACCCTCGAAAAATAATTTAAAAATCAGTCCTTGATATGTCAAGAGCTCTCGAGTAAGGCGTTGACAAAGGTAGATTGCGATATCTAAAAACGTGGACTCAGCAAACCGTAAATAATGATGATGAAGGAATACGTGCATAATATCTATAATTAAGTTCAGAAGTACTTAATATAATGAGCTACTTAAGTACTAATAAATTGATAACACATTACTAAGTATGTCTAATACAATCATTCCTTTATCTTTCTTGTGAAATGGTTTGACAAGCTTTTGATAATGTACACTTGTCAGTATGGCCCAAATCTTGCAAGTTAATTTTGTCCTAATTCGAATAATTTTGACGTTTATTTAAGTAATGTGTGGTATTAGGTACTATTAGGTCCTTACCTATGAAATTGGCGTTTTTTTCTCACAAATAGAGAACCTCGTTACTTCTATGATTTAAAATATATAGCAATTGCTTGATATTATATCGAATAATGACCATCATAGACAACTACCAATATTAAAAAAACCTTATTACTTATAGTTTTCTAAACATAAAAAATACCTTATAAATGACTCCTCTTTTTGTTAGCAGAAATGACCACTATTTTTGTTTTAACTTAGCCAAAACTTATTTTTGTCGCATAATCTAAATGGCATACGTTATTTTAGTTTTAAACATTAGTGCATAAAAGTTTTAAAACATTAGTGTTCATAGTTGTTAAATAAATTAAGAAAATGTTAGTATGAAAAATGCAACTTCTTTAAAATTCTCCATACAAAACGCTGATTTCATAGGTGGGGACCTAATATTATTTATTCTACTGAGAATGTATTAGGACTGAGAATCAATTACTTAAGAGTAGAAAGAAAGCACGGACATTTTTTTTTTTTTTTTAATCTTATATATTTATTGAGGGTTTAGTCATAGATTGATTATGTAACCCTCATCGGTACAAACAATATCTTATTATCTAAGTCCTTTCTTCACTACTTTATACAATATTCTTGCATCTTTTGACAGAGGGAATGCAAGCATATTATTACATTTCCCCACATCAAATGACTTGCATAACAATGTAACTCTTTCGACCTCGTTCCGAACACACTCCATTAGTATATGATGAACGTCCTCCACTGTATTACACTCCGGACAATTAGGCGAATCAACTTTGCCCATAAGAAAAGCAAAATTATTTAATGGAATGTGTCCCGATCGAAGCCGAAGAGCCATAACAACCTCTGATCGACTCATATTAGCCTGGTCGATCCACGAACAACGACACAAGCACGGACATTAAAAAATAGGTACTAAAAATAATTTGAGTTCCAAAGATTTTCAATTAGTAAAATATTAAATAAAATTATTTTGCCAATGCTCAGAGCTATAAAAACTTCTTCATGTATATAGGTATATAGCCCCTTAGTAATAAACTTTGAATAAAGCGGAGAGGCTCGTGGCTAATTACCAATCGCTCGAATCATACGATTTGCGAGGTTAAGCTGCGTTTTCCGCAGTCAGTTAGTAGATGGTTGACCATTCGTTGCACATCATCGAGGCCCCTCCGTGCTTCGGAGAGCACGTTAAACAGTCGGTCACGAGTGTCATACGAACACCTTTGACAATCGTTACTAAAAGTCAGAAGCCCGAAAGTCTGACAATTTTAGGATATCTGTACTGCCCAGTAACAGGGTTGCGGAGGTCTGATGGCAGTCACTCCGTGTAAAATACCGTTATTCAGTCGCATCTGGTTAGACTAGAAGCTGACCGAAACATAGTTAGGAAAAGGCTAAGTAGAACATTAATAAACGCTGAATAAAGTTATGTCATAAACAACGTCAGTATAAGTATACATGTTTTGATGCATAATCTTGTCATATCTTTATTTACCGTTTAAGGGGGACAGCCTATAACAACATAATATTGTAGAATCTGATGGAGGTTGTATACCTACACACAAAGTGTGACAGTGATTTAAGATGCAAGAAAAGAATCTGTCACTTATAACTGTTCCTTCAAGGAGAAAAGTCGTTGTATATTATTATTATTTTTGGTATAAATAAACGTGTTCGATCCATATAGCCTCTTGATTTCAACAGAATCACAGCCATCGTCATGTAACAAAACCTTTATTGCGTTGATGCGAGTCTAAAGTCCAATGGCGATTTTCGGTTCATTACTGTCCCACTGCTGGGCACGGGCCTCTTTTCAGAATGGGAAGGATCTAGGCTTTAGTCCACGAAGCTGGTATGGTGCAGGTTAGAGAACTACACACATCGTTGATTAAAATAATCCATAACAACAACCAACTTGACAAGACCAAGCATAGTATAAAAATGCCGCAGGAAGACGGACTCTATCTAAAGCCAGGTCAATGATGAGATGCATATTATGACACATTGAATCGTCTTTCGCGTAAAAAGGGAGAAGTGAAACCGCGACTGAGGTATGCAGAATACAATACATAGGTTTACTTTTACATTATACTTTACCGAATACTGTGAATCAATGTAAGTACCGATTAATGTAAACGACTGACTAATTAAGTACGGACGTACTTATGAATGTATGTCATGTACCTACTGGGTAAAATATTCGTGTAAAATAAAATCACTTTTAATATCAGTAGGTACCTATTGTGGCAAGCAGTTTTAATTATTGTACAAATTATTCTTGTACCGTTGATTTTGCTTACTAATGGTAGTACTTTTTATTGACAAACTGGGCATATACAACGTGTTACAAAAATACCCCTAAATCCGAAAGGGGGTTAAAAGGTCCCTTGTAAAGAGTCTGTTGGCAATATTTGAAAACCGTAGCATAAACCAAAAATAAATTGGATAAATCGTGAAATAATCATCATTGAAACGCAACCCTGAAAACATAAAAGTAAAGAGTAGACTACCCAGAAAGTTATTTACATTCTTACATTATTACTCCTGAGTGGTAAATGAGAACAACCATAAAATACTACTTGATTATTTACAGTAATAATGGAGAATTATGTAACACGTTGTATAAATAGTCTCGTAAGATAATTTTACCTGTGATAGCTATTTCTATATGGGAGGCCCTACTATGCACAGCCATGAATTCTGTTTCATTATTGGTAAAGATACAAGAGTCTCAATTTGAAATGATACCGACAACAGAAACCCTTTAAGTAGTTACATTCTGTTTCAATACTTGCACCATTAAAGTAGCACATTCTGCGTTTTTCTTTCTATACTTGAAGCTAAATTTCAACAGGTCATTATTTTTATAATTGCCTCTCTAAAATATAGGCCCACTCAAATTAACCAATAACAAAGCCAAAAGTGAACGTACATAGGATTGTTTATAATACGATAGCTGCAGAGTAACAAAAGACAACTTTCTCCTAACCTCATACAGTCAACCGCATAATAACGTGATTGAAGACGTAGGACAATCTTCGCCTCTAACGGAATATGCAAAGACGGAGTAAACAGAGTTTGAAGTGAGATTGAATGAATCATACAATCGTAAGTGAGGTATAAACAATAACATACTAAGTGGCACATACGTCACTACAAATAGAACAAAGTTCTCGATGGTTTCGATGGCTTTGACTGTCTAGTAATACATTTCTACCTAGCCGTTGCCCAAGAATATTGGGATCAGCTTCAGTGTAACCAGATGCGGCTGCATACCAGTATTTTACACAGAGCGACTGCCATCAGACCGCAACCCAGTAGCAGGGCAATGCCGATATCCTAAGATTAGACCAGTTGTCAGACTTTCGGGCTTTTCAATTTCTTTTTTTTTGTACCGTCTGTTATAGGTATTCGTATGACACCCAGGACCGACTGTTTAACGTGCTCTCTGAGGCACGGAATGTCTAGTAATACATAAAATAAATCAATTTAAGTGCCTACTGCAATTTTGTGGCTCCTGTTTACTAGGCAACCGCAAACAATCACAGACGTAACTAGATAATCTGCATCATAAAGATTAGACACACTTTTTTGTCCAAGATCCAAGTTCACTCACCTATTAGCTCCGAACATTCTGTTACTAAATTTCTTCGTCTTAACCCAACTCCTTTGAAAGCTGTATCTAACATCGCCTAGATTTAAATCAAAGCTGGGTTTATAATTACAGCTGCAGCACTGCACTGGTTTGTCACTGCCACTCATGGTACTGACCATGTCAACCACAACATTGAACTGACGATGTGCGACGAAGTTAATGACACCAAAATTGTGTAAACGTGACTCACGGGAAGTTTAATGTGTACTTTTAGGTTTGTGGATAAGAAATAACATTTTCAACACTTTAGAAACTAAACAGGTGCGTCTAGACGCTACCTCGAGTGTGGTTTGTGGGTAATTGTCACAACAGAAAGACGATAAGATACTTTGTGATAAGATACCGCGAATTGGACCAAGGAAATGCAAAATGGCTATATGATAATAGTGTTGTCAGCGAAATTTACAAGAAAGTCATGTACGAAGTACGGAAGAGCGGTGCGTATTGATTATATCTTTACTGCTCAGTCTATTTATAAAACACCACGACTGGCTGCATACAAAAGTGGATTTGTTAAGCAGAATTTACCTACTTTCCATATTTGGCGACCACGTTGGGCATTTCAAAGTAAATTAGGTATTATAAATCTGGACGTAAATGGGAATAACCGAGGTAAAATTAATGTTTTTGGGACATTAGTTAGTGGATTAGGAAGTCGAGAAATTGATATTTAATAGAGAGAAGTGGAAAGTGCTGCACCTACAAGAGTACGTACTTATCTCAAATTAAATAAGAAGTCAATGGGAACCCTGTATCATAGAGAATGGTGGTGATAAGTAAATGAGTTCTAGGATTCGAAAGACATTAGGGGAAGCAAAGGTAAATTTTCTTAACGAAGCTTATCACATATTAGGAAATACATCTATTCTTCGCGTAACAACATTAATAAAAGTTTAGAAAATTCGTAGTGCTCTTGCACCGCCCACTGATAACATTACGATTATCAATAACTCTTTGATAATAAGCATTTAAACTATGCAAAAATAACACACTGGTATCACATCACACACTAACCAACTAAATGATTACAGAACATTAAACTACTTCTCACTATACTCTTAATAAACTGATAAAAACTATACTAAGAACACTTGAACGAATATAGACGTAACTTATGACGAACGGTTAATGAATAAAATATAAATAGAAGCCAAAGAATATTAAATAAATTAAAACGTCGTAATTACTAACATACCGACCTAATGATTTAACTTGAATGCTTAATCAAAAGAGGAACTATGTTTACAAGGAAAGGAATCCTTGAAAGAAAACTTGAGCATACTCCGGAATCTTTAAATGTGAGTAATTTTTTAATTAATCACTTAAGTTGGTGTTCGCTTACTTTAATCGTCTGGTTTAACAACAGTTTACTCGAAAATTTTATAGAAGTTTATGTAAACATTTCTTCAACCACAGCTATGTTGGTAAGAACCAGCCTTGTTAGATTATCTATATAAGTATCTAAATATATGTACTTTTCTAGTTGCTATATCAACTGGCTATCTAACACTATATAGTACAACTCATCAGGTTTTAAACCAATTCTTTTGTACCTGGGGAAATCTTCATTTTCTCATGGACACCCCCTCCCTTGGGTAGGCGGAGGGTTATGCCGGACTTTTACCGGCTAAAACACCACGGCTTTCCTCCTACAGGCCTATAATTCGCTACTGCACGCACCGCTATCGAGGCATACCACCAATATTTAGACTTAACTCTTGTCAACCCAATAATTAGACATAACTAATTATGTGTGCAGTTCCCGAAAAACATCCATCTACAATTTAATTTCTAGGTACTTATCGGTGAAGTATCTCAATAAGTTGTTATCCAAACTCAATGTAAAGTTCTATTAAAAACCTTTCTAGCATACCTAGTTCGTTTATTAAAAATCTTAAGAACGAATAGCTGCGTACAGACTCCATTATTTCTGAAGTAATGCCAGTTTCCTTTTTTCAAAGACCTTTAACTGTTGTTTACACTATGCAACAGTCGTAAGTTCGCGTTCCTACAAAAATTGTTCCATTACTCTATTAGAATGATAGTGCGAAACGTAACCAACCGTAAAAAGCTATGGCACCTGCTTTGTATAGAACAATGGACCTGAAAACCATACTAGCTGTTATAGAATTATGATCACAATACCAGGGCTATTTACCTGGATTGACCACAATTACTCATTGCGTGGGATTCAGATTTATACGATTTTTCCTTGTGATAAAATAGGCACGCTTTATGTGGGGTAGCGGCAAAGTGATCAGATAATTGAGGCGTGGAATTTACAATAATGGCAATATTTTTAATGTCAAAGGAGCTACATTGGGCAGCCAATCCATTTTTTATTTAATTTTTGATTCATATTTTTTGGCACTTAGGTCATTTGTAAATTCCACGCCCCAATTTACTTTGTCTGACACTCTGTACTAGTCTATTTAGTATTTGAAAAGAGGTTTCGTCAAGGGTTTCTTCAGCCATAGCAAGATAGAACTTATAATGGCTAAAAAAGTTACTAATATTTGGTATTCATACCAGGAAAAGGGAAAATATTTGCGTTAACTAAATTCGTATTATTTCAAATGAAAAAATTATACAATATAATATCAAGTCAAGCCAGATTCCGATACTAAGAAATAGATTACATAATAATCGAGGATTGTGACCGCAAAGATAAGATAAAATTTAAACTGGCTCACATTAAACATAAACACCCAGGTTTTTAACAAAGAAACTGGCAATTGAGCTTTGTGTAATAGAACTAAAGAAAATAATAAAAAAGTGACTTTAAGAATAAAATTATAACAAGGAAAATAATTGAAATTATGATAAAAACTAGAAATAGATGCAAAAAAGGCATGAGCAATACCAGAACAAAACATGTTACATGAATAATGAAAAAACATAAATAATTTAAATACATACTTAAACTTCCTCAGAACACCCCTAAGAACTACTTGAGGGTCGGAACCGTATCGTTTCAAAAAGTTAAACTTCATTGTCTCGGGAACAAGACCCATCACACTTCACAAAAAGTCACTCGTAGCACTCAACCGCGGTTATAATATGTTAGCACACCGTTCTCATGTTCAATATTGATTTAAAAATATTTACAAGAAAGCTATGCGAGCGTCCAAACCGCGACCCAAAAGTGACTAACCAAAGACCGGTGAATGAATCATAGGACCCACGAACAGGTCGCTTCACTTAGAACTTTTTATTGCGGTATTTTTTGGACTAACTGTTATTCAGCGTTGGGAACGAGCGGTCTAATTAGATGGAGAATTTCGCTAACTGTGACGATTTTGTCAAACTGCTATAATACTATTTTTCCGCAATTTGACAATGATCTAATCAACTACAGATTCTGTATCAGTATTCCAAAATTTGTAGCTATATACGTTTTAACGTAGTATAATAAATATTTAAATGGAATGCGACTGACCAGTGGTGTCCACCCACTGTTTAAATAACTACAAGGCAGGCAAACAGGATATTTCGTTAACTAAATGCATATTTAGGTATAGTATTGAAATGATTTGTTAACCACTATTATATTGTCATTTTTATGATATTATCATGGCCATAATTAGTCATTTACAATTAGTTTACCGTGTGAGTTAGGAACGAAATAATGTTAGTATTATACTACGTAGGTACTCAGTACCTACTCGTTTTCAGTCAATCGGTTGGAAGGACTACAAGCAGTAATGCCGCAAGGTCAATCAGCTCCACTCAATGCAATTAGTAAAAGACTGCGCCTTTATAGGGACATATATGATGTTACTATGAAATTGTGAACCTTACTCCTAAAAAACACGATCTATATCCTTATCAAAATATTGTTTCAAATAATATTATAAAAAACAATGTTGGGTAAATTAAGGAAACGTAGATACCGTTAAAGGTTCCAATAGATGCGCAAGGGCAAAGCCTTCACAAAAATACACAGCAATGCTTTACATTAATTACATAACAAATTCAAACAACCAAAATATTTCCTTGAAACAAAAGATCTTATGCGTTTCCTTAACGATAACGTCCATGTCCGCCGCGTTATTATGAATATTCATTAGACCAAAGCCAATGATATTCACCGCTTCTCTGATTCTGCAGCAAAAAGATTATATTTAAATCAGGGGAAGAAACCATTTATCAACAATACCCTTAAGAAGCCTTCAGAGTTTGTTTTTTAACTGTGGGAAGATTTAGAACGTTGAGATGAAATGTTAAGAACATTCAAAGAGGTGAAAATGATTATCACGTCGTTGGCAGTTGGTCGTACGCAGATCCCATTTAAATTATGTAATTTACTCAAAAACTTAAGTAAACATGTTTATATGCAATCCATGAAACTTAGAACAAGCACGTAGACTAGATGACGTAGGTGACTAAGATGGAGACAATACAAAATAAGTTAAAAATCAACAGGTGAATAACGTTCCCATCATCCTTCGGGGAATCATTTTTTAAATAATAAAGTTTACATAAGATAGGTATACATTATCAATTAGACAGCTTGGAGTAGTGGGCCAGTCCAGAAAAGAATCATTAAAATCATATTAAACATACAAACTCATATAACGAGAAAAATTATTGAGCGTAACGAGCATCGCACTTGCTAGGAATAGCTTTAGTGTAAAATTGTTACAAAGTTACTGTTGAGTCATTTCAGGTAGCAACAGTGATTAAACCAGAAAGACTGTTTTAGATTTGGGAGGATAATCTTGCATCATAAGCGTAAACTGGAAACAATATCCCAAAAGAACAGCATTATCGCTAGGAGATCCAACTTTTTATTACATAGAACTAGCTATTTAAAACGGCTGGTCCGAAATTCCTCTTTTAACGATAATATTCATCTTAAAAGATGCAAAACGACAAAATTCCCTGCTAACCTCTTACCGAAAACAACACTTTAAATATACCATTTAAAGATGAAAATTGATTGTCTTGCTAGCAGTAAGGATAATGTTCGATGTTGCGTTACGAGCTTCAAAAGGCATTTGCTGCAATTTATAACCTACGAAGATTTATGGAAACGAAATGAAATTGGGTCGGAGTGATAAGTCCATTATCTGATTAAAAGGTGCCTTGAAGCTTTGTTGATGCGTAATACAATACGGAGGCTAGGCAGGTATCTAAATTGCTAGTCGCACGCGAACGTTCGTCATCGTTACGATTGTCATTTACGCCTACAGAAACATCAGTTTCTCAATTAGATTGATTAATATCGTTACTAAGGCTAGTCTCAACTTTTTTTTTGGGAATTCCAAGAAACCTATTTAGTGTTTCACCAATTTTGAAACGTGTTTGCCGGCTGGTATTTCTACTTCGCCGGGTATTTCCAACTTGCGGATAACTTTTGAAACTGAGTGAAAGTGTTTATTATACAATTGACAAAATGATTGATAATTTAATTTATAAACTTCATTTACGTGTTTCTAGTGTTCCTACTGTAATGTGTAAACGCCAAAATTTAGTGACATCTGGACTCAAAAGATCGTCAAGTTTCAATGTTGTTGTGCGATGTTTAGTGTTTTAATTCTGAAAAATGTAGAATAATTTAGCTAGTTAAAATGTGTGGCAGATACAAGTCACTCTAGTACATCGCCTACATACTAGATTGTGACCCCGATTCCCTCAGTTAACTCTTAACAAACTGCGCGCGAAGGTTGCAAGTTGACACGACACACGCTTTTTTTTCATTCCAAGATTAGTAAGGAGTATGTATCCATGCAGGTTTTCATTAAGGTTCATGGCAAAGTATGCCGCCGATGAGTGTTGTAAAAGGTGACCTATGGATCTTGTCAAGAGGAGGGGAATCACTAGCAGCATCCTCTGTTGCGCTAATTAAATGTAATGAAGCGATTATGGGAGAATGTGATCATCATGGGATCACCACCGATCATTGAACTGATTGATAAGGAGACCTATTCAGCAGAGGAGTTTTTTATGTTTGTATGTAAATGAACCAATGCTCAAAAATCCCCAAAATTCCCATTAACTAGGACTACCAGAAATCAATTTGCACTGCTAATGATCTATGGAGATTCACAAATAGTTCGTATTAAACATTAAAAAACATTTGTGTTTGTAATAAGTAGAGCTTCAAGTTTTATCGAGTCGAGACGTATCGACTATCTTTTGAAAGGGCTGTCCGAGATTCATCAGACTTCCAAGACCGTCTGGAAAGTTTCCATAGGGGTTTAAATATTGTCTGGACATCGAATCAATCGAATAATAATTCAATTTGCTTTTCCTATATTTCCAGGTGGGCAAGGAAAATAATATCTGTTCGTCGTATAAGTGACTGAAGTGTAGATATTCATTGCTTTGTAATTTTAACCGGCACTATTTCGAGGCCGCGCAACGGTGGTTCTCTTATTTTGGTTTAACTATAGGAAGCCTAAACTAGGAGCTGCAAAATGGACCTTAGATTGCTGTTTAATAATTTTGCATGTGTTTAAAGTGCAGTTTTCGAACGCATTTTTATTGGTTGCCAAACTTGCAGTGTCCGGTTCGAGTGTTTTGCATACAAAGACGATGAACACAGGGCTGTCATATGTTTGTTTACTATGCCAAAACGGTTTTAAAGTTTGATTAAATGAAAAGTGAAAAATTAAAAGATGAACATGTCGCCCTGAATCATTCGTTATCGGAAGATGTCTTCAGAGGGAATGATGGTAATAAAATTTAATTAACATACTCCTCCGAGTTTTACTTTACGTGTATTCAATTAGCCTACTGGCTAAGACCTACAATTATGAGTAACGATGAATGTACAATTAATGATAAGTTAGCTAAACATGAAGTATTGCGCTCCTTACATCTTATTTTTTCAATGAACGCGGTAGTAAAGTTACTATGTATCTCCGAATTTCGCACTAAATTACGCCCTCCTATACCTACTTTTTGTTATCCTCACTGATCTGCCGATCAGAATCAAAATCTCTGGTTTGTTGTAGGTTTTTGACAGAAATTTGATAGGAGTAATGTCAAATGAATACAGGGATTTTGGATTGATATCGGTTATTGGTTTCAGTCGTACATCTACCAGCCCTAACTCCACAGCGTTAGATATAGACAGACAGTGAGACAAAAGTTCAACGTACCTACGTTTCTCAAACATCGATTGGCGTCTGGCCAACCGCCAAACACTTCACTTTAATGGTTTGACTTATCCTACTTCCTTAAATAGATAACTGTGTGCAGATGATTTTCGATTATTATTCTTCACATTTATCATGTCTGCCCGTAAACATTCGCAGCTGGACATGGGCCGCCAATGAACATTTGTGAGGAAATTCTGCCATAATGAACATGATTCCCATATCGATTGGCTTTAAGCCAGCAACCATTAATGGACGTGAAGATTTGCCTTTATCTCGACACTTGACTAATCGATCGGTTATAGCAGTATAACAAGAATGCTGCTGCCCTCCCTGGTAATGCTAGACCTGCAGGAGTGGGAGTGGCTTATTGTATCAACTACCGCGCTAACGTTCTCAAAAATAGACCAGGTTGGTAGCACCCTAAACCGACGAGGATGCATGAGAAGGATAATTAATGTAGATGAAACGAAAAGGGTGTGTCAGGATCGTAGCAGGTGGAAATCTATAGTCTTTTCCTACCCCAATGGGAAACAGGCTCGTACCGTTCTATCATTGCCAAAGACGCCGTTTGACACTATATTTTTGCTGTTGTTTTCACTGACAGGAACTCGAAAGTTTTTACCTGATCGTAATTCCAAACGTGTACTAAGTAAGCCCCTTTTCGAGCTCACGTGTCATTCAAATGTAAACATCTGTTTTAAAATACCATAATTTTATCTGTTTGTCGGCTCTAATCTTGGAAATGGCTGGGCCATATTGTAATGTATAAGTTACATACATGTTTTATTAATTTTCTTATCATACAACAACAGCACGCCTTCTTTTTTGGTGCTTCTTTCATGTAAAAAGTAATCATGAGTATGCAAGACACAAGTACATTTCTTACTTCACAAAATATACTTACATTGCATAGTTAAATTAATAATAGATGCCAGATTCCATTGGAGATGCCTTGAAAAATACCAATTTAATAAAAAATAAGCTGAGATGTCTTGATATTATTGTTATTTGTACTTAAACAAAAGCTTCAATCCAAACCAATAAAATGCCCTGGTAATCTAACTTGTTTTAAAACTAGTTTATACTTATTTTGCTATAAGGAACATTAAACAAAAGGCATGTTGCTGGCAGACTTTTCCTCAGTAAATAGAAAAAGAAATTGCATAAGTACCTACTTAATACAATCAAATTTGAATTAAGACCTTGAAGCTCTTGAAGAAGAATAATAATTTATTGCATTGAGCCTTGAAGCTCTTAAAACTATTTAGCATTGGTTAAAACCACAAAGTCTGGAAGAGACCATTGTCAAAAGTTGTTGAAGATATGTAAGTTACTTAAAAAGTAATATTAAAAAAAAAACCTGCTTAGATTTAAGTAAGTGAAGTATTAAAAAAAGTTAAGTGAAAGAGAGAAAATATACATAAAAACCAATAAGATTATGTATCCAGCCATGAACATTTTACTGATAAGGTAAGGAATGATTCATTTTTGAATAAATAAAATATACCTACTTTGTGGAGTAATACTCGCAAGATTAAAATCAAACTGGTAGGTACTAATTTATTTAGACACACTAACAATTTGGTGAGTAGGCACAATACTTATTTTCTTACTTCAACTTGGAACCATTTGATACACAAAGTTACAGGGAAGGCTCATGTCCAGTCAACAATGTCTTCTAGCTGATATACCTACTATGGTGACTTCTTCTTCTTCTTCCTGCCCTTATCCCACACTAGATGGGGTCGGCACATGTATTTCGTAAATCCATGCTGTTGGAGGTTTTGTCTTATTGTTTTATGACCGGCCGCCTGCCAGACATCAACCCTCCTTGGGAATACCTACCTACTATGGTGACTATAATTTGATAATGTCCAAATAAGTTCAACATTTACTTCTGAAACATCTAGTCTGAATCACAATCATTCAACAGGTAAGACATTGGTACATATAACTATTTAATTCCTTATCTAAGCTGTTGACATCTGGTAACTACTACTTGTTCATCACAGTCAGTGGACTGTCATAGGCTCAGCAGAAATAACCAATTGCTGAATCAATAAGGGAGATAAAATGGAGTGTTAACAGTTGCAGGTTTGATGCTGTCATGGAAATTAATATTTGTATGGCATAACGTCTACCATCAGGTCTGATATTTGTGTTTAATGCGTAGCGGCAGTCATTACAACGGATACAGGTGTAGTTCCTCTATCTTTAAAATGTTAACTATGTTTTATTAACATGATGATTTTTAAATGAAGTTATAAGGAAAATCTTTTATAACCTACATTAATGTCTTACAAGTTATAACAAACAACGTACTTGTAATAATTGTGATTTCATCTACTTCGGTACTGACTGATCATAAAATATCTTTTTGTTTTTCTTTGTCTTGCTCTTGGATTGTAAATTTAAGGGCAGAACCTATAGGGTGGTTATTTATTTCCCTGATATCTTCATGGAACCTATTAAATAAAATAAATAATTCTTACTTATGCTCTGGTTATGGAACAACTTGTCATTCCATAATAAAGCCTACCAAAACTAATTAATGTAAAAAAAAATACCATACTGGAACTGGAAATTATTTGAAATAAGTACCTATTCTTATAGCCAATAAAACCATACATGCACAAAAATTTTACAGGCATGCCTTGTCATAAAAACCATAAAAACATGTTATCTTTTAAGATTAAACATTTTTTATCTTACAAGATAATTCCACAAATCCAAACCCATACTGTATGTTGTGTGACTGAAATGCAATTATCGACCTTAATGGGATGCAATAAATCATAATAATGATTGCAGTCATGGTGCTATGTATAGATAGTATTTACAATTAAATAACTTGAGTAATTATTAGGTAGGTAAGTTACAAATGTAATTATTGACCCATAGCAGTGCCTCAGTGAATGTAAAACCTGACATAATTAATATAAATAGCGTCTAAAAAATCATCGTCTGTCATGAAACGGCTGTAAGCACGTAAACATTGTAAAAAAACTACGTGATAACAATACACCATTGTTGATACAAAGATAACATTTTTTAGACCATTTTCAAAGCTAGTGACACGTAGCAATAGAACCATTATACGGCGTAGTGCGTCTATAATGGCTTAAACTCCACTAATTTACCAGTTAAACAATAAAACATGAATCAGGACCCACCTTGTAAATGGACCACTTATATTAGTTATTTGACCAAGTATTTTTTCCACTATGCGCTTGTCGCCTTCGCGGGCGGCGTTTAATAACTCCTGGCCCCTTCCCATGGCCCATTAATGTTAACAGCCACACACAAAAACAACACCAAAATCGATCATTTCAATTTTTACACTAGACTTCACTCACTACACATTACAACTTCATTGATCGCGCCGCCATATTTGAGAATTTTGACGTGAGTGCGCTCTAGCGGCCGGCAAAGGAATCGATATCGAGAACAATCATAAAGGCGCTTACTGCCTATTGAAACTAGAACTAGATTTCTTTAGTATGTTTTGTAATATTTTGAATAATGAACAATTATAATAATTATTATAGTTTTATTAGTTTTCATAACAACCGTGCCGTACAATATGGATTAAAGTAGGTATATAAGTATTATTGTAAAAAAATATGTATTTTTTTATCAGTTACGATTGGTTACCATTTTCTTTGCCTGACTTTTCAAACCAAACCAACCTGTTTTTATTAATGTACTTACTATTTCATCTGATGTCCAATAATAAATGGTCTTTTATTTCTTTACCAAACTTGCATGTATTACAATAGGAACTTTTGTGAATTTTTATATAATATCAATATTCACATTCCAGCTGTTCAACTTATTATTTTTATTATAAAATCTACCTTTTGATTTTTCATTCCGTAATACGCTCGTTTTAGCTATCTGTGGAAGTTTCTGTCATTCATTCAATCATTCTCCCGCATAAATAGGTCACATCGTTCAAATTGTTGAAATTCACTCATTCAGCTGTCACTGTCAGTACTGTTGTCACCGGTGAACTGAATATGTATTTATTCAATTCACTGGCTCGTGAATTGTGATTATCAGGGGGACAAAATATGAATAATTATGTTGTAGTGTCATAACATTATCATAGTTCGTTGTCCCTATAATTAGTTAATATTAACTATGACATTGTTACCTTATAACTTATAGTAGGTAGTTATCAGTGCTCTTGTCAGTGTCAAAATGATCAGCTGTTCAGAAATTCCGAATTATTGACGCTCCAGAAAAAGTGATGTGATTCAATTTTATTATTATATCGTGTTTACATGTTCTAATCTAAATCGGTGATATCATTTTATACTTTTGTTGAGCTTGATAAGTCAAAATGCTCTCTACATTGGGTGCTACATTTAATTTAATTTTAATTTCTTTACTTTATTTTGCTGCTCCAGTTGCCACACAAGGTAAATACATATTCTTTATGTTTTTAAAAGCATTATTTTATGAGGGAATAGCTCAGTTAAGTAAGGCTTGGAAACCGTTACACCATATTATTCTTTTTTGGGAAATCTTTTATAAAATGCCTTGGCGTGGCTTAAACTCAACAAAATATATGTTGTTATAGGAGGCTTATCGGGTGTGTCCATGCCATTGTATTATAGAAACGATTATTATTTGTATTCTTCTTAATTTTTCCTTAAACGCTGAGGTTCGTGACCACTAGCCACATAGTTAAAACCTTTGAAAAAGTATGACTAGCTATGTGTACACACCTACTTTAAGTATTGGTGTATATTCTATACACTGCCGAACACGGGGGCTGTGTTCGGCAGCCTATCACGGACCCGTTCAATCAAAAGTCATTTTGTCATAATCACCACTATTAGTGAATAGATTGATGACCTCAGTATGTTGTCATTAGACTAGAATATGATACTATCCATGCTCTTGACATGATCCTCCAGTCACAGACGGGTGGAGAGAGGGTGAATTAAAAATATTATTTCATTTTTGTTTCAGATGCCAACTTAACAATATCTTTAAATAATACAATAACATATGATAACAGAGAAATCTATGGAGGGTTCATAACATTAAATGGGTTGTCAACTGTTCAAGTTGACTTCAGTAATGTTAACAAAAACTTAACCTTTATAGTATTTCAAGCGCATAGCCATTTATATAATGTCACACTGTATAAAAATGACCAACAACCCACCTCACAAGTTTCTGGAACAAATGTTGGACACGTAAGTCTTACGGGACCAACTATGGACACATTTTACGTAGTCAATTCTAACGAGAATGTTACTGTTCGAGTGTACATCTCCGTCCATGGCTACGTAGAAATGGGTAAGATACTTTTTAGTTTACTTTGTGTTAGATACAACCGCTGTATATAGATCTGTGGAATTATTAGTATTTACAAGAACAAAGATAGTTAAGTTCTTTAGGGTGAACATTTTGTATTGTAATCTTAACATTGTTTTTAAAACAAATGATTCATACACATTGAGCGTATGATTCTCAGGATGTTTACAAAAATGTTCTAGTATATTGCTTGAGAAATAGTTGAACTGTTTAAAGTTTTTTAATTGCCATAGAATGGAATTATTGCAGTGACTGACATCCATTTTCCCATAAAATATAAACTAAGTTGAAATTCCCACCAAGAGCCAAGGCTGCCCTAGTACATTATTGTAAGTCTGAACTAATCATGCAAAACTCAACACAGAATATTAAAAAAAACATTTGGTTACTCACTGTTTTATACGGGAAATCCAATTCATTATTCACAAAAAAAAACTATTATACCTATTGAATTTTAGTTTTGAATATCTAATAAGGACAGAGCATATAGAATCTAAATTAAATGAGATTTATATTTGACTGCTATAAAGTCCACATCACAATAATAAGTACCTATGTTTAAATGTGGTTTTCCTGTACATTTTGCCAGTGCAGATAGATGACATAAGCACTAAGGAACGGTTTACAACAAACGTTACTCAGCCGCTGAAAAGTCGGTTTGTTTGAATTTCTCATCGCACGCGTACGCTGAGCGGCCGACTAATGCTCTCGAAACCGAACTCACGGTTGACTGTGAGCGAGCGAGCGTTACGTTTGGTGTGAACCGTGCCTTTTTTTTACTAAGTACATAATCTCCTATACAAGGCATAATAAGCATAATCAGCCAATTACTGTCCCACTGCTTGGTAAGCCTGTTCTCAGAATGAGAAGGCTTTAGGCCTTAGTCCACCACGCTGACCTGGTGCGGGTTGGTGGACTACACGCACCATCGAAAACTTTTGGAGCCCTATCAGGTCGGCAGGTTTCCTCACAATGTTTTCCTTTACCGTAAATGCAAGTGATAATTAAATTCTGATCCGCACATGAATTCTAAGGCCCCTCGCCCATGGCGACTTTTTGTAGCGATGCTGTCACGCGTTTGCATCGATACAGTCGCGATGCGGTCACTAGCTGTTTGCCCTCGCCCACACCACGATTCTCAGTCGCGATGCAAACGCGATACTGCCGCGCTTCTGTCGCGATGCAAACGCGATTCAGTAACGGCACAAAAATGCCACAGTTGCAAGATGGACTCCGTTGAGGCAACATTAGTCACGTTATCTTTGGTGCTGTAGCGCGATGGCATCGCTTCTGTAGCGCGTTCCAAATGCGACTAACGCGCGTTAGTAGCGATGCTGTCGCGCATTTACGAAACGTGCGACAGCATCGCTACAAAAAGTCGCCATGGGCGAGAGGCCTAAAAAGACAGAGTCTCAGGCCGGGTTTGAACTCAAATCGAATTCATTATTCTGTTATACGAGGATAACAGAATAATTTGTTTGATGAATCTGCTTGAATGAGGACAATGACCTCCGAATTAGATCAGAACACAATGCTAGGATTCTTCCTAGCATTGTGTCCTGATCTAATTCGGAGGTTATTGTCCTCATTCATAAAGAAGAATCTTTACGTAGTTTTGCCAATAAGATGGAAAATTATTACTTCACCCTTGCATTTATAAGGCGGATGTCAATGGAAACGCCGGTAGAGGACGCCCTAGAAGGACATACATCGATGTTATTGGTGATGTTCTTCACAAAGAACAGGTGCGCACTACTCTCGAACGGCGTGCGTGTATGATAAGATGTAAAAATGTGGATGACACGAAAGGAGTATACAAGGATCGTAGCATGTGGCGTTCTATGGTTTCTGCCTGCCTCCATGGAAAAAAGGCGTGAGTTTATGTATGTCTGTATGATTACTTCAGTCCTCACCGCAACTCGGATAATGTCGGCGTTGTCCAGTAAGAGCAGTATCAACAAAAAACCATGTTTTCAGATCCCATACCTGGCGGGTGTAACATGGAGTTCACAGTACCAATATCTCCATACCTTCGTGTCCAGACACTCAGTGACTACATATTAGTAGATGCTGCACCACCATCCATAGACCCTAGCTGCATAGATGTGAACGAAGCAAATATGACCTATTACATGATGTACCTGCCCGAAATGAACTTTTACGCTGACGTTTATTTCGATGGTATCAGGAAGATGATGAGCCTCAAGAATATTGAGAGATATGGACATATTGTAAGCATTTTTTTTTATATCACCACCACCATCATCATATCTGCAGCAATATGTCTAGTGTTACCCCATTCATTTATTTTAATTTCAAAACATATTCACGCCTGTATTCCCCGAAGAGTTGGGTAGAGGTGTATAGTAACACCCTCATTTCGCCGTTATGTTTAAGTCCCATGTAATAGGTGGCGAGCCTATTGCACTCAACCGGGCACTCCAAACTCCGGGCTGCTACTGAGGAATTCCACTCGGAAAAACATAATAACATTTTGCCCTACCTGGGGATCGACCCCAGAACCTTAAGCAGTCACGCTTGTCACCACTAGACCAATGAGGCAGTTAATTTCAAAGATTCTTGTTATTCCGTAGTTCTCTGTGCGAAATTCTTGAGTCAAGCAATCTAGCTACAGGTTATTTGGATGTAGTCTACCTTGAACATGGAAAAGAGAACTTGTTTTTAACAAGGTTTGAAGACCAGTTCTTATACCCATTTTTTAGTTGATACAATCGTCAAAACGGTTTGACACAAGTATTATGTCGAGATAATAATAAAATATGCAAACTTACTATTCACTACCTACTCCAAACCCGCTAAATCAGTATGGACAACATTGTTTGGTATTATAGGTCTACCAGAATCTGATGGCAAATAGGGAAATTAAATGTTTTTGTGGGTAACACAAGGGTAATTTGAATAAAAAGTATTGATACCTACTTATAATTTTTTTTCTTTAATTTCTTCTCGATCTTCTTCCTGCCCTTATCCCACACTAGGTGGGGTCGGCACAACATGTATTTCATAAATCCATGTTGTTAGAGGTTTTGGCTTATTGTTTTATGTGACCCAATGTGCTTGCTGATATTATGCACTGGGTCCCAAAATGATATGCTGATATATGGTTTTTTGCAATTTTATTGTAATGGAAAAGGAAACCTTGTTAAAATAAGTATGTTTATTAAAAATGTTTGAACAAGAAAACATTAATCAGAACTGGAAAATGTATCAACTACAGTCATACTCGTTTTGACAAGTGACATGTTGACATTGCCATATGAAAACCACTGTTTGTTATTAATTTTTAATGCCATGAGATTCTGGTTGACCTATACCAATAACATACGAGTAGTTTATCGAGTTTCAAAGAGTTCCGATGTCTTGTAATGAATATAATAAATTAGAAGTACTTTAAAACGATAATAATAGAGTTCAAACTTTATTCAAAATCTCAACTCACCAGCCGAAATGATAAATGATTTTTATTTCTGTACATAAATCTGTTACAGACACTTTTACAGGTCAATTTAATATTTTATAAGACTAGATGGCGCCGGCTTTCTTTCCTGACTAGCTCCGAAAAGAAATGCTGAAACAAACTCAGAGATCAAGGTCCCTTTTAAAGTCCAGACATTGAGTATAAAAATTATGCGGGTGTAATAATGTAGAGCAACGTCTGGATTGGCCTTTTGAGGAAAGTGCCATGGCACGTCCCTAACTGCAATATGACAGCTAGGGACACAATTTAAGACTTACCTATTTCCCCTGGCAAGCTCCGCCCGATTAGTCTAAGATATTATTTGACTGTAATTAACAATTTTCTCTAAGATCCCGAAGAGCTCTTGGCCGATGACTCGCCGAATGTTGAGCGCGTACCCAGGCACCGGGGCCATATACGCGGTGGTGGCGATGCGGGACCTAGAGACAAAAACTGCGTATTCCGTGTACGTACCGAGCTTTAGCTACGGTTGCTCATCCGTAAGTGAAGACGGTTGCGAGATGATCGGTAAGTTTTATCGTTCGTACTGTCACTTTTGTGATCCATTTACAGTACATCATCATCAGCCTGGAGACGTCCACTGCTGAACAAAGGCCTCCCCCGGGAGGGGGAGGCCTTTGTTCAGCAGTGGACGTCGAGTGGACGAGTGGACGAGGGGGACCTCGAACGACAATCCGCCATTTGCATCCATCGGTTGCCCGCGACTTTCACAATGTCGTCGGTCCACCTAGTGGGAGGCCTACCTACGCTGCGCTTTCCGATTCGTGGTCGCCACTTAAGAACCTTTCTTCCCCATCGGTTATAGGTCCCTCGAGCGATGTGGCCTGCCCATTGCCACTTCAGCTTGCAAACCCTGACAGCTATGTCGGTGACTTTGGTTCTTCGGCGAATATCCTCGTTCCGGATTTTATCGCGCAAAGAAACTCCGAGCATAGCTCTCTCCATTACAGTACATACATAACATAATTAGCCCATTATTGTCCCACTGCTGGGCACAGCCCTCTTCTCAGAATGAGAAGGGTTTAGACCTAAGTCCACCACGCTGGCCTGTTGCGGGTTGGCAGACTACACACACCATCGAGAAGTTTATGGAGCCCTCTCAGGTGTGCAGGTTTCCTCACGATGTTTTTCCTTCACCGTTAACGCAAGTGATAATCAAATTCTGATTCGCACATGAATTCGATAAGTCAGAGGTACGGGCCGGGATCGAACTCGGAATCTCCTGCATGGAAGGCAAGCATTCAATCACTAGGCTATCATTGATATTTACAGCACAGAAAAGTATTTTTATTTTTCGAACTTTGCATTTGTTGTCCCTCTCTAAGACACTGACTTCGCTTTTCAGTTTCCATTTTTTTTTATTTCTGTGAAATAATGGGCCAGTATTCATAAGTAGAAAAAATTACGTATATGTATTTGTTTCCTTATAATAGGTGTCAAGGTCATTCTGCCATTTGTCAGTCTACCGCGATGTCGTTTACGTTTTAGCAAACTCGTCTGATATTCGCTTGTTAGCGTTGGCGATCTGTATTTCAAAGTGCAGTATTTTGTTCCTTATCTGGTTGGAAAGTCAGACCTCACCTCCAGAATGCTACCTGGCTCAATGGCAAACAAGGATCTTCGCTATGGACCCCTTTTTTGCGTTGGAATATCCTCCTGGATACCCTCCGCCCGGGGAAGGCGAACTCGAAGGCGACTGTTACTGGCTAAAACCCTTCGGTGTTCCTCCTCCTGACCGTTGGCAGGGGTCGCGGGATTCGCAGATGCAAGCACCGCAACCCCGCGCCTTGGACCCTGGAACAGTGCTAATTTAGGATCGTTCAACTCGTTACCAGCGAAGCCCTATTTAAGATAACCTAATAAAAAAACAATAAATATTAAACATAATTTGTTTTTCAGTGGACATGTTATCGCAATTACTATGTGCAGTACTCCTATTTGTTGGCGCATTTATATGTTTCTTCGGACATCGATTCTTCAAGACTGAAATGTTCCTAGCTGGATTCTTTACCGGGGCCATTATTAGCTATATACTAATAGCTTTGATAACCGAAATAGATAAGCCTGGTGAGTTTATATATGAATTTGTCTCTACTTAGCCCATCGCTGGACAAATACCTTACACAAATATTGAGGTATGGTTGGGCATGCTGACGCTCTGGCCTACGACTGACAATTTACTTGCTATCCCATCATCTGTCTGTCGTCATATCCTCGTTGGCCAACGGATTTCTTTGAAATCGCTTTATAATTTGCTTTCTTCAGTTCGTAAGTATTTTCAGCTATCAAAGGTTCTTTTCTTCTTTCTGATCTAACAAGTCATGTAAGAAGTCTGAATAAAACTTAACAAAATGTATTTTTAGCTCTGCTCGCCGCAGCAACCCTATCCGCAGTGTTCTTTGGAGCAATATGGCTGTTATTCTGGTGGCTGTATGGGATACCTGTAATCGCAGTACTGTTGCCTTCTTTGAACCTTGGTTTCTTGTTGGCTGCGATATTTTACTACAGGTTACCAGGTAAAGCAATTGCATTTTTGTTACTTGTCTCATTGTTTGATATTCTAGGCTTGAAAGAACCTTCGTGAAAGACTAAACGAAGAGTAAAAAAGTAACTTTGGCAAGCTGGGATGTCTCACGAAGATTTATATATCTACCTACGCTTTTGTGTGTGGGCTTAGGTTTTAGGATATTAAAAAGTCGTGTAACCATTCGATATCCTACGTACATTACGACACAACCAAGAAGTCGCATCGGCAAACTTAGTCGAACAACCAATGGCAGTCGTTTATTTTCGCGCCATCCACACTCATTGCATCAACGTAAAGATCATTTTTTACTGCAGTACTAATAAATATTCGTGGTCTAGAACTCGCACTCAGTTCGGCATTGATCGGTTTTACGAAGTTTGCCGATGCGACTTTTTAGTTGTGTCGTATTATACCTACTTTTGAAGCAGGCTACAATACAACTATTGAACATTTCTTACTTTTATGATTTTTAACTCTTGTTGGTTAATTTTGTAGTTTAAACTTGGTGTCGATAGATCTGGTGAATTTATGCAAAGCGGAAAGCACCATATTTACCCCATACTATTTGCAACCCAGCGATAATTACAAATGACTGATAATAATTTTCCTCGCTCTATGAAATTGGAATAACATTCTACATGACATCAACAAATGAAAATAGTCATGCCTGGAAAGGCCTTAAAAATGCATTAAAAATAAAAAAATAATAATTTTAGGTCACCTCATTTACTTGGAAATGGATTTCAATTTCTGGAGTCCATTCCTCCTGATAATGTTACTGACGGCGTTAGCACTCGTCTCAGTGACGTATGCGGCGAATATTTTGTGCTGTGCCTTCCTCGGCGCGTACGCAACTGTGCTGTCTCTTGACTATTACCTGGGATCCAACTTGAAGTTTATCATTATAAACACTATAAGAAGAGCTGTTGTACCGGATTTTAATAAGGCTACGCTGTCACCGCCTTTTCAATGGAGAGGTAAATTATGATTTTTTTTGTTCTTGTTTTGGTCTTGAATATTAAGTGTCTAGTTATATGGCCTCTACTCCTTAGCACAACAGTAAAAAGGTACCTACAGATACAGACTCATAGTAGCAGTTATTTAGGTCGCACTGGCGAGTAACATGCGCAGGCGCATATGAATAGAAAACGCTCGTGTCGTACAATAACAATCTCCGAGCGATTAAATTCACACTTTTCGTAGATGTAAGTGTGCGACAGGGTAATATAAATGTGTAACCTAATATGTAAATTGTTTTTAAAAGTAATAAGTCGAAAACATGTCTCTATTTGATAAATAGGTCAATCACTTCTTAAGTAATTAAGAAGTGATTGATTTCTTCTTAATTGTCGGCGACGTAATAAAATATGTTTTGAAAACAAAACAAGGCGATTGACTCGCCCCCTCTCACATTGGGACCAGTGACGTCATAGGTGGACTGTGGGTGGCATGGCTGTAGGTACACTTTGGCATAACCCTTGGCTTCACATTGTAGTCAAAACAAAATATTTTATATTGTTACATACTGTTTGTGAATTTTGTTTGTATCAGTATTTATAACTGTTCAGGATAAATCTGGTTGTCAAACCTAAACGGTAGTGCTTTTTCCTCTAATGATTTTACTCGGACGCAGGAAATGTTGGTTGTTATTAAACCCGAAGTAGTTTAAATTACCTAAGTACATAAATATTATTTCATCACTTTAAATCAGTGATACCCAAAGTGATCTATATCGACCCCTAGGGGTCGACGACGACCTACAAGGGGGCAAGATGTAAACGGGGGTCCACGGTAGTGGATCTCATTTAAGCAGGTCGTGACTTTGACGTTCCATTGTAACACTTTAGGGTGGCTTTAGGAATCAACCCTCGACTAGCATGTGCACATAAAATTTAGCGTCCTCTACTGGCGAGAATCAAATAAACCTAATCAAATTCTCTATCCCAGACTTCTAATGAACAACCCAATCAAGTATAAGGAGACCTTATCAAAAGGTCAATTACATACTACCCAGTAAATAAAAAAAATAACCCTCTCTTGTCCTCTGTTGCAGACTTGTCAGTGGCTTTGATATGGGTGGTGCTTGCCACGCTGGGATTCTTGTTCCAGCACTGGCACAACCGAGGCAGACCCCCGTTCCCCCCACCACCTAGGAATGTTCGGCCGAGCATGCCTGAGTCAGTCATGTATGGCTCTATACTTGACTATACGAGACGGTAAGCATATTTTTATATAAATAACTAGTGACCCGCCCCGGCTTCGCACGACTTCAATGTAGATACTAATATGGGGCATATAAACCCACCTCTTGAATCACTCTATTTATTATTGAAAACTGGATTAAAATCCGTTGCGTAGTTTAAAAGATTTAAGCGTACAGACAGCGGGGGTGACTTTTTTTTATACTATGTAGTATGTAAAGAAGATTGGAGACTGCCTTGTTGGTTAAGTGGTCGCAATTGCGACTGTTGAGCATAGGGTCCTAAGTTCGGTCCCCATGTCGGGCAAAGTGTTATTGGGTTTTTCCATTAGGAATTTCTCAGTAGCAGGCCGGTGTCTGGATTTGTGCCCGGTTAATGGCAATAGGCTCGCCCTCTATTACATGGGACAACATAACTGGCGAAACGAGGTTGTAATACTAAAAACACCTCAGCCGAACTCTTCGGGGAATATAAGGCGTGATGTTGTTATGTTATAATTGTAGGGTTGCCACCTTTTTTTGCAGTTAAAGTACATTGGTAGGAAAAAAAGTACATAGTATCAAAATAAAGTACAATTTATTATTCTTTATTATTATGTTTAAAAACATATTTTTTATTGCTTTTTGCAGTTTGTATTAAATTAGTAGTGATGTGGCGCTGGCGAGTGGCGACATCAATTTAGCACCAATCAATAAATTTCGTTTCTCGAAAAAATACTTAGGTATAACTAAACTTTTCAAAATCCCTAAGAAATCTAATCATGCCAAATAAAGTATTTTCGTGTGCTTTATTGTTCTCATAAAGTATAGAGTACAATTACCTGAAATAACGTACAATACTTTATTATAAAGTACGGGTGGCAACCCTAGCTGTAAGGGACTGTTCATGATTGATCGCTAGTGATCGCTAGAGTGATGTCTCAACCGTATGACTGCTGATATTACCCCGTTTTTGATAAACCGTTACACAGATATTGGCGTCGATTCTGTAGCACGTTTTGACAGTACTAAACTAGACTAAACGCAACGGTCACTTTCTGTTTCTATTGAAACAGAGAGAGACAAACACCCTTAGTTTAGTCCTTTCAAAGTGCGCAACAGAATCGGCACCATGATAACACAATAGGTAGCAAACGTTTCCAAGAAATTGTTGACGAAGACTTTCGCTGGTTGTAGAAGTATTTTAAGATATACTATTTAATAATCTCTGTAAACGTTGTTGAAACAATAACAACATATCGCACCCTTAGTCATTACTAAGGGTGCGATATTTCGAGTTGTGCCCTTACATTTAAGGGCACAACTCGAAATATTGAGTTTTTGAGATTCTGTGTTAGATGGTCTCAATATCAACCGTTCTACCACTTGGCTTTCACAGAAAGAGAAAAAAGACAATATTAAAGCAAATACTGTAAAAAAACACTGTGAAAACATAGGGATCCCTGAATCTTTTAACACGTTTTCCCAAAAGTTGATATTTTCGAGTTGTGCCCTTACATTACTAAGGGTGCGATTGCGATATGTAATGTATAAACATGAGTTGTGTTAGGCGATTTTAAGGCGCTGATGTGCTTGTAATATATTTTAAGGCGCTGATGTGCTTATAATATGTTTTAAGGCGCTGATGTGCTTATAATATATTTTAAGGCGCTGATGTGCTTATAATATGTTTTAAGGCGCTGATGTGCTTATAATATATTTTAAGGCGCTGATGTGCTTATAATATATTTTAAGGCGCTGATGTGCTTATAATATATTTTAAGGCGCTGATGTGCTTATAATATATTTTAATTACACTTGTCGTCAATCCATTTTTACGGACGGCGTCGCACGTATTTATTTTAACATAACATAACATCACGCCTGTATTTCCTGAAGGGTTGGGCAGAGGTGTATAGTAACACCCTCATTTCGCCGTTATTTTTAAGTCCCATGTAATAGGGGCGAGTCTATTGCCATCAACCGGGCACAAATCCAAACTCCGGGTTGCTACTGAGGAATTCCACACGGAAAAACCCAATAGCACTGCCTGACCTGGGGATCAAACCCAGGACCTCACGATCAACAGTCGCGCTTGCCAACACTAACCAACGAGGCGGTATTACGAGGTGTTTATTTAATAAAAGCTATTATAACTTAATTTTCTGTATTTTCCAGGCTAAATCCTAACAGCAACACGACGCCAACCCCTCCAAGAGCATACACCGAAAGGACTGCCCTACTGGCTTAGATACTCGACTTAAACTATTAAATAACCATCCAGGTGAATTATACTCATACTTACTCTCTACTTTGAATTTTGGGTACCTATTACACCCATATTCTAAGACGTTCCTCCAAAACTTACTCGACTTATACTCGACTCAGGACGGCCTCGAAAACACCTTCAAAATTGTATTCTTAGTCGCAATTTCGAGTGAACTTTGAGGTTCCTCGACCGAGGGGTCCTCAAATAAGTCGAGGTAGAGTGGAGTCATTACACCATAATTTTGTTTATCTGCATCAATTGTAAGGATTATCGTAAACATATTCGAAAGTTCGTATGTAACAAAAATGAATTTTGAAGTCTTCAAAATTCATTTTTGTTATATACGAACTTTGACACTTCCTTCCTTAAGGTTGGTTCCCAGGTACCTTGAGATTGACAGATGATTCCTTACCTCGACTGAGGAAAAATCTCGAGTCGAGGACGTTTATGTCAACTATAACTACCGATGGTAGTGAAAAAGGCTGAGTCGAGGTGGAGTCGAGTCGAGTAAGTTTTGGAGGAACGTCCTAGAATATGGGTGTTAGTCTTACAAAATTCTGGTTTATTGAACAAACGATCTCAAATGTCGGTTTCTAAGGTTAGTAATGGAGAGGCAATACGCGCGTTATGTTATCAAGGAAACAGCGGATTGTACTAACTCGTTAAAGGACTTGAAAATATTGAATGACTGATTTTATAATGTCCCTGGGTTTTATACGAGTGCCTATATTGTCCAAAGAAAAGAATGAGTTGGTAGTCAAAAAACTGAACTAAGTCTGTCTAGATTACTGATGACTTAATTACAGTATTCAATATCCGATCAATAATAAAAATAGTTTACTAATTATGGTGTTGCTATGTCCATTAATTAAATACCGGTAAAATGGGGTGAATAGGGATGCAGGGGTGAATCGGGACGAAACTTTAAAATGGATTTTAACGTTCAAATAATTAGTTTGTTGCCAACAAGGACACTTAATCGTTAACTATAATACAGCAAACACATGAGTCCTTTTTGGCAGTCAAATATATTATTTAATGTTAAAATCCACTCTGAAAATTTCGTCCCGATTCACCCCTGCATCCCTATTCACCCCATTTTACGGTACTTAAAAAGTGCAAGAAACATAACTTTGTCTCACGCCCCTAAGGTTTAGGCTGACCACAGATGAAAGACTAAGTTGTTCCAGACACATTTGATCGCTATTTGTTGGTAACTATAGCACCCATTTTGTGTATGCAACCACCGTCTTGATCACTCGAGCGACTGCTTTTCCCTCTGGGATCAGAAACATCGGTCGCTGTAAACACGCTATAGTTAATTCGAGACACAAATCTACTAAAATGTGTCGTCAAGCACAAAACTCTGTCTCCAAAGACACGAAGTGTCCCGGTCACATAATGACCCGTGTGCAGCCAGCCCTGTATTCACTAGTAAAAATTGTTTCGGATAAAGTTGCCAGCAGCTTCTAAAACAAGTGAATGTTTCTACAATAATGTTTCGCAACATGTGTTGTCGCCGTAAACACACCAACGTGTATCAACGGTTGATACACACGTAGATTTTTGTTTTTGAAACATTGTTTGTAAACAAATGTTTACTAGTGAATAAATGGTTTTAAGGACTCGACTTGTTTACTTTTTATATTGATATTTAAGATGTTTAATTAGTATATATACTTATACAATAGTAATACTTACACCAAATATGTTAACAATTGTACCGACTTTAAGATTTTCTATTGAGGCTTGCCTCTACCTCCTAATTACCTACATACTTATATTCGTTCCTTATAAAAGCTTAAAAGTCAAGCAGTCTTATAAGATTTAAACATAAGTAAGTACTTGAAGTACTTATTAAGAGTATGCTCTCTTATTTTATTATCCTACTGTTCATAGACTCGTATCGTATAATATGTAAAAGTATAGTGGGTCGTACTAAAAAAGTTTAGAAACTTGTTGAAACTGTGTCAAACATAGTCTTACATACAAAGGTGTTTAGTATTTAGAGAATAATTTAAATTTCGCAGTCTACTTCAAACAAATCTTCCTACTCCCTTCACATTCTGTAGTCATTAAATATATTTATAGATATTATGCGATCATATCAAACGCGCTGTAAGACTGTTTAGTGTGATTTTATTTTATATAGGAACTTAAAGTGTAAACATTTCCATTTTACGCTAATAAATATTATATAAATACTTATACACTTGTTTAATTGACACAATTAATTGCAAATGATTTACACAAATATTATATACGTTACGTACCTACCTACTTGCACTAACTAGGAGGAAAAATCTGGCCTGTATCCTGTAATAGGATAACGCACGCTAAACTAACAAAAAAATAATATGATATAACATACATACATAAACTCACGCTTTTTCCCCATGGGGGTAGGCAGAAACTATAGAAAGCCACATGCTATGACCCTTACATACTCCATTCGCTTCATACATCTTGTCATACACGCACGCCGGGTGAGAATACTACACACATGTCCTTTGTGGAGAACATCACCAATAACATCGATGTATGTCCTTCTTGGACGCCCTCTACCGGCGTTTCCATTGACATCCGCCTTATAAATTCTTGTTGTTAATCGCCGTTCACTCATTCTCTCAACATGACCAAACCACCTAAGCATACTCCTTTCAATTTTTGTCACTACGTCATCTACGTAATATGATATAATTTGCCAGCAATAATAGTTCCCTGTGCCCGATTAAGGGTTAATAATTCTCGTCCAATAATAATTCAATCTGGAAACAACCAAAAAATTCAAATAATTACAGAGCTAGATACCGTCAGTCTACCCAACAGAAGATTACCCATTCAAATCAAACGCATTCGTCCCCATCAATAGATAGGGGACAGTCAGACAAAATGTAAACCAATTATAAGCGTTGATAATCTGTGCAGTTGCTTACTGCGAGCACAGAGGGCGCTTGCGTGTTTTTGATAGAACACCATTGTATTTCATGTACGGGGTGGTTTTATCTGATGGGCTTATATGCTGCACGGTTAAAGTAGGAGACGTGCATTGTGATGTGTTGCGTATTATGCAAAATTGTGTAAAGCCAAGAAATGCCGTGTTGACCAAAAAGGTGCGTATAAGTTTTAAATGAACCAACATGTAAAAATTCAACTCCGTAGGATATGAGGCAGTGGTTCAAAATTCAGTTGCAAGATTTAAACCGAACATACATACAACCAATGCAAGTTAAATAATAACTTTTAAAAAAAAATAACGATACAGTGGAGCTTAAGACAGTAAAACTCAGATGAAAGAAACGATAAAGTAAAAGAATGAGTACCTACTTATGTGCAAAAGGATTCCTAGAACTGCCTCGTTGGTTTTGTTGGTTATGCAAGCGCAACTGCTGATCTTGACGTCCTGGGTTCGATCTCCAAGTCGGGCAGTGTTATTGGGTTTTTCCGTGTGGAATTGCTCAGTAGCAGCCCGGAGTTTGGATTTATGCCCGGTTGATGGCAATAGGTGTGCCCTGTATTACATGGGACTTGGAAATATCGGCGAAATGAGGCTATGTTACTATTACTAGGTATACACCTCTGCCCAATGCTTCGGGGAATACAGGCTTTTTGTTATGAATTCCCAAAAATTTGTGTTTTTTTGGAAATGCTTGTATGGGCTATATTTACTGACAGTTCTGCAGTAAAGAAATATTTTGCATCCTACTGTATTACGGATCCCTCTACGTTTAGATCACTATAATACCTCCAATACAACACGTTTAATCCCATCCCATTGTCCCATCCCCCTCGGACTGTAGGGTGCAGCTATACAAAGTTAACCGACATAAAATTAATATATACCGCCCAAATATACTTAACGGAATAATTTCTTCACACAATTTTTAGGGTGGCAACTCTCATACGCAATAAGGTTGCAACTCCCGCCATCTGTACGAAAGTTATTAATAATATTTTATACGTCTTTATTAGGCCATTGTTGTATTATTAGATACAGTCGAGTGTTGCATTCGTCATTCTAAACGATGTTAGGGGCAGCAAAAGAAAACAAATGGAAATGGTTAATGCAATATTTATTAATAAATTTTCACTGTAATCTCCTCAATCTATATGCACTTATATCAAGTAATAATTTATTTTACACTTAATCAAACTAAATTACATTACATACAACGTTACCGTTAACGCCTATATCCACGTCCATATTGCATTTCTTTAATGAAAATATATATTATAAATGTACATATTTATCAAGTATTTAATTAAATGATAATTTGTGCTGTTTACCAGCACCATTATGAAAAGAATATGACAGAAATATTTATATTGTATACCTATGAGTTATCTGTATACAGTTTTGTACAGTGTGTAATTTCAGTGCTGTAAATTTCATTAGTTTGTCAAATAGTCCAAAAGTTTTGTGGCAAAATAATCTTATAAATCTATATTTTAATCACAGCAATATTGACCTTAATTTTAACAATCAATAAATAATAAATTAATTCGTTTCAGGGTATGCTAATGAAATTGAGTTGACACATTACGTACAACATCTATTTAGTAACAATATTATACAAGAATAATCACAATAGTACAAACATGATTAGTTTGTATGACAATTTGTTGGTGAAGGCAGGGGTGTGAAACAAACGCTATAACGAAGCTCATTGCCACATTTTTTCTCTATGGAATTAACATTTCGCACCCCTGTTGCATACATCAAAGAAATAGAAAGGGTTGTGCACGCAAAGGGCGCATAACACTCGATTATTACAAACGTTGGCACAAACAATTTACATTTATTTTTCCGCCGACGACAACTCGGCTGCCATTACGGAAACTTTCTCTACTCGACAATAGATGGCGCTTAACTATATTTACAATTGCGCGCTATTGCTTTACTAGCTTACTATTTTATTGACCGTACGCAATGAAACATGCCTAAAATATGTCGTATTTAATATACATGTATTATGTTTAAGCAAATTATAAATGAAATTATAGAACAGTTCGGCAGTGCGCAGCACACATCATCGTGTACGGTCGTTCGCTTACGACTAAGTTTGAACATCATCAGTTGCCTCTTAACATTAAAGTGTAATCCGAAAACTATTGTACAGAAAATAAAATAACTTGCACCATTTAGAAAATAAATAAAATCTCACTATGGTGAAATTAATCGAATTGTGAAACGGGGTAGATTAACAGTCTCTTGTAAACACTTACGATACTGAATTGTTTTGTTCTTGCAAGTCTGCCGCCAAAACATTGGCATCATGTCCGGCCGTCATGTTGATAGCTGCGTTCATAGACAAGTGCGCGTCGGCGTAGTTGTGCGCGATTTCACCGCTAGATGGGGCCTCCGGTATGTTAGTCGGGTTCTCAGGCATCGACAGAAGTCGATGCGGGAACCCGAATAGCTGAGATCACTGAAGCCGTCCCCAGTAGTTCGACGCGAGGTCTGGCCCTTGGGATGGAATTTGCACAGGCACGCTCACACCCGCCGATATTACACCTATGGAACAAAGAAGGGAGATTGTCAATACCTATAATAAAAATATTATAGCAGGTCGAGTTGAGATGAAGTGATTTTTCGGGACTTCTGTTTATTCCAGCTACGAGTTAATAAATAGTAGATTATACAACAAGTGAAAAAAAAGGGAATTTAATTCGAGGGACTAAGTTGGATCCCGAGAGCAAAGGATTCTAGAGTAGAATCCCGAGCGTGGCGATACAAGGACCGAGATGAATTATTTTTTTCACGAGTTGTGTAGGTACTCTACTTTTTAAAATTGACTGCGACAAAATAAATAGTAGTATAGTATTTATCACATTTTATTTTATAATCGGTAATAAGAGAACAAAGGATTAATTTATAAACATTAAAAATAGTTAAGAAATACGGACTCTGAGAAGGAATTGTCGCCATTCGTGGTTTTCCAATCGCAGAACAAATTGTATGTTTTCAGGTACAACTCCCGAGATTTTGGCGTCAACAAATTATCTACCTACTATAATTGTTGCTTTATTTCAAAATGATTCCGGAGTCAGTGTCTCATTTTCGTCACTGGAAGAACTCATTTTATTATAATTTATGATTTTCCAATTACTCAAAACAACCACGATAACAGATAGAAAAGAACCTAAACGGGCGGGTTTTTTTTTTAAATTTAATTTTACAGTTCTATGGAATAGCTTCATTTAGCCAGCCAGTACGTACTTTCAGCACGTTTTGTTTATTTTTGTACATAATTCGTATATTCGTGCTTGTTCCAAATTCAAAATGTTTTTATTCACTCGGTGACTAAAAAAGAGTTTTATTCATTGTTATCCATGAACAAAATGCCCCTTTTCGAGTGGCAATGGTAAAAATGGTAATATTCAGTTTAAAATGAAAATTTGTCTAGTTACTCATATAACAGAAAACATAACGGTTTCTTTTTCAGTGATTTAGTGTTGGTACATAGAGTTCTCGTCACTGTGACTTTTCCTATTGGAGTGCTTGTAGATGGTCCTAGCGGACCGTTCCTACGTAACCGAACTGGTGAGGTGGTGGTGGTGGTGGTGGTGGTGGTATTGGTGAGGGCGAAATCTGAAGGGTCTCCAGTCAAATTTTATCATGACCGACGGAGCACGAGTTTTAATAAACCTCTACCGACGTATATCATCATCATCTCCCTGTCCTTATCCCACACTAGGTGGGGTCGGCACAACATGTAATTCGTAAATCCATGTTGTTAGAGGATTTGGCTTATTGTTTTATGATCGGCCGCCTGCCTGACATAAACCCTCCTTGGGAATACTCGTGGCGCCGTCACGCAGGTGACACAATGTGCTTGCTGATATTAGGCACTGTCCCAAAATTATATGCTTGTCAATGCTTATTGCCGACAACTAAGCAGACTATGTTCATCATACGGATATAAAGACCTATAATATGTTCTGCTTAGAATCTAATTAGTGTAGAAAATTAACAATCACCATTAAGCACACAGTTAACCTATTCCATCTACACGTAATCGTAATCGAAAATTCCTATTTCACGAGACAATTCGCAACCAATCAAGTTGTCCGTACCACGGGCACATGTTAACACAATCAAACGTGAAACCTATTAACGTCATGTATCAGTATCGGTCGGGCCATATGTCTAATAGGATTCGGATTGCATTCCGTTTATTACACACAATCGCGTTATCTGTGCACGGTAGGTCTGGCTCGATTATGTGATGTCGCGCCCGTCATAAAGCTATCCGTATCCGTCTGTGACATAGCTATTGCACGTATATAGAATAGATATATGAGGGTTTTAGTCATTGTTTAGTATTTGGAAACGGTAAGTAAATTTTGAGAGCTGGCCGTCTCTGGTTAAAATAGTGGTAAATTAAATTTTGGGAGATGCTTGTCGATTAATACGTTGAAACAGTAATTAATTTCTTCGCTAATTCCAGATAAACCCTCCAACAATAGCTCCTGATATACATTATTATCACACATTAAACATCTATTGTGAACGACATCACGAATATGCTGCACGTCTAGATTTATGTAGCCCTCATTTCGATCGGCTAGCGCCCCCGCGTGCGTGTGCCTAACCGATAACAGTTTTCCGTTCCGCCGGCGCTGGTAAAGGGGTACCACCGTTTACATTCATTACACGTTATTATCGCCTCTAAACAGCTCCTACGAGACTCGTTTAGTCAATGGTATGTGTCTGTGCCCTCATGTTTATGATGCTTACAAACTTGCGAGCGTTTTATTGATACTTTGTATGTTAATATTTATGGATGTAGGTTGCAAGTGTTTTTGAGTAGTTTGGGATAGGTAAATGGTTTGGATTTGTCAACAATTTTTTTTATAATAACCAATGTTAACAAAGAATATTCAATACGACGTATTTTCGTAAAAAAAAATCGGACTCAGATTGAAATGAAAAATACCTCATACCCGCTGAATTCGTAAAAGAACCGGAGCCAAAAAGCGAAAAGTAGAACAAATCCGCATTATTTAATACCGCACGAAGCTGGAAATGCACCCGTCGAAAGAGCGCAAAAGAGTAAATGAAACGAGAGCGTGCATTTTGAATTGTGAAAAACTCTTTTGTTCGCGGTTGGTGCTGGAAACTCGGCAGACGAACAATGCCGCGAAACGCCCCAAACAACAATAATTCATACCGCTTTCCGCCACCTACGGCTAAAAATGTCCGCCGCGTGATATATAATATCAAATGGAAAAGTTACGGCTTTTTAAAACAATAGCAATGCCAGCCCTCACGGCTTAGTCTTTTTCTGAATAATAAATCTACACTCGTGCTGTTTAGTCACGTTTTGTTTAAGGTTATGTTTAATTTAGAATCCTGTATTAGTCAATGTCTTCTATGTTCGCGCATTTCCACTATCTATTAACAAAATCAATTTAAGAGCTATTTGCAAGGAACAGACAACGGCAAATCCAATCGGAGCATGAATACCTATTTTTCCGTTTTTCTTTTTTCCCCATCATGTCGCGGTCTTGTGGGCCAGACGCCCCTTGCTCTTGACTCAGCATTTTTTTTTACATTTTATTACGAAGTTGGTAAATATTTTCCAAAGCTTTTTGTGCCGATTGCGTTGTTTTGGGAACTTATTTTGTAAATGATTCGAATTGTCACAAGGTATATTTTACATATCATAGTATATTATTATTGTATATCTTATTACTTAATATCTAGAAGTAAAATAATTTTATAAAGTTGTATTTTTTTTTAGATCATTATCTTTTTTTATTAGATTTATTATGTTAAATCACGGGGTTGTACATCGTCAATCCATAAAGCAATTTAATATTAATCTTTAAAATTGCCATAATATCTTTTATAGTCTGCATCGCTGTAGATTGTGTAGATCATTTTGACGATAATGATTTAACATACTACTCGTGCGGCTAAGGAAAAAGTTAAAAAAATAAAAAATAACATTAAACTCACCAGTACCACCGGTTCCTTGCGGCTGCGAGTAAGCAGGATGCTGCTGATGTGCTGCCGGCGCTCTTGAATAGCCTCCACTACCGAGCACATCACCAAACATGTAGGGGTATCCGCCGTCCCGCTGCTGCAGGCACGACGAAGTCAATCCGCCCGACATCGCGCTGTCGGAACCAAACGCACTGTCAATGTCGTACACAGTGAAAATATTGAAGGCAAATAAATAAGACGAATGAAAATAAATAGAGAAACGGTATCGCGGTTTTCTTGACATTTGTGGCTGAATGTTTACTTTGAAATGTTTAGCCGGTTGCATTTTAAAAAGATTTATGATTACATAAAAATTCAAATATTGCTTTATGACTAATGTTCCTGCTGATGCCGTTAAATGTGTAGACACGAAAAGCAAAGATAAACACAATCATTAAACAGCAAATTATAAAAAACCAACAACATCCCATAGATCGAACCACAGTTCTCATTTCGCTAAGTTAATTTGTTCTGGGACGCAAGCTAAAACTCTCAGTTTACTATTAAAAATCAATCGGTGTGGAAAGTCGGTCGACCTTCGGAGCGTCTCGGTGCATTGGCGGGAAACGCAAGGAGGCGCGACCTTTGCCGCTCGATTTCGCGCGCAATTTAATTAGTGTCGCTGCTCGATGATAGATGGCGATACCGTACGTTAAAGGTTGTATTCTTCATGTGAAACGGTTTTTATTCAAGATAGATTTTGTAACCGTATTCTTTCTTGTTGTTTTTCTTTTAACTTTTGCATTATAATTATAAGTAAAGATAGTGAAAGTTAGTTAAAAGGGCGTCCCCTTTTAACAAGTTAACGTTTACAGGGCAAAAATCTGGACGAAATTAAGGCCATATATTAACTAGTAGATAAACAATGTTTTAGATACAAGTTTCCAGCAGTTTCTAATTAGGTACATCACGTATATATTTTTAGAAACGACGCTTCGGATTTTTTTCTGTCGCCGTAAACACGTAAGTAGGTACTAGGTAGTGTTTACTGCAACATTAATAAACGTGTTTGAAACACGTAAATTCTTTATTCTGAAATAGTGTTCACTAACAAATGTTTACAAATAAATACATAGCTTGAAGCATCAATAGAAACATCGCTAAACTTTGCAAATCTTCAAATATTATTTTTACAACAAGTACCTACACAATAACTAAAAATGTCCGGCTGATTGGTAGCGTGGTGCGGCAGTCGGGTTGCTGCGATGACAAATGCATGCGTGCCGTCAGTTAGGACAGGTCAACTCAAACCTGCTATGGCACTTTCCTCAAAAGGCAATTCCAGACGTTGCCCTACATTGTTACACTCGCATATTTTTATACCACAATGTCTGGACTTTAAAAGAGACCTTGATCTCTTAATTTGTTTCCGCTTTTCTTCTCAGAGCTAGTCAGCTAGGAAATGCCGGTGCCATCTCGCCTTAAAAAAACATTACATTGACTTGTACAAGTGTCTGTAACAGATTTATTTACAGAAATAAAAATCATTTATCATTTACTCAGCTTTTTAAGTACCTAAGCTGCACCTTCATTCACACCTAAACAAAAATGAACACTGAAGTCCTACATTGCAACTAATTGCCACTCAGTTAAAGTAGTAAACTAACCTATAAGACTCTCCCATAGTCGCGATGGGTTGCGGTATGGGACTGTACATGGAGTTAAAGCCACCGTTGAGAGGCAGCCGCGGCGTAGGAGGCGCAGGGGGTGACGCAGCTGGTGCGTCGCGTCGCTGACTCCGAAGCTTTTCTTCGCGACGCCACTTCGCGCGCCTGTTAGAGAACCACACCTGTTGGAAAAAGAAAAATAAGTATTGGATAATAATTTTCATTCAGTTAGACTTGTGCTGAATCTGATCTTCTCAATATACCTTCTTGAAAAAAGACTAGGGTGAAGACATATTAGGAACTACCAATTGATAAATTGTGCAAACTAATCTAATCGTATTAGATGATAGAATCGAATCTATATGATTCCTATTAGATGTACCTAGATTTAGACAGGTTAGAATCCTAGTTAGAAATAACTATTAGCTTTCTAGTATTTTTTTCTAATAATAGGTACCTACTATAAGCTTCAATTGGAAATAACATTTTCCCATTCTTATTGGTATGAAACTGTTTATTCCATTAAACTTTCTTCTAATGAGGTAACGACTAATCTATAATAATCGAATGTACCTAGGTACAGTATAAACTAGCATCTTGTACTAAAAACAAGTGTCAGACATCTAAACTATTAAAATAAACGGAGCGTGGACACTATATTGTGACATTGAACTGCGTGAAACGGAACGCGGCCCCGGAAGTAGCCCTCACGTGCGCGTCACTTCCGCCGGCAGCCATGGCGACGACAATATGGCGCCCGAAGCCTTCCCGCGCTTTGTGAAGGCGGGCGGACTTGCCACTATTGTGCATAGTGTAACACCTATGTAATTCTCAAGTACATAGGTAGGCTAGTTTGTTGCTAGAGTTATTCGGTAAGGGATGACACGTATTTCAGTAAATTGTTTAGCTTCGAGATTTTTATCTTTATTGTATGAATTTCAAGATTGATTTCACCAAAACACGTGACTATGACAAGATGTAGGTAGCTAGATAGTACATAATTATTATTATACAAATATAATATAATAATAGGGTCACGACAGAGGTCTAAATACTTTCAAAGTAGGGCCATATAACAGTCTATATAGATATAAATCAGCCAATACGATATCAAAGCTCACCATATACTTCCTTAGCTGAATAAACGTTAGTAGGTAAGTAAGCGCGTTATTTCTCAGAAAAAAACCGTTCAAAGAGGTTGTGGAGGCAATATGTCATAATATTATTGCTCCGGTCTCCAACAGAATCGCCAGAATGTTGCCGACAATATTTTATTGGGGGCCTTGCAAACCAAGCTGCGGAGGGTCGGAAAGGCCGGGTGCACACTTGCGACTGTTGCGCAAAAGTCATTCCCGCCAATTATAGTGAAGAGTGAATTAATGGTTAATAAATATTGCGTTGTTTTTCAGATGGGTCATCTTTCTTTTCTCTAGAAATTATAAAGTTAAACTTGATTGCTTCAATGTACTTATGTTCTTCTTCTAAATTTTTAAGAGACATTTTATTTATGTTTTAAATTACACGTAATAAATAATATTGTCAATCCAGTTTACTGTGCTAAAATGTTTTACCAATTTAATTTAAAATCCTTATAGAGCTATAATTATAGTTAACAGATCACGCATAATTTCAGTTTTACCACACGTAATGAAGGTAATCGACATGCAAGTTAAATAACGATGGTAAATTAATGTTTCCTCAATCGAAATGCGACGCATAATTCATTTTTAAATAGCCACATAAAATTAATTTTATGTGGCTCTAATTACTGAACTGCACAAATTACTTAGCTTGAAAACCAACACCAATTTTGAGTAGGTAATTAAAATTATTTCTGGTATAAGAAATAGGTAACTGCCTCGTTAGTCTAGTGGTGGCAAGAGCGACTGCTGATCGTGAGGTACTGGGTTCGATCCCCAGGTCGGGCAAAGTGTTATTGGGATTTTCCGTGTAGAATTTCTCAGTAGCAGCCCGGAGTTTGGCTTTGTGTCCGGTTGATGGCAATAGGCTCGCCCCCTATTACATTGGACTTAAAACATAACTTCGAAACGATGGTGTAACGATACACCTCTGCCCAACCCTTCGGGGAATACAGGCGTGATGTTATGTTATGTTAAGAAATAGGTACTCCGGCCACTGCCGTTTTAAATAAAATAATAAACATTATTATTTTTCTAACCCCCGCAAATCGCACTCGGACTTGTGCCCCTCGCCTTACGTCACGCTAAAATATAGTGACGTGTCTCATTTTTTCCCGCCGTCTATAGATATTCCGCCATGACAGCGATGACAGGCCTTTTTCCCGCCTCTCAGCTATTTCCCGTGGCCTTTTACAAATTGTTCTCCTACCCTCATAGTTGGGATGAAAATAAAGTTACCGAGGGTTCCTTACCAAATGGGATTTTCCCATAATTTGGTTACACAACCAACGAGTTGCGGCCCGTAATTGTTTTTGCTCGTGAATTGCGCTTGTATTAATACAGTATGATGTATTTTAATTTATTAGTTTTCGTGTTGTTACTGTTTTAATTGCAGCTAAAGTCCGTTGTTTTTTGTTGTAAAGTTAGCTAATTAATTAGTGCTAGGCTTGTATTGTGAAAGCCCCGGCTTTAATGTAGGATTTGTTATTGAAATGTCATGATTGTGTGTTGTTTTAATTTGTTATTGAAAACATGATTCCGTTGATACAATGTGATTTTGAAATGTTAATTAATTAGTGTAACGAGTGTTATCAAATTACGAATTGGCAGTTATTCGTATTTTACTACTTAGTTTAGGACTCAGTTAATGTTTTATTATAGTATAGTAATAATTTTTAAAATCGTTTAAATAAATAATCAAATATTATTTAACCTACTAAACACATTATTCAAACGGTACAAAAACGCAAAAACAAAATAAATCAGAACACATTTCTAACACCGCAAAATCTCTACACTTACTCAAGACCTATTGCCGCTATTCGTTACTCCACCTTATTTCTAACAAAATAGAACTGAATTTGGCTTGTTTTGATAGTAAAAATGTTTGTGTGCGGCAATGGGTGCCAATTTTTCAAAACACCGCCTCCTCCCCCGTGGCCGGAAACGCACCCCCGCTTCCTGTAGGCCCCGGGATCGATACCTCACCCCGCCGGCTATTGTAACTGTGGCCACGTGGAAAATACTCGGGATATTTCTGATAATATTTTAATTGTAATATTAAATTCAATGAGATAATATTTAATGGTTGTTTCGATAATGCGAGCTGAGTAGGTATCATTATTGTACTCGGATCACTTCATTCATGAATACCTACATATTAAAAGTAATATTAATAAAGTAAATCAATGTTTTCTGAAAAATCTTTTATGTTTTATTTTATAGCCATATCAATGGGTCTACAAGCTGCAACCTTACCTACAAACTTATTTTTATACACTAAATTCTCGCTCACATAACGAAATTCAAGAAATATTCTAAAGATTCATCCTTCTAATTCAATGTCATCGTGGGCGCACTGTAAACCTCCACCGTTTGACACAGCCTTGAACCCCGCAACACGTGGGGTCCCGCCGAATTCCAAATTGTGTTCACGCTACTCTTGAAAGCCTAGCTCTTTGACTATGGAAGGGAAATTGGACTTTGTGCCACACATTTAGAGTTCGATGAGGCTTGGAGTGAGCATTCAGTGATAGTACAGGGCTGTGTCGTACGATTGATATTGCCTCCACTGTGTATTAAAATTTATTGTAATGTTTGTGAAACGTGAAAAATTTCAGGATATTTTGAAAAAAAAGCCATTAATATTTGGTAGAGTTAACTTTTAGATACTATCTAAATTGAGTTAAATCAAGATTTACCAAATTATAATTATACTTTCAACAGTTGCATTTGAAAATCTTCTAAGTAATTAATTAAGCCCTCTTAACATAAACTTCATGTGATGATTTGCTCCAAAATTAAGCCCAACTTAGATACATCTACCAATACACAAGTTCAACGTCTACTTTCGAGGTGTTATGACAAAAAAAACATAAGAACCAACTAATCGCTTTTATCGCCAATAAAGGCCAAAAACTCCGTATAGAAGTATTAGGTAGGTACACCAATACAACCCCGCCAAGTACTTGTTGACCGTGCTGTGTGATAGCACCCTACGAATGTTAACTAAGGCCGAGACGAGAGGTTAATGTAACAGCTTAACCCGACTCCCGAGTCCCGCTGAAAACAATGTCGACCGCCATCTTGTTTTTTTTTTACTTTTTCGCACAGAGAACAAGAAAACTCCGGCGTTGGAACTTTCCTACTTTTCATGTTTCACTCAAGTTTTAGTTTTTTGTGTCTGTGCCGTATTAATATTCTTTTACTTTGACGCTTCTTGTGTTGTTGTTATAATACAATGTTGTTATTTTTAGGAAATGCGCAATATCGTTGTTTAAGTGGCACGTGGCTAATTAACAACCGCGTGGGGTTAAGCTGCGCCTACCTCGGTCAGTGTGTGGATGGGTGACCATTCATTACACATCGAACCCCCTCGAGCACGTTAAACCGTCGGTCCCTGGTGCCATACGAATATCTATGACGTCGTTACGGGTAGGCAGAAGGCCGAAAGTCTGAAGACCGGTCTAACCTTAGAATATCGGCATTGTCCAGTAACTGGGTTGCGGAGGCCTGATGTTAGTCGCTCCGTGTAAAATACTGGTATTCAGCCGCGTTTGGTTAAACTGGAAGCTGACCCCAATATAGTTGAGAAAAGACGAACGAACGTAATATCGTTATTTTAATGGAAGTAAGTAATCTTATAATTTAGTTAATTCTCAAAAATATAGTCTCTATATACTGCACTTTTGTTAAGTTTTATTAACTTTACAATAGTTCGAGTTTCAAGAAAAGTTTGATCAGTCATTGTAACTGTACCTACGATGCTACACATTATAAAAACACTATATTACAAACAAATGAACGGAAAACTAAATACTTTTCAGCATGACACGATCTAAAAGGTGCACTCAAATTTAATTTGATTTATGCCAGTATTATAAGCAAAGAGGTTGAAAACTTAAAAGGTTTGCAGTCAAAATCACATTAGGCCATTATAAAACTTGCGCCAACTTTTACACTTTGATAAACGACTTTTTAAACTGTTGGCAACAAAGTGCGTCGCGTTAAGTGGAATAGAACATTGTTTATTCTACATTGTTGCAAGGGGTGAGATTTTTAACATCAAGAACTAGTTCTATAATGGACTAGGTGTGCCCTCAACTCCTCCCGGTTAAAAAATCCTGATATTTGGACCTTTAAGAGACCAATTCTACCTCTGCACTCATCCAAACTCGATCACCCATTTCAATCTCAATCGATAACGTCCAATAACCTAACTTTCGCATTTATAATAATTACTAGAGATAGAAAAAATATCATTAGATAATCAAATAATCTATTCATTATCTACAACATGATGGAAAATATTCAACAAATTACGTTAACGCAATTGAATACCAAAAAATATATTTGCCTTTCCCATTATGGAATACATTATCAAAAACCGACTAACAATAGCACAATTTGGGACTAACCGCAAAACGAGGATCGTGACCTACATTTTTTGATGTAAAAAATAAACTATCCAATCCCAATAATTTTTCTTCAATCTATTCCTTATTTCAGAAAACCATGTTCTTTTTTCAAATGTTTCTAAAATGTGCGAATATTTCTAGAAAAGCAATTTTAAACCATTATTTAGTGTTGTAACACTCGATAACAATGCCAAATTTTAAGTTTCTACATCAAACACTTTAAAAAAAAAAATAGCCGTGACAGACGTAAGGATATGAGGTGATTCCATAAGTGTTCCGTTTCGCCAATTTTAGTACGGAACGCAAAAATTCACACATGTACACCGACAAACTAGCGTATTATTACTCTCATTAATTAAATATTACTCTTTTTAATTAAATATTACTCTTATTAATTACTCCACATTAATGATAAGCAAACAGCCCGAGAGGAACAAACAGACCGTCGAAAAATTCAAACAATAAAAACAATGTTGGATACATTACCACCGTAGTTGCCCCAAAATATTTACTCTTGCTATGTAATAAGTACATACTCGCCGCTATAATATTAACCACCCTTGTTTTTTTAACATGTTTACTGAAGACGCATCTACATACTGGGTGCCTACACAAACAGACAGTGTAAACAGGCCCTTATGAACGCATCTATAAAGCCCTTGTCCGATTTTAGAAGGATTTTATTTAAATCTGTTCCAACGTACTGTACCTAGATTAATTAATTTATCCGTTTTTTAGAGGAAAATTGTGGAAGTACGAATTTTACTAAGACCTTTGAAAAAATATGTTCTTCTATTTTCCGTTGCATTTCAATGGGTTTATCATTCATTGCAGCTGTATCAGTGATTTTTTATAAATGTTATAGTTAAAAGCGTTAATTAATATAATCACCGGTAATGTTAACAAACGGTTTAATGATCGCAGTATTATCATGTTACAACACAAAAGTATTTAATGTAAACCTAAAACTTTCAAATGCTACGGTTTAGATATTATTAGTTTATTTACTTGTTAGTTAAATTAATAATAACCAAAAGATTTGAAGAGCGTAACCTGTCAGTCTCAAATTCTGTTTAGGTGTTGGTTGCTCTTTGATCACAGTTGGATGTAATGTTAGACAATGATTCAGCTATTGGTTATGATGACGTTACGATACAGCCACCTTACCGCGGAGTAAACTGGATTTTATTTTACCTGGATACGTGCCTCAGGCAATCCGATCTTTTCGGCCAGTCTCTCCCGCGCGAAAACGTCCGGGTAGTGCGTCCGCTCGAATTCTGTGGGAAAATGTACTTATTAGAAAACATTATCTATTTAAATACCATTTATAATGCCAAGTTTGATAATTATCAAGTTGGAATCAATCAAATCAACGAAACAGCATTGAAGCTGATACAGTCTTGAAGAATATGTTATTATATCGATAATAAATCGATGTTTGGGATCATGATCTTAGCTTTTAAGTTATGAACAGCAAATCTAGATAGTATAAAGAAAACAGCAGCAGTGAACCAGCAAGGATCACAAAGAAAAAAAGAAATGTATCAATCGTAAGAGGGAATAATCTAAAGAATTTAACAAAAATATTTTTAGTGTTCCACCGTTAGCCAAAAACATTAACATAAAAAAAACATCTAACAAAAAACCTATCAATCACTAAGGCAATAAACCAACACGATATGAGGACAAACAAACAAACAGAGAACAAGTAAGATTAACACAGAGCGACATCAATAATTGGGCCCACTGCCACCGTCCGAGAGCAGGGCAAACATCGGGGGACCATATTTATTTACTTACTAATAACCGTGTTATTGCAAACAATAAATAAGATGAAAAGGACATTGGGAAATAGGTTTATGAAGACTCCTGGGACTTATTGACTGGAGAAGGGAACGTCAGAGGATTTGTGAATGTGACTGCGAGTATTTTTGATCTGAAGTGTAGATATTACAACGATGAATCTTATTAAAATGAAACCTTTCAACAGATTTGAAAATTATAAACTGCAAACAAACTTACAAATAAGCAGTTTAAAAGTCAACCCAAAGAAGATGGATGTTAGCAAAGACTATTTTGTAAAATCAGAAATGAATGGAAAATGGTTACTCGGCAGTAAAGAGTTCCTATGTTCTGAAAATATGCATTTAATGAATTTCTCGTATATTCCACTAAGCTTCTTACATTTAAAAAATACCTGCACCCTTATTTTTTTCAAAAAGAAGATCATTACAAACATACCCCGATTCAGAGCGTTTTCGATCGATTCGGTTTGTTATCTCGATTTTCTCATACACAAAACAATATAACAAATCAAATCGGTCGACAACTGTCTTACCGAAAAATATCTGAATCGGAAGGCTAACCTTTTGAACCACTCAGCGAAGTGAAAAACTCGGAAAAGTCAACCTTCAGCGCTAGTACGACAAACCAGAAGAAATACTCATAGTGCCTTACCTTTCTCAAGGCTATCTATCTGGTCATTCGTAAAGGAGGTCCGGTTCCTCTGCAGCTTTCTCTTGAGCCGTAGCCTCATCTGTGAGTCCTCGTCGCCAGATGATGCGTGTTCACTATTGCCGTCCGATCCAGCTTCCGATTGCAGGGGATCTGCTGAAGAATTAACTTGGTTAATACATTTGAAATTTCGAACTATTTCAACAAGCAAAATTAACATACTGACTGTCAATGTCAGTTTTGGATCTCTAAAGAAAATGAGTTGGACCACTTAAATTGACTCAAGTTCGTAATGCGGGAGTCATTGACGAAATGTTTAACAATATACAAAGTAAAGCCGACTCTTCATCATGAACTATCAACAAAGCACTCGAACAAAACGTCGCACTCGACAACTATCAAGCAAATGCGTCAGCAGTATTGCACAAAATTACCCCTCAGAATTACACAGAAAAATTACAAATAAACCAGTCATCCTGACCCTTCATTACAAACAATTTGTTTGAATACAGGGTCCAAGTTACCCCGGTTGTTTACTACCCCCAAAGTAAGGGTGATAGCGAAATTAAACGTTACTCGTAATGTTGTCGACATGCCTCCAGCTAATTGATTAATTTGCTTTATGGTCGAAGCACTTGAGTTCGGGGTTCGATTCCCGGCTCGGTAATGTGCGCACGGGTTACTGACTCCGTTCAATGGACGAACTGTTACGCAATCTGTCACATTTTTCTGATGATACGCCGATGTTCTGTGGGCGTGGAGCTAATATGGGTAATGGAAGTTAACATTGCGAGTAAAAATAGAAAGGCAAAATAAAGATTTTATTTCCAAAAAACCGAGTAAGTAAACACATTTTTTTACCACATTACATTTCCTATCGAAAAAGGGATACTTAAGCAATTTAAGTATGAAAATAACGCAAAATATACAATAGAACAAATCATTAGATGGAACTTTGTGTGTTTCAAACACAACATCAAAGGAAAGAGCATTTTACTAGCAAACGTTTAAAATTGAATTTAGAATTTAACTAAACCAAACCACACACCTATCAGCACAAAGGTTACACAAAAACGACAAAATTGTAACACACTCGGTGTAAACGCCGCACTTGAAACATGATTGATGCGCGACATTCGCTCAGCGAAACATGGCGGGCTTTCCAATCGGTTGACAATTTTGATTGATCGCACGTCGCATCGCCGTCGTCAGTGTGTGCGCACCCTTAGCACAACGACACCTCTAATGAGGTTGTATTTACAAACAAACGATTTGTTTTATTTTGACGCGATTTTAGTGACATTAAAATTTGTCGCTTTAATCGCTTGTGGTACTTGAAAATACATAATTTGAATGTACTTGAAAATAAATGATTAAAGCGACGAAGATTTTTACGTATGTAGATAGCAACACAAATATTATGTGTGTTGCAATCTACATACGTAAAAATCTTCAGTTGTGTAACGGCATTTAGAAAGAAGGAAAGTAATATAAATATTGTTTTTACCACCTTATAATGTAAATGTTAGATATAAAAACTTACTTAGATAGGTAAACTTTCTTAATAACATTCATTTAGCAACCTGACTAAACCGATTCCTTTGTTACACACCAATATTATTTCCATCCTAACAATCAACATTTTCATTATTTATTACCGGTTCTCGGAGAACATAAAGGAGGGAATTCATTAAAAAAATCAATTCTCTCGACGGCGGTACTTAACCACAATTCCTCCAATAACGACCTACAAATGATCGAAGAAAAAACTTCCTCTATCCAAGAGAAAGGCCTCGAAGGGCGGGATGAAACACGAAAAATACATAAGAGAAAATAATAGTAGTAAGAAAATAAGAAAAGGAACGAAATAAAAGTGGGGGCGGTGGAAAAAAATTGGAGAAAATAAGCACAAAGGGGAGTGAAGAAAGTCGGCAGTCGGGGAGATAAAGCGGAATTGGAGTTATCGGGGCGAAACACGACGGTCGTAGGTGGGGGGCCGATTGCCGGCGCGCGATTATGTGAGATCGATACTGTCACTCAACCGAGCCGGCCGTGTGACAAGCGTCGCGCGATGTCATTTAGTTATTGATAATTTTATTCTTTAAAATATTCTGGTCACTCCAAATTAAACTCGCCAATCGTATTTTCAAGAGGCACAGAAATTTCCAAATATTTAAACATTACGAATGAGTTTCCCTTTCAGTTCAGAAGATCATGCATGTGTCGAGCATTTCTCTTCTCCTCTCTATCTAGTCAAATGAAGAACTTCCATTAATCTTTTGAACGCCACGCTATAGCCGTTATAACGGCTATTGACGTCATTGGCAGCCTGAGCACATTTTCGTTTAACATCTGTAGCCGTCAATGGCGTTTAACTTTGAAAAAAAATGAATATACGCATCAGCCATCCATAATTCACAACATGTTACTAAATTAATTACGCTAAAAATTTTTTTTTTAAGTATTAAAATCGCGACCGCTTTTATATTGCGACGCGTTCTCAAGAACAAGCTCTCTGCGGCTGGACAAGGCGCGATCCGCCTAATTCGCCACGCTTCCGCGAATAAATGTTCTGCTGGATACATTTCTTTATACTTCACCACGTGGAAATATACATAATGACTTGTTTCAAGGTTCCTTGGCGAAGTAAAAGGCGTGTTTTGAACAAGTTTGATGCCATCTTTAACTTTTATTAAGAGAGAGGTTGTAGGACGATACTTAGGTTTTGAAAAATACCAATCAATTTCAATATCTGTCGCGAAGCAATAACAGTAAACATTGACATAAAAATATGCCCTAAACACATGATACATTAATCTAAATACATCGCTTAATTAATCCCAAATACTTAAACTTCCACGCCCTAATGGGGACATGATCATAACCAATTTAGTTTGACCCCGTTATGGGACCAAATGTATCGCTCGTCTAATACGGTACCTATACGACCGTCTGGGGAGGGCTGGGGTCAAGATATATTTGCTCGTTCTGTAATCAACCGGTCACTAAATGTCCTCGACGTGGCCATCTGAATTACTTAGCGTGGGGCTGATAAGGTTTAGTTTTTATTATTGTTGGTACAAGTGGGGTCATTGAGGTAATTTACTCCGGGGATGTGGGGGATAAGAATAAAGAAAGATCTGTGTTCTGTTCTTCTGTTTGTGTTAATTTTTTCATCAGTACGGCTGTGAGTTTTTAATTCAGTCCTTTTATTTTTAAGAAAGTGAGTTGTATAGTCAATTTTGATTTTTTTTGTCTTTTTTTAGAATTATTCATACCTAATAACATTTTTTATTTTTTAATATAATTTGTTATTCTTACCAAAATGTTATAATTAAATCCCCAAAACTGTAACGTTTAATAAGTATTATGATCAACACTATCATTACTTTTCACCCAGTGCTACAAACAAATCAAAATCAGTCCAAAACCTTTTCCCCTTTTAATTTACAAAACGATCAATTACAATCGTCGTTTAGTACTGAATGAGCGATTCAAATGCGATATTAAACGCATAATTGCGATGTAATACAATCTCTAACACGTGTTTCAAGTAACGAGTACACTTTATATGTTAAAGTCAATTACGCAACTGCACTTGACGTGGAACCACTTTGGGAACTGGATAAAAAGGGCATTGTTTCACACTAACTGTTTCCAAGAGTGCTCAACTCGAAACGATTGCGAGTCGTTCGATATTGATAGTTTTTGTTTTATTGAGCTTGGCGGTGACACCTGGGACTTTTTTCTTTTTAAAGGCTTTTTATATATTTAAGTACTTTATGGGCTTATATTCTCGTGGCGACAATACTTATTGCAAGACTTGACAGTTTGTCAAAGTTTCGTACGACTAATAGTAATAGCCTAACGTCTGCAGTTATTACTGAAAATGATTTAAGATACTTATAAAACATATATAATTAGCCCGTTACTGTCCCACTGCTGGGCACGGGCCTCTTCTCAGAATGAGAAGAGTTTAGGCTTAAGGCCACCACGCTGACCTGGTGCGGGTTAGCAGACAACACACACCATCAAGAATTTTATGGAGCCCTCTCAGGTGTATAAGTTTCCTCACGATGCTTTTCCTTCACCGTTATCGCAAGTGATAATCAAATTCTGATCCGCACATGAATTCGAAAAGTCAGAGGTACGGGTCGGGATCGAAATCAGACCCTCCTCCATGGAAGGCAAACATTCAACTACTGGGTTATCACTGCTTAAGGTACCTAAACCAGACTAACCATTTAAAATACGATCGAAACAAATTGAATTGAGTAAAACTGCGTGTATAACTAGTATAAACACGAATGATTTGCCAGCGGCCGCATCGCGTCACTGGCTCGCCGCTCACAAATATTTGTTTCCAGTTATTTGTTCCCAGTTCATACCTAACTGGATCTGTTGTGTACGTTTAGAAATTGTTCAAATTTTATCGCTACTGATATTTCACGGCCGGTTTTAGCTACGCCGAACCTCGGATGTTTTGATAGAGGGAAATAAATATAAGTTTCGACCGCTGTTAACTAATGGTTACCTAAAAAAACAGTGTATGTTTCAGAGGAATTCATTGTTTCCCGTAAGATTAATTAATCAAGTAACTAATCGTCTAGATTGCAACATTCGTTGGATAATAATTACCAATTGTATAATATTTAAAAACATACATATAAGCTCTCCAGCGTTGGTATCTAATAAATATTTGGTTCTATTTTGGCAAATTTTTCTTTATTTCTTTTTTTCTGTCTTTGTACTTCTGTATCTTTTTAGATTTATCTTCATTGCCATTATTTTTCATAATCACCGTGTTATTTAAATTTTAATCCATCACATACACACCTACACATCAACACACACAATTACGTATACATGCACACTCATAATCATAATACAACTCCGTTTAATAAATTCCTCTACTCCTAGTTTTATCTTTGTTAAAATGATATTTAGTTGTACTTTCAAATCCGTTTTTTGCCAAGATTTTGTTAACACACTTTTTAGTAAAAGGTTTTTGTATCTAAGTGACAGCAGAACACTGACTCCTAAGTCACAGGATCCCCTAGTTTGGGAGTCAGGGTTACTCTATCTATATGACTTTAAATTCACCAAAATTCATGTGACCTAGTCTTCTGGCAATGTTGAAGGTTCTTGTATAAATAAAGATTTTTATTATTATCACCTTTATTCACGTTTTATCATATTATTTACATTTTTAAATACATATAAAAAGAAAACAAATATATATTTATTATTATTAATCCCATCTAATCAATTATCGTTTAAAGATCGTCAAGCGATTGATTAGCGCCAACCATTGTGGCCGGCGTGTTTGGCTCCGTACCACTGTGCTAATTCCATTGTGTACACGTATATCAGAGAGCGACACACAAACAATTTGTCCAATTATTTGTGGCATGTTCCACTGGGCAAATATTTGGCAATTTTGTGTGGTTCGTTGGATTAGACACACATTGTCTATTGGTTTGATTTGTTCCAATTTTTAACGACATTTTTAGTTTAATTGTTGATTCTGGCGTTTGTTTCAGCATTCCTATTGCTTAGGACCTTAGGTACTTCTATTAGAGTTATTTTGTGCTGACGAACTTCGTCTGATAGCTGATGGCATCATTTGAATGTGAGCTTTTAAATTCATGAGACGATTGAATACTTGGTAACAACATGCAAGATTCAAAGCAAAAGTAACCCTCACAACATCTGCTAATTTCAGAGTAGGAATATTTGACACACACTATTTGACACACACTATTTCACTCCCAAATCGATGGAAAAAAGGGTAGAGCAGAGCTAGTAGCTACAAAATTGGAAAAAACGCGTTACACGTCAAAACATCGCATACCCCATACGTATATATACACGTTACAACAAGCGTCAATCACACTCGCGAGAGAGCTTTTTTGCGAAAATACATCGGCCATTTTATATTTTTTTCCATTTTGTATACTTCCGAAACATTGGGCGAAGCCATCGAACCGTGAGCAAAACAGTGCGTCGAATATTAAAAATGTGTTGCGGCGATGGGATATGAAACAGTGGGCATGTGTGTTACCTATGTAAGATTCAAAAAGCGTTGAAACTTGACTGACTCATAAGTGGTTGTGTCGTATAAGTGACTCGCAAAATCGGTTTTGGATTTACTTTTGTAAAATTATTTGCCATATTAAATAAGTTAAAGTTGCTTAGCCAACAATTTCAACCTTAGTAAATAAGGAGCTCAAATGATTCATATTACGATAAAGGAATCGGTTGACTGACTGTCCTAATTTTAGTCCAGACGTCTACTCAGATACTTGTTTTGATTTCCAACTTTGGTGTTCCAGTAACAAAATAGACTATAACAAAATGGAATCTTCGTAACGTAAGAAAATCTTCAAACTAAAATGTACCAATAATTCTGAACCTTATAGGGCTTTACGTAATTTTGGTAAAAAACATATTTGTGCCGTGGTCGACGGGCCGTGGGCAATAAAAACTGCCCCTTCGTATATATGCGTACGGCAAGCTATTGGTCCGGTCCGTACTTTACATACGCCGTTAAAATATATTCTGTTATAGCTACCATGTAGAGGTTATATAGCTGCCTTTTTTTTGGGTGCTGGGCATAGATCCCAGTTCCGGGTAAACACCCGGAACACGGATATCTATGGCCATGGGAATGTTAAAACTTACATTGAAATAAGGTTTGTTTGCATTATGTTTGAAAATTAAAAGCATTGTTTGGGGTATTTTCCATTACCTAAATTCATAAGTTCAGAGTTAATAAATGTTAAAATCGGATAAGTAGGTACTATAGGTAAATCGTTATTCCGAAATCAATATTCTATTTTGTTACTTTATAAAATGATGCACATTTTAACCCTCTCAGACACTTTACAAAGCAATGTACTTTATCTAAATTCATTCAAGAGCCTAAAATGCTACTTTTCCTTATATAGATATAACTTTAGTACAGCTAGGACACCTTTCGGGAATCGAATTTATAAAACTGAATGCCGTTGCTCGAGTTAATTAAGCCGGGTCCTCCCTCCACAAATATACACAACACAGTAATATTTGAAGTGTAAAAAGCTTTCGCCATTTTATAGTGTTGCCAGCTCAATGTCTGGCCTTTGTATGTGTTTATAGCTGTCATTAAAATTTTGTGATTTCGCTGTATTTGATTGTATTAATTATCTACTTGAATGTGTTCGGTATTTGGTCAGGGTGACGTTTTAAATTAATTAATACTTTTTTCTATACCAAGATTTCAATTTTTACGATCTTATTCATAATAAAAACAGACCGTACAGAACAGAGACAATTGGGCATCTTTGGAGGAGGCCTTCACCCAACATAGGGTTCCTACAAATAATATTTAGCAATATTCAAATCGATATTTTAAATTACTTAACTATTATTTAATAAGTAAAGCAGTAAAAGAAATAAACTAGAAAAGTGTATTAAATTAATTAAATTGGTAGCAAGTAATCAAAGAAAAACTATGTAGTTAAGTGTATCTAGTAAATTAATTAAACTAGTTAAGTAATTTAATGATTGTAAAAATAATTAGTAGGAAATAAAGGGCTTTTTTATTTTTATTTATTATTTATTCATAAAAAGGCTTATCGAATATTTAAGACATTCATTAGTTGAAATGCTCGATAAGCTTATAAAACCTAGTGTAACAAGGAACAAAAAAAAATGTTTTTTGCCAAATTTAATTTGACATTAGAATTTAAAAATGTTCACAAAATAATTCATAACACTTACAAGTAACTGAAAAAGTTGTCACAAACTCTGAAACCCGCACATGAATAATATTCAAACATCCCTTTACTCGTAAATCCATAGTCGCGCAACCCGATGAAAACTTTGGCCAAGTTGGACCGAATTCACGGAACCGGGGATGGGTGGCGAAGCCCGAGACAAAACAAAAATGTAGCGTGTTACATACTTAGAGGAAGAGGCTCTTTTTAGCTGTTCGTCGGTGCAAACTGGGCTAGCATTCGGGTCACGCGCCGAGGCTAAACAACGCCCACACGTGAAAAGTATGAAGAAAAGTTTCGCTGTACTAAGTAGGTGGACGACAGAAGTACAACATAAATCTTATAAAGAGATGGGTTAAACATGGTTCAGCTGTATTTTTTATTTATGATGTGAAACATCGTAAGCGGCGCGGCGGTACGGTGTGAGAGCTGTTGCGTGGCGATCTCGCGATGGTAAACACACGACGGTTGACCTTCGTAACTCATCGGCTCTCTTCGGTTGGATTCGGCCAGTTTCTTTTTTTTTTTACAAAATGAGTTTCGATGTTTCACATCTGCCATGCGTACAGAGACTACCGAGACGGCTTAATTTTTATTCTATTTTTTCTCGATGCTTTAGTTCATTTTGCGTGACTATGGAAGCTGCATAGCGTCGCTGGGCAGTGAAAACCTCGTAAAGCACAAATTCATTTTTATTTTTTGTTATTCATTTGTTGGGTAGAAGACCATGTAATGCATATTTAGAACGAACGTGCACAGCTCTAAGATGAAATAGATTGATGAATAGATAATAAAACAGAAGAACCTTACATCTACACTTCATACTTTTTTTTACAGACAGTTATTATCTCCTCCTGTAAAATTACGTTCATTGCAATAACGAGGTTTTCACTGCACAGCGACGATAGGTACCTTCTATAGTTTCAATATTTATAACTTGGTATACACACTATTGGGAGAGGCATATTTCCAGGGTATGTGATAGGCTAAGATGATTGATTGATCTAAATTAACACACTAACTAACGATCTTTAAATTTCAGCACAGGATTGACAAAAGTGAAAGACAGTACTTAGGACGTCATCATCATCTGATGATGAAACCCTGTTATCACTCATCGGGACCGGCTCCACACGCTTTAAGAGAAAGTTTTTTTAATAAGTTTGACTAAATTTAAATTCCGAAATAAGCCAGCCTTTCCAAGAATTTCTGATCATAATGCCTCTCGTGGAAAATGAAAATCAATAGCTTTCTTAGAATACATTGTTTCCCCAAAGTTTTAAAGGCAAAGCTTATTTTCTTAAAGCTTTCTTCCATCCACAAATGTATAATTCTGATCAAAGTGAAACTTCTCATTGCCCTCCACATTGCCAGGGTTCAGGGTTCGTCGTACCATCACTTTGAAGGAGTGTGGAGTCAAGGGGTTAATCCGCACAGCTGACCTGTGATCTTGAGGTCATTTTTGAAAGGAGACCTCTCACTCGAGTGGGTTTATTAGCATCCGACTCACGAGATGAGTGAACACAGTTTGCGGGTAGTTTTAGTTTTATACGAGAATTACGGAAGGCGTAGTTGGGTTTATGAGAGATACGTTTTAGAGCAGATGAGATGGATGCTTGTCTTTATGTTTCACGTTTCAAGAGTTTCAGTATATCAAGGAGTAATGAATGCTGAAAGAAATTGTCCAAAAAGTTTGTTCGAGGTCAATGACATGACAAAACAAACTTAAAAAATACAATTGCACCAAATCGATCGTTTGCTTACATGAAGCTCTAACGGTCACTTATCGAAATTCTTCAAAAAATTACCAAAAAATAAACTTACTACCTACCAAGTAAGACTAGCTTAGCTTACTCCTATCAGTACAGAAACATGAACCTACATGCTTGCAACTAACAACCACAAACAAGATTACACTAATACATTCACACGTACATGTACATACACAGAATACATAAGTACAAATAAAGCACAAAAGAGGCATATAATCTGGCGGGCCGCAACAACCCAGTGGCGAGGTGTTTGGGAAGAAACTCGGTAACAACGCGCCCACCCCCTCCCCTCCAAGAAATGGGGGACGCAGGGCTGCCCCGGGTATGAAATATGTTGACAGTTGAGTATACCTGCAGTTAAATTATGCTTGTTTTCGAAAGAGCTATGCGGAAACGAATATTTTGCGTTTCAGATAATTGAAGACATCTTGTTTTTAATAAATTCGATTGACATAAGAGGATTAAAATGTGCAGTGAAGTTTTAATCTAAAGTGGATTAAAGATCAATAATTGCAAACAATTCAAAATGTTGGAAATCGGATTAAATATCTGTAAATGTTCCTACAGACGGTTTAGAAAATGATCTAAGTTTTAAATTGTTCTATTTCGCTTACTAAGTATAATCATAATACAACTTCAAATACCTACCCGACACATATTTTAAGTAAGATTGTGCTACGTTATGAAAACCTAAGTATTTGCACCTAATTCAACAAGCAACATGCTCCTACCAAAAATCTTGATCTTATCTACGCGTCAACCCTAAGCATCCCTGTCCCCAAAGGCATGAGTCGCGACACGGCGTCAAAGCGAAATAGGAAAAGAACATCTAGCAGTGTCGCGGAACGTCACGTCATATCGACATATCGATAGATAGAGGTGCCGGTCGATACATGTTCCGCTCGACTAGAGGAGTGCTATGTACAAGCGTTTGGAGCTGAAAGCGTTATTCATATTTTTCGAGCTCGTGTGACGGTTTGGCGTTTTGAAGGTTGTAGATATGTTTGGCGGGAATGGATCGATTGAATGGATGGTGTAGTCCGTAGTAAGATTAATCCAATCGAGTTGACAGAAGCTAAACGTTTATTGAATGCGATTTGTAAAGGATAAAAGTTTTTATCAAAATAGTTCCTACTGAACTTTTGGATAGTGAACTTATGACGAACATTGAGTTAAGTAGATACGTATATCAGGCCTTTAAAAGTTGGGCAGGCTTCAGAGAAGTCAAGCAACAACACCTAGAATCGTAGAAGACCAAGTGGTATTTAAAACAATACAATTATCAAGGCGCTAAATATTTCAGACACTACTAATGTTATTTCTAAAACGAGATTGTCTTTCCGCCTTTCTGGCTCATTCGTTAGACAGATTTCCCAGACGTTTAAGACAAAAACTCGATTCCTTGTTAATAAATTCGTAATCTATTCTAACCTCTCTTATGCTCTTCAGCCGTCGTCCTATTCAGCTGTGGTGGTAACGGCGCAGGTATCGCCGGGGCAGTTGGCGCGGCGGGCAGGCCAGGGTACCACCACCCCGTGGCCGCCTGCCCATTGAACATGCGCAGCTTCTCGTACACGCTGTCGTTTTGCGCAGACGCCGCTTGCTCCTTTTGGGAAGCCAGGTTGCGGAGGACCCGGTTGATTGAGGATACCTGTGAGGAGATTGGGATTAATATGACGTTTACAGCAGTGTGTGATTGTGGAATTGGTAGGAGGAACCGTTAGCCACTCGTGACTAACATTTTATGAAGAGATAGAGACCGCAGGGTCGCTGCTAATCTTTTCGAAACCCCGAAGTAGCTGTTTCGACTCCGAAGTGGAAAGATGATAGCTTTTACCCAGAAAGCACTATTTTCTTCTTGTGGCTGACGTTATAAATCATATCCTTTGCCAGAGTCTGTCTGACCTTAAAGGACTTCCTTAGCTTACAGTTATTATTTGATGATGCGTAAAAGACCAAATAGTGCGAAAGCAGTGATACTGTCATTTGGCATTTATGTAGAAGGAAAGGTCGATTAAAATCGATTAGCGACCACTGAAGCAGCAAAAGTAGGCCAGAAAACAGTTTACCAGTAGCTCCATCTGACATTTGAGGCACCGTTTAGACCGTGAGAAATCTTAAGACTTGTTCGCTCATAGATCTGTGCAAGTGATTAGCAAGAAAGATGAATTAAAAGTACTTGGACTGTTACATGTGCTGAACATATGCAGTTGTTTCATAAAAAAATAGCAATATTCTTTACGATCGTTCATTGCAACGGTCTACAAGGAGGATAATGCTCAGCACCGGACGTTTACGGGCAGTGATGAAAGTACTTTCACGTGTTAATTGGATAGCGGTTGCACGATCATGCGATGATCGCATCGTATTGTTCGTACTAACGTGCGATTAAACATACTACGAGTAATCATGGTTGACTGTCTTACTTGAACTTCGCACGACCAAAAATTCAATTAAAACACTTAAGATTGTGTGATCGCATGTTCGTACGAATAATACGATGCGATCATCGCATGATCGTGCTAACGCTCGCCAATTAGCACAACGCTTTGCAGCGTTACCAGTGCGAGAGGGTAGGATCAGCCGGCCGCCGCACAATCACACAACCGTTTGGCGAGCGTATTGACTTATTTCTAGAAGCTTGTGTACTAAGATAGGTCGAATTCATTGTTCTAAAACATCAGTTACTTCTTCTCTGGTGTCAACACGAACTATTTGAGAATAGCACATGCCGTGGTACGAAGATTAGTCAGACAGCGACTTTGGGGTCCGCCGGACGAACTTAAGTGTCATCACTCGTGGGGACCCTCCACGGCCTTAAGGCATCAGTTCCAATTTTTAACGAGGTGCTCATGGCTCATTTTAAGTTAAGCTGCGCTTGCCGCGGTCAGTCTGTGGATGGGTGACCGTTCATTACACATCGAGACACCTCCGTTCCTCGGAGAGCACGTTAAACAGTCGGCCCCGGGTGTCATACGAATACCTATGACAGTCGTTGCGGGTAGTCAGAAACCCGAAAGTCTGATAACCAGTCTAATCTTAGAGTATCAGCATTGCCCAGTAACTGGGTTGCGGAGGTCTGATGGCAGTCGCTCCGCGTAAAATATTGGTATTCAGCCGCATGGTTAGACTGGAAGCTGACCCCAATATATTTGGGAAAAGGGTAGGCAGCTACCTATATATAGGTAGTTCTAATATTCAACATGTGTGAAATTATTGAAACAAGTCTCAAGATACTACATCAAGTTAAACAGTAAGGTCTGCACAATACACTTTCTTTCATAACATGATTTTCTTACAAACCTTATACGGAGTATAATTAAGTACCTACCTACGTCTATGACGTAGTAGAATTTTCAACCATAGTTGAAGTTTCTTTGGTGAACCAGAGCTGAGAATGTTTGAAAATATTGTAACTTTGTCATGTACCGGTAAAACCCGGCACTTTGAATCCTGGCGTAACTTTGATAAAAAAAATCGTTACGTAATAAAACTCAAATTGTAGGAATTCTGGACGCATTCTTCCTATTATTTTTTTACGATTGGCAGCATCAAACGTCACTATTAGCGTGTGATTAGTCGCAGTGGGTGGATCCTTGCCGGTTGATAAAAAAATATTAAAAATATGTCAGTAATAGTTTTGTGTAATTATTTATTCCTTATTTAGTTTCGAATTCCTTAGAAAAAAGGGAGGTATCAAAGTAATTATAGTTTTGCATTTATTACCAACGTTTTCTTTTTCTCAAAAATTAGGTAATAAGAAAAATTATAATTTTATTCAAGAAGTAGTTATCATAAACAAAATCGATATTTCTTTTTTTTTACTGTCATCTTTCAAGAGAAAAACACATTTCAATTTTGAAATTAATCAAAGTAACCCCGGTTTACGGTATGCATTTTGAATCTATTGTAGGATCTACAGGTTAAACGTTTTTGAAACTGACTGAAACAAAGATGAATTTATTAAAGAATTAGATTTATAAGTTCAGCTGTCTGAAAAATTATATTTTAATATAAACAACAAATTATTTGATTTTGACTTTTCTTCATAATTTTTCGTCAAGAAAAAAAAACAAAACTGATTAGAATTTCTTGGAAAAAAAAAATCTTGGGGTGCTTTAAAAGAACCTCCGCGAGTGACGCTATTAGCTAAAATCATCGAACTCCATGATATAAAACACCAAAATTCTATACCGATAGCAGATTGATAATAACGTACTTATACATAATACGATACTCGGCATCCCTATCAACCAAACAACTATCTAATAGGAAATAAATTGCGCCGAGTACCCCACCCTTTTAACTTGCTAACACGTGTAATTTAAAATCTAATATGATTACTAAATTCCAATCGGGAGCCTCAAAGGGACACAGATTAGGGCATCCTTCCCCCTCTGACCGCACCCCACCCCGCAGGGCCTAAAAACCCCAATATCTATCTACTTTCACCGAAAACTACGCATGCGTAAAAACCTAACTCACACAAGTATAAAATTCTATGTATGCCCATTTTACCACGGTGTACGTACTATTTATAGTTATGTTGGCGGTTGGGCGTCCCCGAGTATAATATCTGTTTTCTTGTTGCCATTGGCAACGGGGAAATGTATTTTTCCCTACGGCCGGGAAATCGGTCGGCGGCGCGATTACAATGTACGGGTGTTCTTCGCAGCGCGGTATTTTGTTCGTAATCGAAATTTGGAATGGAAAGATGAATGGCTTTGTGAAAAGAGGAGTGCGCGCCCAATGTGGAAATGTTTAATTATTTTGTAGGAAGAGATTGGCATACAGTTTTTGATTACACTGAAGATACTAATTGAATTGAAATAAAACCTATCGTCGATTTTTTTTATTATTTCTATGTAGGTACACATCTAAATTATTCAATGAATTTCTAATATGTAAATAACAACTCATTTCAGCTTAAATTAAGCACATTCCAATAAGAAATCCCAACAGCTCATCTCAAATCCAACCAAAGTACACATAAGTAATTATACTAAAGCACGACCTGCCTTACCAGACACACAACCTACCTATGTAACAAACTATTACAAAATATAAGTACAAAATTCAGCGTACCGCGCGCCGCTGTAACACGTTTGATTTAATCCCTTGTACCGCTAATGGAAGATAATGCGTCTATCCACTATTACAGATAGCTATAGTACAGATTAATATCGTGGATAGCTTATATGAATGTTATTGCCCATATGGAAAAGGGGTTTTAGCTTTAACATAACATCATGCCTGTATCCCCCGAAGGGATAGGCAGAGGTGTACACTAACACCCTCATTTCGCCGTTATGTTTAAGTCCCATGTAATAGGAGGCGACCCCATTGCCATTAACCGGGCACAAATCCAAACTCCGGGCTGCTACTGAGGAATTCCACATGGAAAAACCCAATAACACTGCCCGACCTGGGGATCAGCAGTCGCGTTTGCACCACTAGACCAACGAGGCATTAAGCTTTATTTTAGAGATAATATAGCTCGATGTATCGAAAAATGTTAATCTTAATTTTAGATATGGACAAGGATAGTACTAAATAAGACATGTCTAAAGCCGCGTACAGATTATGTGCAGCACAACATGCAAGGCAGACGTGGAAAGCAACATTTCTCATACATTTTACTGTGTTCGACACATTGACACGTGGACTTCATAAGTTAGGGCTCTAAATCCTGCAGTGTAAAGAGCTTTAGGGAACGTACCCATACTACGTGACCCGCTCAGGGGGGAAGAAGGTCTTCAAAATGCCACGCTTAGTCACAGGGGCGAGGGGGGGGAGTCTTAGTTTTTCGTCACGTAATCAATATCCTCTATGGAAATCTCGAGTTTTTTCGAGCTATATTCAAATATGGCGCGCAGAGTTTAGCGCTTTTTGAACTCACAGGTGGCAAAACTGTCGCACATATGAGTCAATTTTTTATTTTTAACTTTCTGTTTGCAAAAAGAGATTTAAAACCATAATATTTATATATTACTACGTGAAAACTAGAGGGGGAGGGGGGGGGGGGGTATTGGCATATACTTCGGGTGGTCACCGAGGGGGGAGGGGGATAAAAAATTGAAAAAAATGGGTCACGTAGTATGGGTACGTTCCTTTACCCACCCCTCCAGTCAGTAAAAACAACAGGTACTGTAACAATAATGTATGGGAAATGTTGCTCTCAACGTTGTCTTGTTTGTTGTGTTACACATAATCGGTACGCGACTTTAAGCGGCCTTTTCATTATGCTAAACTCAGTGCGCTAATTTAGAATGAACGGGTAGGAAAAGCTCTTGAGACTGCAGAATTTCGAGTTCTTACTTATTAAGTCTATTACATTTCTCTTAATTTAGGAGTTAACTGTATGTAAATGCACTTAATTTAGCATTATGTATATAGCATAATAAAAATAATTTGTATCATGTAATTAAATAGTACTTAATCATAGCCTACGACAGTTTAAGTCGCAAGGAATACTTATAAGACATGCTTAAAAGAAACCAGTTTAAACTACGTTAAAGGTCAAATTAGAAATTGTTCTTACACACATCCATTATCACTTATTGAAAACCAATTACTAAATTCAAATGCACCAATGAGATACCACAAGAAGTGGCTCTATTATAACGAAAACATTTTGAATTTCGAACACCGAGCTAACCAATAGGAGCGGTGCATTTAAACGCGAATTCTGTTCGTGACAGCCGCGCGGCCAATCAGATAGGTACACGGGAAGATTAAAGAGCGTACGTTCCTATTAGAATTTTAAAGGATTTATTTTTTTATTTATTCTTTCACGTGAATATTTTGTTTGAAGTGGTCAGGGACTGACGGCTAAAGAGGAGTTGAATGGAATAGATTTCAATGTCTGCGTATGCGCGTAGATATTTTTAAAGGAAAATAGTGGAAAAAATACTCGTATAATTAGATATAATCAATAATTCAAAAGCATTAAGTATAATAATACTTTGTAAGAAATGCATCTAAAAAAGTAATGTTTCTAATGTTTTACCCATGGGTCTACAGTGTCTATAAATAAGTTTATTATTTAGGTTTACTTTAAAGATATTTTTACCAAAATTAAGAAGCTTAATGGACTGTAAAAGGACTTGAATAGAAAATAAAGAAGAAGAAAGAAAAAATATTTATTAACGCACAAAGAAAGACGCATAAGTAAAATGTTTTGTTTTTTTATAATTGGTAACATTTTCATGAAGCTACTGAATTACTTAACATGGCTATCAGTACCTACGGTATCTGAAACCTGAAACATAATTTGTATTGTAACGACAATTTAAGAAAAAAATGGAAAATAAAAATAAAATTATTTTTTTTTTTCAAAAATCTCTGTTTGTTTCTACCATCTGGTATAGTAGATGAGATCTCTAAAAACTAAATTCAACGGAATTTTCAAAATCATCAACATCGTATAAAGATTACTTTTTATGAAAAAACAAAAAAAAACGGCTCGTGTCTCACCGAAAACTCAGTTAGTTCTACTTTTTAATGGAATATTTGTTCAGTTGTCATTATTTGAGGAATCGGCCGAGTAATCGTGTGTTCTTTTACATTATAACGCTAGAATGAACGCAGCTGTTGTGTTTTTTTTTCATGTAGGTAGGTATCTATTATAGAATTCGTTTCGCTAATTGGCTGTTTTGATAGCCGTTTTGATGGGAAATTAACATTTTTGAATATAGTTTTATTAAACTCGTTGGCTTATTTGTTTGTAGATATTAATATAGTCCGTCAAATCTTTATCTACATTTCCAGAAACAAAAGTGGGTTACAAATGTCGTGTTTTTGTTTCTATCTATCTATGTATACCTACTAACAAATAATTAGAATGAAACAGTTAATATCTTACAGCTTAAGCGTGAGTAAATATAATTATTTATGAAGACCGTCACTTTATTAAAATTAAAAATAACAGATTTTTTTATAAAATAAATCAGACTTACCAGACTTACTGAGTACCTAGTAAATAATCTATTAAAAACAAAATTTAATGAATCAATCGCGCATCTTGTCGTAACTCAAAAAAAATATTTTTACATGTTACTAACTTACGCCCTTTTCGAGTCGAGCGAAACGAATTAGTGTCCAGCGATGTGTGTAAAGGGTCTAAAACTTTCGGCTGTTTTAGACGAGCGGCAATGTGTGTGCCGCCCGTGTATGCAGGGGTTAAAACGAGATTTTTTTAAATATGCACACAGCTTTTATACTGTTATGATAAAATGTTTTTAGTCAAGAGTGAACAATTATTTTCAGGGTTGTCGTAAATTATGTATGATTAATTAATGTTTGAGCCTTATTAAAGTTATTATGAGCACGTTCTAAAATACTTATATTTTGAATTAAAATGGTTAAAGCTCATTTGCGGGGTTTGGTTGTTAATTAAATCAGCAAATACAGGACTTAGACTTGAGGTTAATAAATTACGCTTGGCTTTTTTCTGGGCTATGTTTTTAAGTCCAAATGTAGGTACTGATTTTATCATCGGTACTTTACAGTTTTTTGAAGTTTACTATGGATACAACTGTAGCATGACGTTAACATTGATCCATTAACCATGATCTACATTGCTCAACTCAAAACTCTTGCCCAAAATATATCTTAAACAAAATACGATTAATTTTCTACATGTATAAATACTTGGCGGGCCCATAAACCCAGCACTACCGTACATGGCCTGAAACCCGATACGTCTGACACCGCTCAACTTCGTGACAGGCGCGGGTCTGCGCGTGCGCACCGCGACAACACCCTGCGCCGACGCATTGTTATGTTGAAATATTGGTTTGATGTATTTTTATTGTATGAAATTAAGAGAAGGATAGATGAAATAGTCTTTATGTTTATTAATCTTTACCTTGGTTTAGATACATTTCTGAAAGATTACACCTTTACGATAGTTTTTACATAGATAGGTAATAATAAGTGGGAAAGGCAAGCAAATTGAGACAGTGTTAGGTAATGTCCTTTGCCAAACAAATTCTGATGGCCAGTAAGATTTTAGTAGAAAAAACAGTACTTCTACAAGCAAACAACGGAACGAACAAGTCTAAACTATAATTACTGAGATAAACATCTAACTCGTAACATCTAATTAAATGCGAGCATATTATATCAAGTTTCGCGACGAGCGATAGTGTCTAGCGATCGTTTCTGAACGCGGGCGATCTCCCGTCACTATGACAGTTGACAGGTGTCACGGGCAGGGCCGCCAACATTAAAATGTGGTATTATTTTATTTCACGTGAGAATCGTTCATCATTTGTAGTGTCATGTCGTTTTATTAGACTGGACATTGGATATAAGGATGGGGGTCGCTGTTTAACGTAAATAAGCTAGAAAAAAACTTACAATAGCGTATCTTTTTTTCCTAAAATGTGTCCACTTTCCGGAAAATTATTAAGGAAACCGGAAAATAACAATGATAATTTTGGAATCAAGGCTCAATTATTTTTTCTTCTACGTCTGTACTAAAGCCTACACCCGAAGAGGCCCGTGCCCAGCAGTGGGACAGTAATGTGCTAATTATGTTTTATGTTTAATCTTCGCTGTTTTGTAATACCTAATAGATTTTACTTTTGTTTTATATTTATATTCAAACAACACCTAAAGACTACGAACCCTCTTCATCATTCCATATCACTGCGGTAGAAACAATCATACCTAATTGTTTTACAAAAAATGTTCTGTCAATTAAAGAAGTCTTCTTTAATTAGATAAAAAACCCTTGGCAGCCCTCAGTTGTGATGCGTCGGTGCACCTCATTACCCTGACCACGAACATGGCGATAGATCATCCAGCGAGCGATAGTGCTAAGATCCACCGGCGTTGGTGGTCCATGAGCCGTGACACAAAAAAAAAATTGTTAGAAAATCGACATTTACGCGGTTAATCAAATTTGTTGGGCGTTACAATCGATCAACGATACGTTGTGGAAGGCTTCGTTTTTGATCAGGTTTGTGATCTTTAGATGATTTTCGTTTTTGATAATAAGTTTTAACGTTTTAAGAATGCATATTACATCTCCATTTTTGACTAAAATTTATTCGCACATCCACAGTTTCAGTCTAACATAAAATTACAAATCTTATTTACGAAATTCGCAAATTGAAACTACAAATAATACAAGCAGTAAGAACTTAATCACCTAAACGATCTGGCCCCAAAAGACGTACAAAAGAAACAACCTCATTGAATGGAAATCCCTGTTCCATTAATCTATCCACTTTTCCATGACCATTCACCATCAATCCGATACCAAAGGTATCTTTACAAAAACCATTACTATGAATACAAATACCCATACAGGAAGGGGCCTTCATCCCCTAGAATTACTATTAGTATTATCTATAAACATTTTAACGTACACGGTTAACCCGCGGAGACCCGAGTTCGATTCCCCGGTGAAAAGCGATTGTAGGGTGCGGTTGGAGGGGTGTTTTTTGCAATTCTCTTAGGGCGCACAGATTGGGGCGGTCTGTCTCAGTTCATTATGGATGTTAAGTTGTTGTCGGTGATTTGGATTGAAGTGGGTTTTTGTTGTTGAAAATATTGATAGTTTTTGCGATGTGTGCTTCGATTTAGTACCTACGTGTTTCAGAATTGGCCAATAGCTTGCTTGGCATTATATTGTACAGGAACCTATTGCTACGCATGAATAGGGATATTCAATATACTTAGGTTATCTAATAAAGACGATGAACTACAAATTACGCAAAGCTTTTGCATCCTTATGCTAGGCAGTGTGTACATTAGAATATTACCTACACACTGACTAGCGCTATCCTCATTTACATTTTGAAAATATTCAGTCAAAAGGTGACATTTAAAATTCCTCACACCGAAAAATGTGACCGATAGTTAGGAATCCAAAAGAAAAAAAAGATTTATAACTATTCCGATACTCATCAAAGGACCAAACATAGTTCCCTGAGGGACGCCAGTTAAAGTACCAAATATGTCACACAGCGTTATGTAAGTGAGAGCAACAGTGTGTGACAGAGGGCTGTGGGGACTATTGTCCCTGTTTTAAATACCGTATTGTAACTGCCGACAATTATAGTATCTATTTGTAGAAGTATATTTCATGTTATTGATTTTGTCATTTGCAATGGATAGATTAATTTTTATGAGATTAAGTTATAAATTGCATATCGGGCCAACCACTAAAACAAAGATCCCGACCGCGTCTATCCCCGTGTTTCGGATTATCGTGCTGGGTGGATTTTCTCACAGCTTAGCTTGACCACATAGAGCGGTTTCTCGAGGAGGGCTTTGGTTGGTTTATTGTTTAGGTATCGGTGCAATTGCCATAAAAGTTGAACAGATGGAGCAATGAATCTATCCAATTTACTTTTAGCTAATCTGGTTAGTACTGCTAAGTTAAATCCTTTTAAAGAAAGTTATAAGTCATATTACTTAAGCAAATTACCCCCAAGATATACATAAATTATATGCATAATACACTCAATAAAAAAGATAAACACGTCCTTGCGACACTTTAACCCAAACTGAACTAAAAGATGTCTCCAATTACAAGAGTATTGCGTGTAAACGAAAACGAGAACGTTCATACGCCACATAATACGTACGAAGCCTCCGAAATGCCTCACAGTAGCGTTTCGGCGGTGTCAAGTTCCCAGAGACTAATTCTGGCAGCTACAAGTTTGGTAGTTTATAAATTATTTTGAAGTTAACGAGGGCTTAAAGATGCTTTAAATATTGTCAGATTTTTAAAAGGTAAAAGTACTTTTGCTGATGTATTGTATTTTGTTGTTTTTTAAGAGACAATTTGACATAGAATTTAAATTACAACAAAGTTTCAGAATGCACTACTCACTAGATTTTTGATTAAAAAAAATTCCAACAGTGTTATGACCATTTTAAAATACTTATTGAGAATAATGTGTTCATTACAACACTATCAATTTAGCATTTACAACAATTTTGCTAAAAGCGTCTTCTGAATAAAAATCCAAACGTTCGATCTAGTTTCGACAAAGCGGCAGAATCAGCCGCCTCGGCGCGTCTCGCTCGATCGAACTCATGAATTCTAAATTTAAATTAGATGTCTCCAAATCGTATTTAACGGTCCTTGGGCGCAACTGTTGATTGGCGATGTTTGCCGCTTTCGTGTTCTGCGGTTGGCGCCATTGTTTTCTATTTTCAATTTCGATTTCTTCAAAATTGTTTTTTTTTACCTATTTTTGTTTTAATAATTAAATATGGTGCTTGGCCGCGCTTAGCTCACGTGTATTCATTTTGAAAGAAATTATAGAATTTAACAACTTTTTACTGGTTTTAAACGGCAATTACATTATAAGTAAAGAAAAATGAAGGTAGGTACATTGTTAATTTTACTTAGAACGTTAAATATCATTCCCTATCTCTAGTACAAAATTCTCTTATATTACCATAAATATCAGTGGACTTAAAACCGTCAATTCCTATGCCATCATAAGCAGTTGACGTTAATCCGCGAGACAAGGGCAGCGATACAACTCGCTGCAGATCCTTACAGCATAACCACAAGTGTGAAAGAGATATCGAATATTCTGTGCATTCACGCGTAAACGTGGAATTATTGTATAGCGCCCTGGGTGAAAAGTGGCGTAAGTATGTGGCGCTCTTTTGAGAAATAATTTTCAGCAATGGAGCTTATTTTACAAATAGCGAAGAGGTATAGCGTTAAGTTATATCGTTTGATGTTTGATATAAGGCTTGAATAAAGGTTTGGAATGTACCTATAAGTGACTCAAACATCCGTCGAACTTTTTCTAACAAAACAAAGTTTTTAGGCAAAATTCAGTACCTTTCTTGGTTCAGTTTTCAAGTGTTACATAAATAGATTGTGGTAGTTGATAATACTGACAAGAATTTACAAAACACGCTTTCGCTCACAACCAATAGCATCGCAATATAGTTCTCGATTTGCATATCCTCCATATTCAGCTAAAAATATTCACAGTAAGCGGTGCCGACATCACATAAGCCTCTCTGACACTTTTACACTTACACCGTTCTGCCGCCGAGCCGTAATCGATTGTTCCACGTATTTTTGTCCGCTTTTAGTTGGTAAGAAACATCACGCCCATTCGACCGTTATGACTAGGCAGCGGAACGCACGACATACATCTGTCCTACTCTAACACGTGTGTGGACCTATCGGCCTGTCCCTTTCACCTATTTGCCCAGTGGGCCGAGTGCGTAGGTACGACAGTCATAAAAATAGCCCCTTTGGCGCCGAATCTTCTAGGGGTTTTCGTTATTTCGATTTTGTGTCCTCTTGTTACGTAGGGTGGATAATGTAGGTATTTTTATGATTAGTTATAGGTACGGTTTTATGTGGCACACAGGCTTGATATAGGAGTCGCAGCTTAATTTCTTAGACTTATGAACAACAAGTCTGTTACTGTCTGACTTTACTGCGTACGTATTGAGATCTATGGTGAGTTCTTCTTCTCTCGTGTCAGTGCGAGCATTACGAGAATAGCTCATGCCCGTGGTAAAAAGATTGGCCAGTCAGCAAGGTTGATAGCGGGGCCGACTGTCCAGGGTACACCGGACTTTAATTACCTAAACGTCGCTATGTTTTTTTTTGTAAGAGCCTTATGGTTTTCTCCAGATAGACTTTTTCCTTTCTGTACCATCACATGTTTTTTAAAATAATCAATTTTGCATTCCCTATTATGTCAAAACGATGACAAATCCCCTGCAGATAATGTAACATATCCACGAAACCATCATTCTCGATTCTCAACACTCGAGGACGACAAAAAGTTTTTTTTTTCCATTCATTGTGTCGCCAAGTGTTTACTTTTTGCCACGGATCCGATCACAAAACATTTTATATTTTCGAATTGTGACATTATTAACAGAAAAATTGGTTTGAAAGAAAAAAAAATAAGAAGTACGAATTTAAGGCTTTCGTGGTTCCTTATGAAAATATCCAAATTTTATAATATTTTATTGTATTGTTGTTTGGAATTTTAAATGGAACAAATATTGACCAAGTACTGTCACTATCGATAATTATTAATCCTGAAAGCTCCTAAAGCTCTTAAATTTCTATAATGTCGCGACAAAAGCGACTTCTAGCGTTAAAATCGAATAAATCTTCATTCACATAAATTAAGGCTCTTGCCAACTTTTACCAACAATAGTTGACACTCCACCTACCGATCCCTAAAAATTACAAATTTTTCACTTTGTTATTTTTTGCCATGATTGGCCAGGCAGATGTTTGAGCCGTCTGGTTCGATTACCGGCCGTGTCACTTCGGCAATGGCTTTATTTTATATCTTGTACGTGATATTTTTCGCAGAGAACCGCGGTTTTTATCATTTTTTACTCCTCTCATTAATTATTGTGGGATAGAATGTTGTGGTGTCTCGTTACGTTACATGGATTTTATGATGTTGTTGTAATTGCAACTCGATGGAGTTTCATTTTTATTTGCTTTGCCACGACCTAGATTTAAAATGAACGTATAGACTAAGGCCATGAGAATCGCAGTTACATTGTTGAGTTGTTTAAATAAGATGTATGTAGTTTGTATATGGAAAAGTAATTGTTGTCTATGTGAAGATTTCATATTAATCAAATAAACATATTAATCAAAATATATTAATATGAGGCATTATATTTAACATTTATTACAGTAATTTATAATGTTATGCCGCATAGGGATTATTAGTTCATCTTAAAAGGTTTTCTTCTAGCACTCAATATTATAAGAATAGCCCTACAATTCTGCATTCAATTTGTTATTGACATAAAAGTTGACAGAGCTCCTAATAACAAAATAGAATAGAAAATTTTATGGACTCTTCATATAATAGGTGAGTATTTGTATGGGTCCATACAAAAACCTAATAAAACGGCATCAAACATCCCGAACTAAAATTTTATAAGCCATCATCAATAACAGAATGGACTGTTTGTAGTGAACACGGTCCATCTTGAAAAGATTTCGGACAATGGGCCCGCGTCCGTCCGAAACATATGCTTCTAAAATGTAAAATTGCGAAATTGGATTAACAGAGAATTATTGTCACCGAATTTTGTCCAGATTATTTTGATGGGCGGCACAATGGGTGCTTGAGCATATGTTTTGTGAATTTAATTGGATATATCGTATTGCCAATAATATTTTGACGTTTGCTATCGGTGTTATAGTTACTTGTGTGGGTCGATTGGCCCAGCTTGATAGACGCGTCAAGGCAGACGTCCGAATACGCCATCCCTATCTATGTGCGCGTCACTTATGAATCAGTTGCCAAAATATTGACCTAGATAATTTATAGAATTTGCTGGTCTAAATCTAAATGATTAGGTTAATTTCAATAGAAGCACGTGCTGACAGCTGTTATGCTACGCGGAAACGAATTTTATACTCCTTGATATTATTTTGGAGTTAACAAAAAAGACAATAATATTTAAAGTATTGGAATATTCAACACTAGCTGTATCCTCAGGCTGCGCCTGCAGCCTATGTTAAACAGTGATAATGTAGCTTTCTAACGGCAAAATAATTTTTGATATCGGTCCATTTGTTTTTAAGTTTATTCGTTACATACACAAATACAAATCTTTCCTCTTTATAATCAAGTCAACGGTTAACCCAATCTATACTAATATAGATTGGGTTAACCGTTGACTTGATTTTTCATTAAAGCGTTAAAATAAGCCAATCACCTTAATTAATTGTAAGTATTACATTACGAGAGATACCTAATAGGGAAACTTTACTGAAGGACGTCCGTCAACTTTTTTTTAGAGAATTTTAAAAACAAACCAGTTCAACATGATCTTTAAACTTCGACTCTGAATTTGAATATTTTAATTACTGAATGAGTTCTGCCTAACCTTTTTCCAACTATGTTGCGGTCAGCTTCCAGTCTAACCAGATGCGGTTGAATACCAGTATTTTACACGGAGCGACTACCATCAGACTTCCGCAACCCAGTTACTGGGCAATGTCGATATCCTAAGGCTAGACCGGTTATCAGACTTTCGGGATTCTGACTTAACGACTGTCATAGGTATTCGTATGACACCCGGGAACGACTGTTTAACGTGCTCTGCGAGGTACGGAGGGGTCTTGATGTATAACGTACTGTCACCCATCCACAGACTGACCGCGGCAACCGCAGCTTAACCTCGCAAGTCATATGTGGTAACTAGCCACGAACCGCTCAGTTCAATTACTAAATGAATGAATGAATGAATTTTACCAATTTCGGCAGAAGCTGTCTTATAAGAAAATAAAATGCGCTTGAGGTGAATTCGAAATTAAAATCATATGTACTATACCCAAATGTATAATCAATTTTAGTCAGAACTCTGATCTTCACACGCCATCATTCTCTTCTCTGTAATCTTAATAATAAAACAAAAAAAAAATACTCACGCTAGGTATATTGTCGTTATTGCACACGTTTTCACTCAGCAGACGATCCCTGATTTCCCATGCGAAGATCGAGGGGCATTCTCTCTTGTAGTCCGCTATCTTCTGGACCACCGGCGTGGTGGCCACTCTTGGCTTAGACCCGCCAATCGCCCGGGGCTTTATCGACCCCGTCTCGTAATATCTGCGTGCAAAGCTGAATTTAGTTTGGAAGAGGAAGATGACAAATGAGCTACTTCTTTTTTGCTCACGGACAAATGGTATTTTAGTGTTAATTGTCTTGGTGAATTTGGTTGGTAGTGTTAATGTTGGTAGGATGGGTGGGTATGGATATAGGTACAGGTTTTTTTCAATTACTAGTCATTTGTATAGTAACTCAGTATCTGCCTCTTGATACGGAACGTTTTGATAAGTCAGTTGACGAACGATTCCTTTTTCTACGAGAGAGAAAGAGATAGCAAATCGAATCATTCGACAACCGACTTATCGAAAAGTTCTGTATCAGGGGGCTCTTACTAAGCCCATACTACAGTTACAATATCTTACTACAATATACATATTTAGATTTCCCATCACACTTTACAAAAAAACAAGACCTTTGCTATGACAATCAGTAAATTGTCTAATTACATTGACATTTTATAAAATTTGTTATGGTATTCTAAAGTAAGCCGTCTGGTTTATATTGACTCTGCAAGCCTACTCCAGATCTCCCATCGCTAGGGGTCTCTCTCTAATTCCATAATGGACTTTCAAAATCAGTAACTTCAATGCAGACGCCATGGTAAAGTTACGTACTGCCATGGAACACTCACTGCCACGCAGTCAAAAGTAGGCCATTTTTTTTATTTAGCACTAGCTGTTTCCCCACGGCTCCGCCCGCGTAAGAAGTTTTATTTCAGTAATAAATATATCCTATGTTACCCAGTGATAATGTAGCTTTCTAATGGTAAAATAATTTTTGAAATCGGTGCATTAGTTTTTAAGTTTATTCGTTACATACAAAAATATAAAAATACAAATCTTTCCTCTTTATAATATTAGTATAGAAATATATGTCGCTTGTTTAAAAACTGCTTTTTCATTAAGTTAAGCTAAAGAGTCAAGTAATCATTTCGAACTACGTCTGCGAGTTTTCTCTTGTAATCAGAACGGGTTTTACTAAACTAGATTGGTAACATTCTTGACTGTTCATACAAACATATCTGCACATTTAAAATCACCATTACTCTATAATCAAATGAGATGATAGTAGAAATGTAGACCATTTAACGTATAAGACAGTACCTATTTAGAAAATTTTGGAATAAAATCACAGTAAAATTTATTTTATTCTAAGAGGAGTACAGATACCCCGTAAAAACTACATAGATTGAAATAATAATAAAAATATCCTAGTATAAACACACATTTCCTACAAAACATTCTAAGTACCAAACTTACAATTTTCTCCACAAGTTATCAGAACATCCCTATTCAACTAAAATACTATTAAAATACAATTACAAACATAATCTCCACCATCCCCTTAACTTGAAGTACCTATACAAAACGTTGCCAAATTCCGTTTGATTGTCCTTAGAATTTACCAAAGAAAATTACACCTTATTAGTATTAACGTAAAGTTTTGAATTGCTTGTCAGATGGTAAGGATGTGTAGTGATGGGATGGATATCGGATGTACTTGAAGCAATGTATTGTTGCAGACAGACGTGTGTCGATATTTCAGATCTTGATACAGTTGTGTTGATGTATGTACCTACTGTTTGAGTTACATGTATCTAGATGTCAAATGTACATGTTGGCAGTTTAGTGTTGAAACCTGTGTTCATCAACATTTAGCAGGCTGGAAATAATGCATAGGTAGGTGGTTAAAAATACCTAATGTAACTTACGAAAATGCATCAATATGTTCATCGTACCTATTTTCCCTTAAAAATTTTAAGAAGCATATCCAAAAGCCACAAATAGACTAAAAATCCAGTAACATAAAAATATAATCATAATTAGCCTATTACTGTCCCACTGCTGGGCACGGACCTCTTCTCAGAATGAGAAGAGTTTAGGCCTTAGACCATCACGCAGCTTGGTGCGGATTGGCAGACTACAGACATCATCAAAAACTTTATGGAACCCTCTCAGGTGTGCAGGTTTCCTCACGATGTTTTTCCTTCACCGTTAACGCAAGTGATAATCAAATTCTGATCCGCACATGAATTCGAAAAGTCAGAAGTACGGGCCGGGACCGAACTCAAACCCTCATGTATGGAAGGTAAGCGTTCAACCGATAGGCTATCGCTGTTTTGTTAAATCCAGTAAATAGGAGTAAAATAAAAAATATACGAAAAGTAACAGGCATTGCTAAAACTAACAAAACAATTAAATATCAATTGCCACAGAATTGAACGCCCGAAAGCAAAATAAATAGACCACATTCGAGATACAATGAAGAAAACCGTTACAAATAATTATACAGTAATAACAAATAACAAATATGGCTTTATCGAAATTGTCATCGATAAAGTTTGCTTAGGCATTCTCAATAAATGTTTGCAGGATTATTAGGCCCCATCGTCGGATCGTAATCGCTTTCGCCTTGGGCGGATTTTGGAAAAGGGCGTTTCGAAGGGCGCTGCTGACTGCTTTTTAATTGAGGACTTTAAGTTCGACGAACTTTGATTATGTGTTGTGCTTTTGGGGTAGTTCATGTTAAGCATTTTTGGTGTAAGAAAAGTAAATAAAATTTTGGCGGGCTTGGTGAATGAAAACTTTAGATAGATAGATAGATATACTTTATTGCACACTAAAATAAATAAAACAAGGAATACACATAATTAGGAACAGTACAAATGGCGGTCTTATCGCTTAAGGCAATTTCTTCCAGACAACCATTGGATGGAAAGAATGTTAAGAAAAATATAAAGGGCAGTTTGCAGCGTACAAATATGCAACCTACTAAAAATCGGGAATCAACTAAATAATTGGTATAAATACATACTATAACACAAATAATTATATAATAACATTATAATTACAATACATATTTTAAATACAATAATAATTTTAATTTTATATTTTTTTTACTTTAGGTGTGACTGGTGATCTTAAAAGGCCTTTGGGTCGTTGGAAAATTAAAAGTAAACATGAGAATAAAATGAATTACGCAGCTAGCCGTGACGTAAAATATCTACAAAATAATACAATAATCTTAACAAGAGTTTTGGATAAAACAACATTTAATGTCCAATTTCACTTTGAATTAAAATTTAAATTATCATAGCTTTACTGCCCGCTTCATTATATGGCCACTCATTAACAAATATTAAAACATTTTACGGAAAACCAAACTTTGATCAAGTAACTAAATTGCTCGCCACAAACGCAACAGAAATTGCAAACAAATTGTCGCCCAACCGAGCAATTATTGCATCAAACAATAATAAATTGATCGAAATCAGTGCTGTTCGGGCCACAATGCCGCGGCCGCTCGACCGAAGTCAATGCATTGTTTCAACTCCATTGCTTGTTCCTCAGAGCGATATCAACAATTCAATTCGTGAAATTCGGTGTACGCGCAAGTGTAGTGCTGTGACGTCAGGGGGTCGAAGATTAGATGTAGATAAGCTACAGGGGCTGAGTACTTATCAGAGATTGTTTTTGAAGTGGTTATATAAAAGTAACCGAGTTACGTACGCCTTATTGAAAATATGTCACAGGGAGTTCGATTATTATGATTTTTATTTGTTGTAAAAAATCGAAATATAAAATCAACATTATGAATTTGGGTCTATTGACTCTGAACCCTTTCGTTGAACAATCTTGATCAGAAACATTGTGAAAACAAAACAAGTCGTTATCACAGAAAATCTTCAACTATTTTGAAAGACATCCCTCGACGACTACTGAATCTAAAAGTTTCCCCAAACATTGGGAATTGCTATCAAATGCGAGTTAACAGCGGGACCTCTCGTTAATTAGGAGTCCTGCTACGTTTGCCCTTCTGTATGAGGGCTAAGGAACACTTTTCAACCCCTTTCCAATAGTAATTGGCACGATAAGAATGTCCAGGGGTGTGTGAGAATTACACAGGCATTTACAGCCGTTGCGAGACGAAAGGAGGAAATAACAGCTATTTTCGCGTTCGGGTCTAGTTTCTGAGGTATAGACGGGTTGAAAGCCAAGGGATTGTGGCCTTGGTATTGTGAATTGAGAAAAGATAGTAAGAACAAAAAGATAAGATCGTGAGTATTGTGATTCGTGATCCGTTTGACACGTATTGAAATAATACAGTTAAAAGTAATAGAGCTGTACTGTGGCTGGGTCTCTACTTAATATTTTTGTAATTTGAGAGGAAAATATTTTTAATAATATTTTTTATTGTTTTTAGTAAACTATAATAAACTGAAATTCTCAAATGATTTATCAAGGGTTACAACAACTTCGTCTTACGTGCCACAGTAGAGCAAGAAGTTCAATAAAAAAAAACAATAAAAAATGCTCTCAAGAAAACTGCAATCACAAATATTATAAAATATTTTTCCCACAAAAAACAACTTGTTTCGCCAATATTAACAAGCAAAACATTACAAAATAATAGCATGTGCCCAGAGGGCAATATTATAGGGTTCGCTGGCCCAAATTTATTTTTCCTATAAGATCTCTTGAAGTGGCGTCAAGCCGTCTCCCTCAGTAGGGGTGCCAATTACGAGAAAATAATGTTTTTATTTTGATTTTTATTTAGGGGCGGTCGTGGGACAGCCCTGAAAGGCACACCCTATATTAAAATGAGTCTAGTTCTTTGATTGACGTCTTTACATTTTTTATTGTTAGATTGACTTTTGACTTTTTTTGTTCCCATTGAACGAAGTATATGTTATTAAAATGCTTTAGTTTAATGTGACACTGACTGAATTACGTAGGAACGAGGCGTATAAATTTTGTAGTGTTGTCTTGTTATTTGTATTTTAAGCATACATCTGTTAACGCTCTGAGGGGATTACTTGAAACAGTTATTTAAAAATGATTACAAAAACAATTCCCATTACGATTAACACGAATACTTCACTGCCGGCATTTCAATAAGCACTCGACTGCACGAGGGCCGAAATCCTCCGTGATCTCCAGATAAAATCGCAATCAAACAATAAAATTGCCGTCGAAATTAGAGCCGGCACCCCAACGGCAGGCACCCGATGTCGATTCCCATCTAGCATCCCCGCGGCGCACACGTCAACCATTCAACAAAAACAATACACTATGGGAATGCAAACTCAAACTATTGTATTGATTAAGTCATTGAAATATTCCTTAATTTTGTCCACGACAGCTTTGTCGGGAGCATTGTGCGGTTCCTTGGGCGGTATTATGGGAATTCCATCAATTTGCTAACGCGTGGCGCCAGAATTTGACCCCATCGCACTTAGACATAATCGATTCTTTAACTTTTGTTTGCTCACAATGGGTTTTGTGTGAAATAATTCATTTGTTCGTGTAATAGTATTCGTTTTAATTGTTATGGGTGCTTGTTCCCTAGTAACACGATGAATTAACTTTGCAGAGAATTAGGCCTTTCTTTTGAATCGAAGGCAAACCTTGAGAAAATAAGAACATCAAAGTAATATAGTCTTATCCTAAAGACATTTCTAAATGAAAAATGTCATTTGGTAGGTTGTAAGTAATTCAGTAGTGTCAGAATTTATGATAGATGATGCTCTTTGTGTACGACAACTTTCTATCTCGGGATGAATTTTGTAGACCTTGAATTTTATATAGAAGCCCTATTATAACGAGTTGCCGAAGAGCGATGAAAGTTTAAGATTTTGGGTAAACATATTTTTGGAATTTTCGGATTAAACTGATAAAAGGTATTGAGATTATTATATTAAAATAATATTCATTTAAGGCAGGTACTTTATACAAAGATGTAGCCATGAAAAAGATAGTTTAAATACATGAAATGGGTGATGCGTGTTCATGATGACTTCTGATTTCCTAAATGTCGTCTCTAACTAATTCGTTCTGACTTCCACCCAAAAACTACGAAACATCAAAACAATCCAAACTGTACAAAAACACTTAAAACCAACAGACCTGCCGAGTATCTTGGAGACGCAGCCGTTGGAGACCTGCAGAATGCGGCTGATGTCGCAGGGCCGCGCACCCGAGTGCGCCAGCTCCACGATCTTCTGCCGCGTGGAGTCGGGCAGCGGCCGGCCATTGACGTAAACCCCGCCGAGCTGGTTGATGCCGCTGTGCCCGGCCGAGGAACACCCGAATAGGGCCCCGCCCCCCATCGCCGCGCTGTGCATCAGCTCATCTGTAATAGATGGTAGTGTTAACTGAACTGGTAAGGGGTATGGTTGTCGTCATATTAACCTACAGATGTATGTCCACTGCTGGACACTGGTTCATCATAAACCGCCAAAATTAACGGACATGTAAGATATTGCTAGCCACAATAGGAAATATAAGATTAGTGATCACAGTGTGTTATTATGAGCCCATAAGGGCCAGCGCAGATTTGGCGAGGCGCAGCGCAGAGCATTTTTCATTGCCAAACCATTAGGTATAGACTTTGCTAGCGTCTAAATAATATCTAAAATCACCTTTCGTTTCTAGTCGCTTCGTTCCTCTCGGAGTCTCGGGGACTACTAGTTGTGTTAATTGATTTTCGATCTTAGTTCAACGCACACAAAGATGATAATGCTTTGGCAGTAAAAATGCTCTGGGCTGCGCCTCGCCAAATCTGCGCCAGCCCTAAGGAGGATGCCCATCTAGAAATAACGTTGGGGGTACCTGTTCTTAATGAAATGATTACCGATTTTCATCATCATGTTCGTTCCTCCTAGCCTTTTCCCAACTATGTTGGGGTCAGCTTCCAGTCTAACCAGATGCGGCTGAATACCAGTATTTTACACGGAGCGACTGCCATCAGACCTCCGCAACCCAGTTACTGGGTAATGCCGATATCCTAAGGTTAGAACGGTGGTCAGACTTTGGGGTTTCTGACTACCCGTAACGACTGTCATTGGTATTCGTATGACACCCGGGACCGACTGTTTAACGTGCTCTCCGAGGCACGGAGGGGTCTGAATATGTAACGAACGGTCACCCATCCACAGACTGACCGCGGCAAGTGCAGCTTAACCTCGCAAATCTTATGATCCGCGGTGTTGGCAATTAGCCACGAGCCCCTCCTCCTCCTGATTTTCGTCATCATGTATGGCGGACTAATATAAGTAGCTTTGTCATTCCACAGAGTTATGGTTAATTAAGATCTCTAAGGCCCGAATTAACGGAATAATAATAATATCTTTATTTCAGAATAAAATTCCATAATTACAATAGGTACCAAGATGTTAGTAACATAAACACTTAAAAACTATGTTAGTAGACATTACCAATATTTACAGGAGCATGTAGCTGACTTAAATACCAGATGAAAGGACAATCCAGTTTGTTGGCAATGACACTCAGGAGACTGTTGTTACTGGCACGCACCCTGTGCAACAAGGACGCTGCTCGCTTGCGCCTGATTGCAACGAAGCTGTCAACCCGGGCGTCCACGAACATTCCTGAGGCACTACAGAAGCGTGGCAGCCCCAACAGCATCCTGAATGCATTAAAAGACAGCTCTCATTTGAGAGATCTTCCAACAGCACTTACTGTAAAGTAGAATTCCATATATTTGACAACAATTTCTTTGTAAACGTCTCTAGTCAGTTTAAAACTACACTTAAAGAGGAATCTCTCAAATGAGGGCTGACTATTAATAAGGGTCTAATATTGTTATCATGTGAAAGTTTTCATCAGCACTGTTATTCAATATTATCAATATTTCATACGACTACATATGATTCGATTCTCTTTACGTATGACTAAGATGTAGGTGTAAAAAAGATCTTCAAATCGAACTTAACAATAAAAGTTCACATCTGCACCTCTTCAAAAGCTGACGCTTCCTCAATTTTTACTGAAGTGGTTTCCTCATGTATAGAAACATCCTTTAAAATTATCTCCTAGATAATATCTGCTCAAACTATAGACTGTGGCCTTCTTTCAAAAAAATAAGATAAAAAAATAACCCGTTTAAAAAAATTAATCCGCTTTGCGAAAAGTATCTTGAATAAAAAAAGGGGTTTCGCGGTGGACGATAGAAAACCAAATTTTTTTATCTAATCTTCGTATCTCCGAAGATATTTTGAGTTTCATTGTTTGTGTGAACCGTTAATACAATTTTTGGATATGGGATCTTAAGTTTTTTTTTTAATTTCGTTTTTTTTTTAAATTATGGTCTAGTAGCCCCAAATCTGTTAAGATTATCATAGATAATAATAGTGCTCTCGGAGAGCACGTTAAACTGTCGGTCCCGGGTGTCATACGAATACCTATGACAGTCGTTACGGGTAAACAGAAGCCCAAAAGTCTGACAACCGGTCTAATCTTAGAGTATCGGCATTGCCCAGTAACTGGGTTGCGGTATGATGGCAGTTGCTCCGTGTAAAATACTGGTATTCAGCCGCATCTGGTTAGATTGGAAGCTGACCCCAAACATCGTTGGGAAAAAGCTAAGAGAAAGAATAATAGTAGTTTCTAATTTTGTGACTTTTATAGATTCCTTTCCATAAGCTATGTATGCAGTAGGTACCTATTGTTTCATACTAACATCGAATGTAATCTCATACATCGAGCTAACAAAATTACTCAATATTTATTTGCGTGTATACTCCAAATTATGAACACGGGAATCCTTTAATCGTACGCCAAATTAGACGGTTGGTCCGTCCACAATTATAACCACGCCAACAGTTTACAAGCCAATAGTCTTGAATAGGAGTGCATTAGATCAGATGGGCTCAACCGTTGGTCTGACAATTCTTTATTATCTACCCCTCACAAACACGCAGTAAAAAGTGAACAATTGGATGCAATTTGTGGGCGAATTTGGGCCAGGCCCTTGATCAAGGCCCTAAAGGGTGGGGGCTAAGTTCATTGTTTTGTCCCGCCATTTTTTGCGGTCGTCTCACGTATAATTTTCGTTGTTCGTGCATCGAATCCGGAGCGATTGTCTTTTCTTTTTTTTTCTTTTTTGTTTTATCGGGCATTTTCTTATTGGTTAATGTGGATGCGGAATACGTAAGGGAAATATGTTGTAGAAGGTGTAAATTAAGCATATTCAGAGTACTTTTAGAATTTCAGTAGGACTTGCCAGGCCAGAAATTGTCCATAACAAGGCTAGAAACCAACCAGTTAGACACATAGCAGGCTATAAAATAAATGAATTAAATTTACTGTCCGGGATATTCAACCTGAAGCTTTAGAATGAAACTTATACCTACAAAGCAGCACCTACTTATGCAACATTATGCTGAGATAGGAGCCCTTTTTGGCCTCGTGCAGGTACTATAAATTCTTATTCTTTCTTTTTTTTAATATTGTATTTGTTTCTGTAACTGCCTGTGTGAGTCCAAAATAAATAATTTTCTTTCTTCTTTCTTTCTTTACTTCCCTAAGCAAAATTCCGCCAAATCAAACACCTAAAATATTTTCGCGCCTACTCTTTTCCCGACCATTAATAACCACAAGTCGTTCGCCAATTAAGTGTGCGTTTCGAGTGGCAAGTTGTCGCGTCGCCGTTGTTAATCGCGCCCGGCGCTCACCTTGCCGCGGCTTGCTAACAAGCGCGCGTTAAAAGAACAATGGACAATCGTACGCCCACCCTACGACCGGGTGTGGTCTAGGGTTAGGCGGTAGCGGTAGCGAGAAGCGCAGCGGAGCGACAGCGGGGTGTTTTTAGTATTTAAATTAAGAACTAGATACACGTTTCCGTGTGCCACTGCACTGTAAAAAATGAAATACCTAGGTATCAGTTTTTTTTGCTTGAGCTTCGGCACTGTTTTAGAACATCTTGGCTTTTATTCAGTCGGTTAAAAATAAGACACATAGATGCAATCACGGTACTTAAATTAATAACTAGATACACGTTTCCGTGTGCCACTGCACTGTGAAAAACGAAATACCTAGGTATCAGTTTTTTTTGCTTGAGCTTCGGCACTGTTTTAGAACATCTTGGCTTTTATTCAGTCGGTTAAAAATAAGACACATAGATGCAATCACGGTACTTAAATTAATAACTAGATACACGTTTCCGTGTGCCACTGCACTGTGAAAAACGAAATACCTAGGTATCAGTTTTTTGCTTGAGCTTCGTCACTGTTTTAGAACATCTTGGCTTTTATTCAGTCTATTAAAAATAAGACACATAGATACAATCACGTTTTTTCAATTTACTGTTGAACAAACCGAATTTATTAAAGCATCCTTGTGATGTTAAGGTTATTTGATACCTTCAGTATTTAACAAGTGCTAATTCACCAGTTTATACACAAATTTAAATCTCCGTATTTAGACAAAACAAGTGGTACTATAAGTACTAAGTTTTGCTACGTCACCAAATATTTTTAGGAGGTTTTTGTTTAGAAACCAATATCGCTCCCGCTTCCGCTCAAATTAGGGCCTTGTCACACCCACTGTCGGCGCAAGTACGCATGTCGTGTGAGGGAGTGTTTTAATTTCAGAGGTGCAATTTATTCGAGCGATTTATTTTTAATCCCCGTTTTTATGGGTGCGACGCTATAAATTTCATTTATAGTTGTTGTTATTTTTTTTAGTTTTGTTTGTATATAGGTATGGTTGTGTGTGTGTGTGTGTGTGTGTGTGCGTAGTTTTATTGCGAATAATTCTCGCTGTGACGTTGTGTGCGCTGCGTTCAGGATATACCTAGCGAGGAATTTTAGTGCAGTTGGTGTTAATGTCTGCCTATATTTATAGCCGTTTTGAGCATGGAAATTGGTGAAGTAGGAATAAATAAATAAGTTGCTTTCACTGATTAATGCATGATGTATTGACTTCGTGTAAAAATAAAAGACATTTCACATGTTGCGTAAACGTCTCCACCCAAAAATTTAATGTTTCGATTAGTAATAAAACTAACTATAAATACGCCAAAAAGTTGTAACTTACGTAATTTTTTATTATTAACAAAACAATGTCAGCAACCTCCCCTTAATATTTACTTAACGTAGCACAAAAACTGTCGTTAAATAGATAAAAACGTCAAATTAAACATTAATCAAACTTTACATACTGTTGGTACATAGGGGTTGCAACCCTGTTGCCGGCAGCACACCTGGTGGCATCCCCCACTTAAATACCCTTCTTATTATTATTTTGTATCTGTTTTTGAATTGCTTAAATCTATGGGGGAGATTTAATTGTACGCTAAACGTATAGTCGCCATATTGGATGCGCTGAAGCTCGTCGAACGATTTGAATTTGGAACGGATCGCATTAATTTGTGTACCATAGAGGAGTTACTTAAAGTTAAACCTGTTTGGTGCAGGGATTGATAGAAAAGGATTAACAAAATTAAAAAAGAAATATCTCAATATTAAATCACGGAGTTGTAACTTTCTATGAATATGTAAAATTATATTTTCATTACAGAATATTTCCAAACGTTTTTTCTAGTTAAGTAGGACAGAGAGCATGGATTAAATATGTTTTTATAATTAGAGCTATCGCACGACGCGACATGCTGTGTTTCATACGACTAGCAAATGTTTTAGAATTCATTACGGTGCGTCCAGACCTGACGATCGCGCCGCGAATGCACCGCTCACGAGCTGGGCGCGTGCATTTCATGTTCGTACGAAGCTCGCGCGCGGTCCGCGCATGCTAACGGCAGTCGTATGGTCCGACATCTTCGGAAGCAAATTCACAACTGAGACTCATAGTTCATACGCAAAAGAAGCTATGTGCGCACGAGCGGCGCGCGCGCGCTATACGCGCGCCATCCTCGAGCCTTGCCGGAGTTGCACTAGAGCGGCGCACCAAACGTTTGCTGTAACTGCACGTGATTCGCGTCGCGTTCGTCAGGTCTGGACGCACCATTACGTAGGTATCTGCTAAAATGTTTCGCAATTTATCGAAGAGTGTATTTGCGATAGCGTTTTAACAATAATTAAATAAACAGCTAGTTGACCTCTTAGTTATTTTTTTAATATTGACGTGAACAAGTTGACCACTGACTAATATATTTATGGCATTATATTTTTAGAGTAAATTTTTATACAAATAAAGTTACTACAGCTTGAAACGTATAGCATTTTGTTTCGCCATGACATAATTTATGGTGAATATCACCAACCACGCCCCTTAGTGGATGCGTGACAAAAAACCGTCATTGATAAACGGGAGTCTATAGAGAGATGAGTAGCTATGAATTTAAAAAAATAAAACGTTTCTTTTTTATTTGTGGGAACAAGAGCGTAGAAAAATTAATTTTATTAACTCACAGTAAATATCTACTTTTATTTATTAAAAAATACACCTAAAGAAAGGAAAGGAACTTTAAAAAAAAAAACAATAAAGCTGGTTATAGTCGGTGTATAAGTACCTACCTAAATATATATAAGTAAGCACTTTTAACGGAACTTTGCCTAAAACTTATACTTAAAACCTCACAAAATAAACAAAAACAGATTTATCTTAACACGCAAGTAGACGCATTGTTCTAAAATAATAACAACAAAGTGACAATACTTAAAGAAGACTAACATTTTAAACTTTTTAAACAATATTTTTAATATCTTTTAACAAAAGACTACAACATTGTTCTTTGCAAATTGTCATCGAGAATACAGTTAAGTAAAAGATAAACTATTTTAACTACTAAGTACTCTGTCATCTTAACTTTTGTTAAAGGGTTTATGTAACTAGTCGGCAAGTTTAATAAAAGAGGAACGTTATTAATTATTTTTACAGTTTTAGAATTATTTGAATATTTAATACTTTAGAACCCAAATCCATTAGAATCAGTCACATAATTAATAGAATCTTTATATGCATAAAACATTTTTTTTTACTAACATTAAAATATAACATAACAACATAACATCACGCCTTGTATTCCCCGCAGGGTTCGGCAGAGGTGTTTTTAGTACACCCTCATTTCGTCAGTTATGTTAAAATCCCATGTAAAGGGGGGCGAGCCTATTGCCACTAACCGGGTACAAATGCAGACTCCGGGCTGTTACTGAGAAATTCCTAATGAAAAAACCTAATAACACGTTGCCCGACCTGGGGATCGAACCCAAGACCCCATGCTCAGCAGTCGCGCTTGCAACCACTAGACCAACAAGGCAGTCAAAATTAAAATATGTCAATTCTATTGTGTTTGTTTATACTTTGATAACAAAACTTATTAATAATTTTAAATTAAATGTAATAATTAATCTAAAACCAGCACACACAAGGTGCATAATACCAGGAAATATTCTAGCTATTCTAAATTCAAAATTTGAATATTCAAAGCGTTCCATCGGACACAGTCAGCCCGAAGCGGGGTACTCAATCATTAAAATTCCCACAGTGCAGCAACAAAGAAAAGTCTATTTATCCCTCTCCAACAACTGTTTTTCCGGTCTATTTGTCTTTATCTGGCGCTTAATGTGACACAATTGTCGCATGCTCCGTTTGCTTGGCTTGGCTATGGCGAAACATAATTATATTTCTGTTATGCTTTAAGCCAAGTCAGCGGTTTTAATGGATTTGGGTGTATTGTGAGGCTCAATTCGCGATTAGTGTCCAAATTCTTCGTAAGGATAACTTATTTGTTCTTGTGTAAAAGATGATATGGTTACAAAGAAGAGATAACGACTGATAGGATAAATAAAATGGGGGGAGGTCGATGATGAGGTACTGTAGGCAAAGGGAACCATATAGAAGCATTTTGAGCCATTCTGAAACTGACAAAGACGTAAATCTTATGTAGTACAACTCAAAAGACGTCTAAGTAAACAACACATAATACATTTAAACCTACAAAGCAGCTTCAACAAACACTAAACGCGTATTTGCCAAAAGGTCAGTTAAGTTTAACGACTTGCAAACTTGCTAAGTTAGCCAAGTTACCTTCAGTAGGCTATGTAAATGAAGATTAAGTAGATCTTTGAGATGTAGAGGAGAGAGAACATGTTTGAGTGGCTACGGTGGTGTCGATCGATAGATACATCTTTCTACCTTCCAGGTTAAGTTACGCTATCGCTGTCAAATTTTGGATGGGTGATTGCTGGCTGATCTCTTTATATTGGAATGTAATTTCTTTTTCTGGCTATCTGGGTCTATTATATCGCTCAAGAGGCATATACTATGTCTCCATAGTAAATTCTTATATGGAGGTGATTGGATGAAGACTTCTTTGAGACGTTTAATATGTATAGTTGTCGGCTTAACTGTTATGTGTACATCTTTGACTGTACTGGTCACAGGATATCAAAAGCACGGAAGTATCAGGCTAAGGCTACACTTGGCCACGACGTGAACTACGACATATAAGCGACTGAAATAAATGTTCGCTCTGCTTAGCTCTTCCCACTTGCGTTGGGGTCAGCTTCCAGTTTAACCAAATGCGGCTGAATACCAGTATTTTACATGGAGCGACTGCCATCAGACCTCCGCAACCCTGTTACTGGGCAATGCCGGTATCCTAAAGTTAGACTACTTAGTTGTCAGACTTTCAAGCTTCTGACTACCCGTAACGACTGTCATAGGTATTCGTACGACACTCGAGACCGACAGTTTAACGTGCTCTCCGAGGCACGGAGGGGTCTCGATGTGTAACAAATGGTCACCCATCCACGGAATGACCGCGGCAAGCGTTGCTTAACCTCGTAAATCGTATGTTCCACGCAATAAGCTACGAGCCCCTCTGATTGAAACAAATGTTTCTATTAATATTCACGTGTGTGGCTACACTATACACAACAGCCATTTTTGTTGTACAGTCGCTGAATGATAATGTTATACACCTTAAGGTCTATTTTTACTTGCACAGTGCAAGAAATTAACTATTTTACCGACTACGTATTGCCAACATTATAGAAAAGAAAATACTAGTATTTTTTGACAAGATATTATGGTGACATGGTGACAGACAAGTAATGCCAATCTATTTAATCATCGATTTGATTGATGTCATGGTTTTTACAACAAAACTCCTTAAATCAAATCAAAGACATTACATGGCGCTAATACGTCATAATGGAGGCAAAACGCAATTTTGATCTTTGCTACCCAATAATTAAACATAATTTTCTATGCATTGGTCTGTTCCGTCGAACAGTTTGAGAAGGTAACATGTGCCCACGATGTGGGAAAGGAATGAATTTGAAAACTGACGAACCTTATCATTCCCCCCCCCCCTACTTTACCTGTAGTAAATTTGTTTTAATCGCTTAAGCTGGTTTCAGAGTCACGCTGACCGTCAGCACTGACAGCCAAAACGTATGTCTTCCCTGTCAACGCGGACCACCGCACGCGCTGATTATTCTAAAACGCTTCAAGACACTCAAAGCTCGTGGCCCGCGACGCGACGCTTACTAACCGCGCTGGCGAAAGCGACACTGTAAAACCAGCCTTATAATATGTCGTAAATCGCGTCGCTGCTAAGTGTAGCCTCAACCTTACTGTCTAATAACTAGAGCCCAATTGTATTAACAAAATTGTTTGAACTGCCTCGTTGGTCTAGTGGTGGCAAGCGCGACTGCTGTTCGGTGAGGACTTAGGTTCGATCCCCAGGTCGGGCAAAGGGTTATTGGGTTTTTCCGTGTGGAATTCCTTAGTAGCAGCCCGGAATTTGAATTTGAGCCCGGTTAATGGCAATAGGCTCGCCCTCTATTACATGGGACTTAAACATAACGGCGAAATGAGGGTGTTACTAAACACCTCTGCCCAATCCTGCGGGGAATACAGGCGAGATGTTATGTTATGTAAAATTGTTTAAAATCGCAATCGGATCGCAGATGAACCACGGCCATTTGACCGTTATCTCTATAAGAAAAACAGTCAAGCGGACTTGGTTTAGCTGTTGTTTTCGATCGCGATTATAAATAATTTTGTTATAGTCCACGCGCAAGTGCTAGTCACCTCCTGAGGTATGGAAGCGGCAGGAGGGGGGTACGCGCAGTAGACAAGACAAAGCAAACTGACAGAGCGCGTCTATTGCTTCGCACCCCCCTCCTGCCGCTCTCATACCTCAAGCGGTGACTAGCAATTGAACGCAGACTATAGTAGAATTGGTCTAATCACAAATTTCAGCCCGCCGTCCCTGATTCACCGTGCTCAACCGCCGCAGCCGCGAAGCAGGTCGTCTCTTCTGACTTCGCAGTCACACCGTTAATTCAGCCCTCATCAAGCTGTCTCCCTCCCAATCCTCTCGCAAGCAACGCTCTAAGCCGAGGTCCGAGTCCCATTAGGGGGTCGCCCTTAGTCCCCCCCGGTGGGTTCCCGCATTGTCGTTGCGGGGGGGCTCAGTAGCCGTGGCGTAGATCCCCACGGTGAAGCGAAGAGGAACCCGAGGAGGGGCTGCTCGTCGGGGCTTGGGCCTGGAAGCCCTCGACGTAGCAGCCAAGTAGGTTGCGGTGTCGCCTGGGCGACATCGCAACTGAGGCGGGCCACGATGTCTCATGGGAGGCATCGCGGCTGAAGGATGGAGGCCGCGGCGGGAGAGGAGTATTGCGGTATTGCGGTGCGCCGCTCTCCCTACCTTCCGCGGCCTTGACGGGGTCGCCACCGTGAGATGGCAGATACGGTGGGGCCGCAGGGGTAGTGTCGGTATGTCGTTAGCCGCTCTCCCTACCCTCTGCGGCCGAAAAGTGGTAGGCGGCGGGGCCACTAACCTGACCCGTCGCAGGGGGACCAAGGGTGCCCAGACACGGGGTCGACTGGCGCCTATGTGCTCGTTTGGTCCCCGGGGTGGTCACGGCGTACCATGTGTTATGGTGCGCCGGTGATGGGGGGTACTCCCCAGAGGAGGGTCCGGTGACGGACAGCCGCGGCGGGTTCGCAGATGAGTGCTTACGCGTGTCCGTGTTCCCGCCATAAGCGGCAGAGGAGGACACCGTGGAGTTTTAGTGGGTTTGAATCCCACATAACTGCACTATCGCCCCGTGGTAGTGCAGTATGCGTGCGCAAATCTCCAGGATAAAAAAAAATGTCACCCTTAGTGCTGTTATTGCCAGCTAGTCATGATATTAGTAGTAGTAATAGTAGTTAGCTTATGTTAGGTATTTTACTCTCGTCCCCATTGGTTGGAGACCCTTCAGGTCTCGCCAATAACTGCCCGGTTACATAGAAACGGTCCGCAAGACCATCTACAATCAGTCGAAAAGAAAAAAAAAAAAACAGTCAAGGCTATGTTGTGTGGCGTCTTTGGTGTTTTGATTGGTCGGTATAGATTTAGATTCGTGAGATTTAGATGTATACATACGTAGATGGACAGTCTCAATGATTCCCTGCTGATCTGAGAACGAAGAAAAAATATAGGTGAAGTACAACATCTATGAACTACAAACTAGACGGAATTTACTGCACCCCGAGTGTTAAGTTTGTAGGCAGTTTACGTTACTATTGCGTTTGAGTTTTTTCTCAGAACAATATGCGAACGCCAGCGAATAGATACGATTCCTATAATTAACCGTTATTGGTTAAAATTTAAAGTTGCATCTTTACCAATAATTAAGCAAAGACCTCATAGCTTTTCATAGTAGACCCTCCCATATGGAAGTATCTATCACATGTAAAATTAGTTTACGAGTCTATTTATATGCTCCGTTTTGGCAATGAAAAATGCAACCATTGGTAAGGGAAACGATATATGGGATATAAATGTATGGGAATGTCGCGTGATTGGTCGAAAGCTATAGGTACACCCATATTCTAAGACGTTCCTCCAAAACTTACTCGACTCGACTCCACCTCGACTTGACATAAACGTCCTCGACTCGAGATTTTTCCTCAGTCGAGGTAAGGAATCATCTGTCAAACTCAAGGTACCTCGGAACCTACCTTAAGGAAGGAAGTGTCAAAGTTCGTATGTAATAAAAATTAATTTTGAAGACTGTCGAATATGCTTACGATAATCCTTACAATTTTTTATCGCGGCGTTATTTGCGCGACGCAGATAATTCAAATTATGACATAATGACTCCGTCGAGGAACCTCAACGTTCACTCGAAATTGCGACTAAGAATACAATTTTGAAGGTGGTTTCGAGACCGTTCTGAGTCGAGTAAGTTTTGGAGGAACGTCTTAGAATATGGGTGTGAGTCAATCCAATACATCTCATTGATGTTTTTATTATCTAGTCTTCCTCTTAGCCTTTTCCCAATTATCTTGGGGTCAGCTTCCAGTCTAACCAGATGCGGCTGAATACCAGTATTTTACACGGAGCGACTGCCATCAGACCTCCGCAACCCAGTAACTGGGCAATGCCGATATCCTAAGGTTAAACCGTTTGTCAGACTTTCGGGCTTCTGACTACCCGTAACGACTGTCATAGGTATTCGTATGACACCCGGGACCGACGGCTTAACGTGCTCTCCGAGGCACGGAGGGGTCTCGATGTGTAACAAATGGTCACCCATCCACGAACTGACCGCGGCAAGCGCAGCTTAACCTCGCAAATCGTACGATCGGCGCGGTTGTTATTTAGCCACGAGCCCCCCGTTTTTATTATCTAGTGTTCGGAAGTTTTCACCTTGAGTCTAGTTCCGCTAGATACGAGTGTAAAGAAACACCTTTAAATCGCGGTGATATTCTTTAATTATCTTTAACTAAATATGCGAAAATAAAATAGAAAACAAAACTTATATTAAAGGAGAAGAACCGAACGTCATTCCTATATCTGTCTGTGACATTTTTTCTTCGCCTAAACGCGAATGCAGTATCATCGTTACCAACCTACAAATCTTAGGTTCTTGGGCTAGTTTTGAACGTAGCCAACGCTTATTTTGAGGTTTTTTTTCTATTATGTCAGTAGTAGCCAACTTAGAAAACTTACACTAGAGCAAGTAGATAAACTCGGGACACTAAACAAATGGTATGTTCCATTTACTTGTGGTTTAGGAACCAAACTTAATTTTCAAACTTTTGTGTTTTCTTAGACTGGTTTTGGAACAAAAAGTTTATTTCAAAGTAGGTGTCTAGTATATAGTATATAGTAAAACCTATGGTTGGTTCTACCTAGCTTTTTTCCAGTTGTGATAGGGTCAGCGTCCACTCTAACCAGAGGCTGAATGCCAGTATTTTACATGGAGCGACTGCCATCAGTCCTCCGCAACCCAGTTACTGGGCATTACCGATATCCTAAAGTTAGACCAGTTATCATACTATCGGGCTTCTGACTACCCGTAACGACTGTCATAGGTATTCGTATGACACCAGGACTGACTGTTTACGTGCTCTCCGAGGCACGGAAGGGCCTCGATGTGTAACGAACGGTCACCCAACCGTTGCTTAACCTGGCAAATCTTATGATCCACGCGCTTGTTACTTAGCCACGAGCCTTTCGTTCATAGGACTCATACACATGATATATAACATAACTCCGTCTGGTATACTCTTCCCGCGATGTCCTCATCTATGTCACGATTTGTGACGTTTTCCCACCAATAACGACAAAGTTAGCTAATGGAAGCTGAAGCTTATAGGGTCATCAGTACCTATGACGTAGTAATGGACAGTCACGTGATCCACCTGTCACGGGAAGAGACTAAGGGATGATTTCCACCAAACGGCTCGCATCGCATCGGATCTTACAGGATACGAACGGATGCGGCGACAGCCGAACGCGTCCGTCAAGATGTCGACGCATACGATCGGCTTCGTACAGTCGCTTGCGAACGTATCCGTTTCTGCGCCTAGTCAAATAGTTTAATTCCTACCGTGTTGACGTGTTCTAATTTTTGAAAGGATCCGATCGAATAAGACTATATGCGAACGGAGCCGATCTCGCGTCGCAGCATACTTTCGGCTACGATCGCGTGTCTCGGAAGACGCCTGCGGTCAAGCTGTTGTGCGCGGCTTGGTAATATAGACCTTAAATACTGTGTACACGATTTAATATCGTTTAAAGATTATAAAATCCATTCCGATCTGATGCGATGCGAGCCGTTTGGTGAAAATCATCCTTATTTGTGTTGTTATACTACGGTCATACCGGTGGAGTTGGGATAGAATATGTATTATTTGGAAGTCATAAAAGATAACGTGTGAGAGAGATGGCTACTGCGCTATTAAGTAATGTCTACTGACACTTCTCAAGCCTTATTATTCCAAACTTTAATCTTAAGACAATAATTTAAATAATAACATAACATCACGCCTGTATTCTCCGAAGGGTTGGGCAGAGGTGTAAAGTAACACTCTCATTTCGCAGTTATGTTTAAGTCCCATGTAATAGGAGGCGAGACTACTGCTATCAACCGGGCACAAATCCAAACTCCGGGTTGCTACTGAGGAATTCCATACGAAAAAACCCAATAACAATTTGCCCGACCTGGGGATCGAACCCAGGACCTTACGAACAACAGTGGCGCTTGCCACCATTAGATCAATGAGGCAGTAAAATTATCTTTGCGCCTAAGTCGGGGGGGGGGGGGGGGGCTAATAACATCGCGTTTGGTGAATCATATTTCGTTCATTGAAACCGCATCGCAACTCCAAGTGGACTGCACATCCATTCGGCAGTTGTCATGCAGTTAAACTGACTGCATCTTAACTACCGTAAACCGGGGTTATTTAGATCCATTTCAAAATTGAAATGTATTTTTCTCTTGAAATGAGAGCAAATAAAAAAAATTGCAAATATCGATTTTGTTTATAGGTAACTATAACTTTTTAACAAAAATAAAACCGACTTCAAGTTTTCTATCTCCGAAGTTCTTCATCACATCTTCACCAAATTTAAATGGGACCACTTCGAAAGAATGCTCTTTCAAACAAAAAAGAATCATTAAAATCGGTTCATAATTAGCAAAGATATCGCGGAACAAACATACAAAAAAAACACAGTCGAATTGAGAACCTCCTCCTTTTTTGAAAGTCGGTTAACAAAATTATACTTTTGAGAAAATAAATAAAATGTTGGTAATAAATGTTAAACTATGATTTTACTTTGATACCTCCCTTTTTTTTCTAAGGAATTCGAAAGTAACCCCAATAAGGAATAAATAATTACACAAAACTAAGACCGACATATTTTTACATATTTTTAAAAAAATTCCATCAACCGGCAAGGATCCACCCACCGCGACTAATCACACGCTAACAGTGACGTTTAATGCTGCCAATCGTAAAAAAATAATAGGAAAAATGCGTTCAGAATTCGTACAATTCGAATTTTATCACGACACGATTTTTTTATCAAAGTGACCCCAGAATTCAAAGTAACCCCGGTTTACCAGTACCTTCAAACTGCATTTGACAGTTGCAGTCTTGGTCGGAATGCAGTCCGTCTCCCCGGGCTCTTACAAATACATTTCTGATATGAATGAAATATGATTCACCAAACATCAGGATGAAAAAAAAATTAAGTGTATTAATTAACTCACTCATGACGTCTAATTAGTCAAGTCGAGTCACCATAAGCGTCAAATCTACTTGAAACTTTACCGTTTTAAAAGTTTCCAAGACCACAATAGGTAATCTTAACAACTTTCCACCTTCAAGACCTGAGTTCTTATTTAGAGTTCTGTTTACCCCATAAAGCTGAAACTTGATGACACACACAAAGGCAAGTAACTGATGCAGGGAGCGTATTTGCCACGAAAGGTTAATTAACTTTAACGGCTTGCAAACTTGCCCGGGCAAGTTGGAGCGACTAGTGCTTTGGCGGGAAAACACTTGCGTGGATTATAGGGACGTCCCTATTATATGGAAGAATGGTCGATGATAAAAATAATTTGTGATATTTTGTACACTATCTATCTCTAATCTTTACTAAAGGTCTGGTTAGACCTGCATCACGATATTGGATGCCATTTGATAGAGGCCAACCCACATCTGTGGCGCAGTAGGAGCTTAAGGTATGCATACAGAGTTCTTCATAATAGGTACACTCATGAGCACCAATTATGTATACATGTAGCGAAATTCAAGTGATTTTCTCCGTAAGGCCGAGGCTACACGTAGACGTGATGCGAACTGCGATTAATACAAATGTATTTATATTCACGTGTATGGCTACACGCCTACACTACACATCAAAAATCGCCGTCGTGTATAGTGTAGCCGAAAAAGTAAATAAAAATAAAGTTTCAATCGCTTATATCGCAGTTCACGATGCGTCTAAGTGTAGCCTCGGTCTGAATGCTGAATGATTGTATGTAATATTTTACATGCCAAATATTCGTATGCGTTCGCAGATACTTACTATACAGGGTGTAAACAAAATCATGTAATTCCTTCAAACCTCATGATGTACTGCTGGCATTTAACTCGGGGCGCCAAAATGCCTCACGTTAAGAACACGTATTTAATTCTTGTAATATTTACTTTAATTGAATCCAAAAGTAACCCTAACGGGTTAATCTATGTCAGCGGTGCATCACGAGGTTTGAAGGAATTACATGATTTCGTTTACACCCTGTATACACAATATTTTAAGATTTTGAGTACAATTAATTATCTTGGTTAATATATTTCGCCACGTGTAGGTATACTTAATGGGGGTCATAACTGAAACTACATTGGACGAAGTCTGCATTTTTATAGGATAGAAAATCTTTCTGTGGTTAAAATCGTCTTCCTAGACAAAGTTGTCTCCCTATCCTCTACAACGTGTTACATAATTCCACATGAAAAATGTAAATAATCAAGTAGTCTTTTATAGTTGTTGTCATTTACCTGTCAGAGGAAATTAGGTAAGAATTTAAATAACTTTCTGGGTAGTCTACTCTTTAGTTTTATGTTTTCAGGGTTGCGTTTCAATGATGATTATTTTATGTTTTATCCAAATTCTTTTTTTTGGGTCATAATACGGTTTTCAAATATTACCAGTAGACTCTTTACAAGGGACCTTTTAACCCCCTTTCGGCTTTAGGGGTATTTTTGTAACACGTTGTAAGAATAACATTTTAGAAAAACGTGAAAATAGTAAGACCGCTTTACAATTTTATTTTTGCCTTTCATAGTCTACTCTAATACTCTAATACTTGCAAAAGCCATTTGACAATATGTCAAATTCAGGTTACATACACTAATACCCTACTTTTCCGATTACACATTCGGTTGGTACCGCGACCGTGTTATTTGCGTGTTACGTTTTGATGTGTCGTAGTGAATAAGCCCCCCCCCCCCCCCCCCCCGCTTGTTGAGTTTGTATGCAAATGCTTTTTTATTTTTATTATCAAAAATCTTGGAACTTAAATTGGTTGTGATAACGAGTATAAAAACCCCTGAAAGGTTTTCTAGTATTTTTTAAAAAAAACGGGTAATTAATAACCGTAGTCTAAAATACCGAATTCACATTCAAATATTATCTTAATCTAGGAAGTAATCTTGATATTATAAAGAACATTTTGTCTGAACAACCGCGATCCATTATTACTATATCAACTAACTTTAACTTGCGAAGTTAGTAACTTGGGATGCCGCTAACTTAGCGCTGGAAAACGCTTGTTGAAAACTGAGCAATCGCTACTTGATGTAAAAAAGTAAGTTGTTCTAATGTATTCCGGTTAAACAAACTGAGATTAAAAGGTACTTTTATGGACGAGATTGCAACTGCAAGGTTTAATCTAAAGCCTTGCCTGATACTTTAATCGGAAGTGATTATTAAAGAAATGTTTGAGATTAATGAAAAATGAATGGTCAAATACAAGTCATTGTCGCGCACACCGTACCAACAAAATCGTTGAAAAATGTTCACTTTTTAGAGAGAACTCTTGTACGGGTTATTTTTGTTTTTTTTTTTTTATTATTTGCCAAGATTCAAGCAAAATCAACACATTATCTATGAAAATTTGAACTGGCTACCACTTACGAATGCCGAGATGTACTTGTGACAGACAGACGGACAGCATAGGGTTAGTAATATTATATAGGGTCCCGTTGGCACCCTTGGATACGGAATCCTAAAAAACGCTTAAACATTCAGAAAGAGAAGTGATAGGTATAATAGGTTTAACATCTATTACTGAACATCAAACACCTCCTACCCACCTACACCTAGATCACTAAATACATGATGATATAGGCTATCCATATAATAATTTCTTGCCTCAAAATGTGTATAAACAGACGCTTATAAATTACCTTTTTTAGTTACAGAAACAGAAAATACAATTCTCTTAGGATCCACTCATCTTCATTTCGAATTGTCTAAGTGCTCACTTAGACAATACAATTCAAATAAAACACCGTCTCGCTCGTGTCTCTCTTAATAAGCTCGAAGCACCCAAACCGTCTGCGTAGGCACTAAGTTGTAATAGTAGGTGCACTTGATTAAGTCTACATGAGGGCAAAGTTGGACTGTCCGGCGAGTGCAACGGTTGCGTGGTTGAAGGATCTACTTACACTGGCTTTATTAAGGGGTACTACTAAAGGTACTAGAATACTTAAAAGTAATTCGAGCTAGATTATACGAATAACGAGCGATTTTTCAATCGTCAGATAAATTTTATCTGAGTAATAAAGACGTTTTGACAGATTTTCTACACAAAAGCTGTCAATACGTGATATTTATACACTAATAGAATCGTTGATCAATCTCAAGCGAATCGAAGCCGAACTGTTCATTCTGACAGTTTTCGTTAAGGAAAACTGTCAAATTGTTTGACAACAAAAACACAACCAGACATTTTGATAGTTTTCGTAAATGAAAACTTGACGGATGTGGTTTGTATGCAGTTTGACAACAATTTTGTTAATTGAATTTGACAATGGTAAACTCGTCCCTTAGTATTTTATTTAGTCACAAAGTTTTTGCTCGTAAGTCGTCATAGATTTTAGATTATTTATATCCTCTAGTCTAATCTAGATAGCGGTCAATTCGGAAGTATCGTAAATATAGACTGAACAAACAACTTCTCATTGCAGCATCATCGTCGACAGCTAGTCTAATGCTTCTAAAAATCTTTGATTTTAGTAGTGCTTGTAGTTAAATTGCTTTGGCAATCAATATAACACCGCTTATCTCTTTAAAATCAAAAATACTTTTTTTTTATTAGGCGGTTCATGTTTTGTTCACTCAGGAGAACATTCATTTGAGTGAACGTTAATTTTTCTTCCATTTCACGTTCACTTTAGTTTCATTTTGTATTCAGAAGTTTCATTCCAGATGAAAGAGGTCGAATGAAAGCGGAAAGGAACGAAAAATGAACCGTCTAATTCCCCCTTTACTATTGTTTGCACAATTCCATTCGTTCGAGTTTCAATCGTAAACCAACAGTACGATCCACAAAACCAAATCCAAAGTCTGTTAGTTAGGAAGCCAAGAACTTAGCTCTTACATAGTAAACCGACACTTGTATAGTTGTAACTTGTAACTGTTGTAAACAAGCACCTAGTTAACACTTATTGATACTGAAAACTTGAAAACTCTTTGTTATCAGGTATAAGTTTCCTAGTTTGCATTTCGCACAATGAATATTATGGCGTTTCATGTCTCGGGAATAATATTTGTCGAGAAGTTTATCAAGATACGACTGTCTTGGTCCGGGTCTTAGTGTTATAGAATTATGTATCTTCTAAAGAAAATTATTAGTTATAAGTTCCTTAAAAATATAGTAAGTACAACTTGACACTGTATAAAATACATGGAAAGTATGTACAAGCTCCAAAAATGTCGCCAAAGAAAATCTGAACGGTGCTGATGTGGAGATGCATATTTCTTCTAGGATTCTTAGGATTGGATCGAGAGTTGTGAGAGCGTGGGACGCCCAGACTTTCTCTGTCTGACTTTCGACTGTATATTTTACTGTATTAGGTATTCCGTATTTCTAAGGAAGTGAGTTAAACTCTCTGGATAACTAAGAGCAACAACATAGACTTTTAAGTTATAATAAAATACAAACTCAACGTACCCTTATGCGGCATCTTCCAAAAAGCCTCTGCCGCCGTGGTTGGTTCCCGCGGCGGCGCTACCAGCCCGCCGACCAGCGTGGTGGCGGCGTGCGCGGGCGCCGGCGCCGGCCGCCCCCAGCCCCCGTGGAGAGCCACCCCGCAAAATTCCCCCCACACCACCCTCTATTCCCTTTAAAAACCACCAAACACCCCCCACTTCGATATGACCCCAAAAATGTCTACAATGCGCACGCGCACCTAACTTTAAAACTTATGCGGCATTGCTTCGTGACCTGCGAACAAAGAAATTCACGTTTAAAGAAATTTATTGACCCCAATCCAACATTAGACAATCGCATCATCAATTACAATCAAGGCTCGTCATTACGCTCCTTTGAAGCCTTCGCTTGCCGTCTCTTTTTCTCTACCAACTTTTTATGTTTAAGTGAAAGAGTGCAGAGATACTAATTGGTAGATGATGCTGCTGAATTGTGTGTTAGTTGGAAAGCGCCATCTATTGTTGCATAGTACAAATAGTCGGTTGGTTCGTGAGTGCCGATAATGATCGATGTTAGATGGTAGTAATGAAGTTAGATGCGGCGATATTGTGTGTATGCCACCCATCGAGTTACGAACGGTAGTCGGCCCCGTACGTTGTTGTTTCATTTTATTGTTTGACTGAGATGTCGGTGTGATTAGACCATGTGAGATTACTTACATAATGTATAGCATGATTTGTATTCAGAGAATTGCGATGCTATTTGTTCGTACTTGTTACATTGATAAATTGATCGTTTGATAAAAAGTCTGACACAGTAATTTGTGATTTATTACTGAAGCATTTTGCTACATTTTTCTTTTTTTATTAGAACCTGTATATTTCTCTATACTTCTTTAGTTATGTGACCTCAGTAATAGCAAAGAATTTTTGTTGTAGGACCTACAACTATACGAAAATATTGACCTGAAAATAATATGATTTCAGGTACTTATCAATATTTTTACACAAGCTCTTTGATAGAATCAAAAATTTCTAAGATATTTTGCGTACAACATTAATAACATTTATTCGGATGAAAGACAAATTCTGCTTTGGTTTTTTTCTAAGATAAAATAAATAAAAATCTAAGTAGATACGTACGATATGACATGAGTATTTGATAAAAAATATTCTCAAGAGAATACTCGATCTCTTTATAGGCAAATCCACTATTGGTACATAAGTCACAGGTATAAGTATTGGGACATGTATTTGATCTTTTCAAGCTACCGATCGAATGATTTTACTTTGATATATTTTCCCCTTCGGAGTGAGGTACAATGGCCCAAAGGAGGCTGGGGGTCTCCTAAATTGAACACTCACTTTGAGCCTAGTCAAAGCAAGGGTCTAAAGTGGTACGACTAATATAAAGTCCCCGAGTATCGGCGTGTGTTTGGACACTAATAGCGAGACCTCCTTGTTGAGATTCGGGAGAAATACACACTCATACTCACACACTATACAGGGTGGAAATAAATAACACCACATGGAGGGAAAGTACCTTAAGTGTTCTGTAGGCCTAGGACGAATGCTGTCGAAGGGCTAACGTAAACTTAACGTTAGTAAGAGAATTTTGAATCAGAAATAATCGTTTCTCGCCACCAATTAAATTAATTGAAAACTTTATTCATATCTATGTATGATAAACAAATAGATTAAAAAAATTGTGCTTGTCGCAAAAAAATCAATCCATATGCTAAAAGAACAGTTGTATTTTCGATTCAAAATTCGTTATAGACGATATGTTTAAGACACTACAAGGTTAGTCGGAAAGGGAGTACTAAGCCGAAAGGGTGTTAAAGTACCCATAATAATGAATAACATTTGTTCTACAACTTTCCCCAAAACTCAATAGCTCAAGAGAAATGGCTGTTCAAAGATTTCATAAAAAATACGCTAAATTCTATCTATCCTCAGCTATGATCAGCTGTGTTTACATTTTATGTCATATTTGGGGTCACGGATTAGAAACTCCATTTTCTGAATTCATAACTAAAGCAGGGATGAAGAATTTTTGAAAAACAAATTTAAAAAAAATCCATGAAAAAAAATTTATCGAATTTTTAAATTTTAACACTTTCTTTTAAATAGTCATTAGTGATACATTAAGTGGCCCGCGGCTTAGTACCCCCTTTCCGACTAACCTTGTATACGTTAAACTTCATGCTAGGCCTACTGTTGCTTTACCGTTGCCTTTTCACAGAACTTATGTTAGTTTAATTCCGCATCATGCAAGCGACCCTAAAAAAACCTTTGAATGCCGTTTTACTATTTTAAAAATTAAATTAATTTTCTTTTGAGTTAAAAACTATCTTCATTATTTGAGGAACGTTCTCTTCAGGTGGCATTTTCTTTCACCCAGTATAAGTATGCGTGTGAGTCTGTGACGAGTTTAATGTCTGATTGAATATTTATTTTATTCGAGTTTTACTCTAAATAGTCACGCCTTATGGTAAGCAAAGACATTTGCACTAATTAGGCGTTCCTATTAAAATTAAGCAAGAGGAATAATTTAGCATATTAAAAATATTCCAATCTTATTTTTAAGAAAGGAATCACGGTTTTATTTTATCATAAAAAAATTGAAGTCTCCTATTTTTACGTGACCAAAATTACCAACATTTCTCCAATAAAAATATATCAAACTACCTCAATATATCAACGGGCACATGAATAACAAATATGATACATGACGACCAATCGAAGGCGTTATCGGACGGCGCGATCGGCGGCGTCTTTTATACTCAATCTTTTATCTGAACCACACTGGCGGTGTCCGGTTACTGGCAACTCGGAAACTGTTTCTAATTAGCGTAATTAGACGGCTATAGAGTGGTAAAGAGTTTGTGATCGTTGGAGTTTTGAAGAGGTTAACGTTATGTTTTGGAAGGGAATGACGAAAAGATTTTCTCTTACTCAATATATTGACAAAATACTGAGATTTTTATTTTGGTAAATAGCTTATAATATATGCATAGTGTTAACGATGTGTTTGGCTATTAATACCTATATATACAATTAGATCGTCATTAGGTATTTAATTGGAATTCAACATTTAATTATTAAAACTGAAATATTTATAAGATGGTTGTTCTTGTAAAAAATTAAAAGCAATCTCGCATCCAAAAATGGATGTACATTTTCTTTTTACCATCTGTTTTTAAACGTTTTTTAGTAGGTACCGGTTGAAATATAGAAGATAAAATGTAGAGTGTAAAAAAATAAAATGCAACTTAAAGCATCTAGTGTCAAGTATTTCGAATAAAAATGTCACAGCAAATCGATATAAAAATAGACAAAACCATTACCTATGTACTCAAACAAAAACACATTCACATAAATTTGCGAAAATTTCCAAAATAACTTTTCACATCAGAAAAATAAACTTCGAATGTTTACTGTAAAACTTTCTATTACCCGAGTTTACATAGAATCGTATATTCTTTAACAATAACAGTTGCATAGAATCTCATTTGCAACTTTACAGACGCAGTGTAAAAAATATCAGTAGGAATAAAGTAGGTACCTAAACGTCGGGGAATGTTAAAAAAACACAGTTTTTCGTTGTAAGTGGCCGTCTGGTTGCGTCAAAGGCGAGTCGCGGAGACTGCATGCAAAGCACTCTAAACGGGGATAAAGTCGTCGACAACGATTTTAAATTCTAGCTTAGCTCGCCGCGCAGATAATGTTGGGATGTCGATAAGTTCTCTGTTATTCTGCTGTGGCGAACAGTAATAGGAATTTGCTTTTATGGTAATTGCGCTGGTGGAGTTTTGTGCTCAGTTCTTACTGCTCTGGTTTGTCGTTCAGGTGAGCTATCATGATTTGGCAGAACTGTCATTGCTGTCACGTGCGTAGCGTGTTGACTAGTGTATTTTTGATGTCCTTATGTAAGTAATAGATACATCTGCATTTGAAATATGAAATCCCTATTCCATACTCATGACAACATTTTTTTTTTATTAAATGTTAGAGAATGTCAGCCCTCGGCTAACATCTCAACATTCCCAACCAAATAATTTGCAAAAAATCTCGGCAAGTTAAACGCAGCACTAACGTGTTCCTTACTCTCAAGGATCCGATGTCTAGCCCGCACACCTCATTAGATCCCGCTTTGATTCAGAGTTTCCCGCAGGTGCGACTAATGCCCCACTCTTTACACAAACGAATACATTTCTAATCGTATTCACTTTTTTATAGGATTACTAGACTTTGTATGAGGTGGAACAACAAGATATTTTGTTTTAAAATGCAGGCAGGTAACAAACTGACAAACAAAAAGTAAATAAATAATTTTTATCATTTTTTTTTCGAAAAATTAAAGTAGTGATGTTCCTTCATGCTTTTATAATTTTCTAATGATATTTTGCTCTTACAAACGCAATGACTATTAAACCGAAAGAAAAATGAATTGAAAAAAAACAACTAGTGATGTATCAAAGCGGGCGGCACTCACAGACGCACGTGCGTTGATCCTAACAAAATTCACATACAAAACATATACCATTTCGCCGAGTGCTCTTACGGGCTTAAGTTGCAACGTCAAAGGCAAGCCTCTTCCTTTTCACTACGTTTTTAAAATAAAACAGCCGAGGCTCTCTGTATACGTACATAATTAACAGTGATGTGACTGCAAAGTTTTTCTAGTAAACGAACGCAATGCTTAATGCGTTCTTTGAGTTTTTGAGTGTCATCGTACTCGTACGCGGATTTTTTTATATTTAGTTTTGTTGTTTTTTTTTTAATTTCGAAGCTAAGGCTTGTAATTACAGTCTGTGTTATTGTGAATTTGAGTTCTTACATTTTTGTTGAGTATGAAAGTCTGTAGCTTTTATTTTTCGCTGTCGGTACATTCATTAAAATACATGCAATTTTTTTGTTAATTTCTTTTTTTATATCGTAACAAGAACTGGATTAAATACAGGGAAACATGTATTCATACTAGGAAGATAGTACTTCTAAATACTTAACCAGACTGTTATCAAATAACTTGGCCTTTATATTTGAAGCTACTGAATACCGCTTTAAGGTGCCGTCAGGTCTATACACAGTGCTCTCAGAATAGAAATAAATTACAATCTCTCGGTGCATTGCGGCCGTTTGTACGGTCAGCAAAGCACTCCCGCCGATTTGTTACATTGATTTCTAACTGACATGTAGAGACAGCAACGAAATGGTAATGCGGTTTGAATTAAATTAATTCTAAATTTTGTTATTTGTGTCAAACTTAATTAATTTTCTGAAGCATTACAGTTTGTTTTTTTATGGCTTAAGCAAAAGCTCCTCAGTATTGAGCTTAAGCGTATTTGTATTATCATTTACGAATAGTCAGACTTAAAAAAATGGGTCTCCCGCAATTTTATGAACACATACAAAAACTTAGAATAGAATTGAATATACTTTATTGTACACCAAAATTGTAACACAGCTCTTATACAATAACAAACATTAAAGGGTACAATGGCGGTCTTATCGCTGATAGCGATATCTACCAGACAACCTTTGGATTAACAGGAAGTCAATGAATAAGATAGAGGGGGTAGTCCATGGTGTACTGCTGCAAAATATATACTACACACCATACATAGACATAATACTACTATGCCATCATTTACTTAACATAATTTTTATCATGGATAGGCCACTAATTTTTTTATCAATACCAACAGGTACCCACTGAATATCATCAAGCTACTATCATTTATAACGATACAGTTTCCCGCTATTGACTCCTACAGTCCAGGCTTCACTTGTTTCTAATTTCACACTAATATTATTATTCCTTCTGACATTAAAATAATTTTCCACTACCTTGTCTGCTAACCGTACTAGCGCCTGATTCGACAACCGCACACAACAGTAGGTTACCACGTAACGTCGGCACGATAAATCAATCGTACCATTGTGACGTTTAGAATAAGGCATCCTCACCTACAGTACGGTCAGACAAAAAAGTTGTCGAAAAAAAAGTTATAAAACTATCAGGTGTAAAGATATCTGTGAGGCATTTGAAAGTGATTTGTAAGCTAATTTTTATAATATACTCTTGATGAATGTAAGTTACGTTTGATGGTGAAGGAATTTGAATCAATGGTGTACATTAGGATTGGTTATCATTATAAATAAACGCGTTATATTCTTAGTTGTGTACTAAATTCATTAAATTCTGCACGTTTATATTTTGTATTTCATTAGAATCATGAATTATCATAACATAAAACGACGCCTGTGTTCCTCGAAGGGTTGGCAGAGGTGTATAATAACACCCTCATTTCACCGCTATGTTTAAGTTCCATGTAATAAGGGGCGATTCTATTGCCATTAACCAGGTACAAATCCAGACTACGGGTTACAACTGTGAAATGCCTAGTGGAAATACCCAATAGCACGTCGCCCGACCTGGGGATCGAACCCAGGGCCCCATACTCAGCAGTCGCGCTTGCGACCACTTAACCAACAAGGCAGTCTGGTTATCATTATAAATAAATAAACGCGTTATATTCTTAGTTGTACACTAGATTCATTGAGTTTTGCATATTTTTTTAAAATTTCTAATTTGTATTTCGTTAGAATATGATAATAAATTTACATTTACCAATGTTTTAGCCTAAATTGAAGAACTTAGGCTGGAGTTCACCAATATTAATACTCTGGTTAAAATAAGCGTTTAATCAAAAAATGTAAATACAAGAATTTTAGGTAAACGATTAGTGCCTCACCAATTAATCTTAGTAAACGTTTATCCAGCTAAATTAATTAAATTAAAAGATAACGGATAAAATACTAACATAATTAATATTTTCCCGGTAAATTTGTCTATGCTCAATGCACAATATATCACTAAAATCTGGACATAGACTAGTTTTTACGGTACACGGATATTTTAATTTATTATAACTTTCATTATTTCTTACCAGATACTTAAAAAAGATAAAAATAACTCAACATAATATAAAGTTAATTTTGCGCAAAGGTGAACGCATTTAATAATCATATTATTAATTATTCTCTTTTTAAAATGTCATCGACGAATTCAAATGGACATTATGTCGGCCTTAAAACAAATAAAAAAGATATAAGAGAGATACATCAAAAGCTTTTTACTTTAAAAAAGGTTCTATCTTAATCCTTATTAAGCCACATCATGGTAAGGGTTATGCTATTGAGATCGAGAAGGTGTTATTTTGAGCCCATCAAAGATTATATTTTTTTTTTTTTTGGCTAATAAGTATTAGAAATCGTAACACTGGGAGTCGGCTGTATTAAAGAGATTATTAAACATTTCAACTTAGGCACGTTTATTATTATTAATATCGTTGAGACTTTTTTTTCTTTAATGTTATGTAACTTTCTTTAGTTTCAAATTTCAATTTTTATAATTTATATATTAGAAAAAGTTACAAATGTTTAAGTTTTTTACGTTGACGTTTGTAACGAATTTAAAAATGAAAAAACTTGTATCGATTACTGAACTTGAGATGTCAAAGGCACATTAACAAGAGTAGCAAAATTGCATTTAAAACCGTGTAATGACAGCATGTGAGAATTCTTTGCGAAACTATCAATGGTTATGTCTCTCTTTGTCAAAAATATGTCATTAATACACGGAAAAAAATTGTCAAAGTGCTTGCGCGGCACCCCTGGGAGTTGTTACATAATAGGGATGTCAACACTCGAGCCCGATGGCTTTTCAAGTATAAATAATAGTAGATGTAACATTTGAATAGCTACTTTTGCAATACTTACTTTGTCGGCACGCTTGAATTGATTTACAAGTTTCGATTTATTGATTTTTCTGTTATTATTGCAAAGCTGACATTCTTTAATGTGATCGTAAAATTATTTTACGACTTTAGTAAAATATTTTGCTTTTAAATATTTTTTCATAAACTACCTACACTACATGTAACTATTTCTCTAAGAAAATACTAATTTGGGACTCTTCTTTAGAGCTTAAAGATTATTGTATAATCTAAATAAAGTACCTACCTTAATTTTTTTATAAAACAAAAAGTAATGCTTACAATTTTTATAATGCTAACACTTTTACCGAATTCCCTAAAATGTTAAACAACTATCTCTTCACCCAAAGTAAGTACTAAAATCAACAAAGTTCAACTACACAACTATACTAACTCCAGAGATGAGGAACATCTTTAGCAAAATTAGCCGGTCCCACGTCACTGTCAGCCATTGTACTTCAAGTATCGGTTACCGCAAAAATTATTCGGTCTCACAATGCTCCCATCTCTATTTAACGAAATTATCAATTCCGACATACTACGCTCACAATAGATGTATTCGAACATTTCGAACTCGGCAACTTCAAAGATATTTTCAGTTTCCATTTTCGAATTTGACAGACTGTTTGCTTTTTCGTGTTCTTTGTTAGCTGAACTAAAGGTTATGTAAAATGTTTACCGACTTCAAAAAAAGCTTGTGAAAATAAGTTATTTAGAAAAGATAGTTACCTACATTATTAAATATTTAAAAAAGCCTGTCTGCCGGCCGCTGCTCTTACAATATTTACGTTCATGAATATTTATTAAAATTATCTGTTCACAGCTTAAAATTTTTCTTTTTTACATTTTTAACATTATTTTTAACGTGCCGTTTTCACATGTTTATAAATATACTCTACAAGTCGTTAAATTATATTATATGCCACCAAATGCCATGCCATGAACTATATTTAAAATACTAGGCAAAAACTATCATATTACCGCAAAAACGAACAATAAGACCAAATGTTTACTATTGCAAATTATACTCCACAATGGAGTTTAAATCTAATGATTCGATTACATTGGAAAAAATCGGTTAGATAGGCCAAACAAAAATATCATGTTACATTATGGGGTAACCTTGGTATATGGGTTACAGGTAGGTTAATTTTATCTTTAAAAGAATAATGATTAATGTAAAAGATAGATTTCTATTGCAGGTTTGCAATTTTTTTTATCTTTAATAAATTAGAATATTGAATGTAAATGCAAATTAATACAGTTCAATTTTATTATTAAATCCAAACATTCAAACGGTCGTCAGTTCTTGTTCGTTTTACCGTTTTTTAGAAATAAAAATGTCTAGTTTCCTATCATTTAATGTGGAAAAAGTTACAGTAGGTGAAAAAATCTTACAGGCTTTTCTTGAGTTTTTCCGGTTGTTCTATTATTTAAATACCTTTCTAAACTATTTTTATATCTTACTTTGACAGTTTAATAAGCTATTTTCAGATGTAAGAAATAAAAACATACAGATAAATTAAAAAAAGACCATTGAATATTTTCCGTGTTTTGCGAAAAATTCTACCATCAATTCCCAGTGCAAATATTTTTTGCAATTAAGGCAATTAAACTATTTTGTTAAACTGAACATTATGCATCCTGAATAGAAAGAGGGATAAGTCACTTTTTTCAATTTTAATTCATGATTCGATTTTGATGATGAGCTTTCTGAACGGGAAAGCTTTGTAGAAGTAGCTTTAATGTGATGAATGATAACCAGTAAAAATTCCGAACTGGTATAGGTAAGTTGTTGTAAAATACAGATTGCAAGTGATCCAACAATTGGCCTACTCTTAAAATTAAATGGACACCTACCTAAAGACGGATTCAGCGTCACAGTAGCATCAATGAACTCACTCAAAAGTCCGCAACACAAATCACTAAAAACTAAAAAAACTACACAGTCCTTGATACGGATGCGTCCACGCGTGATCTTATAAACCGGAATTCTTTAATTTGACAAGTTTCTAAACGCACCCGATGGTCAGTGTAGCGCGTAATCATCGAATACCCTAAGTATTGAGTGAGAGCACGCTCGGAGGCTGCGAACCGTTCACGATGTCACGGCTCGCTTGCGACTGGCCAAGCCATCTGATTCCAAGTCAGCCGTGTGAGCATCACTGGGGGCGGAGCCTAGAGGGGACGAGTTGTGCCGACTTGTTCGCGCTCACCCCAGGGTGGGTGACGCACACTAGCGCACACTCACACATACAAACGCTCGTTCCTACCAACGCCCACATTTACGCGGCTACGGCAGTCGCTTCGAGCATGCTGTATAACACCGTCCTTAGCTTTTCCCGTTTATTGTTTTGGTATATAGTTGTAATAATATTTAAACGGTGGTTCAGCTTTAAGTGATCTTGTGGAAAAAATATCCCAAAATTAATTTGGAGTAAAATGGATGCAGTTTGTTTTCTAGTGATTTTCAGTTTGATAGAAGGAACGTTTCAGGAAATCGTTGTTGTGGATGTCAAATGTGCCTGTAAAAGAAAAGGCCTTGTTATTTTTCTCAATAAATGTGTTACAAGCCAACTTTTCCATATTCGTGGATTTTCATTGTTCAGTCATTTAATTTACAGGTTACAATTTAATAAACTATGTTATGGCTCTACAAAACCTAGCATCGCTTACCACAGCAAGATTCAAACTTTTTGACGACCAAACCTACTACCTACCTACTGTAACTGTAGCGTTACGATCGTAAAGTGCGATAAAATATTTTACTACCCTCCTGCCAGCACCCACAGGTTTATGTTCACGACCTACTATAATGGGGGGTGTAAAAAGTCTGCTGGCTAAGCTCAAAGGGGTACTAAAATAGAACCTAGTTCTAACAGTTATAGTAAAACATTATGTCATTGGTTTCAGGTCAATTTATTGCAGACGTAAAAATCAGTTACATTTAACTCTCACACTAACTGATACTTGTCACATTGTTAACACTACAGCTCTTTTAAAAAAATACTAGAAATTGAAAAGGCATGTAGGTACACTTGTGATGCAGAAGAACGAGGAACATGTCGTGAGGAAAGTTTTGAGTATAAATGTGGATGGTTATAAAAGTAGAGGAAGACCAAAGAAACGATGGATGAATAGTGTGAAAGATGATATGGATAGAAAGGGGGTGACTACTGAGATGACGGCTAATAGAGATGTATGGAAGAAGAAGACATACTGCGCCGACCACAAATAAGTTGGGATAAGGGCAGGAGGATGATGATGATGTAGGTACACGATACACACGCAAACAAATGGTAAATTTATAACCTGAATGATCTAAAAATATCCTTTTAAAATGTAGCAGTAGGTACATAGAACTACACTGGCCTGCAAAAATAAGTATCACACTTATAAAATTTCATTTTTTTCTAAACTATAGAAGTTAGAGATTTAAAATAAAAAACGTTTTATAGCACTTTTTATCAGGTTTCTTTGAAACTATAGTAACAAAGTTAAACTCTTTTTTGAGTCCTTTTTGTTTCGAAAATATATCTTGAGTACTTAAAAAGTTATTTCAATTTTAAAAGTGTGATACTTATTTTTGCAGGCCAGTGTATTTGGACTCACACCACTTATGGTACAAAAAACTATCTAGAACAGAAAGTCTTAAAAGCAGGCAGATGGGTACATTATAATTATGATTCCTAACGAAGTTACAAATAGTATAAAATTAGTTCCCAAATACATCTTGAAGTTGTAGATAGCTGTGATCTTCATTGGGCAATTATTAGCTTTTAACATAAAGGATAAATAGATTCTACCTTGTTGGTCCAGTGGTGGCAAGCGCGACTGCTGATCGTGAGGTCCTGGGTTCGATCCCCAGGTCTGGCAAAGTGTTACTGGATTTTTTCATGTGGAAATCCTCAGTAGCAGCCCGGAGTCTGGATTTGTGCCCGGTTGATGGCAATAGGCCCCCAAGGGATTTAAACATAATGTTACATGGGACTAAAACATAACTGGTGAAACGAGGGTGTACCAACAAAACACCTCTGCCTTACCCTTCGGGGAATACAAGGCGTGATGTTTTTGAGAGATAAAAATACTTAATGCTCTACTTTACTGATCTAACACATAACACCCTTTCCTTCAACCGCACTTACGACTGACATGATATGCAGCAAAAGCATTTTAATTTCTGGGTAACACGTTCAAAATTTTAATTTGGACTCATATGAACTGATATCCCAAAATTTCGGACACGTTACCAAGTGGCTTGAATCTAGGTTGAATTCATGCAAAACCTAGATTTCTAACCAAGACCGTTGAACCCCAACATAAATCTACAATCTTACATTCAACTGTTATTAGCGAACACTCGTTCTTTTCTACGACGATCTAAATATAGTTCTCTAGTAACATGTAGTAAAACGAGAAATTTCCCACCAAAACAAAAACAATATGACGCAAGCACAGTCACACACAATTAATTGACAACGAGACAGTCATAACGCAAAAGGCGATACCTCACAAAATCAACAAAACGGTTTCGCACGCCGCCTCCCAACAATGGCGGACACGCGGCAATCGTCACGCCGCTCAGCACAAGAATGACTTAGCCCTAATTTATATCAGCCTAATTTCACGCCTGCTCATACTTATTGTGAGATTTTGCGATACCATGTCATGGTATTCGACACGGCTGGTTACTGATTGAGCCGTCATTTTTTATTACCCACGCGTTTAAGGTCAATGATACATGTTTTTCAAATATTCGGCCCAGTTTGTTTGCCGAATCTTCGATACAATGCTCCAGTTGGGTGCTTAATTTAAAATTTTGTTCGACTCAAATTAATTCAACCATTAAAATCGTTGTGCTCGGACAATAGAAGTCGCGGCTGATTTACTAAAAAATAAATAATGGAACTTTTTCTCGTATAAAGAAAGTGTTTGTCTAAGAACAATGTGGGGTACCACAGCGGGGCATCTAGATACGCGGGGCTAAACATTTTCTTTACATTTTTTTATTTGCACTCATACCTTGGGTGAATAGAGTCGGATCCTTAATTTACGCATCGATAGACTTATTTTGTAGTTTCGCATTTGTAAGGAATTGTTCTTCGGGCGCGTTTTGTAACATTGCGTTTGTGAGGCAAGCAATCGAACCATTGTGTAAAATAACGACGAGTTTATAAAAGCATTCAAGTACTTTAATATTATGTTACTTATCATAACACATGCAAACAACTAATTAAGACCCGTTATCAAAAATCAAAATCAAAAATCAAAATCAAAAAAAAATATTTCACATAAACCAATACAGGTGCTTATGAAAAGTCGAATTTAGATGCACGGTTCCAATTAGTCGTTTCCTATGGAGAAGAGCCGGCAAGAAACTCCATGGTTACTCTTTTAAAAATAATATCTTTAACAATTACAGAGTACAATGATTTAGGATAGTGAGAGAACAAAGGAGTCCTGACCACAGACCAATGAGTAATGTAGTACAAAAATTAACAAATAAAATAAAAACTATATGAATAACAGTAATTTACAAACTTATAGATGCAGGTCCACAAAGTTCTCACATTTACAAAAGTGAAAAGGAAGCTAAACTATATAAAACAATTGACATAATTAAATGTCATCAAAACTTAGCTAAAAAATCATTGTAAAATAAGATAAAGATATCTTGAGAGTAATGATACAAATAAAAAAATAAAAAATAAATAATCATAATTGAGGATAGTTAATAGACACATATGTTGTTAATGAGGTTCCAGGGAAGCCACATGTGCAAGAACTTATGCCAAACATCCCTGTCGTCAACGTAGTCCTTAGTCTTGTAGTATGCTTTTTGAGTGAGGACACGTTTAATATGGGTTTTGAATTTTCCCTCGGTAAGATCTGTTACAGATTTCGGCAGCTTATTATAAAAACGTACGCCATTACCTAAATGTTATGAGTAACTATATCGATACTTTTATTTCAAGTGCTTTGAGAGTTGAAACGCACTCGTAAATCTCTCACAGTCCACAGCGTTGTGACCAACTATCCTAAATGTTCCAAAAAAAAACTACGCCTACTATCCTTATTTACCCAAACAAGCCCCTAAAACTAATATCTCCAATCCCAAATGATCTGCAATTGGCAAAAACTCATAAATCAGCGTACATCGTCAGCTAGGGCTGGCTCGTCCGACGCAGCTGCTTCACCTTACACGCATCAGTGGCGACTCACAACATCCCGTGCACGGCTTAAGTAACGAATGCTTTGTGCATGCCGATAGATTTGGTAGCAGCCCTAAAGAAGAAGATGTAGCGGGTCGGATGAAATGATTTGTAGGTATAGAATTTAACAGAATCTAATTTTGGTAGGTACTTACATGGAACACTGGAAGCAGACGAGACGCCACGACGCCGACATAACGGCAGAGGCTAAAATGATAACAATAACGAACTATACTCTTAGCATTTACAGCGAACTATATTTAACTGCCTCGTTGATCTAGTGGTGGCAAGCGCGACTGCTGATCTTGAGATCCTGGGTTCGATCCCCAGGTCGGGCAAAGTGTTATTAGGTTTTCCCACGTGGAAATCCCCAGTAGCAGCCTAGAGTTTGGATTTGTGCCCGGCTGATGGCAATAGGCTCGCATGGGTTATTATCGCATAGTATTACATGGGTCTTAAACATAGCGGCGAAATGAGGGTGTTACTAAACACCTCTGCCCTACCCTTTGGGGAATTTAGGCGTGATGATAATGTATGTATTTAACATTTTTTTAAGATACCAGCTGATCGATACTATACTATTTGAAAAACAAAAATGTTTTGGTTTTTTTTATTGAAATGGGTTTGCTCTTGACTCTAGTCTAGGTCAGAGGAGACAGAGACAAAGTCTACGATGGAGTGAGCTTACCCAAAAGAAGCCTGTTAACTCTAACTTTGAGGATAATTATAATTTTTATACCTACTAATTACTAACACCGCCAACTCTTATAAATTGTACCACAGCATCGTATTAAAAAAAGGACGAGAATCCTTTTCAGCGATAGGTTACAGATTAGACGGGGATGCAGTCAATTTGACGCGCGGTGTCTTCCGCAAACCGCCGCGGTTTTTTTGCGGTTCTTTACTTATGTCGCTTTCACAGCAGGACGACAAAAGGGTTATTGTATTTTCATATCTATTGGTATCAGTTAATAGATTTTAAAGTAGTTTTTCTTATTTTAAGCTGTGTTAAATTAGTTTTTAATGTTTAAATAGGTAACATAACATTTCACTTTCACGCCTGTATTTCCCAAAAGGTTGGGCAGAGGTGTATAGTAGCACCCTCATTTCGCTATTATGTTTAAGTCCCATGTAATAGGAGACGAGCCTATTGCCATCAACCGGGCACGAATCCAAACACCGGGTTGCTACTAAGGAATTCCACACGAAAAAATCCAATAACACTTTGCCCGACCTCTAGATCGAACCCAGGACCTCACGATCAGCAGTCGCGCTTGCCACCACTAGACCAACGAGGCAGCTAGAATAATAAATCGTCGGTCGGCAGTGAAAACCTCGTAAACAAAATTTTCTTCAAAAGCGTTTTATTTGTTCTTCAGATTGAACTCGTCATACACGTACTAGTTCAACAAACGATCAATTCAAATACTTCTAAGCTATCTATGACGTACGATGACAAACTTATATTAACATTTGATCGGCCATTTTTTGTTGCAGGAGATAGTTATTTCTACCCTTCTTAAAAAAAATGTATTTTACACATACGTGGTTTTCACTGCCAACCGACGAAATACATTATACCTACTACTTGTGTCAGATGGTGCATAAGGAATGGCTCTACCATCACCAATTCGAACTCTAGAACTGAAACAAACCTACTACTAGTGTGAATCTGGAACTGGGGGTCTATTACCGTCATATTTGGTAAACCATATTTCGTTCATATCAGAAATGGATTTGTAAGGGTCGAGACAGACGGACTGCATTCCGACCACAACTGTCCTGCCTAGCTTTTTCCCAACTATGTTGGGGTCAGCTTCCAGTCTAACCAGATGCGGCTGAATACCAGTATTATACACGGAGCGACTGCCATAAGACCTCCGCAACCCAGTTACAGGGCAATGCCGATATCCTAAGGTTAGAACCGGTGGTCGAGACTCGGGCTTCTGACTACCCGTAACGACTGTCATAGGTATTCGTATGACACCCGGGACCGACAGTTTAACGTGCTCTCCAAGGCACGGAGGGGTCTCGTTTTGTAACTAACGGCCACCCATCCACGGAGTGACCGCGGCAAGCGCAGCTTAACCTCGCAAACCGTATTAACTGCGCGGTTGTTAATTAGCCACGAGGCCCTCACCACGCATTCCGGCCGCAACTGCAGTTTCCAAATGCAGTTTCCAATTCCGACTGGATGTGCAGTCCACTTGCAATTACGATGTGGTATTAATCAATGAAATATGATTCGCCAAATCTCACACTAATAGCACAAAACAGATAGGTACAGAAGTAAATCTACATACAAGTGCGCTCGAGCAACGCACACATACTTGTTGTTGGTTGCTACTAACGAATTCCATACGGAAAAACCCAATAGCACTTTGCCCGACCTGGTGATCGAACCCAGGACCTCACGATCAGCAGTCGCGGTTGTCACCACTAGACCAACGAGGCAGTTTTATTCGCAGATTTTATAATAAGCCTGGTGTATATAGTTTAACACTTTTAGCCAGTGAGTGAAATTATTATTATCACCAGGATGCAGTAGCATCTGCCGGGATTGCGGTGCATGCAACAGCGAATCCCGTGACCCTGGCTTTAGGTCAAAAGGAGGGACACCGTTGGTTTTTAGCCGGTAAGAGTCCGGCAGACCCCCTCGCCTTCCCCAGGTGAGGGACATCCATGAGATAAACAATGGGATAAAAAAAGAAGAAATATGCAGTCGCATGGACCTTGATTAATGTCAAAAAATACTAAATGGACGTGTAGCAAATGTGGAGAGATATACATTGATACAATGACACATCGGGATTATTTTTAAGCCATCGCCTTTCCCGTCTGTATATAGGTACTTAGAAAAGCAGACTAAGGGCAGATTTTATCAACGTCAGATAACTTTATCTAAGGAACAAGTTAGGCAGTTGTTTTGACAGAGTTTCTGTACTAAAGCTGTCAAAACGTCAAATTTATTTCCGAGATAAAAGTCATATGTCGTTAACCCAGCACGCTTGGTGGTAGGATCTATGCCGCCCACCTGGCTACTTTTTTTGCTTGTAGGTAGTCTTGCGGACCGTTTTTAAATAACCGGGCAGTTATTAGCAAGACCTGAAGGGTCTCCAACCAATGGGGACGAGAGTAAAATACATAAGCTAACTACTACTACTACTAGCATCATGACTAGCTAGGAACAACAGCACTAAGGGCGACCCCTAATGGGACTCAGACTTCGGCTTAGGGCGTTGCTGGTTCTTACCAGCAGTGCTCATGCACTGGGATGGAGACAGCTTGATAAGGGCTGAATTAACGATGTGACTGCGGAGTCAGAAAAGACGACCGGCTCCGCGGCTGCGGCGGGTGAGCACGGTGGATAAGGGATGGCGGTGTCCGCCTGGCTACCTACACCCTCACATTAAAGTCCGGCGCCAAGCTGTTAACTGCGTTCCGTTGTGTGTATGTGAGAGCCAGAAGGGTATAGGGGAATCCCTTTATATCTCTGTTCCTTAGATTCGTGTGCTGTATCTTAGACCCTGTCTGGGTTTACCAGTAGACGAGACTAAGGTCAAATGCGACCATGTCGAGCAAAAACCAAAAATATTTTTTTGATTATTTCCATCCTTAGGTTCAGTAACATAGCTAGCAGTGATAGCCTAGTGGCGTGACCGTCGGATTGCCAAGTCAAAGGTCCTGAGTTGGAACCCAAGGCTACCTCTGACTTTTCGGATTCATGTGCGTACTGTATAATTATCACTTGCTTCTAAATGGTGAAGGGAAACATCGTGAGGAAACCGCCTGAGAGATATTTCTCGACGGCATGTGAAGCCAAGTCAGAAGCCCATGGGCGGCATAAACTCTGACACCAGGTTAGTCACTAACCTTTTTTTTTTAAATTGGTTTGCTGTTGGCTCTAGTCTAGGTCAGAAGAGACAGAGACAAAGTCTACGATGGAGCGAGCTTACCCAGAAGAAGCCTGTTAACTCTAACTTTGAAGAGATTCAGGTTGAATGCATTCGGGAACACAGACGCAGGTAGTGAGATCCACTCTTTTGCAGTGCGCATTATGAAGGATGTTTGGAAACGCTTAGTGCGAATTGGTGGAATGGCAACTAAGTACGGATGGTAACTTGCAGTGCGTCTAGATGTCCAATGGTAGAAGGGGGCCGGTGGGATGACCACACGAAAATAAAAAGAAGTGTCATAGTCACTTTTCACTTTTATTATTTTTCAGCATAAAACTCTGGAGAAGATACTAAAGATGAAGTGGTCCAGCAGACCCTGACAACAGCAACAACAGCATGGATTAATCACGACAGGAAAAAAAATATCCAAACTTATTCCCGGGTTAAGAACATAATAAATAAACATAACAAAACATCACACCTGTATTCCCCGAAGAGTTGGGCAGGGGTGTATAGTAACACCCTCATTTCGCCGTTATGTTTTAAGTCCCATGTTAACGGTGCTATATTAGTTTAAGACGTGTCAGAATCAAATTCCCTAGCAAAACCGAATGAGTGTAGAGGAACTTCAAGAATACTCCACCAAGAAGAACATAGTCTGCAATAAGATTGACAAGCATATCAGTTTTGGACCCAGTGCATAATATCAGCAAGCAGATTGGGTCACCCGCGCGATGGTGCAACGAATATTCCCAAGGAGGGTTGATGTCAGGCAGGCGGCCGGTCATAAAACAATAAGTCAAAACCTCTAACAACATGTATTTATGAAATAGGTACATGTTGTGTAGCATCTCGAAGACTGAAGTCATGGCATTGGACACAGTTGACCATGGCCCTTTTGAAATACGGCTTGACGGTGCTGTCCACAAGCAGGTGGGCAGATTCAAATACCTGGGTAGTACCATAACAAGCAACGGTGACCTGGACCCGGAAGTCAACTACAGAATTGGTACTGCTTCAGCAGTGTTTGGCAGACTACGGGAGAAGGTATTCCGCTCGCATGATCTCAAACTACAAACCAAGGTCAATGTGTACATGGCCATCATCTTGCCAAACGTCCTGTACTCCTCTGAGACGTGGTGCGTGTATAGGAGACACATACGCGCATTAGACCGATTACACCTTAAGTGCCTCCGTGATATCCTAAACATCAAATGGTCCGACCGTGTTAGGAACACGGATGTCCTGCGAAGGGCTAATGTCTGCGGAATTGAGGTTTACCTGATGCGTCGTCAGCTGCGCTGGTCTGGAACATGTTGTGAGGATGCCTGATGAGAGGATAGCTAAGCGCATCCTCTTTTCTGAACTCAAGGATGGCAAGCGGAAACAAGGCGGCCAGTTCCTTAGATACAAAGACGTTCAGAAAAGGCATATGAAGAGATGCAATATAGATCCGTCTCGGTGGGAGGAATTAGCGAAAAATAGACCTGTTTGGAGGCGTTTGGTAAAGCAAAATGTTTATGACTTTGAGGACCAGCGGAGGAGAGATCTCGACGGCAGGCGAGATCATCTCAGGAGTAAACCACCCTCCAACATACAATATAATTACCACAATGGCATTCTAACGTGTCCGCACTGTGCGCGTACCTTTTCAGCCATGATAGGTTACATTAGCCACATCAGAGCACACGCCCGTAACCTATAAATTGTCGGAAAGGAAGAAAACAAAAACAGTCACCGTAGCCGAAATCGGCATGGGATTATATATACATGTTGTGCCGACCCCACCTAGTGTGGGATAAGGGCAAGAAGAAGAAGTTATAGTGGGCGAGCCTATTGCCATCAACCGGGCACAAATCCAAACTACGGTCTGCTACTGAGGAATTCCACACGGAAAACCCAATAACACTTTGTCCGGCCTGGGGATTGAACCCAAGACCTTCACGATCAGCAGACGCGCTTGCCATCACTAGACCAACGAAGCAACTAAACGACCCACCCTAATGTACCAGAAATACATAACCGAAAAACAATAGTATTTAGTATTCAACTTAATGATATGTACCCTCAACGATAAATAAATGAGGCTCTGAATTCATAGCCACGTTGCATTTGTGATAATTATTGTAAAGGGGAATATAATTAAAATTGCCTCAAACAATTATGAATATACATTTGAATACATACGTATAACGGTTTTTTTTTTCTTTTTATATATATTTGGATTCACACGGTTTCAGTTTAATTATTGGCTCTACAAATTTTACTCCCATTCAGGACGTTTCGAGATATGATATAAATTATTTGCTGTTTAAAATATAAACTACTAGAATATTATGCGCGGTTTCACCCACATCCTAGGGGAACTACTTGATGTACCCGGATAAAAAGTATCCTATGTGTTAATCCAGGGCATAGTCTATCTGTGTGCCAAATCTCATCCAAATCCGTCGAGCCGTTTTTGCGTGAAAGAGTAACAAACATCCATACATCCATCCATACATTCATACATACAAACTTTCGCGTTTATAATATTAGTAAGGAGTAAGGAAGTAAGCATAAGGAAGTATGAATAACAAACTTCTGATATTTAATCGATATTTAGTTTCAAAGCATTACTTTATAGTACCTATCTACTTACTTTCGGACGAATTATTCTTCCTGCAAAATTATATTAAATTACTTATTTATCATAAAAATAACCAGGGATCCTATTTTAGTCATTATAAACCAAACACACAAATGCCAATCGCTATCAACAAATAAATATTTAGGTACTTGTAATACCGATAAGTTACAGCTCTGGACAAAAGTCCTTAAGCCTTTTGAAATAAGTATAAAAGCATTCAAACTCTTTGGTAAGTAAAATATTTTTTATAAAAAACACCATCTACGTTTTGGAAAAGTTAAAAGGGCATTCCATTTTCAAAATGTGACGTTATAAATGTGCGTATGGCGCGCTTTCCCCTTCTGTGGAAAACGCACACAGATAAAACCCGTTTTCTAACTCACACAACCAAACACTCAGTAGGTAGTTGTAAAGTTATTGTAAGCCATGTTGTGCCTTCTATTCATAACATTTCTTACTTTTTTCTTACCACACAAGTACATTTTCATATTGTGAACTTTTTATTTTTATACACATTCGAATAAAGAATGCTACAAACCGCCGAATTTAAATTGTAACTTATGTCGTGCATAAGTCGCTAGGTATATCCTACACGTCGAATACATAATTTCAAGTTAATCCACTCCTTACCTTTTGCAAAAAACGAAATATATAAATAAATCGAACAGTAACCGATACTAAAACAACACGATGCATCATATTTCCCCCGCCGCGGTATAAACACACGCACGTGTTTTGTCTTTGTCTTGCGCACAGATTTCCCGCATATGCTTGTCTCATTCGTCGTGGGGCGGGCTCTGGTCTGCGATTGGTGGAGGGGAGAGATACTCGGCGGCCGACGGCAACCTCCCGTCGGCGTTTTCCCGACGCACCGCGTTCGAAAATCGAATATTTACGGCCGTGTATAGGAATGTTTCTTTAATCTGTGTAATGCGAGAAATAAAATTGTATTGTATTTTTTTTTATAAATCAGTCGTAATATTAAGATAAGTCAAAATATTAAAGAACTAGTAGTAGGTACTATTCTATAAAAATCATTAAAAGTTTCTTATCAAAATGTAATTGTAAGAAACTAATTTTACAAAAAATAAGATAGGTAAATAATTGATGTGAAAATTATTAAAATTTTGTCATTAAATATGAAATTCATGTGAACAAGTACTTGAACTATAAGTACTTAGGTAGGTACTATAAAAATGAGATGGAGTGATTAATATTTATATATGAGTAGGTTTATTTCCTGCAGTGGGTTGACACAAGCTGTGAATCACAATCATGCTGATGACGATGACGAGTCATCCCGATTCGTGAAGTGGTAAGCATTGGCATCCAAGATATAAGGAGTTATTCCAGTCTTCAAATATTCTACAATAAATGGCCGGATATTAGACAAATGTAAAGTATCAATCATTAAAATCAGCCTATTGGCTACTGCTGGAAATAGGGCTCCCCGAAGTTTACCCACAACTCTGATTTCTCATATCGAGTAGAGACTAATGGACTGCTTGACATCGAGTTCAGTGCTATGGTACTCCTACAATATGAAGTCTGTCATAAGTCAAAGTCATATTATTATCTCGTCCCGGTACGAGATAATGCGACGACAATATTTATTATGGTTATTAGCAAATATGTTAGATACACTTATTTTGTTCGGGCACTTGCTCATACTCAGTCATCTCTAGTTCGTCCACTGCTTCATAAGTAAATGTCGAGTACCTATAAACTATTTTCATAATAACACAAAACTACAATATAGACAGTTAAGAAGAAAATTGCCTGATGACTCTATTTTCTTAATTGTTTGGGTTACCTACTTTTGACAAAATTCTTAAATGAATACCCATTTCCTAACTCTATGAACTCCAAACAACGTAATATCCCCTAACTAATAGATAATACTGCTGTTACCATCCAGCTAAGGGTGAGTGCACACGCCACGCACACAATTACCGCGTCATACGGATCGCAGCGCGCGTCATGCGCACACGCAGCCCTCGGTTAACATTGCACAAGTACCTACTTCATTTATGGAACTGGTGTGGAATAATTTTGTGGAAGCAACAGTCTCATTGTCGGCTTTGAGTAAAATAATCCAAATATGTATACTCTATTTCATATAACATTAGACCTAAGTGGCCTATCAAGGTACGAATATCTTTTGAACCATTTCTTCAAGTCATTTCAATATGACTTGTTCTGCCTAGCCTTTTCTTAACTAGGTATAGGTATTGGGGTCAGCTTCGGCTGAATACCAGTATTTTACACGGAACGACTGCCATGAGACCTCCGTAACCCAGTTACAGGGTAATGCCGATATCCTAAGGTTACACCGGTTGTCAGACTTTCGGGCTTCTGACTACCCGTAACGACTGTCATAGGTATTCGTATGACTCCCGAGACCGACTGTTTAACGTGTTCTCCGAGGCACGGAGGGGTCTCAATGTGTAACGAACGGTCACCCATCCATAGACTGACTGCGGCAAACGCAGCTAAACCTCGCAAATCGTACGTTACGGTTGGTAATTAGTCGAGATCCCTTTGAACTATAGATGTGTCGATGAAAAAACCAGACTCACAATTTTAGCGCAGAAGGTTCGACTTTACTATGCGTGCCAAATAAGAATAGGATCGCGCTTGCTACAACTTCATACTCGACGTTAACTGTCAAATTAGTACTGATAGCAAAAAAAACTGTGAAAAAAAATGTTAGATTTTTTTATTCATAGACTTCATTATTTTTTATATTAATTTTTATAAATTGTTGTTTCTTGAATTCCATAAATAGATAATTTTGGATAAATTAATAATATTTGGAAGCAGTATTCATTAAAAAAATGAACCAATATATATAGTAGGTATATAACTTCGCGAAATGCTACTGGTCACTCTAATATATCGCCACAATAATAATATAATTACTGTGTAATTAATTTGGCGTAAAATTGATTAGAAATACCAAAAAAGTGAACAAAAATAATTAAACTGAGTATAATTTCTTTATTTACTTTTTGCACACCCTACGCTTTGGTAATGAAGTTCACGAGTATTGCGGAACAAAATGGCGCCTTGACAGTACTATTCTTAGTTGGCACGCATAGTACATTGATGTGGCAGTCGGGTCGAATAATATAATTGAAAGCAAATATACCTAGATATTGTACACAACTCAAACTTGTGCACACAATGACAATGTCGGCGTCACATGGATCTGACGCGCACCTTGCGTGCGGCTAACCCTTGATCAAACGAGGATATGGCATTTGATACTGTCGATATTGTAGATTCAGACAAGTGTTATCCAAATGTAATACAAATTCTAATATAGAAATTAAAGTTTACAATGTATCATACACACTACATACTAGGCGTTGATTATATTGTCTTCAATCTTTAGATGCTATGAGAAAAAAAAAACTTTTATTTTTAAGTAGACATTCTTTCATTCTTATGAGAATATTTATGAATATATTTTGTATGTAGGACGCACGATAAACAAATATTTCGGTACTTAGTACTATCATTTTAATATCTGATTACATAATAATCACTTTTTAACAAAAATAAAACCGACTTCAAATTGTCTATCTCCGAAGTTCTTCATCAGATCTTCACCAAATTTGAATGGGACCACTTCGAAAGAATACTCTTTCCAACAAAAAAATAATCATTAAAATCGGTTCACAATTAGCAAAGATATCGCGGAACAAATATACAAAAAAAAAACATACAGTCGAATTGAGAACCTCCTCCTTTTTTGAAAGTCAGTTAAAAAGTGTAAACAATCATCTCATATTATTATAATTTGTTTTACAATTATTCTATAATTTTAGCTCGGTACCAGTTCCCCAACGGTATAATCCCAGCGATTTATAATTATATGGTTAGAAGTAAGGTCTGAAACACACTAGCTAATTACCATATTACATGATAGCAAAGTGTTTGGTCCTCGGTATCAGCGCGAATACATGCACCGCGCATGGCCATAATGTGAATTATTGCCTCATAATCTACTATAGATTTAAAACAGTCTGTTGGTAACAGAAAGCAGTCGATGTGGCTGCTCTGGGCAAACAGAATTAGAAGTATAATACTTCTTCTTTAAGTAGTACTTAGTACCAAAAGCAGGGGTTCATAAAGTAGGTAGATCTAGCCGCCAAACTTATCTAGACAATACATTTAAAACAATTTTCAAATCCCACTTCAACAAAATTAAAACGGAATTTCAATGGGATCGTAACAAAAATCACACCTTCCTAAGAGCATTACAGCGAACGTTTATAATCGGCTAAATATCGAATTGTTCCATCCATTGTTTGGAGGCTTTAAACCCTCGAGAATTGGTTTCGAGAGTTTTAAGCCTACCGCCTTCGGAAAACCAGGGGAACGAAGTCCAAAAACCACCCTTATAATCAAAGCACTTGAGTTCAAAATTAATCGGGTCACGTCTAAAATAATTCCTGAAAAGTGAAAGCTTTCCTACGCAAGGTATTTAGGTTTAAACTCCTATTGAAAGAGGTGAAAGTTTAGGGGGTGATTCTGTTGCTGAAATTAAGACTTTATTGCTTAGGTATAAAGGATATTTTAGGGTGTGCGTATGAGAGAATAGTAGACGAGTGTTGAGAAGATTGTGCAGTAACGAGTCTACACACAGAATGTAATTGTATCGCGGATCAGAATCGACCCCCGCGTGAACAATGATGGGACACTGTCGATAACTTTGTGAACTGGTTCAGAGCAAAATGAATCTTATTGACTCCTCCTTGCTCTCTTGTCCGAGCTTTACGAGAATAGCTCATGCCTTGGTGTGCTAGTCAGTGAGGCTGGTAGCGAGGCTTACTGCCCAGGGTGCGCCGGACATACTAGAGTATCATCACTCCTGGAGGGTCTTTTAATGCACCTCCTTTTTACTGACTTTAAGAGCATCTAGGCTCGAGTATTTTTTAATTTTATGAACCACACGTTTACTCTCTTAAATAAATTGACTCATGAATGCAAAAAAGATGTTTATTTTCTACGCAAACAATGACAACTCTAGTCTGAAATAGGCAATTTCACAAAAAAAGCAGAGTCAAATGATGAAGAGCAACTAATGAGTTAATTGTTTTTTTTTTTCGTTTCAAACTAATTATTTGAAACAGATCCTGTACTAATTACCAACCTCGCAGATCATACGATTTGCGAGGTTAAGTTGTCGCGGTCAGTCCGAGGATGGGTGACCGTTCGTTACACATCGAGACCCCTCCGTGCCTTGGAAATCACGTTAAACCTTCGGTACCGGGTGTCACGAATACCTATGATAGTCGTTACGGGAAGTCAGAAGCCCAAAGGTCTGACAACTGGTTCAACCTTAGGATATCGGCATTGCCCAGTAACTGGGTTGTGGAGGTCGGATGGCAGTCGCTCCGTGTAAAATACTGGTATTCAGCCGCATCTGGAAGCTGACCCCTACATAGTTGGGAAAAGTGTGGGCAGAACATCCTGTACTAATTATCAAAGTCTCATTGTTTCCTCCATCTTCTATTCCGGTAATTATGGGTATCCGGTAAGTCGTAGAACCAAATCCTTATAAGACTTATAAACCGTAACCGTCTCCTGGGTACCTATAGCATATTTAGTTGGTCGAGATAACACCAGTGCACTCCTAACTGCACAAACTGCACATGGTCCAGTATGCAGGAAGCTTGACGATTGATCCAGTATAGTATAAAGGCCTTTGGACACGGCTTATGTCACCCAATCTTCACTGTTCATCTATAATCACTTACTGTGCTCATGCAAACTTGATCAAATATCCTGTTTGCAGGACAATGATGTAGATTCTGTTGCGCACTTTGACAGGACTAAACTAAATTAAGGGAGATTGTCTCTTTCTGTTTCAATAGAAAAAGAAAGTGACAGTTGCGTTTAGTCTAGTTTAGAACTGTCAAAATGTGCAACAGAATAGACACCAGTATGCAGTTACCTACTTTAATAGCGCTCATTATGATGCTAATAAAACCCAATTGTTCCGATAGTAATAAAGGTCATTATCGTTTCTCACGAGCATTTATCGATATACAAGCGTTGCGTACCACACTCGTCCCCTCACTATATCCCCATGGGGTCCGTCCCCGCGGTAAGCCAAGGAGGGGGCGACTATTTATCGCTGTGTGTCGCTTTATTTTTATTTGTCTTCCTTTGTTATAATTGCAGCTAAATGATCGAACGCTGTTTTATGGGACGCAAAAATGTTATAACTATCTTGTGAGTCTTTTAGTGGTATTCCCCTGTGGGGAAGAAATTTGTGTCCGAATATCATTAATTGTGGTGACTTCTACACACTTAAAAATTTATTTATAAATATTTCGATAGACCTACCCTATTGGTGAATGGTGAACCGTAGAAAAGTGCCTAAGATCTGCTTGCACAAAATTTGATCATGATCAAACCGAGAAAGAATAGAGAAGTTAAGTTTTTACACCATGGTGACATCGGTGAACAAGTGGCAGTTACTACCTTGCTACCCAGCCTGTGCCACAGAAGGAGGGCGTCATTGGATCACTCTAAGATACCATTGATAAATCATTCCTACATCTCAGTAACAGAAAGAGGTAACTACTGAGATGACGGCTAATAGAGATGTATGGAAGAAGAAGACATACTGCGCCGACCCCAAATAAGTTGGGATAGGGGCAGGAGAATGATGATGATCATGGTGATCTCAGTAACAGAAGTTGTGATTGAGGTAGGTAGATCTATTAGAAAAGTTAGAATTACAATAGTTATAATTTCTCTACTATTAGACTATACAGATTTTTTACCAAAATTCAAAAATATATGCTATGATTATTGGAAAGAATATTTTAATAAACGGTCATTAGAGAAGGGTATATGGTATAAAACCATACAGTGTGAACCTCTTCGCGTGCCCTGGTTCATGAATAGTGATGTTAGTAGAAAACTGATTGTTACTGCTCTTAGACTCAGATCTGGACACATTCCATGCAAAAAGTTTGCCTTCATGATGAAAAAAATCGCTTCAGCCAATTGTGAGGAATGTGGAGTTGTTGAGGACCTACAACATCTATTGATGGAATGTGTCCAATATGAGTCTAGTAGAAATACTTTAGTAAGATCCCTGAATTTGTACAGAACTGATGTAGGCATGTACCATACAATTCTATCCCAACCAAATGGCAACGATGCGAAGGGTTTGTTCAAATTCATGGCTCATGTCATGTCTTGTGAAAGTACAATTGTTTAGGATATGATGGAACTGACATACGTTATGCGTAAAAGACCCTATAAATAAATAAAGAGAAAAAAAAAAAAAAAACTCTACTCACATATTTATGATCATTTTTACAATGTATTCGTGGATTTCTTCAAACATAATCATATTTATACGTTAAAAAGGGACTTATTTATCTTCACCTTCATTTAGCAGTAAACCCTGCAAGACATACTACAAAATGTTAAAAAACAAGTTTGGACGGACTGTTAACGACATCTATATTACTTTGTAGGTTTAAAAGCTCGAAATAGTTCCCTCTTCGCAAAATACGGAGGGACGTAAAGACTATAGGAGGTTCGAGGACATAGCATCCCCCCGATTTGACTACCTCCCGAGAGATGGCGCTAGCTTCAATGCAACATTTGCCTTTATGAAAATGTTTTGTTTACTAGCAGAAAGTTAGAAAAAAAATACGAATAACTTGTAGTACCTATGTTACTACTAGTAAGAGACGACAAACTTCAAGTAGGCGGAAAGAATTTTAAAAATACTGTTATAATAAAGAAAATAATTCCAATACCTCTTTTTTTTTTGTTCATGGCGAACCTTGATATTCTTAATCTGCAGAAGAAACGACGACGTCAATGAATTATCGATAAGAAAACCAGATTTTTACATGCACAGGGGCCTAAGTACCAATGAAATTTTTATTTCATTGTAAGACGGGATATTAGAGTTGTACCTTATTTACACCCCAGTCGGTTAAGAAGCCGCACCTTTTGATATTGCTATCAATAGCATAGAATAATGCTAAAACATACGGCGGTGTTACTTTGTGTTGGCGGCGCGTTTAGCGGCGTCTCTGTAGCGATTAGATGCGTTTGCGCAACAAAACTGAACGATTTTGTTAATCTTCCCGCCATTGTATGGAACAAACAAGTGTTTGTTTTGTAAACAACGTTTTTTGGTTTTGTTGTGTGGGTAAAAAAGTCGTATGTAATTCTTTACATGTATATTAAAAAAAAAATTGTGTTATGCCTATGTTGCTCTGGGAATTTGGTGTTATAAATTTCCACTACTGGAGGTAGGTACTGGTACATACATGTATAACATAATACATACTGTGGAATTATTCTAAAGATAAACTTATTCGTGTTTCAAACCGTAGTCAACATGTGACTTTTTATTAGTTTGTCAAAATGTCTGCTTTTGCTTTAGCCTTTATTTTGGGCTTCTGAAAAACGACGAAAATAGAGTCATACTTAGTGTAAACTCTTATCCTCGATTCGTACATCTTTAGCCAAAGCAACTACGACAGAAATTTATAAAAACTAGTAGCACATCAATCAGTGTAATTCCAAAAAATATAATTATGAACAATTCCTTGTCTGGTATATCAATTGTTGTTAATCCCACCCCGCTACCTGAGGTAGCATGGCTGCGGGGGAGGGGTTTGAGCTAAAGAAATCCTATTTTCATAGTTCACTTAACCAACCGCCGTAATTTTGTTAACACGCATCACCGCATTGGGCTCCTGTTGAAATGTACGATACATGAGTGTTGATACTTGTTGTGTTTATAGGAAATGATATTTGGATTATCTTGGTCTGAAACTAATAATTTTTCGTGTAGGTTATCTTTAAATTCCATATTTTTGCTTGTGTTTAAGTGTAGGTATAAGGAGAAGCACACTAGGGATCTAATGGCGCCACCATCGACTGCACCAACGCAATTTCATTGGTTAAAGTTTGTTTAACATTATTGCTAATGTTAATTTAACCCGTTCTGATTGGTTGTAATTGGTACAAACAGAGCTGCTGGGATCTGCTTTCGTTTTGCGTGTGCCTCCCCATTGGGTCAACTTGTTCTGAACAGGCCTAAGAATTTCTCGTGCATAAAGCGTCTTTTAAAATGCATTTTCATTTATTACAGGAAGCCTGTTTGGAGAATCTTTAGGAATATTAAACGAGGATGAGGGTTTGTCTGTAGACATTTATTGGTCTGGCAGAGAACTTTTCTTTTAGCACCTTTTATTAATGGAATACTTAGTTGATTCCAGTTGACTTGCGAAACCGTTATATGCACCTGATAGAAACCTAAAACACAGAAAAAATAAAGTAAAGATTTATTCGATTGTAAGCTTTCTACTGGAATTTCTACGAGTATATCACAAACTTCATAGTTGCAGTGTTTCATCAAGTATCAACTCCTATTGCTCGACGTACAAACGTCTTAGATGTTTACAAAGTTATTCCATATTTTCAATTTAAACAGAAGAGGCGGTGTGGGAAGGCGGACTGTTTCTCTACAGGCTCACAACAAACTTCCAAGCTAGATTATATTGTGTTTTATATAATAACATCTTTGTTATGTAGCGTTCAACCCTTTTGTGTGATTGAAGGGATGTTTTGATCAGAAGAAAACGTATCAGCTGCCTGAGTTTCCAAGCAAATTAATAGTTTATTCATGTAGTATTTTGTGCTATTTTTCAGAGATATGTCGATTAATAGTTCATACATGTAGTATTTTGTGCTATTTTTCAGAGATATGTCAATTATAATCATGTTTCTTTTAAGATTCATTCTATCAGGGACTTACGGAAAGCCTCTGTCCAGTGATTGGACTGCTATAGGTTGAGATGATTGGTTGAAATAAAATTACGAAAGTTCACGTGATCCGCAAATGATGGGAACATTTCCATACATTTCATTAACTTTTCTTTGATGATCGAATATGACAATCTTCTCTTTAATAATGCGGCTGGGGTTTTAACAGCAAAATCTGCAAAGGTCTCACATTATTCATGCAATGATAATCCTTGGAAAATTTACTTCATGTTGTACCAAATTCGCTCGCGCTTGGCCTGGTTGGAATTTTGCCAAACCTGAAATCTATCACAGATTAAAATCTAAACCCGTTTATCCACTATAATGAGCCATGTACTTATTATAAAACAATTTTTACAAAAAATTTAAACCGACTTCAAAAAAGAATAAAGTAATTACCATATAAAATTAACAGTTTCAGAAGTCGGTGCTGATCCACGCTGAACCAAATTCAAGGCACCGACTTCTGAAACTTAATTTTATATGGTAATTATTTTATTCTTTTTTGAAGTCGGTTTAAATTTTTTGGTTTTTATTTTTTTCATTTTAGTGGCCTTAATTAAAACTTGGTTGGACCTACTAAAGACGCTGCTCGTAACATAATCACATCATAACAATATGCGTACTGTTCGTCATTGAGGAGTTCCATTGTTTATCTCCGAAGTTCTTCATCAGATCTCCACCAAATTTAAATGGGACCAACTTCGAAGTATACCCTATCCTTGAAAAAAAGAATCATCAAAATCGGTTCACAATTGGCGAAAATATCGATGAATATACACAAAAAAAAACATACAGACGAACATAGTAACCTCCTCCTTTTTGGAAGTCGGTTAAAAACATACGTATAACAGGTTATTAATGTTTGCACTATTTAACAACAACCTTAGAATATGTCCAGTACATCTTGGTATACGGCGAACTATAGAACTAAATTTAAATGTACTGAATTTGACATATTGTTGACGTTTGTCTTTGCAAACATCGCCGCCATGAACTGTCATATTATACTGGGCACCCTGCATATAAACTTCCCGAACAGTTGCCTTCAAAATCATGACGACACACGGTAAATTCCTCGGCCCAACAATCGAGTTGTTATACCGACGATTATTATCGATTAATAATCGGTCGGACGCTCGATTAGACAAGGACACGAGACAGGCATCGCAGGGACAACGCGCCAAATGGCGGAAAACACGAATTATGTTATCAAAATAATTATTTACGGACAGATGGGTTTTTGACGAGCATTATGAGAAAACCATGGTGGTACGACATCCTATTGACAGGTTTCAAATATGTATATTTAGAAGTAGTTGCATGGTTACCTACCTGAGTATAGTGGGTATGTCTACGACCTGCAGTAGGTTTTTGTAGATAAGTTATTTGGAAGGGTCAAAAATAACAGTAGGTACCTTGGTTTGATTTTGTTTTAAATAGGGGTGCGGCTAAATGGGTTAATTTAAAAAAGAGGTAAGAATTTGACCGGCCTACGTTACACTGTCGCGGTGATGTCGCGGATTGGGATCTATTCTTTCACTTCTGGACTACCGCACTGCACGGAAGAGCACGTTAAGCCATCAGAATGTATGTATCATAACTTATAACTGATCTAAACTGGACTACTAAATTATCCAACCAGTCAGGTTCCAAAGGTCTGATGGCTGTCGCTCCGTGTAAAATGCTGTTTTAATATTCAGGCGCATCTGCAGCCCAACCCATTTGAAATACTTGTAAAAAGATTGAAGTGACTAACTAAATCTATTGTCCTGATTTAAATGGATTTTACAGTCGAATACCTATCAACAATAATTGTTTTCCTGATTACTACGAAGAAAAATCATTTGTTGTGTTGATTTTCCCTCAGTTATAACTTATAACTTTGTATTTTCAAATAAGTTGAATGAGAAGCAACCGATAATAATCTTCGTTTTTCTTAAATTCCCAAGTGTGTGTAACAATTAGTCATCCAATAAAACATTGACTGACAATGTGTTTATTTTTTTGCAACTTACTTGTTTGGTTTGATCTTTGAAACCCCTAAATACAACTAAATGGATATTTATTCAATCAAATGATTGTTGACAGCCAAACCCAGATACTGGGAAGCGCATGTAATTGTCTTTAATTAGCTGTAAAAACAACATTTAATTCGCCAACAAAAGTACTGATGATACTTCCGAGAAGGCGGGAGCAACGGACTGCGTCGAGCACCGAACACCGAACGGAGAACCGGAGAACTTCACCGACGACGCTCGCCCGCGCGGAAACTGTCACAATTTGACGTTTCCCTTGACGTGACGTTCCATATTCAAACAGCCCGCCTTTTATTTTTGTTTCATTATCTCCATCTCAATCTAACGGCCAGTAATGTTACATTTTAATTTTTAATACCAAAGCGCAAAGGTCGTGTATCGTGTATGTACCGTTCGAGAATATTGGATATAATTTTTAATCGTCTGTTATCTCGATACCTGTTGTGGGGTATTTCGTTTCGTGCATCGGACGCGATGAATGCATAATTAAGTGGAAGCATTTTTATGATTTTTGTTAATCCGATGGTTTTATGACGTCACAGAGAAATGTTCCTAAAAGAGTTGTGGTAAATTACGGTAATGTTTTTATTTGGGTTGCGTATTACCTTGCGTGAACTATCTAAGGCAAAGATAAATGACTCAGATGCACAGAAAAATTACCTCACGATGATTGTGTGTAATAAGGAGTTCTTATGCAACGTCCTGTAGGTATGATAGAAATGTCTAAACATTTGACCTTACCCATAGAAGACCTACACCTAAAAAGAGAAACAGTTGACATCTTTAGAGAATTGACAATGTGTGAAATATCGTTAAAATCTCTGTTGCTAGAGCAAAGACATCAGTTTAAATTTATGCCGACAATACCGAAAGAATAAAGGAAAGCTTAAAAGAATTGCAACTTGAGAGCAACAGGAAACGTAGGTAACTGCAGCCTAGAGCGAATTTATTTAAGTTCATACAATAAATTAATATAAACGTTGAAGTAAAAGTAGAGAGAAAACATATAACTGTCCTTTCTATTCACTATTCCATGGCAACCAACCCAATTAACAAAATAAAAATGTTTAAAAAACCTCATAAATTATTAATCGAAACGCTTAACACGTACAAAATAAAATTAACCGAATTTTTGGATGAAAGTAAAAACGTCCGACCTCTTTCGTCGGCCGCTGACGTACACGTCATGTTTGAATTTCGAACACACGAACCTAAAAAAAGTAAGTTTTCTTTTTTTACCGCGCTAAGGAACGCAACCCGATCCCCAAAATTCACTTGCTACCAAGTTTATTATTTGATACTTGGGGAGGATTATTTTTTTGTACCGGCCTTACGCGGCGGCGTCTTTGCCTCTTTGTTAGATCGAGTTTTTATTATGTAGGAGTTGTTTGTACATAAATTATTTAGGTATTTATGTTCTATTGATCAGTTGGTTACATTTTACAATATTGCATTTTTTTATTTTATTTTATAAGAAAAACGTTGCCCCACACTAGGATTTCTCCTGTATCGTGGGTGCGTTTACAGACACAAATGTTCACATACACAAACATCCAGACCCGGAACAACTATCTGTAGGCCATACAAATATTTGTTCCGTGCGGGAATTGAACCCACGACCCGTAGCGCAGAAGCCGATCGCTCAACCACTGCACCAGACGTGTCGTCAAATGTATTGAAGGTTTTGTTATGATACTGCTGTATTATAATCGCTTTGCGCCAAAGGTTTTCGTACCTGTTAGATAAGAATAGAAAATTATAAAAACAAGAACTTAAATTTCAAATTGATGACAGTATATAGGTATAAACATAGGTATTGCCAAGGAAAGATCTTCCTCCTAACCTTTTTCTAACTATGTTGGGGTCAGCTTCCAGTCTAACCATGCTTAAATACCGCTGAGTACCAGTATTTTACACGGAGCAACTACCATCAGACCTCCACAACCCAGTTACTGGGCAATGCCGATATCCTAAAGTTAGCCCGGTTGTCAGACTTTCGGGCTACTGAGTACCCATAACGACTGTCGTAGGTATTCTTCGCGACGGTTTAACGAAAATATATAGAAATTTAAATATATTTTTACAAATAAACACAATTCCTTCGGATTATTATTACGATACTGCCTCGATGGTGTAGGCAAGCGCAACTGCTGATCGCGAGGTCTTGGGTTCGACCCCCAGGTCGGGCAAAGTGTTATTGGTTTTTTCCGTGTGGCGTTCCTCATTAGCAGCCAGGAGTTTGGATTTGTGCCCAATTGATGGCAATAGGCTAACATAACGGTGAAATGAGATACACCTCTGCCAAACCCTTCGGGGAATACAGGCGTGATGTTATATTGTGTTATTATTACGATGATTTCCATTTTGTAAAGCGCTTCATTATCCATTTAAATTACTTAATTGGTGTTCATTTTTTAAGATCCTATATCGAGGCATTCCAAACGGACATCTTCCTAATATTTTTCCCACAATAATCTAACAATCATTCAAAATATTTCCCACTAATTGTAATTTAAACTATCGCTATCTCTTCGCCCATCTGTTTGGCGCGCGACGTCGCCTGGTGGTCCTCACAACAGCTGACACTTTCTTAGAGCACCGAATTGTCAAAATGTCGACCGATCACAATTTCCGACCAACTTTGATTTTCCACCCACAGCAGAAACTGATAAACTGAATACAGACTCTATTCGTACAACTTTATGGCTTAATTTTGATTGATGATTTAGTTTTATTGGATGTTTAATGTGTAAGGTTTGGTAAAGTAACGATACAAAGTAAAAGATGATAGAGATAAAATGTGGGACGCCAAAAATCGTCCTGTAACCTTTTCTCGTTGATATTTTTGATGAATTATTATTGTTTGGTAATACACATCAAGCATTAATTAAAAAAAGGCTCGATGGTTATATAGGTAAACTGTCAGTGTGTGCTTCCTTGGTTATATTATCAATATCTATCGATGGCCCAGTTACTGGGTTGCGGAGGTCTGATGGCAGTCGCTAAGTGTAAAATACTGGTATTCAGCCGTATCTGGTTAGACAGGAAGCTGACCCTAAGATAATTGGGAAAAGGCTAGAGGAAAAGATTTTAATATTTCCAGGGAAATCATTAAACATTAAAAATTAGGAAATTCTCAACCTCGAAATTGGTTTTATCCAATAACCATTTAATAATAATACTTCTGGCCGATACATAGCAGTGTGAGAGGGCGTGTGTATGTGTGTGAGGCCTAATTATTCGGAATAATCGTCGTGTATCGATAATTAGTCGCGATGACTCTGTCGCGAGACCGCCCGCTTACACAGTGGCTCTCAAACTTTGAGCAAACAATAAATGTAGTTTATACATATACGTGGGCTGTTTTTTTTAACATGCTTCATCCCTCTGCCGGGCAAAAGTCTCCTCCATATTCTTCCACACTTATCTTTAAATTATCGTCTCGTCGCGTTTCCTTGGCCTGTCTCAGCGACGAATTCTGTCCACAGTCATCCATAGTGTAATGGTGATACTTGCCCACTTTCCCTGTTACATTCTACAGGTGTGGGTCACCCACTCCCATGGATTATTAAAACTTTACTAGGTACAATTAAATGCACCGATACCATAGAACGAAGAGATTGAGACTATATGAGTATACTAGCTTTTGCCCGCAGCTTCGCTTGCGTGAAGTTTGAAATCCTCGTTAAGCCCATTTTAAAATCCAAAACGTCCGTCTTTTATCACCCCCAGCGGTTTAGGCTGTGCGTTGCTAGATTAGTCAGCCAGTCGGTCAGTTTCTCCCCATGCTTCTTACTTCAAAAGTACCAGATTTCTCATACAAATTTTCAACACTTATTTCACCCCCTTAGAGGTCGAATTTCCAAATATGTGTACATTTATTCCTAACCAGAAACCTTAATATTTAATTTCATCTTTCTTACTTCAAAAACGACGGACTTACATACAAACTTCAACCCCCCTCTTAGGGGTGGAATCTCCAAAAACCCTCAAACACTTATACGTTTATTTCTTACCAAAAGCCTAAATATTTAATTACATGTTTCTCACTTCAAAAATACCAGATTTCTCATACAAACTTTCAACACTTATTTCACCCCTTTAAGGGTTGAATTTCCAAAAATGCTCAAACATGTGTACGTTTATTTCTAACCAAAAACCTTACTATTTAATTTCAAGCTTCTTACTTCAAAAATGACGGACTTACATATAAACTTAAAAACCCTATTTCACCCCCTTAGGGGTTGAATTTCGAGAAATCCCTTCTTGGTGGATGTTTACGTCACAAAATGAACCTACTGTCGAAATTTCAAGTTTCTAACCTCAGCCGTTTAGTCTGTGCGTTGATAGATCAGTCAGTCAGTCAGCTTCTCCTTTTATATAGATGATGATGTTGATTTTATTATTTTAATATTCTATACAATTATATTAATCCTGATTTCAAGAGAAATTAAAACTTTACGTGCTAGAATGCAAGGGCAAAAGAAAACACAATACATAATACAATATCTATATTTATTCAAAAGCTTTTAATTCAGAAGGAAGTTACCAACATTTATATAAACGTCAAAACCATCTAATTTTGGTCCACCTTACCATAAACTTTGAGTAACCATTTAAAAATGATGGATCGGACGATCCGCCGAGGTGTCAGAGCGGCGGGTCCTCTGAAATACAATATTAATCGTTATCAGCAATCGATTCTCTCGACCCAAATGTTTCGGCGGTTCGTAGCCCATCACTATTTAACGATTTTGTTTATTTTTCGTATTGATTTCAAAAGAGTATATTAAATAAATAATTACTCAATAAGCTAGAGCTAAGAATTGCGTAAGCCGCCTTCCTGTCTATGTTAAGATCGCACACTTATTCCTAAACTTTTATTTAATTTTTAAACTATTAATATTATTATGTAATAGATAAAGTTTAACATTTTCAGATAATAGAGATATTGTCATTTCTGTGGGGCGGGCTGCGCGGGCGCAAGCATCGACGTCACCCGAGCGTGCCTGACCCACTTGACCAATCGCTCGGCTGACAGCGGTTAAGTTGTCATATTATCTACATTAGGTTAAAACCGTGGCTTCGGTTGGTGGCGGAAAATGAAGGTTTTTCCATGTCGATCTGCAAATAAGGAAAGATACAAGATTAATCAACTGCTCTACATCTGCAAGGAGAAAATGCAGCTGTATCATACATTTCTGGATTTTCTGGTATCATATTTATAGCTGCCTCGTTGCGTAACTGCCTCTTTGGTCTAGGGTGGCAAGCGCAACTGCTGATCATGAGGTCCTGGGTTCGATCCCCAGGTCGGGCAAAGTATTATTGGGTTTTTCCGTGTGGCATTTCTCAGTAGCAGCCCGGAGTTTGGATTTGTGCCCGGTTGATGGCAATAGGCTCGCCCCCTATTACATGGGACTTAAACGTATCGGCGAAATGAGAGTGTTACTTACACCTCTGCTCAACCCTTCGGGGAATACAGGCGTGATGTTATGTTATGTTATAATTTTAGCCACTGAAATTAATTAAACTTTGCCTTTCTAATAATACGAAAATAGTATTCATTACAATAGGCAAATGACGATTTACAATCTACCATTTGGATTCGGTATATTTCCATCGTCGACGAAAAATATTTTTTACATGAATCAATTTATTCCATACATCCACCATCTAGATTTAATATTAGATAGTTATTACACACATCCATGGCAACATTTTGATTAGAATCAAGTACTAATTTGGCCTTGCTTGTTGAAATTCCTGTAGAGGATAAAAGCCATTAATTCTTTGCATCATCGTGTTACAAAATGGCTTCTATTCTATGAGGAATGTATAAAACCTTCATCATTTATCAGGAAATTCGACGACGATTCTTCTTCCAAATCTCCCCAACGCGGTCCACTGCTGCAATACAATAACGAGTGTATACATTTTAATAGTAATTTAATTGTCTGAGGTTTCGGGGGGATTTGAACCCCCTAACCCTCCCTCCTTGCTACGGCCTTGGACTCAGGCCTTTCTTAATGGTACGTACCTTTATGACCTCTGTACTCACCAAGCTAACGAGCGTTCGTCATTTGTTAATTTGAACAAACTTTGTTTATAACAAATCCGATTTTATTCGGATGTAAGCTGTAAAGAACACCGTTTATTGGCCTTCGTTGACGTCCGACGGCGTTCGTTGGCTTGGTGTGTACGTACTATCAAAAATACAACTCAGTTTTCCGCTTCCAGCCTACCCCAGCATCCATTTTCAGATCGTCGGCCCATCTCTGTATTTCGACGCTACAATATTAAAAATATTCTGAAATAGACTTTGTCATATTTTTTTGAATAACTTTTATTTTTATCCACTGTCAAATCACTTGACAGAAGTCTGCCTTTTTTTCAGATCATTGTCAATATAACATCATAACATTTTTTGTGTCAGACCGCCCAGTAGCTTACAAACCATGCTATATTAACTTGCCTTTGTCAAAATTTATTGGCCAAAAGTTAATTTTTGCATTCACCTCACTTTGAAAAACTCTCCCTTTCAAATTACACTCAACTATTATGCGTGTTCCATACACCTTATTGTGACTAGATGAAGGCTAATTTTGTTTGATACAGAAGTTTGATAACTTTGTCAAGAACTTCCAAACAAAGAAATGTCATTATGATAATCCGTTTTCGGGTTCTAAGTTAGTTGTTTGTTGTTTATAAATCTTTAAGTTGTTTGAAAAATGTAAAAGTATATTCTAAGAATAGTTAAAATTTAATTTTAAACTCCTTTCTTTAATAATTTGTAAGTTTTTAAGTATTTTTAATCGATGATTCGAGGTTAAGGTTTTGAATAAATGGTAAAAAACGTATCTGATGTATTGCCATTTCCACTTGAGAATGTAGATGTTGATCTTTTTGTTTTGTTTGAAATCTTTAACCTGGGGAACGGACTTTTCGACTCTATTATCTGTATATCTATACTAATATTATAAAGAGGAAAGATTTGTATTTTTGTATGTAACGAATAAACTTAAAAACTACTGGACCGATTTCAAAAATTCTTTTGCCGTTAGGAAGCTACATTATCACTGAGTAACATAGGCTACGGGCAGAGCCGTGAGGACACAGCTAGTTATAATCTCTATGTAGAAAGAAATAAGTAGTCGCATGGATCATACGATTTGCAAGGTTAAGCTGCAATTACCGCGGTCAGTCTGTGCATAGGTGACCATTCGTTACACAGTAAGCTCCTCCGTGCCTCGGAGAGCACGTTAAATAGTCGGTCCCAGATGTCATACGAATACCTATGACAGTAGTTACGGGAAGTCAGAAGCCCGAACGTCTGACAACTGGTTTATCTAACGTGAGGATATCGGCATTGCCCTGTAATTGGGTTGCGGAGGTCTAACAGCAGTCGCTCCGTGTAAAATACTGGTAATTCAGACGCATCTGGGTAGACTAGAAGCTGATCCCAACATGGTTAGGAAAAGGCTAGGCAGAACAGAACAATCTCTATGTGGAGAGATTATAAGGAGCAGGTAAAAAAGTAAAAATCTTGTATCAAAATTCAGTACAGATTATTATTTTACCCGGTATAGCGATGTTCCCCGCTTATTGTGTGACCACATAAAATTACCCGCGCAGTCCCCCGTTGCTCGGTAGCAGAGGTCAAATTGTGATTTAATTAATTCTACACATCATACACCTTTTTTGGGCATCAATGTAATTGAACAATCTTACTCACGGGTTCACGGCTACTCTTGCGCAGTTTACTATAAGTAGATATAAAGATCTATAGGACATACATACGTAGTAACAGATAGATAATTGCGTGGATGGAATGAGTCCAATTATAACAGCTCATTGCACTACTATTGAAGTCAATATTATCGGTTCTTGGTTTTAGTCTAGTAGTTTATATTATAAAACTACCTCATTGGTCTAGTGGTGGCAAGCACGACTGCTGATTGTAAGGTCCTGGTTTCCATCCCCAGGTTGGGCAACGTGTTATTGTGTTTTTCCGTGGGGAATTTCTCAGTAGCAACCCTGAGTTTGAATTTGTGCCCGGTTGATGGCAATAGACTCGCCCGCTATTACATGAAACTTAAACATAACAGCGAAATGAGAGTGTTACTTCTGTCTAACCCTTAGGGGAATACAGGTGTGATGTTATGTTATGGTTTTACTTGACTTGTGAAGTATTTCTTGGTTTTTGGTTTTAGTCTAATAGATTATAAAATTATCTGGCTATTTATTCCATACCGTGCAACAGAATTAAATTCTTCATTCATAACATAAAACATTTGAGACGACTTAATATTTCGTGCAATATTAATAGGTAGATCGAAGCAGTGATAGCCTAGCTGTTGGACACTTGCCTTCCATGCAAGGTTTGAGTTCGATTCCCGCCCGTACCTCTGACTTTTCAAATTCACAAAGATCCATAAAGTTCTCGATGGTGTGTGTAGTCTGTCAACACGCAGACTGCAGCGTGGTGGACTAAGGCCTAAACCCTTCTCATTCTGAGAAGAGGCCTTTGCCCAGCATTGGGACAGTAATGAGCTGATTATCATTATGATGATCAATAGGTAATACTTCTAGTCCAAATCAACGACATAAAAACAGTAAATCATTTCGCAAAAAATACAGCGGTATGTTTGCTTTTGCTGGTCAATAAGTAATCTATAATTAATGTAGTTTTATTGATTTCTGATGGATATTAGATTATTTACGGTAAGCAACAGTTATACAAGTCATTAGTTGCATTTGGGTGGTCTGTGTCTAGTCTAGATGAGTTTTAAATAAATCTTTTCGTTGTGTAAAGTAGCAACTCATGGTTTATTTCAACAAGCTTTGCTTCACCCGAGGATTTCTCCTGTATCTGTCGTGGGTGCGTTTACAGACACACATCTTCACATACACAAACTCCCAGACTCAGAACAACTATCTGTAGGCCATACATATATTTGTTCCGTGTGGGAATCGAACCCACGACCCGTAGCGCAGAAGCTAATCGCTCAGCCACTGCACCAAATGTGTCGTGTTGAATCTGTGTAATCTATACTAATATTATAAAGAGGAGAGATTTGTATTTTTGGATTTTTGTATGTAACGAATAAACTCAAAAACTACTGGACCGATTTCAAAAATTCTATTGCCATTAGAAAGCTACGTTATCACTGAGTAACATAGGCTACGGGCGGAGCCGTGAGGACACAGCTAGTAAATAAATAAAATTTATTTATTTCAGACTAATTGATGTCCATATTTTGTTAGTAACAATTATCTTACAATTATGGTGGTCACAAACAGTATAAAATAATCTAATGAAGTATATTCATAAGAAGCATTCTCATCATAGCACATATAGGATTTGCATGTGTTTATGACAATGTGTTAGACCAACAACCAAAGATAAATAGTTATGGACATACAATCGGTCAGAATGTGATTATTACTTGCGTTAACGGTGAAGCAAAACATTGTAAGGAAATCTGCACACCTTAGAGGGTTCAAAACAAAAATCGTTCCCGATGGTGTGTGTAGTCTGCCAACCCGTGTCAGGCCAGTGTGGTGGACTATGGCCTTAACCCTTCTCATTCTAAGAAGAGGCCCCTGCACAGCAGTGGAACAGTAATGATAATGCTTATGCTATGCGATCGGTAGGCAGTTAGACCTGTTGATTTTTGCTACAAATACAATAATACAAATACTCCATTTATTATATTTTTATTACCTTCTTCTTCTTAGCGTGTCGATGGCAATCTAAATTAAGTCAGCTCAGAACTTAGCTACGAGTTTAGCGTTATCAGTAGCGTCCATTAGTTCCTGTAACGTGCAGGTATCAGGGCACGCAGGGCATGATGTCAGGTGTCCCATCGTTTGTGGAACAGCACCACATTTACACTCCAAGCTGGAATCGTCTATGAATGTCCACCTGAGCAAATTTTTATTATTATTTTTATTTTTCTACCGCATCCAAATTCATACAAATTGCATTTCAACAACTTCCCCCCTCACAATATTAAAAATCAAAAATAAACACTTTAAAACTACTGATACTGCAAGTCGTAGATTTTCTCCCACAGCTCCATGCACGCGTGGATCATGATTGATGGTGCCCATGGTTTATTATATACTAGCAATTAACTTGCCAGATCATGGGTCATACGCGTTCATACAATCATTTTTATTAATCAAAATATTTACGTTATTGCGTATGGAGATTAGCACGATGTGGGGAAATGATCAGAACTTAGTGATTTTCCTATAGACCTTACATAAAAAAGAATCAAAATATTTGATAAGAAACCGATTCAGACTTCAGAAGAAGATTTAGTGAATCCAACAGACAAAAAATATGTCGTTCTACATCTGTTTCTTTATAACTGATTATTACCTATCAAAGGATGACCAGACAAATGATGGCAATACGTTAATCAAACATACTTCTAGTTGATGAATTCAATTTATTTTTCTTTACCATTTACTATTCTTTACTATTCTTAAGCCATAGAAATGAAGACGTTGCAAGAAGAAAAATTGTAATCTACACGATGAATAACTAAGCCTTACCAAGTCATATGACCCGTAAACCCCTTACTTGACGAGGTGTAGACACTCCACAACCAAGAATTCTCTGAAACCAAACATCCAAGCAAGTACAGATGAACGAAATAAAGAATCTGATTGCATTTAAATATTCACCAGCACATATATTATTCTAATTTCTATACTTAGATAATAAATAAGAGTAGGTACCAATACCCAATCATGCATTTCATAAGCAAACAGTAGCAAAACATTCAGTTATCAAAATGTTAAGTTAACTAGCAGCATTGACCTCTTACACCCCGAAATTTTTACACCTATCTACATCACTTGCCATACGATTTTCAACCTCACCACCTACACCATAAGGATAAATATGAAAAATTGAAGATGTATCATAATGTAAATGTATTTTTGCATTCAAGTTAGAACTCGGAGCTGTCAAGAACCGTTCGCCCGTGTAATGGAAGCTTCCACGATACGTCCGAACTCAAGATATACAAAATTATCGTGTGGATTTATTTTTGATTTATTTACTGATATCACTTTTGAGGACGTAGGCCTTGATCATGTGAAGTAATTTGGTGTTTTTTTCTATTGCAATAGGAGAATACTACATGCTTGACGACAAATATCTGATGATCAACAAAACCTGTTCCAACGATTTTACAGATTACAGGAGAGTAGATATGGGTGTTATATACACGCCATCGGTAGTACTTATCAGAGTAAGTTTAAACAAGGAAGCTCTTGGTGCAGTCGAAGAACATTTATTTAAAAAGCGTTTGGCTGAAAATGATTCCTCGAACGCGTCATTTGCCAATGATTTGGTTCAGCAGAGTCGCCACTTGTGTAAAGTAAATACTTAACCTAGGATTTCGCATCTTCCACATTCGTGCACATCATTTTATCATTAAATACTGTGAATTCTGCAATAATCTCCTAAAAGCATATTTAATATCAAGGTGGTACTTCAGCGGCATAACTTACAACTACTTTAAAGTTTATATTTTAAGAACCACTTATTGAACCACGGATTACCAAAATCCGATATTTCAGACCAAAGACCATGTCCGGCGGTCACTTTTACTTACAAAAAGTTCTACAACAATGTACTCGAGGTGTCGGCTTTACAAACAAACAAACTATCATAGAAACCATTTATGCTCTAGTGCATATCCATTACATGCAACAATTGTATTTAAATCCTCGGTAAGAGCTCACTAGGCTGCATACGACATAGCCTTTGCCACGCCGCAAATAAAAAAATCTTCGGCGCCGAATTCTAAGTGACCATTGGTGCGTTTGAATTTGGAAGGCGTATTAGACTCATTGTCGAGTTGCAGACAAATAATGAGTAGGAGTGATTGAAAGTACGAATAGAAAGTTTGTTTGGAAGGTTTTTATTATTAATTTGCTTAGACTTTTCCGGAAATAATATAATCATAATAGAATATAATATCTCTGTTATAAGTAGAAATGTGAAGGAATCATAACGAATGTTCGAAGATTATAATTATCAATCAAATCCACAGCTGTACATAGGTTTCTTCCAGGTTACAACATCCTGTCCTCCATCTTACTATGTAAAAATAAGTAAAAACCTTTAATTCGAAAAATACCAAAGCACTTTGAAGAATTCTGGGATTTAAAAAAAGTCTAAACGTCCAAACTTACGCTCCACTTGACCTATCCGCTATCAAATCCATGGTGTTGGTCCCACAATTCAGTGTAATGATCACGTTCACTGGTTTTGAATCGATTTACTTACGAACGCGTAATGGATGACCAGCTGTATGCACACAATGGTTCCCGAGATTTTCTGGAGTGATGCCTCTTAATAAACATAATGTAAGTAGAGATTTTAGATGAAGTGGGGTATATATTGTCATCTGTCATTTACAAGTGGGTCAAAGATGTGTAAATGTTTGAGCTTCACGATGGCTGATGCATGTGTGCCGTCAGTTAGGACAGGTCAACTCAAACCTGCTATGGCACTTTCCTCAAAAGGCCATACCACTATATCTGGACTTTAAAAGAGACCTTAGTCTCAAGTGTGTTTTGGCTTTTCTTTTCAGAATTAACCAGATGGGAAACGCCAGGGCCATCTAGTCTTAAAAAAAACATTACATTGACTTGTAAAAGTGTCTGTAACAGATTTATTTACAGAAATAAAAAAAACATTTATTATTTAAAAAAGTCAGCCTTAATATAGATGCTGAAGTGATGAAAAGTTCAGCATGAATTATTTAAGATGCATGGCAAATAGATGTAGAACAAGAAGAGGTGGTTAATATATCTGGTGATAAGGCAGCAGGACTGCAGTCTTCTTCTTCTTTTGTATCGGTATGAGTTTACGAGAATTCTGTGAATATATGAATATATTAACAATAGTTAGCAAGGTTCGTCGCCATGAGCTGTAGAAGAATTCTGAGGTCAAAAGATTAGCCTGTCAGTAAGGTTGGTATCGAAGGCTGAATTGGGAAGTGACGATACTTAAGTACTCGAAAAAGTGCAGTGAAGACACTGTAATACAATTAATGCTATCAGTAATTATCATTCATTCGTTCCGCCTACCCATTTCCCAACTGCGTTGGGATCAGCTTCCCGTCTAACCAGATGCGGCTGAATACCAGTATTTTACACGGAGCGACTGCCATCAGACCTCCGCAACCCAGTTACTGGGCAATACCGATATCCTAAGGTTAGACCAGTTGTAACACTTTCGGGTTTTTGACTACCCGTAACGACTGTCATAGATAACCGTATGAAACCCGGGACCGACTGTTTAACGTGATCTCCAAGGCACGGAGGGGCTCGATTTGTAACGAACAGTCCCCCATCCACGAACTGACCACTGCAAGCGCAGCTAAACCTTGCCATGTGCCCCTCCATGCCATGAGCTATCATTAATTATCATTACAGGAACGAATGGAAGCTATTGACAAGGCTAAACTCGTAACTAAGTTCTGGGCCTACTCAATTTAGATTGCCATCGACACGCTAAGAAGAAGAATGCTATCATCAATAATTTTATTACTAGGTATAGTGTATTGATAAATGTCACATTATACTCCCAAGGATGTTATTGTCGATATGTAGACTGTCACTGAATAATATTACAAGTCATAAATAATAAGTTTGATGACTAAACTAAAACTAGCGTCTACACATCTCATACCTACCATGCCGTGTAGAAAAAAGTAACATAACATCACGCCTGTATTCCCCAAAGGGTTTGGGCAGAGGTGTATTGTAACACCCTCATTTTGCCGTTATGTTTAAGTCCCATGTAATAGGGGGCGAGTATATTGCCATCAACCGGGCACAAACCTAAACTCCGGGCTGCTACTGAGGAGTTCCACACGGAAAAATCCAATAACACTTTGCCCGACCTGGGGATCGAACCCAGGACTTCGCCGATCAGCAGTCGCGCTTGCCACCACTAGAGTAACGAGGCAGTAGAAAAAAGGTAGTTTTTAGTAAATCACCTACATGAACAAAAAACAGCACCATAGACGCGTACCTCGTGTAACACGCGTCCTGGGAGGTTTCGGCGCTTTGTAGGATAATCTTTGGCCTATCTGCAATCCGCGTATTGTACTGAAGGGCAGACGCGCCGCCACAAACGATTGTCGGCTACGTACACTTGTTGGCTAATAGAATGGATTTAGATTGAGTTTTTGGGAGTGATACTGCCGACAAACCACCGCGCCGCGCGCCGTTTCAAACAAGGGTACTTAGTTATCCTCGTGTGTCTCGGAGCTGGTGTTTGCAAAAGCACCTATCACAAAGAAGACAAGCTTGCAAATTCTCATTATAATTCATAAAACTCCGATCAAGACTAAAAAAATCTGAAAAATATCAATTAAGAAGTATCTTCAAACACAATTACTTCTAAAGTCAAGTTCTATACAAAATTGCAACATTAGCATTCATGATGACAGTCAAAGCGAATATGAAACATAACACAAAAACATCACTATTCAAAATACAAAATGAATCTGAATCAACAAAAGAAGATCCATCGAGTTTTTTACAAGCAAAAGAATTTCTTTGAAGCGCAAGCGCACATCTCACAAGTAGAAAGTATCAATGTAACATAAGCTTAATTATCAATTGAAAATCTCGTAATGAATGCTTGTATAGTGCTTCTGAATCTGTAGGGTTGGCAATAATATAATCAATTAGACAAAATGATTCTTCTCCTCCAAGAAGGAAGGACTTCCTTCTTCCGAGTGTTCTGTTGGTTTTTGCAGCTATTGCACGATCAGCTCGTTAACTCAAAGCGTCAGCTGACTGACTTCTATTCTCGTATCTATCAGTAAACTTGTTTAAATGGGTAAATGCTAATAGCTGAAACGCTCTAAAATGCATTTTGGATTGAATTCATCACAGCACACATCCCAGGGTAAGACACTAGAAAAAAGTTGAATTAAATCTATATTTTCCATGATAAGAGTATTAGATGAAAGTAATTCATTTGCAAAGCTTGGTAACTTTGGCAAACCACGTGAGTCCATGTAGAGTCCATGTAGATTCAAATGGGAAAATGCCATGAAACAATACTAACAAAAAGTCCTCAAAAACAAAAAGACAGTTGCCTTAATAAAATCGACGTTATTTTAGTGTATCATATTCTGTTCATTACCAATTGTCTTTCTCTCATCAGCACAACCCTGATAGCGCGTCTCATTCGGTAGCGCACAAAGCCAAAGCGGTGAATCAAAGATGGCGGCTTGTTTGATGCGCGCGCGCACCGCTGACCGCTCTCTTTTCAATATCGCTTTTTGATTTGCCGTTTTCCAGTTTTGTAGGGGCGAAATAAATAAAGTACTTGTTATTTAGTAATGGATACTGTACTTAAGTCTTCTTCGAGAGTGTTCTTGGGCGATTGGGATCTTGGGCATTTTTCTTTGTAGCATAATCAGACTTTTAAGAAGTTTGTTTGTAGTAGCAGTTATCATAAAAGGTATCTGCATTGCATTGCTAAAGGCTAGTGGTGGATCGTCAGACTGCCAAGTCATAGGTCTCGAGTTCAAACCCAAAGCACGCAACTCTGACTTTTAGGATTTATGTGCATATTGTTTAATTATCACTTGCTTAAAAACGGTGAAGGAAAACATCGTGAGGAAACCGGCATGCCTGAGAGATATTTTTCGACGGCATGTGAAGCCAACTCGGAGGCCCATGGGTAGCATCGTTTAGTCCACTCTCGCCCCCTCGACCCCCAATAAATAATGTATCCACCGGACCCTTAACTATAGTTTATATATTATATAATTTATAGACTGGATTTTATTTTCCAGTCAAGTTTTAGTTTCCTCTCGACCCCCAAAGTACAGTTACGATGATAAATCATCAGTCTACCCTATAGTTGCATACTATTTAACTAAAATACCCTCAATATAATTTTTATAATAGGTACTTACTTAAAGCATTTACGTTTTAGTAGTTATCAAGTGATCTATGTATGCGCAAGTTCTATTTGCAAACATGTCTGATATACCGACTATAAGTGATAGTAGGGCGCATTTAAAATGTATAACTTATACAAAAAAAAACCACCGACATACAACTTGTAGCTTGTATGCAGGTTTGTTCAAGTTGTATGCAATTTGCAACTTGCATAGAAGCCTAATAACTTGCCTAATGGAATCACGCCTTTAGTCTGTACCGACTGTACCTTACTGTACCAAAATATAAATTTTAGGTACTTACCGAACTAGGGTTGAAAGTGGACGCGGTATGCCTGATTTTTGTATGAAAATCCAGTCTCATCCCCCGGGGGTCGAGTGTGAACTATGTTTAAGGGTTGCGAGGAAACAAATAAAGAAATCTTTTTTTAGGGGTCGAGGGGCCGAGAGTGGACTAAACGGGCGGCATAAACTCATACACCATTTTAGTCACTAACCACACGAAAAGAAGAAGATTGCTAAAACGTTAGTCCAGTGTATAATACGTCTTATTGATTTCCGAATACATTTCAGGATTAGGATTTCTGTAAACTTGTCTCATGAAACTTTTGCTTGACTGATTTGGGTCACACACGGGCCACTCGCTACAGTCACAAGTGGCCGGCCACAATTTGCGAACTAAATTTTCCTGGGACTCGCCGCATGTGTGTGGCCGGTGGAAATGTATGGAAACAGCTTGTGGTCGGTCACTTTGGGCTATGGTAAGTATGCGGAAGGCCTTAGATAAGATCCGGATAAAGGTATCGCAAACTAATCTAAACGGTAAATGATTTTTGTTTCTGTAAATAAATCTGGTTAATCTGGTGGTAATCTGATAATGACTGCTTCGTTGGTCTATTGTTGCGCTACTGATGATCATGAGGTCTTGGGCTCGAACCCCAGGCCGGGCAAAGTGTTATTGGATTTTTTCATGTGGAATTCCTCAGTAGCAGCCCGAAATTTGGATTTATACCTGGTTGGGTATTAAATGGGAATTAAACATAACGGCGAAATGAGGGTGTTACTATACACCCTTGCCTGGCCCTTCGGAGAATACAAGTGTGATGTTATGTAAAGAAGTTACTAACTTCGTGTTTGATCCATCTACTTTTGTGAATACAATACTTGATAGATTCATCATCATCCTCATGTGAGCGCTGAACACTGGCCTTCATATTTTTAATAATATCGATATTACAATGTCTGGACTTTGAAAGAGACCTTGATCTCTGAGTTTGTTGCGACTTTTCTTCTCAGAGCTAGTCGGATAGGAAATACAACTAGTCTTAAAAAAATAATTACATTGACTAGTAAAAGTGTCTGTAACAGATTTGCTACTGAGGAATTCCACACTGTAAAACCCAATAACGCTTTGCCCGACCTGGGGATCGGAGCCAGGATCTCACGATCATCAGTCGCGCTTGCCACCATTAGAACAACGAGGCAGTAACTTCTTTATTATTATATCAACCTTTCCTCGTGCCTCCGCAGTAGGCTTTAAATAAGCTGTAGTAAAAGTAAAGGCAGTTTATAATAATACAGGTACCTACGCTCGATCCGATGGACACGGAGCATTGTGCGCGGTAGACAGTAGATTATCTCCACAAACAGAGATTGGCCCCTCGCTGTGCTCGTCAGGCTCCCGTGCGTGTGCGTGTACGCAGGTATCGACAGCAGAAAAAGTTGAAATTATTGTTGAAAATATTTATTAGTAACATTTTATTCTTGGATTACATTGATTATCATGGTTCATGTTTGGTAGAGTTCTAAAGGTTCTGACGATGATATGTAATTCTAGATTTGTTTTATGACAACGAAAACAGTTACTTATTCTCAGTGTTTGAGCATCTTTGACTCAGCAAAAATAATGGACCCCTAATAGAAATGTTTTAAACCATAAACCATACGTTAAACAGTCGGTCGCGGGTGTCATACGAATACCCATAACAGTCGTTACGGGAACACAGAAGCCCGAAAGTCTGACAACTGATCTAACTTTAGGATATCGGCATTGCCCAGCAACTGAGTTGCAGAGGTCTGGTGGCAATCGCTCCGTGTAAAATACTGGTATTCAGCCGCATCTGGTTAGACTGGAAGCTGACCCGAACATAGTTGAAAAAAGGCTAGGCAAAATAAATTTTAAACCATAAACTGTAACCGGTTTTAGAACTAGATTTTCTTCAGACGGTATACATAAAAATATTAGGTCCCCACCTATGAAATTGACGTTTTTTTCTCACAAATAGAGAACCTCGTCACTTCTATAATTTAAAATATTCATCAATTGCTTGATATTATATCGAATAATGACCATAATCTAAGTGGCATACGTTAGCTTAGTTTTTAAACATTAGTGCATAAAAGTTTTAAAACATTAGTGTTCATAGTTGTTAAATAAATTAAGAAAATGTTAGTATGAAAAATGCAACTTCTTTAAAATTCTCCATACAAAACGCTGATTTCATAGGTGGGGACCTAATACTTTAAAAAATTATTATATACCGTGTCTGATGAATGTCTCATACATTTAACAATTCGATACGGAAAATCATATCAGGACATAAACAGTACCAATAAAATATATATATATATATAAATATATATATATATAATAACATAACATCACGCCTTGTATTCCCCGAAGGGTTAGGCAGAGGAGTATTTTTGTTGTATTATTACACCCTCGTTTCGCCAGTTACGTTTAAGTCCCATGTAATAGGGGGCGAGCCTATTGGCATTAACCGGGCACAAATCCAGACTCCGGGCTGCTATTGAGAAATTCCTAATGGAAAATCCCAATAACACTTTGCCCGATCTGGGGGCTGAACCCAGGATCTCACGATCCTCAGTAAATAATAAATACCTTACAAAAAATTACCGTTGTTTTGCTACCACTCCCCGCTATGCGCAGTGACAGTGGTGAGGTCTTCAAGCTGTCAAGAGTACACCAGTTCATTTGAACAGTCTGCGAGCCTCACTGGAATGTGGACGTGTGATTACTTATTAATTATGAAGGTTTAATCAAGTATCTGTCTTTTATTTTATGCCAAAAACGTTTTCGATCAAGGGAACTAACTACCTTAAGTATTATTTTTATGAATATCGTCAATGCATCGTGGTTTACAGGGAACGGGAAATTCATCAGTACGGTAAGGTGGTTTCTCCACGGTGACGCAAGTCGAAGCGACAACAACCACGTGCGTATTACAGAGACGAGCGTCCATGCGACAGCCGGGCGACAGCTGAATATCCGTACAGTACAGTGCGATGCTAAAATCTTTCTGACGTGTGTCGCTCCGATTTGCGGCCTCGTGGGGAAACCGCCTAACGCTACACTATTTACGACGAGATCAGGAAGCACCATACCATCTGACTCCAAAGACATTCAATAGTAGTTTGCGCTGGACAATGCGGGAATAGTAAATTAGCTGAAAGGACCAAAATGCACCCTAAACACCAAACTAACAACCAAGTCCTAAGAGCACGAACAGTAGTGGAAAGGAAACAAAAAAATTCAAAAATCTTGAACTGTCTCGTTGGTCTAGTGATAGCAAGCGCGGCTGCTGATCGTGAGGTCCTGGGTTCGATCCCCAGGTCGGTCAAAGTGTTATTGGGTTTTCCGTGATCTTCAGTAGCAGCCCAGAGTTTGTATTTGTGCCCGGTTGATGGCAATATGCTCGCTCCCTATTACATGGGACTTAAACATAACGGCGAAATGAGGGTGTTTCTATACACCTCTACCCTACCCTTCGGGGAATACAGGCGTGATGTTATGTGATATTACATAAATACGAAAAGTTACAGATGCAGGCCGGCATCGGACTCAGAACGCCCTACATGGAACGCAAGAGTTCAGGCTATATAGGCTATCATACTGAATTCATTACTAACGAGATGTCCTGCGTAAGCGACAATCGCGACGCATCGCGACACGACGCGATGAAAAGTACGCGTCTCGCCGCAGACTGCTACATAGGTCGCAAGCTGGAAATAACATTGTTTTGGTCACGTTCGTCGCGTTCGCAGCATTGCGTCGCGTCGCGTTTGTCGCTTACGCAGAACACCCCGTTAGTTAATTTTCAATTTGTTTGTAGAACATATTTATAAAAGTACATACATAAGATCACGCCTGTATTTCCCGAAGGGTTGGACAGAAGTATAGTATAGTAACACCCTCATTTCGCCGTTATATTTAAGTCCCATGTAATAGGGGGTGAGCCTATTGCCATCGATCAGGCACAATTCCAAACTCCGGGCTGCTACTGAGGAATTCCACACGGAAAACCCAATAAAACTTTGCCCGACCTGGGAATCGAACCCAGAACCTCACGATCAGCAGTCGCGCCTTCCACCACTAGACCAACGGGGCTGTTAAAAAGTATACAATGCTTTTCCCGTCAGAAAATAAAAGAGCCTCTCTCGTCACAAGGGTGTCGTACCAGGCGATTAGGGGTAACGTTAGGGGGATGAACAGCATCTCCCTTTGTGTTAATTACAATCTGGTGTGACCAGGAATCTGTTTGCTAAGCATGGTGATTATAGTAACATCCCTCAGGACCGTTAACTTTGGCGGTCCATGCAGAGATCCAAGTTTAAAACTGGACGTTTACAGGCTGCTATGAGGATAAAAACTATTTTATAACGCCGCAAATACTTCAATAAGGTATAAATAAATTAAATAAAAATAAAATATGAAGGACAATTTGTCTAAACATTATTTTTTATATTTCTTCAGATAATCTCCTAAGAGTCCTAAGTACCTAAATGTATATTTGTTGTAAAAAAAACGTTGTTTTAGTGAATTCCTTTTTAAAGTTTTGTTTCTCGGCTTCAAATTTAGTTCAAAGTTAACTCTTCGCCGAGGGATCGTCTTTCTTGTGTGCCTTTGCTTTAAGTTGTTGCTTTATTTCATTTAGACGGGCCCTGTCCAGTTGATGAAAGTAGCCATCTTCGGAAGCAGCTCCAAGTCTGCCAACTCTTCCCCCTGACTCCATGACACTACTCCTCCCGGAACGATCAATTTTCGCGTAGTAATGTGAGCAACCCAAAGGGGGGTCTTGCGGCAATAAACACATTTCTGGATGCTCTGGACTTTTAGTTATCGGTAAAGAGTGAAGTCTGGTTCTACAGGAGTCTACACAGGTGGGGTGATGCAGCGATAGTTCTGGATACAACCAAACTGGCAGAGAGTTTTTGACGTTGGATGACGACTGACGTGTTATTTTTTTATAGGTAGGCTTGCTTGTGTTTCGGGGTTTCAAGTCATCTTTTGGAGTAAACGGACTGAATTTTCTAATATAATATTGATGGTTATTTTCTAAACCTTGATTGAAGTACGAGTATGTTGGGTGTTTGATTTTCGAAAAGACTGTTTGTCTTATCATAGATATTGAGATCGTTGTTATATCAAACACCATTTTGGATTACCTACCTAATATTTTTGTGAATTTCTCATTTCGCGTATTTTTTTTACAAATTATTATTAATATTTCTTGACAAATGAAACAGTGACAGCATGACAGTATAATATTACTTTAACACAAAATAATAATGGTTATGGTCTATTCTGCTTTTTTTTAAAGTTGAGCAGAGATAGTTCTCATTGGAAATTGTGATGGCTATGAATGACGAGTATTACTTCTTTTCAAGTAGTTCTTCTCTTACTTTCATCAGCTTTTTCACAAATAACTGTGGCCTGGGCTCCAGATTCCTTCTGTCTGGCCACACACACACCATATCATTAACGTGTTTTAATAGTAAAAGGTCTTATCACAAACACAATTGTCGTAAGAAAATGTATTAATTCATTGAAGCAATGTACCTACTCATGTTGACAAGCGAACTCATGTCGACAAGCGAACTTCTGTTTTGAGCTACCTTTGGGATGCAATATACAAACCTAAATAATTTGAGTATAGGTACTGTATCTTAGAATTAATATTGGGGATATATATATAAATGAACTCTCAAACTAATAGTTTGCACTACAAGTTTAACGCTTCTAACTTCAAAGTCCCCCCGCAATAAGAAATAAAATGACAAACAGATAGCGGAACTGAAAGGTAGGTTAGGTTATGTTAGAACTGTGACCACTCAAGGCACGAGCTGAGCGAGCGAAGCGAGCGGTGCCGTTGCAGCGGCCGGCGAGTGCTAGAAGCGATTCGCCGTCACTTTCCACCATTCGTTTAAGAGGTGCATTCAGAAATAAGTGGTTTATGATTAATTATAGTGCGAAACATATTTTTTAAAGATAGAAGTATTAAAATTAAAGTGCAGCTGTTATTTTGATGTGGAAAGATAATTTTTGAACATTTTATGTTCTTATTTTCACTAATTTTAAAGTGCTTTTAAATATATTCCTTAATATTATGTGGTTTTACATGCAGATGCTGTTACCCTTCGAGCTGATGAAATCCCATAGCAACCTATTTTGCATGCTTTGAATGATCTATACATATATAGTATATAGTAATCACAGATTACCCCCCTATGATACTAATAAATATAAAATAGGGACAATATAAAAGTAAAAGTTTAATTTTTTAATAGGAGGTTCGAGTATTGTAAGTAATGTAGCGGATTCTTGTAAAATATGATTACTCTCGTCCCTCAGGTTTTTGGAGGCTAGGTTTAGCCTTTTTCTTTTTCATTTCTTCGATCTGGTCTCTAGCCTTTTGCGTAAAATATCCTTCTTCGTTTAAGGTCTGAGGGTGAACAAAGCCGGGCATTTTCATCGCCTCTCTTTCTTGTCGACTGCCAGCAGCCTGGTTAGGGTGTTGCTTGTCGGTTTTCTTGACATAATTTCTTATTGGTGTCCCGCACGGCACAAGATTTCCATTCACGACAGTCAAGCATTCTGGATGCTTCCTGGTATTTGAGCTTTTAGATGGAATTTTCGGGTGCATCTGTGTAAAAAACCTCATCATCTTGACACTGACTAGATGCAGTTCTGATAATATTTTCAGACTGTTAGTCTGGTAGTTTGATTTAATGGCTCGCGTGAGAGCATTTTACACACAAAGCTTACACAAGAATTAATAATAAAAATGATGGTATTAATTTTGACAAACAAAACTTGACAGATGTCAAAGCATAGATAGCAAGCTCCATAGACTGCAGTAATTTTAATAAGCTAGAAAAGTTTTGAAGCACTGAAGCACTATTAAAATTTGATTATAGATTGGAGACAGGCAAAAAAGAAGATCAAAGATCTAAAGGCTAACCTAGTGAAATACGGCCAACCATGGCCAATCGAATTAGAATTATACAAATAGTCTGTGACCGCAAACGGGCTCCGACTTCGACCAAGCCATTACAATTACAATGTGGACGGCCGACGGCTCACACACACAGTTCTGTTCTGCCTAGCTTTTTCCGAACTATGTTGGGGTCAGCTTCCAGTCTAATAAGATGCGGCTGAATACCAGTATTTTACTCGGAGCGACTGCCATCAGTCCTCCGCAACCCAGTTACTCGGCAATGCCGATATCGTAAGGTTAGACCAGTTGCCAGACTTTCGGGATTCCGACTTCCCATAACGACGGTCATAGAATGCATGCGTTGCAACGCGTGCTGTGGCCGTCCCTGCCTCGACTCAGGTGGAGACAACGGCGTGTGTAGGTTCGTCAACCGCCAAAAGAGCCTACTCAGCAATAGTAGCCGCTTCCGAGCCTGTTGAGCCGCAAAACTCGCGGGTAAAAGTAGCGGAAAAACCAAAAGGGGGTAAACGGAGCCGTCAAAAACCAACGAGGTGTTGAAAAGGCAGGGTCCAGAGAAGCACACGTGCGACAAGGATGGTTTCATCAAGGTGGAAAAGAAGAAGAAGAAGAAGCCTCCTTGTCGGAACCAGTGCGGCACCGCGCAGGCAGGACCCGACATGCTGCTGCGTCCAGCAATCCCGTCAACGCTGCTGTACGTGTCCAGACTGCACCACTCCACGAAGGTTGAGGAGATCATGGAATACGTGCGTGTGAAGACTAACTGGACTTTGAGGGTCGTGAAGTTGGAGTCGCGTCTCAACACGAACTTCAAGTCGTTCGTGGTGCGTGTCCCGACACATCACCTCGACAAGTTCCTCAAGGAAGAGTTCTGGCCCGAGGGTGTTGTGTACCGCCGGTTTCGTGGCCAGCTACATGACACCAGTCAGCGTAACACGGCGCAGACACTTCGTGTGTGTTAGTTTTAATAATTATAATGGTGTATGTATTTATAAGTTATATTAATATTGTATTGTATGTGTTTGTATGGGTCTTGATGCCTGAAATAAATAAATAAATAATAATAATAATAATAGGTATTCGTATGACACCCGGGACCGACGGTTTAACGTGCTCTCCGAGGCACGCAGGGTTCTTGATGTGTAACGAACGTTCACTCATCCACGGACTGACCGCGGCAAACGCAGCCTTACCTCGCAAATCTTATGATCGGCGTTGTTAACTAGCCACGAGGCCCTCGGCTCACACACACAGCATACCTTTATTTTCAAGTTAGGTCAATCCAAATCTTTGTGACCGTGGAGGGATGTACTTGATCCTTATATTTCTATATTCGAAGACTTGACCACGTATTGCTGTTGTCAATCGACTCGAGTCCAATTACTATGGTGGTCACCAGCAAAATAACAGATAGAAAACCAACCTTATATCCACCGGTTTAAGGGCCTGTTTCACAATCGTCGGATAACTTATCTAGGAAATAAGCATGACTTTTTGACAGATTTTCTTACAAAAAACTGTCAAATCGCCATATTTATCTCTCAGTTAAGAGTTAACCATCGATATTTAAACAAGCCCTAAGGCTCATATTATGTCATAGCAAAATATATGAAAATAATAAAAAAAATAGCTTTTTTCTTCACCCATGTGTATTCCAAACGCATTGGTTTTTTTTTTCACCACCTTAGAAAGTTAAATACCTGATAACTAATGGTATTGTTTGTATTTATTACTAGCTGTTGGCCGCGGATTCACTCGCGCATCCTAGGGGAACAACGTTGTCAGCGTCGAGTTGTCGGAGTCGAGTTCTCGGGGTTGAGTTTTCGGAGTCAAGTTGTCGAGGTTGAGTTGTCTCGAGGATAACGGGGTCAGGTTGCCTCGGGGACGAGTTGTCGGGGTCGAGTTGTCTCGGGTTTGGAAGTACCGTGACTCTGTCACGAGAGTTACGCTGCATCGATATGTTACAAATTATTTGTTTTATACCGAAGGTTTTATAGGTAATAAATGTATTTGCTATTATGAATATTTATTAAATCTTTGTTATGTACATAATTAAATACTTACCTAAATCAAATATACCTATAGTAATATCACAGTCTTGTTTTTATCGTTGAAAAATCCTCATGGATGTCCCTCGCCCGGGGAAGGCGAGGGGGTCTGCCGGACTCTTACCGGCTAAAAACCAACGGTGTTCCTCCTCCTGACCGTTTGGCCGGGGTCATGGGATTCGCAAAAGCATGCACCGCAACCCCAGCAGGTTACGGTCCGCCAACCCTCGGCGGACCTCTGCTCTGTGGGGCCTCGCCCCACGTCCTCCTGAGAAGCGCGCACGGAACACTGCGCGCCGCCTTCTCGGGCCTGTTACTGGTCGGGCAGTGGGTCCCCTAACTCACCACCCGCAGGCCACACACTAGGGTGGCTTGAGGTCATCGCGTACGCGCGCCCTTCGGTGCCCGATGCATCTGGCGCGGGAAGGGAGAAGAGCACACCGCTCCCTCTCCCTCTCCGCTTCTTCCTTGGTCGCCATCACCTCCTCGCAAAAGGAGGCGATGACTTCCCACGTGCCCTTGCTCCCGACCATGGACAGAACCACGGCCGAAAGCGAGAGGTCACCGCCGACCGCCGCGACTAGTTCGCGGCGCTGCGACCCACAAGCTGGACACCCTTGCAACGTGTGCAGCGCCGTGTCCTCGGGGCAGTCGTAGTGGTGACAACCGGGCGTCTGCTCCCGGCCTATGCGACACCGGTACTTCCCGAAACAGCCATATCCCGAGAGCACCTGCGTCAGCCGGAAGCTGAGGGCGCCATGCCGCCTCTCCAGCCACTCCTCCATAACGGGCCTTACCGCCGCAATTACGGCGTGCCCCGCGCTGGGTTGCGCAAGTCGCTCCCTCCACTCAGCCACTAGGATCTAGCGGAGCTCACTCCGCCCAGGCGCCTTCTCGCTCTGACGATATCTCAGCACGAGGGCTCTCGCCTCCAGATCCCAGGGCACGGATCCGGCTAGGAGGCTCGCCGCCTCGAAGGAAATCGTACGGTACCCCCTTATCACCCTGAAGGCCATCACCCGCTGCGGTCTCCGCAGGATAGCGACGTTGCGGGCCGTCAGGGTGTCCGCCCAAATTGGCGACCCGTAAAGGGCCATGGACCGTACGACCCCCGCGTAGAGCCTCCTGCAGGAGGTATTGGGCCCCCCTAGATTGGGCATCACAGTCTACCCATACATTATGGTAATATTAAGAGTTTTACAAAAATATTAAGGTTATCTATACTAATATTATAAAGAGGAAAGGTTTTTATTTTTGTATGTAACGAATAAACTTAAAAACTACTGAACCGATTTCAAAAAATCTTTTGCTGTTAGAAAGCTACATTATCACTGAGTAACATAGGCTACGGGCGGAGCCGTGAGGATACAGCTAGTATACAGTATAGTAGTTCCGTTGCCATCAAGTACCTATTATAAAGATTAAAAAAGAATTCATGAAAATGGAGACGGGAAAATCTTTACCAAAAAAAAAGAAAAAATTAGTTCGATTTTCAAATTACTTTCTTCTTCTCTAGATTAACAATCTACTATTATGGTCATCTTTATCGACCTATAACTTTGTTTGGTGTACTTCCAGCGGAAATGTTGTAATTGTAATTAATTCTACAATATTACCCCTTTTTAAAAATATATTTTTCATCTTTGTCGGTTCTAACCAAGTCGTAAAAAAAATATTGGCATTTCCGTTTTATCCAAATCCGTTCAGCCATTTTTGTGTGATTGAGTAACAAACATTCATTCATCCATCTTCATAAACTTTCACATTTAAACCTGGGACTACTTAAAAAATATTTACCGAACACCGAAACTCATCCTATTTTCCTACGGAAAATTAATGTACTTCTGAATTTATCCATTTTTTTAGACATTAAATGATTCTAGTTAATATTAAACAAAGACATTCAATACTATATAGACAGGACATCAGTCAAAATTCGAGTTCCTTGTTAGAGGACAATTGGTCCTAGTTTAGCTTCCAATAATTCCCCGTGAGAGGTCGCATTGTCATTGCTCAAAAAAATGTTTTTGTCCCTTTGTTATATAAAAAATGCCTTGCGTACTGCGTACTGAGGTACTGTAAATCTCGAACCAGTCTAGCAACGGAACGTGTCTGCAGCTTTTTTTCGTAGGTAATATGTTTATAATTACAATAAAATATTAATATGACGTTGAACATTCTGGAAAATGTCAATTTTGTAATGAACTATTCAACAACAGATGTCGTTGTTTTCAAACGAGCACAGTTTGGGTACCTATTATAGAGATGTGTATCCTATCGATTAGTACTATCGACAAAAAACGAGGGAAATAATAAAGGAACACCGAAAACAGTCGAGTGCAAATATAATCATGTTTATTTAACTATCAGTATAGCAATTTTTAATTGTTTTGTTTAAATTTGTATTTGTGATTTTAGGTTTCCGCTAATCAATATTCACACATAATCTTACACATTATTTTCACTTTTTCTAAATTAATACAAAAACTGAAGAATATAACACGCGTCTTTTATATGTTACTTTTTTGGTGTTTAAATTGTTCTACACACCTGTAAAAGAATCACACCTCTGTGCGACGAGTATTTGAATATGTAGAGGTCGAAATATCTGAGCCAAATACTACTATTTCTCTATCCTTGGGGGGGGATTATTATTAAGTGGATATTCAACCCTACATGTTGGGTGTTTTAATCGATAAAATTGATTAAATATAGCTTTTAAAGTTAAATAGTCTGCTAACTAACGATATTATATTTATTCCTTCCAACCCCTGAATTCTTCAAGAATATGTACCGAAAGTCACCCCATTTTCTTTATTTTCGTGGTAAGTCAATTCTCCATCCCCTCAAAGATAGAGCTATTTTGGTATCCGAGTTACCTATTTCGACCTGTACATATTACAATACTCATTACGTTTCACAGAGGCGTAAACTTAATGTCGTTTTAAAGGCTAAAACAAAGACGACCTAAAGAAATATCAAACGGCCATACATACATTTAAGCAACTTTTGTAATGAGACATAAAAGTGATATTTTATACATAATCTTACACATCATCAAGAAAACACACCTGTAAAAGAATCACACCTCTATGCGACTTAGATCTTAAGTTGTTAAAATATTTGAACCAAATACTATTTCCCTATCCTTGGGGTTATTATAAGTGGGTATTCAACCCTCTTGTTGGGTGCTTTTGTCGATAAAATTGAGTAAAAATAGCGCCTTTAAAATACTGTTACTACATACCCGGGCACATTGCATATCAACCTCTGAAACCCCCATCGATATCATTATCGATAAATGTTAAACATCCCTACAAAGTAAAAATAAATAGCACGCTACCTACAGTTTGAAAGATTGAAACGTCTTCTAACTATCAAAGTTACGTACTTTTGCTACTTAACACTAGATGGCTGTACTGTAGAATGGGAACAAATTTTTTCTATGAAAATGTCTCCAATAGCCCCTCTATACCTATTAAATCTCTTTGATATTGAAGTAATCTGCTTGAAATAAATAGGCCACTCTTAAATTATTGGTTTAATAACTAATTATAATCCAAAACATTTAAGTCACTAAGATTTAACTTCTTGTGGAATCACTTAGCTGGTGGCTTCTGCGCGACGTCACCAGCCTGTTTCTTCATCTGCTTCTTAATTTTCTCCAGTTGCTCCCTCTGTTTGTGGTAGAAATAGCCTTCTTCCTGGGCTGCCCCATATCTTCCTAATCCACCCCCTGACTCTCTTATTGAACCGCCTCCACCGCCACCCTTGCCTGCCCCAGAACCAGGAATCCCTGATGTGTATTGTGTATACTCTCGAATGGGAACGTGGCCAGAATATTTTGAGTGATGCCTTGAAGATGATAACTCCCTCGACAATAACAAAGTCTGCCTCATCGTTGTTACATTGAGCAGCATCGTCGTCATCTTGGGAGTACCAAATGTTTTTATATGAGACTTTCTAATTTATAATTGTTTTTTTGGAAATGACAGACATATCTATATCAATATGATAAAATAATCTGTGAGCGTAAAATGTTTAATTATGACATTTTGACGTTTAAGTTTTGTTTTATTTATGGCATAACACCAGTCTTTCGCTTCGTTATGAAATGACCAAAAAAGATTTAATGGGTACTTCTTCGAATCCGCGCAGAAATATAATAATTTCATTAGGGGACAATGTCCCGTGACGAGTGTCACCAATAATGTCCGGCTAAGTAGTGTAGAATTTTAAAACACAAATTACATCATAATGTTGTATTTTTTTGGTTTTGTTGAGTTTTAAAGAGAAGGTAATGATTTCGGGAAGGTAGTGAGAATCAAAGTGTTGAATCTTCCTCCTAAGCCTTTTATCAATAATCTTGGGGGCAGCTTCCAGTCTAACCAGATGCGGCTGAATACCAGTATTTTACACGGAGCGACTGCCATCAGACCTCCACAACCCAGTAATTCAGCAATACCGAGCAGAGAATCATAGTGATGGTAGTGAGGCAATTTTAGAAGGTACCTAATGATAACAATAATTCGCGCACCTAATTTTATCAAAATGGCATTTGGTGTGGATGATGTGCAATTATGTATGTATAAAATGAGTAGAGTTGTTGAATTCGAGGTAATTCATCCAACTTTTGGATTCTATTTTTAGATCCTTTTCTCCAGCTGAGATTGGAAGTACATACTCGGGTATGTAAGAGGCGGTAGACATCAACGAGACCGACATGAAGCAATCGTTGTGGGGGCGCTTCCTTGACCGCCTGAAAAACGTACTGAATAGTCTTTTGTCAGGCCGAAACAAGGTTCGCACCTTTAACTGTTGGATCATTGGTCAGTTCCAATTGGTCTGTACCAAAGGACACAGACCAGAAGGTCTGTGTCCTTTGGTATGCTCAAGGACACAGACGGATTTTGACGTTCATCGATGATGCGGTTGTGCATTCCGTGGAAGTGAAAAGACGGGGTTATTTAAACGCTAAGACCCTTCACAGCCGCGAAGTGTATATGAAGATAATATTTCCATTTACTAGTATTTATCTTTATTTTAATAATAATATATTGTATTTCCATGTAGTTTCCTGTTTGCTTTAAAAATAAACTATTGATCAGAGTCATTAATATAATACGTATGTACGTAATAGACGCACTGTTTAGAAAAACAACATGGTATCAACGAGTTGTGGTTCCGGAACCACAGTGCCATAGAACTTGACAGCTGTCAAGAGGTAGTTTGAACCTTATTGCGTCAATGCATTTGGCACATGTTGCCTATACCTACAAGACAGCGCACCTATTTTTTTCAACGTCGTTGATCAGAGTAGTAAGTGCTGGGACACCGAAGGTACCTAATGAGATTTTGTTACTTCTAAGTTACTTTCATGCATAATTATTTTTTCATAAATAATAAACTAATAGGCTGTTGCAATTATTATTACTATTATAACAATAAAATCCGAAAAAAATGGTTACCAAGGAAAATATCGACTGGACATCACACATCTTCACCGATTCTGTGAAACATCCTAATCCCTAATACATTCCGCAACCAAGGTGGTTCGCGGGCCGAGGCGGGTGTAGGTACCTACCTACCATATTTTATCACGGGTTACGCACAATCTGGAAATTAACGATAAAAATCTTGATATTTACAGAAATATTGCATTTGTATAATGTTCTTTTCTGATTAGTCCAACACGCGCTGAAGGTAAATTTTAATTAGGCACTATTTTTATTTCACTTCGACAATAAAATAATTTGTCGCACTAAATTGTTTGAATGTGTCAAATTGAATTACCTAGTTTTAATTTTGTACTAATTATTTCCCCTCATATAAAAGAGTTCAATAATTACACCCGTTCAGTACGCAGTATTCGGTGAGTCAAGAAAAATAAAATGTAACCTATTCTAGTAGTTGAATCGTTAATAGTTCACGAAATGAATTTATTAAAGGTAAGTGAAGAATTAAAGAAAAACATCGTAAGGAAACCTGCACACCTGAGAGGGCTCCATAAAGTTCTCGATGGTGGAGCCCTCTCAGGTAGTCTGCCAACATGCACCAGGCCAGCGTGGTAGACTAAGGCCTAAACCCTTCTCATTCGGAGAAGAGGCCCGTTCCCAGCAGTGGGACAGTAATAGGCTAGTTATATTTTAAGTGAAGAATACATAATAGATATACATACGTACAGACACTCACGCCTTTTTCCCATGGGGGTAGGCAAAAATTATAGAACGCCACATGCTACGATCCTTACATACTAATATTCTTATTATAATACACATACCCGGTAGTACAAAAAACGGTACCTATGCGTACAATATTCAATTTTATTCCGGTATATGACGATTTGTACAATATTGTCGTTATCATATTTTAATCATACTACGTAATAAGATGTTTTCTTTGTTTCAGATATCATTCCTTCTGTTTTCTACCGCCTTACATGTAAATACAAGGTAGGTAATATTAAATACATGTAAAAATAAAAATTATACTTTTGTGGGTACTGAAATCTATTCTAATTTTTTAATAATTTCAGTAACACCAAAAAAAGTGCAAAACCGTGGCAATATAACACAAGGAAAGTTAATAACCCATCTGATGACTACAAAAACTGCTTCTGTTACCCGGAAGGTAATTTGCCGACTGTCCACCAACTACTGGACCCTCAAGAAAATGGACAGGAACGAATTGTCATCTATCTCTACAGAAATGTCGGCTCCAACGAAATCAAAATGTACACCCCCAGTGCTGATAAACAGGTGCTCATACCAGATTTACCCTACGAATCCGGTGATGGATTAGTCAGAGTCACAACAGAAAATATACCTATGTTATTTTACAGTAACCCTTATAGAATAAAAATATACAACAATCGTTTTGATAAAATCAACCCGGCACTGATTGATTCTTTGCCTATTGGACTAAATCTGGGTGCAGTAGAACATGTCTACCCTAACGAAGAAAACAATGTAACTCCAAAAACTAACGTTCCACCTTATGGCGAAAATGGAAACCTTGTCAATGGACCCCAAAAAGGATCGATAAACTATCTCCCCGGGAATGTGATTCTGAACCAATGGACTACTCCGGAAGGAGAGTATAGCAATGATAATCCAGAATTAATTGAGCAATACTGGTTGCCTAATAAAATAAAGTATCCCTATAAAAATCCTCAGGTTACCCAAAACAACCTTAACCCTAATATCGGTGAACTAGATGAGCTCGTGTACACATTCCAGACAAATGATGGATCATATAACCTGCCATCGGGTTTACAATCTACATCAACTGAACAGGACGTAAACAATCCTCTATCTCAGAGATACGTAACCTTCACCATATGGTTTAATCGACAGATGAAGAGATTCCAGAAAATACACCTGCCGCATGATTTAAAAGATATCGACAATAATGTCCTTAAATTACTGGTGCTGAAGACGTTGTCCAAAAACAATATCCACGTTAGTACTGAAGGTTTGATAATTAACTCCAATGGATTAGTAATAGACGCTGCAAATTTAGAGCTGCGCCCATTGTTGCTTGGCGAGAAGATCAACTACCAAATCCTGCAAAATTCCCGTAACTTGATTAATTTGCCGAAATATTTACCATACTTAGAAGGAATATTAGTCACACTTCTGCATCCACCACAGGTTTTAGGTATAATACCTCTAGGAAAGACTAATCTTCCACAAGCTTATTACCGCGAGTCAGTGAACCAGCTAGCTAACGGAAACGTAAGCAAGATTTACTTAAACAGTTTTGGAAATGGTAACATGCCGTCTTATTCAAGTGCATCCAAAGGACCTTATACATATGTTGTCAAAGAAACTTACTCAGGTGCAAATACAAAACCAGTAAATTCTTATGCATACTCTAGTAGTAACGGAGCACCGATATCTTCCAATGCGTACTCAAACGTTTACAGAGAGCCTTCGTCGTCTTCTTATTCATACTCAAGTGTTAACAAAGAACCGTCCTACGGTACTGATGAGGGTACTTATTGGAGTAGCGGACCATACTCCACTGTTTCAAAAGAGCCTTATCTCACTGCTAACTGGAATCCTGCAGTGATTGTACAACCTTTGGGAGAAAGAAGACAATTAACAGATGCAAAAATAAAACATCATTATGAACCACCTAAAACTAGAAAAAAAGGAAAAGGGCTTTGGTCTGAAACATTCAATAACTCTACTGAGGTAAAAGAAGATGTTTTGAAAGAAGGTACTTTACCTGAACCGGTAAATGTAAATACGTCAGCATCAGGAAGAAGATTCTCACTACCATCAGTTAAAGGCATTATAAAGACATTATTATTTCTCCTGAATGATTTTCCAACTCGAAGAGATGGAGGAAACTCCACAGAAGAAGTCGATATCGTTAACGAATCTGAAAATCATAATGATGGAGACGGTCCAGATTTTAGAATCATCGGAGGTAATGCTGCTACTGGCAGTGGCACACCTCTAAATAATAAAGGAAGAAGTGGTATTAATGAATAATGGGTAGAAAGGTGACACTGTTGAAGTGTTATCGCTCATGAAAATAATAGTAAATGTTACAGCACTAGAATTTAGACTAAGTAATTGATAATAATGTGTAATTATAAGTACTTCGTACTAAAAAAATGAAATGGCTTGAAAATGGAACAATGATATTAAATAGTTATTAAATAAATGGGTTTGGGTGGCATCACAGAACTGCTTTTTTTTATTACACACTGATTGATAGGGTTGCAAGTGGCCCTCGACTAGCCTTAGATCCTGGGATCGATTCCGATGTTGGGCAAAAAGTTAACCACTACTACACGGGGTTTATATTGTTAACTAGCTGCCCGGACAGACTTCGTTCTGTCAAAAGTTGGAGAAAAGTGTTGCTTTTACTATTTTCCACGCAATTTTTATGTTTTTTCTCTCCATAAGAACCTTCCTTGTACCTTAAGGAATATATTAAAAATAAAATCGACACCTCCCGCGCATTAGGTCGTATGTCTAGAGAGATTCTTAACTTCATCTTTGTTTTGATCAGCCGCAAACGATTGTGTGGGATTAATTTTAGAATATAGCAATGATTGAAGGTTAAAGGGGATAATGAGGCCTTTTGATTGAATTAAAAACTCATATTTTCATAAAAATAGGCAAAAATAAAAACTTACGACCTTATTCTTGTTGTCGCAAAGTCGTATCTATTTGTTACGACCTTATACTACTAAAAAGCACAACGAATACAGCACGAATAAGGTCGTATGTCAGACATAAGACTTTATGCTGCGTACAGATTTTTTAAATACGATAATATCGACCGCGCATAAAATCACAACTTTCATGTTTCGACGTTTTGCGTCGGACGTATTTCAAATTATTAACTTACGAAAATAGTGATGAAAATCATTATATACTTAAAAACAATTTACTAACACGATTAGGATAAACATGCAAATCATGATAGTAAATTAAAGTAAGAAATAAATTTACCATTTTGTCAACGTTCATTAGCCGTTATTTTCACGTTCGAATCATTTTGGTTATTTAAAGCTAATTTTAAATCTTTGATGACCGTACATTACTCATAGTACTAGTATCTAATAAAAACAAGACAGTAAAGTACAAAACACACACAGTTTCTTGTTTTTTTAGATTTTCAAACTCCAAAGTAATATTTTGTACTGTTTACATCTTACGACGTCGGTACTGTGCCGTGATTAGCCGGTGCGCGGTCCAATAGTTCAACGTAAATCGTCGTAACTGTTGGCACGACCATATGCGCGGTAATTTAAACATGATAAGACTATTACCGGGTAAGAATCTTGGTATTTAATGTAAATATGAAAATATTATTTTCAAGGATGTGTAGTATTTCTATAATAATGAACTGTAGTCTAAAATCTCATTTTACCAAAAAAAACGTGTTACGACTTTTTGCGTGGGAGGTAGGTATCGAAATAGTCGAATTGGTCGAGCCGTTTTCAAGTTTTGCGCTTAGCAGCACATTTCAATCAATCAATCAATCAAATTTATTTCGGACAAGGTACATCCATATGTTGGTAAATTATAATATAAGTACTTACAAAAATATCTTAATAATAATGAATTTGGCGATTCATTTTTATTTATATAGAAGACGTGGGCCTAAAATAGTGTACGTCTGCTCTTCTAGCCCTAAGTGAATACGTGCAAGCGTGAAGATAATTATTGTTTTATTGAATATCCTGACATCTATTAAAACTCTTATGTATTTACTTGAGCCGACAAAAACAGCTTTTATAAATAGTTTACTATATTTTTGCTAGATGTCGCTGTTCTAGCTTCTGTAGCAACGCCATCTACAGGGTTGTTACAAGATCAGATAAATTAAATTTAAGGAAATAATATTTCTGTTCTTGATAGATGGCGCTGCAGATTTAATTTACATTAACGACACCAGGTGGCAGTAATTAATGTAAGTTAGTACAAGTTTCTTTGTAGATAGTCAAATAACTTAGATAGCAGTTTATAGTTTCCAAAAGATTCAAATTGCATCTCAATTCAGTATATTTTAATATTGATACATGGTGGATATGATTTGTTTACACTCCCCGCAACTAACAACCCGTCTGTCAAGTTAGCATTCAAGTCAAGCTACTAGCAAGCCACAACCGCCAGTGGCCACTAGTCAGTCACCGATTGCTGTAGGAGTGGTATTGGTGTGCTCTAAAAATACATGTACGCGGAATCTGGCATGTTAAAACGAACAAAATAACTAGACTTTTCAATGACAATAAGTATGAAACAACTTTATAAGTGAACCACAGTTATTGATTCACAGTTTCGTCAGTTAGTAGTAAAACGATTTTTTGAAGTTAAGTTGATATTGTAGTGAATTCGCGGTATTCTTGTGTTCTATTGTTTGTGAATGGAATCAATGTTGTACCTATGAAAGGATGTTATCATTACTGCACATGGTACTAGGAAACTGTATTTTCTGAATTTCATGGGATTTAAGAGCTGGTGAGTTATTTTTTTTATTTTTGTTTGTGGTTTCAGTTTTTGCGCGTTCGAAAGATAAGTGAGCGTTAAGTTAATGAAGTCATTTTCTGCGGACTTGTTTTTAACTAAATATAAATCGTTTATTTCTACCTACATTTATTTCTAATAAGCACCAATTTTTTCCTAATTATAGATCTATTGTATGTATTCATAATTTTTTTTTTTAATAATTTGTTTCTACCTGCCAACATAGCACCTTAAACTGCTAATTTATCTAGGTGTAATTTTTTTAAGTACATTCATAGTCACATTTCGTTCTCATCGATGTGAACACGATTTTTTATCAATTAGCTGATATTCGTAACAAAGGCGGGAACTCCAAAAAAAAGGGTAAGTAGGTACTAGTAGGTACATATTTTACGACATTTCATGGTAAAACCTGCCCTATTTTACGTAATAAAGAGAACTCCGTAAAAAGCAACACGCAAATAGCTAAAAGCAAATAATTAAAGATAATTTTAAATAAACTCTAATAGAATACCTACTCTTAGGCTTCTTTAACTGTTATTAAATTACTGTCAACTAACTAAACTAAAACTGATTTACCAATAACATCAGATTGAATAAAATCAGCATCTTTCGAACTCCCGAAAAACCATAAAAGTAATTATCAATAAAATATTAAAAGATTGACAAAATACAATTGGCAATCGCGGCGACGCTGGTAAACAGTCAGATTTCACAATAAATGTTAAAAAAAACAACACGATGGCATTGGGCGTCATCCATTGCCATCAGACCTTGTCCGCTCTGCGGGGCACCCTTGCAAAACTGTCATTGTATGTATCACTACCTAAGGTTTTGCAATTTTTTCTCTTCTCCTACTATTCCGGTCAATGTAACCATGATTTAAATTTAGAGTTCCATAGATTATCGATTGCTAATGCAGCGAAGAGTTCTTGCTGGTTATTTCACATCACTATTCGTATTTGTGCATTGGTCTTATTTGCTCAAATACCTACTACAATTTGAATTTTCGTTCTTGTTGACGTTTAAAATGATTATATTGCTTGTGCTATCAAGGGATTCATGTCAATTGTTAAAATAAATGTTTAGAATTTGAAATGTAACATTTTTTATTCTTACTTTGACGCTATCTTGGTTTATTTTTATTTTTGGTTCTAACACGCTGCTTGTCTAGTTATTTCTACGTTTATCTAACTAAAGCCTCTCCTTCATTATCACGGCATTGCTGAACTTCATCTTCCATTGACAACTTACTAGGTACAATAAGGTCTATAAAAGCAATTGATTTATTTCATGACTCCAACACAATGACCAACGTTATTCAACTATTGATGATAATAGATTTCTAACTAATTTACTAGATCTCTTGCATAACAATAGAGCGATGGATGCAGAAGTAGTTCCAACATTGGACGAAGTTTCATCCAATGTTGGAACTAGGTACACCAGCTAGAAACTGACAAGAAACTTTAAACCCTTTTTGCTTGATCGAAACTTCAAGTAAGTACCTAGTTATTTGCGGACAGGTAATCGACGGGTCCTACGTATACTGGTACAACCCGCAAAAATGCGAAATCCACTTTTCTACATCAATCACCTTCAAATCACCAATAGTTTACTAATTTTTTTTTAATGTAGATAGTTTCGTGGTTACACAAATTTGCAAACGAATGGAAATAACAGTATTATTTTATACGGGATATAATAAATATTTAAGATCTTTAAACCACTCTTCTATAAAGTTGTGTTTTTACACTTGCACCATTATACGTAGGACCTGTCGATTATAATGAAGGTCATACGCCCTTGATGTGTGGTCAGTGCCATGCCAATGATACGAAAATAAAAACAAGATAGAATTATGATTAACTTTTGAGGTTAGCGAAATCTGAGATTTCACCGAGAAATATTTGATGGATTTCTGTGGTAATATTAATAGAAGAGATATTTTGAGAAAACTTTATACTTTTAGTCGGAAGGACTGGCCGCAGAAAACCTTAAGCCGAGAGGAGTGGAAGGAGGGTAGGGAGGCCTTTGCCCTGCAGTGGAAGGAGGGTAGGGAGGCCTTTGCCCTGCAGTGGAAGGAGGTTAGGGAGGCCTTTGCCCTGCAGTGGAAGGAGGGTAGGGAGGCCTTTGCCCTGCAGTGGAAGAAGGGTAAGGAGGCCTTTGCCCTGCAGTGGGATGATCATGGCTGAATAATAATTAACCGGGGACCACTTTTACCTTCCGTGACTTCTCAATATAATATCACAATCTCCTTAAGCGAGTACCTAATTTTGTTGTAAAACGTAACATCACGCCTTGTACCGGAAGGGTTCGGCAGAGGTGCTTTAGTACACCCTCATTTCGCCAGTTATGTTTAAGTCCCATGTAATAGGGGGCGAGCTTATTGCCATTAACCGGGCACAAATCCAGACTGCGGGCTGCTACTGAGTAATTCCTAATGGGAAAACCCTAAAACACTGCCCGGCCTGGGGATCCAACCCTGGACCCTATGCTCAGCAGTCGCACTTGCGACCACTAAAGCAGGCAGTCAAAGCTTTGTTGTAAAAGTTTAGTAATTACGGGATTAACAGAGAAAATTCACGTTTCGCTCATTCAAATCGAATCAAATCAAAAAAAAATATTTCACATAAACCAATACAGGTGCTTATGAAAAGTCGAATTTAGATGCACGGTTTGAATTAGTCGTTTCCTATGGAGAAGAGCCGGCAAGAAACTCCATGGTTACTCTTTTAAAAATAATATCTTTAACAATTACAGAGTACAATTATTTAGGATAGTGAGAGAACAAAGGAATCCTAATTTAGTGCGACAATGACGTAATTACGCTTATTTTTAAGAACAAGTTAAATATTTTTAAATGTGCGGAAAGACTATTTAGATCGAGAGAAACATCTCCTGTAAAATTTTTTAAAGTGTAATTATGCCATTGTTGCACCAAATGAGCGATTTATAAATTAACTAGCAGCCCGTTCCGGCTTCGCACGGGTGGACATTTTTCCCGTTTTTGCAACATTTTTCATTTATGCTCCGCTCCTATTGGTCGTAGCGTGATGTTATATAGCCTATAACCTTCCTCGATAAATGGACTATCCAACACAAAAATAATTTTTCAATTCCAACCTGAGATGTTCCTGAGATTAAGTATAGCGTTCAAACAAACAAACTCTTCAGCTTTATAATATTAGTATAGATTAAGAAGACGTTGAGGATAACACTGTTTTCTCCTACGAGGTATTCATGTTAAATATTACGAGAATGTTTGACACACAGAAGCTTAATTAAATAATTTACCGTCATGTAACCAATTAATTGTAATCAAATTGCATCAATGATATAGTAGTGCATTTGCACAGAATGGCGGAAATGATCATCGTAATTAACAAATGAGCTGTTGCTACCGTAAGTTTAGAAGATAATTACTCATAAGTACCTATTAAGATAATTGCGAAGTGATTGGTAAAAGAAGAATGGCCAGATTTTAAAAATATGGTTTTTACAATCGCTAACATAGCTATTGATTTGATTGACGTATGTTATAATATAACATAACATCACGCCTGTATTCCCCGAAAGGCTGGGCAGAAGTGTTAGTAACACCCTTATTTCACCGTTATGTTTAAGTCCGATGTAGTAGGAGGCGAGCCTATTGCCATCAACTGGGCACAAATCTAAACTCCGGGCTGCTACTGAGGAATTCCACACGGAAAAATCCAATTAGACTGCCCGACCTGGGAATCGAATCCAAGACCTTACGATCAGCTGTCGCCCTTGCCACCACTAGATCAGCGAGACAGTTAAAAAATAAAAAATAATGATTTTTACTATCACTAACATAGCTATTGATTTGATTGACGTAAGTTATATAAACTTCAATAAAAAAACGAAGTGGGTTTTTAAGAAAATGTAAACACTTGTGTATAAGGATAATTTACTAACTTCTTTTTAATACATTTGCCACGTATTACTTATTCTGAGAAGCGAATGCCCATGATGGTGTGTACATTAGGGGAATGTACATTTTATGCATTTTAAGGTCTATTTTTGCTTGCACAATGTAAGAAGCGAACGAAAATGTCAATTTATTTATTTATCGATTTGATTGAAGTCATGGTTTTTATAACAAAACTCCTTAAATCAAATCAAATATATTACATGGCACTACACTACGTCCTATGGAAGCAAAAGGCAATTTTGATCTTTGCTACCAAATAATTAAACATAATTTTCCATGCATTTGTCTGTTCCGTTCAACAGTTTGAAAAGGTAACAATGTGCCCGCGATGTGGGAAAGGAATGAATTTGAAAACTGACGAACCTGTTCATTCGTCTACTGTATCTACCTAGTTGAAATATTCAATCTTTTTTGCCAATAGCCTTGTAAACACTTAAAAGTCGAATATATCAAGTGTCTTCAAGTAGCTGTAGTCAAAAATAGAAAAAAAAGGACAGATTAAAGAAACCCATTAAAAACTTGAAATGATAAAAAAGTTAACGCTTCCGTGACTACATCTTGAAATTACATCTGTGATGTTTTATTACTCAATAATAACAAAAAAATGTACAAGACAAACTATAATGTTAAAATCGTGCCAAGTATACCTATTATTAAAAATCGATGAAAGCAGTTTCTCTTATTTTTGAAATTAGAATAAAATCTTTTCTTTTATACCAGGTTCACACGATTCGATTCTAGTTGATCAACTGCCAAATCGCATGCGATTTGAACCGTCTGAACAGACTTTCAATGAAACTGAATCAATTTGAAGGAACAAAACGTTTCAACTTTTGTTAATCAACTAAAATTGAACCGTGTGAACCTGCTATTAGTAAAATTTGCTATCATCAATATTTGAGATACTTTCCCTCCTGGTATAGTCGTAGTGGCACGTAACTCGGCAAGGTTTTTGCGTAATGGGAGTAAGTTTGTGCAAAGAAATGGTCGCTTTTATTGCGTGTCATTTTCTATAGTTATTGTGATTATTTATTTTTAAAAATGTCTGTTTAGAAGAATGGATGAAAGGAGAGGAATTCTCTTTTCTCTTACCACGTTACGTGCCGACGTCTATAGCGTTCGTTTTAACCATTGTGTGCAAGTAGGTACCTACTATTATTTTTCTGTAGTATCGTTGTATTTTTCGTTGTCATCTTTTACTTCGTTTACACGTTATTAAATTACATACAAACATAAAATTACTGTCAAGTCGGAAATATTTGAAGAGCTCGACAGAGGTGTCCTGGTTCATCCGCATTCCTCAGCAGATATTAAGTTCCATGCGATAGCAGGCTAGGATAGCCATCGTTGTAGGCAATTCTTTTTCTCACCATACTCGTTCCTATATTTTTAAACTGTTTTTAATTAGCTTCACTTTGTATATTTGTTTGTTTGTTTTAAATTTTGCGACAGATTTTTCAACTACTTCTGCTTAACCGATTCTTCTGAAACTTCGCACACAAATTCAATTCCCATGACACTACAACATTATTATAATTTCTATCTTCAATCCTTAAATCCTGATGCCGCAGGGGTACTACTAGGGGTACATAAAACCGTTGAGCTTAAAAGTTTTTTACCTTTATTATTTATAAAGAAGTTTTTAAATATTCCTTTTGACCTGGTAATCGAACCAGAACTACTAAATCAATGAGCAAACAGAATGGCTTCGATAATTTCAAATAATATTTTTTTATGAAGTTCTTCTTTTTCTTCCTGCCCTTATTCCACACTAGGTGGAGTCGGCCCACACATGTATTTCGTAAATCCATGTGTAGAGGTTTTGACTTATTATTTTTTGACCGGCCGTCTGCCTGACATCAACTCTCCTTGGGAATACTCGTAGCGCCGTCGCGCGGGTGACCCAATGAGCTTGCTGATATTATGCACTGGGTTCCAAAATGATATGCTTGTCAATATTAATTTTATTGAACTTAATTATATTAATTAGTTACAAGTATGTAGTCAACACAACTGACCTAACATATTTTGCACGTGATGACATCAAATGTAGATAAACAAGATGTCAGTATTTATTTTATTATTTTTCCGCATGTTAATTTTATAATTATTAAATAATAACAATTTTAAAGGGTAATATTTAAATAAATACCTATGTATTAATTCTAGTTTTTCTAATTAATTTTGTGTAAACTTAATTTCCGGATTTGCAATGTCATTCAACATTCCAAAACAAGTATTAGATGATGTCATCAATTCGTGTTTATTTAAGTACCTACTGATATAATGAATACACCAGATAAAATCTAAATGCGAGGTGAAACGATGTTTGATATAAAGGTTAAAAGCCTATTTTGTTTTATAAAATACTAGCTGTGTCCTCACGGCTCCGCTCGTAGCCTATGTTACTCAGTGATAATGTAGCTTTCTAACGGCAAAAGAATTTTTGAAATCGGTCCAGTAGTTTTTAAGTTTATTCGTTACATACAAAAATCTAAAAATACAAAAATACATATCTTTCCTCTTTATAATATTAGTAGGTATAGAAAAATAATTATGTACGAGTACCTAGTAGTAGTAGCTTGCATGGTAAAGGTAAATGAAAAGGAACATGAATCGGTTATTTTATATTTCTTCTTAGTTGAATCGAAATTTATTATAAAAAAAATCTGATCTTTAAATCAAGAAATTCAATATTAAGTCGATAAAAATGTTGGTCATGGTAATACTTATTTCGTCATCTTTTTTAATGTTTTGATTCTAAAAGGAAGTTAATTACTTAAATTACCCTGATTCAGTTTACTTTTTAATTTAAAAATATTGCACAATGCAGGACAGCTCAAAAACTCACTACAAGCTGCGCTACCTTTACTAGGTAAACAACTACAATAACATGACGTATCTTCTAACGGTACGTTAGTTACATACCTACATCCTATTTGACAACTAGTTTACTTTGAACTTTATCATCTCCGTCAATTTGTCCCCTGCAATGATAAGCCTTAATTGCGTGAATTTACGACATGTACCTACATCACTGCTATATCTTGAGGTAGTTGCATATCTGCTGATAGCCTAACCTCGTAAACAACTTCATAAAATGCATCTTAATATTACTGATTAAGGTTCAAATTTGATTGCATTAAATACTTGAATGGACTAGTTTTGAAGATAATTGCACTCATCGTAGCACTATAGGTCAAAAGATGACGCTGGGATAGATAATAACACAAAATTGCAGTTATTACCAAACGTATGAGAAGGTTTGGGCAATTTTGTGTCACAGTAGCTCTACTACGAAGATGTGGCTAGTAATGTATTATCTACTAATAACGGTATAGCTTAGACGTCAATAGATTCTAATTTGCCAAAATAATTATTATTGAAAAAGTTTTGACTGTCAATAACTATGTCTAAAAAGAGCTATTGAATAACATTGATTCTGATAGTCTACATAATACACTAGCATGCAAAACTAAGTATCACATTTTTAAAATTGCAATAACTAAAAGTGTAGTACTTAGTTTTGCAGACCAGTGTAGTACATTAATTTGTTATTGATTTTAAATTAATGGCAAACATGAACATTGTACTAAATTCTACAAGAAAAAATAAAAAGTAAGGAGTTCTATTTGTTGAGGTAATGGTTAAAAGAGTAAGTTTGTTTTGAGAAATGATTCGACTGTGAATTTTGAATAATTTGCACCTCTCGTGCATGAATCATAAGTCAAACCAAAATACATTTATTTGTTAGGCTTTATTACATTTAACACGTGTTTGTTATCCTTAAAATTGAGTTCGTGTTCAGGAAATTCCATATGAGCATACTTGTTAATAATAGCTTTAACTTTTCGGAGTATTCGGGAAAAAACCTGCAATTGATCAGTTAGGTATGTGCAAGATACAGCGGGGTTTTTTGGGTTTGATTAGCATCAAAGCAACAAAGAAGCTACAGTCGGGAGCAATGAATCCGGGTCACCAATATAAACAAAACGCTGTCTGACAATATTTTGTGAGATATTAAGGTTTATGTTGGTGACCCAGATTAATTACTCCCAAGTGTATATGTATATTCCATAAATGTCGTGGTCGAAAGAAAAATCTCTAATTTCTCTTATTGCTTGTGTACAAACTCAGTACATGCCCAGAACACTCAGGAATAGTAGGGTGCAATAAAACCACCAAACTACTCAATCACACTGGTTTATTGGCGAATTAATAAATATATAAATTACAACTGAGGTCGATAACTAGCGGAGAATCTTAACACCGCCATTCAGCGGAACGACGGAAAAGTACAACGCCATCTAGGGGTACATTTTGAACTAAAATAACATTAAAACTTAAACATGAAACCAAACAAACTATGTTTAGGATATAACATGAAGTAGAAAAAGGTACCTCAAATATTGTATTAGGTACACAGTAATGTATACAGTAAGCATAGTTTGTTTGGTTTCATGTTTAAGTTTTAATGTTATTTTAGTTCAAAATGTACCCCTAGATGGCGTTGTACTTTTCCGTCGTTCCGCTGAATGGCGGTGTTAAGATTCTCCGCTAGTTATCGACCTCAGTTGTAATTTATATATTTATTAATTCGCCAATAAACCAGTGTGATTGAGTAGTTTGGTGGTTTTATTGCACCCTACTATTCCTGAGTGTTCTGGGCATGTACTGAATTTGTACAGCTTGTCTGTCGTATTTTTTATCTAGTAATAGCACAAAAAGCAGAAAAAACATTTTATAGGCTGATAAATTTTCTGTTTTTCTTAGTAAGTACTATGCTTCATTCATTATTTTTATTCATTCAATATACATAAAATAAAAAAACATTTTCACTAGATTAGGTTCTGTAGTAGTAGTAGTACCAGCAAAAGGTTAATTATACCGATCTAAATATTGTCGAATTCATAACCTACCATAGTACGGCTAAAGCCACTGTTTTTGTACCCACAAAAACAAGACCAACCCATTTGAAAGGGATCTAAGTAAAACCGAAAGGTATCGTGTCCCCGACCCACGACATTTCTTGACAAACACCGTCACGATCAAAATAATCGTGAAATATTCACCAAATAAGCTATCTCAATGGGTTGAGAAACATCCACTTATTCAAGCTACGGTCTTACGATTAACTCTTTGTTAGTTATTGATTCGTCAGTTACTGTTGTGAAAGATTGTGGTTTTCTTGTAATTTTTGCCCTTATTAAGCGTAAAATGAATGTTTATGGAAATTATTTGATGAAATTTTCATAGACACAGATTATCATGAAGACTGGCAGACTGCACATTTTATTTAATTCTTCATGTCTTTCCTATCCAACCTAAAGGTTACCTGGAAGATATCGAACGTTGTTGTACACACAACGACATATGAAGCTTTACATGACCTCTCATTTTATAGAAATTCCATACAATGAGAGGTTAGCTTAAACTGGAAATGTATAGTTTGATATGTCGTCATTTGTACCCTTAAATACATAACTAATATTGTAACTTTAGTAATCCTATCCTATTCGTATCTATAGACTTAAAATTTTATTCTGAAGACTTCAATGGCATAGTATTGTTAATCCGGTGAACTCTTGTTCGATTTATCTCTCGGGAAAATTCTTATATAATGTACAGGTATTTGCATCTAATATCGATTTTAATTATAGTAAAGCATCGTTAAAGCATCAGAGCCCTTGTTCTCCCCTCGCTTCCACAATGTTATTGAACAAAATAATAATATCCCCCGCTTAGATTATTTTGTCTTCAAGTACAGTTGTGTCCCGGGAGTCCATTATAGGACCAGGAGTACGAAGTAAATAAACGTTTCAACTAATATTTTCTAATGATCTATTGTGTAAAGTTAGGTTTCTACTGATCAGACGATTAACGAAATGCCTAGTGTAACCACTGCTTATCTCCCTTACAACTGGGACAAGTAACGCAATAGAACTGTTGGACAATGGTCTAGTTACTGCTCGTGCGGTCTTGAAATACTTAAATCTAGGCTAGTCTACGTGTAGTCTCGTTAAAACCCCTACTACTGTTCTGGTAGTGGTAGGAGATAAGCACTTAAAATATACACAGATAGATGTTTAATAAAGACATTAAGTCAAATGTCGAATTTACGTGTGATTAAACGATTGTTTCCACATAGGATACCACAAGGAACTATTTTGGGGCCTTTATCAGGTTTTTTTTGTGTTGTGGCATCCAACATTTATTTGAGGACTGATTATAGTTTCTACTTTACCTTCTTCGTGTTAATTCATCCATATACCAGTACCTAGTCTAAAAATTTCCATTAAATTCAAAACGAAAACAACTCATACTCTACCTACAACAATAAAAAGTAAATACCCGCACCAAATTCCAGCCTACAGCTTTCCACAGAAGATTATATCAGCTCGCTTACGAACTCTCCTCACGTACGGACAGCCTTATTTCTGACCATAAAAACGTACGAACAATGTGGGTTAAAAGATCAACAGCCAATGGCTTTGTACTTGCAGACAAGCGGAAGGACCAATTTAGGAGAGGAGGACCATATTAGGTCAATTGGTCTGTCGTTGCTCTACAAAATCAGTGATGATAGATTGCTGGTTGGTGACAGCCCCATTATTGACCGATTGCAGCGGCTTAAGAAAGGGGTTATGAGTTAACGACTATTTTATGGTAATATTACTCTAATTTTTGTTCCTATATAAAATCATCGGTAGCGACGAAACCAATCCTTTCACACAGTTGATGTTCTCTTATATTTGAAACATTTTACCTTGAAATCCCATTCATAACGTTAATGTACTTTCGTAATATCTAATTTACTAGAGTTATTTCTGTCTATATAGGCATCTAATGATCAGTGAAGCTTGTGTTTTGATTATGTAACTTACAACTACAATAATATGAGAGACATACAGGACGGCCGAAATAACTTGACCTGTCTGAACATAGGTTCTCCAAATTTTCATGCATGTATACTCAAGAAGAAAAACTGTTAATAAAAAACTATAAAATAAACTTTAACTTAAACCTATTTAGGTTTTAAATAAATCTATTGCGAGGCTACTTGTACGAAGTTCACGGCAGTCAAGTTATTTTGGACGTGCGTGTTGTTGAAAAACATTCTCAATTCGTATTTAGTCATTAAACTGGAAGTCGTTGTCCTAATTCCAAGTCAATTAAACTAAACTTAGACTAGATACCATTTGTATATAATTTAAATTACACTATCAATAATCTGTTTGATATTTAACTGGGTATATTAAAACATAAAGGTCGTGCGATGTATTTCGCAATGGTTATTATCATTAGTACATACATGATTAGTTTCACATTTGAGCTAACAGTGTAAAATTATAGCCATGCGTAGCTTTAGAACCGTTAATTAATTTGTGTCGAAACGAGATTTTTAGAATCGAATAAACTTAATTCTTTACTTAACCTTAAATATTAGATAAATAAAATTATAGTAAATAGTATTCATTATGATTTAAGCAGCAGTAATAGCCTAGTGGTGTGACCGTCGGACTGCCAAGTCATAGGTCTCGAGTTCGAACCCAAGGCACGCACCTCTTGACTTTTTGGATTCATGTGCGTATTGTATAATTATCACTTGCTTTAAAACGGTGATGGAAAACATCGTGATGATACCGGCATGCCTGAGAGATATTTCTCGACGGCATGTGAAGCCAAGTCAGAGGCCCATGGGCGGCATAAATTCTGACACTAGGTTCGTCATTAACTACACGAAAAGAAGATTTATGAAATTTTATTTCTGTTTTATTTAAACCTATCAGAAATTGTTAACATGATCTAAACCAAAGGCCTAAGAGTGAAAGACTAAAATTCTTGATGAAGAAACTATCATGGTTATGACACAAGTGGATAAGATATAAAACTTTGATAGAACCTTACATCCTCGACTATAAACTACTGTGCATCACAAGTACAAAAAAATTAAGCACACCTTTAAATGGACATGTAGATCATATTTATATATTAACACCATTGCATGCATATCATTTTGTATTGTAATTCACACATGTTACAGAATATAAATATCTTTATCTTTAGCCGTCGCGAGACGCAAGGCAAATGTGAAACAGAAAATCATCTTGTAAAGAAAGATCTAGCCGAATCAAACCGAAGAGTGCCGATAGTTACGAAGATCTGCCGTCGTGTGTCTGCCATCGCAAGCGTCGCCACGCAACAGCCGCTCTCACACCCTTACCGCCGTATATAGCTGGGTACTGACCGGCGTTACGGGGCGTAATGTAACGTGTTACACAGCGAGCATTCGTGCAGCCAGTACCAGGAAACAAGGCGCTTGTAACGTACTGACTGCACGAACGCTCGCTGTGTAACACGTTACATTACGCCCCGTAACGCTGGTCAGTACCCAGCTTTAGATGATTCACATAAAAAAACCACTTCTACCTCCTACAATTAAAAATGGAACTTCAAATCACCATGACACCAGTTATCATAAAACAAAACGACGATACGCCAGAATATTGCAACAGCAAAGGTTACGAATTTGATTGAAGTTGTGTAAATCCTGCAACTTCTCAGTAGTCTGAATATTAAATGGCTTGTTAGGAGGCTAAATAAACGTTTTACAAGCATGACAGACAAGCTACCAGGACGGGTCCACCATACGAATACTAATCTCAGATTTAAATACTAAAAAGGTTTTGAATTTTTCACTCTCTTTTGTTTTTGGCGCCTAAAAAAAGGTTTTATGCAAATTAGGACGTTGACAGACACGTAACGTTTTGTACTCCTGATACCCATGTAAAGGTTTATGGCCTTTTGATGCCCATAAATGTTAAATTTATGGTTTTGTATTATATAACTCAAAATTAACTAAACTAGTTTCTGTTATGTGTTCGGCATTCATAAAATACCTTGAATTGAGTTGTGTCTTTAAAAAAGTTGTTTTTGACTTTAATATCGTAAATACCGGATCCATATTTTTAATGTTCCGAAGCAAAAGGAAAACATGGTTAATGGTCTCACCTCGGTTCATTTCTGATCGATATTTGTTATGTCCTTTAGCAAGAACATTATCTATTTATCATTCACCAATAATCTCTTAAAAAAACTTAAGTAAAACGGTTTTATTTTGCACTAGCGGCCCGTCCCGACTTCGCCCGGGTGGACATTTTTCCCGTTTTTGTAACATTTTTCATTTATGCTCCGCTCCTATTGGTCGTAGCGTGATGTTATATAGCCTATAACCTTCCTCGATAAATGGACTATCCAACACAAAAATATTTTTTCAATTCAAACCAGTAGTTCCTGAGATTAACGCTTTCAAACAAACAAACTCTTCAGCTTTATAATATTAGTACCTATAGTTTACCTACCTCTACAGCATCAGGAGTTTAAGACTGAAGGTTGTATCGTCACGGGAATTGAATTTGTATGCAAAATTTCAGGAGAATCGGTTAACTAGAAGTAGATGAAAAATCTGTCGCAAGATTTGAATCAAACAAAAAAACATACGAAGGCAAGCTAATCATAAAACCATTTAAAAATAGGAAAAACATCTAAAAATGTGATATAATTTACAAAAAAAAAGTGTTTCTGTGCTTACCATCTCTAGAAGCAATCACCAGGGCTCAACCTGTTGGTCATATATAGGCAATTAGGGAAAGAAAATAAATAAATTGATAACAACGGTCACAATAATTAAACCTGGTTTTCCCTGGCTGAGGTCAAATATCAGTCACGTAATACAGTTAATTACTTACCCATGTTGTTATCGGTAGCTGGTAACACTGGACAATGTTGATAAAGAAGGGTAATCGTCAAGATGAATCAACGTACCCAAAGTTTAAAAAATACCAGTCATTCGACGGAGCTGAGGATTCCATGTGGAACAGCCGAAGAAGTCTGACCTTTTATATCTGGTTTGCTTGTCCTCATTTTCTGATCTTGTGTTAATTATTATATTAGGTGGACCTATGAAATCAGCGTTTTGTATGGAGAAGTTTAAAGAAGTTGCATTTTTCATACTAACATTTTCTTAATTTATTTAACACCTATGAACACTAATGTTTTAAAACTTTTATGCACTAATGTTTAAAAACTGAGATAACGTATGCCACTTAGATTATGCGACAAAAATAAGTTTTGGCTAAGTTAAAACAAAAATAGTGGTCATTTCTTCTAACAAAAAGAGGAGTATTTTTAAGGTATTTTTTATGTTTAGAACACTATAAGTAATAATGTTTTTTTACTATTGGTAGTTGTCTATGATGGTCATTATTCGATATAATATCAAGCAATTGATGAATATTTTAAATCATAGAAGTGATGACGTTCTCTATTTGTGAGAAGAAAACGCTAATTTCGTAGGTGGGGACCTAATATTTGATATATTGTGAACTAGCTTCTGTAACTAACCACTAACCTAATTAAAAGTACTCTCAGTGGTGGAGAGTCTATGTTGGTTTAATTTTCTTTATTTACCATGCTCCCAATCTTGACATACTTACGGATATTATAATGTAATGATATTACTACTATCACTATTACTACTATAACTGTAATGATAGATGCACCCCCACAAGAATCTGTTGTATGTATTTTATAATGACGTATCAGCAAGTGTATGACTAACTTCAATAAGCCGAAAAATAACATAGAAGAAGCAAAACTATCACATACCATCACGCCTGTATTCCCCGAAGGGTTGGGCAGGGGTGTAAAATAACACCCTCATTTCGCCGCTTAGTTTAAGACACGTGTAATAGGCGGCGAGGCTATTGCTATCAACCGGGCAAAAATCCGAACTCCGGGCTGCTACTGAGGAATTCCACACGGAAAAACCCCATAACACTGCGTGACCGAACCCAGGACCTCACGATCAGCGGTCGCGCTTGCCACCACTAGACCAATAAGGCAGTAACACATGTATGTGTAATATTTGCACAAAGAAACAATCAAAACTAAATTTGCCAACCGTCATATAAAACGTAATTTGTCCTCGTATGAGTACACTCCACGAAATCTAGTCACAATGCAATTCTATTAACGTAATCCTTTTGAATAGCGCTGAATGCTAAGTACCCACATGCTACCCAACCTTCAAAGTATAATGAAGTATAATTTGTAGGGATTATGTCGGTTTAACTATTAATATTAATAATAAATAAAAACCGGCCAAGTGCGAGTCGGACTCGCACACTGAGGGTTCCGTACAACACCGGGCGCCGGAGGGCGCGTGACGATCTCCGGCCACCCTAGTGAGTGACCTGCAGGCGGCGGGTTATAGGAGGACCCGTCGCCCGACCAATAACAGGCCCGGGAGGATGGCGCGCCGTGTTCCGCGCGCTCCTCTCAGAAGGGAGTGGGGCAGGGGAACAATTGCCCCACCACTGGAGAGGTCCACCAGAAGAAGCTGGTGGGCCGAGACCTGCCGGGGTTGCGGTGCGTACAATAGCGAATCCCGTGACCCCGGCCTTAGGTCAGAAGGAGGGACACCGTTGGTTTTTAGCAGGTAAGAGTCCGGCAGACCCCCTCGCCTTCCCCGGGGGAAGGAAATTCATGAGGATTTTCCAACGAAAAAAAAATGAGGTTTCGGTACGAATTACTTTATTTAGTGATGTCACCACAAGTTTACGGTTTTCGGATTTTACCCTTTACTTGTGCCATAACATATTGCTTCTTGCCAAATTTCATGATGCTAGGTCAATGGGAAGTACTCTTATAGGTTTTGATTCCCTTGCGAGTGTCAAAATATGCGGCATAAACGGCCGTATCTTTTGATTGCGTTGACTTAGAAGTTTATTTTTTCACAGCTCCAAGGGATTGCAGATTTAAGTATTTGATATTAATTTCAACTTCATACATCCAAGCGTTTCTGAGAAAAAGGGGTCTTGACAGGCAGACAGACAGACCGACGGACGGACAACGAAGTGATCCTATAAGGGTTCCTTGTTTCCTTTTGAGATACGTAACCCTAAAAAGATCTTAACAATCGTCTTTTAATATTATGCAATTCACTTCATATATAAAAACATTTTGTTAAATCTTGTAATTAATGTCTACATTTAGACGACACGTTTGGTGCAGTGGCTGCGCGATCAGCTTCTGCGCTACGGGTACTGGGTTCGATTCTCGCACGGAACAAATATTTGTATGGCCTACAGATAGTTGTTCCGGGTCTGGATGTTTGTGCGTGTGAAGATTTGTGTCTGTAAACGCACCCACCAATCCTAGTGTGGGGCAACGTTTTTTACCTAAAACAAGACAGACTGCGCAAAGCGTTTATTTTCTGACAATACTTGATTGTAGCTATTAAATCTGCTAATTCCAATTAGACATTTACTGTGCACATTCGATCAATTAATTCGGTAAATTATGGCCGCGTTTGTTTAATGTCATATTACCTATGTGTTTAAGCGACTGCAGCGCTTGAAGCCTGACGTTGTATAGCAAATGTTCGAACATTCCTATACTACCATGCCGCTTTCCCATAAATGCATACAACCTAACAGAGCGTAGGAGCTACCTACTGAATTATAAATAATATTGTAATTATGCCCCTGCCAGCCCAATGACTCGGAAGACCATAATCACTCTAGTAATAGCAGTGATAGCCTAGTGGTGTGACCGTGTCGGACTGCTAAGTCATAGGTCTCGAGCTCGAACCCAAGGCACGCCGCACCTCTGACTTTTCGGATTCATGTGCGTGTTGTATAATTATCACTTGCTTAAAAACAATGAAGGAAAACATCGTGAGGAAACCGCTTGAGAGATATTTCTCGGCGGCATGTGAAGCCATGTCAGAAGCCCATGGGCGCCATAAACTCTGACACCAGGTTAGTCACTAACCACACGAAAAGAATAAGACTCTAGTTTTGGGTTCAGTTCCGAAAGTAACGTAAACTGGAGTCAAACCAGCATGTTCGACGTAAGATATGGAGACAGTAAACTTCTAGAAACTATATAAACCAGTTAATAAAGTATGTAGACATCTTAAAAACTTTTGGTAATTCACACCGATATGTACAATTAGTCCAACTATCTAGGACATTCGCAAATAAAGTACGTTAACTGCTAAAAAAGTTGTGCAATAATGATCTCAAGGCTGAACATTGCAATGCAGATTTAAAAAGATGCAGTAATTGCAGTGGCTCCGTGTCAAATTTTGATACGCAACCGAATCTGGTCACACTGGAAGCTAATCCCAACGTGGGAGCGTGGGAAAATGCCACAATGATAACGAGAATATGTGAAATGGATCTCTGCTCTAGTATCAACATTGTAATGCCGGTAATTTAATCATGGCAGTCTCATCGTGTAGAATTTTTATACTCAGCTGAATGTGATCAGACTGGAACATGACCCCAACAACAACTTGTGATAAGGCTAGAGTGATGACAATGATGAATGTGTGGATTTGAGTGAGAAATTATTATTTCATCGTTCCCATGAAAGAAATACCTAGCTTTTCTGGGTAGCTAGCTCCGTCAGAATTAGAACCTAAGGGCCAGTAGAGTTAGGTACTATTAAAAAATATTCTGATTAATTAACATTGGTTTTGGCAGTTCGTACTTTTGAATGCAAAATTGGCTCCAAATTGTGTTTATTAAATTAAATAAGTAATCAAAATTAGAATAGAAATATACATACCTAAATGGTGTCGATTCTGTTACACATTTTGACAGTACTAAACTAGACTAAACGCAACTGTCACTTTCTTTTTCTATTGAAACAGAAAGAGACTAACACCCTTAGTTTAGTTTAGTCCTGTCAAAGTGCACAGCAGAATCGACACCATGTGTTTAATTTTATTTAAGAGCTGTGCGCAATATTTCGTGTCATTATTTGAGAGGCCTATGTCCAGCAGTGGACAGCAATAGGCTAAGTTGATTGATTTATAGATTATTCGAGATTAGAATTATTTTCAAGAATAACCCTACAGAATAACAGCGCTTGTATCGTGAAGTTTCAAGAATTAATACTAAAAAAATATAATTACCTACTTTCCCGAGGTAATATCAGTCGAATGAAGAAAATTAATGACGGCATACTTGAGGCAATAGCCTTGCAATACGTTACTAATATTAATGCCATAGTAAACCAGATACTATTGTTTCGTGTGACCGAGCTCACGCGTTTGAACCACTGACTTATAATAAGTAGATTTAAAAAATATTTACCGACCATAAACCACGTAGTTATGATAAATTTACCAGTGCAAGCAACTAGTTAGAAATCTGTGAATAACATTCTGCCTAACGTAGTTTTTGCCGTACAATGTTAATTTGATTACGCATGGTCGCACTTGACCTTTTATAAGGATATGACGAATATATTCAATACGTAGTCTAGTCCTCGTAGAGCGACTAATGTCTGCTCCTCCACATATATAAATCTGTCTTAGGATTTTTGAAGGGCATGGAGTATGTCCTTCTAGTGCCAACTTACAGTGCATCAAAATTTAAGTGGATGTAGACATATTTCACTACTTGCACACAATGTCAATGTCAACAAAGCCTAAAACTACTGCTGACTTAAGAAAACAGTCATACCCAGCTCTAACGCAACTCAAGTGCTCTTTAAATTATACATTACTAGCGACCCGCCCCGGCTTCGCACGGTTGCAACGTAGATAATGTGAGGCATTTAAACCTTCCTATTGAATCACTCTATCTATTGCTGAAAACTGAATTAAAATCCGTTGCGTAGTTTATAAGATCTAAGCATACAGACAGCGGGAGCGACTTTGTTTTATACTATGTAAAGAAAATATATAGTGCACTAACCAACTTAGGCCCTAAATTTATAGTAATGTAAAGACTGAGTTATTACTCTAAATTCTGTACTGAAAAGAACTCATTTCGCACCTTTAGTCTAAATTTAGCATTATACAAGGTTAGTTAGGTTTTGACGACACGTTTGGTGCACTGGCTGAGCGATCGGCTTCTGCGCTACGGGTCGTGGGTTCGATTCCCGCACGGAACAAATATTTGTATGGCCTACAGATAGTTGTTCCGGGTCTGGATGTTTGTGCGTGTGAAGATTTGTGTTTGTAAACGCACCCATGACACAGGAGAAATCCTAGTGTGGGGCAACGTTTTTTAAAATAAGAAAAGAAAGAAATAAGTCGGAAAAAGGGTACTAATCCGAAAGGGTGTTAAAGGGTCCATAATAATAAATAAGTTTTGTTCTACCATTTTCCCCAAAAATCAAGTTTTTTAGAAATTGCTGTTCAAAAATGTCATAAAAACAAAGCTAAAATCTATCTATCCTCAGCTATGATCAGCTGTATTTATTTACATTCTAGGTCATATTTGGGGTCACAGATTAGAAGTTCCATTATCTGAATTCGTAACTAAAGCAGGGATGAAGAATTATTGATAATACTAAAATAAAAATCATGTTTCATAGAAATAAATATTATCGAATCTTGAAATTTTAACACTTGCTTCAAAACAATCACCAGTGATACTTTAAGTAGCCCGCGGATTAGTACCCCCTTTCCGATTAACTTTGTAAGACATCGCGAGAAGTTGCGAACCTACATTAGTCTCATTCAATAATCAAACGGCCACCTGTTCCGACCTTGCCTTCGAAATTGGTGCGTTTGTCCGCCTGCCCATCCGCTGGCAGTGAAAGGTACTGTCCTTGTGACGATAACACGGTTAGCTATTACGTATCATGCTTGTGTCAAGTTTAATGTAATTTGATGCGAAGGAGTGTTACTGGCATATCATTGTGCTGCTGGAAATATGAATAAAAATATTATTTTAGTTTTTTCCAGCTGTTAGTAGTTTGGACCACTGGGGTTTTGATAATTTATAAGTCATCTTAATTAATTTAAGATAACATCACGCCTGTATTCTCCGAAGGGTTGGGCAGAGGTGCATAGTAACACCCTCATTTCGTCCTTATGTTTAACTCCCATGTAATAGGGGGCGAGCCTATTGCCATCAACCGGGCACAAATCCAAACACCGGGCTGCTACTGAAAAATTCCACACAAAAAATCTAATAACACTTTACCCGAACTAGGGGTCGAACCCAGGACCTCACGATCAACAGTCGCGATGGACCAACGAGGCAATTCTTAATTCTAAATAATAAAAGTTGTATACATACTAACTACTGTATTTATTTAAAAATATATTTTATTTTGTCGAACAGTCAGTCGCAAAGGTTAAGATTAAGGACAAAATGCTATTTTTAGTACATACTTTTTAACGTATACATATTTAAATATCCTGTATCTACACATTTTAAAGCCAATTACTTTATTGGTACGATATTACACCTGTTTATCTTGCTCAGTTTATCCTACCAAGTAAGGAGTCAGTATACAAAATATCAATCAACAATAAGAATGAAAGTATTTAGCAACTCCAAGGATAACAACTTGCTGACCTTTTAATATGAATTATAGACTTACAGCCTTCTAGCCGAAGCGTACCTAAAGACCAAATTACTAAAGGAATCTGGTAAAAACTTGAACTATGAACAAAACAGCGAAGCCATAAATTATTTATCAATGATACTATAGATGGTACTACAATTAAATATTTTTACAGCCATCACGTTCTTTTTGTCCTATAGTTCCGGGTTTATGAGCACTGTGCAATTTGTGTCACGTTTCTTTAGATTTTTTGTCTACGCTCGTGTTTATTTTGACTTATGTCAGCACTTTTTGTGGTAGTTTAGATTACTTTGCAACTTTTTGAATTGTTGATGTAATTTAATGTAAATAATTTACTTGATTTACTAGGTACTACTTTGACTGCCTCGATGATCTAGCGGTGGCAAGCGTGACTTCTGTTCGTGTAGTTCTGGGTACGATCCTCAGGTCGGGCAGTGTTATAAAAACCTAATAAGGTTTTTCCGTGTGAAATTCCTCAGTAACAACCCGGTGTTTGGATTCGTGCCCGGTTGATTGTAATAGACTCGCCCCATATTAATAGGACATAAACATAACGGTGAAATGTGGGTGTTGCTATACACCTCTGCCCAACCCTTCGAGGAGTATAGGCGTGATGTTATGTTATAATGGTGTGTTACATTCCATTTCCGAAACATGCAAAACCGAGGGGTAAAGTAAGAGAAACGTAGCTAAAAATAATGTTCACAGCTATTAAAACGTAGTCTCCGCTGTAAATAGATCACCCTAATAGTTCCTTTGGTGTCAAATTATCATTAAGAGATTAGTTATTTTGAAATATGGCAGCAGCATCCGCCTTTGTAGAGGCCGAATATGGGCTCCTACCTATTGCCAGGCAGGTTCAGTCAGATGTAATTTTGTATGTAAAATGATAGGTCATTAAAGCGGCCTTTACAGTTATCTACTTGATTCACTTCACACTTTATGCTTAACTCAATAAGTACAGATATTTAGATTAGAGGTAGAGGACGACCTCTTAACACTAAAGAATATATAGGGTGTAAACGAAATCATGTAATTCCTTCAAACCTCATGATGTACTGCTGACATAGATTAACCCCGCATGGGATACTTTTAGATTCAATAAAAAAATATTACAAAAAGTAAACATGTGTTCTTAATGCGAGGCATTTTAGCGCCCAGAACGAATTGCGCGGCTATCGCTCGCCGCGCGGTCTTTTAACTGGGGGCGTTAAAATGCCTCACGTTAAGAACACATGTTTACTTTTTGTAATTATTTTTTTATTTAATCCAAAAGTATCCCATGCGTGGTTAATCTATGCGAGATTTGAAGGAAATACATGATTTCGTTTACACCCTGTATAGAGCAGTATAGGTACTCATTAAGTCCTTTAGCTATTTATATCCCTTATTGGTGCATTTACTGGTATTCAGCCGCATCTGGTTAGACTGGAAGTTGACTCCAACGTAGTTGGGAAAAAGCTCGGCAGAACATATACAGTGCACTTTATAGAGGACAAATTTTTATTTTTTAATAATTTACAATGAGTGGCCTTATCGCCAATCGCGACTAAGATTCTTTACATTAGTCTAAATCCAACTGAGTTTGAAATCCTAAATTAATGCACAGATTTTTTTATAATATAAGAGCGCTTTAAACTGACCAGCGCTTAGCGCCAATTACTAATAGGTAACATCCGAAGATATACCTATTTTGCTAACCGTTAATCTTCTATATATATATATATACTATATATATAAATAAAAATGAATCGACAAATGTGTTGGCGCAAAACTTGAGAAAGGCTCGACCAATTCGGCTATTTTATTTTTTATATATTCCTTAAGGAAGGTTCTTATGGAGAGAAAAAACATAAAATTTGCGTGGAAAATAGTAAAAACAACACTTTGCTTTTCCCACTATAGGCCAATAACTTTTAACAGAACGAAGTCTGTCCGGGCAGCTAGTAACCACATAATAATCATATTATGACGTCCATTCAACAATCTATGGAGAAACCCATTTTTTATTATGTAAAATTCCACTTCAAAAATGCGTTCACAATATCTAATATTATTAAAAGTTGACCTAAAACTACGAAATAAAATAAAACGCCAAAAATAAAGAAAAATGAAACAACATCAACGAGTCGATTGCGTTCATGCAAAAAGTTTTAATTAGTTGACAGCCGAGTTGTCTATTTTTAATTAAATTTTAGTCTACTAATTTTAGTGAAAATTATGTTGCTTCACCAGTCATTCGATATAGTGAGGCCATTTATAACTGAAATAAAAATAGCCAAACTAGGAAGACTGTTGATTTGCAACTAATTGATTAGGCACAATTGTGAAGGTTTTGTAATTTATTTTAAGTAATTAGTCAACCGCGCGGATCATACGATTTACAAGGTTAAGCTGCGCTTGCCGCGGTCAGTCCGTGGATGGGTGACCGTTCGTTACACGTCGAGACCCCTCCGTGCCTTAGAGAGAACGTTAAACCGTCGGTCCCGTGTGTCATACGAATACCTATGATAGTCGTTACGGGAAGTCAGAAGCCCGAAAGTCTAATAACTATGTTTTATTTTATTTATTAACTTAGAAAGTACATACGATATTGAAAAAAGCACATTGATACGTGCCTGGGTTTGAACCCTCTGCAAAAACTGTAATATTGTTGGCTTACCTAACTGGACTGTTTTTATTTAAAAACCCCACTGCCTTCTTGAACCTTTAAAAATCATGAGCATGACGGTTATCTAAGAACTCAGAAAGGAAATAGTGGAAGTCAAACGTACTGTAGATACTTGTCTTAAGTTTCCACATCGGTGATTACACGACGCTGAGCCATGATTTAATGTTCATCCTTTGATGCACACGATATTAAGCCTAGCATTACGTGTTCATGACATTTAGTCGAGCATTGACTTATTAGACTGGTATCTGTGGAGCTACTTCTGACAGCTTCGAGTTCGGAATCGATCGAGTTTGATTCGAATTAGGTCAATTCTTACGGGGTGTCCTGCGTAAGCGAATAACGCGACGCGAAGATAGCGACAAACGCGATCAAGACAACGGCATTCCCTACTAGTGGCCTATGTGGCGAGACGCGACATAACGTGTATTTGTTCCGTGTCGTATCACGTCGCATCGCATCGCGTCGCATTTGTCGCTTACGCAGGACACCCCGTTACTATTAAAAACGACAAAACTTCGCGACCGTGCTGAAATTCGAGTTGAAACTAACAAATTTTGAAAACAGGTGTAAATTTTTATTTGAGCCTGCGGACATTTGTGTGCTTATATCGATTTCAAGAATTAGAATTGACAGTAACTCGAATCAATCTCGATCCATTCAAAACTCGAAGCGGTCGAGAGTAAGTCGCTTGGTTTTAGATTGTCAAGCTTACCATAATTAGTTGTAGTTAGAGCTAATGGTGCGATCATCTATGATATTGCGAGAACTCACTAGAAGACTTATGAGGGACGATTACATAATCAGCCTATTACAGTACCACTGCAGAGCACAGGCGTCTTCTCAAAATGAGAAGGGTAAACCCTTAAAATTTACTGTTACTTGTACTACATCACAACGTAGGTGTAAACGAGGCGTTGGCCATCGCTATCATATTTCCGATGAAAGAAATATTATAACCCTATTCAATTCAAGTAGCAGGACCAAACAGCATTGAATAAAATTAATTTTCCCATCAATATAACAATAACCGTATCTTTTCTTAAAGGTTTACCTTGTTCTTGCATTACCTTCGGATCTTCATCGTAATGTAGCATCAAAGGTTATTGGTAATTTCCTTATAACAAAACGTAGGTACTTACTTATAAACTATAAATTACCCAACTACTGACAAGGTTATATAGGTATTAGGCGCTAGAAAAACTTGATCATCATCTATTAACTTTTTCGTGATATCGACTTCAGTTATTAAAATGGGATGTCAAATCAATCAATATATTATTATTATTTAAAATAAGCGCTAAACTATTTAGCCTGGCTGCTTAAAATATCACCAAAACATCAGAACTTGATATGTTTTTTTTACATAAATATTAAAATAGCAAATAAGTATTTTAGTACCTGGATGACCGAGCTTAGCTCGGTTTTTTTTTTCGGTAAATCGACGTTTTCTAAAAATGAAACCTAGCTAGATCGATGTATCGCCCCCGAAATCCCCTGCATATGAAAATCGAGTTTCGTTGATCACTCTGACATTAGGAAAGGCATCTTGATTATAGTAGCTAACTAGTATTACCTACAAATTATCATATTAAATAGATAAGCTCTCAATAAAACCACATCGTATATTCGAAATAAATATATTTTCCTCTTCTTTCAATCTGTTACCATCCAATTCCGGCGCCATATTGTTTTACATTCTGAAAGAATGCACATAAAATCCATTTATTGATATCTACATAAGGCGCTACGATTGCGCCCGAGTTAATTATCAATAAAAGTCAGGAGATCGAAGTATTCTGTATTAGGTACGTCATAGGTTACAGCACAATATAAAAATTAAACTTAAAAGGCGAACCGATACCGAGGCAAATAAATCTCTTAAGAATCTATCTATAACACAGAGTCCTTTTGTAAAAATCTATAATTCCAACTAGCTAGCTGTCATTACTGAAAAACTAAAAACTAAAGGCGACCACAAATAAAACATGTAAGGAGGTTCGCCACATACACATAAATAATAATTGCTATATTCCGTAACACGCGTATTCCCAACACATTTTCCCAGACAGAGATCCCATTGTGCTAGCAGCTCAAGCAATGTCACGTCAAAAAAACTAGACCAGCGTTTTCATCATTACCATAGACATGTAGACACATAACTACTGTTTACTCGCGATTCCGGCGTGTTGAACTAAGTATTGCTTCACAAGCAAGGTCTAAATTAAACGAGGTTTATTTTATTTGCCGTCAAAAAATTCGCACTGGCTATCTATTTCTGATCAATTTTTTTAAGGTTATTAATTTCAATCTTTAATTACTTAGTTTATTTAATCATAATAGTAACAAGGAAATTATCCTAATATATACAATTTAAATCTAAATTATTTCTGATCTATTGACATTTATGTAAACATTTGATAAATGCTAAATGATTTTTATTTCTGTAAATAAATCTGAAGTGGAGCGTTATAGATAAAAAATATTTTATTGATTGGGAATATTTTTGCCACTTCAATTAGCGTAGCGATTGGGAATTCGACTGGGAATTTTGTAAGTAATAAGATATAAGTAAACATAAGTTATTTAATACTTGTTATGATATTATTTGAATAGTGTGTTAGGTATTCGTGAAACAATAATCAATAAAACAACGTCCCATTTGTCAATAGTGATTGCAACATTTCAATTTTTTACAATTATTTACCCTTATTAGGTAACCAAACGCCAATTTTACCGCATAAATTGATTCAACATTACAAAATAACTTCAACGAGTTGTTCCGCCGCTGTCCATACTTTAGGCCAGCTCCAAACGAGATCGATTTCATACTGTCCTTTCACTATCACGTTGTGACGTTGCCCAATATTTTTGCGCCGAGGGCATTATCAGTACAATCACATTTTTATTTGCAACTCATTATATAAATTGGTGTTCTCTTATGTTATCAATAGTAATCTAAGGTAGCATAGCATAGTTTTTTTTAGTATGTATGTACTATACTATTTGCGGTGCAGCTTGGTGCGGGTAACAGTGTAAGTCACAGAACCGGTGTTGATATTCTGATGGCAGTCGCTCCGTTTAAAATACTGGTATTCAGCCGCATCTGGTTAGACTGAAAGCTGAACCCAAAGGCTAGGAGGAAGAAGACACGACGCGGGTGACAGATGTCAGTACTTGATTTTATTTGTAGACAATAAAATTTTAGCAGGGTACATTTATTTAATTTACTACAGTTAGGTACTACTAATTCCGTATATTACGACTGTGATATTTAGGGTGCAACTGAAATATTAAGTCATGATTGTAAAGTTTGTCTAATGTCACCCGCACCATGGTACACCGCAAATAGTGTAATCTGTATGTACTACATTTTGCAATACTGTCGAGTGTGAAGTCACAGAACCGGTGTTGATATTTGTGTTTGCAGTTCGCAACTTGATTGTTCACACGACTATTAAGTGATACTTCGGATACACAAATAAAAAGCTGTTTTTTGTGCTACTTTGTATTATTATCTGCTTACATTAAAATAATATACGTACAATTTTTTTTATATACAAAAAGCAGTGATATCTTGGCGGTTAAATGCTTGCTTGCAGGAGGGTTTGAGTTCGATCGCGGCCCGCTGACTTTACGATTTCATGTGCGGATCATAATTTGATTATCAATTACGTTAACGGTGAAGGACAACATCGTGAGGAAATCTGCACACCTGAGAGGGCTCCATAAAGTTCTCGATGGTGTGTGTAGTCCGGCAACCCGCAACAGGCTAGCGCGACTGAGGCCTAAACTCTGTTCATCCTGAGAAGAGGACCGTGCCCAGCAGTGAGACAGGAATGGGCTGATTATGTTAGTTAGTAGTTATGTTAATATACAAAGTGGGGGTGACGTCATGACATACGTATTCTGTGATGCGTTCTAGGACCATACCTACACAAAAAACTGTTATTATCAAGCAAGTTTTTTTGACATGATCTCTTTCCTTCAGGTGAAAGGTCGTTGAAATGGAATCTTATGTCAGCTAATATGTGTTCTACACGTGTAAATAAAGATCATTTTGGTTTAAAAAGGTTATAGACTTGCATAAGTTCGGGTAGAAATTTTGATATAAGTAAATGTAAAATTATTAAATCGCAAGAAATTCCTGTGAATAAGCTATTGAACGTATGTACTTGATAAATTTTTGTGTACATTTGGAAAACGCATCATAGAATACGTGGTATCATTTAAGGTCATGACGTCATACCCATTTTGTATAGGTAGAAACACCATAATCTTTACATAGTATAAAACAAAATCGCTCCCGCTGTCTGTACGCTTAGATCTTTTAAACTACTCAACGGATTTTAATGCAGTTTTCAGCAATAGATAGAGTGATTCAAGAGGAAGGTTTATATGCCCCACATTAGTATCTACATTACATCCGTGCGAAGCCGGGGCGGGTCGCTAGTCTCACTTACATTTACCCGCAATGGCGGTGCGCATACGACGTCGTACACTTTGTGTGAATACTTTTTCTGCAACTACCCTATTACTAACACCATCACTGTTTTATTGTTAAAATTGTAATCTGATTTGTCATGGTACCGCCCACTGCGCCAATCGGCTTAATTTAGTTTTTAAGTTATAAATATTGTATTTTCTCTGTAAGTGATTTTGTAAAATCTTTTGAGAAAATAAATTTCTTAAACCGTAACATAATTATAATAAAATCTTAACGATGCTAAATCTGTAAATTAAGTATTTTTGGAAAAAAATAAGTGCAAAGTATCATAGGAACGATTCTGATGCCAAAACTGTAGTATTTTTTAATTTTTGTCTGTTTGTAAGTTTGAACTTCACGCCAGTGCTATTGGATAGATCCAATTGAAATTTGGCAGCAATATCCGTTAGAGCGTGTCAGGTTATAGGGTACAAATAATCACGCTATTGAGTGTGAGTGATGAGCAGTAACCTTATGTTTCTATTTATAGTTATAACCTAATGTTTATAGTTTTATTTCAAATATAATAAATAGTAGCCGATCGGCATCGGGATTAGGGTCTAAACTATTATTACCATGATTATCTATACTAATATTATAAAGAGGAAAGATTTGAATAAACTTTTAAGTTTGAAAAATACTGGACAGATTTCAAAAAATCTTTTGCCGTTAGAAAGCTACATTATCACTGAGTAACATAGGCTACGGGCGGAGCCGTGATCTTATACATATACATATACAAAGTTAGTCGGAAAGGCTAAGACTAAGCCGAAAGGGTGATAAAGTACTTATAATAAGGGATAACTTTTGTTCTACAACTTTCCCCAAAACTCGATAGTTTAAGAGAAATAGTTTTTCAAAGATTTCGTAAAAAATATGCTAAAATCTGTCTGTCCATAGCTATGATCAGCTGTCTTTACAATTTAGGTCATATTTGGGGTCACGGATTAGAAACTTAATTTTCTGAATTCATAACTAAAGCAGGTATGTTTTCTTTTTGAATAAACTAAAATAAAAATCTTTTTGCATGCAAATAAAAATTATCGAATTTTGAAATTTTAACACTTGCTTTTAAATAGTCTTCAGTGATACTGTTGGTGGCCCTCGGCTTAGTAACCCCTTTCCGACTAACCTTGTATATTAATACTAGCGACCCGCCCCGACTTCGCACGGGTGCAATGTAGATAATAATTTGGGGCATATAAACCTTCTTCTTGAATCACTCTATCTATTGCTGAAAACTGCATTAAAATCCGTTGCGTAGTTTAAATGATCTAAGCGTACAGACAGCGGGAGCGACTTTGTTTTATACTATGTAAAGATGACAAACATATTTTCAATGCGTTCTTTAAGAGCAAAAGATTACATTTCATGTTTTATCCGTTTCTCAGTCGGACATACCATATTTTGTTGAATGTCAGTCACCGAGTCACCATATTAAATGCTTGTTTAAGTTCATGATACTCATAACTTACGATTATTGTGGATATAACGCGTGCCATAGAATTATCATGTCTACAGCCAAGTGAGTTTACGTATACAACTATAATTTTCGTATTGTTCCTTTTCATTAACATTATTAACACTAGGTATAATAAAATTGTGATTGCACTTGCGGGAAATACATAAACTTCATATATAATATAACGCCTGTGTGTGAGGAATCGAACCCAGGACCTCACGATACGGACGGGGGGGGGGGGGGGAGGTGCGAAACAATAGACGCGCTCTAACAGTTAGTTTTGTCGTGTCTACCGCGCACCCCCCTCCTGCCGCTCACATACCTCAGGAGGTGACTAGCACTTCGCGCGGACTATAATGGATGGAGTCACCACGCCGTGCGGTGCTAAGCGGTCAACACTATATACAAGGTCGTTAGGTACTTGAAATGTGACACCCGCATCTATATGTACTATTAGCAGTGATAGCCTAGTGGTGCGACCGTTGGACTGCCAAGTAATTAGGTCTCGAGTTCGAAGCCAAAGCAGGCACTTCTAACTTTTCGGAGTCATATGCGTCACTTGCTTAAAAACGGTGAAGGAGAACATCGTGAGGAAACCGAACTGAGAGATATTTCTCGACGGCATGTGAAGCCAAGTTAAAGACCCATGGTCGGCATAAACTCTGACACCAGAATCAGTAACCACACGAAAAGAATAAGAAGACCTGTCTATTAACTATCTACAGTCCCAGAGGTCATCATAAATAACCCAGTTTTCTGATCTACATCAGGTGCAACAACCAGGTTGATAGATTATCAGAAATGCGAGCACGCTAACGCTGAACAATTGTGAGAATCTCGTGTGAACCATTGTTTTATGAACTACTGTTTATCGTTATGCATCTGTGCGATCTTTTTTCTACTATTTGTAATATGTGAGGTATTTAATAGGTCATTTATTATGATTGTAACATCAATAATTGCCCCGTGGTTCTCGTGGGTAAATAACTATCGATCGATCTGTGATGTTTTCGCGCTCAAGTTTTAGTTCAACATGTGGCGACATCTATCAAAACATATGCGAACTACGCAGTACGACGATGATCTAACAGTCTACAGCGACAAATAATAACAACACTCAAAAATGACGTCACAAATCCTGCATCGCGATATCATGATTTGACACGCAGATAGTACCAACTTCCCAACATCATCCGTTGGGCAGTAGCCCGCCAGGCATAAGACTCGCCTGAACGGAGGAACACCATACCTCGTTCCTCCACAAACATGTTAGTACGTCACCAGATACGAATATCGGTAATAGGTAATTGTCCCGGACAGTCATAAATCGGAATCTGTGTAAATTGTTCGATGTGAGAACCAGAGGGGTATAAGGTAGTCCCTCTATAGCTCTATTCCTTGAATTCGTGTGCTTCACCTTAGACCCTGTCTGCGCTTACCATCAGGTGAGACTAGGGTCCAGGACAAGAATAAAAAAATATCTGTAACAACCAAATTAATGGTTAGAATATTGACAGTCCTAAGTAACAAAGTAAAGTAGGTTAGAGTCAGACGGCAGTCACTTTGTGTGAATGATCTAGTTTACGTGGAAGACGAACCTAAAGTATTTGAGAAAAGATTAGTAAGTACTATAACGAATCAGAATTTGTAATTCAAATCTTGTAAGCACCTAACGACCGTATCAAATGCAGACGATCTCACAATTAGCGCAATCTTGGTATCTCATTTGCTAGCACAAGGTTAAGTAAATTTATTTAACAAATAATTGCTTTAGTTAAAGTTAAGTTGTTCGCAATTTTATTGTCATAAATATGAACTTGTGTCGTTATTTTCAAAGCAAACAGTTGCTAGTTACGTCATTGCGTTTGTAGACGTTTTGTTATTATTACTTGATGGAGATAAACATAACATCACGCCTTATATTCCCCGAAGGGTTCAGCTTCAGTTATGTTTAAGTCCCATGTAATAGGGAGCGAGCCTATTGCCAGGCACAAACCCAGACTCCGGGCTGCTACTGAGAAATTCCTAATGGAAAAACCCAATAACACTTCGCCGGACCCCATGCTCAGCAGACGCGCTTTTGACCACTAGACCAACAAGGCAGTTGATTTAGAATTAGCCATAAAATTATTTGAATGTTTAAATATGGCTAGCATCACGTACAAAAACGCGAATTGTATTATTATCTATCTGCAGATTGGGAAATTCCCATCCACTACGCTAATTCATTAAACATTTTGTGCGGGAAATTTCCCAATCGATTTATTAATTTTAATAGTCGGATATTATTCTCAAATGGCCTTGGTCTAGTCTAATTTGTGATGTTATTGATATTTACTGTCTAAAGTGTACTGATGGAAAACGTGACAAACAGTGGTCCATTAGCCATGAACAAGTTTCTAATACTTCCTTAATAGGCGTATTTGTTCTGATTTCAAGGTGACCAGTAAAATATTTGCAGATGAAGCATGAACGGTTACTAGCGCGGCGGAAAATTTAGAAAACTTAGAAAAGGAGCAAACCGGTCCTGTATCAACATTTAGTACTGTTAATCAAGAAAAATCCCATAACACGGTAGATGTTTAAAAATTCTTGGATTTGTTGTAGTAAGGTTTGATGGCTCCCTAAGAGCTCTGTCTCATTGCGTCGTCGGAGCGTCAACGCTGCGTCGTTTTCCATAAATTTTAAATGACATGCCACATTAAAGCGTTGCGTCGTCGTACGCGACGTTTCAACGGATCGGCGGACGAGAGACGAAGCGGCGGGAGGGTGATGCGCTGCGCTGTCGGAGCTCCGGTGCGACGACGGATAGTGTTCCACTGTTAGAGGGGTAAACGAGGCTGACTAAGGTGCGTGCGTCGTCGTCTTGCGCTGCGACGACGTGCGTCGTCGCAACGCAGGTGTGGCATACAATGCAACGCACTAATGAGGCATCGCCCTAAGTGAAGCCGATTGCAGGTATTCATTTAATATTGGCTAAAGTAAATATGCAGTTTACTAATGTCTAAGAAAAATCTATAAATTGGTCTCATATAGTAGGTATTCTTAATAGATCAGGTACATAATTTAATGATTTGTAAGTACAATTGAATTGGTTCTGTCTAGTTTTTTCCTAACTATATTGGGATCGGGTTCTAGTCTAACCAAATGCTGCTGAATACCAGTATTTTACACGGAGCGACTGCCATCAGACCTCCGCAACCCAGTTACTGGGCAATGCCGGTATCCTAAGGTTAGATCAGTTGCCAGAATTCGGACTTCTGACTTTCCGTAACGACTGTCATAGGTATTCGTATGACACCCGGAACCGACGGTTTAACGTGCTCGTAGGCACGGAAAAGTCTCGATGTGTAACTAACGGTCACCCATCCACGGACTGACTGCGGCAAGCGCAGCTTAACCTCGCAAATTATATGATCCGTGCAGTTTGTAATTAGCCACTAGCCTCTCAAGTATGTATATCGTGTGTTGTAAGTACAATTGAATATGTGTCGGAAACGACATACCCAAAATACGTCTATTTCTAAACAAACCATAACTCTAGATTCAAAAATTTACGGAATCCACACAAATGCCGCTGTCGTGCTAGTACCGGGCGCGGGCGTTCAAATGCAAATGTCAAGAGCACGTGACGAACAGCCCGGCAACGCACGCGCCGGTACAATCGCGAACACAACGCAAAGGTCATCTTTGTTCGTTGATATTTTGCGATCAAGATTTGGCTCCTCGAAAGTATAGTGATTATCTTTAAGGTCTGATTTAGATGGTTTGCGAATGAAAGTAAAATAGAGCGCTTCATATTAGTCTTAGACTAAGACTCTTAGTAGCAGCAAGGTCGCAGATGTTGAGGTTATTGGTGGACTTGATTGGTTTGTATGTTAAATAGTATGTTTTGACCCATTGAGCCATCTTGTCTTTATGGGTAAGCATAGATGAGGATTCGTAGATATGACCTCTTTGTTTAAAAAATATAGCGTTGTTAGGTTGTTATACTGGTTACTTACTACTTACTTACCTAATAAATGATACGTAATCTTATTGTTTTCCTTTAAGTAATTTTCTACCTTTAGATATTTTTTATTTTCAACACTTTACTCTTTCGATACTAACAATTTTGTGCACCAACTGTAAGTACCTAGTACCTTTGGTTTTAATCAATTGTTTGGTGTTTAAACTGAAGTTTGACAAAACAGGCGAATGCCTTGTAAAATACATAGACGAATGTAAGCATGTTACACAATACTTGATTCTTGGCAGACTGGAATGTTAAATTGTTAACGGAATAATGATTCGAAAAAAAATGGATGACATGATCAAAACCTGGTTTCATGTTGACGACATATGCCCGGTTCCTATTGCCAAAAACGAATCGCTTTGCTTACCAATGGTAGCGTTGTTTATTGCCAAACTAGGCACATCATTCGTATGCTGATTTTACTTGTGATAGCTACTAACGTATGGTAGGGTCTGTATGCAAAGCTACGGGGTTTATGCTACATTATTGCTAAAGATGAAAGTCTTCATTTTAACCGATAACGCTCGGTAGATCATAGGACTCGGCCATTAGAGCCGATAATAATAAACAAACTCAATCCAGAATCTAGATTGAGGTTGATTGACATAAATTCAATAAAAATAATGTCAGAAACCTACATCAATCCTTAATATCAATCAAAAATTGAATTTCTATCAATTTTGGGTTGAGATCGGTTAAGAATATCAACCCTTAGCCACGTTATTCAGCAACGGGATCAGCAGACACAGTCTTTTGTATGTAAATTATTCAAGATTATACAAATTAGCTATTTAGCAACGCTATCGAGTTCTAAGCAAACCGACTCAGCAGCGTTGCTACATCGCGCAGCTAAAATCACCAACAGAACGGTGAAATCTGTGCTAAACAAACTAAACTTCTGGCAACATTGTATGGCGTGCGAAATCATTGTTCCTGTCGACCTGTGCGTCCACGACCTTAAACTCAAATAATGTAAAGACAATACACACAAAATTGGCACAGAAATAAAGCGGCGTTTACATTATGCTAAATTAGTTGCAATTGTTTAGGATATTTTGATTCGGGTCAGCTCTTATCACCATCGAAGTTGTATTCATTAACCTTTTGTCTGTCTGTGGCATCGTAGCTCAAAAAAGGATAAACCGATTTCAACGTGTTTTTGTTTGGAAGCTGGTTTAATCGGGATGGTTTCTAGCTATGTTTGAAGATAATCACTTCAGCCATTTGAATGACGTAGGGTTTTAATTTTATTTATATAATTTATCCATTTTTTTTTGTCTTCGAGGATCATATGATTTGCAAGGTGAACACATTCGCTGCCAATTCTGCATGAAACAATAGATTTTTAATTGTTTTATGCGGACTTGGCAGCGAATCGGTTAAGCTACTCTTGCCGCGGTCAGTCCGTGGATAGGTGACCATTCGCTACACATCGAGACCCCTCCGTGCATCGGAGAGCACGTTAAACCGTCGGCCCCGGGTGTCATAAGAATACCTATGACAGTCGTTACGGGAAGTCTACAATAAAAAAGAAAGGCTGACAACCGGCCTAACCTTAGGATATCGGCATTGCCCAGTTACTGGGTTGCGGAGGTCTGATGGCAGTCACTCCGTGAAAAATACTGGTATTGAGCCGCATCTGGTTAGACTGGAAGCTGACCCCAAAATAGTTGCGAAAAGACTAGACAGAACAGTGTTTCTTGTCTGAGTAGTAATCTCCATATTTTTCTGTCTATTGCCAACTAGTTATTAGTATGTACGTTTCAACTTTGTATTCATCTTCAATTGGTATGTGGTCTTCGTTCTCGGTCTACCCCGTTTTTTCTTCGCTTTTTTTTTTCTTCGGAATTTTTTTATTAAAATGGAGTACGCTAATGTTTAAAAAAAATCGTTACGCCAGCAGACCGTGAATTCAATGGTACAACCTTCAATATTAGGGAAAAGTTCACCCGTAATCTTGACACGGATGGTCAACCTTCGGACGATATTATATTAATACAAATTGCATCTTCTCCACGCCTGACTCACGCAACACGACGTACCAATCAGTTTGTAGTGGAACGAATTTAACATTAATGGTGTGAAATTATGTTTATATGTATGTGCGTGTTAGGATGTGTGTTTTTGTTGTTAACAACTGGTTGTTCTTCTTGTCTTCTTGTTCTTCTTGTTTGGTGTGAAAACTACTTAAAGGGAACGTACCTACGTGACCCGTTCAGGGGGGGGAGGGGGGTCTTCAAAGTAACGCGCTTGGTTACAGGGGAGGGGGGGGGGGCTTAGGTTTTCGTCACGTAGGTAGTCAATAATATCCTCTAGGGAAATCTCGAGTTTTTTCGAGCTATATTCAAATATGGCGCGCAGAGTTTAGCGCTTTGTGAAAAACATATTTAAAACCATATTGTATATTACCACGTGATAACTAGAGGGGGAGGGGGGGATATTGGCATATACTACGGGTGGTCACCGAGGGGGGGAGGGAGGTAAAAAATGGGTCACGTAGTATGGGTACGTTCCCTAAACTTCTATGTGGTTAGAAGTGGTAGTTATCTGTACATACTTCGAATCGCATTTTTTTTTGTATCCTCACGCGCACGACAACGTTAAACAGTCGGTTTTGGATGTCAACCAATACCTACGACAGTCGTTAGGGGAAGTCAGAAGTCCGAAAAGTCTGACAACTGATCTAAACTTAGGACATCGGCAATTCGCAGTAACTGGGTTGCGGAGGTCTGATGGCAATCGTTCCGTGTAAAATACTGGTATTCAGTCGCATCTCGTTAGTCTGGAAGCTGACCCCAACATAGTTGGGAAAAAGCTAGGCAGAACGGAACTTCTCTTACTAATATTATTTATGTTAAAGTTTTGATGTTTGTGAGCTTGTAAATTTGGATGTTTGTTAATCAATCACGCGTTAGGGAACGAACCAATACTACGTGACCCGTTCAGGTGGAAGCGGGGTCTTCAAAATACCACGCTTGGTCACTGGGGCACTTGGTCATATACTACGGGTGGTCACCGAGGGCTGAGGGGGGGTAAAAATTGTCATATATGGGTCACGCAGTATGGGTACGTTCCCTTAACGGCTGACCGGATTTGGATGAAATTTGGCACACCGGTAGAACATGATCTGGAATAGGCTATAGGATACTTTTTATGTAGGTACATGAAGTAGTTCCCCTAGGTTGCAGGTGAAACTACGGGCAACGCTAGTTTATTATTAAAATTAATTACGTATTCGCTAACAATCCTTGCAGCAATTATAAAACAAGATAAAACAGTGGTAATATAAATTACCTTCGTTCATATTGTTATGCACGTCAATCCATAATTGATTCTACATAACTTATTCTGATGAAACGTTAAATATTACTCGATACAAGATTAATGTTGTTCGTTATAACTTCTGACTTGTATTAAAATTAATATAACCACGCTGTAGTTTTGAAACAGATAGTCTTGTTGTTAAAATATGTAGATATATCTTGAGACTTCTTCAAACAAGCTCCTGGGGGGCTAATAAGATCACATTTATGGCGATACCTATAATTTACCGACCATTATGAGTTGAAATTAAAGCAATTTCTTCCAGACAATTACTCATAATATTTCATCTCGATGGCAGCATAGTAGATATGGACATCTACATTTTTGCGAAAATGCTTTTATTACAATAATGAGCTTATATCAACCCTATCTACAAGTCTGTATAAAAATTATATCAAATTTCAAAATAATGAAGAAAATCTCGCACGTAAATGAAAACATCTACACTTTATTTTTAAGAAACATCGCAGCTAAATGGTCAATATTTTTTACTAAATGTGCTCTCCTGTAAAATTGTGATTTTGTAGATGTCTTCTTTTACTTTGCTGCCATCGATCTTATCTTACTCGTTCTGTCTAGCCTTTTCCTATTTTAGGGTCAGATTTCAGTTTAACCAGATGCTGCTGAATACGAGTATTTCACACGGAGCCACTGCCATCAGACCTTCGCAATTCAGTTACTGGGCAATGCCGATACCCTATGGTTAGATCGGTTGTCAGATTTTCGGGCTTCCGACTTCCCGTAACGACTATCATAGGTATTCGTGTGACACCAGTGACCGACTGTTTAACGTGCTCTCCGAGGCACGGAGGGATCTCGATGTATAACGAACGGTCATCAATCCACAGACTGATCGTGGCAAGGGTAAGTTAACCTCGCAATCATATGATCAAAACGGTTGGTAATTTGCCACGAGCCCTTATACAACGCTGAAACAAAATGACCTAAATAAGGTCATTCTTTGTCTGTCTGTCCGGTCTTTTAATCACAGACAATAATTTCTTAATGCGATTTAGGTATCTATCTGGATATCTCTTATCTTTTCTTTTATACTCTACCCGTGGACAAAATACACTGTTCATTTCATCTTACTCCTTTTCTTTCTTTTCTGATTCATTTCTTTGTGAGTTCTAAGACAGTTCAATCTTTTCCCCGGGACACGGCGAGCTTCTTTGTTTCGGCGTTTTGTCTAGTTTTTCACCATTGTAGAACGTGGCTTATAGAAGTTGCACTGGTTTGGATAGAGTGGCGGGTATGTCCCAAAAAAGGCAAAATACACATAATTCAGTTTTTATTCTTGACTTGTTGGCGTTTGGCCCTAGTCTCATCTGGTGGTACGCGCCGACAAGGTCTAAGATGGAGCACACGAATCCAAGGAACAGAGATATAGAGGGATTCCTCTATACCCCTCTGGCTCTCACGTACACACGACGAAACAGTAAACTGCTTGACGCCGACTTTAATGTGAGGGTGGTAGCTAGCCGGGCGGACCGTATAGATTCTACCACCAAGCGTGTAGGGTTTTGTTGAACCTTACAACACGCATCTATGTGGTGAGGAAGTTTGATATTCTAACCCGTCCCTACAAATGGTGAAACAAACATAAACATTTTAGCCTTTGTAAGACCTTCTCGATGTAAAACACCACTTCTCAGTGTTGTCCCAGTTCAAAGCAAAACCTGCCGCTTACAAGACTTTTGCAATACTACCATTCTTTTAAAACCTCGTCTCTCTTAAACCCATAATCCTGGTTACACTACCGACCTTGCCAGTGCATATGCAGACAATGTGCGCATCTTTATGCATACTTGCGACATAACACAGCCGAGAGAAAATATTCTGGGGTCAGATTTTGAAAGGTCGGTGAATTAAACACTGTCCTACTGCCAGAGTACATTTAAATATATAATGGAATGTGATGGGTATAAAATAAGATTTTTTTATTGTGTTAAGATACCTAGATGTTTGATATTCCATGATGTCAGATGTCTGAGTCAGCTGAAGGTTAATATTTTTAAACTAGTACGGAGTCAAAAAATCACGTCTTATCCTTCCCAGAAGGCTGTATACGGCCATGGCTTCCTGTGACAAAAACAATACCATGATAAAAACACTTTAAAGGTACAGCCGACTTCAAAAAACGGAATAAAATAATTGCCATATACTAAAATTAACAGTTTCAGAAGTCGGTGCTAATCCGCTGAACCAAATTGAAGGCACCGTACTGAAACTGCAAATTTTGTAATATGGTAATTATTTTATTATTATTTTTAAGTCGTTTTTTTTAGTGGCCTTTGTTAAAACATTCTTGGACCTACTAAAGACGCTGCTCGTAACCCAATCACAATATGTGTACTGTTCGTCATTGAGGACTTTTATTGTTTATCTCCGAAGTTCTTCATCAGATCTTCACCAAATTTCAATGAGACCACCTCGGAACAATATTATTTCAAAAAAAAAAATCCAAATCGATTTACAAATAAGGGTGTTGTGAGGTAACAAATATTTAAAAAAATACAACCAAATTGAGAACCTCCTCCTTTTTTTGAATGTCGGTTAAAAATAAACACAATCCTTGAATATGTCCTTCTAACATGATACAAGACGTTACACAACGAATCACAATATCCTACTCGTTTGGAATTATTCAAACCTAAGGCTAGTTCAGACATGAGAGTCGTTCCAACGTTGAACATTATAGGAACGGGCTGGGAATAATAATGCAAGGTACAGGATATCGACGATCGGGCTCATTGTTCCGGCCAGTGACCCCACGTGGTCGCTCATTTGTAAGCTGATGTAACCAAGTCCTTAAGTCGGAAGACTTCAGGGATTTAAGTGGTTATCTAGTCCTAAACTTGTTAAGGTTTTTGGAAAGTGACATCCTTCTAAAATGTTTGGCTAATAAGTTCCAATAAGCTAGGTGTTACGAATCCGTTTAAAATATTGAAATGTTCGCAAGCATTGGTTTAATCCGGTATTTAAGATGTATTATTGCCGGTTGTCATTTTCAGCTGGGCGATGGATGATCACGCGATAGCACCCAAACCTAACAGAAAACAATACGTAGTCTCACTAACCTTTATTTCTCGCTCGGAGCCGACAGTCTTGTTCGTCGCACTACACCTGTTTAAGATTACTTGCTAATAAATTGATTTATTTTTATATAAAAGAGAAGACAAGCCTTTTTCTGTCACTTCAAACATAAGGGGAGTTGTCATTTCCAAAGCGAATTATGGTATGGTCAGTGTCAAACTCATGGTTATCATGACCGCCATAAATGGTTCTTATACAACATGTAACGTAATTAACGCACACCTTCAAACACCCCAATTAGAATATTATGTTATAATCATAATACATACACTGAAATTTTACTTTTATGTGCTTAATATGGTTTATTTAAGAAAATTGTATTACTTTTTATTGTTAACTGCATTTAAAATTCAGTCTTATAGCCTTGACATAAGGCTCAATTTTTTTTTATCTCAATTATAAGACTTATTAGAGAAAAGCAATTTTATAAAAAAATACACATTAGAAATGGCTAAAATCGATTCAGTAGCAGATTCTTAACAAACTAATTTCAGGGTTTGCGTTTATTATGTTACACGTTGTATATAAAACTGTAATGAAAATCCATTCGGTCAGATTTAAGTGAGTATGAGTGAAGTATTATTAAAAAAAAATTCATTAATGTTTAATTTTTACCCCATACAAAATCCGTAATAATCATTTTTATACGCATCGATGAAATGATACTTGCAAATCCTACTTTGTTTAAATAAACCTGAATTTATTACTAAAATAATGTTACACAGTCTTGAAAGATTACGACCGATCCACAGTTTAATACTTACAAACGATAAGTATTTTTTCCAGAAAAGAGATCTTCAGTTGTTTTAACTTTGATAGACTTCCCGTCTTAAGACGGGAAGTCTATCGGTAAGTACCGACCGTTTTAATCAAAAACAACATTAATTATAGTATTTTTTACAATATTGACACATATTTTTAACCGACTTCCAAAAAGGAGGAGGTTCTCAATTCGACTGTATGTTTTTTTTTGTATGTTTTTTCCGCGATCTTTGCTAATTGTGAACCGATTTTAATGATTTTTTTTTTGTTTGAAAGAATATTCTTTCGAAGTGGTCCCATTTAAATTTAGTGAAGATCTGATGAAGAACTTCGGAGATAGACCATTTGAAGTCGGTTTTATTTTTGTTAAAAAGTGATTATTCTTAACTTAGTTTAAGAAATCTTTTAATTTATACAAGGTGTAAATGCAAAAACTGAAAAACTCTTAATGACTCATCATTATGAAGAAGTTGTACTAGAGACCAAACATGAAATCGTGAAAAAGAAATCTGCTGGTCCGCATAATTCGACAAAATATAGGGAACAGCAGATTTTTCTCTCACGATTTCAGGGTTGTTCCCTAGTAGAAGTTGTTCATAATGTTGAGTACAATGAGCCCTTAAGAGGTTTTTAGTTTTTGCATTTACACCTTGTATATCGAGTGTAAAAATACCATTAACGAAGTCGAGAGCCACGCGTATTCTTCCTATCATTACGATTTTTTTTCATAGTAGGCCATACCTGGGAACCGAATGGTTATTGAAATAATGCAGGTCGATTTTTTTTTCTACATTTTTCGCGAAAACTTATTTTAAATTACCAACGTTATCATTTTTTTTAAATGTAGGCTCAGTTTGCTGCGCCTGCGCTTTCATTGCGCGCTACAGCTAATAGCAGTTTTTTAACGTTCTCATATCGTCCAAGAATTATCTTTCCTCTATTTTATAGTCGCCGGCACGTAACTTGGCAAGAGTAGAGAAGAGAATTCCTTTCCTTTCTTTCTTTCTTCTAAACAGACATGTTTAAAAATAAATTACGGCAATAACCATAGAATAATGACAAGCAATAAAAGTGACCATTTATTGTTGCTCTAAGTGTACATGCGCCAACTTACTCCCACTATAAATACTTAATCCTTACTTAATGCTAAGCTTGCATACCGTAAAATGGGGCTATTTGAGATGCATGGGGTTAATTGGAACGATCAAGTTTTTAACCGACTTCCAAAAAAGGAGGAGGTTCTCAATTCGACTGTATGTTTTTTTTCTTTTTTTTTTGTATGTTTGTTCCACGATATCTTTGCTAAATTGTGAACCGATTTTAATGATTCTTTTTTTGTTTGAAAGAGTATTCTTTCGAAGTGGTCCCATTTAAATTTGGTGAAGATCTGATGAAGAACTTCGGAGATAGACAATTTGAAGTCAGTTTTTTTTTAAGGTTATAATAATTATTTTTATAATAATAAATGTACAATTTCATTTTAATCGTAAATACGTATAAGAAGTACGTTCCATAACTGAGTTCCAATTAACCTTGTGGTTCTCAAATAGCCCTATTTTACCGGTTCTTCAAACACTGTCCGTTCACATAGAAATGGTAAAAGCAAAATTCTTCAAACGTTGTATGTTTTGAAAAGCATTACTCAACTAACTGTCAGCTCATATGACTATATAATTCATAACATGTCAAGTAGGTATCAACTAGCATAGGTTGTTATGATAGCACTTTCCTTAACCCATCTTAAACTAGTATAAACATTGGGCAATGCGTCAGGTTGCTTCCCGTGGGAATTGGGTGGCTGATAAGGGGATTGGGATAGGCAGGATGTTGTGGAAACTTACATGGAAAATAACAAAATACATAACATCACGCTTTACATTCCCTGAAGCGTTCGGCAGAGGTGTTTTCAGTACACCCTCGTTTCGCCAGTTATAAGTCCCATGTAATAGAGGGCGAGCCTATTCCCATCAACCGGGCATAAATCCAGAGTCCAGGCTGCTACTGAGAAATTCCTAATGGAAAAACCCAATAGCACTTTGCCCGACCTGGGGATCGAACTCACGACCCCATGCTCAGCCGTCGCGCTTGCGAGCACTAGACCAAGAAGGCAGTCAGAATGTTAGATCCTCCAAAATTCCAAAACATATTTAATAAATAAACAATCGACGACTTTGATGTAAATTATCATCAATCAATTCAACCAACTACAAACAAGATTCACAAATAAATGTTATATAATAGTATCATTGAACATTTACTAACTGTGCTAAACAGGATGTCCGTTTAGCAATACTCTAATGATGTATAAGGAAAACTTATTTAACACAATAAAATATAGTCAAGTTATAATCAAAATGAGCTCAAAATATACATACATACCTACATGCAGTCACTTCGTGAGTTAAAACTAGTAGAATGCAATAGGAGTCTATACTAATAATTTAAAGCTGAAGAGTTTGTTTGTTTGAACGCGCTAATCTCAGGAACTACTGGATAGAATTGAAAAAATATTTTTGTGTTGGATAGTCCATTTTCAAGGAAGGTTATAGGCTATATAACATCACGGTACGAACAATAGGAGCGGAGAATAAATGTAAAATGTTGCAAAAACGGGAAAAATGTCCACCCGTGTGAAGCCGGGATGGGCCGCTAGTAAATTAAAATAAGTGCCCGTCAGTATTTCAGTGAACGGAATCTTTTTCTCTTCGGAGGATGCGAAGAGAAAAAGATTCCGTTCACTGCTTGCTGGACCCTCGACACTTTTTAAATGGGAGGTCATCTTCTTCAACTAACCCTGGATTACTGAATGGCTGACTAGGTAATGTCGAACGAAGTGAAGCGAAGCGACGAATTTACGAAGCGTTATTGGTTACGATTGAGCCTTTTCACCGCCACGGAATTCAATAGAAGTTCCAGATTTTCGTGCCACCAGCGCCACAACTTCATTAGAAGCTCTTCATTTTAACTATGTTATAAAAATAAGTTTACTGTATTTAACAGGTCATCAGCTCATCACTACTGTTGACTATACAATATTTCGTTATACATTTATAGCTTCGCACTGGCGAGGCATCGCGTTCTGTGTACGTTGGCGGTGAAAAGGTTAAAAATCATGAAGCAAAGACCTCATAGCGTTGCATAGTAAACCCTTCCATATGAAAGTAGCTAGGTATCTCAAGTAAAATTAGCTTAAGCGTCAGTTTGGTAACAAAAAGTGCTACCATTGGTTTGTTTATAGGAACCGGGCATAATTTAATCTGTTGTTAAATCTCATGTCAAATATAATTGGTCGACCAACATACAACCAATTATTCATATCACTTGACATAAGAAACCAGGGGTGTGTCGTTCAGCATGTTATCTAATATTTGTGAGTGAGCACAAAGTTTCGGCTTATAAAGGTCGTCGTTCATTAAACGCCTCAGCACCAGACCAGCACCGCCTCGCCTCACAACACAGTTACTGGAAAACGGACTTTAAGCTGAATGGGACACACTACATTTTAGATTTGTAAGTGAAAAGAGTGGTCAACGAGGAGACAGCGCTCTCTTGCTAGTAGAATCGTGTGGAGGTCTGGTGCTGAGGCGTTTAAATCGACGACGAGCTTAAACCAGCAAAAGAGTTTTCATCCCATATATTCGAAAAGGACGACTTGGTTCGCCTTTAAGTGCACTCAAAGGTGGTGTTTTCTATAAGAAACTTTTAGCGGGCAGTAATTAGTTTTTAGTCCTCTTTATAAGTGCGCCGCAATTATCTTTGCCGCGCACTTTTTGAATTTGGAACATCTTACTGTTCAGCGCCAAAGAAATGGAACGCAAATATTGTTTGAATAAAGACTGGCTGGTACGATGGCCCATAGTCGCGAAAATGTCTCAAATGTAAATACAAGTTTTTAGTTGTTTTATTATTCGATACTATTTAATTTCAATTTAGTTATTACTCTATGTTTTATTAAATAATAATATTACAATAAAATATGAGGCGCCTTTTATATGAGGTGATGAAAAGTAGAGTGTATCACTCGGGCGCAAAATATATTTTTGGCTCGGGCGACGTACTTTGAATCCCTCGCTACGTTCAGGATTCTACTAAATAATCCCTCGCTACGCTCGGGATTCTACTCTACAATCCCTCACTTCGCTCTGGATTCAAAAAAGCGCCCTCGCCGTAAAAAAAATATTTTGCTCCCTTATGATACAATCTACTATTTAAATAGACTTTTCACAAAGCGATCTTTTGACCTTTACAAAAATAATAAACTAGGTGCAAAATATTGTGCAATTTTCATCTGCTTGTTATGAATACTAAAACTAAAGGTTAATGTCGATTTCAAAATCTGACATTGACTGTCAAAATGCCATCTTTTAAATCGCCTATGACGAAATTTTGAAATCAGTTGCATAAACATTTGTTTTTATGACATTGTTACTCATGGCTAATTAACAACCACGCGGATAATATGATTTGCAAGGTTAAGCTGCGCTTGCCACGGTTAGTCCGTGGATGAGTGGCCATTCGTTACACACCAGACCCCTCCGTGCCTCGGAGTGCACTTTAAACCGTCGGTTCCGGGAGTCATACGAATACCTATGACAGTCTTTACGGGAAGTCAGAAGTCTGAGATCTGACAACCGGTCTAACATAGGATATCAGTATTGCCCAGTTGCTGGGTGTCGGAGGTCTGATGGCAGTCGGTTCGCGTAATATACTGGTATTCAGCTGCATCTGGTTAGACTGGAAGCTGACCCCAACATAGTTGGGAAAAGGCTAGGCAGAACACACAATGCTATTTTAATGTCAAAGTATAATGTCATTAGGGTACCGTTTAGACCAGACCCAAGGTTACCGTCATGCACTGGCGAAATAAAGATAAAGATAAAAGAACTTAAAAACAATCTTTGCTTCTTCCTTCCTCCTAGCCTTTTCCCAGTTATGTTGGGTTGGGGTCAGTTTCCAGTCTAACCAGATGCGGCTGAATACCAGTATTTTACACGGAGCGACTGCCATCAGACCTCCGCAACTCAGTAACTGGGCAATGCTGATATCCTAAGGTTAGACCGGTTGTCAGACTTTCGGGCTTCTGACTACCCGTAACGACTGTCATAGGTATTCGTATGACACTCGGGATCGACTGTTTAACGTGCTCTCCGAGGCACGGAGGGGTCTCGATGTGTAACGAACGGTCACCCATGCACAGACTGACCGCGGCAAATAACACATATCTTGGCTTTTTGTTAAAATTATTAAATAACAAAGTTCCCTGCCATGTATATATGCATTTTCAGAATTATTTGGGTAACGATAAGATGGATTATGACACAATTTCTATTTTATTTACGGCGTTTTACAATAATATTTTTTGGTTAAATCAGTTCGGGACAACTTGGGTGAAGTCTATGTCCAACAGTAAACTTCTATTATTGATTGATTGATTAAAAAAATTTAACCACATGCGCTCACCATCTTCCATTGGTGTTTACGTCAATTTTAAAAGATTTAGGCCCGAGTTTACCAACGTCGGAGAGCGCTTATCCAAGGAATAAGTTGGTTAGACGTTTTGACAGAATTTCTATACAAAAGCTGTCAAAACGTCAAATTTATTCCTCGATTAAAGTTATCCGACGCCAACGTCGGATAACTTTAATCGAGGAATAAACCACCAATGAAACACCACCAATGAAATCGGCACTTAGACGTTTATTCTTGGACGAATAATAGACGAATAAGTTTATTCCTTGGATAAACGCTATCCGATGTTGGTAAAATCGGGCCTCAGGCGGCGAATTTAAAAAAAAGGACGCCTTAGTTCACGGCTGTACAGTCACGTGTAATAATATGTATACACATAGAGAAATTCAAAAGCGATTTCCTTCTATAATATCTATTAGAATTACGAAATATTACACACATATTAGTTTCTACAAATACATACGAATTATGGTTTCGAATTGTTCTTAATTACAATCTATTCTCTTAAAGAAATTACCTTTTTAAGTTCGCTATGTGTATATATATTATTACACGTGACTGTACAATATAGGCCACGAGTTTTATATAAAACATAATATTTTACGACAGAATTATCCAAGATTTCATAATAAAGGAAGGCTCAGTTTGCCTCAGAGCCTGATAATTACGTCAAGATAGGCAACGTAAACTTGGGTTAAGCAATTTTGGTTAGTTAATTCATGACATCGTCGTGCTACTGTTTATTTATAAGAGTGAGGGGAAAGTGGTAAAGGACGACGGGCAGATTCACGTCGAGACCTCGTTCTCTTTTTGAGTTTTGACATAACTTCAAAAACAAAAACGATATAATGAAAAAAGTACCATTGTTTTACCATGTATAATGCAAACTTCAACTTAAATTACGTATAAATTAACTGTTAGTCTAATTTGGTTAAATTAATAATAACTAAGACCTAAACCCTTCCCATTCTGAGAAGGACCCCATACCCAGCAGTGGGACAGTAATGGGCTGATTATGTAAGTATGTAATAATAAAAAATAACGTTTAAATTCTTAAAAACATTTCTTTGGGTCCGTCTGAGGTCTGAGGCCACGCGGAGCGATCTTCGCAAGATAACTGGTAGCAGTTGGATGAGAGAGGTTGAGGATCGAGAATCTGCGTTGTTATTTAATTTGAGGAAACTGATACAAATACAATTAAATATACTAAACATGAAATTAAAAAAAAAAAATTCAAAACATTTTACAGTTTGTTTGAAAATATATAAGAAAATATGATAAGGTATCGTATGATATGATAAGATATATGTGCTCGCCCCCTATAACATGTGACTTAAACACAACGGCGAAATTATGGTGTTACTATACACCTCTGCCCAACCCTTCGGAGAATACAGGCGTGATATTATGTTCTATAAGAAAGTAGCCGTCTCGCTGGACCTAAAAAAAAACCTCTTAAATGAACAACCACTTCGGTTAACAAAACAGAAAATGTAAAGTACGATGGTCAGCAAGAGCCATTGATCAATACGTTATAATATTTCCACTTCAAATAAATCTCCATACATTCTAAAATTCCAGCTATCCAAGACACTAACAGACATTTAAAACGCTGTAAACCATAACTTATTGCCCTAAATCAAACAACAATGCACAATGCATAAACTGCAGATTAAATCCTTTAGTTTATAAGATGTCCATTACTTAAACAGGATAGTACCAATGACCCGTGCTGGTGCTTGAAACACACGGAGAAGTTAATAAATGGAATGCTTAGGCTCGTACTACTAAACAGCTCTCGTAACATTTGAGAGATCGCTCAAGAGGAGTTATCAAAAAGAAGAATACATTTAACAATTTTTTAACATGATATAACATCACACCTTGTAATCCCCGAAGGGTTCGGCAGAAGTGATTTTAGTGATTTCAGCCTCGTTTCGCCGGTTATGTTTAAGTCTCATGTAATAAGTAGCAAGCCTATTGCCATTAACCGGGCACAAATCCAAACTCCGGGCTGCAACTGAGAAATTTCTAATGAAAAAACCTAATAACGTTTTGCCCGACATGGGTATCGAACCCGGAATCCCATGCTCAGCATTCGTGTTTGCGACCATTAGACCAACAAGGCAGTCTTTTTTTTAAATTCTTCTCTATTCAGATTCAAATGACACTTCGAGGAATCGCTCAAATGAGTACTGTTTATTAATGAAGACCCTGGAGTTCTCGCCCTAGAATCAAACACATCGAAGTCTTTAGAGCATAAACGTACATTGCTAAACATTCACCTCCTTATGCCACCGATGATAAATAAACACGTACATGTGTAGATATTCTTGCAGTCACATGCTTGAGAAACAAATTTTATTAGTGATCGCAATTTGGTATAACGAAGTTTTCTTTTTAACTTATAATTTTTTATGTTACCATCTTCTTGACATAAATTCATATTCGTCTGCTATGACACCTACGAGAAAGAAAAAGTAGCATGTTCTTTGCCGTCAACCACACAGACGAGTGCACACATATGTGCGGAAAGAAAGTTTTTGTAGTCGCGCTGCCATCGATACGTACTTACGGCTTATATCCGACTGACAATTATCAAGGCGGCGGCGATAGAAGTATTTTTGCAAATAGCAATCGCAATAGCAATGTTCTTCACGCATAAGAACTCCATTTACTTGCCACTCTGTTGTTGAACAGGAAACTGTATGACTCACGCGTCGGGACTCCAAATTGTATTCAATCCTTTTATATCTGCTATTATCTCGGAATTATAATGACTGGAATAGACCTTATGAGGAAAATGACGTGTATACAAAATGGTGTGCCATTGTGTCTTAAAATGGTGTACCGGTAGGGTGTGCAATTAATTTGTTATTGAAATTGAGGATTATTCTGAGATTTTTATTGATTAGACTAAATTTGTTTTCCTCGTCAACATGAAACAAGTCTATTGTAATTAGGTAAAGTAATGTCCTTTGCTAGCTTAACTATAACTTGATGGTTCTAAGTGCAAAATGTTACAAACATAATTTGAAACATTAAGTGAAGTGAGACATACAATAAAATTATATTGTTATCTTAATTTAATGATAATTTCAAGGATGCCATTATAACATTAAGGATTTCCAGCTTCATTTCCTGTGTTCTTTAATCTAAGATTATCATCTTTATTCATAGTAGGTAAATTACTTACAGAAACAAGTTTATGAATAAGTTTATTTTCTTTATATTCGTATAATCTCGTGATACTTGAGATGTAAAATTTGCATACATCTATATTGCCCGACCGTGCATGGTAAAGGCGACTCCATTTAGTTGTTAATTTTATGTAGTTCTAATAATAGATGACTACAAGAAAAGGTTGAACTATCCTGCACATCTCATCAATGGTAAACGTTATCCAAATGAGAAGATATGAAATACAAATCAGTATTGACATTACGTGTTAATAAACAATAAGAGAAGGTTTTTCGAAGCAAGGAAATCCTGTTCAGGTGGAGATTCATAGACGATTCCAGCTTGTAGTGTAAATGTGGTGCTGTTCCACCAACGATGGGACACCTGATATCATGCCTTGCGTGCCCTGATACCTGCGCTGAAAAACATTTGGATCTCGTTTTTTTTTGCACAGATATGTTTAGTTAAACGTATTGAACACTGTGTAAAAGTTTGTCCAGGTATTTTGGTTGGACCTTATATATCGAAAAATCTTCTGTACATTGTTCGTTCCAATTAATCCCATGAATTTCAAATAACCCCGTTTAACGGTCTTCTACTTCCTCTTAGCCTTTTCCCAATTATCTTGGGGTCAGCTTCCAGTCTAACCAGATGCGGCTGAATACCAGTATTTTACACGGAGCGACTGCCATCAGACCTCCGCAACCCAGTAACTGGGCAATACCGATATCCTAATGGTGCGTCCAGACCTGACGAACGCGCCGCGAATGCGCCGCACGCGCGCCGCTCGCGCGCAGCGCGCGAGCCTTTCGCGAGCTGCGCGCGAGCGGCACGCGGAGCTTTGTACGAACATGAAATGCACGCGCGCAGCTCGCGAGCGGCTGGCGAACGGTCGCGCGCTGCGCGCGAGCGGCGCATTCGCGGCGAGTTCGTCAGGTCTGGACGCACCATAAGGTTAAACCGTTTGTCAGACTTTCGGGCTTCTGATTACCCGTAACGACTGTCATAGGTATTCGTATGACACCCGGGACCGACGGCTTAACGTGCTCTCCGAGGCACGGAGGGGTCTCGATGTGTAACAAATGGTCACCCATCCACGGACTGATCGCGGCAAGCGCAGCTTAACCTCGCAAATCGTACGATCGGCGCGGCTGTTATTTAGCCACGAGCCCCTCAACCCCGTTTAACGGTATCGAACTTTATCTATTAAACACGAGTTCAAAATTAAACCTTACATAATACACCATACAGCCGCTCTCATTGAACACAAAACTAATCACAAACCGCCCGGACCTAATCATTGAACTATTGTTATTTTACCTCGCCCTGGTTACTCATTCTTATACCATACAGACATTAAAACATTCTAATTTTTATTTAATAAGAATCGACTGCTTGTAGACGGTCTTGCGGACCATTTCTACGTAACCGGGCAGTTATTGGCGACGTAAAGGGTCTCCAACCAATGGGGACGAGTAAAATACTTGTTTTGTTCTGCCTAGCCTTTTTCCCAACTATGTTGGGGTCAGCCTCCAGTCTAACCAGATGCGGCTGAACACCAGTATTTTACGGAGCGACTACCATAAGACCTCCGCAGTTACTGGGCAATGCCAATATCCTAAAGTTAGACTGGTTGTCAGACTTTCGGGCTTCTGACTTCCCGTAACGACTGTCATAGGTATTCGTATGACACCCGGGACCGACTGTTTAACGTGCTCTCCGAGGCACGGAGGGGTCTCGATGTGTAACGAATGGTCACCCATCCACAGACTGACCGCGAATAGCGCGGCTTAACCTCGCAAATCGTATGATCCGCGCGGTTGGTTATTAGCCACGAGCCTAATACTTAACCTAAGCTAACTACTACTACTACTAACATTTTGACTACTACCAACAGCAGCACTAAGGGTGACCCCTGATGGGACTCGGATCTCGGCTTAGGGCGTTGCTGGAGAGAGGACTAGGGACAGCTTGATGAGGGCTGAATTATCTGTGTGATATCTTTTAAAACAGAAAAACATATAATTATTATGTTACGGTTACGAATATACCGTTTTATGCAAAACTTTTAAGTACTAAACACACTTATCAACATCTAGTCGCATTACAGTCAAACATTTTATAAAAACATGTGTACGCATGCTTTCACTTTTTGGCATGCTTCAACATCCCTTCGCATGCTATAGAATGGTTTCGCAGGTGAAAGAACACGAGCCAGCAATCTTTCACATACACATACACCGTTGGGAAGTAACCCGCCAGGCATAAAGCCCGGCAGGCATAAAACCCGCAAGGCATAAAACCCGCTAGGCATAAAACCCGCAAGGCATAAAACCCGCCAGGCATAAAACCCGCAAGGCATAAAACCCGCAAGGCATAAAACCCGCCAGGCATAAAACCCGCAAGGCATAAAACCCGCATGGCATAAAACCCGCCTGGCATATAAACCGCAAGGCATAAAACGCGCCAGGCATATAACCTGCACGGCATAAAACCCGCAAGGCATAGATCCCGGCAGGCATAAGACCCGCCAGTCATAAAACCCGCAAGGCATAAAACCCGGCAGGCATAAAACGCACCAGGTATAAAACCCGCCAGGCATAAAACCCGCCAGGCATAAAACCCGCCAGGCATAAAAACCGGCAGGCATAAAACCCGTCAGGCATAAAACCCGCCAGGCATAAAACCCGCCAGGCATAAAACCCGTCAGGCATAAAACCCGCCAGGTATAAAACCCGCCAGGCATAAAACCCGCCAGGCATAAAACCCGCCAGGCATAAAACCCGCCAGGCATAAAACCCGCCAGGCATAAAACCCGCCGGGCATGAAACCCGCCGGGCATGAAACCGGCCTGGTTGAAGCACCCTCCCTTTTCAATGGAGGAACACCATACCTCGTTCATCCACACTTTGAAATTCTTCGAAAATCACACGCAAATACAGGCAACGCTTATAAGTATAGGAACAAAAGTAGAGTTGATACAGTTCTATTATCGATTATTCGAGGTGACTAATTGAAAACACCTGCGCACGCGATAAGTTGAGAGTAGTGAATGTTAAATATTGCTGATGCTGTAGAATCTAGCCAGCCGCCATATTTAGAAGTGTTAAGTTTATAACTGCGTCAGTCTATTTTGTTAGATAAGGCTGTATGATGTCAGTCATGTCACTTGCCATAGATATAATAATATAAAATATTTATTTATTGCACAATGTAGTTTACTGAGAACTTATAGAATAAATGTCCCAAACATACATACACCAAGGGTGTTCTAGGCATAGGTACAATAATAGTACCCACTTATAAATTAGGGGCCATCCAAGTATTATGTAAGCAGAATTTTAGTAATTTTTGACCCCCCCCCCCCCCCCTCTTATGCTTACGTAAACATACGTATTTTTTTTTTAAACTGAGCAGGTTTCTTTATTGTTATTCATGAGCAGCAGATTTTAAGTCTACAAAAATAAGGAAATAAATAAAAATTGCCGATGTAATCATCATCTAGACACCCCCGTCCCCCATGTCATCAAAAATAAGCTAAGCAAAGACCCCCTCACCCCCCTTTCGTGCTTACGTAATACGTGAATGGCCCCTTATTAGGAAAATTATCATCACTTTAGATTAGAATTGAGTTAGATTGACGATAATATGTATACATAATATTCTATTAAGTACTTAGGTATAATAGGTAAATTATTTTATTCATAGGGACATAGTTACTTGACGTAATTTTTAACCATCTTTTCATATGGTTGTGACTAGCCTGGTGTCAGAGTTTATGCCGCCCATGGACGTCTGACTTGGCTTCACATGCCGTCGAGAAATATCTCTCAGTCAGCCGGTTTCCTCACGATATATTCCTTCACAGTTTTTAAGCAAGTGATACTTATACAATACGCACATGAATCCGAAAAGTCAGAGGTGTGTGCCTTGGGTTCGAACTCGAGACCTATAACTTGGCAATTCGACGGTCACACCACTAGGCTATCACTGATCAGTGCTCAGTAGCGAGTTGATGATAGCCGCATACCTTCAGCGAGTTGTCCTTAGTTCACAAAATACCGTTGCACAGTCTCTTGATGTAAACCCTGGCTATCATGCATTAATCAATGCCAAATATGACTACAAACATGCCCCATGTTATAATTCTCCCGTTGAAGATAGGTTTGTTTACATGGGATCTAATTAGGATTCAAATGCTAACGCGTTAAATCCGGCGGCTGTGCTGTATGGCCAGCAAATAAAGACAACAAGATGGATAAAAAAAATGCATAATGGTATTAGAATAAATATCTTCATCATAGGCGTTTACGTATTTTACGGAGAGTCTTAACAAGAACATCTGAAAACAGAATTTTATAATTATAATAATACCTTAAAATAACTTTTAGGTTAACCGGTTTTATCTTGCAGTCCCCTGCAGCATGCCTGATTTTTTTTTTAATAAAAAACATTGCCCCACACTAGGATTTCTCCTGTATCGTGGGTGCGTTTACAGACACAAATCTTCACACGTACAAACACCCAGACCCGGAACAACTATCTGTAGGCCATACAAATATTTGTTCCGTGCGGGAATCGAACCCACGACCCGCAGCGCAGAAGCCAATCGCTTAGCCACTGCACCAAACGTGTCGTCAAATGTAAGTTACTTGCTCGATTTGAACCTGTTAAATTTCTGACGCCAGTCAACACCACAGTGATTGAAAACTATTGTCATCTAAAGGTGGATCGACATTATGTATCATTTTACCAATCTTGTCATCGTACCCATATTACCGACGCGTATAATGATACGCGTCGGTAATATGGGTACCGCTAGTGTGAAATGATACGTTCGTCCACACAAACGACGATATAAGATACAATGATCGGAACGACAAAATGAAATAAAAGGTCTTTTTCTTTTCGTGTGGTTAGTGACTAACCTGGTGTCAGAGGTTATGCCTCCTTTGGGCCTCTGACTTGGCTTCACATGCCGTCGAGAAATATCTCTCAGGCATGCCGGTTTCCTCACGGTGTTTTCCTTCACCATTTTTTTAAGCAAGTGATAATTATACAATACGCCCATGAATCCGAAAAGTCAGAGGTGTGTGCCTTAGGTTCGAACTTGAGACCTATGACTTAGCAGTCCGACGGTCACACCAGTAGGCTATCACTGCTTAAATAAAATGTTAACCTTAATCTATAATCATGGTGGTTTAAAAAATAAATATTCTGCCTAGCCTTTTTCCCAACTAAGTTTGGATCAGCTTCCAGTCTAACCAGATGTAGCTGAATACCAGTATTTTACACTGAGTGACTGCCATCAGACATCCGCAACCCAGTTACAGGGCAACGCTGATATCCTAAGGTTAGACCGGTTGTCAGACTTTCGGGCTTCTGACTTCCCGTAGGTAACGACTGTTATAGGTATCTGTACGACGAACCGACTGTTTAACGTGCTCTCACCCATCCACAGACTGACCACGGAAAGCGCAGCTTAACATCGCAAATTATTGAACCGCGCGGTTAGTAATTAGCCATGAGCCCCTTCATTTATTTTTTAGAATAAGAACTGCAATAACGAAGTAATTAATATTATATAACATTTAATTTTTAGACAGACTTAAATGTATAGAAAGTGTTCGCAATCTATTATGTTAATGGACCAGCAATGGTAACTCGGTTGGGCAATACTTACTAGCCCAGTTAAATGGTTTTACAGCTGCGAGTAAGATACTTCCTGTACAATAAGTTCTCAGCTTATCTACTTTAATTATACCCTTTGTACGAGAACCTTAAACAAAATTAAGCAATATCGCCTTCTTCTTACACTTACAGTTATAGATTATATGTATACAAGGTTAGTCGGAAAGGGGGTACTAAGCCGCGGGCCACTTAAAGTATCACTGATGACTATTTTAAAGCAAGTGTTGAAATTTCAAAATTCGATAATTTTTATTTGCATGAAAAAAGATTTTTATTTTAGTTTTTTCAAAAAAATCATATCTGCTTTAGTTATGAATTCAGAAAATTAATTTTCTAACCCATGACCTCAAGTATGACTTAAATTGTAAAACAGCTGATCATAGCTATGGACAGATAGATTTCAGCATATTTTTTACGAAATATTTGAAAATCTATTTCTCTTAAACTATCGAGTTTTGGGGAAAGTTGTAGAACAAAAGTTATCCCTTATTATGGGTACTTTAACACCCTTTCGGCTTGGTAACCCCTTTCCGACTAACCTTGTATGAATATAATTCCTTAAAAAACTTTCAAGTTAAACGGTTTATCTTGCAGTGTGTGACCGTCGGGCTGCCAACTCATAGGTCTTGAGATCGAACCCAAGGCACGCACCTCTGATTTTTCGGATCCATGTGCGTATTGTATAATTATCACTTGCTTAAAAACGGTGAAGGAAAACACTGTGAGGAAAATCATCCCTGATAGATATTTCTCGACGGCATGTGAAACCAAGTCAGAGGCCCACGGACGGCATAAACTCTGACACCAGGTTAGTCACTAACCACACGAAAATAATAAGATCTTGCAATACTCCTGTAGCATCAGGTTTTGAGGATTGAAGGATGAAATTATTGTAATGTTGCATTATCATGGGAATTGAATTCGTGTGCGAAGTTTCAAGAGATTTTAATCAAACAAACAAATATACAAAGTGAAGCTAATTAAAACCGTTTAAAAATGCAGACTCCCTTTACTATAAAACAATACTAAGCTGCATTGACTATTACTTAGACATGTTTACGTAGATTTTAATACAGTGGACCCCCGGTAATCCGGCCCCTGTCTAATCCGGCACCCCCTGTAATCCGACATGTCTATTATTATTGAATAATTTTTTGACAATCTTCGCTAATGTAGATAATGCATGATTGAACAGGTTACATAAAACATAATTAAACGTAAGCTCTCTATTGTGTTGTTTAATTGACTAAATTTGACATACATAATGAAGTATGATTTGTACTTCAGAGTATAACATACATAGGTAGAATCTTATCATTCTATCTGTAATTTGTCGGATTACAAGGTACTCTTTTGTAAAAAAAAACGGACTATAGGGGTCTTAGGCAGTACTCTTTAATCCGACAAATTTGATAGTTCGACACTGCCCTGTAAAACGTTTGTCGGATAACCGAGGGTCTACTGTACAATACAATACAATACAATACTCTTTATTGTACACAAAACAAACAAGAAACATTACTATAAAAATAGAGATGTACAATGGGCGGTCTTATCGCACTAGGCGATTTCTTCCAGACAACCTTTGGATGGACATGAAGTGCAAGAAAAAAAGAGAGAGGTAGTACTATTCGAAGCTTGCATGAATTTACGTCTCAGTAAGAGCCTCCACACATTACTGATTTTTATCAAGTTTTTTATCTATTACAATGTATACGCGGTTCACGCGATTCTCACTAAACGTGCGATACGTCACGTCACGTCGTGCTCACTGTCAGCCGTGAGCTCTGTTTATTCTAAGAGTAGTCGGCCGCTCAGCGTACGCATGCAGACAAACCGACTTTTCGGCGGCTGACTATACGTTTAGTGTGAACCGTCTCGTTGGAACTGATATCGTTTTACAAAGTAGGAATGGAAATAAACTATCATTAAAATACTATGCGATGGCTCTCATGTGCAAATAAATATCGATTCATAACAAGAACCATCGATTACGTACAAAATAATTAACTCAACCGTGTTATTGTGCTGCAATCTGTACGCAGATGCGCACGAGTTGCGTTTGTTGTCGTATCCCGGCTAAAAATACACGCGCCGCTGCAGGAATGCTAAGTTTACCCGTGTTTGTGCATTTGTGCAGGGTAGTTCTATTAACATTACTTATTTGTGGTTAAGTAGAATTTCAACCAGAAATAAGTTCTCACTTGTATCTATTGTTTTTCTCTCTGCAAAGCTAAAAATAAGCTTCTTAATGCTATGCGATCTCAAAATCATATTCATAAATTTTCTCCAAACCACAATTAATGATCATAATAATAGTTTACATTATTATGTCCTTTGTTCAACATTCAATCTTATTAAAAAAATTAATACACATTATATAAAAAATCAAGATCTATTTAAAACTATAAAAAATAGTAGCCCACAGGCATCGCGGCATCAAGAACATGTTTAAGCTACCGGTGGTCAGGGCTCCTGAGAGGAACCTGCTAACAATACGCGCCGTGTCCAGGACTACCGTCTTCTGAATCAAGTCTTTGATCCAGCTGCCTAACGAAAGCCTCTTCAGATGCTGGTCGACGCTCTTTGCATTATTATGATCATAAATTTCATACATCGATGTTATTGGTAATTTTCTTCACAAAAGACAGGTGGGTAGTACTTACTCTCAACCGGCGTGCGAGTATGATTAAATGTATGAATGTGGACGAAGCGAAAGGATTATGTAAGGATCGTAGCATGTGGCGTTCTTATAGCTTCTGCCTACCCCCATGGGAAAAAGGCATGAGTTTATGTATACATATATGTATTACACTAAATAAATACGATGCAAGTGTTGCAACTTAATTAGTTAAATCATTCTTCAATTCTCAATTCATCTGCATAGATAATTACTTCTCCTAATTTAGACATATCTTTCGCAAATCTATATTTCCATCTTAATTACCTCCATCCTCACTAACATTTTATATTAATTTCATTCCAAATGCGTTCATCTTATTTGAATTGCAACATTTCAATCTCAAGTGCATTTCAGAATCAAGTGCTCTTGAGACTTAGTAAATAGGTTAATTAGTGCATTAACGATTTTGAGAGCTGTTTTGCTTACGTTAAGTAAATTTATGTTTAACTACACTAACATATTTAGCTTCGAGTTCATCAGGCGCATTTTAGCTGTTGATGGTTCTTGCTTATGAGTAGTATTTAACTGCCTCGTTAGTCTAGTGGTGATAAGCGCGACTGCTGATCGTGAGGTCCTGGGTTCGATCCCCAGGTCAGGCAAAGTGTTATTGGGTTTTTTTGTGTGGAATTCCTCAGTTGCAGCCCGGAGTTTGGATTTGTACCTGGTTGATGTCAATAGGCTCTAACAGCGAAATGAGGCTGTTTCTATACACCTCTGCCCAATCCTTCGGGGAATACAGGCGTGATGTTACGTTATATTAATAACATAACAATTGTTTATTTATACATTCATTTTGCTCGGAGACTTAGTTTTAATGACATTTAATTTCCGTATACTTGATTTTCTTTAAGTTTTAGTTTTTGATCGCTATATCTTAGAGGCGCGAACTCTATTCAAAGGAGGACGACAGGCTATCAAGCCTTTACTCCGGTTGCTTATAATATATATTGTATATATTTATTAAATTTAATTCCATCGATATGGTATAAATAGTTCCATTTCTGAACGATTAATACCTAAGTAATTAATGAAGCTTCGAATGAATACCACTAGTTCTTGAAATACACCCGGAAGCCATAAGTCCAGGTCACCAACATAAACAAAACAATGTTAAAATATTTAACAATGTTTTCCGAGATATTTAGACTTATGTTGGTGACCCGGATTCATTGCTCCCGAGTGTATAAAGAGTTCCAAAAATTACGTATACGTTTATACTCGCATGGCAGATCTATTTCCACGTAATAGGCGTGACAATACTATGATTTGCTTACATCAATATAGGACTGCACTTATGCGGAAAAATGTCTTTTGCATGGCTCCAAAAATTTATAATAAACTGCCAAAAAGTTGGAAGCATTTAAGTGATGTATAGCGTTCAAAAATAAAGTAAAGAATTTTCTAGCAGATAAAGCCTATTATAATATTAATGAGTTTTTGGCAGAAGGTTTTCAACATTCTACATAATTTAATGTAATTATATAATAATAATAGCTTTTTTTTTATTTTTTATTTTATTATTGTATTAATATTTGTATGCCATTGATCATGGCAAACATGATGATCTCTATTGTTACTTTAACATCTTGCATATATGCTGACAATTGTTTTTGTATGTATGTACACTCATGTTTGAGCAAATAAAAATTATCTTATCTTATCTTACGTAATTATAAAAGTGAGTCGTTATTCGTAGCTATCTTATTTACCTAGATGTTGTTTCAGAATAATTATAATTTAATTAACACTTAATAGAGACGCTGTTTAACATGCAAGTAACCTGTTATAGTCATCAAATAAATGACGTAGACTTTTTTAATGATTTTCAGTGTTAAATTCATACTAATTAAAATGGAAATATATTATAGTTTAACACATAATGTCATAGATATATTATTTGAAACATAGTAAAACAAATATATATGGTTTAATGGATGTGTAGATGCTTGTCATTCATTAGTAAACACAAGTTAATAGTAAAATAAATACTTGTTCGATATTAGTACAAATTGTTTTGTAAACAGTACCTCTGTTAACCAAACAATTTGTAATAACCAACATTACCTTTGAGAGGTAAACAGGTATTTCTAATAGATGAACCTGTGACCTAGCACTCCTAGCATTGTGGTATTAAACCTACGTGCTTTTACAAGCAATCGTATACGCATCCGACATGCGAAAACCAATCAATTAATTGATTTTACCAATGTCCACTGTGTTGCTTATATTAAAAGCTTCAAATAATGTATTTGTCCATTGTCCTTTATACAATACTAAAGTACACTCGGGAGCAATGAATCCGGATCAGCAACAACCTTAATAACTTTAAAAACAATATTGTTTTGTTTATGTTGGTGACCCGGATTCATTGCTCCCGAGTGTATAAAGATTGAATACTCGAATTATTCTCAACAAAATTGGTTCATTCCATATCATTCATCGTTACATATTTCTTTATTTCATTCAAAAACTAAATATCTTAACTACATATTCGACTCAAAAGTTAAATCGAGATTAAAAAGTCCAAATTTCATCTCTTCAAAGCTAAACGGCTTGAATGCACGTCTTGATCGCACATTTAATTCAATTTACATTGACACTAATTCAACAGGCCAAGTATGGGGCAAGGCCATATCTAATGGACTGGACGTACAGCTTTGATTCTCTTCGATAAAAACCTTGATTTCACTATTACAAGTAGTTTATTTGAATTTTATAACATCTTCTGAATAATATTAGCATTGTTAGTGGCATATGAATAGATTATTCTATGGCTAGTTTTAAATAAATTATGTTCCTATCACGCAGTCTTGCTTACAAAAAAACATCATCTTTTAAAGGATAAAAAACTCCCAAGCCCTTATAGGTAATAATCCCTTAAAAAAAATTTAAGCTAAACAGTTTATCTTGAAGTACTCCCTTTTTTTTGATCGTGGGAAAATCCTCATGGATCTCCCTCGCCCGGGAAAGGCGGTCTGCCGGACTTTTACCGGTTAAAAACCCACGGTGTTCCTCCTTCTGACCGACGGCCGGGGTCACGGGATTCGCCTAAGCATGCACCGCAACCCCGGCAGGTCTTGGTCCACCAACTGCTAGAGGACCTCTCCTCAGTGGGGCCTCACCCCACGACCTCCTGAAAGGCGCGGGGAGCACCCCACATCACCGGCGCACCAGAAAACATGGCACGCCAGACCACCCTGGGGACCAAACAAACATATGGGCGCCAGACGGTCTTGCAGTACCCCTACAGTATCAGGATTTGATGATTGAAGGTTGACATTATTATAATGTTGTATTGTTATGGGAATTGAATTTGTGTGCGAAGTTTCAAGAATCAAGCAGAAGTAGTTGAAAATACAGTTGTTGAAAGATTTGAATCAAACAAATACAGGAAGTGAAGCTAACTATGAAACTGTTTTAAAACTTTAGAAAATGGCACATACCTGTAAACTACGACTATTTATATAATATTTTTATCTGAATGCAACAATTAACCATGGAAACTCATGCAAAGAAAGCAGATGCTCCATCGCCCCCACACTATTTGGTTCTTCAAATAATAATAAAGTTGTTACTTATATCAGAAATCAAGATTACCTATAAAAAAACATAGATCAATAAATATATAGCTTAAAAAACACGCTTTTGTTGGTGTACTGTAAAATAAAACCGGGTTCCAGTAACCCACCTTCTGACTCAATCATGACATTAGCTCGATGGTAGGTACCATATTATTATATGGTCATCAGAATTACATACAAATGTATGAAATTCTGATGACCATAGTCTCATAAACCATAGCAAAGTCTCACATCGATACGACAGTTAGAAGTGGGTGAAAATTGAATTCCAAGTATTTTTTACAAAAAATCTTAGTTACAGAAAGTTTATAATTATAAACTTGTTAAAAAACAGCATGCTATGATACAACTGACACATTTTCCATCGTTCCAACGCCCGTATAATGCAGGTACCTTCGTGTCGCGGTATCATCACGACATCTAAATTATTATTAATGCTGTTTTAATGCAATTGGCGTAATTTACCTGTTCCCGTCATCGTGTCAAGGGTTTAACAAGTGCAGGTGTTTCAAATGGTCATATCTCAGATTAGGATAACAGGTTCTATATTATAGTTGAAAATTATCGAAAATTAAGGCATTTATTGACTTTTACCGTCCTCTGCAAACAATCATATTGGCCAAAAGTTGAAAGGAGTAAGTATGCTTAGGTGGTTTGGTCATGTTGATTGAATGAGTGAACGGTGATTAACAAAAAGAATATATAATGCAAATGTCAGTAAAGGACGCCCTAGAAGGACATACGTCGATGTTTTTGGTGATGTTCTTCACAAAGGACAGTTGCGTAGTACCCTCAATTGGCGTACGTGTATGACAAGATGGATCATTGTGGACGAAGCAAAAAGAGTATGTAACGATCTTAGCATGTGGCATTCTATAGTTTCTGCCTACCGCCATTGGAAAAAGGCGTTAATTTATGTAACGTTGTGTATAAATATGTAACGTTGGGCAAAATACGAGGGTTAGCGACACGTCGGATGAAGAAGCAACTCGTGGCTCCAAAATGTGAGACTGTGACAGACATTCGTCGCCCCCATTGAGAGACTGTAACGTTTTAATTTTAAACGAGTTTAATTAACTTCACTCTGTATATTTTTTTGTTTCAAATCTTGCGACAGATTTATCCACTACTTCTGTTTAACCGATTCTCTTCAAACTTTGTACCTACACAAATTCAGCTACCATGACAATATCACATTATAATAATATCAACTTTCAATCCTTCAATCCTGATGCTGCAAGGATACTACAGGAGTAGACAAAACTATTTATCTTAAAAGTTATTTTAAGTACCTTTATTTGTCAACTACCGGCCCGTCCCGGCTCCGCACGGGTGGACATTTTTCCCGTTTTTGCAACATTTTTAATTTATGGTCTGCTCCTATTGGTCGTAGCGTGATATATCCTATAAACTTCCTCGATAAATGGACTATCCAACACATAAAGAATTTTTCAATTCCAACCAGTAGTTCCTGAGATTAACGCGTTCAAACAAACAAAAAAACAAACACTTCAGCTTTATAATATTAATAAAGATTAAAATCTACAAATACGCCATTGCTCTAAACACGAGGCCAACATTACAAAATTAATCTGAACGTAATTCAGAACTTACAATAGGTATGTTTAAATAATAAGGCATCGAGTCTGAGACTGCCAGCTTACAGCAAGGTCTCGTCGCCATTGAACACCGGTCACCTAATTACTTCTGATTTGTACCGCAGCCAATCCATTTAGTTCCCCGTGTTCTGATTTAATAACTGCTTTTTGTACTGTTGTAAACTTGTTTACAGGTGCTAATATGTAGTACACTCGGGAGCAATGAATCCGGGTCACCAACAAACAAAACAATGTTCAAATGTTAAACAATGGTGTAGATTCTGTTGCGCACTTTGACAGAACTAAACTAAGGGTGTTTGTCTCTTTCTGTTTCAATAGAAAAAGAAAGTGACAGTTGCGTTTAGTCTACTTTAGTACTGTCAAAATGTGCTACAGAATCGACACCAATGTTTAACAATATTTTCCGATATACAAGGTTAGTCGGAAAGGGGGTACTAAGCCGCGGGCCACCTAAAGTATCACTGATGACTATTTTAAAGCAAGTGTTAAAAATTCAAAATTCGATAATTTTTATTTGCATGCAAAATGATTTTAAATTTGTTTTTTCAAAAAAAAAAACCATACCTCGGTGAATATTCGAAATTTTTTAACATTATTTTAACAAATCATTCTTCTCCCGGGCTGTTAACGTTATAGTATTGTCAGATTGTTTTTGTTCTTGTCTTATTGCTTGACGGCAGCGGTATAGTTTGAGTTTTCACTATCATAATTATAGTATTAAACATCTGCATTCCTAACTTTGGGATGATGCTAATGACGTTCTCAATTTTTGTTAATATTTTTCGAAGAATGCCCCACCTACCTGCTTTAGTTATGAATTCAGAAAATTAATTTTCTTATCCGTGACCCCAAATATGACCTAAATTGTAAAAACAGCTGATCATAACTATGGACAGATAGATTTTAGCATATTTTTTACGAAATCTTTGAAAAGCTATTTCTCTTAAACTATCGAGTTTTGGGGAAAGTTGTAGAACAAAAGTTATCCCTTATTATGGGTACTTTAACACCCTTTCGGCTTAGTACCCCCTTTCCGACTAACCTTGTATTATGATTTGTTTGTGACCCGGATTCATTGCTCCCGAGTGTGGTACCTGTGGAGTGATTGTACCTGCATTATTTACTTATAATCTATTCATTATCATCGTTATTTTACACAGTCCTTTGCTCTCCTCAAAAGTGAGGGATTATTCGATAACATAGTACAGGAAAGCCGGCTTGATGGCTTTTCGCTTAATTCCGAAAAAAAACGATCAAAATACCTCAATATACTTAAGTTTATGCTGACTTCTCATTCTACGAAATTTCCGTATAGTGAGAGATCAGCTTATACTGGAAATGTATAGCTTGATTTGTCGTCGTGTAAGTTCATACCGAAAGACAGAATGCATCATTATCGCAAAAATATTCTTGGATTTGAATAAAGTACCGACTAATGAAAGAGTTGTCGAATTAGCATTAGTAATATGAGCTGCAGCTAAGATTGTATACCAATGAAACGGTACAGTAAAATCTAATAAATGAAATGGTACGCACGCCACACAATAAATATACATAAAAGAGGAAATACTTCATCGAGCCTCCTAACCTTGGCTGATGTTGATTGATGACGAAGATTTTAAATCGGATATGTTAACAAAAATCTTGTTCAAGCATGTCAGTTTTTTTGCTTCTATCAATTTGTTCCGCACGCATCTTAATGCGGAACAGATTGATGATTTGTAGACTGGTTATTAATCCTTCTTAAATTCCAATGATTTCGGCATTAAGCTGTTTGTTGATAACATTTCATTATTCATTGCTCCATTAGAATTAATGTGTAATTTTCAAAATGGTAAATTTAAAGATAAAACGCAAGACGAAAGTAGATGGCAGCACCATCATAAGACCTCATCACAACCAATCAGAACGAGTTGAATTATTATTATCAATAATGTCAAACACATTTTAACCAATGAAATTGCTTAGGGTTGCGATGGTGGCGCCATTAGTTCCCCAGTTGTACGTCCTATTTAGATTCGCTATCTGTCCTACCTACATAATATGATAGTGCTACTGTTTCATAAATTCTCTTTACAACACTAGAGGAAATATGCTACCTACTAATACTAAGTAAGTAGGAATCTACAGACAAAACTAAATCGTCATTCTTCTTCTTCTCTCCTGTCGGCTGGAACTATACAAGAATAGCTCATGCCGTGGTGAAAAGATCAGCTAGTCAGCAAGGTTTGTCGAGGGCTGGCTGTCCAAGGTGCGCCGGACGCGGATACTGAAATATTTTCACTCGTGGAGAGTCGTAGTGGCTCTTATAATGCACCCCAAAACTAATTTATTCTCATTCAAATCTGAGTTCTTTCTTAAGCCTAATTTCTACATCTAATTACTTTAAAATTAGCATTTACTTTCATTATCAAAGACAATTGCAGTTGGCGCAACGACTTAATTCTTTACCCTGTTTATAAGGAACTTTCTCTTCCTTATTATTTGCTTAATTAAAAGTACAATTTCTATCAGTTTGCAACATATTTTTCAGACTCTATTTCCTACTATAATTCGTTAATAATTGTCTAGTATATACCGACTTTAAAACGCGTTAATTTATTACGACTGACCCAGTTCATTCAAAAATGCGGGAAATTAACTACCTACCTGCTATTGCTGCTTCATTCAAATGCTTGTCAATAATGTACCCAAGTACTTAGTAGATGTGTCTTTTTACTATGTAAAAAAATACAAAATTTTAGTGATATTTCGGAAAGGCTTTTCAAAATTAATATACATTCGGCTTTTACTATTATCCGATACTGTTGTTTTGGACCAAAATTTACGTATAGCCTCCGTTCTTCCCATTTATGGAAACATACATTACTCTTGGACAAAGTAGACAAAATTATACGTAACACATTAACATCAATCCTTAACGTGGCTCTGGACGACCGAGCTTGGTTACAAGCCACACTTCCCATTCGTTTGGGTGGTCTCGGCGTCCGCAAAATTTCTAGTATTAGTTTACCGGCGTTCTTGTCCTCGGTCCACGGTACGGAGAAATTAACCAGGAAAATCTTATCATCCTCACTGGTTGATTTTGAAGTACCGTGCTTGACCGATGCTGAGAACGCCTGGAAAATGGCTTGTCCCAATACGGTGTTGCCCGTCAATCCGTCTTCCCAGAGACAGTGGGACGAGCCGCTTTGCAGTTTGACACGGAAAAACCTTTTGAATACGTCTGTCAATACTGCCGAGCGTGCTCGTCTTTTGGCTGTGGGCGAATGGGAGTCGGGACTTTGGCTTCAGGCACTTCCGTCATCCAACGTAGGCACTATGTTGGATGACGTAAGTTTCCGTTTCGCCACTTGCCTGCGCTTGGGCGCTCCATGTGTTGCTCCTCATCGGTGTCATTGTGGTGAAGCAGTTGACAGCCTCGGACACCATGGTCTGTCTTGCTGCAGGAGTGCAGGTCGCATAGCACGGCACGCCAATATTAACGACATTATCCGTCGTGCTCTTGCCACCGCCGGCGTGCCAGCTGTACTAGAACCGAATGGTTTGGCACGCGACGACGGGAAGAGACCAGATGGCATGTCGCTATTGCCATGGAAGATGGGTAGGCCTTTGGTATGGGACGCAACTTGTGTCGACACCCTTGCTCCATCCCATCTTCCTAGCTCGGCGGGCTGTGCTGGCGCTGCCGCTGCGGCCGCGGAGGCCCTCAAGCGGCGCAAATATAGTAACCTCATTGGTTGCTATGACTTTGAGCCGTTTGGGGTCGAAACGCTCGGGCCATGGGGTCCGAGTACACATCTTTTGTTTAAAGAAATTGCCCAAAGGCTGGTCGACGCTTCGCGTGACCAGAGGGCTGGCTTATTCTTTGGCCAAAGAATAAGCGTTGCCATCCAGCGTGGTAACGCTGCCAGTCTTCTGGGCACGCTTCCGGATGACGGTGATGAGGAGGAATATTTTGACGCCTAAGTGATATTTTTGAATAATTTGTATTTTAATAATTTTGTATATAGGTAGTTAGTTTTGTCTTTAGATTTGTATGTTTTTAGTTTAGTTTTATATTGTATATATTAGGTTTAAATGTAGGTAAATGATATTTGTGTATAGATAAATAACTTAGTAGATGTTGCACAATGATCACAGAAAGGATTTGGTCAACTTTTCTTATTTTTCTGCCCAAATAATTTCGATCAGCACAAATTAACTGATTTGACAAGTACATTGACAAGAGTAGGTACCTACATTGCTCAACGAGGACATTCCCGTAGATCGCTACAATGAACAGTCTGGTGATAATAACAATATGGGAATTACACTAATCTAAAATAAATTAAAAGAACTTACGAAAAAAATTGGCAAAGCAATTGGGTGAACGTACATTTTTGATCAATATTTTTGTTAAGGTACCTATATGATCGCTAAGGAGATCATGGCAGAATGAAAAAGCTGCTGCCCTCTAGCTCTTCCCATCATCAGTATCAACATCATCATCATCATTCAGTATTGGGTCTCCTCCCATAGCATCCATCTCCAGTCTCTCAGTTTCCAATTTTCTATCGTCAACATTACGCAACCAAGCGCAGCTTACTATAAAGATGAATGAATATCCATCAGTTATTCGTTGTCAGATAATTAGGTAACAATATCAGTGTCACGGTTGAGCACATCTGCACTCAACAAAGTACTTAGACCTACGGTCTGTTGTTACCTCTTACTGCGGATTTTTAAATGTTTCGTAAGTTCCAGTTTTTCTCATAATAAACTTAGTTATGTAAAATATTGAAGTTTTGCTCCAAATATTCGTATTTCTTCTACTCAAAAAGCAATGTAGTCCTGTGGAATGTCTATGATAATAAATATATTGTCAAGTTTATTAACATATCTGCTGCAGCGACCTTTATTAATCTGTCAACTGACTATTTTTAAATACCTAGGTACCACCTTATTTAATATTATACCTAATGAAATTATTAATTATTATATTTGTATTCCGAAACACGATCACGAATGCAAGTGAAATTATAATTATGCAATTAAATGTAACATAAACAAAACCATGTTGATTACATTTTCGATACCAACAAATAAACACAATAAAAAATAACTAATTAATTTGACTCGTTCGAGTTCACCTCTTAGCGCCATCTGTTATCAGTGCATGAAACATTTTGTTCGTGAACGCGAATGCTAATTTCGACTCTCTACGTATCTGTCAGGATGGCCGAGCGGTCTAAGGCGCCAGACTCAAGGTTTCCTTGCCTGTTAAACAGGTTCGAGTTGTTCTGGTCCTCTCTGAGGGCGTGGGTTCGAATCCCACTTCTGACAAAAACTTTTTGTAATTTTATTTAAGCTTTTGTTATTTTATACCACGATTAATAACGCTGTCGTGTTTAAGATCAGTGTTAATTATATAACATAAATCTGAATGCTGACGCTGATTTCGATTTCTGGTTACATAATTAAGTACCTACCACTACCTTAATGGTACCTACATAATTTTATTTCTTTCTTTGAGAAGGTTAAGAAATTTAATTTAAAATAAGTTAAAGTTTAGATTGATTTGATTGATCAATGAACATCTTAAACCTCTACAGGTTTACTTTTGAACTCGCAAGCGTGAGGTTAGCAACCGATGAGTACTTATGCACAGCCGTGAGCGGTGACCTTAACCTCTTCAACCGAGCACTACACGTGTCTTTGAGGTGTGCCAATGCACGATAACATTGTTATTGCATCATTATGTAGTTTTTTATAAGTAAACTGTGTATTTTCCAGCACGGAATCAGCAGTTTTGTAAACCGCTGTACCTAGGTATTCTAGGTATTTAATATAACATACTAGCGACCCGCCCCGGCTTCGCACGGGTACAATGTAGATACTGATGTGGGGCATATAAACCGTCCTCTTGAAGCAGTCTATCTATTGCTGAAAACTGCATTAAAATCCGTTGCGTAGTTTAAAATATCTAAGCGTACAGACAGCGGGAGCGACTTTGTTTTATACTATGTAAAGAAGACAATTAAGATTCATTTTTGCAAGGAAATAAATACCTAACATGTTTGCTTGCAGCAGGGATTCAACACAGTATAATGCTTATATGAACATTAACGATCAACCAAGATGAGTTGCTTGAAGAAATGGTTCAAAAGATATTCGGGCTTTTGTGGGCCACTTTTGTCTAATATTATACGAAGTGGGAGTGGTACATTGAGCGGTCGTAAAGGAACTTACAATTTGCCTTTCGCTCTTATTCCTAGCACATGGAAAAATCCTTCAAATCATTATCTTGACAACACTATCAAGTTTATTTGACAAAGTCTTAGGCTCAGTATCCACCAAAGCGGAGAGGAGAGGAGATGTCTCGTAAACAACCAATAGGATTATGATTGTGTTCAAACTAAGCGGAGAGATGTGTAAATAACGCAATTCTATTGCTTGTTCGAGACGTCTCCTCTCCTTTCCGCTTTGGTGGATACCGGCCCTTACTCGCCTTCTATGAAACACGAGATGAAGGGGTCACCCAGTCAGATAGGTTGATGACTTGGAAGTTAGCAGCAGTTTCCACATTGGTCTGGTACTGCAAAAATAAGATTTCCCAAGCACAATCATAACTAATAAAATTTTGGAAATAATCCAAAAAACGGTAGAATAAAGGAAACTTTCGTGATTACATACAATAGTATTTCTTTGTTACCTATTATTCCGTCCAATTTACTAAATTAAATATGATGAGTCAATGTAGCGTTTCTGTTTTCATTATTATACGATCTTTGCCAAACAATGTTCGTTTTGTTCATAAAAACGTGGCTCCACGCGAGGACTTCTCTAGTAACGTGGGTGCGGTTACAGACCCAAATCACACATGGATAAACACACAGACCCAGAACAACTACCTGTAGCCCATACAAATATTTGTTACGTGCAGGAAATCAAACCGGTAACCCCTAGCACAGAAGCTAATCGCTCAGCCACTGCGCTAAGCGAGAGCCGTCATCCTGCTGCAACTACAGTTTTTTTTTTGGACCCTATTGACTGTCTCACTGCTGAGCAAAGGCCTCCCCTTTTGCTTTTCCAAACCTCTCTGTTTTGAGCCGTTTCTAACCATATCAAATCACAAACACGTCTATATCGTCACACCACCTAAGCCAGTTTTCTCTTATGAACAAAATATTAATTTATGTGTATTTTCCTAAAAGTACCTACCCTCATTAACCAGGTATGTTTGTGTTTTCCAGGTGTGCAGTGCGTGTGTGATGGTGCGGACGCACACAGTGCTGCTGTTGGCGGTAGCACTGTGCGGCGCCGCCACCACACTCGACTCGGAGCTCGGGCTCGGCAAGGCGATCAACATATTTATGAGGTAAGCACACGACCAAGTATACTGCGGTCACTAACCCGTTTACCTAGCGAGGTAAATAGTGAACATGGTATTATGGCATTTTGTGGAAAGGGGACTTGCAGCAGTGAGTAGGTAGATACCTAGGTACAAAATGTCCCTAGATGATATCATGATGATAATCAACTTGTAATTACTTGAAATTATACTACAATCACTAAAATTCACACTAGTTTCCAACAAACGGAAAATACTCACGGATGCTTTCGCACTTTTTAAATTTCACTGAATAAGTAACTTTATCAATATTGACTTTAAGTATAAAATTAAATGTAGACATCAAGGGCATGCTGGAGCTCGAACGAGCGCCCTGTGGCAAAAATCTGCGTGTCTGCCCGAGCATTCTGTTGATCCTCCGCGGCGCGTCGCGCGTCCGAAGCGCATTTTTGCTCTTGGGGTGAATGAGCGGCCAAGAGGATGCCCGGGGAATTTTCCGCTTTTTGGAAACTGACAAGACTTACGTGCCGTGTTGTGAAGTATCAGTAGGTGTATCTGACGCTATCGGATTCATATATTTTGTATGAAGGCGTGCACACTATTATGACATGATGCTTAGGATATGACACGTGAGCGGGGCCAGACTGGGACCTGAAATCGGCCCGGGCATTTGAGAGACGGTCGGCCAGTACTGGCAAAAAAAAATCATTCCCAAGCGATTAGACGGACGACTTTTTTTTCTATTTGGACGCTCCCCTCACTCTTTCCCCTGTATCTTGGGTGAACGGCCCATCAGGCCACACCGGCATATCGGGCATCCGGCCCATCAGCCACCGGCCAGTCCGGCCTTGCACGTAAGTCTAGTGTGAATCCGGCTTAATACACCAACCTATCACATCGATTATGGTTTTCTGGCCTTCCAAGATCTTTAACTGCCTCGTTGATCTAGTGGTGGCAAGCGCGACTTCTGATCGTGAGGTCCTAGGTTCGATCCCCAGGTCTGGCAGTGTTATTGGTTTGTTCCGAGTGGAATTGCTCAGTAGCAGCACGGAGTTTGGATTTGTGCCCAGTTGATTGTAATAGGTTCGCCCCTATTACAAGGGACTTAAACATAACGGCGAAATGAGGATGTTATTTTAGATCTCTGCCCAACTCTTCGGGGAATACAGGCGTGATGTTGTTATATTATGTTAAGATCATTAAGCAGCCCATGCCGTTGTTGTCATGGTATACAACGAAAATTACGCTTTTAAGCAAATTTAATTCACTTCATACAATTGTTCTCCTCAGATATGGCTACCTCAGCATCTGCATGCGGGTGGTACCCCGTAACGACACAGAGGGCTGGGTGTTCCGGGAGCCAACAGTGTCGGTCTTCCGAGACGTGGAGCACTACTCCTTGGCGCCAACCCCGAGGCACGCCAAGACGCTGTTCGACGGAGACTTCCACATGGAGTTCTGCGATAACTTGAAGCAGTTGCTGCAGGCTTACTTTAGGGATTTTAGTTTTGAAAGGTACCTATGCTTTGTCAAAAGATTTAAATTTTGTTAAAATAAATAATTATCACTGCCTTGTTGGTCTAGTGGTGGCAAGCGCGACTGCTGATCTTGAGGTCCTGGGTTCGATCCCCAGGTCGGATAGTGTTATTGGGTTTTTCCGTTTGGAATTCCTCAGTAGCAGCCCGGAGTTTGGTTTTGTGCCCGGTTGATGGCAATAGGCTCGCCCCCTATTACATGGGACTGAAACATAACAGCGAAATGAGGGTGTTACTTTACACCTCTGCCCAACCCTTCGGGGAATACAGGTGTGATGTTATGTTATTACATTTTTGTTGTAGTTTTAAGATTTTAATTTTAAGAATTTATACATTTTTTATTTTTAAGCATTCGTGTGCGTCCGCTTGGGCGAAAAAATAAATATTTTTTCTTCTTTTTCTTTCTTTATGTCAAGTATTATAATCTCGAAGACCTAATTTCATAGGTGTGTCTCACAGTACTCCAGGTAAACCGACAATAACGTCTGGCTTTCGTCCGCGAACAGAACACGATAGGTACAAGGTTCCAGGATCAGAAAGATCATCAGGTTCTAGGAGGACTTTAAGCGCAGTCTCCGAAGAATAAGCGAGTGGGCTCTCGTGTTGTAATTTTTATATTATACTAGCTGTGTCCTCACGGCTCCTATGTTACTCAGTGATAATGTAGCTTACTAAGGGCAAAAGAATTTTTGAAATCGGTCCAGTAGTTTTTAAGTTTATACGTTACATACAAAAATTCAAAAATACAAATCTTGTCTCTTTATAATATTAGTATAGATTATTTGCAAACATCGACTGAGATTTTATGATTTTGGATAGATTATAAGTTGATCGTATTTCTGTCAGTTTTGTTGAAGCGCGCCATCTAGTGTCTCTGACATGTCAACAGAAGTGACGCTAAAAGCCGCTAGAGGGCTTAATTAAAAATGTACAAAGCCTTTCTCAGGCCATCTGTAATACTTATGTTTACACTTGCAGACTGGAGCGTCCATGGCGCGCGTTCACCGCCGGCTGGCCGACGGACATCATGGCGCGGAACCTCGGCATCAACTCCTCCTTCATCAACGGAGACCACTGCTACGTGCTCGTCAGGGTCTCCAGGTAATCATTATATAAACAATATTAGTAGCAGTAGGAACTGTAGTAAATAAATACTCCACACAACTTTTAGTGGGTGATGTATGCAACGAATTAAGGATTATAACAGGTGGATGTGTCTCAAAAGCAACTGAACGATGTTTTGATAGCAGTATCTATTTATACGATTATATTTACTGCTCTTCGGTACAAGGAGTAATAGCCTGTCGGTTGAATGCTTGCCTTTCATGCAAGAGGGTCTGAGTTTGAACTCACACAGAACCCCAAACTTTTCGAAATTAGGTATATACGGATCAGAATTAGATTATCACTTGCGTTAACGGTGAAGGAAAACATCGTGAGGAAACCTGCACACCCGAGGGCTCCAAAATTGTCTCGATGGTGTGTAGTCCGCCAACCCGCACCAGGCCAGCGTGGTAGACTAAGGCTTCAACCCTTCTCATTCTAAGAAAAGGCCCGTGCCCAGCAGTGGTACAGTAATGGGCTAATTATGTTATGTTTTAATAATAATGTAATCCCAATCTTATTCCAGGTTTCGCGAAACAGCTAAACTGAGCGATCTACCAGGCAACATCAATGTAGAGGACGTAGTATACGACGCGATACAGGAGTTAGGTATCGGAGACACCGCGTCAGTAGCAGACTTCATCAGGAAGTACGGCTCGCACTACATAGCATCCTATATCACGGGGAACTCGTTGTATCAGGTGAGACTCTTGTTTATTTGGAAGGATGTTGGTTATTAGTTCTATAACCAATTCCAAACATCAACTCTAAGGATAGAGTTGATAGAGTCCATTTTAAAAGAGGATAAGTACCTTAAAATGGGTTTAATTGGCACAAACATGGCACACAAGATATTTCAACATATTTAAAAAAAAATCTAATTCATATCTACCCCAAACCTGTTGCCATACTAGTTTAAGAAATCACGTTCCAAATAGCCCCGTGGTATTTAAATATCCCGATTATACCGGAACGCTGGAATAGGCCGAATACCTGGTCCCTAGATAAAAAAACGGCACTATCTGCGTAACCTGTATTTTTCCTAAAAAATAGAAGCATATGCCATTACATTAAAAAGATCTCTCTAAAAGAGCTCTCTAGCTCTAACAGAGCCGGCTCTAGGGTCCCGGAGCATCATGTGCTCGAGAGGCTTTATATCTACCTACTTGATAAAGGCACAGTCTAATAATCTATACAGTCGTTCGACGAAGACGTCTAGACAGGTCAATCGTGCGGGGGGTAAGGGGCGAGACGCGGGAAGAGCGAGCCCGAGTTACACACGCCATTTTGTTAGTAGCTCGGGACATGTTTTTAGGGGTTGTCGCGCGCATGTTTTAATGTTTGTAGTTATGTTATTTTATATTATTCGAGTAGGCAAAAATAACCAAGGTAAACAAAATGGCGGGCGTAAGATAGCCTAGTAAGAATTTAAGAAAGGTATGGAAGTGTAATTTTAATCCATGCAATAATTTAATTAATAATTTATGAATAGTTAATAATTTCTTTGAAACGGTGAGTCATACATAACCAAAATTTTGGTCCCCTTTAAGAAACCCCCGACATGGGCTCCCTAAGCTGATCCCTCGGTCACCCATCCATAAAATGACCTCGATGTCAATTGCTTTACTTTTAGTTTACGAAAATAGTCCTGGTGAATCTGCAACGCGTGATTATGGACAAGTGGGCTGTTGGAGTGTTGGTATTGAAACCCAAGTGTGCGGGCATTATTTTTAAAGTGAAACTTTTTAGACGGCGTCCGATTTTTATGGTAGAGTAGACAAGAATGAGAGTTCAAAATTGATCTAACATACTTAAATAAATTATTATTACTCTATTATTGACTATTATTGAGTTGTGACAACCCTAGCCTTTATACCCTTCCGCGACATTGTCTAGACGTTTTCGGCTTTTACTACGAGATCAAAGGCGTCGCACTACTGTACTTCTTTATACTGTGATAAAGGGCTTCCGACATATATCATGCTCAAGGCCCTCGGGGTATAGCCCCGGCTGCCTTGGTGGTAACTACCCTGTTCTGCACTCTCATCCGACCTGAATATTGTAAAAAAGGGAGGTAGCACCTACCTACATTCATGTCTACCCATAGAATTTCACAAGAGGGACATCACATTTTGACACTCTTGGCAGTTTGCTCTTAGCCTGCTCCCAGGCCGCACTGTTGAGAGAAGTTTATGTATACAGGCCTTAGATTATGTTATACAACCTTATTTTTTGTTTTCTTTTTAAATACCTACCATAAACCAGAAAATGGGTCATACTGTTCCATAGATTTTGTCGAGTTATGTGAACATAAATGTATGGACCAACAGATTTTTTTTCGCGGTTTCGCGGTTGGTCCCGTAATCAAAGTTGTTTATAATTATGAGTACAATGACCCCTTTTCGGGTTTATGGTATATAAAAAATAAGGTTGTATATCTGCATGTTACAATATTCTTTACCCAACTCCAGGTGTTTGTGTTTTCTCGCGGCGTGTACTCCAGGATAAAGGAGCGAGTCAAATCTCGCGGTATTACTGACATACCGATCGCAGAGATGAACAACTTCTTCTCACCGCTCTTCGCTGAACACGTTGGCGCTGTCAAGGTTTGGACTGTGTGTCACTGAGGCCTGATTCTACTGTTACAACTTGACCAAATTACAACGAGATAAAGTTGTATTGAGAAAATGTGACTAAAATAAACACCAAAAATAAATCACATAGGGCCGATTTTTCAATAGTCAGATAACTTTTATCTGATGAATAATTTGAGGTTTTGACAGCTTTTGTATAGAAAATATGTTAAAATATCAAATTGATACCTTATTTAAAAGTTATCTGGCTATTGAAAAACCGGCCCTTAGTTCAAAATTCCAATTTCTGTCCTAATCAGTATTGTATACATTTATTGTCAAGTACGTAAATGTAGAATCAGGTCAAATAATGCATTAAAACATCCATCACCATCACTTCAGTCACAAGGATGTCATTATGCATTAATTTCCATCGACACAACTTCTTTTCATTCATACCACATGATATCTTCTACAAAACCAAAATCATTTAATCATTACTTCAAGCATGCGCAATATTATAAAAAACCGTATTTCCTACACATTCTCTCTCTTTCTTCACAATCCCAAAAATTATCTAGTAAGCAAACTAATTTTGTAAAAAGGTAAGAATCTACTTTGGCTATCAAAGTACACCAGCACTAAAGGAACAAAAAAGATGTCTATAATATATAAAGTATTTTTGACAATATGTATTGGGAATATTTAAAAATATTATTTGAAATAAACCGTTTGATTTAATAAACAAAAATAAAAAAAAATATAAAAATGAAATTTATACAGGGTGTAAACGAAATCATGTAATTCTTTCAAATCTCGGGATGTACTGCTGACATAGATTAACCTTGCACGGGACACTTATGGATTCAATAAGAAAAAAAATGTGAATAAAATGTGTTCTTAACGTGAGGCATTTTAGCGCCCCGTGCGAATCGTACGGCTATTATCGCTCGCCGCGCAGTCATTTAACTCGGGACGCTAAAATGCCTCACGTTAAGAACACATGATTACTTCTTGTATTTTTTTTATTGAATCCAAAATTATCCCCTGCAGAGTTAATCTATGTCAACAGTACATCACGAGGTTTGAAGGAATTACATGATTTCGTTTACACCCTGTATGTACGAAAGAGAATAAAGGAAAAAATAATAACAAATATATATCCTACTATTAACTTGCATTGAGAAGAGGAAGAGAGAGCATGCTCTGATTTACAATAAAAAACTATAATAAATGAAAAGAAGTTCCTACCAGTCCGACCTTGATGCAACCCTGGAGTACACCGCACGAAACAGTATAAAAAAATAGAATAAAACCATGAAATCTTGTCTATGCTCTCACTCCAGGTGTTTGTATTCTCTAGAACGGCATACTCTATGATTAAAGAGAGGCTAAAGAGTAAAGGAGTAGCTGATATTACTGCTAAGGAGCTGGAAGGATACTTCTCGCCGTGGCATGCTAAGCATATAGGCCAGATTAAGGTAAATGGAGTGAATTTCGAAAAATAATCGATAGTATGCCACTGATAGTATGTTAATGTTCTAAAAACAGAACAGTCAGTAGAATTACTCTGAAAAAAATTTTGGTATTACGAGTAGTTAGATTCACATCTAAGCTAATTCTATAGATCATCACTTACTTCCTAGTTTCTTTTCGTAATATAATATCTTAGCCAAAATAATTAATATTGTAATTAGATCTTGTTATTAAACCCCGTTTCCATGATTTGTAAGTAATCATTAAGGTACGTATTAATAGACAACCCTATTTTGAGAGATCTTCCGACAGCTACCATAAAGTAGAATTCCATAGACCTGACAACTTTTTTTTTATGTGAGACATCTATTGCCGGCGGTACGAGTCAGAGTGGCTGTTGCATGGCGATGCTCACGATGGCAGACCTTCGTTACTCGTCGGCTCTTTTCGGTTCGACCCCGCCAGTTCTTTTTTTTTCAATAAGTTTTTCGATGTTTCACATCTGCCAGGCTTCCAGGTCCGACTTATTTTTTTTTAAACATGTCTCATGTCATATTAAACCACACTTAAAAAGGATATCTGAAATAAGAGCTATTTATTAATACGGACCTAAGATATCTGCAGATTTAATCATTCATTTCGTAATTCTATTTGCATAAATCTGTCATTAGTCATTTCACCAACCATAAGCTCGGATAATCATTTATCTATCGTAATTCTTAGTTACGTTTTACATGAAACCATTATTTTTACAGGTGGCAAGCGGAAATAAAACCGTAGAAAGTTGGGCAACGAAACGCCTAAGAGTCCATTACTATATATTTTCCTACCCTAGCCTTCTAAAGTTACATGGGGAACCATCGCTATTAAGAAGTCTAGACTCATTACTAGGAAATGAAGCCTTATTACAGTTAGAATTAAAGACGTTATCCCCTGCATTCAAGGACACCAAGAAAAGGAAATGGTTTGAAGAAGTCATAGACAATTATCTAAAGCTCTGGGAGAGCAACATGTGACGTAATTTAGTTAAATCTTAATTTAAGTAGATGTTTTTGTAATGTAACTGAATCTTTGGAGTTGCAAAGTAACAACATTAGCTTGCCATTGTCGACATTGATGACGATTCTGTTTCACATTTTGACACTCTTTTTCACATTTTGACACTTTCTTTTTCTATTGAAACAGAAAAAGACAAACACCTTTAGTTTAGTTTAGTCCTGTCTAAATGCGCTATAGAATCGACACCATTGTTATGTTAACCTTTTGAACGCCAGAGCATAAATGCATCGTCGTACCCCCCACGCAAAGGTAACTGTAATCCCATCGTTTTTGTCACATATTTGTGACGTTGGCGTACAGGGTAAACTTTCGTTTGTCACATATGTATGACAATGGCGTCCAAAAGGTTAAAATATTCGACACGGTCAAAGCTAGAAACATATTGAAACAATGCATAAATGTGGCATTTTAGCAAGTTTAAAAATACAACGAATATATTTATTTTATTGTGAATTTTGAATAAAAAATATAGTTTTAAGTACAATAAAATGGAAATGAATTTTATAAGAAAAAGTTACTACTTAATAGTTTACAATATAAATGGAAAATATTGTGATCAGAATAACATTAGATTATAATCAAAGAATGAATCAATATTTGAATGATTTTGCATCAAATTATATTTTTGTACATAATATATTTTTATATCGTGCCTTATATTCTACCAAAATAATTTGTTAAGAAATATAGGATGCTACAATGTAAGAACTTACAATGAGTCATGATTCCATAGCAGGCTTTGAGTTTAAAATGATAACTTTATAAAATAATAAGTATAAAGTATCTACAGTAGACTTCAGAGGTCTAACCAGTCTCCAAAATAATCGTTAGTTGACATGGGGATCAAAACTGTCAATACGTACAAATATTTAAATAATTAAACTATACAATTCATGCAAACTAGCACTGCTATCGTTAACTTTCGTCAAATCGTCAAACAGTACCAAGAGTAAAATAATATATGTAAGCAATTTGTACTATCTACATAATTTTGGAAAATTTCGGTACCTAACTTAATAAACCAGAATCAAGGGCCACAGTAGCATAATAACTGCATGCCATATTACCAAGCCCTGAATAAAGTAGTAAACTCATCGCTTGTGTGTAGATTGTATCAATGTCAATAGACAATCTTTAACTATTATTAACCGGCAATTTCATAGCCTGCTTTGGAATCAGACGTCAAGAACTTTTCAGACTATAACAGTTTCAATTCTGTCCATTATTATAAAAAACTTTTGACTATTTTAAATGACAATAAAATATAGTTGTAATGTGCAATATTAGCGGTTTCGCGACGCGCCAAGCGGGATCAAACACGATATGCATTTAGTTTCGAATAAGTAGATAAATTATAAGTCTTAAAAAATAAGGTGGTGTAAATATTTTGATAAAATAAAGTTATTTTGTGACTGAGGTAATTGTTTTATTCAGTTGAACTTTAAGAGTACCTACATATTTACTATTTTCATGACGGTGATGTCCTATCCTGCTTTCAACAAGATTGTCGGCCTACGGAAGACAAGGCAACTGCCCCAGTTGCCAGCCTGATCACACCGGTGACGAACAACAGCGTCTCGTCTGCAAAGACCCTGCGGTAACCAATCAAGGGCTTACTCGAGATCCTAACTGCTTCGAGTTCTGAATCAATCGAGTTTGATTCGAATTAATGTCAACTCGTACTCTTGAAATCGATAAACGAGTAAGATCGGGCAGAGTTTCTAATTAAAATAAACTAAAATAATTAATACAAGGTTAGTCGGAAAAGGGGTACTAAGCCGAAAGGGTGTTAAAGTACCTATAATAAGGGATAACTTTTGTTCTACAACTTTCCCCAAAACTCGATAGTTTAAGAGAAATAGCTTTTCAAAGATTTCAAAAAAAATAATATGCTAAAATCTATCTGTCCATAGCTATGATCAGCTGTGTTTACTATTTAGGTCATATTTGGGGTCATGGATTAGAAAATCCATTTTCTGAATAAATAAACTAAAGCAGGGATGAAGAATTTTTGAAAAAACTAAAATAAAAATATTTTTTAATGATAAAATAATTAATCGAATTTTTAAATTTTAACACTCTTTAGAACAATCATCAGTGATACATTAAGTGGTCTGCGGCTTAGTACCCCCTTTCCGACTAACCTTGTATATAAACAAATCAATTGCCGTCCATTAGTCTCGCAAAAACTCGAAAATGGCACGACCGATTTGAATAATTTTTTTTTTGGGTCAATCCTGGGTTGGTTTAAAAAAACCGACTTCAAAAAACCGAAAAAAAGAATAAAATAATTACCATAATTATTATAAAATTAACAGTTTCAGAAGTCGGTGCTAATCCACGCTGAACCAAATTGAAGGCACCGATTTCTGAATTATTGTTTTCGGTTTTTTTAAGTCGGTTTTATTTTTCTATTTTAGTGACTTCAATTAAAACATGATTGGACCTACTAAAGCCGCTGCTCGTAACATAATCACATCATCACATTATGCGTACGGTTAGTCATTGAGGAGTTCCATTGTCTATCTCCGAAGTTCTTCACCAGATCTTCATCAAATTTAAATGGGACCACTTCGAAAGAATACTCTTTCAAACAAAAAATATTTTTTCAAATCGGTTTATAAATGAGGTGGACATGGTAGTGAGGTAACAAACATTAAAAAAAAATACATACAGCCGAATTGAGAACCTCCTCCTTTTTTGGAAGTCGATTAATAAAAAGAAAATTAGGAAAAAATCAAAAAAGCAGTTTTGGTGGTACGAAGTTCACCGGGCAGCTAGTAATATATAATAAAATTATTAGTTTCAATTTGAGCCTCCGCACGATAATGCTTTTTTGTCTATTTCAAGACTAGGACTTGACACTAATTCGGATGAAGCTCGATCGATTCAGATCTCGAAGCTATCGGGAAGCCACGGGTTACTTGTGATTTCGGAGCCCAACGAGCCTTATCCTACGAGAAGGTTATATTCACCAATTGACTGAGATAAACTGAATAGCTAGGCAGGTACTTAGATTTTGAAAACAAAGGAGACGTCTGCAATCTCAAAAATACGTAGATATAAATTTAGTTTTCCGAATTCCGTTATCTTAGGAATTGAGGTCGCTTGAGACTTAAGACTTAGTTATCAGTAAAGCAAACCTGCTTGATACTGTTACTTATTGTTTTAGCTAGTTTTAATTATTGTTCTGGCTACTTCGCGAGGGCAAAGACCTAACGTTTTCGGATAACATTCCAAGAAAGTTGTGAATGAGTTGTTTAAAAATTTTCGTCTAGGATGGACTGGATATGTTACAGAGGACACGAGCGTTGTGGCTTGTTGCGCAATTTGGAATAGACATATGGGCCCAGTAGTGGTCTACTATGAGCAGAATTGATTATCTGCTACTTAATATTAGGTATTTACCTATTCGTGAAGAAAACAGTATTACCGATTAGTAGAACAACAACCACGTACCTATTAGATATTTATATCATAAAGAAGGAACTCATTTCCCAAAAACTAACGGAATTCAAGCAGTATTTCACTAAATACTGGACATAAGATCATTGGCAATGTCAGATCACGTGACTTCGAGTTTCATTGGACATTCAATGCGGTAAAGCTAATCCTATAGATTCCAAACCTCAACTATTGCAGTAAGTGACTGCATAGAGGGCGCTGAACAATCGTCCATTCAAAAAACTGTTTTAAATCAAAGTTATTATAAAACGAGCAAATGGCCTCTTGAATAAATACTATTATTAACACAGTCGAATTCACAAGTGTACAACAGATAAGGGTTAATTCACACAAGAGGTGAGGCGGGGTTATCGTGGCGCGTGAATGAAGTCTGTACCAACCTTGATTTTTGTTCATAGTTGACCAATTTTATTTAGAACATGCAATAAATTGTTTAGTTGACAAAATTTGTTTTGTTTTAGAAGTATAAAATTAGTTCAATATAGCTTGTTCCCGTGTGGGGACGGTTTAGAATATAAAACTTCCGCACCGCACATTACGAGAATAGACGCGTGTTGTATGATTCAACAAAACCCAGCACGCTTGGTTGAGGATCTATACAGTTCACCTGGCTGGCTATCACCCTCTCGTTAACCTTTTGGACGCCAGAGCATAAATGCATCGGCGTACCCCCCACGTCAAGGTAACTGTAATTCCATCGTTTTTGTCACATGTTTGTGACGCTGGCGTACAGGGTAAACTTTCGTTTGTCACGTATATGTGACAATGGCGTCCAAAAGGTTAAATTACTTTCTACTTGGATTTGTGTGCTCCGTCTTAGACCCTGTCTGAACTTACCATCAGATACGACTAGGATCAAAAGCGACCAAGAAGTTCTTGTATTTTACACGGAGGGACTGCCATCAGACCTCCACAACCCAGTTATTGGGCAATGCCGATATCCTAAGGTTAGAGCGGTTGTCAGACTTTCGGATTTCTGACTTCCCGTAACGACTGTCATAAGTATTCGTATGACGATCAACTGTTTAACGTGCTCTCCGAAGCACGGAGGGGTCTCGATGTTTAACGAACGGTCACCCCCATCCACGGACTGACCGTTGCAAGCGCAGCTCAACCTCGCAAATCGTATGATCCACGCTGTTAGTCACGAGCTGAAATACGACCAAGACAAAGAATACAAATTAAAGGGGTTTAAACATTTTCCTATGGAAGCTGGCAAAACCACCCTGCCACCATTTTGGATTTTTTTTCAAAGTTGCGCCACCCTTTGTCTGATATATATGGGTAGAGGACACTTAAACGAACAAAAAATGTCTGCAATATGGTGCCCTATGAAGTCACGTTGTCGAGATATTTGGAGGTAAAGATAACCATAGGAAAACAATGACAATAATTAAAAATTAACTAATTAAGTACGTGTTTATATGAGTAATTTGTTCATTTTTAATGATCGTCATTGTTCTCATGTGGTTATCTCACATTAGGGCACCATATTGCTTATATTTTTTGTTATTTTAAGTCTTCTTCTTTTCGTGTGGTTAGTGACTAACCTAGTGTCAGAGTTTATGCCGCCCATGAGCCTCTGACTTGGCTTCACATGCCGTCGAGAAATATCTCTCAGGTATGCCGGTTTCCTCACGATGTTTTCCTTCGCCGTTTTTAAGTAAGTGATAATTATACAATACGCACATGAATTCGAAAATTAAAATTGAAAATTATTTTAATTGTCCTATACCCATATATACCAGAAACAAAGTGCGTCGCAACTATAGAAAAAAATTACAATGGCGGAATGGTGGCTATGCCACAAAGGTCCTATACAGCATGTAGCTATTAGAATAACGTGAAGAGAAGTAACAACACCTGTACGCTAATAAAGACAGAATCGTAAAATGAATAACCCGCTTTGAAAGGGTAATTCCCTGTTCCCTGTTCAATTTATTCCCTTTCATAGAAAAAATTATGAGATAGTGAACTCTCTTGCAATATTTGAACTTAAATGCATCCAAACATTTTTGCCGAACAATTTTAACACTGACAGACTCACTGGGTGTTTAGGTCTGTCTTTTCCAGTCTTCAGAATGGCGTGTCTGTTTTTATGCTATCAGTTTCTTGCCTCATACTAGTTGTAACAACGAACTCAGTCGAATGAACTGATACGCATAGGATGTATAGGCTAATAACCGCGGCTTATGTACTGTGTTTGTTTATGTATTATTGTGATCTTTAAACTCAAGCCGCCGCACGTGGTTCATCAGCGCCGACGCAGTTAATTCCTGCTTTCTACGCACTCCAAAACAACACACATTTATTAAGGAAAAATGTTTAAGAAATTGCACAGACACAAGTAATTACATTTTTCAGTTATGATCATAATTATGATTTACGAGATTAAGCTGCGCTTGTCGCGGTTTGTCCGTGGATGGGTGACCGTTCGTTACACATCGAAACTTCTCGGTTCCTCGGAGAGCAAGTTAAACCGTCGGTCCCGGGTGTCAAACGAATACCTATGTATGACAATCGTTACAGGTAGTCAGAAGCCCGAAAGTCTGACAATCGGTCTAATCTTAGGATATCGGCATTGCCCAGTTACTGGGTTGCGTAGGTCTGATAGCATTCGCACCGTGTAGAAAACTGGTATTCCGCCGCATTTGGTTATATTGCAAGCTGACCCCAACATAGTTAGGAAAAGGCTAGGCTGACCGAAATTTGCCAATTTCAAGTTTAGTTTCTAAGTACCTAGTGTTTAATATAATTATTCCCGTCTATGAATTCTTACATATAAAAAACATGTATTGTTTTATTACACTTGTTGGAAATTAGTGGCCACAGTCTCACCATTAGTCATTTGCAACCGTTGACTAATTGATTAAGTTTTTTCTCAGAAACACATAGTGTAACAAAATCGACCCAGTAGTTTTTGAGTTTCGCCCGAACAAAGAGACTGATGCGTTCGAGAAAATCGATTTATAATAGAGTGAAAGACATAATTATATTAATAGATAAAACATGGTAGATTAAACAATTAAAAGAAATTGCCACTTTTTTAACAAATAATACAATAATAGATGTGTCGTATCGGCCATGGTAACGATAATTTAATTGAATACAATTAGAACCCTTTATCAAGTATATTCGTGACCCATTAGACAATTTTTTTCTTACATCAATATCCAGATGTGGACAGATATAGATAAATAAGAATAGTTTAATTAACTTCAACTGGGTAATTTCCATATATTTTTTAGTGATTTGAAAATATTTTAAAGAGAGTCACATTGTATACGCCAACCCGCACAAGGCCAGCGTGGTGGACTAACCCTTCCCATTCTGAGAACAGGCCCATATCCAGCATTGGGACATGCTGATTATGCTTATGCACATTGTATATTTTGTTAACTACCTGAAACGAAGTTCAGTAATGCGTACCAAGATTACCTACTCAATGCGGTACTATGGGAACTGCGTTTCAGTTTAAAAATTAAGGAAGATTATTCTCTTCAAAGTGCTCTCTTGTAATATTGCGGTTTTGCATATACTTTTGTTACATCTAGACAGTATCTACCTTATGTTTACATATCAGGAAACAAATTTCGCCTAAAGTAGAAGGAAAAGCGCTGCTTCATGAAACAAAAACGACCGACATTTGGCGGGATAGCTATCCTACTTACTGGACTTATTTGGGCCAAAGGCTTGTGACGGGCATCGACGCGCGTGAGCAGTGTAGCTGACTCACTGACCCATTTCCCTATTTTGCCTAGCGTGGTCTGGTTACACCAATTCCGCGTTAGATTTCAGAGAAGCCTATGACCAGCAGAGGATGGAGAAGATTCTTAATAAAATAAAACCGACTTCAAAAAAACGATGAAAAGAATAAAATAATTACCATATTATAAAATTAACAGTTTTAGAAGTCGGTGCTAAGCCACGCTGAACCAAATTGAAGGCACCGACTTCTGAAACTATTAATTTTATAATATGGTAATTATTTTATTCTTTTCATCGTTTTTTTGAACTCGGTTTTATTTTTGTTAAAATGTTTTTTATTTTTTTCGTTTTAGTGGCCTTAATTAAAATATGGTTGGACCTACTAAAGACGCTGCTCGTAACATAATCACATCATCACATTATGCGTACTGTTCGTCATTGAGGAGTTCTATTGTCTATCTCCGAAGTTCTTCATCAGATCTTCACCAAATTTAAATGGGACCAATCTGGAAGTATATCCTTTCAAATAACTTTTTTTTATCTAAATCGGTTTATAAATGGCGGAGATATGAGGTAACAAACATAAAAAAAAGAACAAAAAAAAATCATACAGGCGAATTGAGAACCTCCTCCTTTTTTGGAAGTCGGTTAAAAATGGGGATAGAAGAGTATAATTTTTAACTAACGTTAACTTCAAAATGTGTCATAAAACACACATACAAAATAGGTATGCCTAAAGTCCTCATCTTATTCCATAATCCTCATATTAGTCATCTTATTCCTAGAACTACGAAAATACATAGTTGCTCACTATAAAGTGGTATAAAGCTCAGCAAACAGGAAATGCATGCCGATCTGTTGCAGCAAGCGAAGTCGCGAGCTGCCATATTCATCAGGGCTAGCAAACCTATGGCGCGAACCAATGGTGGCACGAAACAAAATGTTGTGTAGGCATTACACTTATTCATTTGAGACAAAGGCAAAGAAATAAGAATGACATTGCCTTTTTTGTAACTGTGATAAAATATACAATTCTTTGTTTTTTAATTTCTTCGTAGACACGTTATGGGACATTAGAACTAAAAACTACATTTAACATAATGTTTTATTAATTGAGGCTCGTGATATCAAAATGTTTGCCATCCCTGCACCACTGATAAGTTCCAACGAACTAATCTCTTAGGTCAAGTTCAGAAGCTGTTTACTTTGTCGCGTTATTAGCAAAATGTGAAAAAAATATCAGTTTATTAGCCGCGGCGACGCGGTTTATAACTATATTATGTGTTTTAATATGTTTCTCGTTTATTTTATTGTTTTATTCTGTTCCGTTCTGTGCTACAGTGAGGAAGATCTTGGCTACAGTTTGAATATTGGAAATGCTATCGATGTGTTTGCGAAGTAAGTTTTGCTGTGGTTTTGAGTTTATGGTGCAATGTGAATATTGTGAAAATTATAATTAATGTTGATTAAGGAAAATAATTGGTGTAACTAAATCATGTTTGTGTATTTACTGATTTTAAACCGTACAGTTGTAGTTTTCTTTAGGTGAACGATACGAAAAGTATCAGTACCTGTTACTTTTTTAAAAACATGTTAGGTAGGTACTAGATTCTGGAAAAGGTGTAGCAACTCTATTAAAAGTTTATTTTAAATCATTTCACTTAAAATTTATTTTGTGCCATAAATAACTTAGTTCATTGAATCTATTATTTCCAAGTATGAAAATACTGATATACTATATACTAATAATTTTATAAAGAGGAAAGATTTGTATTTTTGTATGTAACGAATAAACTTAAAAACTACTGGTCCGATTTCAAAAATTCTTTTGCCGTTAGAAAGCTACGTTATCACTCAGTGACATAGGCTATATTTATTATTGGAATAAAACTTCTTACGCGGTCGGAGCCGTGAGGACACAGCTAGTAATAAATATTTTGAATAAGGAATCCCCAGAATTTATCATCGGGCAAATCCAGCATGACCCTAAACTAAGAGTAGATTAATTTTCCGTTTATTCATTTTATCAAATGTCTCGACTGTCTCGAGACGTTGTGTGCAAAACTAAAGTTGAAATACTCAAACGATACTGAATTTTAAATTGCCGCCAATTTCGTGCTGTCACTGTCACTTCGCCTTAAAGTGACAGTGACAGCACGAGACTTAATCGGCGATTTAAAATTGAGTAGCGTTTGAGTATTTGGCCATAAGTGCGATATTTGTGATTTATCACACATCAATATCATGCAGGATTTTCTACAAAAATTACGTATCCTATTGACTATTAGCTGTATTCCCTTAAACTTTGGTAACGATTCTCTAAGAAACTCCCCCTTCCCAGCTATGGAGACCTCTCACAAGTCACGCAAGTCATATCAGCTGACTACGAGGGTGAAGATGACACAGAACCGATAATTCCCTTCAGTGAGAAGAATATACGAGTATTCATCAATGTAACCAGCAAAGAAACTAAAGGGGATGCAGACGGCATCACCAATATGGAGCTGATGCTATGTGAAACGTCCGAAGACCTGTTCGATGCGTACTTTAAGAATTTTAAGATTGAAGGGTTAGTGATGTATTTGTCTTGTTGGGACTGGATAATTGTATTTGTAATATTATCTGATGTATCTAAAGATATTTGAAGGAATAGCTGCAGAATTCAGTTCAGATTATAGCAGTTGTTGAAACCCGGGTCTCCTTAAAAATATGTACCTAACGCACATACCGCAGTCATGATATTAGAGAGTTGATGGAAGCAAACATATCTATATCTCTTAATCCATATAATTCACGTTAGTTAGAATTACAAAAGATTAATCTTCTTCTTTTCGTGTAGTTAGTGACTAACCTGGTGTCAGAGTTTATGCCGACCATGGGCCGCTGATTTCGAGAAATGTCTCTCAGGCATGTCTGTTTCGTCACAATGTTTTCCTTCACCGTTTTTAAGCAAGTGATAATTATACAATAAGCACATGAATCCGAAGTCAGAGGTGCGTGCTCGAGACATGACTTGGCAGTCCGACGGTCATCACTAGGCTATCACCAAAGACTAATACACCAAGTGCCAGGCAGTTACAATTGGGTGTACTCGAGCGCACATACTAAAATGTACAATATAAGATTGCGAAAAAAGCGGTTTTGGTCTTCGAAACCAACTTATGCGAGTCGGATTCACTTTAATGAGATCTTCCCATTAAGATTTACTTATAATAATCTCGCATTTTTCAGAACAGACAAGCCCTGGAAAGCTTTCATGGGGGACTGGATTCACGACGAGATAATGCGAACATTCGGCATAGAATACGATCCGAAGCCGGACTGCTGTTTTGTCCTGGTCAAATTGACCAAAATCCACAAAACTGTTGAACTCGGTGACTTACAGGGTATAGGTGTCAAGGATTATGTCATGAGAGCCATCGAAGACCTAAATGTCACTGATACGTCGGAAGTAAGGAGATTCATGAAGAGTTATGGGACGCATTATATCGATTCGTTTTCTACGGGCAATATTATTTATCAGGTTCGTATTGAAATTAATATTTCTGGATAATTTGGTGTTAAAAATAAAGATATCTAATCAAATATGATAAAGAGAAAACTAAATTGTTCGGTCAGTGTTGACATCAGTACAGTACGTAATCCATCGCTGAACTAAGAATTATTGAAGTTAATCGAAGGGAAGTGTTGTTTTTATGTGGTTGCTCTAAATGTTTTAGATTACAAAGTTACGCAAGACTGCATTTTATCAAATGATCGTTCGTTCTGCCTAGCCATTTCCCAACTATGCTGGAGTCAGCTTCCAGTCTAACCAGATTCGGCTGAATACCAGTATTTTAGACGGAGTACCTGCCATCAGACCTCCGTAACCCAATTACAGGGCAATCCTAAGGTTAGACCGGTTGTCAGACTTTCGGCTTCTGACTTCCCGTAACGACTGTCGTAGTTATTCGTATGACACCCGGGACCGGCTGTTTAACGTGCTCTCCGAGGTACGGAGTAGTCTCAATGTGTAACGAACGGTCACCCATATACCGGCTGACCGCAAGAGCAGCTTGATTTCGCAAATCGTATGAATCGGGCGGTTGGTAACTAACCACGACCCACTCCAAATCCATCCATCAAATCATGTCGTGATCAATTATTCGTTGATGCATTAATATTCCAGGTGTTCAAATACAAGCGGCGTGGATTCGACATGTTACGTTCATACATAGCACTACGTAACGACGGACGCGCCGCCCACACCAACCTACGCTTCTACTTCTCCTCCTATTTCCTCAAGCAAGTCGGTGATATTAGGGTAAGTTGATTATAAAAAAAAAACAATTTCGAAAACACTGGCCTGTTTTAGTTTGGTTAAGAGTCAACTATTAAACAAAGGGCCTCGTGTAATTTTTTATGGATATGAGCAAAGCATTTGACTATGTTTCACATTAAATACTATAACAAAAACTTAAGGCTCATAGAGTACGAGGAAAGGCAAATAATCGCTTCAGATCTATCTAGAAAACGGATTACACTGCATCCAAATCACAAGACTACCAAACAACCGCAGACGAATTTATAAGTCGACATAATAGCGGCGTTCCACAGGGCAGTGTCCTTGGTCCTGTAAATGTAACTGTTTAAGGACGTGTCTTTTCATAGCATTCCTTACCAATAACTTTAAATATTTTATCTGTACATTCACAGATATCCAGCGGCAACAAGACCATAGAAACTTGGGCACGGAACAATCTACGAGACGTCCAGTATTTATACTCGAGGCCAAGTCTTCTCCGACTGAACTATAACCCTGTCTTAGTAAGCAAGTTAAACAACCTGATGGACAGTGGGGCCTTAATAAGCCTAGGCCTAAAGACTCTAAGGCCACTGTTTAAAGATAGGCGTAAAGCAAATATGTATGCTGAAGTTGTAGAGAATGATTTGCAACTATGGGAAGTAAACGCTTAGTAAATTTGTAAAGATTTTGAGAAGTTATAAAAAAGGTATTTTTAGGCAATTTAGTTTTATGTTTATTCGATGAAGTTATGTTCGTTGCTACTTAATTATAATTTAATGTTTAATGCGATATTACGGATGGAAATAGATCTTATTAAAATCTTCAATGTCATATAAGTACAAGTACTGAATCGATCGTTTGTGAAGATCTATGTTTTGCAATGGAAGTTAACAGATTGATATGAGATGAAGTGATTATAAGTCGCAGCCCATTGTAAGAGGAGGTTCTACTTAATGTATAATTATCAAGTTACCTTTTATGGGCTGATGTGTTAATATTTTTACTCATTTATCTAACGCCTCTGTGCCGATTATGTAAACATTAGAATTTTAGTTTTTTTTAACCTAATATCTTCCAAGACCATCTCAGACCGTCTTATCTTCCAAGGGTAAGAAATATTAAATTCTTTTCTTTAAATTACTATACTTAATTATAACAAATACTTAATAAATGATGTAAATAAGTGCGGCGTAAACCTAAATATAATACCGAATTGTTAAATATATGTATAGAAATAATATACTTAACACACACAAATCTACCTGAACGCTGTAAATACCAGTATTTCAATAAAAATAACAATAAAACAATTTTATTCCTAAATTAGTTTTAATTTAGTCTTTTTAATATTAATTAATACCTAGAGTAAAACAACAAATTGTCACGGCATAATTATTATAAAAGCTTTACTTCAAATTCTACTAAGCTCCGTAAAAAGTTAGGATGACAGTTATTAGATCAACTATTTAACTGTAAGTTAAAACATTTCACGTAATTTCATAATACATATCAATTATTCATAAAATATATTTGGAGATCTTATAAGCCCGCACAAACAATCTATTGAACTGTTCAAGTAATTTAATTTTCTTTTTTAGTAAACTGTTTGGAAAAGCTAGATCGTATTTCTAAGTCCTAATCTCTCCATAGCACTGAGCGACCGCGACCATGGTCGTCTAACGTTTTACATTACGTTATAATGCGCGTACTGAGCCATTCCGATTGGTTTTGTCATGTCGGCACGAGCTATACGAGAATAGCAAATGCTGTGGTGAAAATATTAACCAGTCGGGAGGGTAGTACCAGGGTTGATTGCCCAGGGTGCGCCGGGCGTACTTTACGTTCGTCATACATGGAAGATTTGTTAGGCAGCCACGGTCAATTAATGGTCGCTATACTCTCACTTGTGAATAAAGATATCTGTGAGCTAACAACTGCAATTTATTAAACGTCTAAGCTCTCCGCATATTGGTCGTTCACGACCATGGTCGCAGTCGCTCAGTGCACAATCTCGCTAAGGATCGCCGTCGCCATTGACTCGCCAAGCCTTAACAAACTACATTCTAGGTAAATCCATACAAAATATACTCCATTTTCAATTGATATTACCCTTAAGCGGTAAGATATCCTTTATACTTATTCAAATACAAACCAACTTTTTGAATTGGTACTCCATATCTCACTAAGGCCCCGCACAGATGATCGACTGAACTACGTTGTGTCAATGGCTCAAGTATCAATCATAGGCCTAACACATACAGGGTTAGTTGGAAAGGGAGTACTAATCCGCAGGCCACTTAAAGTATCACTGGTGACAGTTATAAAATGTTGAAATTAAAGATTTTTTTAAAAATTCTTCTTCCCTGCTTTAGTTACGAATCTAGAAAATAGAGATTCTAAACCGTGATCCCAAATATGACCTAAATTGTAAACACAGCTGATCATAGCTGAGGATAGATAGATTTGAGCGTATGTTTTATGAAATCTTTGAACAGTTATTTCTCTTAAATTATTGATTTTTGGGAACAAAATTTTCATTATTATGGGTTTTAACACCCTTTCGAATTAGTACCCCCTTTCCGTAACCTTGTATTCTACTTGATAGATATTCGGAAAGAAACGTATACCAGTGCCTCAGTATAAGGTGGAAAAAACCAGAGCGGGCCACACTATCTTTTATCTTTTTATTTTGTCGGAACTCTTTCTTTCGAGCTGCCTACTCTAATCTATTTTGGTTTCATTTATATCCTATTGATTGATGTAATTCATTAGATGTCACTTTATACTACTGATGGAATTGTCTTAAAACAAATCAATCGTCTGCTTAAACCCGAAACAAACTTAACTTCAGTTCAACAGAAAACAGCATAAGAGTCGTAATAGAGCAACATGTCAACACTGAGACCTGAAAACATGCAATAATTATTAATGGAATGCACTATTATTATACTGATTATGAGATTATAATAATACGTGTACTGTTAATGTTATGAGAGTTATAAAATTTTAATTTTATCGTGTCTTTATATTATAGTGCACAATTTTAAAGATTTTTCTCAAATACTCAAGAGAATTTTGATATTTTTACGTTTTTTATTATTTGGCAAACTATCGCACTTACTTATAAAACTTGTTATTTTTAAACACTAATTTAAATATACCTTTCCTTGTCATTTGTATGCTTTTGAATAGAGATGGCAATAGACTTAACAGCCATTTTTAAACCAGTGAGTTATTCAGCCAAAAATATATCATATCTCTTAGTATTAAGCTTACTTACAATTTTCAAAATAACTAATATCTAATTTTTTTATTTGATTTCTTCTTTTCCAAATTCGATTATTACATGAAACAGCCAAAAAAGAAACCAAGCAGAATACAAAAAAATTGTGCACTATACCAAGATAGAAGAAGTGAAGACTACAGCAATTATTATTCTATTAATTAAACATGATTTTACATTATTTTCTAAGTTCGATTATATCGACTGAATACCGTGATAACCGGTTTTTTTGAAAATGAAAAAACAAGCTAATACTTATTATTTGCAAATTATATACAAATGAAACATCAGTCACATTAATATTAGTTCTACAGATAAGTCCTTATTCCGAAGCTCGATATTATTTCTCTCTGTTAACGATGAAGGGGGGACAAATTTCGAAATTCTGCGCTTAGTCTTATTTTTATCACCGCGTTTATCATATTCTATAGAATCACCATTCAAATCCGATGTCACTCGACTTATTTCTATAAACTATCTTTTTTTTGAGTATTTTTCATTAACACACACAGTACCATAAAAAAGAAATAATACATAATTTCTTGTGTCAAAATATCGTCGCGAAGTGACTCCTACTTAATAAAATTACGTTACCAGCAATACGTTTTTCCTAACTCAAATCTATTTGGCACTTCGCACCTCAACCAACATTGGGACTAGTTGTGCGTCCCCTAAACACCCACTTCATACTTGTCTAGGTGTACTCTTATCTCCCCCCCGTCTCAGTACCTTCATTCGGCTTCAGTGAATCTCGTAGGTGCTTGTGACGCGGGTGCACGCGAACTGGTTCCGAGCGACCCGCTTGCCGTTCACGAGGAGAAGTAGTGGGTTGTTTACGCGGATCGATTTGAAGCCGTACGTCTGAAATGGTAACTACATTATCTGTTGAAGACACGTCGTGGTTTCAAGTGCGGGTGAATATTTTAAGTGGTATAATTTACGCTTAGCGTAGCAGTTCATGGGCAATGGAAAAGGGAATTTTCAAAGAAAATGTGGTGATTTTAAAATATTTGCTGCTAGTTTGATGTTTAATAGTGTATACAGCACGTAATCAAGCTAATGTAACTGATATACCCGTCATCTCCCTACGCATATTTTCGAAAACCACTCACTTACTTATATCAGAACTAGGCCCCAAAATGCTTGATAATCTGTTTCTTCAACCCATAAGGACTGCCAGACGGAAGCTCAGAATGCCAGCACTTCGAAATGTTAGTCATAACTGGGGGTGCTACCTACCAGCGAGGCTCTGACGACCAGGGTAACTATCCAACTCTTAAGTCCAAATACTCCAGGCCATTTGAGGTAGCAGCGTACCTAATGTGACTATGTTAAAACTGGCTCTGCTGTTACCAGACCTCTTTGGAAGAAACTTATGTTCACCAGTAAACTACATTGAGGTAAGATAGTAACATAGCGCTACTTCTGACTTATGTCCGTATCAGCGGCTCGGGTGTAAACCAATCCAGTTACAATAGCTACTTCGACCATTTGCGACCCTTTATGATTATATTAGATATGTAAATCAGTGGTCCGCTTTAGAGTAGATCGTAACATACCGCTACCTCTGAATCATGTTTCTGAGTCCGTAGCAGTGGCTTGGGTATGAATCAAACCGTTCACTCCCCGTACTTCGAGCATTCCCTACGTTTAGAAAGATACCTATGTTTATCAATGGACCTAATCTATCAATAACATACCGCTTCTTCCGAGTCATGCTTATGGGTCCGCAGCAGCGGCTCAGGTATTGCCACGCAGTCTCCAATGATGGCGCCGCGACCGTCTGCCCAGTTGTACACAGTCACCAACACGCATTCCATGCTCTCGTCCACCATGGCGAATGTGCTGCAATGTGGGGATTTCAAGTAAGTTAAGAAATAGTAGGTCAATTCTAAAAGACACTTATGGTCATATACTCAAATGCTACATTTTTTTTAACTTGCCGTTAAATCTCGTGCTGTCACTGTCACTTTGTCTTAAAATGAAAGTGACAGCACGAACCTTAACGGCAACTTAAAGATGAGTAGCGTTTGAATATTTGGCCATTAGTGGTTTGAGATGGATTTATTTTAATCCATAGCCAATTTTTATGGACACTAGACTTGGTTTTTTTTTTGGGTAACGGATATACTGAGAGACTATCAGCGTCAATTCGCGTTTCACTCATAAAAAATGGGCATCTTGTAGGTATTATTTTCTCATCGATTCAGCTTTGGCATACATCAGCACGCTTACGCATACTTAAGCATGAGATCGCAGCTTTCTGCGAATTGATGCCGAATAACGTTTTTAAGTCCCTTAAAAATATATAAACTCAAAACTGACAAAGCCAAATTTTTCAACACAAAAACGTTCCGAATTCATTTTATGCCTATGTTCTACCGGTTGAGTTTGGATGGAAGTATTAGCAAAATAAGTAGGTACTTAATAAAATTAAAACATAAAACAAACTACACAAAGACGTAAACAGATGTCGCTCGACCCGTTTGTCGTCGAGTGCAAAAAAATGTCATGACGTATTCTATAAAACGATGTGACGGTTACGAACATACATGTCTAAAGATCGTTTTTAGTAAGGGCTCACATACACGACTAATTCTGGTCGGTTAACAGTTCTCAACCATGAAAGTATAGGTAAAAATGGAGACCACACTATCAAAACCTACTGAAAGTCGAAACATTTGGCCTTGAATATTTACTTTGGTGGTCTATTCTAAATACCCTATTTAGAAAGAGATAGATTTCCAAACTAAATATTCTATCTTTTTCTTACTAGGATATTTAGAGGAAGATATAATTTTTCAAGGTTAGATTCGTAATGTGGTCTCCATTTTTACCTATTCCTTCTATTCTCAACCTATCATTTTTGGGCAAGGCGACAATTGAGAATGGTTATATACGAACTGCTCGAGCAATAAATCGTCGAGCGACGCACGAACCGCTCTAGGAGTCTCTATCAACTGCTCTAATAGTCGTCATCTACTCCTCGAAATAAACAGCTCGAGCAGCCGAAATCAACCGCTTGAGTTGCTTCAGTAGCAATTGGGTTTTGAAAAAGAAGCACTGCTATTGCTCAGGCGCAGACGGTGTAAAAACAAAAATTCTGGGTTCACCCGCATTTAGAATGAGAGAACGACTTGGACAATTTCATCACTTGTTTATGGAACTTCAAACGCGAAGGAGGACCACCTGCGCCCGAGCAGTCGACAGATCGACCAGTCAGTGTATGGATTGGGAATGCCCGACTGCATGACGAAATTTCGCGTGATGATGACTGCCCGGTGCATTCGTGAAAATTCGGGCAGTCATGTAATGTCACTGCAAGAAAGCAATTAGTTAGTCATGCAGTCGTTGTTGCAGCAATAAATTGTGCCTCCTTGAAACTGTCCGTGTATGGCCAAAGGGTTCAGGCCGACATTACCGTCGCCGCGCCTCCGCCGAGCAGCCACCGCTCCTCTAGGCTGTGTAAATGCGACGTAGCCAGCCCGCCGACACGCCGCCAATAAGTATTTGTTTCTATATTTGACTTTTTTCTTTGATTTTGCCAATGTCTGTACATACCTATAGTATGCAAACACTAACTTCTTTTTCTTAATCATATTCGACATTTTCATCAATGCGGCACGTGCAATGTTCGTGGCTAGCAATGTATTACTAAAATGTACATTGATATGGTAAAATCAAGCGGCGACGCACGGTAAGGTGGCCTGTCAGAAGTTGGTGTCTTTAAGTCGCTTTAGTCGAACGTTTTGGCCCCCGCCAGAAATTTCAATAAAGTAAACTGTTTCGAAGTTCGTGTACGCGAGCCCTATGGGATTGAGACACATACCAGACTAATCGGCGTCGTGTGTCATCGTCTTCAGAGTAGTCGGTCTCAGGGCGAGCAGTGCTCCAAGCAGTAATACTAAATGTCCATTCGAAGTGGGAAGCATTCAAACAAGAAAAAATACGTGCGTTTTTAAAACAGAAACTTAGAATGACGACTATTTAGACTAGCATTGCTTTTGGAGAACGCAAACTGTAGTTTTGGTGGAAAATATAATAATCCCTTGGTAATTACTACTGATGTTTATTGGAACGCTGTCTTCGGTAAGAGATTATGATTTAAGTCTCAAGTATCTATAGCCCGGCCATTAAAACGTTGTATAAAAGGTACACAAACCTCAACACTGATTAGGTTTGTTTTCTACAAATGTGTATTATTAATGAATTCTTAAAGAAAACAGTTTTTTTCATGATCAAAGCTTTGTTTACTTTATATACAACATTTTAATAGCTGGACTATAACACCAACTTTTCCTTTCATAGACTTGAGTATTTAGTCGCTGTACATTGTAAATTTCTGTTTTAATACTCTAGCAGTCCTACTAACTAGCATTTTGGTGCCTTACGGGTGAATTCGACCAAACGGCTCGCATCGCATCGGATCGGAACGGATTTTACAATCTTTAAACGATATTAAATTCGACATGGTATTAATTAAAGTCTATATTACCAAGCCGCGCACGGCAGCTTGACTGCGGGTGTCTTCCGCGACACGCGATCGTAGCCGAAAGTATGCTGCGACGCGAAAACGGCTCCGTTCGTCTGTAGTCGTATCCGATCGGAACCTTTCAAAAATTAAACGTCAACACGGTAGGAATGAAACTATTTGACTAGGCGCAGAAACGAAGACGTTCGCAAGCGACTGTACGGAGCCGATCGTATGCGTCGACATCCTGCTTGACGCGATCGGCTGTCGCCGCATCCGTTCGTATCCTTTCCGATCCGATGCGATGCGAGTCGTTTGGTGGAAATCATCCCTTAGGCCCTATCCTGCATGGTCCAAGCTTACGACTTTTTGCTTTAGGTTATATTCCAAAATTGTAAAATAACTTGTCAAATGATGGATGTTATACAGAAATAAAACGATTTTAAATATGATGAAAGTACATGAAAAAGAAGCCTGCAAGAGTGTTGCACGATGATGCGGCAAACACAACATTGTATCGTGTGAATATACTATTATTTTCATTCGTCACTAACTTTAGTTGCCTCTTACGAGAACCACGAGAATTGAAGAATCTCTATTATAATGAAGAAAAACAGAAGAACCTCATAACCGAATATATGTAATAACGCGCAGTGATGAAATGTCATATTTATAGTGAGAAAAGTGGCAAAAACAATGAGTATATATATCGTAAGCTTTCTCGAAACCCTCACCGAATGACCACCCATTAGTCGACGAACCTGGTCCGCAATTGCAGAATAATCTACCATAAATACATATATTACAAAACAAAATGTAAAAAAGGCAAATACTTACAAAGGCACCGCGTTATCATTGTGAATGGAGCCGACGACCCTGCCCAACACGACCTTGGCTTCGTTGGGCCCTTCTTGTAAGGCATCTAGTCGGGTGAGCTCCAGCGCCACCTCGCGGCGGCCCGCGAAAGCGTGGAGGCAGCCTTCGCTGTATATGCCCAGCATTTTCTTGTCAATGGACTGGGAAAAGTTAGTAGTTGGTTATCACCTTGTCTGGCATGCTGAGCTCTAATGGTGCATCCAGACCTGACGAATGCGCCGCTCGTACGTACATAGCTCCTTTCGCGTTTGAACTATGAGCCTCAATTGTGAATTTGCTTCCAAAGATGTCGGACCATACGACTGCCGTTAGCATAATTGCTGCAGCATTGGCTATTTTATTACTGACAAAAACTAAAAGGAAAAACAGAAGACGTTGGTGGCAGGTTCCACGAGCGGCACGCGCGCACCACCTGCGCCGCTCGCGTACGGCGCGTAGCTTGCGCGCGAGCAGCGCGCGGACGGCGCACGAGCTTCGTACAAACATGAAATGCACGCGCGCAGCTCGCGAGCGGCGCATTCGGCAGGTCTGGACGCAGCATTACGCTAATTCCACAGACAAACCCAAAACTTTTATTCCACTTGTGTGGTAAAAATGTTGCTACAATATGATTCCTGGGTACATGACCCCTGTTTACAGCATTGCAAAATATCTTAAAAAATTAATGATTTTTAAACAATACAGATAAATACACAATTTCATTGCATACACTATTTCATTTGATTTTATAATTTACACTAATTAATTTAATAAGTTTAATAAACTGCAAGTCTAGTATAGTTAGTCCACCAGAGTCTGTTCTATATCTAAAACAACAAACTCCATACAATCGTGTGAGCTTGCAGGCTTATCCCGAGTTGCAGTATGCCAGGTTGGTACATGACATTATTTTCAAAAGTAACCCTATAGAAGCCTATGTCCATCATGCTTACCTGCACCATATTAGTCAGTCGCTTGGACTTCAGTTTCCCGCGCGTGCGCACGAGCGTGTGCGCAGCATGCGTAAAGCTAACAAGGCGCGCACGCTCCTGTTTCGGCGGCTGCCATGGCGGATCCAGTCGGCTGGCATACTCGAAGTTCTCAAGCGCTTCGTCGTACACCTCGGAGTATTTGAGCGCCTAAAAAAGTGTTTTATTACAGAACTTGTGTCACTGGGTTTTCCGAATTTTGTATGAGATATTGAACACATTCAGTGACACAATACATGTCTTGCTCTTATCACAGTAGTGAGCGCTAGACCTCTGGTAGGCGAATAAATTATGATTGTTATGAATTTGGATTTAAGAAGCATGCTTTTAGACTTCTATCTACCATATTTCCCGAATTGGAAGTAACAAACCCTTGAGCCGGAGTTGGCGAGCATAAAACAATTATATTTAAAACGATTTCGTTAGGCTTTGGCCGCCAAACAAGTACTTGTTTGGTCCCCGGGGTGGTCACGGCGTACCATGTGTTCTGGTGCGCCGGTGATGTGGGGTGCCCCCCGCGCCTCTCAGGAGGTCGTGGGGTGGGGCCCTACAGTGGAGAGAGACCAAGACCTGCCGGGGTTGCGGTGCATGCAATAGCGAATCCCGCGACCCCGGCCTTAGGTCAGAAGGAGGGACACCGTGGTGGTTTTAGCCGGTAAGAGTCCGGCACACCCCCCCGTCTTCCCCAGACGGGGGATAGTCCATGAGGATTTCCCCACGATAAAAAAACAAAAAAAAAAAAAGGCTTTGGCCGCCAAGTTTACCGCATTGGTGTTTATTGCCCTAAATATGTAATAATTATATTCTGTGAATGGGTAAAAATCATTTACACATCCTAACTTTTGCACCTGTTGCAAAAGTACCCAAACAAATATTTTAAAGTGCCGTGTTCCTGTTCCTGCCTGTGTTGAATTATAACTCTTGCTATTTTGTAATAAAAAGGCAAGCTCTTTTTTCGTCCTCAGTCGATAAACGTATTACATCGATCGCCATGGGCGTAGCCAGGATTTTGTCCAGGGATTATGGGGCAATTTTGCCCCATAACCTTATTTTTGAGGTCCAAATAAGTATAGACGGAGACGGGCATTGGTCTGCCTATTTTGGGTAATTGTTCTGTGGACTTGGGTGGCGAGTTGACTGAATCTAGACCATATATTTATTCTTTCCTGTGGCAAGGTGTGGCAAGCGCCCCACCCTGCACCTGCCTGAATACGCCTATGCCCTCGTTGAATTATTAATGATCCCTTACACTGACATGGTTTGAGTGTTGTTATTGCGACGGTAAAATGATCGTCTGAAATGCAGTTTTTCAGTATTTTACATAATAAACATAATTTACTTACAATTCCCTTATTGTAGTACAAATCAGGTTGTCCCTTAGCAACTGGGTCCAATGATGCCTGCTTATAAGCGCTCATACACAGCTTCAAAGTGGCCGGGTCTTGGGCGACCATGAAAAATTGGCACAGGTATGCATTTCCCAACACTGACCAAGACACACCATCTTTGAGGTCCTGGCCCACAGCTTCTTTAGCCAGCTCTACGCTTTTCAAGATCGCCGGATGTGCTTCTGAGCGCTTTTTGTCGCCACTTTCTTGACGTAGGATTATTGACAGGCAACGAAGGGATAAGCGGTTGCGTTCCTAAGGAAAATATATTTTTTGTAACTTTAGCAAACAATTCGCAATTATTGTGAGGTAATCCGTAAAGAATAGGTATAGCTCGTAACATTTTAGAAGCAATTGTAGTACTAAAGAAGATCAATTGTCCAAAAAATCAATGAAAGATAACCGTTAACTATGCATCATTAAGTTCAGCGCATCAGCTCAACAACAAGCAAACACATATAAGTCCTGAAATATTTTAACACAACATAATATCACGCCTTATATTCCCTTAAGGATCGGCAAAAGTGTTTTAGCACAACCTTATTTTGCCAGTTATGTTTAAGTCCCATGTAATAGGGCGAGCCTATTGCCATTAACCGGACACAAATCCAAACTCCGGGCTGCTACTGAGAAATTCCTAATGGAAAAACCCAATAACACTACCCGAGCTGGGGATCAAACCCAAGACCCCATGCACAGCGGTCGCGCTTGCAACCACTAGACCAACAAGATAGTCATACTGATCTACATTTTTTGAAACAACACCCAATTCTTTAAAACATTATTACTCACATGTTTCAGTGCACCTTCAAAGCTTGCCTTCGCCTCTTTAACATTCATGTTCTTCCAATAGCACTCCCCCAGTTCATTCCAAGCATCTATTAGATGGGGGTTAAGTTTCACAGCCTTGCTCAAGCACTGGGTGGCTCTGGCGTCGTATGTGGGGCTGATGTTGTAGCATCGACCCTTCATGTACAGGAATTTGGCTCGGTGAGAAAACGGGATTTGTGAGTCCACTGTAATTAATGAAGTTTAGAATTATCTAACAGACTAAACATACTTATAACCATCAATTCGCATTTTACTCATAGAAAATGGTCAATTTGTATATCCATGCTTTTATCATTTCACATTGATTCAGCTCTTTCCATTATGTCCTCATCTATGTCCCGATTTGGGATATTTTCCCACCAATAACAACAAAGTTTAAAAACTAAAGCCGATGCTCATTGGGTCATCAGTAGCTGTGACATAGATAAGGGCAGTCATGTATCTAACCATCACGGTACTGCCTGTACTGTTATACCATGCTATTGAGTGCTTTCAGAAAGCACACAGTTTCACAGTCAATGTGGATTAGTGTGTCTAATATAGCATCATTTTTACAAATTGATGCAGATTAATTAATCCCTATGGATAATAGACTGGTGTGCCAGTTGTAACCGTAGAGCATAGCAAATAATATGAAAGATTTGACAGGTAAGAAAAGTTGAGAATAGTGCAAAGGGTGAAACGACACCCTTTTTCTGAAATATACCGGGGCGCGTCACAAATCCAATATCATTGCTTAAGTTCTAACACCGCGTAACACAAAAAATAGTCGTTTTGAGTTACGCACGCCATTCGATAGGGAATCGGAAAACACATTGTTTGACCAATCAAAATCAATGGTTAGATCCAATAGCAACACGTTATTTCAAAAACAAAAACGATCACGTAAGCCATATTTACTCCATTAAGCTACGTAAACAGCTAAAACAGTGCTTAAGTCAGGTGAGTTCCATTGAGTTCCATACTGGATCATGTCACGAAAGTGCTCCATCGAAGAAACCAAAAATAAAGGTAATTACGATTTGAATAGATATTATTTAAATGGAATATTGTAGATTAAAAACAATTATATGATAAATAGAAAAATATACATTTTTTGCTCTCCTGAAAAGTTAACTATTTTGAGTTACGCAGTGTTAGAACTTAAGCAACAATATGCCTATAGATGAATAGGACTTTAATCTATGGGATTAGGAAAGGTTATAACTGTAACCACAAAGAAGCATGAGCCAAACAAGTAAAGCCATCGCAATGCAACAGCAAGTATTTTACCAAGCTGTACGAATCAGTTAACTTCAAACCACATTTTAGTTGAATACAAAATATATCTCTATGACAAACCATGAAAATAAAACAAATTCACACAGCTATCACATTAGACTAACGAAGAAAATTAAATTTTATTAAGAATGAAAGCGCAAGACTAAAATAATTGACTTAATTGATGTAAATAGTTGACTAAAAACTAATCTAAGTCATCATCTTCCTGCCCTGGTCCCAAGTTACTTGGGGTCGGCGCAATATGTTTTTCTCTTCCACTCTTCCCTGTCAGCCGTCTCATTATCATTTACTCCCTTATCTTTCATATCCTCCCTCACACAATCCATCCATCTTTTCTTAGGTCTCCCTCTCCCCCTCCATTCATCAACATTCATATTCATCACTCTCTTAGTCACATGTGTTTCATCCCTCCTCAGCACATGCCCATACCAAGACAAACGCTTTCCTTTCAACTTTTCTGTCACTGGTGCCACTTTCAAACTTCCTTTAATATACTTATTTCTTACTTTATCCATTCGCGTCACTCCACACATCCATCTCAACATTCTCATCTCCGCTACGTGTAATCTTCTTTCATCCGTCTTCTTCACGTAATCTAAGTAATAATTTGAAAAAACTGAAATCGTGAAAAGTTCTTACCATCAATTGACTCAAATTTCTCAATGAGTATATTTTTTTTATCTTCCACACATTTATTCTTTTCTGTGGCCATCTCAATGGGATGGTTTTCAAAGAACAAATCCCTAAATTTATACAAATCTTGAAGTTCCTTCTGCAAATAAAAATATAACTAATTAGCTGTTGATATTATCATTTTATTAATATGTGAACATCGAAAATTGTGCTACTTTTTTAGTATTTATTATAAAAGGAGGGGAACGAAACATACCTATATCATTTGAAAGGTACTGTGCCATAAATGTGCACAAAAAAAAAAACATGTGTGTATGTTGCCGTTAAGGCAGGTAAAATAATGGTCGATTTCGACCACAAGCGATACATGAAGTTGTTAATAAATAAACCCCGCACTATTACTGCTTTCGTGATTTATTTGTATATTATATTGCCTATATAAAACGTACAAACAAGTCCTATTAGAAGCGTCATAAGCTCTATTGTCGGTCCAGAAAAGAGCGACGCTTAATTAAATAGTAAAGGATCAACATGTTTCTATACTTACTAATAAGTCGTCCATTAGTTCTGCAATATTCTCTACGATATCTGCTTCAGTATCCGAGTCGAGAGACATTTTGAAGCTTTTAATTACACCTAAATCGAGTCAAGTTTAAGCAATAATTTCAAAGTAATAAACCCCGAATAAATAAATACCACACCATTCTTGAACTCCTGTCAAAAGCCTGAAGGCTGAAAGAAAAATCAACATAAACAAAGTGTTTTACTTTTTATTTACTTGCTTGTCTTATCTTTGTCAAATTGTCAATGTCAAGTCGTAGACTCGAGAATACCATAGACATTTGCCTATAGGTTTCTTTGTCTATGCTTCTTGATACCCTTTTTATGTCAAAAATGCTTGCCTAAATTACTTAAGTTATTGGCTTATATCATAAGCAGTGCTGCCAATTGCGGGGATAATCCCTGATTTGCGGGGAATTGGGGGTCCGTGCGGGAAAAGAGCGGGGAATGAACAAAATTGGGGAATTGGGAGCAGTTCCAATATTTTCGGTTTCGTGTTCGCAAATGCACCCAAGACACAAGAGAGCGCTAAAAAAACGTTCGACTATCGCAAGAAATGGGAAGAGCGAGGGGATGGCCAAAAAAAGGTCGTCTAACCATTGCTGGACAAAAGAAGCGGCAAATAAAGGGAAACATTGAAAGAGCTCCTAAAAAGGGAGGAAAAAGAAGTGGCAAATTTATCGCGTTCATACCCGCACCAAAGAAATGAGGGGAGTGTCTAAAAAAAGGTCGTCCGACTATCGCTCAAGGATGAAAAAAGAAAAGAAGCGGGGAATTTCGGAGAATTGACAACAATGACGCGGGGTATCGACATTTTTTTATTGGCAGCACTGATTATATGTTATAAATACTGACGTTACTGATGACTGATTTGCATTTATTAACACAGAGTACCATTATGTTTAATAACCTAGACATATATCATTAATCTGTGTTTAATAATAATGCAATGCGTTTGTGCCTTTGCTATTTGGTTTATTTATTGAGTTGAGTTGTGACTTGTGACCGTTGTGTATTAACTGTTACGGAATCGTAACAACAACATAATAAACTGTTTTATTCTGAATATTTAGTTAAGAAGTTTTAAAGCAATACAGTACTATGGCATACCATGCAGACATTATAGTGGATCAAAATGGGAAAACTAAATGTGGATTGTGTAAAATATTTATTACTGATAGTGATGTTTTTATAGAGAATCATATAAAGAATGAAGAACATGCAAAAATGTTTATACAAAGACTTATGATTCAGAATAACATTTTGCTCAATGGTCAACAAATATGCTGTTGTTTATGTAATCAAGTTTCAGATATATCCAAAGTGATACACCATATAGACAGCACCCATCATAAAGATATAATGAGCTCTATAAAGAAGATAATCGAAAAAGATGGAGGATTTCTTGTGTTGCCGGAGAATATAACTAACATTGGTTCCATAGTAAATTGTTTAGCTTGTGACCGCAATGTGGACTTCAACTATGATGCAGTAAAATCCCATATTGAATCTACAAGGCATAGAAGAGCTAGGGCCATAGCAGTTCAACCATTAAATGCAATATTCTCTCTTGAAGATAGCAACGAAGATCTCTGGTGCAAAATCTGTCAAGTCTACTTTGAAAATTATATAGAAATCTTATTTGAACATGTCGATGAAGATCCAGGGCATGCTAAAAACCTTGCCAAAATATTCATGTTGATTAAAGATCAAAATATAAGTATAGAGAAATTCTTATATGACCCTAAAGAAGATAAGGCTGTGTGTAAAAAATGTGGAATTGAAGTACCATGTAATATTGATAATTTAGAGAGACATGTCAAAGGCAAAAGACATACTCATAATGTATGATTTAAGAATAAAAATATAATTTATTTTTAATTTATTAGCCTGGTTATTGGCAACCCCCTATTACATGGGACTTAAACATAACTGGCGAAACAAAGGTGTACTAACAACACTTCTACTGAACCCTTCAAGTGTGATGTTACGTATATTATATTATAATTACTTATTATACCTATAAGCTATTTTCATAAACCTCATGCTAACAAAGAGAAGAAGAATTATATAATGCATGTTTATCTGTTATTGTAGACCCTTCATAATGCTACAACCTAAAGTACCTACGCTGCAACTGTAGAAGCGTTATTATTCTATAAAACCCTGTTATATAATTACCACTTCACCAATAATTGTTGTGTAAAGTTATGGCAAGCTTATACATCAGAAAATGTATGGTTACATTGCACTGATGCTAAACAGCGTTATAAGTTTACACAGCATTTATTAGTGACTCGGTCTGTACACATAATTTATAAATGTAACAAAAAAATATTTTAAATGATCTTGTGTTATTTATTAATTCCTCTGTTCCTAATCTGTTTTAATTAGATTTAGCCTGAGGATACTGCTGATCGTGAGGTCCTGGGTTCAATCCCCAGGTCGGGCAGTGTTATTGGATTATTCTGTGTGGAATTACTCAGTAGCGGCCCAGAGTTTGGATTTGTGTCCGGTTGATGGCATTAGGCTCACCCCCTATTACATGAGACTTAAACATAACGGCGAAATGAGGGTGTTACTATACACCTCCGCCCAACCCTTCAGGATATACAGGCGTGATGTTATGTTAACCTGAGCCTTAGGGGGCTATTTATAGTTTGACAAAGGCTCCGAATCATAAAGCCGATTTATTGTTTTACACAGCCTAAAGATATTGCTCCTTCATTTACAATGAAGATAATTATGATCATTATCTATACTAATATTATAAAGAGGAAAGATTTGTATTTTTGTATGTAACGAATAAACTTAGAAACTACTGGACCGATTTCAAAAATTCTTTTGCCGTTAGAAAGCTACATTATCACTGAGTAACATAGGCTACGGGCGGAGCCGTGAGGACACAGCTAGTTGAGTATAAAGCACAAGAATACTATTTTGAGGCAACAATCTTAATAGGTACCTACCTATAATCTAAGTTGTAAGTCTTGTAGGTACCTACCTATTTAATTTTATACTATAGCCCAGTGATACCCAAAGTGTCTATATCGACCCCTAGGGGTCCATGTGAATGAAAAAAATAATTGGAGGTCCGTGAGATGTAAACGGGGGTCCACGATAGTGGATCTCATTTAAGCAGGCTGTGACTTTAATTTTGACTTTTCATTAATGGAATAACCGCATATTATACAGATGATTTGTTGCTTAGTTTTTACGTAACAAAAAACAAACCGACGACGACGGTACTGTTGTAGGTTTAATAAATGTATAAAACTTAACGTGTTTTTTTTTATTTTTTGTCGCTCTACACCTCACTACAGTTAGAAATCAGTCAAAAACAAAATTTAAGTCGATGAATTGCAATAGGTAATAACTAAGCATCTACCTACCCAAAACTGAAACATGTGGCAAGTTGTCTACGAGACAAAAAAGTTTAGGTAGGTACCTCTGCTATAGACCTACTTTATTTGGATACTTACTTACTTATTGAGTTATAACTACAATGTGGGCTCGCGTGACACAATCATTTATGATAAGTTCATATTATCATAACATGAATAAATAATTAATCCTCACATCACAATAAAAACAACATTCAGGGATTCCCGCCCGTGAAGAAACACAAAAGTTGCAAGATTTAAAATTCTTGCTAATAAAAAAAGTTTTTTTTTTTCATTTTTGAATTACTACCTTAGTACCAATATCTTCTATATCTTCTTTACATAGTATAAAACAAAGTCGCTCCCGCTGTCTGTACGCTTAGATAATTTAAACTACGCAATGGATTTTAATGCAGTTTTAAGCAATAGATAGAATGATTCAAGAGGAAGTTTTATATGCCCCAAATTAGTATCTACATTGCACCTGTGCTAAGCTGGGGCGTGTCGCTAGTGTATAAATAAAGTGCTAAAATTTTGAGATGGAAAGCGCGAAACCATTAACAAAATTTCGCAAGTTGATTTGCGCAGCCAACTTCGAAACTGTGGACACACTTGCTGCAAGTCAACTTCTGCAAGTTTAACGAACTAAGCAAGCGATAGAGTTCAAAGAATAAAACTTGTTATTGGATTTGGCGCTTTACGAATTTAATTCACACGTTTTTTTATTATTATTTTGGGACACTGAAAATGGCTTGGCGTTAATGAAATTTGGCCTCTAGAAAAATGGTTATTTTTTTATCAATTCATCAATAATCAATAATATTCTTATCCTGGGCCCTTCGATTGATCTGACGACGCCAAGACTCTCAAAAGACGAAAAAACTTAAAATTATTATTACTAAAGAGAAAAGAGCATAAATTATATAAAAAGTAATCTGTGGCATAAATCAGAATAATATTGTTAAATAAAACACCTGTCAATCGGTCAAACCATGTCAAACTGTCAATTCAATCCCTAAAAATTTCGCGAAATTTCAAGTTAGTCATCACAGAGTACATTATATTAGTCATTTTAAAGCCGTAATCCGTTGCTTATTCGAATAGAAATTAGTATCAATCAATATACCAATTGTAATAAGTTAAAATGAAAACGGGTTTGTTGTACGGAATAGTCGCTTGCTCGAAGACGCGAGTGCGTTGCGTATTTTGCGGGGTGTATATTCCGAAGGCGAGCAAATGCATCGAGCAGCACACAAACGGTGCAAAACATAAAGAAAACATCGAACTGATGAACGAAAACGGCTTATGTTTCACTAACGACATACTACATTGCAAACCGTGCAAACGGGACCTACCTGACGAGGAATCCGTTACGAAGCATATCGAAGGTGAAGATCATGCTAACTGGATGGCGGCGATGGACGACCTTATCGACGGTGAGTTCATTACTCTAGACGCCTACTTGTCCTGCAAGAAAGACGAGGTGTTCTGTGATGTATGCAACAGCAGCGTTAACTGCTCCCTCCAGAGTATTGAGGAGCACGTCAACCATATCAGCCATCGGGCTAACATCACTGAACGTCTAAAACCCCTTAACGGCATATTCCCAGTAGATAATGATGATGAGGTCTGGTGCAAAGTGTGTGACGCATACATTGACAACACGGTTCAGAGCATTCTAAGTCACATTGATGATGATGAACAGCATATGGAGTGGTTTTCCGAGATTGAAGATCTGATTGAGAACCAAGACGTTTCTATTGAGTCTTATTTGGCTAATGAACATGAGAATTATGCTTATTGCAACAAGTGCCAGATGGAAGTAGCCTGCAATACTCAGAATATTGAGAGCCACGTGCACAGTGAGGCACATTTGAATCAGTTTGCATTATAGGAAAACGCCCCCCATTGTTACCGTAGTGGCTAGTTGGGTTCTATGAGTATTATTTTTCAGTTCTGTTAATTTTCCAGTTAATTTTCATATTTCTTTACTACTGAGCATTGTTTTGTTGTTATTAAGATTTGTTGCAATTCACTGAAATATATCATTACATACTAAATTAAAGCTATTTTACTGTTGCAAATTTAATTATTTGTTGTGATAAGTTACATTAATATTTTTAAATTGAACAGAATGTTATTTTTGGTACTTTCTTTTTAACACATTAAAATGAAATGTGAATACAAGTAATTAAACATTTTGTCTCATTGGTTAACTGCTAAAACCAATAACCCATCTCAATCCAAAATCTCAGGATTGATGTAGATTTTTCAGAAATTCAATAAAGAAAGGAAGGATTGACATCAGTTATTGGTTTTGGTCGTTCATATGATTTTAGATGACGACTTAAAGTTTATAAGTATAGCCAAAAACAAACATTTTATATCTTAAAATTCTTTGTTTGCAATATTCATAATAGTACCTAATTGGCTTCAAAATTCTTGCTATCTAATAAAGGAGAATGACTGATATTATTTTTCTGTCCACTTTTGGGAACCCATGTACACTCTGGGTGACTGCCAGCAACATGAGGTCAGTCATACATAGTAAACAACATGCAGCCCATATAACAAACTCCATGGTAAATATTATAACTAAAATGTCAAGACCTGAATTCGAGAATTAATTAGAATGAAACAGATGGCAATTGATTGGCTGTTATGTATGTCTGATGATACAATAATAATATATGAAGGGCTAAGCTCAAAACTATTTGGTATTAGAGTTATAGGCCATTTAGTCTGTAACATTTGTACCTTTAACTACAAAAATTGATTGCTTCGTTACCTAGATGTGCTTTAGGTAGTCATTTATATTGTATTCTTTACTAGTTTAGGCAAGATAATATTTTATGCACTTTATATGGATGCAACAACTATTTCATAAATTAATATGAGGAAGAAAATATACAACAAATAGCAACTGACAAGTACCTATTACATATGTATATACATAAGCTCACGCCTTTTTCCCATGGGGGTAGGCAGAAACTATAGAACGCCACATGCTACGACCCTTACATACCCCTTTCGCTTCATCCACATTCGTAAGTCTTGTCATACACACACGCCGGTTGAGAGTACTACGCACCTGACCTTTGTGAAGAACATCACCAATAACATTGATGTATGTCTAGTAGTACTAGGACGTCCTCTAACGGCGATTCCATTGACATCCGCCTTATAAATTCCTTTTGTTAATCGCCGTTCACTCATTCTCTCAACATGACTAAACCACCTAAGCATACTCCTTTCAATTTTTGTCACTACATCATCTTTTAAACCGCAACTTTGTCTAATCTCATCATTTCTCAATCTATCATTCAAAGTTACATCGCACATAGTTCGCAAGGAACGCATTTCCACGGCATTTATTCTCTTTCATGCCTCTTCTGCCACGACCAACATTCACTTCCATACAATGTATGTACTTATTAATGTTGCGTAATATACCTTCACAACTATTGAAGTACCTATTCTTATTCTTAAACCCGTAATTGCTGCAAGTGGCGTCGTTTTTTCTGTCTGGTCTAGGCAAGAAGATAACTTTGATGAGTTACAAAATATTTTTATCACAATCAATTGCATTAAATTTAAAAGTAACAACAAATAAGCGTATTTAAAAGTATAAGAGTTACAGATACTCTTAACTAATATACAATTTGTTCTGAGCTCAGCAATGTATGTAGCATTAAACATTAATTAGCCAACAATTTGGCAATATGTTTTAATCTAATTAATCCTGGGTTTTTTTGGGCACTCTCCTTAACCATTTGATGTCCATAGTAAAATAGTACTCAATAGATACTCATTAAATATTATAATCAAATGTATATTATGATCTCCATACTTTCCTAGTGTATACCAACATCCCATGATTATCTCAAAAATTATTAAATATTCCATATTACTAATGAATTTATTGTAATGTTACAGTCTTACTACATACACTTGGTCAACGCAAGCCTTTTGGTTGCCTTTTGAGGCTGAATAAAGGTAGGATGTGATCACATTCTGATTTTGAATGTGGTTGCGATTATTTGATGATTAGGACGTCATTAATAGACCCTCTTTCAATGCCAGCCTTATAAATACGTCATAATGTCCGAAGACAATCAATATTAAACGTGATTAACTGCTGTGTGGAGTAGTTAGACTGTGGTAATATAATATCACAAAGATTAAATACTTTTACATACTATAGTTATATGCATGTTAAAGTCAATTGTATTCAGAACAACTGATTTCATACATTTTTGTGGTATAAAATGTATGGAAATGGGCGATTTGTGTACAGACAGAAAATGCATTGGCATTTACATACATTAGTCAATTGGATGGGCATGGATCAGCTGTCACAGCCAATTTAATGTGTTTATTATCTCAGGTCTCAGGTGTTATTTGCCTAATATCAAATCTCATAAAAGTAAACTAATAGGAGGTCCATGTAATGCGAAAGCAGATGGCAGCACCACCGTAAGTGCACAGTAAGGGGGTGATCCGTTGGCTCAACTAGCATGCCCAGAAGACCCAACCGTCTATACCACGGTATTTTAAAAACGCAGTTTTAGAGGTGATCCATTGACGGCCTATAGGTACCTCCGGATCGCCGGCTCGCTGGCCAGCCAGAGGCTTAGACCGCCAATGGATCATCCAAGGAGACAGAGTAAACATTGTTGATAATGGTGTCGGGCTGTTTGTCTCTTTCTGTTTCAATAGAAAAAGAAAGTGACAGTTGCGTTTAGTCTAGTACTGTCAAAATGTGCAACAGAATCGGCCACCAATGTCAATTTAACTAGTTCTGATTGGTTGTGATGAGTTCTTACGCCGGTGCTGCCATCTGCTTGCATTTCACGTAGGACCTCCCATTGTAATATGGATATTAATAGATGTTTAGTGTTAACTCACTTATCTATAACAGATATAAATGTAGAATTAAGGAATTTTTGCTTTTTCAAGCCCTTCTAGTCTCCTACTCTATAATTATTTCTCTGGTATTTTTACATAAGGGTGTGAAACATTTAACCATGTTTAAAGAAAAAGAGAGAAGTTGAAATGATCTGTTATAAATAAGTTGGTGCCTTTACTAATAATATAGTCTACCCTATATTCAATGTACCTACTCTGTGCATATAAGTACCATATGTTTTTACGAATGTTTAATGACTTTTATGTTATGACTGTCCATCGCTTTACAAATTTCATGAAAATTTGTTATTATTTTTTTGTGTAGTCAAATATAAAAATTATTTTAAGTTACATTTGTGTCATTCCTAATATTTTACACCATTTTGTGTTCAATGTATAGTTTTCGAATTGTTTGGCGCACCTGGAATTTTCAACCTCGCGTACAACTGTAGAAATTAATTCAATAAAACTAAATGTACTTAGGTAATATTTTCTGTGTAATATTTATATTTTATTATTAAATAATCCAATTACAAATATTATGGAATTATAGATCTGTGCTATAAAAACAGAACTAAACATTTATGCAATTCATTGTAATAGTAAGTACCTAATGTAATCGAAAAATACTTAATAAATGGTTTTTTTTCTTTATATCTCTATGCTTGTATAAAATAACGCAAGTATGTAATATAATCAAAGAGCTAAATTTTTTTTAATAAGACAACGTATTTCGTCCCGAATCTATTTTTAACTGTAGGTACCTACGATACGAAATATATACCTAATGTTTTTTTTTGTTACCTATAATAATAATATCCACAACATAAATCTGTAATGATTTTTTTGGTTAGATTCGTTTTTTTTATTGGGACGATTAAGTTTTCAACAGTTTGTGATAATTATTTGTTAAAATAGTTTTAGTTTTTTTCAAAATAAACATGATAAAAAAGCAAATATATGGGTTTTTATCAAGCAACAAGACATTCTTATAAAATAAGTAGGTAACAATAATTAATATTAACATTTAGGGCCCATTTCTCAATCATATAGGTACTTACTTAGTATTTATTTGACGAATAAATGATATGTGATGATTGAAATATAGGCCCTTAGTTTTAAAAGAAACCAATTAAATAAATACCTAATCCAATAATTATTCGTAGCTGCGATCGACGATCGCTTCACTCACACATAAATTGAATAAAACTAACGATGTATGAAGTTAGATGCTCTATTCTAAAAGAACTTCTGTTGTTTCGGGTGCCACTTAGGTGCATATATGCAATTTTTTTATTTTACAATTATGTAAAAATGTGAAATAAAAAATGTTTGTAAACGGAACCAATTTTTAGTCTTTTAGTAGGTACCGGGTCATTCTGTTTTATCAGGCGATAAATGTATTTTACGAAGCTCAAATAGAGTACCTAATAAAAGTACATATCCAAAGCTCTACCAAAGTAGTTATTGAATGACCAAAAAAAAAGCAGAATCGATTAGAACTAGACGTATGCCAAATTGTTTGCTATAATAAGTAGTCGACGCCACATAAATTACTAAGCCCAAAACTATGTGGTATATGAGTTATATACCTACTACGTGATCCAGGTCTAGGCTGGCCATACGGGCAAATGCCCGATGAGCCGGTCACACAGTCGGAGAAATCGAAAGAGTGACGGGAACGTAAAAAAAAAGGTCGTACAACTATCGCCTATCGCTTGAAAAAGAAGCCGCAAATCGTTTGTGTTTGTAAATGCACCCAGGATACAGGAGAAAGATTAGGGGAGTGCCTAAAAGACAACATCGTCCTTCTAATCGCTTGTGAATGATTTTTTTTTGCCAGCACTGTGCTGACCGTCTTTAAAATGCCCAGGCCGATTTCAGGTCCCAGCCCGGCCCTGACGTGATCTAAATATTTTGCAAGCTGGTCCAAGACATCTTGCCTGGACCAGGCAGAAAACACTATGAGAGCAACAACGCTACGTTCAGCAACCACGATTTTAAGACAACTTCGATACTGTGCTATAATGGTAGGTATAATAGGCAACATTGTTTGATGTTTTTAACTTATTTTCTTTCTCATTGATTTATGAGATGATGAGATCAAATAAGTACCTAATAAGATCGTAGTTGCACCCATACATCCCATACATAGACGACACGTTTGGTCCAGTGGCTGAGCGATCGGCTTCTGCGCTACGGGTCGTGGGTTCGATTACCGCACGGAACAAATATTTGTATGGGCTACAGATAGTTGTTCCGGGTCTGGATGTTTGTGCGTGTAAAGATTTGTGTTTGTAAACGCACCCACGATACAGGAGAAATCCTAGTGTGGGGCAACGTTTTTTTAAAAAGAAGAAAGAAAAGTGCATAAAGTATTATGTTGCATTGGTTAGGAAGACAGACGATTTGGCTTTGCCTGTAGAATATCTAGACGAAAAATTAAAACATATTTGAACATAGGTTATTAATGTGTGTCTAAAGGTAGAGTAATTTCCCTAAATATGGACTAGTCTAGTCACATATTGGTGTCGATCAGTCGATTCTGTTGCGTACTTTGACAGGACTAAATTAAACTAAAGGTGTTTGTCTGTTTCTGTTTCAATAGAAAAAGAAAGAGACAGTTGCGTTTAGTCTAGTTTAGTACCGTTAAAATGTGCCACAGAATCGACACCGTTGTGGACCACCGTAGTTTCTCAAAAAGGGATTATATTAGAACAACGTGCGCCATGATCGATACCTCTCTCCTTCCGCGTCCTGCCAATCTTTCGCCAGATCCCTTTGATAGGATTTTAATTAGGTATTTCATTATTTTATAACAATTTTATGAAGAGTTTATGTTCGGTTCTAATTTTTGAACTGTTTGATATTAAAAAGATTGATTTCAATTTAAAACTGCCTCGTTGGTCTAGTGGTGGCAAACGCGACTGCTGATCTTGAGGTCCTGGGTTCGATTCCCAGATCAGGCAAAGTGTTATTGGGTTTTTCCGTGTGGAATTCTTCAGTAGCAGCCCGGCGTTGTTGATGGCAATAGGCTCGCCTCCTGTTACATGGGACTTCAACACACCGACGAAATGAGGGTGTTACTATATACCAATGCCCCACCCCTCAGGGAAAATACAGGCGTGATGTCATGTGCAATTTAAAATACGCAGTTTTATTTAAGAAAGTCCATATTTAGGAAACTTACTCTACACTTAATGTTACAGACTAAACGGTCTATAACTCTTAATACCAAATAGTTTTGGGCATATAGAAGAAAACACAAATCGGTTCTGGGATTTCGCTCTTAAAATGTTGGTAATTCTCCCTTTATAATGTACTAGCTGTGTCCTCACGGCTCCACCCGTAGCTTAAGTTACTCAGTGATAATGTAGCTTTCTAACGGCAAAAGAATTTTTGAAATCGATCCAGTAGTTTTTACGTTTATTCGTTACATACAAAAATACAAAATCTTTCTTCTTTATAATATTAGTATAGATTACTACATTTAGTATTAGACAAAACATAATCTAAAAGGCATGGAAAAGTTGAAATACTAACTACATGATTGCTTCTGGCTGGGGTTTGAGACAGTTTAATGTGTCTATTAATCTGGTAGACCAATCTTACTGAAACTCTGCATAGAGAAGTGGATCAAAAGATATCCATATTCTTATTAGCCATATTTGTCTAATGTTATAATAAACGAAGTATAGCGGCGAGCCCATTTTCGTACACTTTTGCAAATCTGTACTTTATCCTTCCAAAAGTGTGTTATTAGTGTCTCAAGCATATTAGCTCTAAAACTTCGTTGCTACATATTTTATTTCAGCATTTCAATAAATTAATTATCAAAAAGGCAAAGGGTAATCATCGTCTTCGTCCTCTTCTTGAATACATTGTAAAGACCCTTCAGTGCGTGATGTCGGTGATGGCTTGTGCGTTTGGCATGTGTCACCCGGGACGTCGGAAGGCACTGGAGAGGGAGTAGGTACTTCCGTAGGTACTTCTCCAAGTCTTAAACTGATTCTTTCGTTGTCTAAGCACACAACGCGTAGGATATCTTCAGCACAGCAGTCGACGCGAGCTATACAATCCGTCACGTGGTTCTGTAAGGTACTAAACAGAAAGAAATGATTTACTTAATTAAAAGTTGCTCATGAAGGAGATGGAAGAAATCAGCTGTTGTCGAAGTAGGTTAATTTGGGTTAGGGCATTCAGAATCTGTACTGTTTGTGTGAGAAACAGAAGTTAAAAAGTTTGGCAACCTTGCGATAGCGGTGGCCCAGTAGGTATTTTGTATGAGTCAAATGGCAGTCGCTCCGTGTACAATGCTTATAAGTATTCCACTGTATCTCGTCGGACTGGTTCTAAAGAATGCCTTGCACATATTTTTTTTGTATTCTCGACTCGGTCGCGTTTGGCCCTAGTCTAACCTGATGGTAAGCGTAGACAGTGTCTAAGATGGAGCATATGAATCCAAGGAACAGAGATATAGAGGGATTTCCCTACTATACCCCTTTGGCTCTCACATACCTACACATAATAGCCGGCATACTTACTTGATCCTCTCATGATTTTTCCTCAACTGCTTGGTGAAGTTCCTCAGCCTTCCAAGCTCATCCCTCAACTTTCTATCCACTTCATCTCTGGTGTGCTCCCCGACAGGTCTCAAACTGCGATCAGCTAGTCTGTTTTGTACTATTCGCTCTTGTTCCATCGTCTCCAACAAATTCTGTTCCGTCGCTGTCAATTCTTCTGCTAAAGCTTTGTAGTCTCGCATGGCCTGCAGAAATATACAGAATAGAAGGGTTTTATCAACAAGACCCGTATAGCACGATACAACTTAGAAGTCGCTTTGGTAAACTTGATTGAACAACCAATGGCAGGCGCTCATTATCGCGCCATTCAAACTTATTATTGTAGCGTAAAGATCATTTTTTACTGCAGTACTAATAAACATTTGAGGTCTTCATGTCGCACTCAGCTAGGAAGTGATTGGTTTTACGAAGTTTGCGATGCGACATCTAAGTTGTGTCCTATTATAACAAAATATATCTAGGTATTCCCGAATAAATAGACGCTCTGTTAATGGAACGTTTTGTTCCAGTAAGGAGACAAGGAATTGTATAGTCAGGAGGCAATTTGAAAGAGCGCAGGTGTTTTGCCTGCACTATATTATGTTACAATACACGGGTTGTAAATTCTAATAGGTACATGAAATTATATTCTATGCGACTTCTCAAGGATTGCAATGTAAGATGAAGTAATAATATACAGGGCGTCCCACGGATATGCCACATGAAGGGAAAGTACCTTGAATATTGTAGATGGAACATTTTACTGAAAGAAGACATTATTTGAATTTAAAAAACAATTTAAACTGCATTCATAGATATCTAAATAATTACATGGTTGAACCGGGAATCGAACCCGTTACATGAGAAAAATAATCTAGTAAATAAAATAAAATAATCTATTATTATTAACAACCTATTTTTTATGTACCTACAATCTATGCAAATAAAGTTCTATTCTATTATATTCTAAGAGCTTATCAATATTTCAACCAGGTCAAACTAGCATAATACGATCGATGTAATTGTCGTCACCTTTGTTATACGGACGTGCGCCTCCTAAATAATAAATCGTGCATGAAAAGAGACCTAACTCTTACATAACGTAACATCACGCCTGTATTCCCCGAAGGGTTGGGTAGAGGTGTATAGTAACACCCTCATTTCACCGTTATGTTTAAGCCTCATGTAATAGGTGGCGAGCCTATTGCCATCAACCGGGCACAAATCCAAACTTCGGGCTGCTACTAAGAAATACAGAAAAACCCAATAACACTGCCTGACCTGGGGATCGAACCCAGGACCTCACGATCAGCAGTCGCGCTTGCCACCACTATACCAAAAACCACTCTAAACTTACTCTTATCTACTTATAATGGTCGTAGGGTTTCAAACCTTTTGAGTATCGTAATAATTTTACATAGTATAAAACAAAGTCGCTCCCGCTGTCTGTACGCTTAGATCTTTTAAACTACGCAACAGATTTTAATGCAGTTTTCAGCAATAGATAGAGTGATTCAAGAGGAAGGTTTACATGCCCCACATTAGTATCTACATTGCACCCGTGCAAAGCCGGGGCGGGTCGCTAATAACGTTATAAAGGAAAATAAATGACTATGTTTTTTTTTCATACAGATTGTACGCGTTTACCACCTCAACCTCGTTACATTTATGTTGTTATTGTAAATAATGGTCGCGAATTCAATCAGTGCTTTTATTGGATTTACAATGGTATTATAATAAATGAAGTATATATACATATATATCAATCAATATATATAGATCAATCAGGATCATTATTAAAGGATTAAACCTTGAGTGAGGGCATGGGCATTACCTATCATAGACTATATCTATTGTCCTGCCATAGATTATTAATGTCATATTAACTCTACATAGATGTCATATCTACATTATAAAAAAACATATTTTTGGGCCATAGCTAGTCTACGATGCAGTACGGGAGGCAAACATGCTGCAATTGGTGTGGTCTAGCTTTCATAAGTGGAACACATAATTAATATATTTCATGCATAACAGCGCATCTAGTAAATAACGTTATTTGTTTAACAGTCTTTTCCCTAGCAAATATCTACCGCTACAAGGAACTAACGTGTTGTACAGCTTGGCAAAAACATCTTTGACAGTGCTGTATAAGTTAAATTTTTATCAGGCGTTAAACGCGTCTGAATACGCTGTAATTGATTTAAAATGAATAAATACTCAAACGTTACTCAATTTAAAATTGCCGTTAAGTCTTGTGCTGTCACTGTCACTTCACCTTAAAGTGACAGTGACAGCACGAGGTTAACGGCAACTTAAAACTGAGTAACGTTTGAGTATTTGGCCATAAGAGTATCCAAAGTGTTACCAGATAAGTTATTTCTAAAGTTAATATTTTATACTATACTAGCGGCCCGTCCCGGCTTCGCACGGGTGGACATTTTCCCCGTTTTTGCAACATTTTTCATTTATGCTCCTTTCCAATTGGGCGTAGCGTGATGTTATATAGCCTATAACCTTCCTCGATAAATGGACTATCCAACACAAAAAATATTTTTCAATTCCAACCAGTAGTTCCTGAGATTAGCGCGTTCAAACAAACATACATACTCTTCAGCTTTGTAATATTAGTATAGATAATCAATGGCCATTTATTCTATTCTTTTTTGCAAAGCTGTAAATGTCTATCCAACTAATGCTGCTTGTCTAACCTCATCTTTTTGCCAGTAAATATCTTGCAATTTGACTTTGTTTGTATTCAAACGTCGCCTGAGTGCCGAGTCTACTCTTGTACCGTAGGCTTGTGCTGTTATTGAGAGGTGAACCCTGGCTCCTCGCACCTGGTGATGAGAATTAGAAAAGACTTCAGCTAAGTGTCCAGGTTTAAATGATTGCCCAAAATTAGGTATGGGTCATCACTAGGGATTGCAATCCGGAAAACCGGATCCGGTAATCCGGCGGATCCGGCATCATTATACACTAACGGGATCCGGTATCGGATCCGGTGATTGCATAATTTGGCAAAATAACCGCGCCTTTGAATATGTGAGGCACATTTAAAGGCGTGGTAGGTACTTGTGCGTACGAGTCGTTTGATGCTGAGTTGCCCCGCGCCCCACCTAAAGCCAGTTTTAAACCATAAATAATTGATTAATTGTTCAAAAATTTTAAAAATTTAATATAAAATATTGTTACTTTATGCTTTACTGTGAGTCTGTGATTGTTGTATTGTGTTATGCTAAGTACTGTGAATACTGTGATCTCAGTTAAGGTTGATTGTCATATAATATTTAATGTTACAATATAGATTATTAATGTTGATCTCTATCTTCAAAATATAAGTTTTCTCTTTTTATAATTTGTCGTAATAAAGTTGATTGTGTATATGTATTGTTTTACTTTACTCTTTATTAACGGAAAATTAAGTTATCATCATCATCATCCTCCTGCCCTTATCCCAACTTATTTGGGGTCGGCGCAGTGTCTTCTTCTTCCACACATCTCTATTAGCTGTCATTTCGGTAGTCACCCCCTTTCTAGCCATATCATCTTTCACACTATCCATCCATCGCTTCCTTGGTCTTCCTCTAGGTACTCTTATAAGTAAAAAATTAAGTTATCCTGGTTATCTAACGTCGTTGACTCAATCCGGCCGGATCCGGTCGAAGCCGGCCGGATTGCAATCCCTAGTCATCACCAATGTTTCGATACAAAACGGAAACGCTTTATCATGATCAGGTCTACCATGTGATTGTGAACTTTTCTTGAAGAAAATATATTGTGAAGGAATGAGGTATGGTGTTCCATCCAACGAAAAGGGAGGATCCTCCAACCAAGCGGGTCTTATGCCTGGCGGGCCGCTGCCCAACGGTTGATGTTGGGAAGTTGTATACAAGGTTAGTCGGAAAGGGGATACTAAGCCGAAAGGGTGTTAAAGTACCTATAATAGGGGATAACTTATTTTCTACAACTTTCCCCAAAACTCGATAGTTTAAGAGAAATAGGTTTTCAAATATTTCGTAAAAAATATGCTAAATTCTATGTATCCATAGCTATGATCAGACGTGTTTACATTTTACGTCATATTTGGGGTCACGGATTAGAAACTCCATTTTCTGAATTCATTACTTAAAGCAGGGATGAAGAATTTTTGAAAAAACTAAAATCAAAAAATAATTTTTCATGGCTTTTTTTACCGAATTTTTAATTTTTAACACTTTCTTGAAAACAATCATCAGTGATACATTAAGTAGCCCGCGGCTTAGTACCCCCTTTCCAACTAATCTTGTATATACTATCTGCGTGAAATCTTGATATCGCGATGCAGGATTTGTGACGTCATTTTTGAAAGTTGTTATTATTTGTCGCTGTAGACTGCATTCGTCGTACTGCATAGTTCACATGTGGCGTGATAGATGTCGCGACAATATCAAACACATGAATACATATTTCGTAAGGGTATCTGTTCATATCATACCTGTTGTCTGGTGACGATCGCGTTACTGAGTGCACGAAGACCTGCTGTTTTCAATGCTATGCAGCGTTTCTCCCAGCGAGTAACTGGTGAAGCCCTGGATTTAAAAATATTGGAAGGTTTTACGGATAAGGTGCACTGTTCTTGTTGAATATGTAACTATACACACTTAACATAAAATCACGCTTGTATTCCCTGAACGGACGAGCAGAGTTGTATAGTAACACCCTAATTTCACCGCTATGTTTTAGTGCCACGTAATAGGAGGTGAGCCTATTGCCATCAACCGGGCACAAATCAAAACTCCGGGCTGCTACTGAGGAATTGCACACGAAAAAACCCAATAACACTTTGCCTGACCTGGGGATCGAACCCAGACCCCACGATCAGCAGTCGTGCTTGCACTTTCCCACCGACAAACTGTCACACAGTTTGGTGGGTTTAATTTACTTGTAAAATGTGTTTATATATCAATAAATGTTTTAATTATTATTATTATTAACTTATAAGTAGCGGTTCGCATTTTACTCATAGAAAATGTCAATTCTGTATGAAGATGCGTGCGCAGCGTATTTTCATTCTTTCGCTAAGATTTACCTTTAGCATCAAACTGCGATAATATGCGTACAAGTATAGGTAGTGCTTTCGGACGCTGATGGATGCTTACGCAGCTAATCGCAATCCAATTTCAGAGCCCAGTCTAATGATGCGTTGCGGCGCCGCAACGTAATGATATCGACCCGTTGGGTGCCACGAGGGCGGTGCTACATCGTAACTTTGCTACGGTGCCGCCACGTGGGCGGTGCGGCTTCGTAACTTTGCTACGGTGCCGCTACGTGGGCGGTGCGGCTTCCTAAATTTGCTACGGTGACGCCACGTGGGCGGTGGGGCTTCGTAACTTTGCTACGGTGCTGCCACGTGGGCGGTGCGGCTTCGTAACTTTGCTACGGTGCCGCATGCTTAAGCAGCTGAAACCACACGATCATAATTTACGCGTATGAATCTATGTTGTCAGGTATCTACATAATAACCTTTTTTTACATTTCTTGCGTCCACAATCTCTTCTACATTTAGTCTCTGCCGTGATTTTTGCACAAGCCTCTTCAACAGCGAGGGCCTCCTCTTTATGGAGAATATCCATTGCTATTTTCTTCTTAGTCTTATCTATGGCATTCGTTTGTTTCTCCAGGACTAGTATCAGTCTTTCAAATTTCGTCTTTTCTTCGCGTAAAAATTCATATTCCTGAAATGTGATTCAGGTATCTGTGTGTTCACGAGAACTATTTTATTTTACTATTATCTTTTGTAAACATGTAGGAGGACCTCGTGGCTAATAACCAACCGCGCGGATCATATGATTTGCAAAGTTAAGCTGCAATTGCCGAAGTCACTCTGTGGATGGGTGACCATTCGTTACACATGTAGACCCCTCCATGCCGAAGCACTTTAAACAGTTGGACCCGAATGACAGTCGTTACGGTAGTCAAAAGCCCGAAAGTCTAACAACCGTTCTAACCCTAGGATTTCGGCATTGCTCAGTAACTAAGTTGCGGAGGTCTGATGGCAATCGTTTCGTGTAAAATACTGGTATTCAGCCACATCTGGTTAAACTGGAAACTGACCCCAACGTTGTTGGGAAAAAACTAAGCAGAACAAGTATGTACTACGATTATTTTGTTTAATATCCAGACAGGGTCTGCTTTTGCCTCTGTGTGGGAAGCCATCGCCTCCTTTTGTGAGGGGGTGATGGCGACCAAAAAGGAAGCGGAGAGGGAGAGGGAGCGGTGTGCTCTTCTCCCTTCCCGCGTCAGACGCACCGGGCGCCGGAGGGCGCACGTACGCGACTACCTCCAGCCACCCTAGTGTGTGGCCTGCGGGCGGCGGGTTTGGGGACTCGGCGCCCGACCAGTAACAGACCCGAGAATGCGGCGCGCCGTGTTCTGTGCGCGCTTCTCAGGAGGACGTGGGGCAAGGCCCCACAGAGGAGAGGGACCTGCCGGGGTTGCGGTGCATGCTTTTGCGAATCCCGCGACCCCGGCCGTACGGTCAGGAGAAGGAACACCGTTGGTTTTTAGCCGGTAAGAGTCCGGCAGACCCCCTCGCCTCCCCCGGGCGAGGGACATCCATGAGGGTTTTGCAAAAAAAAGGGTCTGCTTTTGCCTGATCCTTATTATTGACTCTATCCATATCGATCAATAGGTGCCATAAAACACAATTATCCACAGTTTTGTCAGTTCAATTCCCGGCACAAGCAAATGACTTTTTTTTAAATCTTAGAACGCAGATTCCACACTTCAAAATAAAATGAAGTACTTTCTCTCCATGTTTCTCTCCATGACCACGTGTTTTAGGACCCCCAGTATATCGAGTTAACGCTAGGAAGCAAAACGCAAAGACGTTGATAACCTGCAAGATGGCCTCTTCCACGCTATCAGTCATTGGATTCAGCACTCCAGGTGAACACTGACACGCATGCCTCTCCATCTCGTCTTGGAGTCTGGTGACGACTACACGAAGAGCGTTGAGCTCGTACTGAAGTGCTCCCGATGCCTCGGTTAGGCGCGTCGTCAGATCTTCCAGCACCCAGCGCCAGGAAGCTATGTCTGACATTCTAAGATGATAAGACAACGTATCATGACTCTTGTCAGCTGACTAGGCTGAGGACACCAAATTGCTTGCTTAGCGTGGTGAACACAGTGCAGTGACCACGCTAAACACATGTGAATCCAGGGCCCTGATTCAGTGTGACACATCAAAATATAACACGGCCGAGTTACCATCCGAATTAGCAATAGGAAAAATAGGGTATTCATTTTGAATTTATGTACTGAATTTGACTTATTATAAACAACATAACATCACGCCTGTATTTTCCGAAGGCTTGGGTAGAGGTGTATGGTAACATCCTCATTTCGCTGTTATGTTTTAGACCCATGTATAGGGGGTGAGCCTATTGCCATCAACCAGACACAAATTCAAACTCCGGGCTGCTACTGAGGAATTCCACACGGAAAAACCCAATAACATTTTTCCCGACCTGGGGATCGAACCCAAGACCTCACGATTACCAGTCGCGCTTGCCACCACTAGACCAACGTGTAAGCAAATGACAATTTAACAATGGTAGTATTCTTATAAAATAGTTTCTAAAATGATACTTTATAGTGATAATAATTACTGAACGAAACATTTTTACGAATATATTATCTGTGGTCAAGCCCGCTAAAAACTAGACAGATTTTGAAAGATTGCTTGTTACGAAGGTTTTTCTAAGTTAGTTTTTAAAATTACCAAAACTGTAATAAGGTGATTAAAACGCCATTCCGTAATGAAAATTGCCTAAAGTCATTCTCGACCCAGTACCCTTGTAGAGAGTTTTCAAACGAGACAGTTTACTTATTATCTATCTCGTTTATTCAATTCAAACTTTTATAAATTATAATTTTTATTACGTAACGTACCTATATTGAAAATAGGGGTCCACCAGTATTGGGAGCAGGGTCCAAGGTACCGTTGGTTAGGGCCCTAGATACAGAAACCTTCTCACAATGCATGCCGTATCGAGGAAGACTGCTTTCTGTATCAGGCCACCTAACGTTCTCGTTAAGAGGCTCTCCTCTTGAGGTGTTGGTCGAGGTTCTTGGCCATTTTGCCATTATTGGTTATCACAACTATCGGCACAATCATTGCTGAATCTACATCCCACATGTCGACAACCTTTTTTGCTAAGTCAAGATATTTGATTTGGTTATCATTCCCAGCTTTCATGAGATTCTTGTAACACAAGACGATAACTTGGTTAATTATGAAATGGCCTTTGCAAGCAGCACTACCATGAACTGCCAAGATAAAATGTAGCGCGGTCACATTGTTTGCGACATTGGGCTAATAATAATACTTTCAGAAGTCTACCGTTTGTAAGTCTAGTGGATCGATGAGCTACTTATGATCTCAATCTGGTCAAGTTACCTGTCCTGCAAGCACCTCTTGTAATGATACTCATTGCTCTCGTGCGCGAAGTTGTTCATCATCACCAGTTCCTGGGTCTCGTTCACCTGCTCTACTACCTTCGCGTTCAATTTATCATTTAGAATCTTTAAATCTTTCAGCTCGATGGAGTCGGGCAGGTACTCGGCGAACATTGTTGAAATTTTGATTTCTGTTGTAATTATAAAGGTTTGTTTCAGGTTATGTTGTGTCAGTGTCAGTGTGTCGTCATGAAGTTTGCATGGAAAATATTTTTAAATGTTGACAAATTGTTTGATTGGTATTTCATTCTCTTTTGTCGGTGGTGTTGTGAGCCGCGGCCGCATCAAATGACGAGCCCACCCGCAAAACGATTTTGTGACAATGATCTTCTTCAATGATCATTTCGTGTGGTTAGTGATTATAAACTGGTGTCAGAGTTTATGCTGCCCATGGGCCTCTGACTTGGCTTCACATGCCGTCGAGAAATATCTCTCAGGCATGCCGGTTTCCTAACGATGTTTTCACCGATTTTAATCAAGTAATAATTATTAATTATACAATATGAAGATATTATGTGCCTTGGTTTCAAACTCGAGACCTATGACTTGGCAGTCCGACGGTCACACCACTTGGCTATCACTGCTGTTTTCTGATGATGATAAACGCGTACGATGCGATCCTTTGATAAGTACAATATTGTGACTAAGTAGATGGATGGGCAGTTACATGGACAGGCGCCCCGTGACTACATCATTATTACATCATCATCAACACACAACATCATAATATCGTCAGTGGAAAGGTAAAAAGACTAAAGCGCTAATATACCTACTTTACAGTAGAGAGATTCAAAGTACTTTTTAAGAAAATAAACATAGTTATTTTTCTTAGAGTATACATATTAAATAGATAGTTTAATTATCTATTTAATATGTATACTCTAAGAAAAATAACTATGTTTATTTTCTTTAAAAAATCTTTGAATCTCTCTACTGTAAAGTAGGTATATTGGCGCTTTAGTCTTTTTACCTTTCCACTGACGATATTGTGATGAGTATCGCCCAACAATGTTTTTTTTTATTCTGTACTGGTTCACCTTTGACCCTAATCTCACTTGATGGTAAGCGCAGACAGGGTCTAAGATGGAGCATACGAATCCAGGAACAGAGATATAGAGGAATTCCTCTATACCCCTCTGGCTCTCATATAGATACGACGGAACATAGTAAACTGCTTGGCGCCAGACTTTAATGTTTAATGTTAGCCAGGCGGGCCGTATAGATCCTACCACCAAGCGTACTGGACTATATGGACTATGGCACTAAGTGCAAAATCTACTCGTTCTGCCTAGCCTTTTCCCAACTATGTTGAGGTCAGCTTCCAGCCTAACCAGACGCGGCTAAATCCTAGTATTTTACATGGTGCGACTGCCATCAGACCTCCACAATCTAGTTACTGGGCCCTGCCGATATCCTAAGGTTAGACTGGTCGACAGACTTTCGGGCTTCTGAATACTTTTGACGAATGTAATAGACATTCGGATAACACCCGGGACCGGCGGTTTAACGTGCTCTCTGAGGCACGGAGGAATCTCGATGTGTAACGAATGGTCACCCATCCTCGGACTGACCTCAGCAAGCGCAGCTTAACCTTGCAATCATATGACCCGCGGGGTTGTTAATTAGCCACGCGGGGTTGTTAAGCGCAAAATCTACTAGGAAGTTAAATTGCGTAGGTAATTTAAATTCTGCAACTGTCTTACGCTGTGGACACACCCGCAGCGATTAAGCCGACTTTTGGAAGTTTTACTGACTTACCGCAAGTTTTAACACAACCTGCTTTCAGTGTCAACAGCTAAGTAAGCACTTGATTCAATTGTAAAAGACAACCAACCAGTGGCTTAGCTAGGTAACCAACGGCCCTGGGGCAAAAAATAAACTAGGGCCCCAACAAAACTATTTAAAATCGTTTGTTCCGTATTTGTCGTAATACAGTCGACTCCATAATAAAATTAAAAACCAAATACAAATTGTAACTAATTTAATGAACAAATTAAAACTATTTTGTAAAAATAAATTTTTCTATGCTTGTAAATTCACTAGTAGCATTTTAAAGTCACGCTGTAGAAGCGCGCCGCGTTTCTCATAGGTCCGCCATGCGTTCGTGATGGAGGAGTGGCTGGAGAGGCGTCACGGCGCCCTCAGCTTCCGGCTGACGCAGGTACTCTCGGGACATGGCTGTTTCGGGAAGTACCTGTGTCGTATAGGCCGGGAGCAGACGCCCGGTTGTCACCACTGCGACTGCCCCGAGGACACGGCGCTGCAAACTTTGCAGGCGTGTCCAGCATGGGGGTCGCAGCGCCGCGAGCTAGTCGCGGCGATCGGCGGTGACCTCTCGCTTCCGGCCGTGGTTCTGTCCATGGTCGGGAGCGAGACTGCGTGGGAAGCCATCGCCTCCTTTTGCGAGGGGGTGATGGTGACCAAGGAGGTAGCGGAGAGGGAGAGGGAGGCCGCTTCTTCTCTCCCTTCTCGCGCTAGACGCACCGGGCGCCGGAGGGCGCGTGATGATCTCCGGCCACCCTAGTGAGTGGCCTGCGGGCGGCGGGTTGGGGAACCCGTCGCCCGACCAGTAACGGGCCCAGGGAGGATGGCGCGTCTTGTCCTGCGCGCGCCTCTCGGACGGATGTGGGGCAGGGGAACAACTGCCCCACCACAGGAGGGGTCCACCAGAAGAAGCTGGTGGACCGAGACCTGTCGGGGTCGCGGTGCATGCAACAGCGAATCCCGTGACCCCGGCCTTAGGTCAGAAGGAGGGACACCGTGGGGTTTTAGCCAGTAAGAGTCTGGCACACCCCCCCGTCTTCCCCAGACGGGGGATAGTCCATGAGGATTTCCCCACGTGAGAAAAAAAAAAAAAAAAAAAAAAGGTCCGCCATGCGTTAAGCGTGTGCTGTTGAAACGCGCTGTTCGTCGGTGCGACTGTTTAACCAGCCTAAGAATACAGAGGAGCTCCCCGCAAGTTTCAAACAAAGATGTTCGAGACTTGTTGGGAATTCCCCTGTATTTTTTCAAATAAGTTGCCATTATTAAAGTCGCGTTCCTGGAATCTGGTTTATTTATATTCCGAATGTGGGAGAAATTTTCACTAGTTCAATTTATAGTTTGTAAGTCAGAGTCCGAGGGGTCCCCTGAGCTTGGGGGCCCCGGGGCACTGCCCCGTCTAGTTCTACGGTAGCTACGCCACTGCAACCAACAGATTCATGTAGGGATGAATCTATCATTACAGATATAGCTAATATCGTTATGTCAGGATTGCGAGCATGGTAAATATAGTAAATGAAACCAACATACTCTCCATCATTGAGAGTACTTATATTTGGGTTAGTGGTTAGTTACAGAAGCTAGTTCACAATATAGGGTGTAAATGAAATCATGTAATTCCTTCAAACCTCGTCATGTACTGCTGACATAGATTAACCCTGAACGGGATAGATTTCTATTCAATAAGTTTTTTTTAAAGAATTAAACATCTGTTCTTAACGTGAGGCATTTTAGCACCCTGAGCGAATTGCGCGGCAATCTCTCGCCGCGCGATCAGTTAACTCGGGGCGCTAAAATACCTCACATTAAGAACACATGTTTACTTTTTGTAAATTTTTTTAAACCAAAACTTATAATATCCTGTTCAGGGTTAATCTATGTCAGCAGCACATCACGAGGTTTAAAGGAACTACATGATTTCGTTTACACCCTGTATAATAATTTACACAATTTATAAAAGATCAGAAAATAAGGACAAGCTAATCAGATATAAAAGGTCAGACTTCTTCGGCTGTTCGACATAGAATCCTTTGCTCCGTCGAATGACCACGGTTATAACGTCATGTACGTTGATTCATCTTGACGACTACCCTCCTTTATCAATATTGTCCAGTGTTACCAGCTACCGATAACACAATAACTTGGACGATTCAACTAGCATGAAGTATGTATGTATTTTACAGTATTAGTTTGGCTGTTTGGTTCATGACTTATTTATTATCTTCAAAAGATCTAAGTCAGGGGTCGGCAACTTTTTGAGACGGAAGAGCCAAAAGTTACAGTTTACGAAATTTCACAGTTTTCAAAGAGCTACAAAAAATAGCGTTTCAATATTAAACTATTTGCTTTTACAGGGTGTCCTGTAATTAATGGATAACCTTGCAATGGCGTATAGCAGAAGTAATTACATTTAAAAAAAATACAAAACGACGACATTTAGACGTAGTTAATATATCTATCTCTCAGTCATACTAACTATATTATAGTACTTAATTATGGATCGATTGCACAATTTTAAGGGTTTTGATAGTAAAATAATATTTTTTGCGTATGGAACTGGAGAGCCGCAACTTTACATCGAAAGAGCCGCATGCGGCTCGCGAGCCGCAGGTTACCGACCCCTGATCTAAGTGGATTGCAACAGGATATTATGAATATATAATGGTACAATTATGAATCAAGTAGAGACTTGCAAGCGTAAAAGCGTTCCATCGGGATTATACTTGCCGGAATTTAATCTTTGCCGGTAATTATTACTGGCAGAGCTATTGATGTTATTTTTTATGATTTGTATGAAATCTGCAAAATCATTGTAGAATAATCATAGGCGTATTCAGGGTGGGGCAGATGGGGCGCTTACCTCACCCTGGCACAGGAAAGAATAGGTACCTAAATAGTCTAGATTCAGTCAATTCGCCACCTATGTCCACAGAACAATTACCCAAAATAGGCAGACTAATGCCTGACTCCGTATATACCTTACTAGCGACCCGTCCCGGCTTCGCACGGGTGGACACTTTTCCCGTTTTTGCAACATTTTTCATTTATGCTCCGCTCCTATTGGTCGTAGCGTGATGTTATATAACCTATAACCTTCCTCGATAAATGGAATATCCAACACAAAAATATTTTTTCAATTCCAACCAGTAGTTCCTGAGATTAGCGCGTTCAAACAAACAAACTCTTCAGCTTTATAATATTAGTAGGTATGGATTTGGACTTCAATAATAAGGTTATGGCACAAATCTGGCCCATAATCCCAATCTGCACAGAAATCTGGAAAGCTTTATTGAAGGATAAATAATTACTGTCTGACTGAGTTTGCCCCACACTGGACAAAATCCTTGCTACGCCCATGACAATAATTAAACGACAGAAACTGCTTTAATGATTTTTATTTTAAGTAAACAAACTGGAAATCATTTTAAAATGTTAAAACAACGTCTGATAACGGTGGTTTATATTTATAATATATTAGGGCAAATGTTATAATTAGTATTTATTTATTTATTTATTCATTTAACACACACATAGCTACTACATAAAACTTTACAGTGATAACATACAGAGAACTTGCGGAAGTATCCGCGGGCCCCAAACTAGGTATAGCCTGTATCTTGGTGGCCCAAGTAATAATGTGACACACAGAACTACCCTAAGTGTTTGGCCAGACTGGCAGCGCGGTGCGGGGAGCGGCGCGGGTGCGGGAACGCGCGCGATTTACCTGTCCGCAGTGGAGCGTGGCTTAGTTCTGAGCATTGTCGTGTCCAGTGTTTGTCAAAATATCATATGGATGAAGAAGACTTATTTTTACTGGAAAATTCTTACTAAAAAACGATGTTTCGACATCCAAAGTGCAGTTCGTGCTTGAATAGCACTTATTAATTCTTCAACATTTAATTTTGAAGACGCCATCACAACAACGCGTGTTGTAGCTCGAACTAGTTTGAGATCCCCCGCTCCCGCGCGGGTTGTCGCTTGCCGCCCGCGCTCTCACTGCGGCCACTTGTATGAACGAGCTATGGCGTGAGCTACCCGCGCGCTCCCCGCGCCAAGTAGCTCGCGCCGCTTCCCGCGCCCGCGTGCCCACTATGGACACTCAAATGAAGTTCTTCTGTTTGAACTCGCCGCACCGCGCCCGCCCCGCGCACGCGTTTGCAGTCTGGCCAAAGGCGAACGGTCCTTATTAAGATCGATAAGTAGCTAATTTTTTAAGTTCCTGATAGGTACATTCAGGGTGTAAACGAAATCATGTAATACGTTCAATTTTTTTTTCTTTGTATAATCCCTTTCTCCCTTCTTTAAAATCCCTTCTTTGTAAAATTGATGTCCCTCGCCCGGGGAAGGCGAGGGGGCCTAAAAACCAACGGTGTTCCTTCTCCTAACCGTTCGGCCGGGGTCGTGGGATTCGCAAAAGCATGCACCGCAACCCCGGCAGAAAAGTTTATGTCAGAAGTGGAATTGGAAACCACGCCCTCAGAGAGGACCAGAACAACTCGAACCTGTTTAACAGGGAAGGAAACCTTGAGTCTGGCGCTTTATACCGCTCGGCCATCCTGACGGATATTCCTTCAAACCTCGTGATGTACTTGCTGAGATAGATTAACCCTACATGGATACTTTCGGATTCAATAAAAATATAATTACAAAAAGTAAACATGTGTTCTTAATGTGAGGCATTTTAGCGCCCCGAGGGGCTATCACTCGCCACGCGATCATTTAACTCGGAGCGCTAAAATGCCTCACGTTAAGAACACATGTTTACTTCTTGCAATTTTTTTTATTGAATCCAAATGTTTCTTGTGCAGTGTTAATCTATGTCAGCAGTACATGACGAGGTTTGAAGGAATTACATGATTCCGATTACACCCTGTTTAGTGCGTCTTCAAGCTGAAGTGCCGAAAAATATTAAGTGTTATTATTGGCCGTTAAATTCTACTAAAACTACGTAAGCAGGTTTGAGCAGCACAAAGTAAATCAGTTCCGCTACGCTGATGATACTGAATCCGAGGAACAAGCTGAGAAGACCACCAATAGCACCTGAAGAAAGAATTTAAAAATAATTTAGTCGTATTTATGAATGCATACGAATTACGTGTATTTAAAAAAAAATTGTCGTATTTATGACTGCGCTTACGATTCGAATTACGTGTATTTTTTTAAATAGTTTATTCGTATTTATGACTGCTTACGAATGACGTGTATTTTTTAAAAATAATTTAGGCGTATTTATGACTGCTTACAAATTACGTGTATTTTTATGGGATTGATAAACGGCCTCGTTGGTCTAGTGGTGGAAAACGCAACTGCTGATCGTGAGGTCCTGGGTTCGATCCCCAGGTCGGGTAAAGTGTTATTGGGTTTTTACCTATGGAATTCCTCAGTAGCAGCCCGGAGTTTGAATTTGCGGGTGATGGCAATAGGCTCGCCTCCTATTACATAGGACTTAAACATAACAGCGAAATGAGGGTAGTGTTACTATACACCTCTGCCCAACCCTTCGGAGAATACAGGCGTGATGGTATGTTATGATTAATGGCCGTTTCCTATAATTTACGGAGCGTTATTGGTTAAAATTGACACTCTTGTATCTTTACCAATAATGAAGTAAATACCTCATAGCTTTGCATAGTAGACCCTCCCATATGGAAGTAGCTATCACGGATAAAATTAGCTTACAAGTCTATTTATATGCCCGGTTTGTCAATAAAAATGCTACTATTGGTAAGCAAAATGATTCGTTTTTGATTATAGGAAGCGGGCATAAGGGGTACCTTTGGGACCGAAATTAGTCGGCCAATCTCGAAAAAATGCACGTGAGTTAACTGTAAACAATAATAAATTATTTAGTCACTTGCAATCTTGCGCAAGATGTGACAAGTAAATGAAGAATGTGGACCTTTGTTTAAAGTGGTAGACACACTCACTGTCGTAAAACACAACTTAGGCTCGGTTTTACCAACGTCGAATAGCGTTTATCCAATATCTAGCGGCCCGTCCTGCGTCGCGTCCCGTCGTAGCGTGATGTTATATAGCCTATAACCTTCCTCGATAAATGGACTATGCAACACAAAAATATTTTTTTAATTCCAACCAGTAGTTCCTGAGATTAGCGCGTTCGAACAAACAAGCTCTTGAGCTTCATAATATTAGTATACATAGACAAGTAAGACATTTTGCCAGAATTTCTATACAAAATTTGTCAAAACGTCTTACTTATTCCTTGGATAAACGCTATCCGACGTTGGTAAAATCGAGCCTAAGAGATTGTATCTGGTTGTTTTACAAGAGTATCTGTTTTGCTAAAAGGGACTTGGCGGCTACCATTTATTTATTCAAGACAAAGATAGATATTTCTTCTACAAATAAGTCGGAATGAACTTACCAATAAAATAATAATCGTCGTACTGCGCATGCCGATGCTGACCCAGAAACATATCGTCATAAAAATGGACGTTGATCTGAGTCACTTCTCCTCTTTGAAAAACAAAAACAATATTTATTTATTTAGGTTTGCTAACAGTTATCATAATAACAAAACTGTAATAGAACTATGAAGGTATAATAGGTAAAAATGGCGACCACACTACGAATACGTATTGAAAGTCAAAACATTTGCCCTTGAATATTTACTTTGGAATTCTGTCTTTCTAAATACCCTGTTTAAAAAGAGATATAATTTTTCAAGGTTACATTTTTTGACTTCAGTTGGGTGTTCGTAGTGTACTCTGTATTTTTACCTATACCTCCATAAGTAAAGGCTCATTTACACGGATCAAGTTTCTTGAAGCAAGTCTCATGCTATCTCTGTTTTTATCGGAGAGAAAGACAAAAGTAGAACGAGTCTTCGAGAAACCATCCTCGTGTAAATCAGCCTTAGAACAAATGCATAACCACTTATAAGCAAATACCACATGCACGCATTCGAAATTCAACTAAAAACTAGAAATAAATATCAGCTAAACTTAATTATGAATTATTTGACATTTGTCAGATATCATGGCTGGGTGTGATATTCACGTCACGTGTTGATCGCGTGCTCTTGCCGTGCGAATTACTATGACAATGTATGGAAAACGCCAAGAGCACGTGATCAACACGCGACATAAATATCACACCCAACCACGTGCTCTGTCTGACCAGTTGAGAGATGGCGTTTTACATTTCTTTGGAAACAATACAATGAATCATTGAAAATGTCAGAGATACTGCGGCACTCATTAGTTAATTTGCACATTCGAGAAATGGGTGATTTGATGATAATATTTATTTTGTGCGACGACGACTACTTTGGCCCAGGTCATAAAACGGTTCTAACGTCGTAAAGCAAGAAACGGTCTTTGAACACGGTCCCTCTTTGCAAAGTCCACTCCTAGAAGAAGACAAGCCTTTTGACACCTTCTTCTTCATCTTCCTGCCTACATGTATTTCATAAATTCATGTTGTTGAAGGTTTTGGCTTATTGTTTTCTAACCGGCCGCCTGCCTAACATCAACCCTCCTTGGGGATACTCGTTGAGCGTTTGCGCGGGTGACCTAATGTGCTTGCTGATATTATGCACTGGGTCCCAAAATGATATGCTTGTCAATCTTATTGCCGAAAAATAAGCAGACTATCGTTATGTCGCTAATTTTTAAAGAAGGATATCGAAAAACGGGCAAAGAGCGATTGTTGTAAAGTATCTCTAGAGTAGGTAAAAAAAACAAAATTGGAAATCGGTGAAGAAATGTAGGCTGTAGCAGATTTTGAACATTTTTTTTAGTTTGGAACCAGTTTGCGACGCTATGTTCTTCTTGGTGGAGTATACTTGAAGTTCCACGACCCACTCATTCAGTTTTGCTAGGGACATAGGTTCTGACACATCGTAAAGTATTATAGCACCGTGAGCGTCTCTTTAAAAAACATTTTTTACAAAAAATTTAAACCGACTTCAAAAAAGAATAAAATAATTACCATATAAAATTAACAGTTTCAGAAGTCGGTGCTGATCCACGCTGAACCAAATTGAAGGCTTCTGAAACTGTTAATTTTATATGGTAATTATTTTATTCTTTTTTGAAGTCTGTTTTAATTTTTTGTAAAAAATGTTTTTATTTTTTTCATTTTAGTGGCCTTATTTAAAACTTGGTTGGACCTACTAAAGACGCTGCTCGTAACATAATCACATCATCACAATATGCGTACTGTTCGTCATTGAGGAGTTCCATTGTCTATCTCCGAAGTTCTTCATCAGATCTTCACCAAATTTAAATTGGACCAACTTCAAAGTATACCCTATCCATTAAAAAAAGAATCATCAAAATCGGTTCACAATTGGCGAAAATATCGATGAACATACAAAAAAAAAATACATACAGACGAACATAGTAACCTCCTCCTTTTTGGAAGTCGGTTAAAGAGTGTACTTACAGCCTCAGTTGTCCCCATTTATGAGAACTATTCTCCATGTCCTTAGTAAGGTCGGAGTAGAACACTTGGCTGGCATAGATGACATCATTGCAGGATGGGTGACAAGACTTTGACTCGTACTGCACACCTCCTCCCTCGACTTCGCTTTCGGCGTAGTACGCGTATATCAGCTTTTCTTCCACTTTTCCTGGGAAAAAATTGTACTCATAAAGTTCGAGTAACTCTTGGAACAATGGCCACTTGAGAGTAACCTAGTAACATATCAGAAGCGTGGCTGCGGCTAGGTTAACCCTTCTGGACACGGAGATGAGAAATATTATCTACTAGCGGCCCGTCCCGGCTTCGCACGGGTGGACATTTTTCCCGTTTTTACAACATTTTTCATTTATGCTCCGCTCTTATTGGTCGTAGCGTAATGTTATATAGCCTATAACCTTCCTCGATAAATGGAAATCCAACACAAAAATATTTTATCAATTACAACCAGTAGTTCCTGAGATTAGCGCGTTCAAACAAACAAACAAAATAACTCTTCAGCTTTATAATATTAGTATAGATAATGAGGGGCTCGTGGCCAATTACCAACCGCGCGGATCATACAATTTGCAAGGTTAAACTGCGCTTGTCGTAGTCGGTCTGTGGATGGGTGACCGTTCGTTACACATCAAGACTCCCTCCGTGCCTCGGACAGCACGTTAAACAGTCGGTCCCGGGTGTCATACGAATACCTATGACAGCCGTTACGGGAAGTCAGAAGCCCGTATGTCTGACAACCGGTCTAACCTCGACATTGCCTTGTAACTGGGTCGCGGAGATCTGACGGCAGTCGCTCCGTATAAAATACTGGTATCCAGCCACATCTGGTTAGACTGAAGCTGACCCCAACATAGGAAAAGGCTAGGCAGAACGAACCTTGCACTCTACCTTTGGATAATTTAATTTTAAATTACTGTGATATAATTTAAGACTTATAATTACTTATTAATTTTTAAGGAAGTACCAATAATTTTATCAAAACTTCATTTTGCAATATATTCTTTGTAAATAAATAATCTTTATTCTAGGTATTCTTCTAAACTCGGTGCGTTAGCAATTTCAAGCCGCCAGACCGTTAAACCAATAGGGCGACGAATTAAAACAAATTATTATCACAAAAGATTTAAGTATTCATTCTTAATCATATCATCTGGTATTCAAATAGTTAAATTAAAATGTCCTTCGTTTAAACGAGTTAAGTAGACATTAAATTATCTAAGACAAATACCTTCTACGGTGCTAATGCAATTGAAGTCAGTTTTCGTAGTACAGACAGGCTCCCAGATGAATTTTCCTGAAAAATTAAAATTATTTGACTTTTTCTATTTGCACAGCTATGTTTAAACATTATTTTTATTATTTCTTTTTTTAAGTTATTTTTGAATAGAACATTGAACCCAGATGGATTTTATTAAGGACTTTCTTTATGATAAACCCTTCAGCGTAATTATGTGGGACGTAATGGAGTGGTCACTATTATAGAAAAACGACTACTGCAGGAAATAAGGCTTTTTTTCTTGTCCTTGTCGCCTTTGACTTGTGGCGGCATCTATCACGCCACACGCGAACTATGCAGCACGACGAATGTCTAGCAGACAACAGCGACAACAAAAAGACAACTCTCAAATATGTCGTAATAAATCCTGCATCGCGATATCAAGATTTGACACGCATAAGACCCGCCTGGTTGAAAGATCCTCCCTTTTCGTTGGAGGAACACCATACCTCTTTCCTCCTCAAATTCTCTACTCATCTGATGATAGGGGCAGACAGGGTCTAAGATGGAGGACACAAATACAAGGAACAGAGATGTAGAGGGATTCTCCTATACCCCTCTGGCTCTCATATACACACAACGGAATATAGTAAACTGCTACTTGGCGCTGGACTTTAATGTGAGGATGATACTCGTAGCAAGCCAGGCGGGCAGTATAGATCCTACCACTATGCAAAAACGTATAAATAGTCTCCCCGCAGTCGGGTTCCCATAATCAGAACACTTTGTTATACACAGATCGAACCATCCAACCAGGACTCTCCGGATTTACCTTGGTTTTGAGGGCGTCTGGGAAGCGTCCAGGATTAACGAATCCAAGACTCTTCTTAAAAGAAGGTATAGTCGCCGGCACGTAACTTGGCAAAAGTAGAGAACAGAATTGCTCTCCTTTCTTTCTTTCTTCTGAACAGACATGTTTAAAAATAAATTATGACAATAACCATAGAATAATGACAAGCAATAATAGTGAAAAAAAAATTGTTGCACTAAGTGTACATGCGCGATCTTACTCCCACTACACCAAAACCTTGCCAAGTTACGTGCCGGCGACTATACGCAGCATTTATATAAAAGGCAAGTCTATTATCACAAATGAGGATGCTACTACCCATCCTCTTGACAAAACACGTCGCCTTTATAATACAAAACCTATTAGATAATAGAGCTACTTACTTGGCCAATTAAAAAGCACACATTTACACTTATTCCTGGCCTCCTGCACCAGAAGGTCATGTTTACAATTACTATCAGTGTAGAACTCATAGTACGTAAGGCTCTTCTCGTTCTGGAAGTAGCACTGCCTTCTGTACGGGGAGAGGGAGCGCAGAGATAGGTCGGTCCTGTAAGTGAGGGGGGTGACTTCGATGGTCGTCATCCTGTCCATCGGCAGGCGGAGGACGGTGCTGGTGTACACGTGGTCGGTCGGGGAGCTAATAAGGATCTGGGAAAAAAGTTTTTTTTTTTTTAATCACTTTTTTTTGGGACTTGTGATCACATGTGCAAACATGTCAGCCCCATCGTAACCTAAACAGAACACGTTCACACTTATTCTAAGTTAATCTACTAATTTATACATTAAACTGGCTGCTTCTGACAGAGGCACTGATAGAATACTTTGAAAAATACCTAAATCTATTAAATTTATCTTTAACCTATTCATCAGAGCCTCTCTCCCAGCCCTTGTTTTGACACACTCCACCAACAAGTGATAAACATCCTCCACAACGCCGCACTCAGTACAATTTGGGCTGTTACTTATTCCCATGAGGTGTCGAAACTTGTTGAGTGGAACGTGCCCAGATCGAAGTCTATGAGCTATTACAATAAACTTCCTATTAAGAACGCTGTTGGCGAACCAGGGAACACGAGGGGGCTCACTTTGAACTGTTCTATACCAGATTCCTTTTTCTAAAGATCTTTGATTAAAATATTCTTTCCAATTATTCTGGCATATAATTTTAAATTTAGGTAAATTTAAAATTATATTTAGGAAAAAAGATGAAAATAAAAAAAATGGGTTATGAAATCAGGCAAAAGAGTATTGGAAAAGGTCGTTTCAATTATATTCTGCTTCACAGAATACCACTACTCGTCATCATCATCTCCCTGCCCTTATCCCACACTAGGTGGGGTCGGCACAATATCTATTCGTAAATCCATGTTGTTAGAGGTTTTGGCTTATTGTTTTATGACCGGCTGCCTGCCTTAAGAAATTGGGGGTGAATGCACGGTTTTGAGCTGTTTGAAGACAAAATACTACTACTACTTACAGAAAACAATCCCTTTGAGTAAGTAACATGAACATTAAACATTCGTTTTCCCGATTGCAGTATTTATGGCAAATATCTCTCCAGGGCGATCCGTTGCAGTTTCATACAGTTGAAAGCCATGACCACCATTCCGTAGTATCTTGTCTTGGCCCTGAGGTTTTATGAAAATAATTGTCCCTAACAGGTATTCATGGCCATGGACCTATAGCACACATATGTAATAGGAAAACAAAAAACACTCACAGTAAACCCAAGGCTATTCCCCTCACAATCGTACTGGTGCTCTGTGTTGTTCAGGAACAGCTCCACGCCCAATCCGTTGGCTTCCCCAGAGGCCATAACCCTGAGCGGCTGCATTGTTAGGTTAGGGGGGAAAATCTTTGGGTACCCAAAGTCCAGCCCCCATTGTAAGGCAGCTGGCTTTGCGTCCTCGTTGAAGGTTTTGTGCCAAGCTAAGGTGTCGTTGGTCCTGTGTATAAAAGGTTGAAAGACTAAGGTAGAAGTTTAGACTTTTAAAGGGAATCTCGGTTTTCTGAAAACCTAATCAAATCTCTTATCAGTGAATCTGTTGTTAAATCTCATGTTAACTATATGATTGGTTGTTAGTATTTTGACATTAATAAATTGGGGGTGAATGCACGGTTTTGAGCTGTTTGAAGACAGCTCAACGTGAGCCCAGCTCGTGGTATCTGGATTAATATTTCAACTACTGTACTCGCCGCTGGACTTGACTGACGTAGGCAGGTACACGTCGACTTTTTCTTTAAATTTTCAGATCAGGTAAGATATAACAAAGCTTCAATAAGTTCAAGAATACACCAAAAGAAGAATCTGAAGCATTTAAGAAAAACCCAGGATCTCAATAAGAATTTTAACTTACATAGCATTCAGTGGTAAACTGTTGAAAGCGTAACACAATCCATAGTTGGTAAAGATCGGCTGGAAAAGCTCACAGCACTTCTCCATCTCCCACTCGGTGTCATGCAGTGCTGGCCAGTTGCAAGCCTTGACAATCTCAGAACAGGTTGGAGCTGCCTGAATAACATGAAGTTTTATATCTGGCCTTAGCTTCTGGTGATTAGAATCACAAAAATGTCGAACCGAAGGACCAGAAACATTTCTACAGTCCTGAAAGGTACTCCTGGATTTCCATTAATAGTTTATAAAAACAGAACTTACAAATGTGTTTGAAATAAGTAGTTACTACTACACCTCTTATGGTTTCTGTTCATTCATACTACATTCGCTCATATGAGCCTCAGCTTACAGGTAGTTCACATAGAAACTGTTTCGCGGATCCGTTTTTATTTTGGTGATGGCGCCTGTAGTCGTATGAGAGAGTTCACATGCACGACAGTATTCCGAATCCAGTAAAAAATACTGGATCCGTTATTTTTATCGTATCCTGTCTGCCAGTTGCGACGCAGTTGCCATTTGTTTAATTGATCCGTCGTGTCAGTACAAATGTGGACAACACATCCAGTACCGACGGATCTGTTAAAACGGATCCGCTTTGTGAACGGGCTCTTGATGTTATTTCTGAACATGGAGCTCCTAAAGTCCGTTCATTTCAGTGATCTACGCTGCAAAACGGATTTTCGGGAATATTGTCGTAAGGATGCTCTTATTAATCCTCTTAACATAATTTTGCAGCATTTAGGTGTTTTTATCCGAAGTCCTAAGGACTGACTTTGAACCTGGGGAGGAACGAGGTATGGTCTTCCTCCAATGAAAAGTAAGTCTCCAACCAGGCGGATCTTATGCCTAGCGGGCTACTGCCCCTTTGGTTGGAGAATCCTCCCTTTTCGTTGGAGGAAAACCATACCTACCTCGTTTCGCCACAAACCTAAAAAAACCGAATTGTTGATTTTACCTGGACAACAAAGTCTTGCAGCATATTAAACTGTACTTGGTCTAGTCTATTCTCCATGTATTTGTTCTCGTTGCTCATCCTTGGACACACCAGGCCTGCGAAGAATTCCTGTAAACTAAACATTGTCCTAACTTAAAGTGTGTAAAGTATAAAGTGCTTGTGAGTTCTTCATTTAATCATAGCTTTTTGTTCCTAGAACATTTCTATTATATTCTTAAGTGGTTCTCAGTTAATTTAATGGCAGTTTGTTGCAATTTGCTTTGAATTATGGAACTGGAAATGATTATACGTTGCTAATGAAAAACTGCTTTCTTTTAAAGATTACAAGGAAACGAAAAAACTAGATCTAGAAAATTGTGATGCTGGCTGGAGCAATTCTTGTTAAATAAGAGTCAAATATGATCATAGTTATTTGCTAAGTCAAATGCAAATAACTTTCTTTGCCTTTAGAAATATTTTATATTAGCTGTGTCCTCACAGCTCTGCCCATAGCCTATGTTACTCAGTGATAATGTAGCTTTCTAACGGCAAAAGACTTTTTGAAATCGGTCCAGTAGTTTTTAAGTTTATTCGTTACATACTAAAATCTTTCCTCTTTATAATATTAGTGTAGATGATTTGGTCACCATACTTGGACTGCCTTGTTGGTCTAGTGGTCGCAAGCGCGAGTGCTGAGCATGGGGTCCTGGGTGCGATCCCCAGGTCGGGCAAAGTGTTATTGGGTGTTTCCATTAGTAATTTCTCAGTAGCAGTCCGGAGTACGGATTTGTGCCCAATTAATGGCAATAGGCTCGCCCCCTGTTACATGGGACTTGATCATAACTGGCGAAACGAGGGTGTACTACTAAAAACACCTCTGCAGAACCCTTCGGGGAATACAAGGCGTGATGATGTTATGTTGGTTACCATATCTGTAACCACAATTTTTAATAACGAGTAGTAATTATGTCTTGGCAAAATACCCTTACCCTTTAAGTTCTGACACATTAGCATACGACATCTTCACATGCAGATGTGGGCAGATCACCACAGTAGGGAACGGCACAGCCCATATGGGGGTAGGCCCGGAGTCGATCACGTTGACGAACGGCGTGGAGGTCCACTTGCAGAACAACTGGATGATAACCACGGCGCAGATGAAGATGCTGATGAACATGATTACTATCCATGTCGCCTTTTCCTTGCTGCCGAAGGTGGGTTCGAAGATGTATCTGGTTGGGAAGAATCAGAATACGTATGTTTATATCTGGTGATTAATGTTCTTAAACATGGATCTTTGTCGTAGATTAATACAATGCCATTCGGGTTTAGGAGACTGAGAGGCCTTATTGATTTTGCTACACAGATTGATGACTTCGTCAGGCCTACCTGGTGTAGTAACGATCAAAATAATTCCAGTAAGTATTGTTTAATGTAGCATTTTATAGAGAAGACCTTAAAGCTTTTTTTTTTACATGATAGCCACATTCTTCTAAAGATAAAATCAGCACGCTGTCTTTTTATGAATGATAGATTGAGAAATGAAGAGATTAGACAAAGTTGCGGTTTAAAAGATGATGTAGTGACAAAAATTGAAAGGAGTATGCTTAGGTGGTTTGGCCATGTTGAGAGAATGAGTGAACGGCGATTAACAAAAGAAATTTATAAGGCGGATGTTAATGGGAACGCCGGTAGAGGACGTCCTAGAAGGACATACATCGATGTTATTGGTGATGTTCTTCACAAAGGTCAGGTGCGTAGTACTCTCAACCGGCGTGCGTGTATGACAAGATGTATGAATGTGGATGAAGCGAAAGGGGTATGTAAGAGTCGTAGCATGTGGCGTTCTATAGTTTCTGCCTACCCCCATGGGAAAAAGGCGTGAGTTTATGTATGTATGTATGTATGTCTTTTTATCTAATAGGTAGACAAATAATCCGACGGTCTTGATGGTAGCCCGATTGCTACTGTCTACCTATATATGCTATTACCCTCGGAATAATTGTTGATGCATTGCACCCCAGAGACAAAGTTGAAGTCTCGTGTGCTTTTTTTTCTCTCGTTGGAAAATCCTCGTGGATTTCCTTCGCCCGGGGAAGGCGAGGGCGTCTGCCTGACTCTTACCGGCTAAAAACCAACGTTGTTCCTCCTCCTGACCGTTTGGCCGGGGTCGCGGGATTCGGAAAAGCATGCACCGCAACCCCGTGCCTGTAGTTGCACGTGCACCCATACCCTTTAAACCGGAACACAGCAGTGCTGTTCGACGGCAGCAATTGGTAAGGTGGTAGACAAGGCCGTAGCCAGGAATTTGGTTGGGGAGAGAGAAAAACAATTGCAATAACGAGTGTACACATTTAAAAAGTAATTTAATTGTCTGAGGTTCGGAGTGTTTGAACCACCAAACCCTCCCCACTATCTAAGGCCTTGGTGGTAGAACTTCTCCGGACGAAATCTTACACAAGGAGTGTCCTACTATTAAGAAAAACAATTTAGGTGCAAACAAAATGTAAATGAAGCGTAACTAACTTGACTCCATGTAGAGACCCCTGGTAGAAGAACTGCTTCAATCCTTTCATGACTTCGCTGACCCATTTCTCCAGCATTGACTTAGGATCCAACTCCTCATTAATGACAGGCTTCTCAACATCCTTGTTAATATTGTTATTCTTGTTAACATTTATAACATCAGGGCTTATGTATTTAAAGTCTTTCAAGTAATAATCTCGAAAGTACAGGTTCTCCCCCACCGACAAATTATTCGAAATACTGTTAATTTTGTTTTTATGATACTCAAACATTTTTAGTATTTGGTAAATTAGTGGGATTAATTAAAATGTATGTCTTTACTGATCAAATGTAAGCAAAGAACAGAGGAAATTGTTGAAAGTCTATCCAATACTAATGGTATTATGGTACTTGCATTAACTGGAGTAAATGCTATTCATTTATACTAGAGAAATAGCATTGTTTGTCATTACGTTTGTACGTTAGTTCTGTATCAAAAAAACTAAATCAGTCCACTGCTGGACATAAGGCTGTACCAAACCAGAAGCCCACGGTTCTCTGACTTCTACTTCTTTTTTTAGGAGAAGCTGCATCACGACTCTAATTTCTGATGCCGGCTATGCACTCTGGCCGAGACAGCTCGAGACTTGGGTGCTGTCCTTTGTTATTATATGTTAAAAGTCAAGGATAGAGATAGCGGCCTCGGGTTGTCTCGGCGAGTGTGTACAGCCGGCATGAAAACAGTATTTCATAATCTGATGTCGGGTGGCGCGCTTCAAGCGTGAAGTGATACATCAAATACTTTCCAATATTTTTCAATAGAAATTGACTAGCGTTTGTTGAGTTTTAGATTATGGACACATTGGACACTATTCCAATGTTGGCTAACCGTGTGTTCACACAGCGGATCCGTTTTCACGGATCCGTTGGTACTGGATGTGTTGTTCACATCTGTACCGACGGATCAGTTAAACAAATGGCAGCTGCGTCGCATCTGGCAGGCAAGAAAATTAAGGGATCCAGTATTTTTTACTGGATTCGAAATACTGTCGTGTATGTGAACTCGCTCATACAACTACAGGCGCCATCACCAAAATAAAAACGGATCCTGTAAACAGTTTCTGTGTGAACTAGCTGTCAGAATATACAGCTGTGACTGTTATTTATGCAAGAATAACCTACTTTATGATTAAAAACGATTTGCAAACATGAAACGAAAGTCTACAGACAAACCTATAGCACAAGCTAGTGCACGTGGTGGCAAACCATCAATATCTGGCGGCATTACTACGTAGTTGGATGCACTTAACTGTATTGCTGACACTTAGTGCGGTTCACCTCTTGATTGCTGTTACGATCAATTAACACAAAACATTGTAGTGTATCGGTAATGTATTAATATTTATTTATTTATATACTCTTTATTGTACATACACCAGGTTAACACAACAGAAAAAACTATTTAAATACAAAAATGCACAATGGGCGGTCTAATCGTGCAAGGCGATCTCTTCCAGGCAACCTTTGGATGGCCTGGAAGAATGGAAAGAGAAAAACGAGCAATCTAGGTGTACAAGTACATTACGTACCTACATAATATTAGGTCCCCACCTATGAAATCAGCGTTTTGTATGGAAATTTTTAAAGAAGTTGCATTTTTCATACTAACATTTTCTTAATTTATTTAACAACTATGAACACTAATGTTTTAAAACTTTTATGCACTAATGTTTAAAAACTAAGGTAACGTATGCCACTTAAATTATGCGACAAAAATAAGTTTTGGCTAAGTTAAAACAATAATAGTGGTCATTTCTGCTAACAAAAATAGGGATCATTTTTAAGGTATTTTTTATGTTTAGAAAACTATAAGTAATAAGGTTTTTTTACTATTGGTAGTTGTCTATGATGGTCATTATTCGATATAATATCAACCAATTGATGAATATGTTAAATCATAGAAGTGAAGAGGTTCTCTATTTGTGAGAAAAAAACGCCAATTTCATAGGTGGGGACCTAATATATTTAATTTTAATGATGAAGGATCGCGGGTTTGCAATATTTTTCCTCTCATTGGTTGGAGACCCTTCAGATCTCGCCAATAACTGCCCGGTTACGTAGAAAAGGTCCGCAAGACCATCTACAAGCAGTCGAATAGAAAAAAAAACAAGTTTCGAGGCAATTAATCAGGGAAGCATGGCACAAAAGGGAGAAGGCCTATTCACAGCAGGAACAGGGCTGTCAATGATGATAATAATAAGTAATTCAACTGCCTCGTTGGTGGCAAGCGCGACTGCTGAACGTGAGGTCCTGGGTTCGATCCCCAGGTTGGGCAAAGGGTTATTAAGGGTCTTTCCGTGTGAAATTCCTGAGTGGCAGCCCGGAGTTCGGGTTTGTGCCCGGTTGATGGCAATAGGCTCGCCCCGTATAACATGGGACTTTAACATACCGGAGAAATGAGGGTGTTACTATACACCTTTGCCTAACCCTTTGGGGAATACAGGCGTGATGTTATGCTATGTTAATACAACTTAGGATAAAGAAATTCCCCCCAGTGGTCCCAGCATTGTCGAGGCCCAGGGGGCTCAGTAGCCGTGGCTTAGCCCCAGCTAGGCCCGGACTGGCCATACGGGCAAATGCCCGATGGGCCGGTGTGGCCTGATGGGCCGGTCACACAGTCGGAGAAATCGAAAGAGTGAGGGGAACGTCAAAAAAAGAAGCCGCAAATTGTTTGTGTTTGTAAATGCGCCCAAGATACAGGAGAAAGAGTGAGGGGAGCGTCTAAAAAAAAACGTTGCCCGTCTTAATCGCTTGGGCCGACCATCTCTCAAATGCCCGGGCTGATTTCAGGTCCCAGTCCAGCCCTGGCCCCAGCCACGGTGAAGCTAAGAGGAACCCGAGGAGGGGCTGCTCGTCGGGGCTTGGGCAAGGAATCCCTCGACGTAGCGGCCAAGTAGGTTGCGGTGTCTCTTGGGCGATACAACATCTATCTATTAGGTTTTCGATTTGAACGAACGACTTTAAGGAAATATGATTTAAATTCATATTTCTAATGTAAGTTAGTATGTTCAGTTTTTTTAAAATTATATAACCTTCATTTTCTCCACTTTTCTTTACTTTATGATTACATAAGACCTTTGTTAATTACATAAAGTACACATTTCATTTCTTAACTCGTAACGTGACTTACAAAAGCGTGTGTAAGAATACCTGTCTTAACATGTCGCGTCAACTTTGTACTGTGTGTACACTTAAAAATACCTAATTCATTATTTAAGATAGAAATACCTACTTCATAATTATAATTAATGGTACACCCTGAGTACAGCTATGGTGGTGTAGAACTACTAGCACTTAGCTCGCGAAGCCCCGACACCGCCCGCGTGAATTTTTATACAAACTTCCATCCCTATTTTAATCTCTTAGGTGTAGAAGTTCCAAAAATCATTTCTTATTGGATGCCTACGTCACAAAAGGAACCTACTGTCCAAATTTCACGTTTCCAGCTTCAGCGGTTTAGGCTCTGCGTTTATGAATCAGTCAGTCAGTCAGTCAGTCAGTCAGGACAAGTATTTAGAGGAACGTACCCATACTACGTGACCCATTTTTTACTATTTTTACCTTTTTACCCCTCCCCCCCCCATCGGTGACCACCCGTAGTATATGCCAATACCCCCCCCCCCCCCCTCCCCCTCTAGTTTTCACGTAGTAATATATAAATATGGTTTTAAATCATTTTTTACAAACAGAAATATTTAATGTGCGACAGTGTTGTCAATTGTGAGTTCAAAAAACGCTAAACTCTGCGCGCCATATTTATATATAGCTCGAAAAAACTCGAGATTTCCCTAGAGGACATTGACTACGTGACAAAAACCTAAGATCCCCCCCGCCCCTGTGACCAAGCGTGGTATTTTGAAGACCCCCCCCCCCCCTGATGTCACGTAGTATGGGTACGTTCCCTAATATGTAGACTAATATGTAGATGTGTATATATTGTAGACTGTAATGATAAACCTAATGTTATCGGTAGCTGGTAACACTGGACAATGTTGATAAAGGAGGGTAGTCGTCAAGATGAATCGACGTAGGTACCCGAAGTTATAAAAACAGTGGTCTTTCAACGGAGCAAAGGATTCTATGTCGAACAGCCGAAGAAGTCTGACCTTTTATATCTGATTAGCTTGTCCTTATTTTCTGATCTTGTGTTAATTATTATATTGTGAACTAGCTTCTGTAACTATCCACTAACCTAAATATAAGTAGGTACTCACAGTGGTGGAGAGTCTGTTGGTTTCATTTACTTTATTTACCATCCTCGCAACCCTGACATACCGATATTAGTTATAACTGTAATGTTAGATTCACCCCTACAAGAATCTGTTGTATGTATTTTACACTAGGTTATTCTGATAATCAATTTGCATAATATTTATTTAGAGTAAAGACCGACACCAACACTATTTGGAAAGGCGGTTACAAATAATCCCTAAAAAAACTATTAAGGTAAACGGTTATATCTTGCAGTACCCCTGCAGCATCAGGGTTTGAGGATTGACGGTTGAAATTATTATCTAAGAGGAAAGATTTGTATTTTTGTATGTAACGAATAAACTTAAAAATTACTGGACCAATTTCAAAAATTCTTTTGCCGTTAGAAAGCTACATTATCACTGAGTAACATAGGCTATAGTTATTACTGGAATAAAACTTCTTACGCGGGCGGAGCCGTGAGGACACAGCTAATATGTTGTATTTTCATGGGAATTGAATTTGTGTACGAAGTTTCAGAAGAATCGGTTAAGCAGAAGTAGTTGAAAAATCTGTTGCAAGATTCGAAATAAACAAACAAATATACGAAGTGAAGCTAATTATAAAACTGTTTAAAATTGTAGATATACGGATGTGTATGTACATATAGGTATATAGAAATATAATTTTACTAAATGTACAACAGTTAGGACTTCGGGGTCATGGGCGGTCACATTAGTGACTCTAGAACTCGAGGCATCCATCAAGTGACTCTGGGGAGGACAGCAGTACGTCGTGGTCACGTGCTGCTGTGCATTCGAGGGTTTGAGGAGACAACGTTGTTTCCCCGAGACGTGCTGTACTGAGGACAACCACTGGGTGGTTGTAGTTGGTACGACATATGATGACAGATGCGGGGTAAAAATAAGGGCTTTCACTAGAGAAACAAAGTTGTATAACAGAACGTACACCTCTCTGCCTACGCCTTCAAGAAACACGGACATGACGGTCATTTTACTTTGGCACTAAAATAGCTACGTCAGTACTCATAGAAAAATCTCTCCTTGAACATCGAGAGAGCAGACATAAATTGTTATTCCATGGTATTATGAAAAAAGTTTCAGCGACGAACCTCTATGTTTTCTTTGGTTGTTAAAAAACTTGGAATGGAAATATCTAAGAATGCCGTCGGCGAATTGAAGAGTTGCGAGTATTTGTGTTTTTACATATTTTCATATCGAACTTTTATGTCACCGTGTTTATTTAAATTGTTATTTTTGTTAGATGTCGATCTTGTGTTAAAAGACACTGTAAAAGGTTGAGAGCAATGTTAAAATGTGTTCTTCTCTTGGTGAAGAGATTAGCTAATCTGCAAGGTCGGTAACGAGGCTAACTGCCCAGTACTAGAGTATTTATTTAATTATTTATTGATTCGCCTACAATTGTTACACATTTTCATAGAAAGGTTACATGCACAATAGTTAAATATCCGTTGTGTACAATATCAATCGGCAAACACAGCATTCATATGAAAAAAAATACAATCGGATGACAAATTACACTAATATAACTTTGTTTCTTTTTACATGTTTTTTAAAATAATATAGGTATACTTTTTTATAAAAACTAGTACCTATACCTATATTATTCCATGCTGATCCTATGAACTTCGTTCCTACAGTTATTAAGAGTGAAGCCAAAAATATTTAACTTACTGTCTTTCTGGGGACTGGGGAGTTAATGCCTAAAACTGTTTTCCGATGGGGTGGGTAAACTAGCTTAATAGGTTTCCGCGGGTATTTGTGGGGAATATTAAAATTAATTCTAGAAACGAGTTGTGTACAGTCGATTACCTTATTTAAAAGCTTATCGAGAGAGTCCCTACGCGTTTTAAGCGTTTTGATATTGGAGAATTCTATACGTTTAGCACAACTACGTACCCTTTTAGCAATGCTTTTCGAGTAAGCCAGTATCGTCACTTGTGGAGATGCCTCCACGAGCGACGTAGTTATTGAAAATTGTTTCCATAAAAATATAAAACTGTAACTGTAACTGTCTCGGTGGTCTAGTGGTGGCAAGCGCGACTGCTAATCGTGAGGTCTTGGGTTTGATCCCCAGGTCGGGCAAAGTGCTATTGGGATTTTCCATTAGGAATTTCTCAGTAGCAGCCCGGAGTCTGGTTTTGTACACGGTTAATGGCAATAGCCTCGCCCGCTATTACGAAACGAGGGTGTACTAAGACACCTCTGCTGTACCCTTCGGGGAATACAAGGCGTGATGTTATGTTATAAACTGTATTGGCGATCGGTAGAAAAGTGTATCCTAATGCAATAATTTGCTACCCCAAGAGAGCGCTTGAGCTGCTGACCTAATCGATTGTTGCATCCTTCGCGTGATAGTAGCCAATACGGTCCCTTTAATTGAGTATTTTTTAATTTATTTTTTTATTGCTATCATTACCTACTCTCAAGATATCTTTATCTTATTTTGCAATTAGTTTTTAGCTAAGTTTTGATGACATTTAATTAAGTCAATTGTTTTACATAGTTTAGGTTTCTTTTCACTTTTGTAAATGTGAGAACTTTGTGGACCTGCATCTATAAACTACGCTTCTGCCACGCTTGTCAGAAAAATTGGATTCACAGTATGTTGTTAGTAGCAGACAGGAGGACGTTGCTGCCGACCCTTTTGACAGTCATACACCCATATTCTAAGACATTCCTCCAAAACGTACTCGACTCATATTAGACTCAGGACGGCCTCGAAAACACCTTCAAAATTGTATTCTTAGTCGCAATTTCGAGTGAACTTTGAGGTTCCTCGGCGGAGTCATTACTTCATAATTTGAATTATCTGCATCGCACAAATAACGCCGCTATAAATAGTTGTAAGGATTATCGTAAGCATATTCGATAAAGTCTTCAAAATTCATTTCTACGTACGAACTTTGACACTTTCTTCCTTAAGGTAGGTTCCGAGGTACCTTGGGGCACGCCGCGATAGCGGCGGTAAGACCCGTGATGGAGGAGTGGCTGGAGAGGCGTCACGGCGCCCTCAGCTTCCGGCTGACGCAGGTACTCTCGGGACACGGCTGTTTCGGGAAGTACCTGTGTCGTATAGGCCGGGAGCAGACGCCCGGTTGTCACCACTGCGACTGCCCCGAGGACACGGCACTGCACACTTTGCAGGCGTGTCCAGCATGGGGGTCGCAGCGCCGCGAGCTAGTCGCGGCGATCGGCGGTGACCTCTCGCTTCCGGCCGTGGTTCTGTCCATGGTCGGGAGCGAGACTGCGTGGGAAGCCATCGCCTCCTTTTGCGAGGGGGTGATGGCGACCAAGGAGGTAGCGGAGAGGGAGAGGGAGGCCGCTTCTTCTCTCCCTTCTCGCGCTAGACGCACCGGGCGCCGGAGGGCGCGTGATGATCTCCGGCCACCCTAGTGAGTGGCCTGCGGGCGGCGGGTTGGGGAACCCGTCGCCCGACCAGTAACGGGCCCAGGGAGGATGGCGCGTCTTGTCCTGCGCGCGCCTCTCGGACGGATGTGGGGCAGGGGAGCAACTGCCCCACCACAGGAGGGGTCCACCAGAAGTAGCTGGTGGACCGAGACCTGTCGGGGTCGCGGTGCATGCAACAGCGAATCCCGTGACCCCGGCCTTAGGTCAGAAGGAGGGACACCGTGGGGTTTTAGCCAGTAAGAGTCTGGCACACCCCCCCGTCTTCCCCAGACGGGGGATAGTCCATGAGGATTTCCCCACGTGAGAAAAAAAAAAAAAAAAAAAAAAAAAAAAGGTTCCGAGGTACCTTGAGTTTGACAGATGATTCCTTACCTCGACTGAGGAAAAATCTCGAGTCAAGGACGTTTATTATGTCAACTATAACTACCGGAAGGCTGAGTCGAGGTGGAGACGAGTCGAGTAAGTTTTGGAGGAACGTCTTAGAACATGGATGTTAATCTTTGAACCAATTTTTTCGATATTCTTAATTTTTCTTAGGCCGTCGTTTTGCACCCCAAACTTCTAAGAAAATAAAAAAACAGCTCTAAGTAAAAGAAAAATGTTTCAGCTTTTCCAAAAATATTCCAGAACAGAATTAAAAATCAGGCAGCGTTTAACCGGTCGTTTTAATTAACCTGTCGTTGAAAGAACTCCGACTTCAAAGAAAAGTGTATTTAATACCAAACTTGATTATTTTATTGTGTTTGATGTAACTGTCAGGTAAAATATAATGTATTTTTGGTTTATACCAAATAGGGGTGGTTATCAATCGAAGCGGTTAACATAAGAGCCCGTTCACACAGCGAATTTGTTTTAACGGATCCGTTGGTACTGGATGTGTTGTTCACATCTGTACCAACGGATCCGTTAAACATATGGCAGCTGCGTCGCATCTGGCAGGCAGGATACGATAAAAATAACGGATCCAGTATTTTTACTGGATTCGGAATACTGTGGTGCTTGTGAACTCGCTCATACAGCTACAGGCGCCATCATTAATATAAAATCGGATCCGTTAAAACGGGTCCTGTAAACAGTTTCTGTGTGTACTAGATGTAAGGTCGTCTCTTTTTAAATGTTTGTAGTTTTAGGCAAAATATCCGAAAATGGCGACGAATGGCGAGAGGGGCTCGTGGCTAATTACCAACCGCGCGGATCATACGATTTGAAAGGTTAAGCTGCGCTTTCCGCGGTCAGTCCGTGGATTAGTGACCGCTCTTTACCCATCAAGACCTCTCCGTGCCTCGGAGCGCACGTTAATCCATCCGTCCCGGGTGTCATACGAATACCTATGACAGTTGTTACGGGAAGTCAGAGCCCCACCGGTCTAACCTTAGGATATCGGCATTTCCCAGTAACTGGATTGCGGAAGTCTGATGGCAGTCGCTCCATGTAAAATACTGGTATTCAGCCGCATCTGGTTAGACTGAAAGCTGACCCTAACATAGTTGGGAAAAAGCTAGGCAGAACATCCGAAAATGGCGACTGTTAACAAGCTCCTAAGTATTTAATTTTGATGCTTCTTATACTATTATTTTCTTCTTCATTGTAGGTTTCCAAAGATCCTACTCGACTATCAAGGTCGGACTGAGACCTAAAATCGGCCCGGGCATTTGAGAGATGGTCGGCCCAAGCGATTAGACGGACGACGTTTTTTTTAGACGCTCCCCTCACTCTTTCTCCTGTATCTTGGGTGCATTTACAAACACAAACAATTTGCGGCTTCTTTTCAAGCGATAGAATAGAATAGAATATACTTTACTGTACACCAAAATTGTAACACAGCTCTTATAAAATAACAAACATTAAAGGGTACAATGGCGGTCTTATCGCTGATAGCGATATCTACCAGACAACCTTTGGAGGAACATGAAGTCAATGAATAAGATAGGCGGGGTAGTCCACGGTGTACTGCTGCAAAAAAATATACTACACACCATACATAGACATAATACTTACATATATATATATATAAATATTGTAATATATATATGATATATAATAATGTGATAGGGAAAACAAGGTAGACTGATGATTTATGAGGAATTAGAAACGTGTTAAGAGAAGAAATGATCTTTAACTAATTTTTTAAAAGAATCCAGTGACTGAGCTTCTCTTACTGGCATCGGCAACGCATTCCACAAACGTACAGGCGATAGTTGGACGACCTTTTTTTGACGTTCCCCTTTCTCTTTCGATTTCTCCGACTGTGTGACCGGCCCATCAGGCCACACCGGCCCATTGGGCATCCGGCTATAATCCAAAAATAAGTAAGTAATAATCCCTTTTTTTCAAGCATTACTTTCATTTACAATATTGCAAAATATTTCAAGTATCAAGAATATTGTTTGAAGGTGCATAGGTAAGTCCTGAAACCTTGCAAAGTCAAGGATCGTGTTTCAGGTCTAAAGGATTGTAATTGTACGTTCGTTCGTACGTAATGTAGGAAGTATAATTAAGAGACATCATCGGTTTAGCCTTTTAAGGGTTCCGTATCCAAAGATTGCAAACGACACCCCAATCGCAAGGGAAAAATTGACTATTTATTAAGGATTTTGTTCCTACTGTATTTGAAAAATGGTATGACTTTTGGATTAATAATAGTTCATACTCTACAGATAAACAATAAAAAACTTTTTAACAAAAATAAAACCGACTTCAAAAAACCGAAAAAAGAAATAAAATAATTACCATATTACAAATTAACAGTTTCAGAAGTCGGTGCCTTCAATTTGGTTCAGCGTGGATTAGCACCGACTTCTGAAACTGTTAATTTGTAGTATGGTAATTATTTTATTCCTTTTTTTTTAAAGTCGGTTTTATTCTTGTTAATTTTTTTTTTTCATTTTAGTGGCCTTAATTATAAAATGGTTGGACCTACTAAAGACGCTGCTCGTAACATAATCACATCATCACATTATGCGTACTGTTCGTCATTGAGGAGTTCCATTGTCTATCTCCGAAGTTCTTTATCAGATCTTCACCAAATTTAAATGGGATCAATTTCGGAGTATATCCTATCCATTAAAAAAATAATCATCAAAATCGGTTCATAAACGACGAAGTTATCTGTGAAAACACATAAAAAAACGGTCGAATTCAGAAACCTCCTCTTTTTTTTTAAGTCTGTTAAAAACCGCTTCTATCTTTTTTTGACTGCCTCGTTGGTCTAGTGGTGGCAAGCGCGACTGCTGATCGTGAGGTCCTGGGTTCGATCCCCAGGTCAGGCAAAGTGTTATTGGGTTTTTCCGTGTGAAATTCCTCAGTAGCAGCCCTGAGTTTGGATTTGTGCCCAGTTGATGGCAATAGGCATGATATGGGACTTAAACATAACGACGAAATGAGGGTGTTACTATACACCTCTGCCCAACCCTCCGGGGAATACTGGCGTGATGTTATGTTGTGTATGTATCTTTTTAGTTGTGCGCGAGTATGCCTCGCACTTGATCAGCTTTAATGATCAGATGAGCTGTATACAAGGTTAGTCGGAAAGGGGGTACTAAGCCGCGGGCCACGTATCACTGATGGCTATTTTAAAGATAATGTTAAAATTTCAAAATTCGATAATTTTTAATTCCATGCAAAAATATTTTTATTTTAGTTTTTTCAAAGAGAAAACACACCTGCTTTAGTTATTAATTCAAAAAAATAATTTTCTAATCTGTGACCCAAATATGACCTAAATTGGAAAAGCAGCTGATCATAGCTATGGACAGATAGATTTTAGCATATTTTTTACGAAATCTTTGAAAAGCTTTTTCTTTAAAACTATTGAGTTTTGGGGAAAGATGTAGAACAAAAGTTATCCCTTATTATGGGTACTTTAACACCCTTTCGGCTTAGTACTCACTTTCCGACTAACCTTGTATAAAAAAAAATACACGAAGCGACTGCCATCCGCCCATCACAATTACTATAAAAAATATAAAGTGTATGGAGGTTATATTGGTAGCACTGCAGTGCATAAACGAATTAATAATCGACCCTCGAGTCAAGAATAACCTTCATATAAAAGCATATCTAAGCTTCGTATATAACGTTTGTGTTATTTATTTATAACACCTACGATATGCCTGAGGACGACAGATTTTGTTTAGGTACTGTTAACTAAATAACCAATACTGCCTTGTTGGGCGAGTGGTCGCAAGCGCGACTGCTGAGAATGGGGTCCTGCGTTCGATCCCCAGGTCATCCTAGGTACTAATTAGCGCTAATCGCAGATTTATAAGCACGCGGGTAAACATCACTATTATAAGGTCTTTTAAGTGTATACGTATTTTGAAACAACGCGCATAATATTGGAACAATCATCTGAACAACATAGTATCGATGCAGCAGTGGTGCAAGTGCTTTTAAACGTTTCTACTCTATGACTACCGCACTTTTACATCAGTAGTTCATCACTGCAGCAGTAATCTATGTAAGTAGTGGTAGCCCAGCGGTTGAACGCTTGCCTTCCATGCAGGAGGATCTGTTCAATCCCGCCCCCAGACTTTTCGAGTTCATGTGCGGATCACAATTTGATTACCATTTGCGTTAACGGTGAAGAAAAAACATCGTGAGGAGAACTGCAAATTAGAAAGGGCTTAAAAAAAATCTCGATTGTGTGTGTAGTCCGCCAACCTACACTCAGCGTGGTGACCTAAGACCTAAACCCTTCTCATTCTCAGAAGAGGCCCGTGTCCAGCAGTGGGACAATAATGTGCTGATTATTATAAAACAAACATGTCACTGCTTTGTTGGTCTAGTGGTCGCAAGCGCGACTGCTGAGCTGGGGTCCTGGGTTCGATCCCCAGGTCGGGCAAAGTGATATTGGGTTTTTCCATTAGGTATTTCTCAGTAGCAGCCCAGAGTCTGGATTTGCGCCCGGTTAATGGCAATAGGCTCGCTCCCTAGGTATTACATGGGACTTAAACATAACTGGCGAAACGAGGGTGTTACTAAAACACCTCTGCCTAACCCTTCAGGGAATACAAGGCGTGATTATATCATATTTGTGTGTTCTGTCCATTCGTCCTTATCTCGAAACTGACCAACACGTACCATTTGTACCATTTTAGTGTTATTTATTCCACCTAGAGCACAATATAATTCACTTATGTTCTGATACCACATATCAGGGGTCACAAACATAGATAAGTTCATTCAACTGACTCTCAAATATATCAAATAAATATGTTGACATATTTTAAATTTATTTGAAATATAAATTATATAATATAATATTTATTAATCAAGAAATTCGTCTCATGTCGCTGTCTTTTGTATTTTTCCTATAGGTACTCAGAATAGTTCCACTGTTGGATATGGACTTCCGTCAGAAAGGCTGGTTCGGTAAAAGGATGGTGACTGAAGGATGGTGTTCCTAATACCGGCATGAGTCTTCTTCTTTTCGTGTGGTTAGTGACCAACCTGGTGTCAGAGTTTATGCTGCCCGTGGGCCTCTGACTTGGCTTCACATGCCGACGAGAATTATCTCTCACGATGTTTTCCTTCACCGTTTATAAGCAAGTGACGAATGAATGAATGATAATTTAATTTGCAAGAATATAGGTACATACCTACGTTCTTAAGAGATAATGGTTTCACTATATTCGATAATACAATACGCACATGAATCCGAAAAGTCAGAGGTACGTGCCGTAGGTTCAAACTCGAGACCAATGACTTGGCAGTCCGACGGTCACAACACTAGGCTATCACTGCGGCACCGGAATGGGTAGTAAGATGGTCATTTGTCGGTCGTCAACATTTAGTTGGTTAAAGGCCGGTTCCACTGTAGTTAGACACCGGACATGGGCCTCTTAGTGCCCAAATGAGTCACAGTTATTTTTAATAGCAGACAGAAGGACGTTCCAGTAATCCTCATGTTGGTACCCATGGATGTGGAAGGGTTGGTGTATTCTTCGCCGAGGACCGACTATCCAATCATTAAGTCATCATTAAGTGCAGTCTGTGGGTCAGGTATACGCTGACGGCATACAACGCCTTGCATGTCCAGTATAATAATGTATTCAGGATGATGTTGGGTCTACCACGCTTTTGTAGCGCTTCCGGGATGTTCACCGAGGCCAGGGTTGATGGTTTTCATGCCATTATGCGGAAACGGTGCGGTAGAGTACGTGCTAGCTCCTACAGCATTCTGAATGTATTGTGTGATAGGTGGGACAGCCCTATGCTGGCTCACTGGTTACGGCTGCACACGAAGGTGTCGGTCTTTTAAATTTTGTTTGTTTTTATTTTTTTACTAACATTAGGTTAAGACTTTTACTAACAACATATGGATAATTTGATCTGAAATAAGTTTTTTTTTTTTTTTTTATTTGTTTATGTTTTTATGATTTATTTATTTTAATTATTAAGACTGTCTTCGCGGTCCATGGAAGAGATTCATGACCTGCAGTTACACACGAATGATAAAATGATAACAAAAAATTATGATAAAAATTAAAGGGTCAAGACTAATAGATCGAACTTCACAGACAACAAGACAGCCGTACAGACAATTATGTAATAATATATACGTATTGACACTTGCTCAGTTATTATCGGTGCCAACTGGAGTGTGGTCGATTTACAACCGTATCGTAGTGACCTCTTAAGAGAACCGATAAATTGAATTGAATTAACAAAGAAACAATTGGGATTTTAATTAATTTGTAAGTTAAAAAATTGTAAGTATTCCATGTTAATTTTATTTTCACAATATAAAGTAGTTATCGAAATTATTATAGTTAATTTTTATAACTTCGGTAACGTACATTAGGTACGTTAAAGGAAGCTCTACATTAGAAAGCTTCACAATTGCGGTTTACACACACTAGCTGAAACCCACAGCTTCGCTTGCATTATATGTTAATAAAAATTATCCTATGTCTTTTTCCGGGATCCAGGCTCTCTCTGTGCCCAATTTCATCAAAATTATTCCTGTAGTTTAATCGTGAAATAGTAACGGACAGACTGACAAACTCACTTTCGCATTTCTTCTTCTTCCTGCCCTTATCCCACACCAGGTGGGGTCGGCACAACATGTATTTCATAAATTCATGTAGTTACATATTTTGGCTTATTGTTTTATGACCGGCCGCCTGCCTGACATCAACCCGTCTTGGGAATACTCGTTGCGCTGTCGCGCGGGTGACCCAATGTGCTTGCTGATATGATGCACTGGGATCAAGACTTTCGCATTATAATATTATAATACTAGCAACCCGCCCCGACTTCTTACATACCACTAAGTTATTTGATTGAGGATTATTCGACCTTCTTTGCAAAAAATGTAACAATGCACATTTATAAATTATACACATAAACCTTCTACGAGAATCAATATAACTAACAGTGAAAACTGGATCAAAATCTGTTCAGTAGTTACGGAGAAAATCGCGCACAGACAGACAGATGCGGTGGGCTCTTTGTTTTATAATATACTAGCGGACCTGGCAGACGTCGTCCTGCCCTAAAAATTTGGTGACATACCGACAGCAGCGCCACCTACCGGGTCCAATTGTGAATCTAAACCATCCAGGGCGCCACCCAAACGCATACAAAAAAATTCATTCAAATCGGTCCAGCCGTTTAGGAGGACTTCAGTGACATACACACGTACAGTCGAATTATATAATAAAGATATTAGGGAATACACTATTTGTCTAAATCTGATACACAAGGGAAGTACATATTAAAGCATGTGCTACCGTTGGAAAAAATACCGTAAACTTCTGACTATATATGGTGCAATAGTTTTTTTTTTTTTAGAAAAAACTTTGTCCCTCACTAAGATTTCTCCTGTACCGTGGGTGCGTTTACAGACACAAAATTTCACATGCTCAAACCACCTAGACCCAGAACAACTATCTGTAGGCCATACAAATATTTGATCCGTGCGGGAATCGAACCCACGACCGTAGCGCAGAAGCCAATCGCTCAGCCACTGCACCAAACGTGTCGTCATTAATAACTCATTAATAATGAGAATAGTGGAACGATCCACCTTCTGTAAAACTCTCACATGTTGGATTCCGATTTTGATTAGCAATTCTTGTATGGAGTACTTCGCACTGCTAGATTCATACTGTATCAACTCAAAATTTGATCAATTTGAGATAGCTCTTTTCTTCTTTTTTTTTAAAGTTTCCCCATACTAGGATTTCTCCTGTATCGTCGGTGCGTTTACAAACACAATTCTTCACACGTAATTAATTTCATTCACTTCATTTGTAATCTATAACAGGAAGTAATTAATCAGTTTTCTGTCGTTTCTGAAAAAAGCTTCATTTTGAGTTGAAACACTATTGATCTAGCAGTGCGACATGTTTATTTTTTTCTGAGTCTATAGATATAGTTACATGTGAGATTAGTAATCCACGATTCACGAGAAATCCTAGTGGACGTATCTCGTGATATTTTTAAGTGAGTGATAAAAAATGATCTTTTTATTACGGACCGCTTCCATTAGCAAAAATGTATTCAATAATAATTTCTAAAATTCTTTACAATAAAAATTTGGCTAAAAGGGTACATGAATCTTATTTCTGGAGCATTGTGTATATTTTTATATTCAAAACAACAAAGCCACCAATTAGATGTGGTCGAGACCTTTCTTCTTAGCTTCGCCTCGGGTGTTGTCAGAATAGTTTCCAATCAAAGGCGACCTGAGATCAAGTTATCTAATACTATTTCACGAAATTGACGAAAATATCATTGTGTCATCATGTCGGAAGTTAATAACTAAGTAGATATTATTCCTAAAAAAATATTAATGTTAGGTATTATTTATTTATCGTAGATTGATGATGTAACAATGAACAATTTATTAATGTTTTAATATAATTGACATTTTGCACACTAGCCACTCCGGTTGAATATGCTGAGACAAATATTTTATGTACTAACTGCTAGTTCACACAGAAACTGTTTACAGGACCAGTTTTAGCGGATCCGTTTTTATTTTGGTGATGGCACCTGTAGTTGTATGAGCGAGTTCACATACACGACAGTATTACGAATCCAGTAAAAAATACTCTTCCGACATTTTTACACACATAAACTGGATGCCGGAACAGTACAAAAAATGGTTCCATACATGAAGATGCATGGAGATGTATGGGTGCCTTCTAGGGTCTCTTTCCCGGGTTCCCGGTCCCGGGAATACCCGGGAAAACTTTAGATCCGTTTTAGCGGATCCGTTAAAACGGATCTGCTGTGTGAACATACGATAACTTGTACATGTTAAAGATTCAGCACTGACCTATTTGATTAATATAAAGAATATTGAACTTACTTCTTAATCATTTTTTTATTTATTTTTCAGATAACATGTCTCCAAATAAAATACTGTTTGCAATTACGATATTGTTATCGTTGGTATATAAATGTAAGTAAAATAAAACTTAAATATAATTCGAATAAGATGCTATTAGGCATCAGTTTGTTGCCTAATTTTGATCTGACTGACTTTAAAGCGATTGTATACAGTACGTAACACAACGAAGAGCAAACCTTATAACTGGGTGATGGGTAGGTTAAGTGAAATACAATCGTACACTTTTTGTCACTATCCACGCTATCCACTTATCACACAGTGAGAAAACGTGGGCATCGTTCAACCTATGATATCCAGGATTTTGAGAAATTGTTGATTTCTTACTTGTTTACATTGTACATCTGATCTTGTAAGATGTTGGTAGTTGTGTTAACTGACTACAAAACCGAAAGAGGTTATGAAAAATAAGAAAAAATGTTGGTGCATAATGGCAAAAAGTGTATGATTGTGCTATACTTTACCTACCCATCAACCAGTTACAAGGTTTACTCTTCGTTGTGTTACGTACTATGTTATGATTAGATTTCTGTGATATGACGGATAGATTGTTTCCCGGATTAACAAATGCTGATACCAAACTGATCTTACAGTTATTATAATAACATTATTTTATTGATTTTTTATTCTGAATTTGATAAACACAAAAATATCCGGGTAAGGGCGTTATCTGTCAGATTCCGTCTGCTCGCGGGGCTCGCATTCGAACCTCAGCTTGATACTGACATACCTACACAAAGAAGGTTTTGGACCAGTCGCTCGCGGACGGAAAGTGAACCCGCGACCGCATTCGTAAAGAAAACGCCCAGAGACGTCTAAAGGACAGTTGCCAAGAGTTTTATCCACGACAGATTAATTTACTGTTGTTTGTTTATAAAAAATACAATAAAAAAAAATACGTTTCTTTTTCAGCGACCGCGATCTACTGCTTCTACTGCAACAGCGCAAACAACTCAGCTTGCATCGATCCGGCGCAGTTCGACGATGAGATGCGCGGGCGCATCATACCCATCATCGACTGCGACAAGGCTGTGCCCAGAATCGAAAACTATGACTTCTTCTGCAGGAAAATTGTGCAGACTAGTTAGTATTTGAAATTGATAAGCTTTTATCTTCTCCCTCTAGACATATTAAACCCCTTCGTAAATAGAAGGAAAAATAATCAGGGGGCACGGTAGTGCACCCTCCAAAGTCGAGCAGAAAAACAAATCTTTACCATGGTAATCAAGTAGTCTAGCAGCACAGAACCTATATCCTCAAGCTGCGCAATTGGCAAATCTTAAAAGTATATTTATAAATGAAATACCTGACTTGGTTTTACATAAAATCTTATGGTGCGTCCAGACCTGACGAACGCGCCGCGAATGCGCCGCACGCGCGGCGCGCGAGCCATTCGCGAGCTGCGCGCGAGCGGCGCGCGGAGCTTTGTATGAACATGAAATGCACGCGCGCAGCTCGCGAACGGTTCCCGCGCTGCGCGCGAGCCGTTCGTCAGGTCTGGACGCACCATATGAACTTTTTACGGCAAAAGAGTCGTATAACTTTGCTTATTTTACATGAATGTTTTAGACAACGCACACGAATTATTATAATGTTGTTTTGTAAAGTGCGCGAAGTTTCAGGAGAATCGGTTAAGCAGAAGTAGTTGAAAAATCCGTCGCTAGATTTGAATCAAACAAATATACTTTGAAACAGTTTAAAAATAAAAGCGTAAAAAAAAATAAAGTGTACGTCATACTCAAATGAGTATTCCCAAGGAGGGTTGATGTCAGGCAGGCGGCCGGTCATAAAACAATAAGCCAAAACCTCTAACAACATGGATTTATGAAAATACATGTTGTGCCGACCCCACCTAGTGTGGGATAAGGGCAGGAAAAAGAAGAGACGTCATACTCAAATGCTATTAACTAACATAATTATAATTTATTAATTCCTCAGTATATCACCCTCACAAGGACTCAGAGCTTCGCGTAACCCGCGGCTGCGGCTGGGTTCGCCACGAAAAGGGCTGCTACCGAGCCGACAACCGCGACCACCTGGAGACTGTCTGCCAATGCTTCACAGACCACTGCAACAGCGCAGACTCCGTGAATCCTTCCACGGCGTCTGCGTTATTCGTCGCCTTTGCCATCTGCCTGTACTTCTACCGTTCAAATTAGGAAGAATAGTTTCGAAACTAACATCCATATTCTAAGACGTTCCTCCAAAACTTACTCGACTCGACTCCACTCAGCCTTTCTCACTACCATCGGTAGTTATAGTTGACATAAACATCCTCGACTGGAGATTTTTCCTCAGTCGAGGTAAGGAATCACCTGGAACCTACCTTAAGGAAGGAAGTGTCAAAAGCCGTACCTATGTGACAGAAATGAATTTTGAAGACTTTATCGAATATGCTTACGATAATCCTTACAACTATTTATTGCGTTATTGGCGCGATGCAGCTAAACAAAAATCCTCGAAATTATGACGTAATAACTCCACTCTACCTCGACTCATCTGAGGATCTCTCGGTCGAGGAACCTCAAAGTTCACTCGAAATTGCGACTAAGAATACAATTTTGAAGGTGTTTTCGAGGCCGTCCTGAGTCGAGTATGAGTCGAGTAAGTTTTGGAGGAACGTCTTAGAATATGGGTGTAAGTTTCTATGTACCCAAAATCCTTGTAACAGAGCAAAGAACCTAGTCACTGACAGTCATTGGCTATAAGATGATATTAGATTCTACACCACACTTAGGTTACTTCTGTCACAGTATTTACACTCGGGAGCAATGAATTCGGGTCACTAACATAAACCTTGATATCTCGGAAAATGTTGTTAAACATTATTTAACATTTTAACATTGTTTTGTTTATGTTGGTGACCCGGATTCATTGCTCCAGAGTGTACGTCATAATCATTAATGTGGCCATTCAATTTACTGTTATTAATATGATGTTGTAAGACAATTTGTAAATTACATACATACATACATACATAAACTCACGCCTTTTTCCCATGGGGGTAGGCAGAAACTATAGAACGCCACATGCTACGACTATGCCGAAAGAAATTTATAAGGCGGATGTTAATGGGAACGCCGGTAGAGGACGTCCTAGAAGGACATACATCGATGTTATTGGTGATGTTCTTCACAAAGGTCAGGTGCGTAGTACTCTCAACCGGCGTGCGTGTATGACAAGATGTATGAATGTGGATGAAGCGAAAGGGGTATGTAATTTGTAAATTAGTTATTTGTAAGTGCAATATTGTAATAAATATGGTACATACTTAAAATAAAAGAAAGATTTATACTCAAAAATACAATTTTATTAAAACAAAGTTAAATTAAGTCACTGCCTCGTTGGTCTAGTGGTGGCAAGCGCGACTGCTGATCGTGAGATCCTGGGTTCAATACCCAGGTCGGCAAAAGTGTTATTTGATTTTTCCGTGTGGAATTCCTCAGTAGCAACCCGGAGTTTGGATTTGTGCCTGGTTCTTGGCAATAGACTTGTCCCCTATATCATGGAATTTAAACATAACGGCGAAATGAGAGTGTTACTATACACCTCTGCCCAGCCCTTCGGGGAATACTGGCGTGATGTTATGTTATGTAAGTTAAGTTATTTGACTGATTTTCCTGCTCGTTCGGCACCCATAGTGAATTGAATAACTTAAACATTATTCAAAATACAATGCTGCCGATATTCTCCAATATATATTTTTTACAAATCAATTATCCACTACCACTGGTACCTCGTTCCAACAACCACTCGTACCACAAAACCGTTGGCCATCATCGAACAACCGTACTACGGAAATAGGACGCCACCACGGGACACGACTCGTAATCCGGACAGGTCACAAAAGCCCCCGTTTTGCACCGCGCACACGGCCCTATGTTTGATCGTTACTTATTTAGTAAAACTCGGTGTGCGGTGCCAGTGGAAGCGAGTTGAGGTGACGTCACTGGGGTATAACATCATTAGTATGCATTTGAAAAAGACTGAATACACATTAATGGAGGTTCATCCAAGAAACAATGTCTGGGATTTTCGAAGGAAATAAAAATAAAAAGTAAATAGGTATACCGGCTTTTTTTTAAGCTCCTACAAATGTAGGAGTCCAGTAAGGATTTTTAAAAGAAACCAATATTGCTGATGATTATGATTATTTTCTTTGTATTTGACGACTTATTATAGCAGTTTTTAATAGGTAACAATTCGCAATACTTACATCTAATAATAAAACAAATTAGCCAATAGGATTCCTTAAAACTTTCTATAAAATATTACAAAATTAACAAGTGACGTGAACGCACGGTGTTAGGTTAATTGAGTAGAAGTCTATGGTATAGTTACTTTGTTTTTTTTAAATTAAATCGTTCCACTAATACACACTACTAATTTATAGCCGATTTTTCATAATAAAACATTTAACGGAAAATTTCGAAATAAATTAATAGAAGTATTAAAAACTAGCATTTGCCCGCAGCTTCGCTTGCGTGAAGTTTGAAATCCTCGTTAAGCCCATTTTAAAGTGACATTTTAAAATCCAAAACGTCCGTCTTTTATCACCTCCAGCGGTTTAGGCTGTGCGTTGCTAGATTAGTCAGCCAGTCGGTCAGTTTCTCTCCATGCTTCTTACTTTAAAAGTACCAGATTTCTCATACAAACTTACAACACTTATTTCACCCCCTTAGAGGTTGAATTTCCAAATATGTGTACATTTATTCCTAACCAGAAACCTTAATATTTAATTTTATCTTTCTTACTTCAAAAACGACGGACTTACATACAAACTTCAACCCCCCATTTCACCCTCTTAGGGGTGGAATCTCCAAAAACCCTCAAACACTTATACGTTTATTTCCTACCAAAAGCCTAAATATTTAATTCCATGTTTCTCACTTCAAAAATACCAGATTTCGCATACAAACTTTCAACACTTATTTCACCCCTTTAAGGGTTGAATTTCCAAAAATGCTCAAACAGGTGTAGGTACGTTTATTTCTAACCAAAAACCTTAATATTTTATTTCAAGCTTCTTACTTCAAAAATGACGGACTTACATACAAACTTAAAAACCCTATTTCACCCCCTTAGGGATTGAATTTCGAGAAATCCCTTCTTAGTGGATGTATACGTCACAAAATGAACCTACTGTCAAAATTTCAAGTTTCTAACCCCAGCCGTTTAGGCTGTGCGTTGATAGATCAGTCAGTCAGTCAGTCAGCTTCTCCTTTTATAAGTATAAAGATAATTGAAATTCAAAATCATTACCACCCTACTTTGCGCGCGACAATATATCAATGACATCGTCTGTAAACTAAATTGAATGAAACAAATAATCTGATAAGATATATAGCTTCTATTCCACATACACCATACTATTTTCCCGAGGGTAAAAAAATACAGTCGGTATAAAAGTACTTTTTGAACATCGACAAAGTTAAAAACATCACCCCAAAATTCCCAACCCCTTACGGAAGTCCAAAGATACCTTTGTTCAAGATAAAGTTCCTATAAGTCAAATTCAGGGATGATTAGAAACATAAGAGTCGTTAAATCACGGGGATTAGGAGACATCAAAGAAGTGTCTTTAAGAAGTGTCCAGGGAACTACAGATTACGCTATGTACAAGTAACCTTTCACTGTCTAATTAAACGCGCATTATAAGATTTTCATTATACGTCCTATTGTTAGATGACCAGTTTTTTTTTGTCTTAGGCTAAGAACTCATGGAGCGATATTCACCCACATCCACCGCGGTTGCGGGCCCGTAGCTTCTGTAGAATGCAGATATATATGTAAAAAATTAAAGCACATCTCACGACGCGTTTTACGTCCGCGGTGTGCGCGGTTGTTTGCAAATCCCGCTGCACCGGCGGGCAACTAGTAGAATCGCGCGGGTCGCGGTCACCCGCAGCAGCGGCGGGTTGCGCCCGCGCGCTCTGCGATCGGTTGGCGGGCGACCGCAGTGGCAAAGAGTAATAAATAATCCATAACAATCTCTATCCTGAATCAGTGGATGCACCCAGAACCTTATGTGTCTTCTTTTTTAATTCTTCTGTGAAGTAAGTATAACGCAACAGCTCGTTTCTGGTGTGCGATAACTGCCCGTCTGGCGATCATCGCCCGCCACGTTTGCGGGCGATGATATCAACCGCGACGGCTGAGTAACCGCGCAAATAACCGGTCTCGTGAGTTTAGAAATAAAACCACAGTTCCACCACCGCGGGCACGGTACAAAATCGCTCCGTGAGTTCGTAGCCTTAGTCGGGTTTGGCCCTAGTCTCACCTGATGGTAAGCTCAGACAGGGTCTAAGATGGAGCACACGAATCCAAGGAACATAGATACAAGGTTAGTCGGAAAGGGGGTACTAAGCCGAAAGGGTGTCAAATTACCTATAATAAGGGATAACTTTTGTTCTACAACTTTCCCCAAAGCTCGATAGTTTAAGAGAAATAGCTGTTCAAAGATTTCCTAAAAAATACGCTAAATTCTATCTATCCTCAGCTATGATCAGCTGTGTTTACATTTTGGGTCATATTTGGGGTCACGGATTAGGAACCCCATTTTCTGAATTCATAACTAAAGCAGGGATAAAGAATTTTCGAAAACCTAAAATAAAAATTATTTTTGATGGAAAAAAATTTAATCGAATTTTGATATTTTAACGCCCCCTTTCCGGCTAACCTTGTATAATGGAATTCCCCTATACCCCTCTGACGGAACACAGTAACCTGCTTGGCGTTGGACTTAGCCAGGCGGGCCGTATAGTTTCTACCACTAAGCGTGTTGGGTTTTCTTGAAACTTACAACACGCGTCTATTCCCAGCGTGCGGTGAGGAAGTATTATATTTTAACCCGTCCCCACACGAGGTAAAATCATAGTAACCAAATGTTAAATGATTTTTATTTCTGTAAATAAGTCTGTTACAGATTTTTACAAGTTAATGTAATGATTTTTTAAGACTAGATTGCACCGGCATTTCCTATCTGACTAATTCTGAAAAGAAAAGCTGAAACAAACTCAGAGATCAAGATCTTTTTTAAAGTCCAGACATTGTGATATAAAACTATGCGAGTGTAAAAATGTAGGGCAAACAGTACTGAAATTAAATTTGTATTTTTTTTCTTTGTGAGACACATTCATATTTCTTTTTGATTACAGTTTACTCACGTGCATTTTTCGTCTCACAACCTCACCGTGTATTCAGGCTCGTAGCTAATTACCAACCGCGCGGATCATAGGATTTGCAAGGTTAAGCTACGCTTGCCGCGGTCAGTCGGTGGATGGGTGACCGTTCGTTACACATCGAGACCCCCTCCGTGCCTCGGAGAGCACGTTTAACAGTCGGTTCCTATTGTCATACGAATACCTGTCAGTCGTTACGGGAAGTCAGAAGCCCGAAAGTCTGACAACTGGTCTAACCTTAGGATATCGGCATTGCCCAGTAACTGGGTAGCGGAGGTCTGATGGCAATCGCACCGTTAAAATACTGGTATTCAGCCGCATCTGGTTAGACTGGAAGCTGAACCCAACATAGTTGGGTAAAAACTAGGCAGAACAACTTTACCGTGTATTCAGCTCATGACTCAGGGCTGCGTTTGGGTCTGAGACTAGTGCGGTAATCCCGAAAAATTCACGTGAGTAAACTACATATAAATAATCATACATACATAACATAATTAATTAGCCCACTACTGTCCCACTGCTGGGCACGGCCCTCTTCTCAGAATGAGAAGGGTTTAGGCCTTAGTCCACCACGATGGCCTGGTGCGGGTTGGCAGACTACACACACCATTGAGAACTTTATAGAGCCCTCTTAGGAAACAATCATAAATAAGAATTAAATTAATTAGGTACACGTTAAAATGATATCTTACCGCCCGCTCACACAGCGGATCCGGTTTAACGGATCCGTCGGTACTGGATGCATGTGTTGTTCGCATCTGTGCCGACGGATCAGTTAAACAAATGGCAGCTGCGTCGCACCTGGCAGCCAAGATACGATAAAAATAACGGATCCAGTATTTTTACAGTGAACTCGCTCATACAACTACAGGCGCCATCACCAAAATAAAAACGAACCCGCTAAAACGGAACCTGTAAACAGTTTCTGTGTGAACTAGCTGTTACTTGGTAACCTATTCTGCAAAAGCGTCGCTACAGTGGGGCTCCATAATTATAGTCGGCAGATGAGCTGCTATAGAGGAAGCAAATAGAGAATATTGTGGGAATACCTCAATGTGTATTAAATACTTTAATAATGTAACAACGCTGATATCGGTATGCGCACGTTTCTGTGATAATATTACTAGTGTTTCGAGAATATTTCATTGCCAAGCGGATGGATATTTTTTGTTCTAAATTATGTAAGTTTAGTAAAAAAATATAACTCCATACAACATCTTAATGAATCTACCCACTTCTTCTTCGTTTAGTGTATTGATTAGTGACTAACCTGATGTCGGAGTTTATGCCGCCATGGGCCTCTGACTTGGCTTCACATGCCGTTGAGAAATATCTCTCAGGCATGCCGGTTTCCTCACGATGTTTCCTTCACGTTTTTAAGCGAGTAATAATTATACAATGCGCACATGAATCTGAAAAGTCAGAGGTGCGTGCATTGGGTTCTAACTCGGGACCTATGACTTGGCAGTCGGACGGTCACACCACTTGGCTATCACTGCTAATGTTGTATTGTCTTGGGCCTTGACCCTTGCAACACCTGCATAATATGAAATAGGTTTTATTATTAGCCGGGGTCTATCGGGGAAGGTCTTACAGATTCCTGTTTTTATTTTTCATATCCAATATTATGTAATGAAACTGTCAAAAATGATAAATGATGGAATCAGGCATTACTTTGCGGAAATCCATGATCTATAAATATACAATAAAATATTTAGTGTTAATTCCGCGAAAAAACAGTTGATCAACCCTGAATGCAGTATGCAGCACCGCCCTCCCGCCCGCAAATATATGCTAATGCAGAAGGTGCGATTAATAACATGCAACACAGAAGCAAAACAAACCGATACAATTTTGTATCGGTATATTTATCTATCTGTCAAAAATGTCCTACGTCAACATACAAATTAAAATATACGCTAACTGATAGAAACAATTCCAAAATTTTTGGTGACGTCAACAACTCAAGGGCAAAGGTAAAGCGACACTTTAGTAAAACCGATCATTTATGTCGTAAGCCCTTACATAGTAGCGTAGCATTTTACATAATCGTAGCACGTGGTAGCACGTAGCGTCGTAGCAGCTACGAATGTCTGGCCAAAAGGAGGTCATGCATAATGGGATTATTGACTTTTATGAAACTGTTAAAATGATATTTTTAATAATCAGCCTTCAATTTATAATAGTAGATCTACCCACGACCTGATTTAATGATTTGACGACAAGTTTGGTGCAATGGCTGAGCGATTGGCTTCTGCGCTTCTTCTTCTATTGCTTCGGGTCGTGGGTTCGATTCTCGCACGGATCAAATATTTGTACAGTCGGGGTCTGGGCGTTTGCGCATGTGAAGATTTGTGTCTGTAAATGCACCCACGATACAGAAGAGATCCTAGAGTGGGACAACGTTATTGAAAAAAAAGATTCATATGAAATATTAGGTCTCCACCTATGAAGTTGGCGTTTTTTTCTCATAAACAGAGAACCTCGTCACTTCTAAGATTTAAAATATTCATCAATTGCTTGATATTACATCGAACAATGACCATCATAGACAACTACCAATAGTAAAAAACCTTGTTTACTTATAGTTATCTAAACATAAACAATACCTTAAAAATGACTCCTCTTTTTGTTAGCAGAAATGACTACTATTTTTGTTTTAACTTAGCCAAAACTTATTTTTGTCGCATAATCTAAGTGGCATACGTTATCTTAGTTTTTAAATATTAGTGCATAAAAGTTTTAAAACATTAGTGTTCATAGTTGTTAAATAAATTAAGAAAATGTTAGTATGAAAAATGCAAAATTATAAAATTCGCCAGTTAGTATGAAAAATGCAAAATTATAAATATTTAAAATTCTCCATACAAAACGCTGATTTCATAGGTGGGGACCTAATAGTAAAGTATGAGGAAGGAAGAATATCGTGAGGAAACCTGCACACCTGAGAGGGCCCCATAAAGTTCTCGATGGTGTGTGTGTAGTCTGCCAACCCGCACTAGGCCAGCGTGGTGGACTAAGGCCTAAACCCTTTTCATTCTGAGAAGAGGTCCGTGCCCAGCAGTGGGACAGTAATGGACTAATTATGTTGTTTATGTATGAGTATTCTTTTTACAAGTACATTTTCTAATTTTTATTTAACACTACACGTGCTTATTTTTAGGGTTCCGTACCCAAAGGGTAAAACGGGACCCTATTACTAAGACTCCGCTGTCCGTCCGTCTGTCACCAGGCTGTATCTCATGAACCGTGATAGTTGGACAGTTGATATTTTCACAGATGCTGTATTTCTGTTGCCGCTATAACAACAAATACTAAAAAACAGAATAAAATAAATATTTAAGGGGGGCTCCCATACAACAAACATGTTTTTTTTTGCCGTTTTTATAGATAATGGTACGGAACCCTTCGTGCGCGAGTCCGACTCTCACTTGGCCGGTTTTTTATAAACACGTGTAGTGTGAAAATGAAATAAAAAATCTATCCACAACAAATGTGGATCGCAATTTAATTTTTATTTCTTCTGAACTTAATCTTCTTTGTATTTATAGAACATTTTTATATCCAATTCATCCAAACAGACCGTTTTTGTAATCCTGGACAAGTAGTAGGATACTGTTGTATTTTTAATTTGCCGTCCACAGCTCGCGGCGGGATGATCCTTCGTTATATCTCGTTATATTGTTTAAATAATACAATATTAAATAAGTGGAAGAAATGAAGCGTATTTCAAGATGGCCGTCGTTGTCTGTGTCAACCTGCTAGTGTAAATAATAAATGATGATATTTTTTCGAAAGTGGATGGGGATTACGTATTACTCTACCTACAATTACAAATGCTTTTCTATTTATTTTAATGGCATGGGCTACAATTATTATCTAAAGATAGAATGCTAAGAATTTTGCGACTTTGGTTTATTTGTCTGAAATATATTTTTGTGTTCATTTAAACATGAAACGGGACACGAGCTTATACATTACGATATTTTTAGGATTTTGACCAATCAGTAAGAAGTTCGGCTGGCGGGACTGTCTCATCTTAGGTAGTTACTACTATCAGCGCTCACACATATGCGAAGGTTTCGTTGCGAGGACTTTATCATTCTTTTTTTGCTATTTTAAAAATAACAACAAACATTAATGGACTGATCTTTATTTTATAAATTAGAACATTATAAACAATTTTATATAATTTTTAATAATAATAATAAATTGCCAAAATTATTTCACGGAATTATGTATTTAACGGAAACCCGCCCCAGTTTAAACAAAACCCGCCCAGCCTAAGAAATAAATTTGGCAATGGATACTTATTTTAATAAACATTTTAAACACCCTAAATAAATTTATACTTACAACTATAAATACTTACAATAATTTTAACGGCCATTTACACGTAAATGCAATTAATTTTATGACATAATAAAATTATTATTAGAGTTTTTTTGTAGGCGATCGGCGATAACTACAGTGTGTCATACTACTCACAATATTAAATTAATCTATGGTTAAGAATCAGCGCACATTGTAGACTGTATCATTCAACTATCACAGTGCCCCCTCAATAGTCCTTAAATTCTTTACTCAACTAATAAAAATTTACCGAAACCATCAAAGGGTAACATCCCTTTGTAATAAACATAGTCCGAGCCGACAATGAATAGCAAATGAGTCGATATTTGAACGGCGACTAGTCGCGTTACAGTCGTACGATATGCGCTGTGTCTTAGGGTTCAATCGTCAATGGTTCATAGCGGAGTGTTGCGGGGAGAGGAGTGTTTAGTTCTGGGTCTGCCTCTTCCTCCGGTCCTCGTGCACGGGTTCCGTCTGTTCGGGGTCGCTGTGGTCGTTGTTTTCGTTCTGGATGGTGATTTCTGGTGGCAAAATGAGATTATATTAGTTTCAAAAAATATACCAAGGATTTGAAGAAGGAAATGATTTTAAATCAAATTAAAATGTTTATTGTGTCTCAAGCGGTTACATTTACAGATGTGAATGAAACAGCCCCAGTAAGTAATTAATAATACTTGTGTTGGGGTTGTCTCGCTCCTTCCCTTAATTGATAGTTAACAATATTGAGACTAAAAAAAATTAAAATCAATTATTTTTTAATCAAATTAAACTATGGCCAGAGATAGGTACTAGGAAAATTTCATCATCTTTATTGGAAAAAATACACAAATTGTTCCAATTGTTATTGAACACAAATAATAAAAAAAAACATTTTTATACGTTTGCAGGCTACATCTGGTCATGACATTGTCTTCTCTGAAAACTAAACAGTATACTCAAACGATATTAAAACTATATGATGAGCTTATAAGTTTCTGAAAAAGGTCTTGAATCTTCAAGAAATCAAAGGAATTTATTGTTCTTTGCTCAGACCTGTTCAGGCCACTCTGTGGAGTACCTAAGCCAAAAAAAATTAAATAGATCTCTTAATAAATAAAAAACACTGTTACCATCATCATCACTCTTGAAAGACCGGCCAAGCCGGGGTCCGAACCACATGCCGGGGCTCTCAGTGCGTCGCACAGGCATTGGCATGAAGTCGTGCGACTCGGCGCGCGACAGCGACAATTCGCTGCGACCGACACGCGGGAACGCGTATAACTGTCGCTTATCTGCCGACGGTTCGTATTCTAGGGGAGAAGATTAATGTTAATACCAAAATTGGTTTGTTTTGGATGTAAATTTGAGTCAAATCGCATTGTAGTCTCTCTACGCAATTGTTTAACCACAAGTTTTGTATGCGACAAGATGTTCATTGTAGTTCCAAAAATAAATATACTACATGTTGCTGCCTTTGATATTTTTCATACAACGTAATTATTAATTACTAGCTGTGGCCTCACGGCTCGGCCCGTAGCCTGTTACTCCGTGATAATGTAGCTTTCTAACGGCGAAAGAATTTTTGAAATCGGTCCAGTAGTTTATAAATTTATTCGTTACATACAAAAATCCAAAAATACAAATCTTTCCTCTTTATAATATTAGTATAGATTTATAAAAGCGTGTAGTAACAGACACCCGACCACTGAAATTACCAAAACGGAACCATAGGTACCCTTAGTTCTGTTTATAAAATAAATACGCATAGTTTGTCGCTATTGTGAACCATATCTTTAATTACAATTTAAGTAATTTTGTTCCAAACACCGTTTGTTCTCCAATCATATCTATTTTTTTGCACAAGGCACCAGTTCATGTCTCTTCATTCATAAAAAACAATTACTTAACATACCTAGGTACAGGTCGTTGAGGGGCAGTTGCCAGGTGTTGCGGGATGCGCGGCCGACCCTGGGGAACGGGTACAAGTTCAGTACGCCGTCCCGCCGGAGTTTCGTGCTGCTATCTGTAGGGTAAGCAGAATTATAAGTATATACATGTGGCTGGCTGCGCAAGTTTTCGACGAAAATTGGTGTAGTTGGTGGTGCGGTTAGATAGGTACTGGTTTATACATGTTTCATTGGTTGGCTTAGGTGTAGATCTAGATTTTAGTACCAGTAAGAATCCAGCAGCCTTGTGGTAAGTTCCTAGAAGTACTACTCAATATAATATTGTTACGCAACATGATAACTTGACAAGTAGAAAGAAATCATTATTACAATTATCAGAGCACGTTAAACCGTCGGTCCTGGGTGTCATACGAATACCTCGGTCGCTCCATGTAGTCAAAAGCTCGAAATTCTGACAACCAGTCTAATCTTAGGATATCGGCATTACCCAGTAACTAGGTTGCGGAGGTCTAATGGCAGTCGGTCCGTGTAAAATTGTGTTCCGTCCCGCCTTCGCATGGGTGGACATTTTTCCCGTTTTTGCAACATTTTTCATTTATGCTCCGCTTCTATTTGTCGTAGCGTGATGTTATATAGCCTATAACCTTCCTCGATAAATGGACTATCCAACATATAGAAAAAAAAAACGGGTAAACGTAGAAGGGTTAAACGACAGTATAAAAACCATTGCTTTTACTCCCTTATACAGCATGGTGGATGTAAATGTGGCCACAGATTTCTTTATTACTTCGCTTTCCCAGGCTATAAATCAAAACACAAAAATAGTTACAACGCCGAGACGGAAAAAAAATCTTAAAGCCATGGATAACACCTGGACTTTTAAGGTGTATGCTTAACCGTGACAAGTTATACGTTAAATAAAAAAAAATCCTTCTTGCGAAATTACTCAGTGCACATATAAACGATACAGACTGTTCTGTAACAATCTTCTAAAAAAATTTAAAATCAATTATGAAAAATACTTAATTAAGAAAGCAGGTAATAATAACAAAAAACTTTGGGAAGTTATTAAAAATATAACGTATACAAAAAAAAACCAAAGAACATTCTTCACAATTAATTTGTAATAACAATCCCATTGATTCCATTAATAAAATAAATTCATTTTTTGCAAAAATAGGTAAAAAATTGGCCGAAAAAAATGTGTTGCATAAGAGTATTCCCCATACAACAAACTCTTTTCATAAATCAATAGTACTTTTACCAACCACTGAACGTGAAATCAAATCCCTTATTCTAAACTTAAAGAATAATTGTCCAGTTGGCTTAGACAACATATCAGAAGCTTTCTTAAAACAGTATATTGAGGTTGTGGTCCCACCACTAACCTTTATTTGCAACCTGTCTTTTGAAACGGGAGTTTTTCCTCTTGCATTTAAAAATTCAAGAATAACACACATATTTAAGAGTGAGGACAGATGCTGTGTCAACAACTATCGATCTATTTCTATTCTTCTAACTATATCCAAAATTTTGGAACGCCTAATGAACCCGAGACATAGAATTTTTAGAAAATAATGAGTTGTTATCGCCGTCTCAATTTGGCTTTCGCTCTGGAAGATCAACTTCAGACGCTGTGCACCTACTCACTGAATACATTGTCTCAAACATGGACAAGAAGAAAAAGACCTTGGCTATATATCTAGACTTAGCCAAAGCATTTGACACAGTATCTGTCCCTATCCTAATTAGTAAACTCGAGCACTTGGGAATCAGAGGATTACCACTTCAGTTATTTACAGATTTTCTCAAAGGGCGAAGACAGGTTGTAAAAGTTGAAAATTGGGTAAGTGATGAGCTTCCTAACGAATATGGTGTTCCGCAGGGCAGTATCCTTGGCCCAACATTGTTCTTGGTGTATATAAATGATTTATGTAACATCAGGCTCACAAACGGTAAAATTATAACATTCGCCGATGATACTGCACTGCTATTTCATGCTGATACTTGGGAGGAAGTCAATAACCTTGCTCAAAAAGAATTTGATCAAGTATCCAAATGGCTCTATGAAAACATATTAACCCTCAACGTTGATAAAACTAAGTTTATGTCGTACAGCTACAGGAAAAATAAACAACCTGATTTACCTATAATTGCCATGCCTGTGTGCAACTGCCCTAAATTATCAAGTACCAGCTCTATTAAGTATTTGGATGTAATTTTTGATGACAGACTCAACTTTCAACGTCATATTGAAGTCTTAGTTAGTAGAACACGCAAACTAATCTTCATCTTCAAGACTCTTTGGCACGTAGGTGATCCTCCAGTAATAAAATCAGTTTATTACGCGTTATGTCAATCGCTACTGTCATACTGCATAACATCCTGGGGTGGAGCTGGTAAAACCTAATTTATGAATTTGGAACGCGCTCAGAGGGCTATACTTAAAGTTTGCCTATTTCTCCCCATTCGTTACCCGACATTTGAACTATATCAACGCTTAAAAATACAGTACGCCAACTTTTTATCCTCGCAATTATTCTTAAAAAGCACTCAGATTTAAAATTCGACCCAAAAACACTCTCAGATAAGAGAAGAAACACTGCTGTATGTACACAAATTCGTTGTAATAATAGCCTATCCCAAAAATTTTTTGCCTTCTTGGGCCCATATTTATATAATAGAATAAATAAAGAATTATTAATCTATCCACTTCCCAAAGCCAAATGTAAAGAAAAGGTCGGTTTATGGCTCCAAAGCCTGGATTATACTACCACGAAATGTTTATTAAAACCGCAGTCGTAAATTATTGTGTTTTACATGTCTTCCAACACATCAAATTAACATTTACACTCACAATCACACATTCACACTCACTTACATTACTACTCATTCATACTTATAGATCACTCTAATCACAACTCTAATCAAACTCTAATTACATTATGTCCATATTATGTCCAACATTCTTAATATATTAAAATTCACAATTAATAATGGTTAATCTCTTTTTTTCTTTGTCTAATATTTGTATTCAATGAATAAACTACGAAACGTCAATATAGTAATGTAAATCGTCTCGTCAGAGGGCAGCCTGGTGATCTGTAACACAGGTTACCTATCTCAGACACCAGTCTCTATTTAAAATGTATTTATTTACTGTTACTCCGTGATGTGATGATGAGAAAAATAAATAATATTATTATTATTGCCTTTATTCATTTTAAAATACTTATAAACTACATTTTTAAATATTTCTATTATTATTATTAAAAATAATTTTTCAATTCCAACCAGTAGTTCCTGAGATTAGCGCGTTCAAAAAAACAAACAAACTCTTCAGCTTTATAGTATTAGTATAGATTATAATTTCGATGACACCTTTGACGTTTTCCAATTTGCTTGAATTGAAATTGTTTATAAAAAGTCTATAAAAATATTTTTTTATGTAAATAAATGCATAGGCGTTCTGTCAATACCTATATTGTTTGTTATGTGTGCAAATGAAATGCATGAAAATGAAATGCCACGCGTGTTTTTCGAATAGATTTTCGGACATAATGTTATCGAAATATGGCCGATTCCTATGATTTACCGAGCGTTTTTGTTTAAAAATAAGACTCTCTAACAATAATGAAGCAAATCCTCCGTAGATTTGCATAGTCGACCCTCCCATACGTTTGTAGCTATGAAAGATTTAATTAGCTGACAAGTCTAGAATAGAATAGAATATACTTTATTGTACACCAAAATCGTAACACAGCTCTTATACAATAACAAACATTATATTTATATTCCCAGTTTAGAAATAATGATTAAACTTTTTAACAAAAAAAAACCGACTTCAAATTGTCTATCTCCGAAGTGCTTCATCAGATCTTCACCAAATTTAAATGGGACCACTTCGAAAGAATACTCTTTCAAACAAAAAATAATCATTCAAATCGGTTCACAATTAGCAAAGATATCGGGGAACAAACATACAAAAAAAAAGGAAAAAAGAACTTACAGTCGAATTGAGAACCTCCTCCTTTTTTTGGAAGTCGGTTATAAATACTACCATTGGTAAGCAAAACGAATCGTTTTTGTCCATAGGAGCCGGTCTTCTGTTGATAATATCGATAAATGTTTGGTTTTTTAGGGTTCCGTACCTACCCAAAGGGTAAAACGGGACCCTATTATTAAGACTCCGCTGTCCATCCGTCCGTCTGTCACCAGGCTCTATCTCATGAACCGTGATAGTTAGACAGTTTAAATTTTCACAGATGATGAATTTCTGTTGCCGCTATAACAACAAATACTAAAAAAACAGAATTAAATAAATAATTCTGGGGGCTACCATACAACAAACGTGAATTTATAGAAAATGGTACGGAACCCTTCGTGCGCGAGGCCAACTCGCACTTGGCCGGTTTTTTTTATCACTAGCTTTTTTCAATTATTTTGATTCAAATTCCAGTTTAAACAGATACTATGGATAAATACATTAGTTTCAGCTTAATTAAATATGCCTCTCATGACTTATTCCTGACAAGAAATCACTTTCAAAACATGAAACATTTTCATAACACAAAAAATATACGCCGTACTACAAAAAAAGCAAAAATAGAAAAACCGCGGCGCGAACTATTTAAATCCGGCCAGTACGTAGATCTTGCAAATTGACTGATGGATTGTCTGCACTCTAAAGAATCCGCAAATAGCTGCAGGAATCCCCTCGTAGATCACAATCACACTTTTTAGACCTTTCCGATCGATATAGGCTGTAGATATTGTGAAGACAGCAGCTGTAGGTCAAATCAGGGTCTTTTTTTGAAGCGGGAAATGTGTAGGAAGATTTGTCAAATTGTTTATGCCGCCCATGGGCCTCTGACTTGGCTTCACATACCGTCGAGAAATATCTATCAGGCATTTTCCCGGTTTCCTCGCGATGTTTTCCTTCACCGCTTTTAAGCAAGCGATAATTATACAATACGCACATGAATCCGAAAAGTCAGAGGTGCGTGCCTTGGGTTCGAACTCGAGACCTATGACTTGGCAGTCCGACGGCCACACCACTAGGCTATCACTGCTAATGTTGTATTGTCTTGGAAGTTGATTTTGTGTACGAAGTTTCAGGAAATCTATCGCAACATTTGAATCAAACAAATAACTATACGAAGTGAAGCTAATTAAAACCGTGAAACCTGCAAAGAACCGGCACATTTCCCACTTCATAAAAATACCTGAATTAGCCTACTTATAAGATTTCTGGTTGTGTGTTGTCACGTAGTTTCATCCATAGACAAGAATCTTACTTTAAGATATAAATGTAAAAACGTGATTTTGAAAACTGTAACTATGATCGATTTTTTAAAATATTTTTTTATAACTGACTTGAATTCTTTGTTGGTTTAGTAGTCGCAAGCGCGACTTCTGAGCATGGGGTCCTGGGTTCGATCCCCAGGTCGGACAAAGTATTATTGGGTTTTTCCATTAGGATTTTCTCAGTAGCAGCCCGGAGTCTGGATTTGTTCCCGGTAAATGGCAATAGGCTCGCCCCTTATTACATGGGACTTAAACATAACTGGCGAAACGAGGGTGTACTAAAAACACCTCTGCCGAACCCTTTGGGGAATACAAGGCGTGATGTTATGATGTCATGTTTATGTTTTTTATATTCTTCAATTTTCATGCCAGCTCTTCTTCATATATCGCTGTCATTTGCAACTGTGAAACTAAATTCTTGACTCTTCATAAGAACATGTATTGTGTCAATTAGAACCAAATATTATGCAACCGCTTTCAAATCCTTAATGAAAACTAACGTTAAGAAGAGTATTGTAATCAAATTAACTACTCCATATGAGCAAAGTTTGTTCGCAAATAATTAATTAACCAAAAATAGTTTAATATTAAAACAAGGTTAACGTGGATTAGTTCTGAATATTATCAAAGTTGTCACTCTTAATTATATTAATTAGGGGAGTTTTGTGATATGATAACATTATTATAATAATATAAATTCCATTGTATGCTCCGAACTTCGAGACACATGAAGTTAAAATATCTTTACTGATAGTTTTACTGTCTCTATTAATGTGATATTTGGATTTACCATTTTGATGTTTTGTAAGGGTGAACCCACGTAAAATATACCACTGTGTTGTGTAGTGAGGGTAATAAACGTTGTACTGATTGATGAGCAGACTTCATGGTTAGGTATCGGCTGTAAGATAACTAAAAAGTCACGGTGTATTTAGAAAATGTTGATGCTTCATAGTGCAATGTCAATGAGCATTACAATCTATAGTCCGGCCATTAACATTTTGTATAAAAGGTAAACAAAAGCACACATTGTAAAGAATACAAAAAAATTTGAAAAGTATTTGGTTAAGGCTTCAACAAATTAATGAATGTATTTTTAAATCAAAATTAATGTGACCCAGTCAACAGTTTATTTCTTTTTTAAACAAAATTAAAATACTTCAACTATTTCTAGATATCTCAGATTAATTATAATAATTATGCACCTTGTATCTCTGCATTCCACATCGTAATCGATGCGAAACAGTTCCAATTAGGCAATTACGTTATAAGTACCTATACAGGGGATTTCTAAAAATTGTTTTCATTTCTATCCTTCTTTACAACGATAATTACTTTATTTCCTTAAAACCCATCATAGCCATAGAAAGCAGACCGTTTATCTACATTGGCAGCGAAGGAAGGTACCCAGTATAATTTTTTACCCGATTACGTAGAATATATTTCTAAACTTAAAATGAAAAGTTTTAGTCATTGGCAAGAGCATTTTAGGATTAAATCTAAAGAAAAAGGAATATGGTACAAAACTATTCAAGACGAACTTCCTCATATACCCTGGTTTGACAGTACTTGGCTAAGTCGAAGTTATGTCAAGTTAGCTGTAAGATTGCGTTCCGGACACTATCCATCGGCAAAATTTGCATACTTAATGAAGAAAGTAAATTCATAATTAAGTATTACAGCACTTGTTGATGGATTGTGTTAGGAACCAGAATGAAAGGGAAATTTTAATAAATGAATTTCAATTAAATATGTTAGAGGTAGGGTTAATTCAAACTATTTTAGCACAACCAACATCCGATGTTGCACAAAGATTATGTCAGTTGGTATACTTCATTGATTAAAAATTAAATCTAAGAATTAGATCTAAGAATTAGTTTATCGTAGGTTGCATAAGGCATGATGGGGTAGACGTATCCACAAGGATAAAAATCCCAAATTAATTTAATAAAGATTAAAAAAAATACCCATCATAGCCATACTTCCACCCACGGATCTTAACATTTAACTTAATACCATCCATCAAGTTCGCATTCCGTATTCATAGCACGCTAGGAACAAATGTTCATGTTCAGGCTATAATCCCTTAAACCGCTTTGCTTATATTTTGCTTATGTTAAGTTATGTTGTATGCATAAGCTGAAGATTTCAGCCAAGCTCTGACGTTGGCTTTGTTGCAATTATCGACTTTATTGGAGAAATTGGATTGCATTTTTTTTATTCGTATATTTGTTTGTTTGATTCACATCTTGCGACAGATTTTTCAACTAGGTACCTCTGCTTAACCGATTCTCTTGAAAATTCCCACACAAATTTAATACAAAATTATAATAATTTCAACCTTCAATCCTCAAATCCTGATGGTGCAGGGTTTATTGCAAGACAAAACCATTTAACAAAAAAAAGATTGTTTTACGAATGGATGATTTTGTATCTTCGAATTTTTATTGACATCCATACTTTTTTATCCTGGGCAAAATTCAAAGATGCAACAAAAAAAGGTCACTATACTCTCAACAAAAGAAAATCGACATCACTTTGATAACGTGTTCTTGTGTATTCTAAAAAAAAACAATAACATTATTGATCACCGGATACACACCAAAATATTTTGAAAGATAAACAATTGCAAATGCCACGGAGCCGGATCGTAGGTAGGTCACAAAGAGAAACACAATATAGACAACTTATAGTTACAATTTTCCAGGTATCGTTGTACCTGATAAAGTACCAACTTAAAAGCAATAATAAACTTGCAAATGCAACGTCAAGAAGCTACTCTATTGCTATTAATAGCAAAATAAGCCATTTCCTTCAGATAATTGACATTAAGTAAAAGGACTGTAGAAAATAGCTGATAGATTTTATATAAGACCTTGACATACTTGGATTGTGTTGTCTGTTGAGCCCAGAGACACCATCGACTACAATATTTAATAGAATTAAATAAGTGCCTCTGTTATTTTTAGAAATTAAAGACTTAACTAATGCAAGAGTCTCATAGGCTCTAACAGACCCTGCATAAGAGCTTAAAGTTATTTGATATGGCAACATCTCCTTCCACGAAAAAATGCAGCCAGATTCCCGAAACACAAATCTATTAAGATTTGGAAGGTAAGATTGATATTATTTATTGCAATGAAGCTGTTGTTGTCCATCCAAGTATATGACCTATACAGCACATGACGTGTCACGGACCCTTGACACTTTTCTTGTCGTGGTACTGCGTACTAGGTCTACTGGGGTCACTAAACAGCTGTTATTCGTCCACAAATAGATCCGAGCCCTTATAGGTCAGTATGGAAATCTAAATAGCCCCTTTTGAATTTGTCCAAACCGATTCAGGGTTTGCACAGATATTCTAAGACGTACAACAAGATGTATTAGTTCTGGTTCGCCACACTAATACACGGTATGGTTTTAAATAATAGGTCGGTAGCACCTCTACTGATAATTTGGTTCTCCATGAAATTGTAAACAATAATACTGATAAATGTCACGAAATAAATGTGAGAGAAGCTCACGGTTCTATATTAGTTTACGATGTGTCAGAACCAAAGTCCCTAGCAAAACTGAATGAGTGGGTCGAGGAACATCAAGTATACTCCACCAAGAAGTACATAGTCTGCTTAGTTGTCGGCAATAAGATTGACCAGCATATCATTTTGAGATCCAATGCATAATATCAGCAAGCACATTGGGTCACCCGCGCGACGGCGCAACGAGTATTCCCAAGAGGGTTGATGTCAGGCAGGCGGCCGGTCATAAAACAATAAGCCAAAACTTCTAACAACATGGATTTATGAAATACATGTTGTGCCGACCCCACCTCGTGTGGGATATGGGCAGGAAGAAGAAGAAGAATACTGATAAATTTCATATTATGGTTCTCATAGGCTTGTTGGTCTAGAGGTGACGACCGCGACTGTTAATCGTGAGGCCCAGTTCGGCCAAAGTGTTATTGGGTTTTTCAGTGTCGAATTCCTCAGTAGCAGCCCGGAGGTTGAATTTGTACCCGGTTGATAGGAATAGGCTCGCCCCCTACTACATAGAACTTAAACATAATGGCGCGAAATGAGGGTGTTACTATACACCTCTGCCCAACCCTTCGAGGAATACAGGCGTGATGTTATGTATGTCATAAAAGCCGCCTAAAATGTAGCATCTGTTCACAAGTGGGGTGCATGGAAAGGGCTTCCACGTGTGACGATACTAAGTACGACCGGCGCACCCTAGGCAGTCAGCCTCACTACCAACCTTGCTGACTGGCTGATCTTTCCACCACAGCATGAGCTATTCTCATATAGCTTGTGCTGACACGAGGGAAGAAGTGCAGAAGCAGCAGGAACCATCGAAATACTCATGGAGTTACACTGACCACGAATCCATATACGGTTGAAACCTTGGTGGTAGGATCTATACGGTCCGCTTGGCTAGCTACCACCCTCACATTAAAGTCCGGCGCCAAGCAGTTTACTATGTTCCGTCGTATGTATGTGAGAGCCAGAGGGGTATAGAGGAATCCCTCTATATCTCTATTCCTTGGATTCGTGTGCTCCATCTTGCGCTTACCATCAGGTGAGACTAGGGCCAAAGGCGACGAAGGCAAGAATAAAAAAAAGCAATAACCGATCTCAATTCAAAATCTCTGGATATCATAACATAACATCACGTCTGTATTCCCCGAAGGGTTAGGCAGAGGTGTATTAGTCACACCCTCATTTCACCGTTATGTTTAAGTCCAACAGGGGACGAGCTTATTGCCATCAACCGGGTACAAATCCTAACTCCGGGCCGCTACTGAGGAATTCCATACGGAAAAACCCAATAAGGCTACCCGACTTGAAGATCGAACTCAGGACCTCACGATCAGTAGTTGCGCTTGCCACTACTAGACGAACGAGGCAATCTTCTGGATTGATTTAGTTTTTGACAGAAATTCAATAGAAGTAGGTACTTAATGTAAAAAATCTTCATCAATCCAGAAATTTTGACCGATACCCAAGCATTTACTTTATCAAGATCAAGTGCCCGTTCTTTGTGTCTTGTTGGGGAGGCCCACGGGCTGCAAAGAAGGCTGTGCGTTATATAACAAGTCGCAATACTCACGGTAAGCGCTGGCGAGGGCGGACGCTAGTAAAGCCATTGCTACGATGATCCTCATTGTTGGCTGCATTGTAAGTATCTGCAGAACAAAATAATATAGTTATTGCCAAGAAAGATTGAACGAGAGATGTCAAAAAGTCATGAGGTTCAGGTAGTTGGTTACAAAAATCCTGCACGTCCTACGACTGACATGATAGTAAAGAAATACTAAAAGCATAGTGGCGTGACCGTCGGACTGCCAAGTCATAAGTCTCGAGTTCGAATCCAAGTCACGCACCTTTGACATTTCGGATTCATGTGAGTATTGTATAATTATCACTTGCTTAAAAATGGTGAAGGAAATCATCGTGAGGAAACCGGCATGCCTAAGAGATATTTTTCGATGGCATGCGAAGTCAAGTCAGAAGCCCATGGGCGGCATAAACTCTGACACCAGGTTAGTCACTAACCAGACGAAAAGAAGAAAAAATAATACACACCCCCACACACACGCACACACACATAGACAGAGACCAAATAAAATAGCCTTTTCCTGGTAACCATGTGTTTTGGTGATTCTGAAAGTGGTACCCATAATAGATCCCCAAAATATAATTATAAAATCTAGAAAATCATTATCATTACAGCTATTTTTGGCCCCGATATTCTCCATTTTCCCACCCCTTTCATGGGCATCATGAATTTTTAAGTTCACAGTCGATTATAACAGCAAACCTAACAATATATTATCTTCTAATTTACACAGTATCCCGTTGCTATTTATCTCATGAACTTAACCGTGCCAACGCCGGCTAATCTTCATTTCATCTCAATGTAACGTGTTTAAACTTTCAACAGGTTATAATGTACGCCTCGGTTTATCTTTAATCTTCATCTTAACTTAGGTACTTATTGAACAGATAAAGAAAATCTAAGTTATGAAGGTTTACATAATAATGAGGTAAGAAGTCGCGGCCTAATTCTTACCCCTACAACATTTGAATTACAGCAAAATGCGATGAATATTTTGAATTTTCATTTGTTTTATCTCTAGAGTTAATTGTTTGTCGAAATTGATATTAATACTATTATTTTAAGAATTCTTTACTTTATCTTTATTAGTTTATAATATTTGTTTTTATTTATGTAACACTTTTCAAGCTATGGTAGTTTGAAAAGGATATTGAAATTAAAATAATCCACACTTTCATATTAACATTATAAACTGGTAGGGTTTATGCGTAAACTACCAAACGGATTTAGATAGTTTTTGGTAAAGAGGTGCTTAAATTAGAATCCGGAGAAAAACATAGGGAACATATTTTGCATATTTTGTCTTATTTTTTTTTAAATTTACATTCGGCCCATGGAATTATTGTAATGTTATCATGTAACATGTAACCTCCTTGATGCGACCTTAATCGCGGTCTGAGAAAGCATTTTAAACAAGCATTTAGATTGACATGATTTACCTACATTCAACTTTAAGGCCAAAATAACTTACTAACATACATACATGACGCCTTAAATATTTTTTTAAACCCTAAAATAAACAAAAGAAGTCTCAATGTACGAGCTAAAATTGTATTTTTTCAGACCAGTTCAAAAACAGTCTCATAGATTGGAAACTAGTAAACGTTGCTAAGTGATTCAAGGAAAGATCATGTTTCCTAGAGACGAAATATAATATGATTTCCTTTTAATGCATTCGTAGTAATAGTACAGAACAGATAATAGTACTAATAGGATATACGAGGGGCTCGTGGCTAATTACCAACCGCGCGGATCATACGATTTGCGAGGTTAAGCTGCGCTTGTTACGGTTAATCTTCGGATGGGTGACCGTTCGTTACACATCGAGACCCCTCCATGCCTCGGGGAGTACGTTAAACCATCGGTGCCGGGTGTCATACAAATAACTCTATGATAGTCGTTACGGGCAGTCAGAAGCCCGAAAGTCTGCCAACCGGTCTAACCTTAGGATATCGGCATTGCCCAGTAACTGGGTTGCGGAGGTCTGATGGCAGTCTCTCCGTGTAAAATACGGGTATTCAGCAGCATCTGACCCCAACATAGTTGGGAAAGGGCTAGGCAGAATAAATATACGGAATTTGACATCTTATTAACAAATGGCTTTTGCAAGCAAAGCCATCATGAACTACATCAATATTGTAACATGGTATACAGGATGTAAACGAAATCATGTAACTCCTTCAAACCTCGTGATGTACTGCTGACATAGACTAACGCAGCAAGGGATACGGTTGGATTCAATAAAAAACAAATTACAAGAAGTAAACATGTGTTCTTAACGTGAGGCATTTTAGCGCCCCGTGTTAAATGACCGCGCGGCGAGCGATAACCGCACAATTCGCTCGGGGCGCTAAAATGCCTCACGTTAAGAACACATGTTTATGTACTGGTAATTTTTTTTTATTGAATCCAACCGTATCCCGTGCAGCGTTAGTCTATGTCAGCAGTACATCACGAGGTTTGAAGGAATTACATGATTTCGTTTACACCCTGTAGAGAATAAGGAATGAATAGCCATGACGTCATCAAGGTGTGTTATTGATACGGGTCGTGATATCACGGTTCTCTAAAGGCTTTAAACGATTTATGCCTATTAGCGTCTTCGGAGAGGAATTAAGTGACGTTGGTAGGCTAGTTTAATTTAAAAATAGACCTTGTATTTTGAATGCAATGCATTTGAGTACTGGCTGTTATAATTGAAAAATTGAAATTATTTTCTTGCGTTCGGATATGTTAAATACGAAACTCAGACGTGAATAAAAAAAAATTATACGATGTTGTGTTTGTCTTTGCTTTCTTGGATGTGGATTAATTATACTTATTTTACACTAGCTGTGTCCTCACGGCTCCGCCCGCGTAAGAAGTTTTATTCCAGTAATAAACATAGTCTATGTTACTCAGTGATAATGTAGCTTTCTAACGGCAAAAGAATTTTTGAAATCGGTCCAGTAGTTTTTAAGTTTATTCGTTACATACCAAAATACAAATATTTCCTCTTTATAATATTAGTATAGATACGAGTTAAAGTGACTTTAAATATAAATATTAAAGGACGATTCCAATAATTTACGAAGTGTTATTGGTTAAAATTGAGACTCTTATCTTTAGCAATAATGAAGCAAGGCTTTGCATAGTATACTCTCCCATATTGAGGTAGTTATCACAGGTAAAATTAGCTTACGAGTCTATGTATATGTCCAGTTTGGCAATAATAAATGCTACCATTGGTAAGAAAAACGATACGATTTTGCTTATAGGAACCGGATATAAATAAACATACGTATAAAACAAATAACTTGAGTTATAAAAGTTCATGAAAATATGACGAAAAAAAGGGACCTTTGATTTGAATAACAGGAAGACGAAAGTTTATCTTTTCTGTGGGCGTGAATAGTTGTACGATAGTTAGAGACTGTTGAACAGTCTGATAAAAATGTTTTAAAAGTTAAACCACAATCTTACGATTTTTTTACACTTTATCTAAGTATTGTACTTGGATTCAAAAATATGTTAAAGTGAATTATGAATTAAAGCTTGGATGCCGTACTGTTGGGATTAAATACAAATTAACAATTTCGATTAGTATTTTTCGTATAAGTAATATAAAATCGAAAAATATCACGGCCAATAAGGCATGAAACAAGAATAAATATGGTCTAGTGGTAGCAAGCGCGACCGCTGATCTTGAAGTCCTGGGTCCGACCCCCAGGTCGGGCAAAGTGTTATTGGGTTTTCCGCGAGGAATTCCTCAGTAGCAGCCCGGAGTTTGGATACGTGCCCGGTTGATGGCAATAGGCTCGCCCCCTATTGCATGGGACTAGGACATAAAGGTAAAATGATGGTGTTACTATACACCTCTACTGTGATATTAAATTTGAGTTAAAATAGAATCTACGTGAATTCTAATATCCTCAAAATACGATACCATGACTACTTATGGAGTTATTATCCCAACATTGTTCAATAGAGCGTTCGGAGGCAAGTTCTACAATGTATGTCATGTAATACACACAGATAATAGTAACAACCTACAAAGGCTACATCTACCGGGTCATAAGATTTTGTTACTCATCCACGTAACTAAAACAGACATTATCTATGTACTTGGTTAATTAATCATTTGAACTTGAAGTTAAGCTACGTGTAACTTGTAAGTTACATGTATTAAAAATAAAGTACTTAGACCGACAATACATTTGTAAGTTGCTTCCGTATTTATAGTGACTTATGACAATTAATTCTACTTTACAAATCATATAAGCTACTTACAAGAGAGTTTACATTTGCAAATTTATAGTAAGTTAATTATGTAAGGGACTTACGTGAGAGAAAGCTTACAGGTGTAATGCCGGCCTTAGTAAGTATTATAGTAACAAATGCCTTTAAAATGGATGCCTTTCTTAGCCCATTTATGAAGAAATCTGTGTATTTCTTGTTTTACATAATCTCAGCTCACCATCTTTAGTAAATGCTTAGGTATCTAATAACATCTATCTGTGATCTTTCTTTCTTTTTTGTGTGGTTAGTGACTAACCTGGTATCAGAGTTTATGCCGCCCATGGGCCTCTGATTTGGCTTCACATGCCGTCGAGAAATTTCTCTCAGGCATGCCGGTTTCCTCACGATATTTTCCTTCACCGTTTTTAAGCAAGTAATAATTATACAACACGCATATGAATCCGAAAAGTCAGAGGTGCGTGTCTTAGGTTCGAACTCGAGACCTATGACTTGGCAGTCCGACAGTCACACCACTAGGCTATCACTGCTTCAATGCTTATCTGTGATGATGTCAAACAATACTTATGGTCGATTCCTATAATTTACAGGGCGTTATTGGTTAAAAATTGAGCCTCTCGTAACTTTATCAATAATAAAGTAAAGATCTCATAGCTTTGAATAGTAGATCCTTCCATATGGAAGTAGCTTTCACAGGTAAAATTAGCATAAGAGACTATATACCCAGTTTGGCAATAGAAAATGCTATCTTTGGTAAGCAAAAAGGGCTTTTTTTTATAGGAACTAGGCGTTAGTGGTCTAAATAAAGGCAAGCGCGGAAGAAAATAGTCTATTTTTGCAGGAAAAGCATAAAAAACTGATATTATTATGTCAAAATCAGATCGAGGGTGATTTTCAAGTGTAACTTATAATACTACGTTATTTGATACGTAAGCACAATTCACTGTAAATTCAAAATTGTAGGTATATTATTTTTCAGTAACGAAAATAACAAATTGAACCATAATATTAATGTTCTTAAATATGGTTAAACTTAATATATGTATTATAGGAGCTCAGACAATGTTCACCTAATTAGTCTTTTTATTAATTATTACACACACGACACACATTTAAAAATATCATTGAATTTTATCTTTATTTATGTTTAAGAGTTATCAAAAGTATTCGTGTCCCTTTTTCTTTCTTGCCTAAAACAAAAATATTCCATTCGATATAAGTTTTCGCTAACCCAAATGCCTTTATTATGTACTCTAAAAAAATTTTAATTCACGATTTATACTTTTTAATTTTATTACAAAATTATAAAAATAACGCCTTTTTAGATACGCAATCATGAATATTTGTTTTTTTTTAAATACCATAATGTACACACATTTTTTTAACTCTAGAACGGATTGTATTCTCAAACCCCGAATAAACTTTTTAAAAATCTATGCTTTTTCCTTTCAAAAATCGAACAATATATTTTCTTTTTTCAGTGAGGCACACGTATTCACTTACCTCGTCAACCTGTTGCACGTCGAATGCTGTGCCGTGATCCGTGTCCACAGTTTATATAGGCACCGACACTGGAACTGCGGGGATGCTCAAACTTTAGGACGTGAAACTGAATTCATGATAGAATACGAAAATTGTGACGTCAGAAATATTGTATCAAGATGAACACGTAATGTGAACGTAATACATTCTAGATTTGATAATATGATATAATAATTAAGATGAGTAAGAGTTTTGAATGTCGACGACGATCTAAAAAGCGCAGAATAAGATGCCATATAGAACGATAGTCTGAAGAAGCCAGCTGGGTTAAACTAAATGGATAAGATTGAAAACAGTGGGGTATGATTTATCTCAAAAGAAATTTAGTAGTAGCACAGATATTATAATACACTGAACACACGGAAACGAAAATGTGTGTTCACTTCGGTCGATCCGATATGTAACTGATGCAATTATTGACAGTATTAATCATATTAAAGCATGCTGAGTTAGCGCAATTAATTTTTGCGCAAACCTAGCAACTTAGATGTGTAAATATGTCTTTCCATTGAGTGGAATTCGATAGGTTATATTAGTTAATTGTTTTTTTACTTTTAAATTATTAATTAAACAATTCAAGTTGAATACATCTGGGAAAGGTTTTTATTTGTGGTGCTAAAAATAAATCCCTAACATTTGTATACCAAATGGGCTAAATAAAGCCAATTTCTTATAATTAAATCTTATGTTTTAGTTTTGTGCAATAGCGTAATATTCTGCCTAGGGGTCAGCTTCCAGTCTCACCAGATGCAGCTGCATACCATTATTTTACACGAAACGACTGCCATCACACCTTCGCAACCCAGTTACTGGGCAATGTCAAAATCCTAAGGTTAGACCAGTTGTCAGACTTTCGGGCTTCTAATTTCCCATAACGACTGTCATAGGTAGGTATTCGTATGACACCCGGGACCGACTGTTTAACGTGCTCTCTGAGGTACAGAGCAATAGCGTAATATGGCACCTAATACCACTTACCAACTGCCTCGTTGGTCCAGTGGTGGCAAGCACGGCTCCTGATCGTGAGATCCTGGGTTCGATCCCCAGGTCGGGCGTAGTGTTATTGGGTTTTTTTGTGTGGAATTCCTCAGTAGCGGCCCGAAGTTTGGAATTGTGCCGGGTTGATGGCAATAGGCTCGCCCCCTATTACATGGGACTTAAACATAACTGGCGAACCGTTCGGGGAATACATGGCGTGATATTATGTTTATCTTATACCACTTACTTCGGGCTCCTATAAATTAACTAGATATAGTATATTACGAAGAAATACTTTAATAATATGACCCTATTACTGATTTATTTCACTTTGCATTTCAGGTTTATTGCGGTCCTCTGGAGTATTACGATACCACATTAAAAATCGTACTCACGGCTCGACATGGATTTAATTTAAAAAGTATGTCGCACCGAAACTATGAGGCGGAAAAATCTCGACTATTTACACCAGGCATGCATAGACCGCGACCCGTGGGCCGCATGCGGCCCCCCGTCAATATACTTGCGGCCCGCCCGCGAATTAAACTCTTTGGCGTTCTTATGAAAATACTTCAATATTTTAACAATAGGGGCTAACTAAGATCACTGAATAAATGATTTTTTTTTTAAGTGCCTGTCTATGTTTTTTACATTAAACTTAATTTCAACTTTTTTGTTTAAAAAAAAAAAAAAAATATGTTTGTTTTTAATTATGTTGGGCCTCTTTTAGCTCATAGTCTACCCGAGTGGCCCCTAGTCCTAATAAGTCTGTGCATCCCTGATTTACACCAATAACAGTTTCTAAAACTTTGAGCGTCGCTGTCGGTGATGGTAGCGGAATCACGTCCGCAGTGTTTAAAGATAATTCATTTAAGTTTGCCCCGTGGCGTGGCTTGGACGCCCTCGACTTTACAACTATACATTTATTAATAAGAATTTTACAAATTGTCACTACATTGGTATGATACTTTACGGGATTAGGTAGGGATTAAGTAATCTGCAGCCAGACAATTGCATTTAGCGACTTGCCTTGGTTCCTGAAAAAGTATAGACCACCTTCTTTCTGACCATGGGTATCATAAAATGCGACTTGGTGATTCATCTTCTTTTTTTCGTATGGTTAGTGACTAACCTGGTGTCAGAGTTTATTCTGCCCATGGGCCTCTGACTTGGCTTCACATGCCGACGAGATATATCTCTCAGGCATGCCGGTTTCCTAACGATGTTTTCTTTCACCGTTTTTAAGCAAGTGATAATTATACAATACGCACATGAATCCGAAAAGTCAGAGGTGCGTGCCTTGGGTTTGAACACGAGACCTATGACTTGGCAGTCCGACGGTCACACCGCTAGGCTATCACTGCTGTTACTTGGAGATTACGTCATGAGGATGGTCCACAGTGTTCTTCTGTCTGCTAATATCTACTAACAAATTAGGATCACCAATCAGTCTCTCAAGCATGGTGATTCCCCTTTGAACTTTCTTGTAACGGACATTCGGAGGTCTATGTTCAGCAGTGGACGTTAACGGGATAATATGATATTGCAATCAGTTCTGTAAAAAAACCTAACTATAGTTTCAGTAAAGGAGGGTAGGGAGGCCTTTGCCCTGCAGTGGAATGAACATGGCTTAGTAAAAAAAAAACAAAAAAATATGTCAGTATTGAGTCATTTCATAATAAGATAACCTACCGATATCAGAAGGCTTCTAAGAATGGAATAATATGAGGCATTCCATTTACCACACCAATTTGAATAGCACCGACTCAAATCACACCAATACCTAGTCTTGCCATAAATATTGTCACGAAAAAAAAAATTATTTTTTATTGCAAATAATATTTATTACTTTTACAGTGTGTTAGTTTAATACATAAATATAAAACAATTTAAAATATAAACAGCTGATTCGAAGTGGTCTCCATTGGCTGCAATACAGTCCTTTAAACGTTGAGGCCAGTTATCAATAGAAGCACGCACTCTTTCCATGGAAAAATTCTTCACTGCCAATCTTATGGATTGTTTTAGGGACTCCAAATTATCATGGCGTTTAGAGCAAGCCGTACTCTCTAAAACTGACCTTAAATCATAATCCAGCGGATTAAGATCGGGACTAGACGACGGCCAGTCTTCAGCTCTGATGAAATCCGAAACGTTCACTTCCAACCAAGACTGCGTGGACCGAGCTTTATGACCCGGCGCCGAGTCTTGTTGGAAGGACCATACTTGGTTATTGAACATGGTGTTGTTAAGGGGCTTAACTACCTTCTCAAGAATGGTATCTTGATACACTTGTGCCAATGTTTTGATACCTTTTTCACAAAAATATGGCTCAGTTACTCCTTCATAGCTAACACCCCACCAAACCATCAGTGCACGTTGCACTCTGTCGACTAATTGGGAAGCTTCCTTAGAGCTTTGATCATAAATACGGTCATTTTGTTTGTTAAAAACTTTTTTACAAAAAATTTAAACAGACTTCAAAAAAGAATAAAATAATTACCATATAAAATTAACAGTTTCAGAAGTCGGTGCTGATCCACGCTGAACCAAATTGAAGGCACCGACTTCTGAAACTGTTAATTTTATATGGTAATTATTTTATTCTTTTTTAAAGTCGGTTTAAATTTTTTGTAAAAAAAGTTTTTATTTTTTTCATTTTAGTGGCCTTAATTAAAACTTGGTTGGGCCTGCTAAAGACGCTGCTCGTAACATAATCACATCATCACAATATGCGTAGGTACTGTTCGTCATTGAGGAGTTCCATTGTCTATCTCCGAAGTTCTTCATCAGATCTTCACCAAATTTAAATGGGACCAATTTCGAAATATACCCTATCCTTTAAAAAAAGAATCATTAAAGTCGGTTCACAATTGGCGAAAATATCGTTGAACATACACAAAAAAAAAAATACATACATACAGACGAACATACGAGTAACCTCCTCCTTTTTGGAAGTCGGTTAAAAATGTTGCTCAATTGTAAAGATTTTCTTATCCGTAAATTTTTTTTTTCTGTGACCACCCTTTGCGTACCGCTTCAGTAGTTGTTTCGATTTTACCACCCTATTCTTTTTTAAACTATCAGTTAAAAAATGACCAGTGCGTCTCTTATAGGCTGCAAGTCCTAAGTCATCTTTTAAAATACGCGACATGGTTCTGGGTGCTATCTTCATCTCCCGAGATAAAATCTTTTGCTTTCGGACAGGATTTCTTCGAATTCTTTCCCGTACTGCTTTGACCACCTTTTTCGTACGAACACTACGTGGACGGCCAGATCTTTTTCTATCACAAACAGAGGAGGTCTAATTGTACCTATTAATAGCCCGGTACACAAATATTTGACTAATACCAAGCGTATGGAGAGTTTTAAAAATTGCATTTGGCTCCATACCAACTTTGTGTAATGCAATCACAGCGATTCGGTTCTCTTTATCACTCCGCTCCATTTTAATATCGCAAAATATTGTACAATGTATTGGCGCCAAAATTAGAAAACTCAATGAACAATCGTATAAAAATGACAGATTCCAAATTCAAATGTAATATCTTTCTTATTTTTAATTGTAACAGTATTTAGGGCCAGACTAGGTAGTAATAGGAATACTCACCATCCTCCTGCCCTTATCCCAACTTATTTGGGGTCGGCGCAGTATGTCTTCTTTTTCCATACATCTCTATTAGCCGTCACCTCAGTAGTCACCCCCTTTCTAGCCATATCATGTTTCACACTATCCATCCATTGTTTCTTTGGTCTTCTTCTACTCTTATAACCATCCACAGACATACTCAAAACTTTCCTCACGACATGTTTCTCGATCCTCCGCATCACATGCCCATACCATGGCTGGTTTCCACACAACTTCTCAGTCACCGGCGCCAATTTCAGGCTTCCTCTTACATACTCACAGAATAGTAATACTATTGGTGTGATTCGAATTAGTGCTATTCAAATTGATGCGCTAAATGGACTGCCCCAAAAATATGACACATTTCTATTAATTAAAAATAACACATCATTTGAAATTAAATTTTGTCTTATCGGATAGGCGAGTTCAATATTATAATGATATTTAAATGGTACCACATCTGATACCTAATCCAACATTTAATTCTCAAGTAACGTAGGTAGATATTATTGATTGCTAGTTGACGTCATATTCAAAATTCTTCAAACTTTCAGCGATACGCCAACGCTCTGGTTTGTAGGAACTTTTAAACTGTAGAATTATAAAGCTATAGATAAACTGCAGCGCACGAGCCTCTTCCCAGAATGAGAAGGCCTTAGTCCACCACGCTGGCCTGGTGCGGGTTGGTAAACTACACACATCATCGAGAACTTTATGGAGCCCTCTCAGGTGTGCAGGTTTCCTCACGATGTTTTTCCCTCACCGTTAACGAAGTGATAATCAAATTCTGATCCACACATTGATTCGAAAAGTCAGAGTTACGGGCCGGGATCGAACTCAGATTCTCCTACATGGCAGGCAAGCGTTCAACCGCTAGGTTATCATTGCTACACAAAAAAGCTAGATGAAGCCATTTTATTTTTATGTTCTCCTACGAAAATAGCTGTTTAATTTAATTTAATATTTTTTGAAATATCAAAAAATTTATTGTTTCGATAGGTTCAAAATACGTTCACATACCTACGTTAATAAAGAAATATGTTTTTATGACCCTAATAACAGCTAGTTCACACAGAAACTGTTTACAGGACCCATTTTAGCGGATCCGTTTTTATTTTGGTGATGGCGCCGGTAGTTGAATGAGCGAGTTCACATACACGACAGTATTCTGAATCCAGTAAAAAATATTGGTCCGATATTTTTACATGTTCCGTTTTGTCTTCAAAAACTGGATACAGGAACAGTATAAAAAACGGATCCTTACATGAAGATGTATAAAGAAGTATGGGTGCGTTCACACATGATCCGTTATTTTTATTGTATACTGCCTGCCAGATGCGACGCAGCTGCTATTTGTTTAATTGATCCATCGGTACAGATGTGAACAACACATCCAGTAACGACGGATCTGTTAAAAACGATCTGCTGTGTGAATAGAATTATTGGCAGTAGCTATACATTTAACGCTGTATGAGAAATTTGAGATACGGAATCGCAAGTAATAATAAACCATAACATAACATTCCACCTTTCATTTTACGATCATACTTTGCGAAATTTTCCGGAGGAACGTTTTCCATAAAAAACTCATGGCTTTAATTTTCATAAGTGACTACCCTCTTTGGTACGTAAAGAGATTATATTATTGGGTGTTTGTTTTTACGATTCATCGGCATCCCCCCATGAGTTTTGAGGTCGTTATATTACTTCGGCTGTGGGTATGCTCAGGACGAGCGAAGGTGCACCTTTATTTTTCGCATTCTTACTGTAGAACCTATTTACTGTCCTGTGTCTGTTACTTCTTCTTCTTCTTAGCGTGTCCATTACTGATAATTTTGTTTTATGTAATACTAGCGACCCACCCCGGCTTCGCACGGGTGCAATGTACTACTAATAAAAAAAAATCTAAAAAAAACTTTTTAATTCAGACTTGGGAATCCATAGAATGTTAGTACAGTAAAACTTATGAAACTAGTGTTAGTAGTTAAAACACAGTGCTGGACGTAACGCGTGTCCAGCCTATCCGCAATAACAGCCAGGATGCTGTTGGTGCTGGCGCGCAACCTGCCGAGCGCCGCGGCGCATCGCTTTGCGGAGCACGGTGTGGAAGCCGTCAACGTGTGCGTCCGCGAACATGCCCGACGCACTGCACCAGCGCGGCAGCCCCAACAACGCCCTGAACACATTGTTATATTGGACGCGCAGGGCGCTGAATGATCTTTGCGTATAATGAGCTCACAAGCAGCACGTGTATAGTGAAGAGCAATGCGCTCTGAACAGTGTTATTTTCACTTGAGGATTACAACGTTTAAACCTGTGGGCTATCATATTCGCTCTGATAGACAGCGCTCTACGCACCCTGTCCATGTCCTCGTCATCGTGTAGGAGATCAGTGACTATGTGTCCAAGATATTTAAAACAGGTGACCACTTTCATGGGTGTTCTGTTCACTAATGTGGGGCATTTAAACCTTCCTCTTGAATCACTCTATCTATTAAAAAAACCGCATCAAAATCCGATGCGTAGTTTTAATGATCTAAGAATACATAGGGACATACTGACAGCGGGAGCAACTTTGTTTTATACTATGTAAAGAAGGTAGCAAACATGTCGACGGCCCACCTCATAAGCCAGTTACCACCGTCAATATACACCGACAAAAGCAAGAGGTTTACTGATGCGTGGCCAACCTTAGAGACAAAATGGAAAAGTCTTAAGAGCCTGCGATTTCCCCGGCACCATACCCTTTAAACCGGAACACAAAACTCTGCTGCTTAGTGACAGAAATACATATTATGGTGATAGTCCTACTCAAGGTTATCAGTAAGGGACCCGCATTTTGAGAAAACTAGAACCTTCAACTGACTTCCTTGACTGCCTTGATGGTCTATTGGTCGCAAACGCGACTGCTGAGCATGGGTTCTTGGGTTCGATCCTCAGGTCGGGCAGTGTTATTAGGTTTTCCATTATGAATTTCTCAGTAGCCGCCCGGAGTCTGAATTTGTGCCCGGTTAATGGCAATAGGCTCGCCCCCTATGACATGGGACTTAAACATAACTGGCGAAACGAGGGTGTACTAAAAACACCTCTGCCGAACCCTTCGGGTAATACAAGGCGTGATGTTATGTTTATATTATGTCGAACCTTCAATTCGGCCTATCGCAGTTAGTTAACACCATACATTCAAACCTTGTACAGTTCAGTATTATAGTTAATTACAGTAGCTAATTCCTTCACTGTAGAGTCTACGTAAATTCAACAGTCTACAATGAGGTAAACTGGCTAACCTGGATCTAAAGTGGTCTATGTAACATTTTTGGCTAAATCCATCTATCTTTCTTTATCTATCTTTGAACATAAAAACGATAAATAAATCCGGGCAAAAGTGGTCTATGTGTCATTACGTCATCAAAATAAGGTTATCATTAAAATACCACTTTAGAATTTATTTGATATTTTAAATTTCTAAAGTGGATTTTTCGTTTGTTATCTGAAAATGTTTATTTTGTATCATAGACCACTTTACTTCCAGGTTAGCCAACTATTGAATTTTGTGGCATTACACTAAAGATTACATTACTAGTTGCACAGAACTAATAACGTCACCGTTGAAACGTAGGTGTATCTGATGTATTTCCATGCCATTTTGATAAAGAAAACATCAAAATCAGCTGTTTAAAATGCTGAACATGTTTTGTCGATCAATAGGAAACGGGAAGCTGTATGCCTGGAGGGAACGGATTATAACTGAGTACTTGTTTATCAGCTGACGTTTTGACTTGAGTGGAAGCGATCTTATTTTTTTCAAACAAAAGCAAAATTGTTTAAATCCTGTTTGAGAAAATACAATAATATGTGTTGTTTTAAGATGTTAAATAATTGGTATACGCAATTAATATAAAAACCAATGGCTTAAATAAAACTGACTTGAATTTGTACTGTCTGACCTTATGGTTTGAGTATGTCTAAATGGTCTTGAATCAGATATTGACAAGGTAGGGCTCACTAAAATAAATACCTTAATATAAGGAAAATAAAGGTCTCTGGTTTTCATAGTGAACAGCAGTGATAACCTTGTGGTGTGACCGACGGACTGCCAAGTCATAGGTCTCGAGTTCGTACCCAAAGGCACGCACCTCTGACTTTTCGGATTCATGTGCGTATTGTATAATTATCACTTGCTTAAAAAACGGTGAAGGAAAACAACGTGAGGAAAGATATTTTTCTCGACGGCATGTGAAGCCAATTCAGCGGCCCATGGGCGGTAAAAACTCTGACACCAGGTTAGTCACTAACCACACGGAAAGAAGAAGACAGTAAAAAGAAACAAAGAAGAAAAGATAGAGAAGAAGGAAGAATAAAATTATTTTTGCACAGATAATAAAAATTTAAAATGCAATGTAATTGGACAGTGTGATTCAACCTTTTTTTTGCGTTGGAATATCTTCATGGATGTCCCTTGCCCGGGGAAGTTGTCTGCCGGACTCTTACCGGTTAAAAACCAACGGTGTCTCTCCTTCTAACCTAAGGCCAGGGTCGCGGGATTCGCTATTGCATGCACCGCGACCCCGGCAGGTCTCGGTCTACTGTGGTGGGGCAATTGCTCCCCTGCCCCACTTCCTTCCGAGAGGCGCACGCGGAACACGGCGCGCCATCCTCCCTGGGAGTATGATTCAACCTTTAGTGAGGTCTTTTATACCTTGTTAATCAAAAATAAAAATTACCAGCAGCTCAGGTCAGACCTTGACAGAACTAAAACATCCTACTAAAACTAGCTATTTTCCTAGCCTCAATATTACCTAATTATGTCACGGTTCTGTCTAAGAATATCGATTTTAGACACAAATATAATTGACAAGGGAAATAATACTAAGGTCTTAAGACCTGGTATTGTTTTGATATGTAAACGGTCTTGATTTCAGTATAGGGAAGGTTGAAAGAGAGGGTCTATGAAATGGGATAGGGTTGCCCCGTATAAGTTAGTTCCGCAGAGGAAACAGTTATAAGGTTTTGGCGAATATCCGTGTTATTGCGAAGAAATCGAATCGTGACAGAAATAAATCTATGCCAAATTAGGTAGTGCACCCTAATGCGCCAAATCCGTTGACTTCTCCAATCGACTTTGAACTGTGGACGTTTAAACAAGTAGACTTCTGCAAGTTTTACGAACTTCAATCAATCAATCAATATCTTTATTGTGGATCATAAGTAGGGACATAATACAGGTCTTAAATAATTAAATTGAGCTCAGCTATGTCCCGCCCATAGGCCATACAATAGTCACTTACATGAAAGTTAAATGAAATACATTAAAAATACATTATTAAATTAAAGTTACAAATTATTTAAAATTTCACACAGAATTTATAGGGAAAAAAATAAACACAAGTAGGTTACATTAGTGGCCCACTGAACGCATCATGACTGAGGGAGACTGTATTGGTGCAGTGATCTGTCTGATAGGAAGTCTTTTATAGAGTAGTAGCATTTGTTTACTAACAGTTTATGGAGATTCTTCTTAAATTTTGTTATTTCTGGAATTATTCTAGTAGGCCCCGGGATATTATTGAAGATACGTGAAGCTGTACAAAATATACTCTCATACATTAAATGAGTCTTGCTAGCTACTGTGCGCAATTGGTTCTTACGCCGTATTCGAGTGTAATAATCATACAGCCCAATATTATTGGTTGGATTTGGTTGCAGCCTTCTACTGGTCGAAATAAAAATATTGCACTATTGCTACGTCGTAGCTGGTGCTACGCTAACTACACAGTCGTAGCAGATAATTATATCCCCTATGCGTGGATTATACTCCAATATAATTTTCCTCATTTTCAGTTTAAAGACTCTACAAAAAGATTGTAACTTTAATATTTTCAGATTTTTGAAATTCAAGTGCAATCTACCCAATTTTTATTTTTTTTATCTAATTGTATAAAAATTGCAAGATTTAAACTATGTTGGCAATCTATAAAGTTAAAAAACAGGTGTACAAAAAAAATTGTTGCTTACAAATAGAATAATACAGGGTGTAAACGAAATCATGTAATTCCTTCAAACCTCGGGATGTACTGCTGACATAAATTAACCCTGAAAGGGAAACTTTTAGATTCAATATAAAAAAATGACAAGAAGTAAACATGTGTATTTAACGTGAGGCATTTTAGCGCTCCGAGTTAAACGACCGCGTGGCGAGCGATAGCCGTGCAATTCGCTCTGGGCGCTAAACTGCCTGCCGTTAAGAACACATGTTTACTTCTAATTTTTTTTTTATTGAATCCAAATTTACCCATGCAGGGTTAATGTTGTCAGCAGTAAAACACGAGGTTTAAAGGAATTACATGATTTCGTTTACACCCTGTATATTACAATAATAATAAGGAATGTAGCAAACTAGAGAAGTTAATGCCCCTAGAATTGGTGCGAACAGAGAAGAAAACTCCCATTTTATTTCTATGAGTCTAAAATGTATACTGTATTAGCTACAAGTTGTAAATTACGTAGAATACGCGAACGAAGTCACAGACTATAATTCGTCATCCATATTTATCCGAGTGTCACCCCTATTAATATGGTAGATGATTTAATTACACTCCAACTAATTGATACATTTACGCATCGTCGGTCCAGCGCTGAACAACGTGGGGTCCGCGTTTGATATCAAAACGATGTAATATGTTTGAAATTGATTTAACCAAAAATTTTCTCAGTTTATACTTAGAAAGGGCAGTTATATCGATGAATTTTTGTAATTACTTGCTACATTGTCAATTTTTAAAACATTTAATGAATTGTGGTAATGGAAGTGGTTTTTCTATATATTAAAAATCATGCTTTCAAATTGATGTAATAATTCCTTGTTCTTAATAAGCCTTATTTTCTGATGATTTTCTTGAATTTAGTCTTAACTTAGTTTATGAAGAGCATTATTAATTATGTCGCACTCACGTAGTCCACCCATTTCCTTTCCTTTATAGCGATAGATAATTAAAATCTCTGTCCCACTGCTGGGCATGAGCCTCTTCACAGAATGAGAAGGGTATAGTCCATTGTGCACCACGCAGACCCAGTGCGGATGGCAGACTACACAAAAACCCCAAACCACAATTTGTGGGGGATACAAATCTCCCATAAAACAAACCAATCAATTTGTTTGACCGTAGAGGGGCTCGTAGCTAATTACCAACCGCACTGATCACACGATTTGCGAGGTTGAGCTGCGCTTGCCGCGATCAGTCTGCGGATGGATGACTGTTCGATCGAGAGCCTTCCGTGCCTCGGAAAGCACGTTAAATAGTCGATCCCGGGTGCCATACGAATAACTATGACAGTCGTTACGGGAAGTCAGAAGCGCGAAAGTCTGACAACTAGTCTAACCTTAGGATATCGGCATTGCCCTGTAACTTGGTTGCTAGGGTCTGATGATAGTCGCTCCGTGTAAAATACTGGTATTCAAACGCGTCTGGCTAGACTGGAAGCTGACCCCAACATAGTTGGGGAAAGGCTAGTCAAGAATCAATCTCTTTGGTCGTATATCCAAAAGCTGGACCATTATTTTGAAAAACATTGTTGATGGCAAACCCCGTATGTCACAGAGTGTAAGAAATGAGCCTATTTACACGAAGCAAACATAATGAATCTTTATTTTTTATTCAAAACTCCGATAAACAAAATGTCTGTCGAAGGTCTGTAGTTGGACACAGTGGTCTTGATCCTTGATTTTATTTTGTAGTAAACCAATCTAGTACAGAAGGAACGAAGCCAACTTTACGTAGACCTACGTAGAGGTTAAAATGTTTTACTGTACTCCAGTATTGTAAGTATGTAGATGGTACCTGCATCTCACGTAACTAATAGGTGTTTAAGAAAGAAAAAACACTTATTCGTCACAGAGACACAAAACATTATTGTTTAAAAAAAACAACCAATTTAAACCATTTTTCACTCATCTCTGATCGTTTGGCTGGAGACCCTTCAGGTCTTGCCCGTAATTGCCCGATTACGTAGAAACGGTCCACAAGGACCAGGAAAAAGCAGTCAAATAGAGAAAAAAACAAACTGTGGCTGTATGGTGACCATTTCTTTTTTTTTATCGTTGGAAAATTCATGGATGTCCCTCTCCCGGGGAAGGCGAGGGGGTCTGCCGGACTCTTACGAACTAAAAACCAACGGTGTTCCTGCTCCTGACCGTTTGGCCGGAGTCGTGGGATTCGCAAAAGCATGCACCGCAACCCCGGCAGGTCCCAGTCCGCCAGCTCTCGGCGGACCTCTCCTCTGTTAGGCCGTATGACCCACCTTATCAAGTATCCGCGGCTAATCGATAGGATAAAATCGATACATGAATGTTACTATGTCTAAATAATTATGAAGACGTGTATTATTTATTGAATTATTAATATAATAATCGATGATCAGTCAGCACAAGCAAGATAGCTGTCATACTAGGCATGATGTAGGTGAGGCTTGAATATATCGTAAGCTTAGGTTTTACTAATCATTGATTAGCATTCATAATGTAGGTCTGTTCGGTCCAATGCCTCGGACAGCACGTTAAATAGTCGGTCCCGGGTATCATACGAATACCTATGACAGACGTTAAGGGTACCCAGAAGCTCGAAAGTCTGGCAACCGGTCTTACCTTAGGATATCGGCATTGCCTAGTAACTGGGTTGCGGAGGTCTGATGGCAGTCGCTCCGTGTAAAAAACTGGTATTCGGCCGCATCTGGTTAGACTGGAAGGTGACCCCAACATAGTTGGGAAAAGGTAAGGTGGAACATCTGTTAGGTCCAATAAAAAAATCTATTCAAGAAATAAGACTCACTTTAAGGAATATATTGAAATGAATTATAAATTCTGCCTTTAAATAAATTGTAGATGTTTAATATTCTACCCGTAGTATAAAATGCACCACGGCATGGTCAATTTCGTTTAATTTAATATTTTTTCAAGTACCTAACTAAGTAAATGGTAAGCGCGACTGCAGATCGTGAGATCCTGGGTTCGATCCCCAGGTTGGACAAAGTGTTATTGGGTTTTTCCTTGTGGAATTCCTCAGTAGCAGCCCGGAGTTTGGATTTGTGCCTGGTTGATGGCATTAGACTCGCCCCCTATTACATGAGATTCAAATATAACGACGAAATGAGGGTGTTACTAAACACCTCTACCCAACCCTTCGTCAACATAGGAGTAATGTTATGTTACGTTATAATATGTTTTCAAGTATCAAGAATATTTTGAAGTGTGACGTGTAAGTAGTTAATATGATCACGTATAGCATCCGGCACTCAGTCTCAATTTGTTCGTAGCGTGCTAAGCGTCTATCTAAATAATTCATACTTTACTGTAGTACTGCCACCTCAGAATAACTCAGAAGATAGTGATTTTTGGTTTCCATTTCCATAAATTAGGAACACAGAATCTGTTAACCTTGGAGAGATGAGACACCTGACATCATGCCCTGCGTGCCCTGATACCTGCACGTTACAGGAACTAATGGACGCTAGTGATAACGCTAAACTCCTAGCTAAGTTCTGGGCCGACTCAGTTTAGATTGCCATCGACACGCTAAGAAGAACAAGAAGACCTTGGAGGGGCTCATGGCCAAATAACCAAGCGGCTCAACGATCTGTGTAGTCAAGCTGGACTTGCTGCAACCAGTCTGTGGTTGGGTGACCATTGATTACACATCGAGACTCCGTGCTTCGAGAAGAACGTTATATCGTCGGTTCCGGTTGTCATGCAAAAATCTGACAACCGATCTGTGCTTAGGATATTGGTAATTTTGTGTTCATCCTGCCTAGCTTTTTTCCCAATTACATTGGTGTCAGCTTCCAGTCTAACCAGATGCGGCTGAATACCAGTATTTTACACGGAGCGACTGCCATCAGAACACCGCAGTCCAGTTACTGGGCAATGCCGATATCCTAAGGTTAGACCAGTTGTCAGACTTTTAGACTTCTGACTTCCCGTAACGACTGTCATAGGTATTCGTATGACACCCAGGACCGACTGTTTAACGTGCTATCCGAGGCACGGGGGTCTCGATGTGTAACAAACAGTCACCCATCGATAGACTGAACGCGGCAAGCACAGCTTAACCTCGCAAATCGTATGATCCACGCGGTTGGTAATTAGCCACGAGCCCCTTTTGAGGCCGTTAATTAAGGAGGATGCTGCTGCATAATTCCTTGACGAAAGAGCCCGCGAACCACATGGAATCTATACTCCATGTATTATAACATGAGACAATAGTGGCCCATCAAGGGACGACTATCTTTTAAAACATTTCCTCAAGTGGAGTTTCAGCTCGTCTTGATTGACCGTTATGGTTCATAAAAGCATAATACTGTGTTGAATCCCTGCTGGAACGATGGAAACAAACATATTATTTATTTCTATACATATTCTTGTTAAAATAGATCTTATTTTTCTCATTTTGTATTAAACTAGCTGTGTCCTCACGGCTTCGCCCGTAGCCTATGTTACTCAGTGATAATGTAGCTTTCTAACGGGAAAGATTTTTTAAAATCGGTCCAGTAGTTTTTAAGTTTATTCGTTACATACAAAAATACAAATCTTTCCTCTTTATAATATTACTAGCTGTGTCCTCACGGCTCCGCCCGTAGCCTATGTTACTCAGTGATAATGTGGGTTTCTAACGGCAAAAGAATTTTTGAAATCGGTCCAGTGATGGTCGGTGAAATGTGATGCACTCTGACTTTTCGAATTCATTTGCGGATCATAACTTCATTATCACTTGCGTTAACGGTGATGGAAAACATCGTGAGGAAACCTGCACACCTGAGCGGGCTCCATAAAGTTCTTGATGGTGTGTGTAGTCCGCCAACCCGCACCAGGCCAGCATAGTGGACTAAGGCCTAAGACCTACTCCTTCTGAGAAGAAGCCCGTGACCTGCAGTGATTTATGTAAGTGTGATGCAAATATTCAATACTCGTTAAGCGTTAACCTTGCCTGCTCATGCCACAAGGAAAAAGAGCTTTATATTATCGAATTACTTCATCAAAATTCAACAGACGCAAAGAAGTATTTGTTATAATTAAATATAGTAACTTAAAATTCTGTCCGATTACTTTTCCACCTTTTAAACTTTGTTGATCGTGATCGGAATTTTATTAAAATATTTATCACTGAATTCGTATTTAAAAAAAATCTTTTCGGTTTCACAAAGCTAAGACTTTTCAATTACCGCACACAAGATAAGATATAGGTATAGACTTTTTAAAATGTAATGTTCTGTGTAGCCTTGTCCCAACTATGTTGGGGTCAGCTTCTAGCCTAACCAGATGCGGCTGAATGCCAGTATTTTACACGGAGCGACTGCTATCTGACCTCCGCAACCCAGTTACTGGACAGTGCCGATATCCTAAGGTTAGACCGGTTGTCAGACTTTCGGGCTTCTGATTTCCCGTAACAACTGTCATAGGCATTCGTATGACACCCGGGACCGACTGCTTAACGTGCTCTCCGAGGCACAAAGTGGTCTCGATGTGTAATGACCGGTCACCCATCCACTGACTGACTGCGGCAAGCGGAACTTAACCTTGCAAATCGTGTGATATGTGCAGTTGTTAATAAGCCACGTGCCCCTCTTCACTCCATTTAAAAATATTAAGTAATAATCAACACAAAAACGGCGTGCATAGAGGATAGCATAAATCGATTAGTATCGGTTTACCGGATACTCAGTTATGAAGTAACGCAGCCACAGTACACAACCTAGGTACCTACAAGTACACAACACAGGTACGCTAAAAGCGGGCGGAAAACAGTATTAATTCAGTTTCGCTTCAGATCTTTGGGATCGTTTATTTTTAGAGTGCACTAAAGTACGGGAATACATAGTATGAAGCTTTTAGAAGAGAGGAAGGTGGATACAACGCATGTGATATCGTTGTCATTAATTAATTGATTCAATTAGTTGGTATCCTGCTGGGCCGAAAGCTTTTTAGTTAAGCTTAAACTACAGTGATATGCAGTACTTTATGTAAAAGATTAACATATTCAGACCATATAGGATTGATTAAAAGTATCGTTTCTTTTTACGCTGCATATAAAACTTGTATTAAAACCGAGAACAATAAAATCAAAATAAAACTGCCTCGTTGGTCTAGTGGTGCCAGGCGCGACTGCTGATCGTGAGGTCCTGGGTTCGATCCCTAGGTCGGGCAAAGTGTTATTGGGTTTTCCGAGTGGAATTCCTCAGCAGCAGCCCGGAATTTGGATTTGTGCCTGGTTGATGGCAATAGGCTGAGTGTTGGGCCGTGAAGAAGACGGATGAAAGAAGATTACACGTAGCGGAGATGAGAATGTTGAGATAGATGTGTGGAGTGACGCGAATGGATAAAGTAAGAAATAGGTATATTAGAGGGAGTTTGAAAGTGGCACCAGTGACAGAAAAGTTGAAAGGAAATCGTTTGTCTTGGTATGATGAGGAGGGATGAAACACATGTGACTAAGAGGGTGATGAATATGAATGTTGATGGATGGAGGAGGAGAGGGAGACCAAAGAAAAGATGGATGGATTGTGTCGGGGAGGATATGAAAGATAAGGGAGTAAATGATAATGAGACGGCTGACAGGCAAGAGTGGAAGAGAAAAACATATTGCGCCGACCCCAAGTAACTTGGGACCAGGGCAGGAAGATGATGATGATGATGATGGCAATAGGCTCGCCCCTATTACATGGGACTTAAAAATAACGGCGATATCAACAGAAAGATGTCCACTGTTGGATATGTCACACTAAAGTAAAGTCAAGCAGTTTACTGTGTTCCGTTGTATGTTTGTGAGAGCCAGAGGAGTATAGGAAAGTCACTCTATATCTTTGCTACTTGGATTCATGTGCTCCATCTTAGACCTTGTCTGCGCTTACCATCAGGTGGGACTAGGTTCAAACGCAATCAAGTAAAATAATAAAAAAAAAACGAAACCATAAATATGTTTCCTCGGCTTCACGTGATCCTTAGTTATCGATTTGTAGATTGACTACGTATTATTCACAGACAGTCAAAACTACGTTTAAAAAAACCAACTTCAAAAACTAAAAAGTGTATAATAACTTAATAAAGATTTAATTTAATACACCTCTTATGCAAACCTAATACCTTTACAGTTTCAGATGTCGGTGCTAATGCACGCTGAACCAAACTGAAGGTACCGACTTCTGAAACTGAAGTCGGTTTTTTTAAACGTAGTTTTTTTATTTTTTACTTTTTAGTGTCTCTAATAGGTTGTTCTATAAACTACAGTAGGATTTTTCTAGATTACATCAGGTAGAATAATTACATCGTCCACGTAAACTAAAATGTTCATAAAAAAATAAAAATGTACACAAAATGAAAACTACTGGGCTAAACTATGTTAACTTTTTATGGGACCAAATGGCAACTATTCCACATCAAACTAAAGAAGAATCAAGTAAATTGGATCATAAATCTCAGCGTAATCGGTGTACATACATAAAAAAAACCTATCGAATATAGAACCTCCTCCTTTTTGAAGTCTGTTAATTAATAACGTATTCGCTAACAATCCTTGCAGCAATTATTATTATCAAACTAGCAAGAATTAAAATTCACTTCAGCGCCATCTGTTGAGGCGCAGCCACGCTACTACAAAAGCTTGACACGGAATCTTTGGTAACAAAGCATATTGCAAAAGAGCGACATCTTTATACTGGGAGTTGATTTAATTCATCGCTTTAACACCTAACCGCCACCTATTGTGGGGTTGCAGAAACGCTGCTTTACAAAAGTTTAATATAGATGGCAGTACCGTCACCAGGTATCATGAGATTCAACCAACCCTTTTATTTTGGGGTGCCTATTTTATTAATACAAAACTCGCTTTGAGAAAACCAATAGATAGCGCTACTATAACATTGCAAACCGAATAAATCGGACACAGTAGTGAAATAAAGGCCGTACACGGCATTTTGTATTATGTGTACATAATTATCCGATTTTTATGCCTATGATATTGTTTCGCGTTTGTGTTGGTTAGATTACAGGCACAGGCATGGGACTTTATGTAAAAACATGCAGTATTACTTACATACATACATAAACTCACGCCTTTTTCCCATGGGGGTAGACAGAAACTATAGAACCCCACATGCTACGACCCTTAGGTACATACCCCTTTCGCTTTATCCACATTCATACATCATGTCATACACGCACGCCGGTTGAGAGTACCTACTATTACTTACATTACAAATTATTTGAAATCTCTTTAAAAAGATTTGGTAATTTCAATATTTAAAATACTTTCCCTCTACGACCATTTGATTAGGGACAGCCTGTATATAGGTTTAATGCTTGGTACAATTTAAGAACACGGATTTAAAATGTAATACTTTGCTACCACTTTTTAAATACATTATACAGTACGTAACATAACGAAGAGCAAACCTGGTAACTGGTTGATGGGTAGGTTAATATAGCACAATCATACACTTTTTGCCACTATCCATGTTATTTACCAATTTTAAATTTTTCTCGTTTTTCATTCCTCTTTGAGTTTTGTAGTCGGTTAACATAACTAACATGACCTATAAGATCAAGTACACAATGTAAACAAGTAAGAAATCAACAATTTCTAAAAATCCTGAATATCATGCTTGAGCCCACGTTTTCACGTTTTTCACCTTTTTTCAAGTGAATATCGTAGGTAGATAGTGACAGAAAGTAAAAAAGATTGTATTTTAATTTAAGAAGAAAAGATTGTATTTTTTTTGTTGTTTATAAAAACCTTGCCCCTCGCTAGGATTTCTTCTGTATCGTGGGGGCGTTTACAGAGACAAATCTTCATCACATCACATGCACAAACGCCTAGACCCGGAACGACTATCTGTAAGCCATACAAATATTTGTTTCGTTTGGGAATCGAACCCACGACCCGTAGCGCAGAAGCCAATAACTCAGCCACTGCACCAAATGTGTCGTCAAATTACACTTATTACACTTAACCTACCCATCAACCAGTTACAAGGTTTGCTCTTAACTGTGTTACATACTGTAGATGTGATAATTTTAATACCTAATATAAAATGCGGGATGGGAGCTGCATCGAATTACACTGCAATGTATGATGGGAGTACGCCTATGTGTAATTATCGTATGTGGGTAGCAGGTATTGTGATGCATAGATACGATTATGTAAACGAGTTTCCATGGCTCAGAGATGGGGTCAGATTGGTGCATCTACCTTTGGACGAGTAGAATTTTATCTTACTTATGATAAACATATCTATTATATGTAGTGTGCAAATGTGTACGTAAATTAAATATTGTATGTGTTTTAAATGGTTTTACACCTCTAATTGCTCCTTAATTTTATAATAATTATTATAATGTTTTTATTTTAATACTAACTGTTAACAAAAGCCTTTTCAAAAACAAACTTTTATATTCCGGCTTCATCATTAGACCAGTTCTACGGTACCATATTAAAGAAGTTATATTGGTAAATTTTAGCTCTATGGGATGGCAGCAAGTGCATGAAAAATAAATCGCAAATTTTGAACCAGAAACACATACGACTGGAAACACATACAAACGAAGCAAGTTAAATAAAGGTTTGTAAAAATGAAAGCTTTTTAAAAGACTATGTTGCTTCTTACATTGTGATTGAAAAGCAAGGAGGCTCACATAATAAGCATAATCAGCCCATTACTACCCTACTGATGGGTACGGACCTGTTCTCATAATGAGAAGGGATTAGACCTTAGTCCATCATGCTGGCTTGGTGCGGGTTGGACTACACACGCCATCGTGAACATTTTAGAACCCTCTCAGGTGTGCAGGCTTCCTCACGATGTTTTCCTTCACCGTTATCGCAAGTGTTACCTGAATAAATTTTATTCCGCATATGAATTCGAAAAGTCAGAGATGCTTGCCGGTATTGAACTCAGACCTTTCAGCGTGGAAGGCAGGCGGTCAACCGCTAGATTATCGCTGCTTTTTTAAAGGCTCACATCCATCAAAATAAGAGCAGAGTTCATTATTCTTTTTATTTCATTTTGCAATTTCAAAAACGAAATCGTAATTAACGCGCAAACCCGAGTGTTGAGCCATACGTCGGTATTTGCATAATAATTGCGTGCGTCCGCGCCGCGTCGTGTAGCGGAAGTGCGGCAGATGGCTGCAATGTTCTGCCGCGGAATATTTATACTATGTGCCGCCATTGTTTTAGTACATACTTGCATTGTTGGGTTGGATACCGGTAAATTATAATTATTAACTGACGAGAACTAATTAAGCCCAGGGCAGACGAGGGACAGTCCTTGGTGTACTTTTTGTCCATGATAAAAAACATTTTAACAAAAATAAAACCGACTTCAAAAAAACGATGAAAAACATAAAATAATTAACATATATTATAAAATTAACAGTTTCAGAAGTCGGTGCCTTCAATTTGGTTCAGCGTGGATAAGCACCGACTTCTGAAACTGTTAATTTTATAATATATGTTAATTATTTTATGTTTTTCATCGTTTTTTTGAAGTCGGTTTTATTTTTGTTAAACTGTTTTTATTTTTTTCGTTTTAGTGGTCTTAATTAAAACATGGTTGGACCTACTAAAGATGCTGCTCGAAACATAATCATATCAACACATTATGCGTAATATTCGTCATTGAGGAGTTCCATTGCCTATCTCGGAAGTTCTTCATCAGATCTTCACCAAATTTAAATGGGACCAATCTGGAAGTACATCCTTACAAATAAAAAAAATATCTAAATCGGTTTATAAATGACGGAGTTATGAGGTAACAAATATAAAAAAAACCTACAGCCGAATTGAGGACCTCCTCCTTTTTTGGAAGTCGGTTAAAAATAAAACAAAAGACAAACAACAGAATCTTGTAGGGGTGAATCTATCATTACAGTTATCGCTAATATCGGTCTGTCAGGATTGGGAGCATGGTAAATAAAGTAATGAAACCAACATAGACTCCACCACTGAGAGTACTTATATTTGGGTTAGGGGTTAGTTACATAAGCTAGTTCACAATATAATAATTTACACAATTGACACAAGACCAGAAAATAAGGACAAGCTAACCAGATTTAAATGGTCAAACTTCTTCAGAATCCTCTGCTCCATTTTTTTCTTTTGTTTCTTTTTCCTATTCAGCTGCTTGTAGATGGTCTTGCGGACTGTTTCTACGTTACCGGGCAGTTATTGGCGAGACCTAAAGGGTATCTAAATAATGGGGACGAGAGTAAAATAATCGTGGGGAAATCCTCATGGACTATCCCCCGTCTGGGGAAGACGGGGGGGTGTGCCGGACTCTTACCGGCTAAAACCACCACGGTGTCCCTCATTCTGACCTAAGGCCGGGGTTGCGGGATTCGCTATTGCATGCACCGCAACCCCGGCAGGTCTTGGTCCACCAATTGCTGGTGGACCTCTCCACTGTAGGGCCCCACCCCACGACCTCCTGAGAGGCGCGGGGGGCACCCCACATCACCGGCGCACCAGAACACATGGTACGCCGTGACCACCCCGGGGACCAAACAAGTACATGGGCGCCAGACTACCCCGTGTCTGGGCACCCCTGGTCCCCCTGCGACGGGTCAGGTTAGTGGCCCCGCCGCCTACCACTTTTCGACCGCAGAGGATAGGGAGAGCGGCCAACTAAACACGGACACTCCTCTCCCCCTGCGGCCCCACCGCGTCCGCCATCTGACGGTGGCGGCCCCGTCAGGCCGCGGAAGGTAGGGAGAACGGCGCACCGTAATACCGGCACTCCTCTCCCACCGCGGCCTCCACCCTTCAGCCGCAATGCCTCCCATAAGACATCGCGGCCCTCCTCAGTTGCGATGTCGCCCAGGCGACACCGCAACTTACTTGGCCGCTACGTCGAGGGCTTCCAGGCCCAAGCCCCGACGAGCAGCCCCTCCTCGGGTTCCTCTTCGCTTCACCGTGGGGCTCGAAGCCACGGCTACTAAGCCCCCCCGCAACGACAATGCGGGAACCCACCGGGAGGGGGAAATACTTAACATAAGCTAACTACTACTAACATCATGACTACTAGCAACAACAGCACTAAGGGCGACCCCTAATGGGACTCGAACCTCGGCTTAGGGCGTTGCTGGCGGAAGGACTGGGAGGGAGACAGCTTGATGAGGGCTGAATTAAGGGTGTGAGCTCTGCTCCGTTGAATGACCACTGTTTTTATAACGTCGGGTACGTTAATTCATCTTGATGAGTCCCCTCCTTTGTCAACATTGTCCAGTGTTACCAGATAACACTCCCTTAATAATAAACGCTGAAACAAGTTATGGTAAGCATATACATGAATAAAAATGTTTTACAGACGTTATTCATGACAAATATAATATTAAATATTCTGCATTTATTAGCCGATTACTAAGCAGGCTTTATTAGCAGGGTTCGAATGTACGGAGTACTTTCAGTACGTCGTGTACATTATGAGATGCAGAGTGTTTTATTTTCATAGGCAAAAAAGTATGCTGAAGACTGTCTCTCGTCTACGCTGGCCTTAACTCAAACTGTTTTAGAACAAAAATGTCGTGTTAGTAATGAAAAGACTAACCCATATCTTTTAGTAGGTGTTGCAAAGGGTGACTAAAATGATTATTATCAAGAGAATAGAACACCATTGCGAACACCAATTCGTATGCCAAGCATGGAGACTGGCAGTGCCGTAAGTAGCCTATTGTGCGCCTGCGTACGAGTTTCTCTTACTGTTCTGCCTACCCTTTTCTCAACTATGCTGAGGCCAGCTTCCAGTCCAACCAGAAGCGGCTGAATACCAGTATTTTACACGGAGCGACTGCCATCAGACTATCGCAACCCAGTTACTAGGCAATTCCGATATCCTAAGGTTAGACTAGGTTCAGACTTTCGGGCTTCTGACTACCCGTAACGACTGTCATAGATATTCGTAAGACACCCGGGATCGACTGTTTAATGTGCATGTTTCTCTTACTGTGTCCTCTTAAATAATGCTCTAACGCTGGAATGATCAAGATTTTTACACCCTTTTAGTAATGCAACCGATCATTATAGCTTGGTAACTAATAAAATACTTAATAGGATACAAAATAATTCAAAGGTCATTGGGCACTTTAGTTTGGAATCCTTACCAACGGCGGACTCGAAAATGAAATATAGCAGAATGTATTGATGATGGCTCTGATTTACTATGATAATTAGCGCTCTTCTTCTCTCTACGTATTTAAAAATTTGCTGTGCCCGACAGGGTCCATAATTGTTTCTATTATTTTTATTTACCACATATAAGTGTATGGATTGCATTAAACGATTTGATTTGATTTAAAATCTTTTTAAAAAGAAGCATTTATGTTCCGGCTCCATCATCAGATCAGCATTGTAGTACTATATTATTGCATTGTTGCCAAACGTACATAGGTATGCCAACTTTCAGCTCAATCGGATGTCAGCAACTGCTTGAAAAATGGATCATAAATTTTGACCCAGAAACATAAGAACGAAGCAAGTTAAATAAAAGCTTGTAAAAAGATTGTTTTCATTATATTTGGAACTTCAGCAATGTCAGTTGTGGTGATTGCTCTTATGTACCTCTTTATAATCACTTTCACCAATAAAGGCAGTGCAAGTGAACGCCTACGTCACTGCAACGAGTGTAAGCCGATTTGCACGCTCAGTTGACGAGAGCTGAGGACAGTGTGAGAGGAGAGCGCAGTTTGAAGGACTATTGTTGTTATTGTTAAATAAAGCATTGTTGCTTATTGTGTATGATTAAACAAATATTTTGCTAAAATTATTGATATAAAGGTAAGATCGCATTAGGCAGGATTGCATTGCAGCGGAGCGGGCGGTCAAATATTGGTTATACATCTATCTATCTATCTAATCTATCTAATACCTTTAAACGAGCAATTCTTGTATATATAATCTGAATCTCGGAAACGGTTCCAACGATTTTCATGAAAGTTAGTATGCAGGGGGTTTCGGGGGCGATAAATCGATCTAGCTAGGTTTTATTTTCAGAAAACATCGATTTACCAAAAAAAAACCGAGCCAAGCTCTGTCATCCAGGTATATAAAATTATATGAGACAACGCACTACTACGAGTTTCCAAATACATATACTAGTCTATGACTACGACGCAGCGGAACTGCGCGGCGCGGCACTGCGATTTCATATAAACAAATGTGTCGCACTGAAGTGCGGTGCCACCGAGTGCGGTATACCTTTAGTGTCGATAGCGGTAAGTTCCCGATGAGTAGTAGCCTTTTATACACGGATTTTTGTTTAGATTTTTAGATCAGCTGAAAATGAAAATACGATAATCGGAAAGACAAAATGGTTAAACCCGAGTGACGATATTTAAGTACGTCCGACGCACCCTGGGTATTCAGCCTCACTACATACCTCGCTGACTAACAAATGCTTTTTTTTATCTATTCGACTGCTTGTAGATGGTCTTGCGGACCGTTTCTACGTATCCGGGCAGTTATTTGCGAGACCTGAAGAGTCTCCAACCAATGGGGACGAGAGTAAAATACATAACCTAAGCTAACTGCTACTATTGACATCATGACTAGCTAGCAACAACAGCACTAAGGGCGACCCCTAATGGGACTAAGACCTCGGCTTAGGGCGTTGCTTGCGAGAGGATTGGGAGGGAGACAGCTTGATGAGGGCTGAATTAACGGTGTGAGCTAATCTTTTCACCACGGCAACGGCACGGCTGTCAGTACCTAGCATTTATTTGTTAAATTGGCGTCTTCTTGTCCTTCTGTCATTGGTAAGCAGATTAGTGTCTGAATACCTACTTACCTACGTACCTGATTTAATAATCCTAATGTGGTTTCTATAACCAAAAATCGAATCATAGGTAAGTATACATAAGGGAAGATATTTATTTACAGATATTACAGCTCCTGGCAATACATTAGATTGTCTCAGCTTGTATGTACCACAAAAAACAAGGTAGCTATTTACCTGATCAGCGTTACTTAAGAAAAGTACTTTAACTTTTCGTGATGTAGGTACTTTTCGATAATTATTATCATACAGCTTAGGGAACGTACCCATACTACATGACCCGTTCAGGGGGGGAGGGGGGTCTTCAAAATACCACGCTCGGTCACAGGGGCGGGGGGGGGGGGGTCTTAGATTTTCGACACGTAGTCAATATATTCAAATATAGCACGCAGAGTTTAGCGCTTTTTGAACTCACAGGTGGCAACACTGTCGCACATACGAGTCAATTTTTTTTTTTACTTTCTGCTTGCAAAATATTATTTAAAAACATATTTATATATTACTACGTGAAAACTAGAGGGGGAGGGGGGTATTGGCATGTACTACGGGTGGTCACCGAGGGGAGGGGGGTAAAAAATAGTAAAAAATGGGTCACGTAGTATGGGTACGTTCCCTTAATGTGGGCCTCCCAATAATGACCGCTGCAAAATACGGCCATAGAGGAAGTTGCCATGATAACCCAACTTGGCAGACTGATTAGTGATCGCAGTTTGTTGTTATTAGCATACCGAAACACCCTACTGCCTATCCTAACATACCATCACGCCTGTATTCCCCGAAGGATTAGCCTGAGGTTTATAGTAACACCCTCATTTTGCCGTTATGTTTGAGTCCCATTCCATATAATAGAGGGCGAGCTTATTGTCATCAACCGGGCACAAATCCAGACTTCAAGCTGCTACTGAGAAATTCCTAATGGATAAACCCAATAACACTTTGCCCGACCTAGTGATCAAAGCCAGGTCCTCACAATCAGATGTCGCGCTTGCCATCACTAGACCAACGAAGCAGTTGCTGCCTATCCTCTTGAAGAAATCTTATACACGAGATCTGACCTCTAATTTAGTACCACTCGCAGTTTAGGAAGTCGCGTACACGATCGCCGTCGCAATCGCAACCGCGACGCCTCGCCCTGACTCTACATTGGTGGGCAATTGCGTACACGCTGCGCTGCACGTCGCCTCACATTGTATGGAAGAGGAATCCACATAGCCAGTATTAATAAACCGCTCTCAGCATGACACTTAGGAGTTTGATCCTAAGAGTCGCTGTCAAAATTTATAGATCATCTTATCTTCTTACATTTGTCAACATAAGACACGTCTAGTGTATTGTAGTGGTCGTTGGTCTAGTGGTGGCAAACGCGACGGCTGATCGTGAGGTCCTGGGTTCGATCCCCAGGTCGGGCAAAGTGTTATTGGGTTTTTCCGTGTGGAATTCCTCAGTAGCAGCCCGGAGTTTGGATTTATGCCTGGTTGAATAGGCTCGCCCCCTATTACATGGGACTTAAACATAACGGCGAAATGAGGGTGTTACTATACACCTCTGTCCAACCCTTCGGGGAATACAGGCCCCATGTTATATTTAGTAAGAGTACAAAAAAACTGTTCATAAAAATTCCGAACTAAATCTAACAAGAACGTTTTCCACACTATGTTAGCCTTTACTTGCCTTATTGTAGGTACCACGCCAAATTGAGCATTAGAGGACCTGTAAGCACCCACTTAGATGAAAACAATCTTACCATCTCGGACGCTTCCGACTAAATCGAGTGTGATCACCAAAACCAATTGAATGTTCACCTAGTTACATAAATAAGATGAGAATTTAATAGCAGGGAATAGAGGATAGGTACTGGTTATTATTAAATAAATTATAGTAGGTAGTGAAAGAAAAAAAAATTAAGTAGAAAGTAAAAGAAAAAAAATTGCAGGTGCTGACGAGTAAAATCAATTGTTGAGTAGGTACTTATCCTACTTGTTCGAACATAATAGTATCTCTAAGAATAATATTATGAAGATAAAATACCACACTTATAAAAAAATATTTATCATAGAATCTTGTATGAAAACAAAGGAATAATATATCAACACTAAAGCCCATTAAACAGAAAAAAAAGAAAAACCACACGCCGCGCAACAAAAAGGTTACGTTTCCATTTCAAAAATCGTACAAAACAAAATTCAAATTGGGAAGCGCGCGAAAACGAATATTTTAAGCGCATCGATTGGCTGAAAATGGCCCGTGGTTACGTGCCATTGGTCAAAGATAATGTTTGTGTGACTAACAATTTTGTGCGGGGGAGATAAACCGAAACCCGACCGCAATGTTGACAGAAGCTTACAAGACATAAGACAAACAAAAATAAACTCTATTGCCCGAGCTTATGGTATTTTTTTGGTAATTTCTTCTCTTATAGTTGTACCAGAAATGACGAGTGTGCGATGAAAAGAGAAGGAAAATTGTACGCGAAAGCCTTTTTGTCGGTTGCAGGAGGGAGATCGGTTATTTATTAAAGGGTTCCATTACATGTTCTTAAAATAAAAGAGACTAAAAAATATGCAATAAAAAGCCAGAAGTTAATATTATTAAGTTTATTTGTTATCTGTTGTTAGGGTCGAGCTATTCTCGCGAAGGCATGGAAATCTTATACATTCATCAGAATCATTTGTTTAGTTTTTGTATAACTAGTTATGAAGGTAATCATCAGAGAGAATTACCTGAATTTAACAATTATTATTATAATAAATACCTCAACCTGAAAGTTACGAAATCTAATAAAAACCTGCAAACTTTAATTCCTATCAATAAAGTTGCATGCGCATAGGAATTCGATACTTTTTTTTTATAAAAAAAACATCGTTCAAATCTTGCCAAATTTTTTTTGTCTATAATTTGTAGAAAGCTTAGTTTTATTATAGTTCCAAAATTATTTCATGTAGGTATAAACATATCAATAACAGTAAAATTATTTTTAATACCGACAATGATAAATTACAAACATAGGTTTTAGCTGTACCAAGTTATCGTGTAGGTAATACGCCACTCATAACTGCCAAACCACTCAAAGATAAAGATATCGACATAAATTAAACACATCATTAACATAACCAACCCCTTATTTCGTGAAATAATTTTATTATAATAGATAATTTAAAACTGCCCAAGTTCACCCCCACCACTGGTGGGGGGTTAAATGAGGAATGGGCGGAGCTTGAATTAAAGCTACACAATATAAATCTGTGCGTCTCTTTCGCACAAATGAGCAATCCTAATAGCAGTAAGCGGCTTACAATGGGTGTTGACACTCTCTAGTATTGCTGTCTCTTTTTGACCCGGGCTTATGGCAATAGAGTCGTTTCAATGGCCCTTCATAGTTATAAAGGTATAGACAAGCACTGGAGGTCCACGTGAGATTTTGTAATCAGTGAATTGGCGCCTTTCACAAGTAGAGGCGCAATGTCCGCGCGTTTGACAGTTTGACGTCTCGTTTGGCGGGAAATATTATTGTGTGTTGACAGACACGCGGAGGTGCAAAGGCATTACATATATACAGCCAGCGTTAATACTGTGAACTTTTTGAAAATAATTTAGTGATGTTAGAAGCGGCCAGTTGAAGATAGTTTCAGTTATTGCTTGTGCAATAACTTGGATTTTTTGTAGGAAGTAATTTAAGGTAAGGTCATAATAATTTGTAAATAATTGTTTAATTAATACAATTTTTATACAGGCCAAAATCTGTAACAAAAATGTATTCTCACATCTCAAAACCCTTTCTTGACGATTTACAAAAATAGTAAAGCCGTTAAAGTACTTAGGTATACTTGATTTGACATAATCATAAATATTGAACACTAATTACAAAACTCGAAATAATCGAAACGGTGAATACCTAGTAATTCAGTGTTAAATTGGTTATGAGTATAAAATAATTACTGAGTACTTAAGTATTTTATCGTAGCCATGAAAATATCAATTATTGCCTCCAATGTATACGAATGGCCTCTGAAAAAAAAGATTAACATTAAAATAGATTCATAAGTCCGGTTAGGTGGTTAGTTTTTTAACCATCAAGCTTTTCTCTGGAAGGTGGTTTTTAATCAGAACTAAACTACAAACATGATAAGATATACTTATTAAAAACAGAAAATGTAACAATACAAAACACAGTAGATCGTATCAATAGACATTTTGTTCCATACCTTTCATGCGAAATAGCTATGTTAAATCAAAATATTTTAATACGTATGCTAAACTAGTTTGGCCGCGTGGAACAATATGTCTCTTTAAAGATTACTTGAGAATTATTTGAAGAGAACTGGAGTATCCTCCTTGAACGCTAATAATTTACTGCGATCACCGAGTTTGCTGATGTATTTATGGCAATGTGGGACCATCCCGTGGCGTAGTTCCTCCATTACAATGATGCTATCGATAATTCATGTCAACTTTAATAAATAATACAAATAAAAATAATTTTATCATATAGTCACCAAACCGCTTGATGACTTTGTAAACGATCAAAATTTCACGGTATATAACGAGACGGATTTCCAGCAGTAATTGCGGTTTATGTTAAAAATTTGCAAAATATGATGATGTTGAATAAAGCTTTCAATACATACTGGTAAAGTTCTTCTGGTCGATTTAGTTGGAGGCTCTGTGGTGGTGATGGTCTCAGTTGTAGTTTTTTCATTAGCGGGGTCTGAATGCAATGTTTCTGTGACTAAATCAACTGGATTTTCTGTTTTTAATTTAATCGAAGACTCAGTTATAGACTCGGTTATAGACTCAGTTGTAGATTCAGTTGTAGACTCAGTTGTAGGTGCAGTTGTAGACCCAGTTGTAGACTCAACTGTAGACTCAGATGTAGGCCCAGTTGTGGACCCAGTTGTAGACCCAGTTGTAGAACCAGTTATAAACCCAGTTGTAGACTCAGTTGTAAGCCCAGTTGTAGATTCAGTTTTAGTCAAACTTGTAGACTCAGTTGACGTCTTCGTTGTAGACTTACTTGTAGTTTTCGTTATTGACTTATTAGTAGGTTTAAATCTAAATTCATTTGAATCACTAACACTACGTACCCTTTTCTCTATATTTTTAATTATTTCATCATTAAAATTGGCAAGGACTGCATTATATATTTTTTCTGTAGCTTCCGATGGTAAATTGGGAGAGCTGAAATGCTTGAATTTTTTGTATTTTTTTTTGGTGTTGGTTAAAAGTTTTTTTGCATTACTTATTCTGAATTCTTTCTTTTGCCTTTCGACTCGTTCAACTATAGCTTTTTTAAATTGGGAAACTGTGACGAAGGCGTTTGGCATTTGCGCTTCTACTGGGTTATTTATGTATATGATTGGATCTTTTAGTGCCGTTGTCTCTTCTACCTTTAAATTGTGAGTTTTCAAACCGTTGACTTCTCTTAATTTTTGCACATGTAACGTGTATTGTCTGTTGTCTTTGAATAATTTTCGCGTTGAGTGTATTTTGTCTGTAATGATAACATTAAATTATTATAACATATGATTCATAATTATTTAAAGCTGTATTCATAGCTACTCTATTTTATACAAGTTTACAATAACACTAAATATTGTTTTTGTGTATTTGAATGTCATGGATTTCCGCAAAGTAACGCCTGACTCCATTATTTACTCTATTTTTCCGTTGCGTTGCAAAATTTTATTCACATTACCATTTTCAAATACATTCTTATATAATGAAAACATTTCTTGTATCCAGGCATCGTAATTATCTACTTCATTTCGTCGTTTCAAGTCTCCGCCGTACACTTCACAATAATATACTATAAATAACAAGTGTATACAGAATACACTATACATTTCATCCGTCGTTTCTTGAATGTTTGAAAGGTAAACGCAGTTTTAATGAGAACCTTGCATGAACGCTTCAATGAAAATTAATTCTCAGTTTAATACATATGTAATTAAAAACGTTTTATGCTGTATTGATAGTTAAAAGGGTATAAGAATGGAATGATTACCTGATCGTAGATACCCACGTATGGTCTATAAAGGAAAGAGACTGCATAAGATACTAGGACCTCTATATCATTTAGGACCGCATTACCATCCAAATTTGCAATCGGAAAAATCGGGAATTAATTTTAAATAAACCGAATCTGTACATACATACAATAAAAATAAATAAAATTGTCTATTTGTAATGTCAAAATAATAGCTTTTAACTAAATGCATATTAAAGTAGGTATTATACGGTACATATAACAAACAATATTGTTTTTTTTTGTCTGTCTATTTGTTTCGGCTAATCTCCGAAAAGGCTGGACCGATTTCGACAAGACTTTCACTGGCAGATAGCTGATATTATAAGGAGTAAGTCCTCGTTCACACGAGAGCTTTTTCAACGCGCGTTAAAAAAGCGTTCTAACACAACAAATAGCAAGCCGTATATGTGTTCACATGATAGCGCTTTTTTAACGCAGCTTATCTATTGCGCGCGTTAGACGCTTTTTTAACGCGCGTTGAAAAAGCGTTCGTGCGAACGAGGGCTAGCTCAGGCTACGTCGATTTTGGAAAAAGAAAAATAATTAGGGTTCCGCGCAAAACAATCAAAACCCATCCGACTTCTACGCAGACGAAGTTGCAGGCACAGCTAGTTTAACATATTATTGTCAAATGGAATAGCTTTTGCAAGCACTGCCACGATAAGCAGCAAAAATAAAATTGCAATGCGAGCGTGTTACGTTTTGATGTATCATAGTGAATAACGTACGGGCTCTGACATCACATAGAACACGGCCGTGTTATCATCCAAATGTACCATCAGAAAAAGGATATTAATTTTGAATGAACAGCCTCGTTAGTCTAGTGGTGGCAAGCGTGACTGCTGATCGTGAGGTCCGGTCCGCGATCCCCAGGTCGGGCAAAGTGTTATTGGGCTTTTCCGTGTGGAATTCCTCAGTAGCAGCCCGGAGTTTGGATTTGTGCCCGGCTGGTGGCAATAGGCTCGCCCCCTATTACATGGGACATGAACATAACAGCGAAATGAGGGTGTTACTAAACACCTCTGCCCTACCCTTCGGGGAATACAGGCGTGATGTTATGTTTATGTGAACTGAATTTGAGATATTATAGTCAAAATGCATGTCATTGAAATATTTTGTTTTGACGTTTATAACGGATGGATGACAGGCGCGTTGTCTACCTGTATACAAAATACTATAGATTAAAACTCAAAAACCTATACATTTTTTCAGAATAAAAGCATTTTTTCAGTATTTATGAATTAATTGATGACTTAAATTGAATTTACCGGTAAAAACTCAAAAACCTACACATTTTTTCAAAATGAAAGCTATTTTTCAGTAAGTATTTATGAAGTATTTGATGTCGTCAATGGAAATTACCGGTTACACCAAACCACTATCAATAATAATTATAATAATTCTGAATTGATGCAAGAAAAATTGCGTTATATTTAGAGTTAGTAGTTTAGTTAGTTCTTTCAGTTATTTTTAATCATTGTGGAACCTGCGCAAATATTTATGAAATAATATAGAATTTAGTATATATTTATATATATATAATTCGACTGTACGTGTGTATTTCACTGAACTCCTCCTAAACGGCTCGACCGATTTGAATGATTTGTTTTGTATGCGTTTGGGTGGCACCCTGGATGGTTTAGATTCACAATTGGACCCAGTAGGTGGCGCTGCTATCGGTATGTCACCAAATTTTAGGGCAGGACTACGTCTGCCAGGTCCGCTAGTTTTATTTATAAAAACTATTTACACAACATACACACTCATAAGCCTCTCCCATGTTGTCTATCTCAATAACTTGTGTATTTTTCGAATTTGACTTATATGATTTTGCATGGAATTAGCAACCAGAACATAGGTACTCCATTATCATTCATATCATTCCTGTGTTAGAAATAAAAAGATTTTATAACATAGCGAACATAATTATGTTAAATCCAACTGTACTTACCAATTGTGAAGATTGTAATTTTAAACAGAGCTTAAAATACAATCATATGCTTAGAATAGAATCGAAAATTAATTTATTTGCATAGAAACTAGGTAGGTACATACAATAAAATAAAAACATTAGCCACGCAAATTAATTTTTTTATTAATAAATGTTTTGAATATTTTTTAAATCGTACACTTATTACGAAATTATTAGGTTACGAAACTTGGTTGGGGTTGATAGAAATCACCATCCTCTTAGCCTTTTCCCATCTACGTTTGCGGTCAGCTTTCAGTCTAACCAGATGCCGCTAAATACCAGTATTTCACACGGAGCGACTACCATCAGACCTCCGCAGGCCAGTTACTGGGCAACGCCGTATCTTAAAGTTAGACCGGTTGTCAGATTTTGGGGTTCTGACTTCCAGTAACGGCTGTCATAGATATTCGTAGGGCACCCGGGACCGACAGTTGAACGTGCTCTCCGAGACACGAAGGGATGGTAGACATAAGGAACATAATTCAAATTGACTTTATTTAGAATTAACTAGTTGCATGCTTAAAGGATTAAAATTGTTGTTGTTATTGTTTATATCTTCGTTGGAATAGAAATGCACCGTTCCCTGACCAAAGAAAACACAGCCTTACACAATATGTACTTCGCAAAATCAAAAAAATTAAAGAGCAAAAATAAATTATTTTTTGGCTTTCTGTAATCCCGTCGCTTACAATATTACGACCCCATACTATCACCCATATTCTATGTTCCTCCAAAACTTACTCGTCTCATACTCGTCTCAGGACGGCCTCGAAAACAGCTTCAAAATTGTATTCTTAATCGCATTTTCGAGTGAACTTTGAGGTTCCTCGACTGAGGGGTCCGTCATAATTTGAATTATCTGCATCACGCAAATAACGCCTAGATAAATAGCTGTAAGAATTATCGTAAGCATATTCGATAAAGTCTTCAAAATTCATTTTTGTTACATACGAACTTTGAGACTTCCTTCCTTAAGGTAGGTTCCGAGGTACCTTGAGTTTGACAGATGATTCCTTACCTCGACTGAGGAAAAATCTCGAGTCGAGGACGTTTATGTCAATTATAACTACCGATGGTAGTGAAAAAGGCTGAGTCGAGGTGGAGTCGAGTCGAGTAAGTTTTGGAGGAAAGTCTTTGAATATGGGTGTATGATAATCTAGAGGTCTTCTAATACCTACATTTGTTGCACTAGACGCTTTTTAGTGCTGTAATCTAGGTGGTAACACCGAGGAAATTATTCTGCGTTCTTATCAGTTATCCAGGGGAGCTAATAACGATAAATGATTTTTATTTCTGTAAATAAATCTGTAAGACACAATATAATGTTTTGTTTAAGACTAGATGGCGCCGGTATCCTATCCGGCTAGCTCTGAGACGAAAAGCCGAAACAAACTCAGAGATCAAGGTCTCTTTTAATGTCCAGACATTGTGGTATAGAAACTATGCGAGTGTAACAATATAGGGCAATGACTGGAATGGCTTTTAGAGGAAAGTGCCATAGCAGGTTTGACTTGACCTGTCCTAACTGACGGCACGCATGCATCAGCCATCATGTAGCTCAAACCTTATTTTATTTTAACACTAGCTGGGTCCTCACGGCTCCGCCCGTAGCCTATGTTACTCAGTGATAATGTAGTTTTCTAACAGCAAAAGAATTTTTGAAATCGCTCCAGTAGTTTTTAAGTTTATTTGTTACATACAAAAATACAAATCTTTCCTCTTTATAATATTAGTATAGAGTATAGATCACATTTGGTGAATTACGTTTCTCTACATATTCCTAATCATTACTGGAATTGAACTAAACATCCAGTCGCAAGTCGCAACTGCGAAACTGTCAAATGCAGCTTGAAGGTAGTTAAAATGCAGTCAGTGTAACTGCGTGATGACTGCAGACTGGATGTGCAGGGCTGCAGGCCACTTGCAGTTATGATTATGAATAACATAACATAACATCACGCCTGTATTCCAGAATGGGTTGGGCAGAGGTGTATAGTAACACCCTCATATTGCCGTTATGTTTAAGCCTCATGTAATAGGGGGCGAGCCTATTGCCGTCAACCGAGCGCAAATCCAAACTCCGTCCTGCTACTGAGGAATTCCACACGGATAAATCCAATAACACTTTGTCCAACCTGGGGATCGAACCCAGGACCTCACGATCAGCAGTCGCGCTTGCCACCACCACATCAACGAGGCAATGATTACGAATATGAAACGAAATATGATTTACTGATGCCCGGTTACTATAATCAAAAACGGATAGTTTTGCTAACCAATGGTAGCATTTTTTATTACCAAACTGGGAATATAAACTCGTAAGTTAATTTTACCTGCGATAGCTACTTCCATATGGGTGGGCCTACTATGCAAGGCTACGAGGTCTTTCCTTCATTATTGGTAAATGCACAAGAGTCTAAATTTTAACCAATAACCCACCGTAAATTATAGGAATCGACTATAAATATGACTTTATTCTCGAATAGAAAATAACCATACTGTGTAAAAACTGGACGTTCGAATTCGTCGTCAGTTATATCCAAGCATGAGGTCTGCTTCGCTATACAAGGTTAGTCGGAAAGGGGGTACTAAGCCGAAAGGGTGTTAAAGCACCTATTATAAGGGATAACTTTTGTTCTACAACTTTCCCCAAAACTCAATAGTTTAAGAGAAATAGCTTTTCAAAGATTTCGTAAAAAAATATGCTAAAATCTATCTGTCCATAGCTATGATCAGCTGTTTTTACAATTTAGGTCATATTTGGGGTCACGGATTAGAAACTTAATTTTCTGAGTTCATAACTAAAGCAGTATGTTTTTTTTTTGAAAAAACTAAAATAAAAATCTTTTTGCATGCAAATAAAAATGATCGAATTTTGAAATTTTAACACTTGCTTTAAAATAGTCATCAGTGATACTTTAAGTGGCCCGCGGCTTAGTACCCCCTTTCCGACTAACCTTGTATAACGTGTTATTGAAATAAAGCAAAACCTGAAAGTATTTTGTTCAGTGTCGAGAGTAGAATCGATTGAACAAATTTTTAATGTAGTATTCTTTTTTTTAATGTCATTTCTCAATTATCGCATACTAAGCGATCATTTATCTTTATATATATAATTCGACTGTACGTGTGTATGTCACTGAACTCCTCCTAAACGGCTCGACCGATTTGAACGAATTTTTTTGTATGCGTTTGGGTGGCGCCCTGGATGGTTTAGATTCACAATTGGATCCGGTAGGTGGCGCTGCTGTCGGTATGTCACCAAATTTTTAGGGCAGGACGACGTCTGCCAGGTCCGCTAGTATAGACTAAAATTCAATTCATAGGCAGTAAGCGGGACGAGGCGGGGAAGTCGTCCGATCAAAATGATCAGACCAAAACATTCGAAACAGAATTTTCCGATCAACAAAAAATACAAATAACTTCTACAATAATTGATAAAAATAAATAAATTATAGAATTAGATCAATTGATCAAACCATTTATTTATTGCCTGAAATATGGTGGGTACATAAGATGTTAAATTAGGTTATAACACAGGACATATTTCACCCTCATTACGGGCATGCAAAATTATAGTTAATTTACAACAATTATTTGAGTAAAATTACAATTATTAGAACTACATATTTGAATTAGAATTTATAAGAACTACACTGGCCTGCAAAAATAAGTATCACACTTTTAAAATTGCAATAACTTTTTAAGTACACAAGATATATTTTCGAAACAAAAAGGACTCAAAAAAGAGTTTAACTTTGTTACTATAGTTTCAAAGAAAGCTGATAAAAATTGCTATTAAACGTTTTTTAATTTAAATCTCTAACTTCTATAGTTTAGAAAAAATTGAAATTTTAAAAATGTGATACTTATTTTTGCAGGCCAGTGTATTTGAATTACAATGATTAAAATCATTTAAATTACAATTATTTGAATAATAGTAATTACAGATTACAATTAAAATCAGTTGAGGTATCTGAGGTTTTGCGTTATTTAAATAACACCTTGTATAAATGTGTATTTAGTCCTAAATGTCCACCGTACAACGCGGGACTCCCCTAATATTGTCATAATCTTCACGCATGGCAGGCGGATCGGCGATCGCAGTAAGTACAAAGTTACTGCCACATAGGATGATGTGATTCCCACCCTCCTGATAGTCTCTTAATCACCTCTCACGACACACAAGTGAAGGGTGGTTTATTCCAAGCTGTGACCGCGTATACCTACATTTAAAAATATAAATACCTACATTTATTGTTATTTAGTTGACCAAGTATTTAGAGTCTGGCCACGTTAACTCTGCAGAGGAATTATGTAACAATTACTATAAAAATCTTTGCAGTATCGTCATTATTCCAATCAGAGTTGGGTCTACCATATCCATACCTACTTACCTGGCCCGGCAAAGCCAACTCTGATTGGAATATTGAAAACACTACAAAGATTTTTACAATAATTGTTTGCAATGTTGCCATAATTCCGCTGCAGAGTTAGCGTGGCTAGACTCTAGTGCTTTATTGATGTACGGTCAGCATCAAAATAAGTAGCAATCAAGATGACAATATATTTAGAAATATTCAAAGTGATCACTAATATTCACTTAATCAATGTCGCCTGATTATTCAAACCATCCATCTTAATCATATATATATAAGGTCCAACCAAAATACCTGGACAAACTTTTACACAGTGTTCAATACGTTTAAATAATCACATCCATGTAAAAAAAAGCGAAATCCAAGTGATTTTTTTCTATCCAAAAAATAATACCGTTTTAAATTGCCTGTACTCTCCAAGAATAAACTCATCCATTTCTTATGCATCGACCGCCATTGGGGCGCGCGCTAATTCCGTGCCGTGTTTTACCTAAACAGCGAAGTGAAAAATTTAAAAAAATAAAATTAAAATTAAAGCTGAAAAAAAATTTTGGTTAGAAAAAAAAAACACTTGGATTTCGTTTTTTTTTGCATAGATATGTTCAGTTACACTTACTGAACACTGTGTAAAAGTTTGTCCAGGTATTTTGGTTGGACCTTATATATCGGAACGCGAACAACGTCAAACATTTCGCACCTAGTGGCTGCCCACTTATAAATTCGTCTGCCTAAGTTATGACTATTGCGGCATTGCACAGCTGCACGTCAGTGGAGATTCGCCAGTGTATATAATATCCTGATGATTGTTTCTCTGAAGAAAATGTTGAACAGTTCTGTAAAGAAAATGTTGACTCGCACGAGTCACGGGCCATTCAAGATGACTGCCTCAATGCTATGGTACATTTTATCCCTCCCTTCATCTCGACGTCCAGAGTCCAATTTCAAGACAGGCCGAAGTGTTAAAGAGTGTTTCTGTTAAAATATTATACTGCCCGGTAAAATAATGGCGTCGTGCTAATGCGAATGACCATGTTCGTTTAAAAAAAAACACAGCAGAATTCTAGAATACAGCTATGAATTTTGTATAGGTACGTATCTACGTAAAGTCACCAACCTATCCGATCTTGTTTTAAATTGCGCGTCTTTTGCTTAAAACATTTATAAATTTCCTGTGCCAGTCCACCCGTGACCCACTAATATATCTTCCACCAGGTCGTCACCATAGAAGAGTACGGCGTCTACACGATGCTGCCGGCGCAGCAGCTGGCGCCGATCAGCCCATGGCCCCCCGACGGGAACCTCCTGGACAGGATGGACGACCTCGCGCACAAAGGTAAAGGTAATGGTGACCACCATTTCTTGATACTTATAGGTTAAGGGTGTAACGACATCATTGTACTACGCAGTAGACGCGTGCACTTATAAGCTGGGTACAGACTGGGCTAGGAAAGGTAATCAAACTAGCGGAGGTCTTCGGTATCTCATTCTTTGGTCTCCCTGGCGCATTAGCGTTCGCTGAATCATTTAAACAAGGTCAAAGATAGCCAGCAGGACCCATTGGTAGCGTTTGTAGTTCGATCTGCACTCGGCTTTATTTGTGCTTTAAAAATCATACTTGATTTAAAGATTTTCTTAATTTTTATGTTGTAGCACAACTGTTTCGTGACCAAAAATAGTATTCTCAATCGCGCGTCTAGTTCGTAGTAAATTGGTGTCGTGATTAGTTTATTTGTGGTCTCGGTCCTTTGGTCTTCTAGGGATTAAGAAAAAGATTTAGAAAAAGACCTCATTCTTTCCCCTTGACTGTAGAAGATCCAACAGAAAGATTCTATCAGGCGAAAGAACAGCTACATACACCTTTGCACTGCAAATAGTAATCGATGAATTAAACATATAGGTTAAAAAATTAACTAGTAGAGGATCTAATCCAGGACTTTGAATAAATGATAAGTTCTAACTTCAGGCATATTGCGATATTGAAATGAATATAAAATAGACTTAATTAACTGTCCTTAGAATCACTATTAGGATGACTTTGTTTCGTCATCACGTGAATTTAGAAAGACTGTTCTTTACAACTGCCTTTTTAACTGCCCCGTTGGTCTAGTAGTGGCAAGCGTGACTGCTGATCGTGAGGTCTTGGGTTCGATCCCCAGGTCGGGCAAAGTGTTATTGGGTTTTTCCGTGTGGAATTCTTCAGTAGCAGCCCGGAGTTTGGATTTGTGCCCGGTTGATGGCAATAAACTCACCTCCTATTACATGGGATTTAAACATAACAGCGAAATGTGGGTGTTACTACACCTCTGCCCAACCCTTCGGGGAATAGAGGCGTGATGTTGTGTTTGTGTTCTTTACAAACAATAATTTGAAGCTGGTGACACCGTAGATGTAACAACAATAATAATAGATCAAAGTAGAACGTAGCACTTTAAAATTCAGATGCCAAAAAACAGGCAACCCTCAAAAGCCCATCACGTTCAACGTGATGAATTGGAGTAAGCAGTGCTATGGTGCGGCAGGTCACAGCGGTGTTAACCAGCTCGGCGGGGTGTTTGTAGGAGGCAGGCCGCTGCCCGACTCTACGCGGCAGAAGATCGTGGAGCTGGCGCACTCGGGCGCGCGGCCCTGCGACATCAGCCGCATTCTGCAGGTCTCCAACGGCTGCGTCTCCAAGATACTCGGCAGGTCTGTATAGTTTGGCTTTTTTATTTGTAGATAGATGTGATAGCGTGGAAGTGTCGTTTTGAGAAACGTAAGGATAAAGAACATTTTAGTTGACAGATTCATCTCCACCTACGCAGTTCCGTCTTTACCATAAGGGCACGTGGGGCACGAGCCTAGGGCCCCCGGTCTGAAGGGGGCCTCGAAATGCCGAAACCCAGTGCAACCATGTATTTTTCAATAAATCAATTTTAAAAAACACATCGGTTTCTTAGTTCAACGCATCATTAACAACGCACCCAGATAACTAGGGTTGCACAGCAAAACGTTGCTCAGCAGAAGTTTTCTTTAATTTGAGACAAATTGCTGCTAACTTCAGACTTTGTAACTTTACACTACCATATTAAAACCACTTGAACTACAAGTTAGTGTCAATGTATGAATTATGTCACTGAACAAAAGTACATTCCGATGTTATTCACGTTCTTTTTGGCTTTCCAAAAGGGGCCCAAATTCTCTGTGCCCAAGGGCCCCTGCATAGCCTAAGACGGCTCTGCACCTACGTCTTATTCCTCAGCAACACTCCCGTGCTGTCGCGTATTGTAAGTACCAATATATAGGCAATATAAGCAATTTAGGCAAAATATAGGCAATTTGCAAACCAGTTCGAGAAAAATCATTTATTTATTTTACTTTAACATAAAAAGGGCCATTGGCCAATTACATTGGTTAAAGACATTATACAAGGTTAGTCGGAAAGGAGGTACTAAGCCGCGGGCCCCTTAAAGTATCACTGATGACTATTTTAAAGCAAGTGTTAAAATTTCAAAATACGATCATTTTTATTTGCAATAAAAAAGATTTTTATTTTAGTTTATTAAAAAAAACATAGGTTCCTGCTTTAGTTATGAATTCAGAAAATTAAGTTTCTAATCCGTGACCCCAAATATTACCTAAATTGTGAACACAGCTGATCATAGCTATGGACAGATAGATTTTAGCATATTTTTTATGAAATCTTAGAAAAGCTATTTCTCTTAAACTATCGAGTTTTGGGGAAAGTTGTAGAACAAAAGTTATCCTTTATTATGGGCACTTTAACACCCTTTCCGACTAACCTTGTATATATTTAACGACATTCACAAGCTCATCTCACAATTCTCCAAACATACTGTCAAGATCGTCTTTCATTCGTTCGCTAATACATCACAGTCAAACTTGGCGTCCAAGAGAGCGTTAAGCGAGGACAGAACACGTGGGATGGGCGACTGGGCACGGGCGACGGCGATCATTGTCGTCATTGAGTTACTTAGTCTTGTATTTATGACAACTGGTAAGTTGCCACGTAGCCACCACGAGTGACGTTTCACGCACCCTGGGAAGTCAGCACCGCTACCAACCTTGCTGACTGGCTAATCACCACGACATGAGTTATTCTCGCAGCCGACATGAGACATTTTTATTAATTAAAAACATTTCCCCTCTCTTGGGTTTCTCTTATACCGTGGGTGCGTTTACCGTACAAACGCCCAGACCCGGAATAACTATCTGTAGGCCATACAAATATTTGTTCCGTGCGGGAATCGAACCCACGACACGTAGCGCAGAAGCTAATCGCTCAGCCACTGCACCAAACACGCGTCAACATAATTATTATGCACAAACTAGACAGCCCCGGCTATAGATAATGTGCATTTTTTTACAAATCAACTTGAGGTATTCATATCAGATGCAACCAGTAACTTAAATAAGTATATTTTTAATTAAACCTCGACTTATCCGTAACCGCAAAGTCATAAACCAAAAAAATGGCTTGACATATAACTAGATAAAAAGTTGAACTTCTCATGTTACCCACCCGTCACTAAACCCGGCCGTCACCTTGCGGACAGCCAGTCACGGTTGGACCATGAGACGGGTTAAAACATGGATAGACGAGTAGGACTTTTATGCCAAATGTAAATAACTCCTGAAGCCTTTTCTAGCACTGTAACCGTGTGGGTAATGTTAAGAATTTAAAATAAATTCTGAAAATATGTGTTATTGATTTGTTTTTTTTTTTGTTATATCTTATGTTATGTAATTTCTTTAATCATAGTAACAAAGAAATTGTCCTAATACAAGGTTAGTCGGAAAGGGGGTACTAATCCGCAGGCCACCTAAAGTATCACTGATGAAGATGACTATTTTAAAGCAAGAATTAAAATTTCAAAATTCGATAATTTTTATTTACATGCAAAAAGATTTTTTTTTAATTTTTTTTTTTTTTAAATCATACCTGCTTTAGTTATGAATTCAGAAAATTTATTTTCTAATCCGTGACCCCAAATATGACCTAAATAGTAAACACAGCTGATCATAGCTATGGACAGATAGATTTTAGCATATTTTTTACGAAATCTTTGAAAAGCTATTTCTCTTAAACTATCGAGTTATGGGGAAAGTAGAACAAAAGTTATCCCTTATTATATGTACTTTAATAAAACACCCTTTTGGCTTATTACCCCCTTTCCGACTAACCTTGTATATACTATATAAATCTAAACTAGTATAATACAAAAACTAAATATATACAAAATACTTACAAAATAATGATTTATCTATTTGTTATTTACCTATTGCCAAACACACGGTCACTTGTATTTGTAATGGGCTGCAAGATATTCGAAGAAAACGTCTATGAGCTTACATCGTTCTAAAATCATGCCTACTGTAAAAGATGGATACGTTAATAGGACAACAGCATTAGTCTTTCTTTTTATGTTATCCAATTGGACTCCTAAAATTCTATGCACCTATTGAACACAACAGTTGTGCTCTCGGAGCGTTTATATACTCAACTACATGTCACAAATTAAATAACTGTACACTCTGTACAGTCAACTCATACCGTAGCTACCTACGTACAATATTAAAGCTACAATAATTTCTACTGAATTCAAAATTTTCCAATAAAATGCCTTTCACATTTCAATAATCATGTCCAACCAGAATCTCGTCACTTAAACAGTCTATGTTATTCGACGATATTCTCTGCTCTCGCTTCAAATAAAAATAACTGCAAAGTCAACTGAGCGACGTACCTACATGTCACGAATTGTATTCAGATTAAATCATACTTGTCTCATTGTCTGTGACTGCGTGGTTGGTCTAGTGGTCGAAAGCACGACTGCTGAGCATGGGGTTCAGGGTTCGATCCCCAGGTCGGACAAAGTGTTATTGGGTTTAGCCATTAGGAATTTCTCAGTAGTAGCCCAGAGTCTGGATTTGGGCCCGGTTAATGGCAATAGGCTCGCCCCCTATTACATGGAAGTTAAACATAATTGGCGAAACGAGGGTGTATAAAAAATATTCGGGGAATACACGGCGCGATGTTATGTAAATCATACTTGGGGAAATTAAACATAACATAACATCACGCCTGTATTCCCCGAAGGGTTAGGCAGAGGTGTATAGTAACACCTAGAAATTAAATTTTCTGTAAAATACCTTCATATCAGGTACACACCACAGTCGTCTCCAAACCGCCTTATCACTTAACCCATGTAACACGTCCGCCGCAACTGCTGTAAGTACAGTTCTTTCCGGGCCGGTCGTTGCGGTCAGGCGCTATGAGGCGCAGCACTATGAGCTTGCGGTCGCGACCAGTTGCTAGAGGTGTACCTTACTGCATACCTCGAATAGTTGTTTGGTTGTTTGATAGTTGTTTTGCGACTGCGGTTGGACATTTAGTTTTGGTTACGCGTTTAGATTTTGTTGAATGGTAAGGTTGGGTTGGAATTATTGGGCTTATGAATAAGAATTTCCTCTTCACTCTTTCTTTTACATAAAATGTTGTCCGACACTAGGATTCTTTTGTATCGTAAGTTTGTGCACAATTTTTCAAATAAATGAAGCTGAGAAAGTTATAACTAATCTAATCATTGAACTAACAAAATGTTTAGAAATCATAACTTATTAACTCAGTAGATAGATGTATCTACGTAAGTCGAGTTTTAGAATAGCTCAAGCATCAAACATGGTTGGAAAAATGTTTTTTATTTTATTAATATACAATAAGCAATAGCAATCGGCTCGCCCCGATTACATGGGACTTAAATATAACTGGCGAAACAAGGGTGTACTAAAACACCTCTGCTGAACCCTTCGGAGAATGTAAGGCGTGATTTTATGTTATCAGTAATATAATTGAAACTGCCATCGGACGATCGGATCGATCCGACAGACAGTTCATATGATTAAATAAGGAAGGGGCGATTGATAACAAGAATCGCATTTCCACCTTCCAAAAAACAAATTAAAAGTCCACACTACCGCAATATAAAACGCACGACGACAGCTGGCGAGCAAAGCGAATAAAAAGTGCACTTACCTGGCATCGAACTTGACACCGGCCACTCGCAACCTGACACCGGCAACGGCAGTCTGGCCACCCCCTATTTAAGGGAACTGATCAGGTAATGCTGGTGACTGTTAGACTTAATACCTAAAGTCTAGATAGGTACCAAATTTTAACATAATTTGAACCTCAACCCTACTACTAAAATATGCATAGGTAACGAGATAACTCAATAACACTTTGCCCGTCCTGGGAACTAAAACCAAGGCACTCACACTCAGCAACCACGCTTGCGACCACTTGTTTCACAGCTCACGACACGGGTGACACGACTCCGAGCGTTATATATCTCTATAAACCGTTTAGTCATGAAATAACACGACATAACTGGTCTAGTGTCGGAGTAAACAGTTTATACAGGGTAATTGAAGACACCCGAAATCTTTTGAAAGAACATTTAAAAACAAACTTGAATCATACATATCTTCTGTGATTCTATCTAATTTTAGTGAAAATCTTATCTCAGCAATTTTTGGGTAATTTAAATGTAATAATACTAACAGTTTAACATATTTTTGTAAATGTAACTATTTTGGATTAATTTGGTTTTCAGTTGTGGTCAGATTTCTTTATTGTAATTTTTAATATTTAAATGGAAAAGTGAATGTACATACTACTCGGGCGACTTAACTTGACACCTGGCTCGAATGACGTTGGTGTAAAGTACAATTGGCAAAAAAGTTTTGGTTTCCATTTCGTGTTCTTTTACGAAAATAATTTATATTTATATTTTTTTAACGTAACATTATTATTTCGAATACATAAATCAGTAACAGGTAGTAACATAGACTTGGATAATATTTTGCAATTCAAATCTTTACATACGATATCGCGATCCATTATCAAGGAAATATTGATAAACATTAATAATTAGTATTTTTTATTATGATTTCAATATCGCGATTGTATTACGATTCTGGGATCAAGATTCAATATTATGTATTAATATGCTGTTTTAGAAAAGGGATTAAGTGTTAGGTTAGGTACCTACTCAAGTTCATATTTACAGGGCTAAGATGGCAGCCTCGAGAAAACGCGAGATAGAGATGCGCCTCTCTCTTTCTTTGTCACTTTGAGTACGCAAGAGTAAGCGCGCAAGGCCTATGTCTCTCTCTTGTGCTTTGTCTAGGCTGGCATCTTAGGGGTATTGAATTGAACAATTTGATTTAGATGGAAATAAAACAAAGGAGAATGTATTTGTATAGGCCCTGGTCCAAGAAGCTAAATAGATACTACTGTACCTTAATTAAGTGTTGTATGTGTGGTCCTACAAATCCCGAAGCTTATGAAATACGCTCCATAAAAAAATAAGTTATTTTTGATTTTTGTTTCAATTAAAATACTACTTCTTTGCGGTAATAATACAAAGACTAGTCAGTATTATAGTTATTTACCAATACCATAATTGGGTCTTTTACAATTATATAACACAAACGTAACCTTCATTACTATATCCCCCGAATAGGGTAGGCAGGCGAATGGTGGCAACGCGATCTTATGTTTATCCGCACGGCGTAAATAATTGTCTTGTTTCCATAACAAGATAATAAGTACTCCTGAAAAGCTTTAATAAGACAGGTGCGTAGTACTCAACCAGCATGCGTGTATGACAAGATATAAGCTTCGTACGTCCATTTTGAGATCCAAAATTAAAAAGAATTATAGACTGATCACATGTTTGCCGACGGTATATAAGCTTCGTACGTCCATTTTGAGATCCAAAATTAACATTCATATTGAAAATAATTCTATAATGTCTGCTTCTAAAAATGGATGTAAGAATGGGTCCCGCGGTACTAAGAAGTTACTCCTCTTTGATATGGCCATTAGCCAACAAGTTTTCCGATCCCGAAAGGATCTGTCGACATGTTGGATAGACTATAAGAACGCCTGCAACTCGGTGCCACATACATGGCTCATGAGGGTGCTGGAGTTGTATAAAGTAAATACAAGTCATGCACCTTCCTGACGTCATTTATGAGGCAATGGAGGTCAGTCCTTCAATATCCAGGATGTCGACAAATTCAAGTGAGAAGAGAACCAATCAGGACTGACCGAGGTATATTCCAGGGAGATAGTCTGACTCCACTGTTTAGCCTTGAACCATCTAAGCACATTACTGGAGGGTGACATTTATTGCGTTCATAGTATGCAATGCATAATTTATTCCACAGTTTTTCACATGTGATTATAGCAGTTTGTAGTGTTTTACTTCGTTTATACTATGTAATGCTTAATATCAGCCCGAAGTATAACACAGAAATTTTATAGTACTGTTTCTTCCTGCAGTACTATTATGCGACATCCAGCCATCAGAACCCCAAAGGTGATTCTTTATAAAAATACAGTATATTATCTTACTGCTAATAAAATAAGGATGTTTGGATTACTTGTCAGAATTGCCGCTGGTGTGCATACTGTGTTTATGTTAAGTTTTTAGTAAAAGTAGCTAGTCGTTATTCTTAAAAAGTTGTAATATGTATACTTACTGTGGATAATATTATCTTAAAGGGGCAAGGACAAAATAATAATTATAGTTACTGCGTTTATGATTTTTGATTTTCGGTCTTCTAAAGTATATAGAAAACAAACGGGTCTTTGATTCTTATAGAACTCATTTCGGTGATTACGAATATATGATCAACTCGTTTTGACCAAAATATTACTTACTGCGTTTATGAATCGCGCGGCAGAACTGTGATGCTATCGCTACTCGCACGGCGACGGCGGGTCCCGCGGGGGAAAGCGGGAGGTATGTCAAATTCCGAGTCAGGTGCCTAGTTAAGTCGCCCGTGTAGTACTTAAATCTTGTGATTATAGTGTGAGCTACGTCTGCCAACAAACTGCTCTGTAGTTTGGCAGAAGTAACAAAAAATGTAAACAACTTAATGTTCCAATTATAAACTTTTTTATTTTTTTAGTATTAAGTTCATATCATGATCCAGAACAATGTTTATTCTACGACTTTGACCAAAATAAAAAAGTTTACCCAAAAAAAAATATTTGTTTTAAATTAGTAAAATTTGCTATACTAGCCCAAATATTGTCGCTTTTGACGTTTGTACAAGCCGCGCAGCTCGCCGGCGCGGCGACGCGACCCCAGCCTCTTGTCGCCCGTCTCAGTTAGAATATGCAAACTATCAGAGTATTTTTATATTTATGTATGGAAAAAAAAGTCTCGCATTATGAAAAATTGTAGAACTAACGTTATTCAGGGTTATAATACAAAGTTAGTAAAGAGGTATCGAGTGATTTTTCAATTACCCTGTACAAAAGAATGGCGATTGATGACGTCACCAATTTTTGTCGAGTAAGATCGTCTGCTGTGGATAAGTGGCCAAGAACTCAGTCTACTCGTCTCACTTCTATATTATAATAGACCAAGCATGACTTCTTACAAGTTCCACCACAGCCGATTCTCCACCATTCGCCTGCATCCACGACTTTTAGTTGCAGTCATTTGACGTGATCATTCTGTAGGCCTAGCACGAACATTTGACGTATAGTATCGTAAACTTATCATTAATGTAAGCGAATTTTGAATAAAAAATACAACTGTCCTATACAGGTGTAAACGAAATCATGTAATTCCTTCAAACCTCGTGATGTATTGCTGACATAGATTAACCCAGCACAGAATAATTTAGGATTCAATAAATAAAATTACAGGAAGTAAACATGTGTTCTTAACGTGAGGCATTTTAGGGTCCCGATAGAATTGCGCGGCTATCGCTCGCCACGCGGTCATTTAACATGGGGCGCTAAAATGCCTCACGTTAAGAACACATGTTTACTTATAGTCATTTTTTTATTGAATCCAAAATTATCCCGTGCAGGGTTAATCTATGTCAGCAGTACATCACGAGGTTTGAAGGAATTACACGATTTCGTTTACAGCCTGTATATAACATTTTGGTTTTTTTTTGCGACATGCACAATTTTTATCATACATATGTGTATAGGAATAAAGTTTTCAATTTAATTAAATAGTATTTGCGAAACGAGTATTTCCGATTTAAAATTCACTTACATTTACGTTACGTTGTTAACGAGACAGCACTCGTGTTAGACCAACAGTACATTTAGAAAATATTGTAATCTTGCAAAAGATCCGGAACAGTCGACATAAAAAAGGCACAAATTAAAAAAAAAACTGTTCTATATCTCTGGCTGGTGTTGCAAGAAAATTTAATCGATATTAACTTGTATTATTTTTAACAAACGCTTTTAGGTAGGTTATTTGTTTATTCTGACACCATAATGTGCAAAATTAAATAAACATTTGAGCTTGATTATTTTCTCCAATAGTAGGTAGTCGAGTCCTTAGCGTACATAAGTATTAAATTAATTGGATATGAAATTAACATAAAAATTAACGAGGCGTTAGTTAATTCACCTATACTTTAATTATTATTTGTTGCCTAACACTTCATGTGTTTACATTGCAGAATCTCAATATAAGACATCTCAGGTTTAAATAGGCATCTGCCAGGATCAAGTAGAACTGTTGTCCATAAGACAAATAATTACCTAAAGGAAAGTTAGATGTACCTACCTAAAATTATGGATACCTATCTATATCGATACTAATATTATAAAGAGGAATGACTTGTATTTTTGTATGTAACGAATAAACTTAAAAACTACTGGACCGATTTCAAAAATTCTTTTGCCGTTAGAAAGCTACATTATCACTGCGTAACATAGGCTACGAGCGGAACCGTGAGGACACAGCTAGTCTATACTAATCTATACTAATATTATAAAGAGGAAAGGCTTGTATTTTTGTATGTAACGAATAAACTTAAAAACTACTGGACCGATTTCAAAAAATGTTTTGCCGTTAGTAAGCTACATTATCACTGCGTAACATAGGCTACGAGCGGAGCCGTGAGGACACAGCTAGTCTATACTAATCTATACTAATATTATAAAGAGGAAAGGCTTGTATTTTTGTATGTAACGAATAAACTTAAAAACTACTGGACCGATTTCAAAAATTCTTTTGCCGTTAGAAAGTTACATTACCTATTACTAAGTAACATAGGCTATATTTACTACTGGAATAAAACTTCTTACTCGGGCGGAGCCGTGAGGATACAACTAGTATCTTATAATACTTAAATAATAAATAGGTACTCAATAAACAATCAAAAGTTATGGCCGATTCTTATAATATACGGAGCGTTATTCGTTAAAATTGAGACTCTTGTATCTTTTCCAATAATGAAGCAAAGAACTCATAGCTTTGCTCAGTAGACCCCTCCATATGGAAGTAGGTATCACAGGTAAAATTTACCGATTCATTTTTGTTTATAGGAACCGGGCATTAGTAAATAATTACTGAATACTACCTACCGTTATACCCACCGTACGATAATATCCATGTCTATCCAAGGTTGCCTGTAAAAATCGCAGGTAGCGTTCAGTTACAACTAGTTTCTGTATGCATATTTATGTTATTTGGTGCTCAATAAATAAATAAATAAATATTAGTTTTTACTTTACTATGTTTATGCGTTATTACTTAAACTCGAGTTTATATCCAAGTAAGAACCTAGCTCTAGTACTAATACATGTCACGAGAGATAGCACTGCACCCATTGGCTGAAGACCCATCAGGTCTCGCCCAGAACTGACCGATTATGTAGAAGCGGTCCGCATGGACACAAGCACTCCAATAGAAAAAAAAACAAAAACAGCACTGCAATATAAAATCTGTTTAGTGAAACGCTCAATCTTGTGTAAACATTTAAAAAATAGAAATATATTATATCCTAGTTACTTTTCTCAGTCTGTCTCAAGTCCAATTTTAACCAGTCCACTGCTCACAGGTACTACGAGACCGGATCGATCAGACCCCGTGCGATCGGGGGCTCCAAGCCTCGGGTAGCAACAGCCGAAGTGGTCAGCAAGATAGCCCAGTACAAGAGGGAGTGCCCCTCGATCTTCGCGTGGGAGATCAGGGACCGTCTGCTCAGCGAAGGAGTTTGCACCTCAGATAATATACCTAGCGTAAGTGGTTTCTTTTTAAGAAATAATTTATGTATAACATAATTAAGCCATTACTGCCCCACTGCAGGGCACGGGCCTCTTCTTAGAATGAGTAGGGTTTAAGACAGTCCACCACGCTGGCCTGGTGCGGGTTGGCAGACTACACACACCATCGAGAACTTTATAAAGCCCTCTCCTCAGGTGTGCAGGTTTCCTCACGATGATTTTCCTTCACCGTTGGCGCAAGTGATAATCAAATTCTGATCTGCGCATGAATTCGAAAAGTCAGATGTACAGGCCGGGATCGAACTCCAACCGTCCTGCATGGAAGGCTAGCGTTCATCCGCTAGGCTATCAGTGCAAATTATGTAACAACGGATATTAAAAAAGTGCTATGAACCTAAAAACGTTACCAAATAATAATATACACTGGCCTGCAAAAATAAGTATCACACTTTTAAAATTGCAATAACTTTTTAGGTACACAAGATATATTTTCGAAACAAAAAGGACTCAAAAAAGAGTTTAACTTTGTTACTATAGTTTCGAAGAAAGCTGATAAAAATTGCTATAAAACGTTTTTTATTTTAAATCTCTAACTTCTATAGTTTAGAAAAAATTGAAATTTAAAAGTGTGATACTTACTTTTGCTGGCCAGTGTATTTCCATAAACAACTTAATTATAATAAGCTGGTGTAACGGTCATCCGTCGCCGTCAATAAATACTTAGTAACCTAAATTAATTTTAACATTGCTAGTTTTAATCTCTTTTCGCCATTTATCTTATTCACCTCTTCTCTTTATATTTACATATCATATCTCCAAAATATCGAGATAAGACAGTTACACTTTACCAAAACGCCTTTGAGAAAGTATGAAAAATACGAAAGGGCGCCTCGTAAAATACAATGGGGTACTGCACACCCCCAGCTATACGGCCGCTATATACAGGATGCTATAACGCCTTATCTTTCCCTGGCACTATACAGTACTCCCCTTTCTCCCCCCGGTCCCCACCACTTGGCGGCAAAACAATATGACGTTATAACTTTTTTTTCTTCATTTTTTTCCCTTTTTTGAATACGGGGCCGCTCCCTACTGGGACACCTCTAGACGTCGATACGTCTTCTGTTATAGAGGTTGTTCTTTGTCAGGAGAGGAATTTTCGTATTATTAAAACAGTGTAGGTACGTACTATTTTATGACGAAGCGCACAAACTGTCTTCATTTGAAAAATATCCGTTTTTTACTCCAAACATCGGTTTTGAAAAATATTTTTGTTATAACTTATAAAACGTTTTTAAAATGGCTAGATTACAAATGATCTCATTTTTCTTACTTCACAAAAATGGAGTAGCTTTTGTGAACGACGTGTACAGAAAATTTCATACGTCGCCATTATTCTTAAAAAAAAACAAAAACCAATATTGGGCTTAGTAAATATGTGTATTTAAATGCAAAAGCTAAGTAAATATTCAGAACTAGAAGAATTTCAAGCGATTCAGTTAAAGTAACTCCTCAGTTAGGTACATAAATCCATAACTTAGCATCATTTCATCACTCTTAGTTTTTACATCTTTTTACTTTATAGTCAAGCTTTTATCAAGTGAATTTTAAGAGCGAAATACAGTCATGAATGCTAACCAGCTATTTACCCAACTCTTTCATAGTTATAAAAAAGCTACAAAAACATAAAGACGCTATAAAAGTTAACGTTGCGCAAAAGATACAGTAATAACACCGAGAATCTCGCAAAAATTATACTCTGTCATTTTACGACCTGTACCACTGAGTATTTATACAACACCCTTTAGCAACAAATGTCACCCTCTCGAATACTTAACATAAATTAATTAAGATATTCGCACAATCATCCTGTTGGTGACGGTTTTAAGAAAAAATGAAAGCACATTAAGTACTCTCACCGAGGAATATCGAGAAAAACATTAAAACCGAAACAGAGGGAAAATTGTGAGACGGAAATACATATTTTTAATGAGAGCGAAAGAGTTGGCAGGCTATCTCTTTTTTCCACCGTCTAAAAGGGGGAAGACGGGGCGATTTTGACACGACATGAATAAAGAAAATATGAAGGCTTTTGTTGCCGTAAAAATTCCAGTACAGGGGATAAAGTCTTTAAGTTATCAGAGGGTACCGTTGAGGATCGTTGTAGATATATAAATGTATAGACAGGTAGGCATAATATCGGAGTATGAGGGCGTCTGATGTCTTCGTATTTATCGAATATCGGGTTATATTGTGTTTACGTGGATTGTTTAAGAGGTGCTTAAACGTTGAATATATTAACGTCAAGAGACCGATTCGGTGGCGAAATACGTCGCGTTTTATTAACTCTGACGAGAAAGGTGAACGTTGTTTTATTAATATTATAGTTCATTAAAACTTTTAGCGTAATACAGGTCGATATCGTCGCTGGGCAGTGTAAACCTCGTAAAGCACAAATTTATTTTTATGTTTTGTTATTCATTTGTTGGGTAAAAAACCTTGTAATGCATATTTAGAACGAACTTCCACAGCTCTACGATTAAATAGATTGATGAATAGATAATAAAACAGAAGAAACTTACATCTACAATTCATACTTTTTTTAACACGCAGTTATTATCTCCTACTGTAAAATTACGTGCATTGCAATTACGAGGTTTTCACTGCACAGCAACTATATGAAAAAAATATGTTCGTATTTATTATAAAAGCTTAAGCAAACAAAAGCCTCGTAACTATAGTTAAGTCTTTACAGTAACAACCCTCAACAAAAAATATAACGATACTAAACCTTGTTAACTATTCATACTACTATTAATTTTATTTTCAGTTTAAAATTGCATTCTATACATGTAATATTAAAGTCTATTTTTATTTATTGACATAAAATATGTGGTGAGAGGGTCAATTGTCGTCACAGGGTCATATCGCGTTGGAACATGCGTTCCCGTAGCAAATCACTTCCGGGCCACTAAATCCAGGCCAAATTAATGCATTTAGCACGCTCCCCGGCCCTTTAACTGGGGATGACAACTTTATTTCATTGTATCGTGATATTTTCTTGTCACTTTAACATCAGTGACAGGGACATTGTTTTTTTTTGCTGTTAATGTTGACTTTTGGTTAAATGAATCATATTTCACATAAATGGCCTACTGTTGAAATTAAATTGGAATACATCTGAACATTTGACGTACTTTAAGTACCTACTTTTGCATTAAATTCATCGAACTTGTGATTAATTCTAAGTGAAGGGTTTCTTTGTTATTAAAACCTGTAATATTTTATTTATTACTATCATGCTCAATACGAAACAAATCAAAATGTACTTATATACCTATTCAGATTTATTTAACCCAATCATATTGAAGCAACTTTAAAATTAAGCTAAACCAAAATAATAATTTTAATAATAATAGAATATAACTGTTTATTACTTAGTATCTATACGTAACATCCAATTTCCACGCTATAACAAACCCAATAAATAGCTCGTTCAAAACACTGATTTAAAATATCATTACGGATCATATCTGAGATTTGGATCTCTCAGGGGTCGGGAATATATCGGCGCGGCAACAAATTGTAACAAAGGAGTCCGGCAAAGAAGATTATCGGAGATGACGCGTGCCACGCACGTGACGTGCATGTGGCCGATGATAGTGCCTTCCACCCTATACTATCCTCACTATTCGAAAATAGACTTTATCGTTCAGCAATAAGGTTTAATTTTATTTGAACTAGGTGATTCAGTAAAGTCACAACCACTGACAAGCAGAAACAGTTTTTATTCACAAACTTTTCGGTAGATATTGGCGTGGATGAAAAACTTACAAAAGTTACTTAAAAGTAAGAAGTGTTGGAGGGAAATTAATACCACAATTCAAAGGATTTAAGGCTTACATTGATGTTGAGTGTGTAATAGGAAGAGCAAATAAATATATATGGCGGTTGTCTTTCTGTCATGTGCTGCTAATATTGTTGTCACTTGCAGAAATACCTTTAGGGTGTGGGACCCCATAGTTTTCGTATTTTATTAATCGCTTTTGTAATTAAAAGTAACAATGTAAAATCGGAATAATTTAAAGTCTAGATATTTTAAATTTTATTACCTTGCCCTACATGGAAACATGCAAGTTTGCGTTAGTATAAATGTAGCAGAATCTTCTTTATATACAAGGTTAGTCGGAAAGGGGGTACTAAGCCGAAAGGGTGTTAAAGTACCCATAATAAGGAATAACTTTTATTCTACAACTTTCCCCAAAACTCGATAGTTTAAGAGAAATAGCTTTTCAAAGATTTCGTAAAAAATATGCTAAAAATCTATCTGTCCATAACTATAATCAGCTGTTTTTACAATTTCGGTCATATTTGGGGTCACGGATTAGAAAATTAATTTTCTGAATTCATAACTAAAGCACGTATTATGTTTTTTTGAAAAAATAAAAATATTTTTGCATGCAAATAAAAATTACCGAATTTTGAAATTTTAACACTTGCTTTAAAATAGTCATCAGTGATACTATACGTGGCCCGCGGCTTAGTACCCCCTTTCCGACTAACCTTGTATATAGTATAAAAAAAATTCTCTCCCACTGTCTGTACGCTTAAATCTTTTAAACTACGCAACGGATTTTAATGCAGTTTTCAGCGATAGATTGATCGAGTGATTCAAGAGGAAGGTTTATATGCCCCACATTAGTATCTACATTGCACCCGTGCGAAGCCGGGGCGGGTCGTTAGTTATTTTATATAAAATCTATTTTGTTTTATCTGCAGCTACAAGAAATAAGCAGTGTTTTCCTCCTTGAAAGAAAATGCGATTTTAGTTGAATTTCATTTACTTGTTTTTTGTTTTTGACTGCCTTGTTGGTTTGGTGGTCGCAAGTGCGACTGCTGAGCATAGGGTCCTGGGTTCGATCCCCAGGTCGGGCAAAGTGTTATTGGGTTTTCCCAGTAGGGTACTTCTCAAAAAAGTGGCACCGCTCGAATAAATTTATCAATTTTAGAAAATCAAGCAAATATTCAGTTTTTTGTGCAGAAATCCATTCACAGTATTTCTCTCATGTAGAATTATTCTTAGGGAATGCAATTTTCACATAAATATACAAAATACAGCCTTTCAAAAAAACTGTCGGACAGGTTAAAGAGGTATCGTACAGGTTAATGAGAAAATGATTCCTGGTTAAAGAGAATCAAACAGGTTAGTGAAAATAAAAACAATGTAACCATGCAAAATCAGCTTTATTAATTATTAACTGCGAACAATAACATTAACATTAAAAAGAAGGACTAAGAAGACATCAAAAAATCTCGCCTAGATCTATTGAACATTTCTTTCGATACAAAATAGAAATTTTGTATCTATTCCTTATCTAATCAGTCTCAAACAATCAGTCCGTCAATAAACAAAAAATAACGTTATTAACATAAAAAATAAACTTCTGAATAATAATTAATCTTTGGATCATTTACTTCTGGTTTTAGAAACCATCAATCAAAGCATTTTAAAAGATGCTGTAATCAAAATCACTTTCACTATCAATATCATGCCTTAAAGAGTTCAAAGGAGACTCAGTTACATTACCAGACCCTTCAATTAAAATTCTATCTAAAGTACTCCTTTGAAGTTCCGGAGGCAATTCCATTTCAGATAGTGCTGAAAATGGTGTAGATCTATGAAGAAGAGTAACGGATTCACTTTGGTTTAAATCTTCTGCAACACTCGCGCTAGGAGCAACATAACTTCCGTCACCCAAATCTTTGAGCTCCAGACAAGACTCTAAAACTCGAGCAGTGGTCACAGCTGAAGCTCTTTTACGTGTTTTGCGTTTAGGCTTTGGTGTACTGACTTGGTGTGTTATAACATCATGAAAGCCAAGGTGTTTACCGTGCTTGCAATATTCGGCTTTAGTTAAACACGTTTCTTTGGTACAGCTGAGGTGCCTTAAAACGACAGATGTACTTTTTGTATTACACCATACAATTTGATGAACTTGCTGGGTTCCTTTAAATGGCAGTAATGTATTTGGCAATAGCATATCTTTTTCAAAAATCTTATATTCGGAAATAGTATCAATTACGATGCTTTTCAAGTTTTGTTTTAACAATCGTGAAAAACTTTCGAAGTCCGGTATGTCAGCGCCATGATTCACACATGCATCAGCAGTACGCTTTAGAACAGCTCCAACTCCATCTGGAGCTCCCTTACCGTGGCCGGATTCAAAGTAATTCCAAGTGACACATTTAAGCTGAGGATTGTTCCATCTTAGAGCTGTTATAACAAAATATATTTTATAGTTTCGATATTGACTACTTGCAGAATCTGAAATAACGTGAAATGTTTTTGCTTGTGGGGAATGTATTTTTAGGAAATCTAAAATTGGTTCCATATGGGCCCATACAGCTGCTGTATCATGTCTCAGATTAGGACTGAGAGTAGCAAAACATTGTGATTTTTTCTGCCCATTAACATCGAAAAAATAAAGTACGCTAGTCTGAATAGTTATTTGTGGCTTACTGGCACCAAAATGCGCAGATTGAATTTCTTTTGAGTATGCGCACTTATAATTTTCCGAATAATCAACATGAATAACAGCTTCGTCATGTTTCAATTGATCTTTTATCTTTTTTATTGCTTCTTGTTGGCTTACCATTCTCCCGCAATGATCCATATACTTTCCTATATTTTCTTCACAGCGCTTAATGGCTTCTTTTGGTTTTGTCACTATTTTCTCCTTCTTAACCAATCTTACAGTTTTGTCACATCCATTTTGTACTATACAATCAGTCTTAGAGTTCCACGTCCAATAGCAGAAGTCAATATCATTGTCATATACCAAATATTGAACAGCTTTATTTTTGCAGCTTACACAATCACGGAACAGGCAATTAGCATTATATACGTTGCAGCAAATAGTTTTTAGAAGATTTGTTGGGTCTTTGGGCTCAATTATTTTATATTTGTGAAGTGCAGATACTAAAAGTTTAATATTTTCGTGAATAACGCAGAGACAGGTCTCTCGTGGTCTTTTCGAAGCTGGCAAAATCCAGAATGGTCTAAATCGACAAAAAGTAGCAAAACTCAAGGTGTATGTGTGAGACAAGTTAAATTTTTTATGAAGATTACCAAGAGAATCATTCAAATAGCGTTTTTGTACCTTAACACCTTCTTTCTTTACGTATTCCTTCTTTCCAGCTGCGCAGCTACTATTTTTATCATCCGAAAGAAAGGTATTCACGTCTTTTTTCTTCTGCAAAACTGGCGCGTTTTTGAGTAGTCCATTCCGTCTTCTAAACACACTCTTAAACCTTCCCTTTAATTTGCTGTTTTGAAGCGACGTATCGAGATGAGGTTCGAGACTATTTGAAATCATTTGTTTCATTTTATATGATTTGACACTCTTATAAGAACGTAATACACTTTCGGCAAAAGAATTTTCATTACTAGTACAAGGTTGAACGAGAATAGGACCTCTTGAATGTTGGAGAGCCGAGTTTTGCAAGTGAATATTGCCGCCAAGATTGGCATTCTCAAAGTGTGTTGATGAACATCGTTTTTCTTGCAGTGGCTGTAATCTTGAATTTTTTTTCCGATAGGCATCATTTACTTTTATTACTGATTGTAATTTAAGTCGTAAGGAAGCTATTTCTTTATCTTTTTTATAGCGCAACTTTCTAATTAAGCGTTGCGCATTAGGTGATACGATCCCGGAACTTACTGAAGAAACTTGCGAGGTTGCAGGACTAACTTCTCTTGACCTGGAGTTGGACCTAGTAATCCTACTGTACTCAGAATCACCCTGTGCAGGTCTTGATGGTTCCTCTCTTTGGCCACTAATCACGTCATCAATATTATTTATATTGATATTATTTTCAATATCGCTTGAAGGCGGACTATTACATTCTATAAAGCGTTGTATTATTGCGTTTTTTTCCTTTTTGCGTTGATAGGATTTTTTTGCATCTTCTCTCCACTTCCTCCTTAACATTTTCTGATCTCTTGTTGTCAAACTATTTATAGATACTACTTTCCCGTCATTTTTTCGTTTTTGGTATTTTGCTTTATTATTTTCTTTATATTTAGCATAAAGCTCTGGATTATTTTTTATTCTTTCATATCTTTTTTTTTCAAGCTCTCTCTTCCGAGCTAATATGTCTTCTCTTTTCTTATTTTTTGGCATATTTACCTTAAAAAAATAAACGAATAGTTAAGAATATAACTATAATGCATAAATAATAGCCATTATCTGATAAAACAATTTAAAATGCCCCAGGTAAAAACTTTATCAGATTAAATTAACCTTTTTATTTTCATAGTAAATATTTTTAGTATTTACACCAAATTGTAACTCGATTTTTGTAATAAAACGGATTTTATTAAAAAATAACAGGCAAAGTCTCTTTAACCTGGTAATACTCTCATTAACCTGTGCTTTCCAAACAGGTGAAAGAGAGACAGGTTAATGAAAAAATGAAGGTTATGATCAGATAACAACAAAACGGTTACGATTGTGGAGTTTATACCTATAAAACAAGAAGTAGGCTCTAAATTACACACGTCAACATTGACATTCGCAAAGCAGTATAACTACAAATGAAAATATTAAAGTCAGATTATAGATAACATACCTGTTACAAACTCAGATTGTACTACTTTGACGTAATTTCTAAAAAAACGGCGTAAACTTCAACACATCTTTCTCTGGCAGCGATCAGCCCGATACTGCCTGGTAATTTTGCGCGGGGGTGGGATGTTGAGTAAGTAATAGTGTTAGTGTTATCCACGTTAGTGTGCAACTACAGATTATGGAGAAAATCACTCCGGACACAATAAGAACACGAATAGCTTGAAAATTATGATTATTCAGAATGTACCGTTAGAATAAACTTAAATTTCATAATATACAGGCTTAATATTTTAGTGGAATTAAACGCATATATAAAATATACGTTTTTTATGTTACCTCAAAGTGTGACTCGTTGTGTTTGGACATGGCAGGTTAATGAGAAACAGATATTAAAATTTTGTTTTGTTGTAAATGTATCGCTTCTGCTTTCTGAATATTACTCAGCCTCTGTGTGAAAAGTCTCTTTAAGTACAATATTGTGCAGTATATAATAAATAGCATTTAAAAAATCACCTATTTCCGCTAAAAACTGCCCGACAGGTTACAGAGCCACTTTTTTGAGAATAACCCAGTAGGAATTTCTCAGTAACAGTAGCAGCCCGGTGTCTGGATTTGTGCCGGTTAATGGAAATAGGCTCATGGGACTTCAACATAACTGGCGAAACGAGGATGTACTAAAACACCTCTGCTGAATCCTTCGGGAAGTACAAGGCGTGATGTTATGTTTTCTTTTACTTAAAAAATATATTTAACTGTAAAGTTTTACTTTTATTAATTACTAGCTGTGTCCTCACGGCTCCGCCCGTAGCCTATGTTACTCAGTGGAAATGTAGCTTTGTAACGGCAAAATATTTTTTGTAATCGGTCCAGTAGTTTTTAAGTTTATTCGTTACATACAAAAATACAAATCTTTCCTCTTTATAATATTAGTGTAGATTTATTTTCTCTTTCTCTTAAAACTTTCAAATCTCGTTTATTAATTAGTTCACGTTATAACATCCACACCTGATTCTCCGAAACGTTCATCCCAACATATTAATCTCTCCCCCGTCAACCCCTTACGAGTTAATTACGGTTTGTACTCAATATAATGTGATAGGTACGATCTACCCGCGCCTCCCCGCCGAGCAACACGTGTGTGATAGGAATATTTGAGATTAAGTACCTACTTATTACATTAATATGAAGTTTTGGACGTGATGTACGAAATTGATTTTGGAATTTCAATCTCTCTCGTATCATCGTATCAATAAAATTCAACATTTACTGTAAGAAATAATTAACTGTCACAATATGTTACATCAGCAACTACATGAAATGAAATATTATTAAAAGAATATGTGAATAAAAAACCGGCCAAGTGCGAGTCGGACTCGCGCACGAAGGGTTCCGTACCATTATCTATAAAAACGGCAAAAAAAATCACGTTTGTTGTTTGGGAGCCCCCCTTAAATATTTGTTTTATTTTAATTTAATAATTTATTTTTAAAGTGAATATATAACTAAATATTCTGTGAATATTTCGAGCGTCTACCTATTGCAGTTATCAATATCGAGCAAAAACGAGCAAAAAAAATCACGTTTGTTGTATGGGAGCCCCCTTAAATATTTATTTTGTTCTGTTTTTTAGTGTTTGTTGTCATAGCGGAAACAGAAATATATCATCTGCGAAAATTTCAACGGTCTAACTAGCACGGTGCATGAGATACAGCCTGGTGACAGACGGACGGACGGACAGCGGAGTCTTAGTAATAGGGTCCCGTTTTACCATTTGGGTACGGAACCCTAAAAAAAAAAAAAAAAAATGTTGGTAATTGCATAGTAAAAAGTTGACAACATGTTCTCTTTCTGCCTAGCCTTTTCCCAACTATGTTGGGGTCAGCTTCCAGTTTAACCGGATGTGGCTGCATACCAGTATTTTACACGGAGCGACTGCTATCAGACCTCCGCAACCTAGTTATTGGGCAATGCCGATATTCTAAAGTTAGACCGATTGTGAGACCCTCAGGCTTCTGACTTCCCCTAACGACTGTCATTGGTTAAAGACAAGACATCAAGATGATGGTTAATTATTTTTAAAAAAACATTAAATATTTTGTCTGTTTTCATTTTTAAATCTATCGCCATTTTACCATTTTACGAATTGAAAGATTTAGCCGATTCAGAATCAATGAAATTTTGCATGATCATCATTGTATAATACTCCTATAAACCAGAAAGAAATAGGTCAAACATTTCATAAATAAAACGAAAAAAATCACTCGATGTACAGTTTTCAAAAAAAATATTGACGTTGTTAGCCTAGGCCGGGTAGGGTGACAAGCGAAGCGAGATAAGTATCGCTTCGCCTCGCGCTGCCACGTGCGCACTAAGCCGGGATATGCAATTTTTATATTATTCTCTTATTATTATTATTGCCATGCAATTTTAGTGTTATAAACTGCTTTATTATATTTTTGGCGGGAATATTTTTGAGGACGCTCCAATTAATGGTAAAATATTTTTAATTTGTACTTAGCAGTCTTTATTTGTGACTGTAGTCTTTAGTAACTGTAAATGTTACTAATTTGAATAAAATTTTATCAATTATGGATTTAGTTTTCTTATTATTTATTCTAATTTCCAGCTTGTACAGCATCCTTGCATCTTTAAGTATCATTTTCACTCAAAAAAGAAGTTTAAGGTAGACGGTCAGCTTTAACATCATTACCACCTACAGACATTATCTCCTGATAGTACAGTTTATTTTTACAAGTCTTGCCATTCTTACCGAAGTTCCTTTTTCGAAACGAAAGTGCCTAAATCAAAATATATACATATAAAGTGCTTGTTTGTATATATGTGTAAGTAACAGATTGCGTATATTAGCACAAAATCCCACCGCTGCGCTAGCGGTCCGGGCCGGCCGGAATGATGCGATCCCCAGGCTCTGATCCCGGTGTACTGATAGCATGACACACTGATCAATGAAAATATATTCAATAAATGTTTCCAAACTTCCGCGATTTGTACACATAATAAAAATACTAATTGGGGTCTAATCGCGTAGAAAATATTATATTCAATAATATTAATGAATAAAGCAATGAATTATATAATATAATGACCAGTATGCTTAGTAAGAATAACAAATATAATAAAGAAAAGAAAGAAAGAAAATTATTTATTTAATTATGCACAATTTAATATTTGCATGTCACCACTATGATTAAGTGTTATGGATCTAAGTATTTAATTAAGACCGAACTGTACCAATACTTATCGCAAATAAAGATTCATTCATTCATTCATAATATTAAACATTTCTTAAGCTATTTTTTAACGGGTTCCATTTATGATTCGACTGTGGATGGCCTTATAGTTGGAGTTAATCAACACGAAGCTCACCATTCAACTAAAATTTTAATTAAATAAACCTGCAACGATATTTTATTAAAAGCAAATTTTAAGTAACATTTATGAGTTTCAAAATTACAAATGGCTACATGATAGGGACAATTCTCAACAAATAAAAAACCTAAAATCCGGCTTTGTTTTAACTCTTTCAATCTTAAAACACGTTTTTTCCTATCAAAAGAAAGTTTTAACGAAACATCCAAAAATAAAACATTATTAAGTTTATTCTGCTGTCTGTACCCCGCTCCCTTGATCTGTAGCAATATTAAATAGCGATAGCATCACAGATATTAGATAAGATACCATTACAACAACTTGTTCAGACATATTGGGGTATTTTGTAGAATAAAACGATTATGTGTGAGAGAGAGAGATCAACATAGATTAATATTGTGAGTGAGTAGTCAATGAATATTACGTAGCGGAGTACTAATAAATAGCTATTTTTATTATTACAAGAATTTAACTGGCAACGTTTTTCAAAATTAGTACATAAATTAGTACATAAATCCCATTTAATATCATCCAATTTAGTTTAAATTTTGCATACAGTATGTAGTTCCGGTGATAATAATACCATGTGTACTATGGTACCATTGATTTAATCTGATGAAGGAGCCGGAAGGTGGTCATAGGAACTCAGCTACGACATATTGTAAACTTCTCTGGCTCAACTAAGTGAGTAGGTACCTACTTCTTGGGTGTGAGTTTATAAAAGCTTGCTTTAAAAAAGTTTTAATCAAAAGACTAGTGATATAGCCAGTTTCATTCATCATATTTTAATCTAGTATGTATGTTATACTTAATTCAGAATTCAGTTTGTTCCGTGATCGAATCACACACTGGGTGTAAAAATAGACTTAACGAAGCCGAAGTCTACGTATACTGTACATCAAACTAAGTAACATACAGAAAAAATAGTGGCTGGGAAATGATTTTTATGTTTTGGTATTTAAAAACAGCTTTTAATTGTAGCGCTCAATGTAAGCGCCCTAGTAATAACTAAACATTATTCTATACAAACATTATCAACATTTTCGAAATGTAGTCACAGTCTGCTGCGCGGGCGCTTACATTGCGCGCTACAATTAAAAGCTGTTTTTACGAAAACGTTTTTCACGAAAACTAAGTTTAAATGTTATTACATTTAAACTTAGTTTTCGTGAAAGACGTTCAAAAATATGGTGACTTTGACCTTCAATATCTCCGTAACCAGTCGGTTCCCAGGTATGGCCCAATACCAAAAAGTCTTTGTAATGATGGGAAGAATACGTGGTTCTCTTTTACACCCGATATAGTACAGTTAGACACGAAACTATCTGCAAGTTTAAAAATACATAATTATTTACGAAAAAAAAAATGCGTCACTACAAAATCGTGTCTATCAGTTATTCAGATCATACCTGAACAACTTATAGACACGATTTTGTGGTAAGAAAGTTTAAACACATTCTTTATGTTTGAAAAATAAGCTTAAACACGTTTTTAATCAGTCTCAATTTTTTGTAGTAACACGAATATGTTTAAGACAACTATCATTCTCAAAGCCCAACTTTACTAACTGACAAGGTACACAAACAATACCTATATATAAATCTACATAAAATCCAAATTGTAAGTTTAAGGCAGTGAATGTTCTCCACAAGGCATTCTTAGGGCGCTCTCGGTTGGCTGCACATCAAACGGCTTGCGCCAGTCATAATCAGATGTTTAGGCTTTCTTTGATAACCGACATTAGCGTCTTAAAGGAATTTAATTTGTTTTCACTTGTCGCACAAGTTGCTTGGATCCTGTGATGTTGGGTAAGCTTGATAGCTAGAGATGGTAATAAGGAGTAATCGTTGTCTTAAAACTTTAAATCTTTATTTGTTTTTGTAGCTTTATGTACACAAAGTGCCTGCATATTCTGTCTAGCCTTTTCCCAATTATGTTGGGGTCAGCTTCCATTCTAAACAGATGCGGCTGAATACCAGTATTTTATATGGAGCGCGATTGACTAACAATTTATTAGGTATCATGGTTATCAATGTTTCGTTTATTCATCTATTTACATATTTGATACATTTTTAAATATTTCTATAAAAAATATAAAAAAACATTTAAAAATATAAAAAATAGTAGCCCACCGGCATCGGGAACAGGGTCCAAGCTACCGGTGGTCAGGGCCTCAAAGAGAGGAACTTCCTAACAATACGTGCCGTGTCTAGAAGTACCGCTTTCTGTATCAGGCCCTTGACCCAGCTGCCCAACGCGAGCCTCGTCAGATGTTGGTCGAGGCTCTTGGCTATTAAGCCATTGGCCGTCACGACTATCGGCACAATGACTGCTGAGTCAACTTCCCACATGTCGACAACCTCGTGTGCCAAGTCTTGATACTTAATTTCTTTATCTTTCTCGGCTTTCACAAGGTTCTCGTCATGTGGGACAGTGATATCAACAATCATTGTGAGACGCTCTGATCGATCTATCACCACTATGTCAGGCTTATTGGCAACAATAGTCCTGTCGGTGATGATAGATCGGTCCCAGTACAATGTGATATGACCATTCTCGAGAACTGGGTCGGGCACATACTTGTAGTATGGTACTTCTGCGTCCACAAGGTTGTATTTCAGAGCAAGTTGCTGGTGGATAATCCTAGCCACTAGGTTGTGTCTGTGCAAATACTCGCCGTTAGCAAGACGAGAACAACCAGAAATAATATGTCGAATGGATTCACCGGGACAGTGGCATGCCCGACAGATGTCAACCGTGCCGTCCTTCACAATATATTTCCGGTAGTTGTTCGTCATCATAACTTCGTCCATAATTGCACAGACAAAACCTTCGGTTTCCCCAAAGAGATCACCGAAACGTAGCCAGGCTACGGACGCTAGGAAATCTACATCGGGCCCATAAAGGGCCCGGTAAAAGCGTCCGTGAAGCTCCTTGCTCTGCCATACCTCCCTGCGGCCATTAGTATCCAGTACTACAGGCTTGCGCCAGTTCTCTTTAGCCAAGGAGAGCGGGGTGAATCCTTTGTCCACTGCGACTACATCACGATGCATCCCCACGTCGGCTTGGAGGAAGTACTCCCTGAGGCTGCACACCTCGCGGTTGTGGAGGGTCTTAGCATTTAAAAAGCCTCGACCCCCACACTTCCTCGGGATGTACAGCCTCATCACCGATGAACGTGGGTGATGCATTCGGTATGCAGTCAGCAGCGTACGGACCCTCCTATCCAGGGCGTCAAGTTCGGTCTGAGTCCACTTGAGTATGCCGAAGGAGTACATCAAGACCGGCATGACCCAACCGTTAAAGGCGCGCACCTTATTTCCGCCTGATAAAAGACTTTTAAGTACTTTTTTCAGGCGGCCATAGAAGCGCTCCCGTAACGATTGCTTCATGTCGGTCTCATTGATGCCTAACGCCTCCGACATGCCCAAGTATTTGTAGGTTTCGGTTGAGGAGAGGGGTCTGAGGTGTATGGAATCCGAGAGTTGTGTTCCCACGGATTCCATAATCCCTCCTCGCTTTACATGCATGACTGCACATTTGTCCACACCAAATTCCATCCTGATGGAATTACTGAAAGTTTCAGTTACTTTCAGTAACTTCATCAGTTGCAAATTGTTGGGGGCAAAGAGTTTCAAATCGTCCATGTAAAGGAGGTGGGATATTACCTGACCACCTCTTCTCAACCGGTAGCCTAACCCTGAACCCTCCAACAATGTGCTCAGAGGGTTCAATGCTAGACAAAACCACAGCGGGCTCAGACTATCGCCCTGGAATATACCTCGCTCAATCCTTATTGGTTCTCCTCTCCCTTGAATTTGCCGACATCCTGGATAGTGAAAGACTGTCCTCCATTGCCCCATACATGACGTCAGGAAGGCGCATAGAGTTGTATTCACTTTATACAACTCTAGCACCCTCATGAGCCATGTATGTGGCACCGAGTCGTAGGCCTTCTTATAATCTATCCAACATGTCGACAGATCCTTTCGAGATCGGCGAACTTGTTGGCTAATGGCCATATCTATGAGGAGTAGCTCCTTAGTACCGCGGGACCCATTCTTACATCCATTTTGAGAGACTGACATAATAGAATTATTTATAATATGAGAATTAATTTTGGCTCTCAAAATGGACGTAAGAAGTTTATAGACCGTCGGCAAACATGTAATTGGTCTATAATTCTTGGGTTCCGCAGTACTACCTGATTTATGGAGCAGGTGGGTAACTCCTGTTGTAAGGAACTCTGGAAGCGACCCAGATTCCAAAGACGACTGGAATTGTGAGGCCAAACGAGCATGTGAACTGCGCAACCATTTTAGCCAGAAGTTGTGCAGTCCGTCTGGGCCAGGGGATTTCCAATTCGCCATTGGACGGACTGCACTGGTTACGTCTTGGGGGACAATAGTAATGTCCCCCATTTCCTCAATCGGTTCACACGCTCGCTGGACCTCCTGCATCCAGTCACCTTCAGTGTGAGTGACAGGCATCGACCAGATATTGCGCCAGAATGTATTCATGACATCATTATCCGGTAGATGCGTGTCACTCACATCGTGATCAGGTCGCTCCCAGGTTCTGTATACCCACCTTTCATCGCTATGAAACATGCGATTCTGGGTATATCGCTCCACTCGTCGCTTATACCTCCGAATACGGTTTGCCCATGCATAAACCTTCTGCTTCAGGAAGTCGATACGCTCTGTGACACGGGACAAGTAATCTCGAGGATTGATATCAGTCCCCGAGAATGCCCGCCTCACAAAGCGCATCACTCTAGGGCGAGTATTGCCCTCCCTGAAGCAGATTAGTTTGCCAATGAGTGCTCTAGCCTCGTTAATACGACGTTCAATCCTGCACTGCCAGGCCGGTACGGCGGGTTTTGGTCGTGTAGCTCTGTCATTATTATCAAATTTGGAGTGAGCTACACGACATGCCGCAACAGCCGCGCAGTACAGGATTGAATGAGTATCTTCAAGGTTTTCGCTGTTATCAAAATAACTAGATAACAGCGAATCTAGAGCACACATTAGCGCCCTATTTTTTCTATGCATCGGCAAACGGGGTATTCGTGGTCTAATGTTTGGCGGAGTGAACCGATACTCTCGAATCGCAAGCTCCAAAGCGCTCCTCAGTTGTTCATTGCACTGGGTACTTACATTTGTAACCCTATCATCGCTCTCCTCGTCAGCGTGGATGGGCAACGGCGGAACCACAGTTGGGGTTTGCGGTTGGGCCGCAGTCTGCGACTGGAGAGAAATGATACGGTTACTCTGTACTTCAGAGCGTAGCCTATCAAGTGCGGCGTCAGTCAACCTATGATCACGTTGAATGACTCGCACCTGATCCGATAATCGCTGTGCCGAGACGTTGACAGTAGGCTCAAGTACCTGAAACAGAGAGAGCATCCGACCACGGTACGCGGTCAGGTTAGTTCCCCCCTCTGTAGCCCCAAAGTATGCGCGCATGCAGTTCTCGTTCATGGTTAGAGTCCATCGCATGCGCTGCACACTTCCACCGGGAGCGGGGACCCTGTCAGAGGCCGGTGGGCCTCGAGGTCCCATGCAGGCCGGTGGTCGGCCTCTTCCTCGCCGTCCGCGTCGTGGTGGTGGTGGTGGTGGTGGCGGTGACGTTGGTGGCGAGTAGAATTCGTCGCTCGAGCTCGACGCAACTGCAGCGGCCGGTGTCACATCACTCACGATTGAGGAGTCCGGCGGCTGCGAGGCGGAGCTGAGCGACGAGGCCGAAGGTCTTGGGCGTGTTCTCGTGTCTTGTGTTTTGGTCCGGCTTCTTGTCAACATTTCATCATATTTTATTTCGGTTTTCTAGGTTCTGGAGTTTTCTTCTTTTTTTTTCTCATTTTTATTTATTAAATATAATGTATTTGGTATTGTTTTTATATTCGAGAGTTATATTTTGTAAATTTTTTCAAAAAATATTGTATTCCGAATTTTTCTGACGTTTTGACGGCCGGACCTACCACAGATTAATTCTTAATTATCAATGTTATTATTATGAATACACAACCAACTCCCTCGTTGATCCAGTAGTAGCGAGCGCGACTGCTGATCGTGAGGTCCTGGGTCGATCCCCAGGTCGGGCAAAGTGTTATTATGTTTTTCCGTATGGAATTCCTCAGTAGCAGCCCGGAATTTGGATTTGTGCCTGCTCGCCCCCTATTACATGGGACTTAAACACAGCGGAGAAATGAGGTTGTTACCACACATTTCTGCCCAACCCTTCGGGGAATACAGGCGTGATGTTATGTATGTTAAAACTTTTAGTTAAACTACATTATTCCTTATGTGTTGAATAAAAACGTTCAAAAACCAAATTGCATTCACACAATATATACATCTGCATTTTTCCTTCAGCGATGAAAGCGCTGTGTCCGCTGATTTCAGTTGATTTAATATGAATGTAAATTAGATGACAGTTTAAATCCGTATACAATCCATGCAATCGGATACACCAATCAGTAAGTACAGTCGAGCTCCAATAAAGCTAGCATTATCAAATCAGCGCCGATTTGTTTATCAAACGCGAGCTAAACAAGTGTAGTCGTTTAGCTAAAATCTTATTTGTTCACGGTGGGGTGCGCCCCCCGACTGTCGCACTCACACATATGTTGGGAGTTTTACGCAGTTTTAATTTTAATCCCACTACAGTGCATGTAGGATGCGTATGAATATTAAGTGGTTTTGTTTAATGATTTTTAGCAAGGTATAGCATAGCAGTAATGGCCTAGTGGTGTGACCGTCGGACTGCCAAGTCATAGGTCTCGAGTTCGAACCCAAGGCACGCACCTCTGACTTTTCGGATTCATGTGCGTATTGTATAATTATCTCATGCTTAAAAACGGTGAAGGAAAACATCGTGAGGAAACCGGCATGCCTGAGAGATATTTCTCGACGGCATGTGAAGCCGAGTCAGAGGCCCATGGGCGGTATAAACTTTGACACCAGGTTAATCACTAACCCGAAAAGAAGAAGAAAGGTATGATTTGTAACATTGGTGTAGATTCAGTTGCACACTTTGACAGGACTAAACTAAGGGTGTTTGTCTCTTTCTGTTTCAATAGAAAATGAAAGTGACAGTTGCATTTAGTCTAGTTTAGTACTGTCAAAATGTGAAACAGAATCGCCACCATTGTGTGTTTGTATAGTCAGCGCTAGGAGCGTACTTTTGAAATAAATAATAACGCTATTATGACGTTACGAAAGATGAATGATGATTTGAATGGTGATACCCAAAAACGAATGCTTTTTAAATTCGCATCTTCGGTGGAACAAAGTCACAATTTGTAATTTTACAGGAGAGGACTTTTAAGATTTTTTCCATATTACCTACTGGATTACTATCTGTAGTAGGTTAAAAATATTTGGATAGTAATCCAGTAATATGGAAATAAATGCGACAAAAATCTTAAAAGTCCTCTCCTGTAAAATTACAAAATCAGCTATTGTGACTTTGTTCCACCGAAGGTGCGAATTGTCCCGATTAACTCTGTTGAACTAAGTTTCGGATAGGCAATTCCTTAAAGCTTTTACATATAACTAACATAACATAACACCACCAAATGCCGTCATTCAATGCAAAATAAAAAAAAATAAACCTTATTTCAAGAACGTTAATTTAGTAAATAACAATGCTAACATGTTAAACTAAAATTTCAGTGTATGTATTATGATTATAACATAATATTCTAATTGGGGTGTTTGAGGGTGTGTGTTAATTACGTTACATGTTGTATATACAACTTCCCAACATCAACCGTTGGGCAGTAGCCTGCCAGGCTTAGGACTCGCCTGTTTGGAGGATACTATTTTTTTTATTTTTATTTTAGTAACACCATACCTCGTTCCTCCACAAATTCATAATACAGTTCATGCACCTTACACAGTTCATACCTTAGCTAGATAGCTAAACCAAACCTACCACAGAAAATTAATTACACAATTACCAATCCACAACACTGCGTAATTTCCTTACCAATTACAATCTTTAGCCAAACATCGTACCATAACCACGAAAAGCTGATTTAGTAAGCCGCAAAGCGTTCAATGCCGGCCATTGGGCGGCGCGTAATTGCGGCCGGCCGCTATTGGGAGGCATCCGCGCGCCGCGGGCCGCGGGCTCGGGCCATTCATTAGGCAATCTAGATTATTATTCCAGATAGCTACTGTGTTTATGTTTAGCAGGAATTACGACTGGGGTAATAGGTAATGTGGGTGTCAACTGCAGGTTAGTAGTTTTGGTAATTAATGAATATTTGGTGGATTTTGAGTTCCTATTTTCGGTTATGCACAGTAGGGGAATAAATAGGTTCGTCAGTTTTCAAATTCATTCCTTTCCCACATCGCGGGCACATGTTACCTTTTCAAACCGTTGAACGGAACAGACCAATGCATGGAAAATTATGTTTAATTATTTGGTAGCAATAATTATTAATGCCTTTGAGATATATAATTAATAATGCCTTTGATTTGATTTAAGGAGTTTTGTTGTAAAAACTATAACATTAATCAATTCGATGATTAAATAAGTGGGCATTACTAGTGGTTGTCATCATGCCACCATTATAATTTTTAATATCCTGTCAAAAAATACTTGTATTTTCTTTTCATTTCTATAATGTTGGCAATACGTAGTCGGTAAAATAAGTTATTTCTTGCACTGTGCAAGCAAAAATAGACCTTAAGGACTTGACGTCTAACTTCCTTAATATATTATCTCCTTTCGATTGGATGTCACACTCTCATTTTGAAATAGGTTTTTTATATCGCTTCTATTAGGTACTCGTTTAGATGTGCTCTATAAATCGTTTTTATATGACATCGATATTAAACGGTTCCAACTAGCTTCACTTCGTATATTTATTTGTTTGATGCAAATCTTGCGAGAGATTTTTCAACTGCTTCGGTTTAGTCGATTCTCCTAAAACTTCGTAGGTACACAAATTTAATTCCCATGACAATACAACATTATAATTTCAACCTACAATCACTAAACAGATAGGTACAGAAGTCAATCTACATACAAGTGGGCTCGATCAACGCACACATAGACACTGCTCACGGACACGATATCTCGGACTGTTTGGGACTAGAGTGCGAGTGAGAGCGAGCGCGAGTGCCATACACTTGAGAGAGATAGATATATAGATAGAGCGACCGCCGAGCGTAGGTATGAAAAGTGAAGTACATACATGTGATTGACTTCTGTACCTATCTGTTTTGTGTTACAATCCTCAAGTCCTGATGCTGCAGGGGTAATGCAAGATAAAGGCGTGTAGCTAAAAAAATAAGGGATATTTTACCTAATAAATGAATATTGAATTTAAATGTTGATAATTGCAATTCAATTAAAGAAAAAATTACGTCAAGTCAAAGACTGAATATATAATTGAATGTTAAGATTTTGTGACTCTACGTAGCAACTAGCAATGCTAATTTAACAATATTATCAGTAGATAAGTCTCATTTAACTAGTTAATAAGTTAACTGCCACGTTGGTCTAGTGGTGGCAAGCGCGACTGCTGATCGTGAGGTCCTATGTTCGATCCCCAGGTCGAGCAGTGTTATTCGGTTTTCCGTGTAGAATTCCTCAGAAGCAGCCCGGACTTTGGATTTGTACCCGGTTGATCGCAATAGGCTCACCCCCTATTTCATGGGACTTAAACATAACGGCGAAATGAGGGTGTTACTATACACTTCTGCCCAATGCTTCGGGGAATACAGGCGTGTTGTTTTGTTATGTATGGGTAATAAGTTATTTCAAGCAAAGACAGCCGACGAAAAACTTCAACAATTTCACAAACATACAAAACCCATATCTAAACAGGACTTTAAACATTTTACAACAATTTCACAGATGTTACACTACCCCTAAGCGTAGAAAAACTGTTGACAGCGCGAAATCGTCACCCATCCGACAATAATAGGTTGCGATGTAAATCAAAATTCATAGTGATTACCACCCTAGTGCACATGAGTTATGACTTATTACGGACCCTACAGATCCCAAAGAGACCCACTTCTAATAACCCCTGTATGTCTAAATGACACGTCGATGTGTCGTCACCTTTGCATTTACGAATGGTAACTGGATTGTGAAGTTACCATGTTTTTGGAATGGACGGGATTTGAAGTAGGTAGGACGTTTTAGCGCCATATAAAAAATACCGTTTTTTTTTATTTATTTTCTTTTGCAATTCGCCATTTTTGCGTATGGCAGAAATAAGTAACGAAGAATGACTGTTTTCACGTAAATACTACTAATAATATAACCTACTTATTTTTTTATCAATGACAGAAATGCAAATTGAAGTCTTTTCCATATGCGATCATTTTAATTGAAGTGGTTAATTATTTTTGATTATTCCATGAAAAATACAGTAGGTACGCATATAATAACTTTACCGCTCTGAAACCAGGCTTTAGGCATTCTGCTGCTCACCTCAGAGGGGCAAAGTTATTTTATTCGTACTGTTAAATATAATGAGTAACACAGTAAAATTCTCACACGTTAATTGTCTTTTATCGACAAAGTTTACCTAAAGATGAAGTAATATACTAGTACCATTTATCCATATCAAATAAGATTACATAATTTTCATGAAGAAGCAATTAACTTCAATTTTATTTTATTAACAATCAATGTTCCACTGAGGTCGCGGTCGGCAGAAATAGGACAAATCCCCGTGAAGCCCAGTTGCATGGCCATCGCACAGCTGCATAGGGCTGTCCGGCCCCGCTTACCCATCCCCACAATATTTATTATAATTTTATGCGGCGGCCATGCTCTGCCGTCCCTTTGTGTGCTAAACGATGTCCTTGTCGCCTTTTTGTTGTTTCGAGGGGTATTAAATGTAATAACACAACTATCGAGATCTGTGATGAATAGTAATGAGTTTTTTTCGCCGACTGTACGCAGATTGCATGATATGATCGCTAAGTGTCAGTTGTCTATAATTACAATTTATTTAATGTGGTGTCGGATTACAATGGGGTTTGTGGTGGTTGAAATTATTGGTTTTATTAGAGTATGTTATTATATTGCGGGCATTAGAGTTGTACTTTTGAATGTTGTTTGGGAAATGCGTAAATTTTGGCGAAGTGCTAACAATTTGGTATCTCTTTTCGAATTTGTTGTTTTTCTAATTTCGAATGATATATTCGAGGAGCTCGCCTAATCACGCGGACCATAATTATGATCTGCGAAGTTAAGCTGCGCTTGCCGCGGTCAATTCTTGGATGGGTGACCGTTCGTTACACATCGAGATCCCTCCGTGCCTCGGAGAGCACGTTAAAATGTCGGTGCCGGGTGTCATACGAATACCTATGATAGTCGTTACTGGAAGTCAGAATTCCGAAAGTCTAACAGCCGGTTTAACCTTAGGATATCGGCATTACCCAGTAATTGGGTTGCGGAGGTCTGATGGAAGTCGCTTCGTGTAAAATACTGGTGTTCAGTAGTATCTGGTTAGACTAGAAGCTGACCCCAACATGGTTGGGAAAAGGCTAGGCAAATATTTGGCAGTAAAGAATATCAACAACAGGTACTTACCTACATACCTAGTCTTGCCATAAATATTAAAATACAAGAAAAAAAAATGTATTTTTATTGCAAATAATATTTATTACTTTTACAGTGTGTTAGTTTAATACATAAATATAAAACAATTTAAAATATAAAAAGCTTATTCGAAGTGATCTCCATTGGCTGCAATACAGTCCTTTAAACGTTGAGGCCAGTTATCAATAGAAGCACGCACTTTCCATGGGAAAATTCTTCACTGCCAATCGTATGGATTGTTTTAGGGACTCCAAATTATCATGGCGTTTAGAGCAAGCCGTACTCTCTAAAACTGACCATAAATCATAATCCAGCGGATTAAGATCGGGAATAGACGACGGCCAGTCTTCAGCTCTGATGAAGTCCGAAACGTTCACTTCCAACCAAGACTGCGTGGACCGAGCTTTATGACCCGGCGCCGAGTCTTGTTGGAAGGACCATACTTGGTTATTGAACATGGTGTTGTTAAGGGGCTTAACTACCTTCTCAAGCATGGTATCTTGATACACTTGTGCCGATGTTTTGATACCTTTTTCACAAAAATATGGCTCAGTCACTCCTTCATAGCTAACACCCCACCAAACCATCACTGAAGTCGGATAATGCCCACGTTGCACTCTGTCGACTAATTGGGAAACTTCCTTAGAGCTTTGAGCATAGATACGGTCATTTTGTTTATTAAAATGTTCCTCAATTGTAAAGATTTTCTCATCCGTAAACAAATTTTTTCTGTGACCTCCCTTTGCTTACCGCTTCAGTAGTTGTTTCGATTTTACCACCCTATTCTTTTTTAAATTATCAGTTAAAAAATGACCAGTGCGTCTCTTATAGGCTGCAAGTCCTAAGTCATCTTTTAAAATACGCGACATGGTTCTGGGTGCTATCTTCATCTCCCGAGATAAAATCTTTTGCTTTCGGACAGGATTTCTTCGAATTCTTTCCCTTACTACTTTGACCACCTTTTTCGTACGAACACTACGTGGACGGCTAGATCTTTTTCTGTCACAAACAGAGGAGGTCTCATTGTACCTATTAGTAGTCCGGTACACAAACATTTGACTAATACCAAGCGTATGGAGAGTTTTAAAAATTGCATTGGCTCCATACCAACTTTGTGTAATGCAATCACAGCGATTCGGTTCTCTTTATCACCCCACTCCATTTTAATATCGCAAAATATTGTACAATGTATTGGCGCCAAAATTAGAAAGCTCAATGAACAATCGTATAAAAATGACAGGTTCCAAATTCAAATGTAATATCTTTCTTATTTTTAATTGTAACAGTATTTATGGCCAGACTAGGTATATCTATACTAATATTATAAAACTGAAGAGTTTGTTTGTTTGTTTGAACGCGCTAATCTCAGGAATCTCAGGTTGGAATTGAAAAATTACTTTTGTGTTGGATAGTCCATTTATCGACGAAGGTTAGGAGGAAGGCTATATAACATCACGCTACGACCAATAGGAGCGGAGCATAAATGAAAAATGTTGCAAAAAAACTTTTTTACAAAAAATGTAAACCGACTTCAAAAAACAATAAAATAATTACCACATAAAATTAACAGATTCAGAAGTCGGTGCTGATCCACGCTGAACCAAATTGAAGGCACCGACTTCTGAATCTGTTAATTTTATGTGGTAATTATTTTATTCTTTTTTGAAGTCGGTTTACATTTTTTGTAAAAAAGCTTTTATTTTTTCATTTTAGTGGCCTTAATTAAAACTTGGTTGGACCTACTACAGACGCTGCTCGTAACATAATCACATCATCACAATATGCGTACTGTTCGTCATTGAGGAGTTCCATTGTCTATCTCCGAAGTTCTTCATCAGATCTTCACCAAATTTAAATGGGACCAACTTCGAAGTATACCCTATCCATTAAAAAAAGAATCATTAAAATAGGTTCACAATTGGCGAAAATATCGATGAACATACACAATAAAAAAAATATACATACAGACGAACATAGTAACCTCCTCCTTTTTGGAAGTCGGTTAAAAACGGGAAAAATGTTCACCCGTGCGAAGCCGGGACGGGCCGGTAGTGGTAGTACCTATATATACCTCCGGTTAGACACGGTACTCCATCTTTTCCGGTGAGCGTTGCAGAAGGTGACTAACGGATTATACCAGATGGATGAGCAGGAACAACAACATATCTGTTTGCACATACTTATACTTGTTGTAAAGCTAAAAACCTGAGCTCATATTAAATTAACGAGGTGTAACTGTCCATGGACTAAGTAGTCTTAACATTGTTTAAAGCTGTAAAATTGTATACAATTAATTTGCCATTTCTGAGTTTACTAATACCATAACATCACGCCTGTATTCCCTCAAGGGTTGTGCAGAGGTGTATAGTAAAACCCTCATTTCGCCGTTATTTTTAAGTCCCATGTAATAGGGGCGAACCTATTGCCATCAACCGGGCACAAATCACAAGTCCGGGCTACTATTGAGAAATTCTACACGGAAAAATCCAATAACACTTTTGCCTGGGGATCGAACCCAGAACCTCATGATCAGCAGTCGCGCTTGCAACACTAGACCAACAAAATTTCGGAGTTTACAAACAACAAAGCTTTTATTTCATAATTTTGCATATTTAGTCGATCCCTGTTTTTTCGTTTTAAAATTCTATCCAACTAACAGAATTCTGAAACAAAAAATAAAATTACAAAACGAGGCGAGAACGTACTCCAAAATAAAACGTTAAAATCTACTTTTCTTTCATTACAATATGAAACAAACAAAAAAAATAAACTGTGTCCAAAAATAAAAAAAGCCGTTGAAAGTTGTCATTCTGATTCACTCGAGCGTTCATCCCCGTGCCGATTGTAATAATACACTATTATATTACTTTAATAATAATAATTCCGACTATTATTGTCATTAAAATCATTATTATCGATTCGAGACCGGTTCGCCAAGTAAACACAATTGACTTTTGCCATTTGGTTGGTTCACAAAGATGTAGGTTTTTAATTATATTGACCCCAGTATGTTTTCTCTTCATTATTTTGTCATATTTCACACTTTAAACCATTCTTTCTTTCATAATGTGAAGTACCTTTGAGCCAATTTATTTTTGAATTAGTTTTTATTATTTTATCCGGTTGAGAACACTTTATTAAGGATGATATTGCAATTTTACAGGACAGGTATTTCTGCGCTTTAGAAAATTTTAGTTCTTATTTTCATAAAAATAAGTCTTGTTCTGATATAGATCACATAGAGATTATATCTTGAAAGAAACTTTTATATTATTGCCCATTAATACAAAAATAGGTTCTGAAAATGCTAATCGGAAAATTGAGTGAGTCTGTAAATTGTACTTAATAATAATATTTTCTGTTTTATAACCTAATATAGGCATTATTAGCATCGCATCGTATATTTTTATTGGCATAAAAATTATTTCGTCACACGCCACTCCCTATTATTTCATAGCGACCAAATGTGACGAGTCTACACTCGTATCTTCCCAGAAATATAATAATATACACATAAATCAATAATCAATTTTACGCCAACGAGAAAGGTCCGAAGTATTCTTGTCGGGATTTTATTATTCTGGCAACACATCTAGTGGAAAATCGCGTCCTGCCGCCATGGCGGGGACAACGCGGGAAAGTCACACTTATTTGTTATTTACGAATGTAAAATGTAACAAGGAGTTTGTATGCTCCGATTGATGCTTACTAAGCGTGAATATGATGTTTGGTCACTTGATTTACTTGTTGGCCCTTGTTGATTTAACTTTGTTTTTATTATATTGAACTTTAAAAAAAGAGATAAGCATGATTGTTATATTTTAAGTAGAAGTAGATTATTTTTCATTCAATCATAATTTTTGCTTATGTCGTCCTTATTAAAAGCAATGTACCTATTGTATTCAAATAATATTAATAAGGCTACAATAAAGTGATAGGTATTTAATTTAAAGAGTATCAAGTGTCCACGTTCAAGTCTCGTATTTCTACTTTCTTTTCATTATTCGAATAAAATCAATCAAGTCGAAAATTTCCAAAAATATTTACACGTTACGTCAGTCGTATATTTGAATTTATTGGCAAACAATACGTCTTGGAGGCATTTACACGAATCACCCCATACCTATGAGAATTAATAATAAATCTCTGCATATCATTTCACCCTCAAACGATTCCGAATACACTATTGTAGGTAGAACACATCGCCTTAAGTTAATACAGAGCATTATTGAGTGCCAACAGGACACCCCCCAGCGTGCCACAAAGCACAGACGTATTGACAAACTGCCTATAAGTCTCAATCAAACAAAGGCATTTATGAACTCCTTACGTTATTGACCTATTTCTTTGGCACAATAGTTCGACAATTAAATTTAAATTTCGAATCGTGGGAATCACTCGAATTAACTGCAGTTTTGACTTTAGCTGTCATCTCATATGGGCGGGAAAGTTTTTTTTTGTCTAAGCAAAGGGAGGCGGTGTCGTGGTTACCACGGGGCGGTGTTGCGTTTACTTGTTTGGACTTTCTTATCCTGCAAATCTATTGTCGACTGATGAATTTATTGTTGTCCTGCATTTTCTTATTTTATTTATTTATGGGTCACTTTGATTTGCAATTATTGGACAATAGTCCGATTATAAATAGGCGTTCAGTGGCGAACGAATTAATTTAATCTAAATCCATTTATTTTTACAAAATTCAATGTACCTTACGTTTGCAAGCAAATTGAACAGACTAGCAGAAGTAACATTTATAACACAATGTTAAAGTGCTGCTTGTCACAATGGGTACATAAAGTAGGTTCTATGTAATATGTTCTATAAGGAAGCACAAATATCATTTCAATAAATTCCTACAGCCTGTAGAACACCTGCAGCGCGCATAGAATTTGATTTCCAGTATTTTTCTTCAAAAAAAGAATAGAAAAAATATGAAAGCGCAAAACAAACATGCACTCCAATTTTAAAAATTTCGATTTCCACGCACTAAAAGTGCAAAAAACAAAAGGGCATAATCAATGCAACGAATAGAGGTGCGCATTTGTTCGCTTACTTCGCGAAACAGCGCGATGCTGAGGAGCCGTTCTCTAGTGAGGAGTCACTGACTCACCCAAAATATTGACTCGCAAAGTGCCGACTTTGGCTCACAATAGACACAGCAGGTTGCCTTTTGTAGGGGACCCTTCTGTACTTAACAATACCGGAGTAATGCACTGCATTTTATTTTTTGCACATTAAAATTGTGAGTGAAGGAAACGAGCCTTGAACCGGTTGGAAGAAAATCTTTGGATTACTTATCTCTAAAATTTTATACGCGGCAGTGATTAATATTTCTAAAAAATAACTAATTATTTACTAGATACACTGTAAATCAAAAAGTTTGATAAATACATAGTATCATCGACATCGTAAACCAGCGTCCTAGAGATAAGAAATAATACCTACACATTGTACTAAATATAGCCCATAGCTGTCACGCTAAGGGAAGTTAAATTAAATAAGTAAAAAATACCTAATCTACTTTTATTTTAGAAGAATTAAATGATCGCTTACTAACCGATAGACGAAGCAATAAATTTTCGTACAAAACCAAATAAAAAAAACAAGACTGCGTAAACTTAATAAAAATCTAATAACATGAAATCATATTGCCGTTAATAAAAACTTATGCAGCAATCAGAGAAATCGAATCGATCAATAAGGAACCCTCTATTTGCGCGTTCTATTTTACACAACGCGCCGCGATTTACAAGATGGGTCTCGCTAAATAAAAAAAAACGCTCTCTAAGCTTATTGAAAAGTATTCTCGCCCTACGTTCACGGCGTCTGAGCAAATATAAGATAATTTTCGCGCTTCACCTCACCCGGTATTTAGGGGGCACCTTTCATACTTTTTACTGTGCCGTTTGATAGGTACCAACGCGACGCGGAACGTTCTAATGTAATTTATTTTGTATTCAGAATGCGTCACCTCGTTGTATCGCTGCGAAACGACCGACTTGATTGGCGGTTTGAATTTCTTTATTTTTCTGGGAAAATATGACACTAGATGTAAAATTAAATTAGATGCTAAATAAAAATACATTGCTCTTATAAAAAAAAGTATGAGACGGTTCCTATGTGAAGGATCTCGATGAGGACATATTAATGGTTTCGAAATCTAAGAAAAATCTCATCTAAATATAAAGATGTAAAAATATAAAAATATACTTACTACAAGTCAAAATTAAATCAGATTTCCTAAGGTAACATTTAAGTACTTAGTCAAAGTATATTCTCTTTCAAGAAAAACGAATGATATTCCGATAAAACGTAAAGATCGAATGTACAGTCAGATGCAACATTTTCACGACACGAACGCAACGTTACGTCCGTCTGCTTTAACAAAATAAGGTGGGATCGTTTACCCTTTCGTAGTATTAGAAAAGATTAAGCATGTAAGTAGACATTAATCCTAAAATTCCCAGCTACTGGATGTCAAAAACCGACCTAAATTATAAATAAAACTAATTCACCGTGCACATGATTCTGAAACCACAAAAAACTGCATTTAGATTCATTCGATTGAAATGAGCACGTATTGTCGATTTGACATTGTCTAAGTGCAGGGTCCTAAAGAAAATTAATTCGTGTACACATATAAACATATTTACTAAAAGGGTTATTTACTAATTGGTGTATTAGTCGAGTACAATCGGGAAAACAAGTCAATCGGTGTGTGTAATTCGAATTAAGGGACTGTTTACACGTTTGTACTTTGCGTGGAGTTTATTTTTTTATAAACGGACAGAGCGCAGACGGTTTTCACACATGGTCACACTTTGCGAACGGGTCGCGTATTATATCTATGCGTAATGGAATACCATACACTACATTGTTTTTGGCTCGAAAATATTGCAGTTCTGTACGTAGTGCAATTCTTTTACAAGCATGTATTTATAATAAACAACTTTCTTTGTTGGTACTTGTTCATTGTCTGGTTGTTCGTAGCCCTCCATGTTTCCGCCAACGAGTCTTGGCTGTCATAGATCCTAGCTTTAACTTTTTGCTGTTTAATTCTATCCTTAGATTCTATCATATAAATAAGTTAAATTTCAGGAGTATATTTTGAAGTTAAACTCACTTTCACTACCTATAAAAAAAACAAATTGAATTTCAGCAAAATGTCAAATTGTAATCTATGTTATTATTTGCTTTGTTATGATATCGAGTAATAAATTTTCTTTATTTCTTAACGACGCGATATCTTTGTACCAATTAATAAATATAATAACAAACAAATCAGCATCTAATTGGCTCGAATCATTGATTCTTTCACAGCGTGCTTTCTTAACAAACGTCTTGTTAAAAATTTCCATTTCATTTGTAAGAAAACTTCAACCCTTTCTAGTTTTTTTATTTTATTTAGTTTCGCAGACGTCAGCCGTTTGACTTTTAATTATGCGTCTCGTTATATTTTTCTGATTGAACAAGTATTTCATTTAAAAGTTTTAATACTTACATTTCTACGATGACTGGAATATTTATATTTAATCAAACGAAGAAATGTGAACGAAAATTTTGATTTCTTTTCAAAATTAATTTTAATTATAAGACTAATGAAAAAATACCAATCTATCCAAGAAAATTGATATGTCGTACGGTCCGTTTCTTCACGTAGAGTTCCGCGTGCGATAAGTAGTAGCTGCAATTTTTAATTAATAGTAATCTCATTTAATAATTCTATCAAACAAATCAACATTCGAACTGTCAACAACACTAATCATAGACAGAAAAAAAATAAAAACAAAAAACACAACGTTCGTTTTTCAAACGTGGCGCGCTTTCTCGGTCCATCGGGCATTCCGTCATGTGCCAGTCACAGCGGTGCTCGGACCACCGCGGGCCGCGTCTCGGGTTACCGTCTATCGTCTTACCTTGCCTTCCTGTCCTACGTCTAAGTTACTACGTCGCGTCATATGCCGCGGTGACAGTTGGCGAGGTGATATTCGGTTTTGTTTCATATTTTTGGGACTTTGGGTGGGCTGAATGGAAATTTGGAAAAAATTAAGGCTTGTTATGCGGGTTGCTTTAACTGGAAGGTGTTAAGGGGAAGCACAGCATAACTTTCATGAAAACTAAATGTACCTACGACAAAATGATAAAAAAAACAATCTGATTAGTTTAAACATTTTTTGCAGAAATAGATACTCGTTCGGTACATTCAGAGCACAAAACGAAAGATATAATACGGGTAGCGTCAACTGGTTAAAGCTTCCATACAACTACGAATTGGTGGTCATCAATCTCATCCAATAATGACAATATCTAAATACAAATCTCTATTGATAGATTCATATCAGACTAGACGAATATACATTATAGTCTAGCCATTTAAAATTTTGTATAAAAGGTAAACAATCCGTTGATCGTGAAACATTAATTTTGATTTAAGAATCCTTTATTTTAAAAAATAAACATTATTAGAAAACAAAAATAATTAAAGAAAAAGTGTTAAGGTCTTCAACACAAATATCATTACAGGATATAAAAACGGAATGTTTTTCATGATGAAAGGTTTGTTTACCTTTAATACAAACTTGTAATGACCGGACTATAGACACACTGCTGTCATTTAGGCTTCCCCATAGATTGTCAAATAATTAGTGCTAGCAAGAGAATAATGCCATTAGCATCACGCTTGTCACCACCGATTTCGTCCCCCACTGGGAGAAAGGGGGTGGAATATTCCAAAAAAAAAAGCATTTAAAACTTATCCACAAGTGTTGCTATATTATTAATCAATTTAGATCACGCCCTTCGGATCGCGTGTCGTCACTACCCTTTATCATAAACATCGGGTATCATGGCACCGGCCCTCAATATACAGCCAATAGGTTTTATCCTTATTTTGTTATTAAACCTCGACCTTTCTCATTAATCGTTATAATTTCCGAGAATCCGATCCATATTTAATTTTAAGAATTGGGTCAGTTTTTTTTTTTGTTTGGTATAGATAATGAATTAAGCATAAAGGCGATGATCAGGTTACAATACATCGGTGATGAGTAGGTGCGTTTTCTTCAAAAGTCATATTTTTTTATAAAACGCAATTTCCTTTACTGCACACTCAAGCAAGAGAACTGCTTTTTATTAAAAAAAAAAGTTACATGGTCCTTCACGTCTGTAAGACTGGACCTAGGACGAATATTGTCACTTTAGTGAAGTAACAATGTAAGTGAATTTTGAATTGGAAATACTGGTTTCACACATACTATTTAATTGAATTGAAACCTTTATTCATATCTATGTATAATACAAATTGTGCATATAGCAAAAAATAAACCAAAATGTTATAGGACAGTTGTATTTTCGATTAGAAATTCACTTACATTAACGATACGTTTACTATACTCGTGCTAGGCCTACCGAAGAGAAAGGGTTAGAGCTTAACCCTTAAAAATCGTTGGAAACATACAACTTAATCCATTATAACATTTCATAAGTGCTTGCAGATACCTATTTAAAATAAAAATATTTGAACTTGAAGAAGCAGCACTTCCTAATCTCCACCATAAATATTTTAAAATCTAATTTTCTACCAGGTTTCTTCCATAAACCGGGTCCTCCGCAACCTGGCAGCCCAGAAGGAGAAAGCGAGCAACCAGCAGCCTTCCCCTGAGTGTTCGACGCCGGTGTACGAGCGCCTGCGACTGCTGGGGGCTCCGGGCTCGTCGCCAGCGTGGCCTCGCGCACCCTGGCCGACGCAGATCGACGCCAGGACTCCACCTTACCAGCTGCACAGCCTCAGTCCAGGCCCGCAAGCTATCAGCTGTAACGGTGGGGATATGACGGCGATGAAGAAGAGTGAGTGGATTTTAATTTAGTTTATTAGCTTATAGAGGAGAATTGCATGCGTTTAAGCTAAGTTTGTGGAGAGATTACGGGATTTTAGAATTTTTACAACATTCCTATTTTCCTAAGTGCTTCTAGACTAGTTTACATTTCAAAATCTTAACTGTGTACCTACCTACTCGTACGTTTTTACTCATATACACAGCATTAAGTTTTAAGAGCAGTTCGGCGTTAATCCGAAGGTACATTCATAAAACCAGACGTTATGCATAATCAATAACAGCAAATGAAGCACACAGTGAAAATGGCCGAACATATACATAAACGCATAATATGCACATGGACGGCACCTCGATGCCTCGCCAACACTGCAAATTAACAGAAAAAATAAAATCGTAGCATAGGGAAGCGTGCGGCGGGCGGTCACACAGCCAACAACGCAACAAAACTTTTTCGCCAGCATTTTGATAGTCGATTTGCGGCTCCCCCAGTGTGGGCTGAGGGGGGAGGTGGGGCAACAGGCCCGCCTACGGCACCGTCAAAAACATTACTCTGCCCATCCGCCTGGAAGATTTAATTTTCATTTTTATCTGAAACATCCCCCTTTGTAGTGGTCTGTACTCTGTATCCAATTAGGTGGCTTTGAGAATTTTTCTGGTACACCCACATAGCTGCAACGGTTTAGAGATATGGAATTTTTAATTTCGATCCTGAGAACCAATTATAAACAATTTGTGCGATGTCTTAAACAAAAGAACGTTAATGTTATTTCTTGGCTGAAGCGGACGCTTTGTAAAGGAATTTTCATAAAAAATGTATTCGTTAGAAAAAAGCCGAGACATTATCCATGAGATTCAGTGTAATATAATTTAGAAAACCAGCGCCGTCTCATAAGATTAAACGCTGAATGGGGTTTATGCTCTTACTTAAACTTAAAATTGAAAAAAATAATTATAAAACTACGCTATTCTTGACAACTTTATTAAGCGTTTATTAGTAAAGGAGTATGTATCTGTCCTAATACCATTTTCTAAAAACAGTGCGTCTCTCAAACTTATAAACTACTAGCTGTTCTCCCGTGGCTGTGCCCGCGTAAATAATTTGACTAGAGCGCCACCTATCGGATCCCAGCATACCTACGGACCATTGTCTCGACAAAACAAATATATTGTGTAAATATGACTTCAATCGGTAAAGTCGTTCTCTAGTTATGGCGTGATCAAGGGAAATAGGGATTCATTTTTATATATATAGATTCATTTTTATACATATATAAATAATACAATAAATTAATTAATTATAATAAAAATGACATTTGAAAGTGTCACTATCTTCGGACCGCGGCTTCCCCGGAGCGTGAAAGTGCCGCAGTAAAGCTGTAAGCCGATAGCCTGCCCACCGGCTATGTCATGGCCGATTGACCGATACCTACCGTGAAGGCGTTACATATAATAATGATTGTTTGGTTATCAGTTTCTAGAGCATCAAATATCAGGCGTCATCAAGAATTTCTGTTAGAATATTTGTGATTTGACGTAGTTGAAATAATTGGTTTTGGTAGATGTAGCATCCACTCAATCAACTGAACACGAACTAAAAGTTTCTAAGGTTTTAACAAAGCCCTACCTACTTGCTTCTTGAAGAGGGGCTCGTGGCTAACCGCGCGGACCATACGAATTGCGAGGTTAAACTGCGCTTGCCGTGGTCAGTCCGTGGATGGGTAACCGTTCGTGACACATCGAGACCCCTCCGTGCCTCGAAAAGCACGCTAAACAGTCGGTCCCGGGTGTCATACGAATACATAATTATGACACTCGTTACAGTAGTCAGAAGCCCAAAATTCTGACAGCCGAACTAATCTAAGTTGCGGAGGTCTGATGGCAGTCGCTCCGTGTAAAATACTGGTATTCAGCCGCATCTGGAAGCTAACCCCAACTTGTTGGGAAAAGGTTAGGCAGAACAGAACCTACTTGCTTCGTGAAAACCTAGGAACTCGCATTCTCATGTAAAAGGTAATTTGATCGTGCATTTCCTTGTGTGCGCACACGACACCAGCCAGAGCAGGAATGAAAAAGAGTCGAAAGTACTTGGATATAATTTTAGGTTACAAAAGACTTGTGTGTCGTAAATGACATGATTACTGCTAAAACCAAGGTCAACCAAAACATCGTGTTTATTTATTAACGAGTGCAATTATGTTTTCTATTTCTTCAAGCAACATTTAATAAAAAAATATAAAATGAAGTAAATTCCTATCAATTTAAAGGCTACAATTCGCATTCAGTATTATACTCGTAAACATATATCTAATAATATACATGTATATATACAAGGTAAGTCGGAAAGGGGGTACTAAGCCGAAAGGGTGTTAAAGTACCCATAATAAGGGATAACTTTTGTTCTACAACTTTCCCCAAAACTCGATAGTTTAAGAGAAATAGCTTTTCAAAGATTTCGTAAAAAATATGCTAAAATCTGATACCTATATAATATGATAAATCTGAAATATGATATCTGTCCATAGCTATGATCAGCTGTTTTTACAATTTAGGTCATATTTGGGGTCACGGATTCGAAACTTAATTTTATGGATTCATAACTAAATCAGGTAATATTTATTTTTTAAATTTTAAAAAAATTGCATGCAACTAAAAATTATCGAATTTTGAAATTTTAACACTTGCTTTAAAATAGTCATCGGTGATACTTTAAGTGGCCCGCGGCTTAGTACCCCCTTTCCGACTAACCTTGTATATACTTCTATACTAATATTATAAAGAGGAAAGATTTGTATTTTTGTATGTAACGAATAAACTTAAAAACTACTGGACCGATTTCAAAAAATCTTTTGCCGTTAGAAAGCTATATATTATATATCACTGAGTAACATAGGCTATATTTATTACTAGAACAAAACTTCTTAAGCGGGCGGAGCCGTGAGGACACAGCTAGTAATTTATATTTCATTATTATTAGGTAATACATAGATTATCAAGAAAACCGCTCTACCTACAACCATCCGTAGGTACAACGACTCGCTAGTAAATGGCTCACACAAAGTGGTGCCAGCGGCAGTACATGGGGTAGACAGACAGGTAGCTTTGAGGCACAGAGAAACAAAGCTTTGGAGAATCTCACGACTCACCCTTGACACCTTTATAATTGTTTACTAAGGTAATTGTATATTGTTTTAAGGTACTTAATTGAAAGACAGTTATGGTTAAGTGATAAAAGTGGCATTATAGAGTTAGGTAGGTACTTTAAATTAACTGGCGAAGCTACACAGGGTTACTAGATATACCCGTCGTCCGATCAGTAACAGGCCCAGGGAAGATGGCGCGCCGTGTTCCGCGCGCGCCTCTCAGAAGGAAGTGGGGCAGGGGAGCAATTGCCCCACCATTGGAGAGGTCCACCAGAAGAAGCTGGTGGACCGAGACCTGCCGGGGTCGCGGTGAATGCAATAGCGAATCCCATGACCCCGGCCTTAGGTCAGAAGGAGGGACACCGTTGGTTTTTAGCCGGTAAGAGTCCGGCAGGGGCATCTATGAAGATATTCGAACGCAAAAAAAAAATAGTGTTACTAGATATCATTACTAGAACGCATTTAAATAAAAAAATACTTAAGCTCTTGTTAATTAGATAACAAAATACCTACGTCCGCGCTCTTCGCTATTGTAACATAACATAACATCACGCCTGTATTCCCCGAAGGGGTGGGCAGAGATGTATGGTAACATCCTCATTTAGATGTTATGTTTAAGTCCCATGTAATAGAGGGCAAGCCTATTGCCATCAACCGGGCACAAATCCAAACTCCGCTGTTACTAAGGAATTCCGCACGGAAAACCCAATAACACTTTGCCCGACCTGGGGCACAAAATAGATAGGTACAGAAGTCAATCTACATACAAGTGCACTCGAGCAACGCACACATAGAGACACCGCTCACGGACACGATATCTTGGACTGTTTGGGACTAAAGTGCGAGTGAGTGCGAGCGCGAGTGCCATGCGCTCGAGAGAGATAGATATATAGATAGAGCGACCGCCGAACGTAGGTATGAAAAGTGAAGTACATACATGTGATTGTCTTCTGTACCCATCTGTTTTGTGCCTGGGGATCGAACCCGGGACCTCACGACCAGCAGTCGCGTTTGTCACCACTAGACCAACGAGGCAGTTATTTGTATTCTATTAATTATACTTAGTAACTATGTGAAGTTTCACGCGTTAATTCGAAGTAACCTTGTATTCAATAAGCCAGCGAACGTTTGATAGTATCGTAAACATATCGCTAATGTAAGAGAATTTTGAATCAAAAATACAACTGTCCTATAACATTTTGGTTAATGTTTTTACGACATGCACAATTTGTATCATACATAGATAGGAATAAAGTTTTCAATTTAATTAAATAGAATGTGCGAAACGAGTATTTCTGATTCAAAATTCACTTACATTAAGGTTACGTTTGCGATGGTAACTCTACAGCATTCTTGCTTGTACTGTTGGTTATTTTATATATACTAATATTATAAAGAGGAAAGATTTGTATTTTTATATGTAACAAATAAACTTAAAAACTACTGGACCGATTTCAAAAATTCTTTTGCCGTTAGAATGCTACATTATCACTAACATAGGTTACGGGCGGAGCCGTGAGGACACAGCTAGTTTCTCATACATTTAGATATTTACATCATATTCAACTTTAAGTAAGTACATATTCTTAGCTATATTTACATAACTTCGAAAAGGCTATATAGAAACAGAATATATTTATGCAGTTTCAGTTTTCTCTAAAATCGACAGCTGTGCGTGAAAAAAGTGCCTTGTTCCACTACGACGGATATTGCGTTATCATTCTGAAGATCTATGACAATATAGATGACTGTATGGAACTGAAACATATTTCATGAAGGGTGTAACAATCATTACAGGGTGTAAACGAAATCATGTAATTCCTTCAAACCTCGTGATGTACTGCTGACATAGATTAACCCTGCACGAGATACTTTTGGATTCAATAAAAAAATTACAAAAAGTAAACTAGCGTTCTTAACTTGAGGCATTTTAACGCCCCGAACGAAGCGTGCGGCTATCGCTCGCAGCGCGGTCATTTAACTCGGGGCGCTAAAATGCCTCACGTCAAGAACACATGTTTACTTTTTGTAATTATTTTTTTATTGAATCCAAAAGTATTCCATGCGGGATTAATCTATGTCAACAGTACATCACGAGGTTTGAAGGAATTACATGATTTCGTTTACACCCTGTATAAGCAGTGATAGCCTAGCGGTTGAACGCTTGCGTCCATGCAGGAGGGTCTGAGTTCAATCCCACCCCGTACCTACCTCTGACTTTTCGAATTTATATGCAGATCAAAATTTGTTTATCACTCGCGTTAACGGTGAAGGAAAAACATCGTGAGGAATCCTGCACACCTTAAAGGGCTCCGTAAAGTTATTGATGGTGCGCGTAGTCTGCCAATTCGCACCAGGCCAGCATGGTGGACTAAGACCTAAACCCTTCTTATTCTGAGAAGAGTCCCGTGCCCAGCAGTGGGACAGTTGTGGGCTAATTATGTATGTATGTAACAGATTTCATACGGCTGTAGCTACATTTTGTGCATTCGAAATATTAATTGAAATGTATCAGCTGACCAAAGTAGCCTCTTGAAATAATATTAAACTTAAAATCGGCAAACAAACGAGCAACCCGCTCGAATAGGTCGCCTTTTCATTTCCCTCCATGTCTGTCATTAGTGAGAGAAAATATTGATTTGGTCCATTTAATTTACTCAGTCTCATTATTGAGTCTTGTTTAAAATTAACGAGGAAGCTATTGCTGCCGTAATAATGAAATATTAAGTCATGGTTGTGAAGTTCGTCTAATCTCATGCTACACTGCAAATAGTGTAGAGGGATCTCTCAAATGTAAGCTCAAATGAGACCTTTTCATTAAAATGGGACAAATAAAACAATTGTTTCTTATTAAGTAACATCTAAGTCTCCATGGTGATAAACAGTGTAACTAATTTTATTTGCGCGTCCCCTTCGTTGGGGACCGTTATTTATGACGTGCGGTGCAATAATGACCCCATGGTGCATGATGAAGTAGTAACGGTCTATGTTTATGCCATTTTAGTGGACAGTTTATTTTGTTTATTGAAGAGCTGTAAGGATGTGTTAGAATTGATCATCATCATCATTATTGTCCCACTGCTGGGCACGGGCCTCTTCTCAGAATGAGAAGGGTTAAGGCCTTAGTCCACCACACTGGCCTGGTGAGGGTTGGCAGACTACACATCGAGAACATTATGGAGCCCTCTCAGCTGTGCAGGTTTCCTCACGATGTTTTTCCTTCACCGTTAACGCAAGAGATGATTAAATTCTGATCCGCACATGAATTCGAAAAGTCTGAAGTGTGGGCCGGGATCGAACCAGCGTGGAAGGAAGGAAGAACAATAATACGAGAATGATTAAAAAAAACAACTATAATTTTTTTAATCCAATTAGTACCAAATTAGACTGGATCTGTATTTAGATGTTTTTGAAATAATGATGGTATGATAGTACCCGACGTTTCAAACAATGCGAGTTATGGAACTACATCTATACTAATATTATAAAGCTGAAGAGTTAGTTTGTTTATTTGAATGCGCTAATCTCAGGAACTACTGGTTGGAATTGAAAAAATATTTTTGTGTTGGATAGTCCATTTGTCGAGGAAGGTTATAGGCTATATAACATCACGCTACGACAAATAGCAGCGGAGCATAAATGAAAAATGTTGCAAAAACAGGAAAAATGTCCACCCGTGCGAAGGACGGGCTGCTAGTAATAATATATGGAGGTTAAGTTCTTAATATTTTGTTCTAAAAGATTTGAACGTTAATAAAAATGGCAAACGTTCATCTTTGAGATTTTAAAACGCATTTTTCACACGTAGAGAACATTTCTAAGACGTTACAATGCATAGTTGCGACAATATTGAACGAAAGTATTCTAACACTTTTACTTGACAAACTACTTATTTTATAGTAGCGACCCGTCCCGGCTTCGCACGGGTAGACATTCTTCCCGTTTTTGCAACATTTTTCATTTGCTCCGCTCCTATTGGTCGTAGCGTGATGTTATATAGCCTAAACCTTCCTCGATAAATGGACTCTCCAACACAAAAATTGTTTTTCGATTCCAACCAGTAGTTCCTGAGATTAGCGCGTTCAAACAAACAAACTCTTCAGCTTTATAATATTAGTATAGATTTAGCAAAATATAAAATAATACATACCTACTTACGTTTTTATAGAGTACCTAAAACAAATCTGTGCATAGAAGTCCAGCGTTATACGTATTCTGGCTAACATGGTAACGATACACTTTTCTAGCAATATCTTGAATTTTACTAAACAAATACTATTAGAAAACAATTGACAATAAGGTGGTGTAGAGTGAATTTTCATAAAACCATCATCATTCAAAAATTAAGATTGCTGTCATTTAAATCTCCAATTATGATAATGAAAACCCAAATTATAACATTGCCGCCAAACAATGAGACAAGAATAAATACAATCTGAAAATACTACAATGTTAACAAACATGAACAACAATGATTTGTTAAAAAAAAATAACTTTATTCGAATATTCATCCTTATATGCTACAAGCCAGAACGAAGCATATTATACCAGACACACCTACCTATAGATACATCCGTAACTTTCTATCTCTCAGCAAGAACTCACACTCCAAACCACATTTGCCAAATCTCCTCAAACACGACACTCTATGGTCACCTACTCGTATTACCCCCAATCTTTCCATACAAACTATCTTCAAGCAAACATTTATAAACTCGTCTCACAGTTTTTTCTCCAAAACTCCATAACTTACACGTCGCCTACTTTCTTCATGTAACAAATAAGATCATTGCCACGAACTAGGAGACAAACAGGCAAGGTCAAAGGACTTGGACGCTGAATAAATCCATTAAGGGGCGAAAACTAAATAAAACGTACTGAATAAAGGGAGGTGGCAAGGTCCGTGATAAAATACTGAGCGAAAGAGACGAATAGATAGACGTGAACCTACGTTTGAAAGGGATAGCGTCCAGTCTGGACTCTTAAGATAAGGCGAAGAAAAATGTCGCAAGATATTTATTCGCAGGGTCCCGTGAATAAATGGTTATTATGGGGTTCAGTAGTACTAAATTAGTGAGATGTATGGCCTCCGCGTTGAATATTTATTTATTGGACTCGTAAGTTATTGTCCTAAACATCGTCGCCTGTGGTTTAGGGGGAAATTGCTGGTTATTTACGGTGGTCATTTATCGAATTATTTTTGTCTATTGTAGGAGTTGTGGTGACGTAATGGCTAAACCTTTTATTTAAGAATTGTGCTGTGTTGTGCTTTTTGCGATCAATATTTATTCTAGTGAATTTGATTCACTACAATAGTAGGTACACATTTTATGATCGCGGGTTAATGCTCTCATGGTTGAGCTTTTATCTCTTCGAGACAGACAGATAATTTTTGAAGAATATTTTATTATAAAAGAAAGCCAGATTACGTCGAAAGACAGTCTTATTATTATTATAACCATTATTAAAATGAAATGCGTTTCTTGTACTCATTTTAATAGCATATAAACGAAATACTTATTTCGAAGCTGATGTTTCAAACTCGCAAAATACAAGAATAAGATGGGGTAGGCAGAAGCCAAACATGTCGACACAGACATTGAATACATACTATCTGATTTACATACATTGTCTTGTTTGTCGACGGGAGACGGGCCGTACTTCTGACGACAGAAGTCTTCAGTGTATACATATTTACCTCTTTTGGAACAAAAATAGATAGTTCCATTAGCTTGATAGAAACAGTAGCTGAACATTAAATAGAAGATTAGCTAAGAAATTCTTTGTCTTACCTTGTACCCGTTAGCCATCTTTAAAAATCTCTTCTGTAAATCTAAACGAATGAGAATATTATGGGTATTTAGGGGCCACCTTCAAAGCTAAGGATACAAGTTGCTTCCTATAGAAATACCTTAGAAGTGACCTTTTTTTTTCATCTTTACATAGTAGGTACTAGCTGTGTCCTCACGGCTCCGCCCGCGTAAGAAGTTTTATTCCAGTAATAAATATAGCCTATGTTACTCAGTGATAATGTAGCATTCTAACGGCAAAATAAATTTTGAATTCTGTTCAGTAGTTTTTAAGTTTATTCGTTACATACAAAAATACAAATCTTTCCTTTTTATAATATTAGTATAGATAGTATAGATAAAACAGTCGCTCCCGCTGTCTGTACGCTTAGATCTTTTAACCTACGCAACGGATTTAAATGCAGTTTTCAGCAATAAATAGAGTGATTCAAGAGGAAGATTTGTATACCCCACATTAGCATCTACATTGCACCCGTGCGAAGCCGGGGTAGTTCGCTAGTCATTTATAAAAAGAACGAGTCGTTGTCTTTATTTATCGTAAGTGATATTTGATTTCTTGATTATGAACTTTATTAAGATTTACATTAGCTACCTATATACTTAGCAACGTCCTTCATATTTTAAAATATTTTTTTATCTACAGACAACGAAATGGTTGTTATCATTAAGTTGGTGATGACTACCTTCGGCTATAAACATAGTAATTTTTGAGACGATTTTAGGTAAAATGTTTCGCGTCGCAGCAAATGAAAACCTTTGGTGGAACGAACTTTGACTACCTCATTGGTATAGTGGTGGCAAGCGAGACTGTTGATCGTGAGGTTCTGGATTCGATCCGTAGGTCGAGCAAAGTGTAACTGGGTTTTTCCGAGTGGAATTCTTCAGTAGCAGCCCGGAGCCTGGTTGATGGCAATAGGCTCGCCCCCCGTTACATGGGACTTAAACATAACGGCGAAATGAGGGTGTTACTATACACCTCTGCCAAACCCTTCGGGGAATACGGGCGTGATGTTAAGTGGTGCAACGAAAATAAAGGTTTTCTCATGTTTTTAGCCTTTCAATTCATCAATGTGTTCGTTGTCTATAAAGCTGTCTATTATCACCATAGACCAGAGATCGTATTCTAATCCATTCTTACCCTGGGACTACACAACTGTCACATTTCCCTGTAGGTACTCCTCTTCACTTTCATTTCACGTAAACGCGAGAACACTTCTAAAGATCTCCTACACCATCACCCACACTAAAATCTTCCCTACCCAAATGAATTCACTAAATACCGAAACAGATCCACGCGTATATCTCAAAAGATATTTTAACCCTAAGACGAACCGAAATAGAAGGGTTGTAGGTACTAGGCTGTATGTGAGCTTGTATGTGCGGCAGATCAAAGGGACGGGCGCGCGCCGCGCTTTGAACACGCCGACATACCACGGCCGAGCACATGAGTCTATGTATGTAGTATATAAGGCGAACGTTTTGATACCATTTGCTGATATTTAGGGATTATTAATGTGTTTATTGTTATGTATGTGTGTTTAAGCTGTTAGATGAAACATTCGTCACATGAAATTATTTAAAAGAAATAATTGCAAGATGATACAGAATTAATAGAATTTGTTACATATTTAAAAAGATTTTAGTTACTTGGAATTTTGGATGACTGATAATTTTTTAAAAGTCTTTTAATTCTGAATAAAACTAATAATGATTGAACCCATCTCCTTAAAAGTAATAAAATGCTAAATATTATCATTTCGCTGATGTAGATACGTCGAGTTTATTATACGCCTGCATTTCGCAGACGACGCTAAACGTTTTATTTATTGAACGCCGAACCACTACGTAAAATCTTTATTTCTTCATAATATATGATCATAAAAAATCGACACTGTCTTTAACAGAGTTTACTATTATGAAATCTTATAAAAACATTCCAAAACCTAAACTGTAAAAATTGTTATTCAATTGATTTAAAGTATCCACCAATTACGCCACTAATCCGCCATTAACCCACAAAACAACCTAAAACAGTGACAACCCAACAACCAAATCCGCAGATTAGCGCACATGAGACAACCACGGCCGGATAGGTCCCGACACAACCCTCGGGCGGGACTGTACCATACCACGGTATAGACAAAATAGCAATTAAATTCGCCTTCATTACACAACCCTTCGGTAAAGAACGGGCGGACGATAAGGGTGCGACACTGTGATTATTGTAATGTGTTGTTTTAAAGCAATCATTTTATTATTTCGTGCTTTTTTAGATTTCACTGTGAAATAAAATAAAAAAACAGTGTCTTTTCAGGTACTCTTTTACTCAACTTTTCGAACAAACGTCTCATAAAAGTTGTTCAACTGTAGACCAACGTTGCGCCACTGTTGGTCAACAAAAAATTTGCTCTATTCGCGAATATAGGTACTTAGTGTTTTTTATCGTATACCTCATGTGTAATTGTGATAAATTATATTCGAATTATTATAATTATTTAGGTATTAATGGGAAAGTTTGAATGTCGAAATAATTGTCAATCACGCCTAAATCTGTATGAATTTGGATGAAACTTATTATAGAGTTAGACTACATCCTGGATCCACATTGATCCTAGAAAATTAAGCTGTTTTAACACGGACAGAGCATAATTTATTATTTCGCAGACTTTTACGTGGTTTTTTTTAAACGTTTCCCCGCTCTTTGTTTTCTCCTGTATCTTAGGTGCGTTTACAGACGCAAATCTCCACATGCACAAACGCCAAGACCCGGAACAACTATTTGTAGGCTACACAAATATTTGATCCGTGCGGGAATCGAACCTACGACCCGTAGCGCAGAAGCCAATTGCTCAACCACTGCACAAAACGTGTTGTCGAAACTAACTCAGGGGCCTAATAACATCACATTTGTTGAATCATATTTCATTTCATATCTATACTAGTATTATAAAGCTGAAGAGTTTGTTTGCTTGTTTGTTTCAACGCGCTAATCTCAGGAAATACTGGTTAGAATTGAAAAAATATTTTTGTGTTGGATAGTCCATTTATCGAGGAAGGTTATAGGTGATATAACATCACGCTACGACCAATAGGAGCGGAGCATAAATGAAAAATGTTGCAAAATCGGGAAAAATGTCCACCCGTGCGAAGCCGGGACGGGTCGCTAGTAATTTATAACTGCCAATTTTAATGGACTGCACATCCAGTTGGTAGCTATCAAGCAGTTACACTGACTCCATCTTAACTTTCTCAAGCTGCATTTGGCAGCTACATAGTTTGCAGTTGCAGTACAGTCCACTTGCAGTTATGAATATGAAACGAAATAAGATTCAAGTAATGTGACGTTTTTAGCCAGTTATGGAATGTATGTAACTGTTTTATGCCCTAATAAAATTAAATAAAAAATGGCCCACTCTGATGCAATGTGCAAAAACTTTAGATTTTGAATCTCACATCGTTTACATGCAATGTAAAGTTTACCAAAGTAAAGTAATCTGTTTTTTAATAATTTATTTGGTTAAGAAGATAGCAAAATAAATTATTAGAAAACGTATTTTACAGTTGCACGTGGCTTGAGAATTATTATAAAATAGCATCAAACACAGATTTAAAAAAAAAAAACACAGCGGATTTTGCACGTCCAGCGACGATATGAAATTAAATTAATCATTTTGGATTTTTATGACTGTGATTTCAAAAGTTCTTAAAATTAAATTAAATAAATTAAGATGTTATTTTTGGAATCATGAATAACTATAAATCTTCTCCTTGCTAATATTTCGAGACGACAGTACCTACCAAACATTTTTGGTAATTAAACGACATATTCAATAATCCCTCTATCCAAACCTAGCCAGGACCAAAACAAGCTGAAGTCCCCACTAATTACGTAAGCACGCACCGTAACTCCGCGCGCGTCCCACAAAGGGTGCGCGCGCCAATAACGCATGAAACAGGATTATGAAACATGTAAACGCCGCTAAAGGGTTCCTGCCCGTTTGCGTAATTATACATGTTAATTTACAGATACATACTTTGAACGTACTGTAGGTACCTATAGGTAGGTGTAGGTCTCGTTTTTAGGGCCTCTCGCTTGGATAAGCGTGAGTGGTGAACGGTTTGTTTGGTGTCACTTGAAACGTAAAGGATTTGTATAATGGAATATTTGGATTGTGGATATCGTCGGTCGGCAGTGAAAACCACGTATGTGTAAAATAAAAAAAAATAAAAGGGGTAGATATAACTGTCTCCTGCAAAAAAAATGGCCAATCGAATGTTGATATAAGTTTGTCATCGTACGTCATAGATAGCTTAGAAGTATTTGAATTGAAAGTTTCTTGAACTAGTAGGTACGTGTATGACGAGTTTATCAATCTAAAGAACAAATAAAACGCTTTTGAAGAACATTTTATTTACGAGGTTTTCACTGCCGAGCGTCGACATGGTGGTAACTTAAAAGTAATTTAGGCTGGTGTTCATAAACATTAATTCTCTGGTTAAACGACCGTTTACTCGAAAAAGGTACGAGAATTTTAAGTAAACGAGTGTTTAGCCTGAGAATGTTGGTTAACGCCAGCCTTCGTTTGTATGCCTGTTTAATTTATATATAGGTATTTGCAACTGAATTGGGCTACTGTATTTAGTGCGGTTATATCCTTTTGAATGAATTAATGATATATTTAGTTGAAACAACATAGGTAATATTAAATTCGTCTTAGATTAAAATTGGGTTTCACTATATTCAACATTACGATCGTGCAAATATTCAAATGTTATGAAATGATTTTAATTATTTCCTACCTAGTACTTGTTTGGTGTTTCTAATGCGGTTTAAGGGCTCGCTATCAACCAATCAAAGAAATGTTAGATGGATCTATCACTTCTCACAAATTCCGCCACTTGCTACTTGTGTAATATTCAGCTTTATAGACTAGAAGTACCTATTCCCATACATATCGTTAGAAAAATTCTTGTCTGAGTTAGTGATTCCTCTGTTGTGGGAATCCGTGCCGGTGCAATTGTATAGCCGTCCCCTGATGTCAAAATTTTTAAATTCCTTTTTATGTATGTTTTTCTTTATATTTAATGTTATTCTTAAGTACCTAATAAAATAGGACATACATAATGAGGCTTGCAAAGTCGCGGTAAAACGAACTAAAGCATCGAAAAAAAAATTGAAATAGAAAAAAACGACACTACAAAAAAGTTTCGTACTAATGAAATATTATGTTGAATTAAATTATGTTATATTTTTTCCATTTTTGTATTGGACTTCTTGTAAGTAGTTTGTCGTAGATTGTTGTGTGTTTCGACGTAAGCGGGCAGTTACTGTTATTGGCGAGACCTGAAGCGTCTCCAACCAATGAGGAGAATTATGTTATGCTCGCTTCTCTCCGAATATGGTTTACGCGCATATTCCGGGATTACTCGAATAGTGTCGAACTCAAACTGGGCCCGCAATCATGAGCTGATCACGTGGTCTTAGGCCGGTATTCTAAAACAATGCTCAGTTATCAATCTCGATTGATTTCTATACAAATCTCTACTCAATTCGAGATTCATAACTGAATATTATTTTAGAGGTGTACTGTCCAATATTTGTAAGTATATTGGTAAAGTAAAGAAAATAATCCTCTCCCTTTATATACCTACAAGGTGTTATTTAAATTACGCAAAGCCTCAGACATCCCAACTGATTATAATTGTAATCAGTTGATCTAGCTATCATTTATTTATTTATATCTATTATTGTAGAAGACATTTGTATTTTAGTTGACCGGAAAATTCTGTTTCAATTATTTTGGTCTGATCATTTTGATCGGACGACTACCCCGCCTCGTCTCGCTGACTGCCCCTTACTTCGATCTACCTAGCCTTTTCCCAACTATATTGGGGTCAGCTTCCAGTTTAACCAGATGCGGCTGAATACCAGTATTTTACGCGGAGCGACTGCCATCAGACCTCCGCAACCCAATTACAGGGCAATGCCGATATCCTAAGGTTAGACCGGTTGTCAGACTTTGGAGCTTTTGACTACCCGTAACGACTGTCATAGATATTCGTATGACACCCAGGACAGACTGTTTTACGTGCTTTCCGAGGCACGGAGGGATCTCGATGTGTAGCGAAGGGTCACCCATCCACGGACTGACCGCGGCAAGCGCAGCTTAACTTCACAAATTGTATGATCCGCGCAGTTGGTAATTAGCAATTTAATTGACTGCCCCTTACTTACCAACATATTGAATTTTAGTCTAGGTTAATGGTCGCGTGGTTTGCGATAATTGAGAAATGACATTGTAAATTATTATCTTTTAATTTGAACATACATTTAAATTTTTTTCAATGGTATCTACTCTCGATATTGAAAAAACTACGTTCAGGTTTTGCATTATTTCAATTACATGTAGTATACAGAGTAGGTACCTTCTACTCTTTGCTGTACATCTAGGTCATGTTAGGACTCGCTAATAATATTACTGATATCAAGCTAAGCTTGCTATTATTCCTAGCATATCAACATTTTACAAATAAAGACACCTGTCTTTCCAGCCAGCTCGTTTACACTAACGACATAAAACCTCAGTTTACCCAGACCTCATTACTGTAAAAACAATGGCGAAACAAAAAATAATAATAAATAAAAAGCTGTGGGGAGGAGCGTACCCCGCGCCGCCCACAACTCCACCCACGCAAACACAACATATAATTATTGTGTGAACGATGCGGTCCCATACATACTTATAGTCTCATACATGACATACATACATACAATTATGGATGTAGTTATGATATATTCGGAGCGTTCGGAGCGAATCGGTTGGGATTTAGAAGCTTTTGAGATTATGGTGTAAGCAGCGGTAAACGTTGGTTAAATTTAAGGTATTATGGAGGTTATAGTCCACTAAATACTCACTCGTGTTCTGTAGTTATTACAGCTGATATACCTAGATCAGGGATTCCCAAACTGGGTTCCGTAGAATAGTCATCAGGGCTCTGCCAAAATTATTTATTACTACCTATGTCCTCACGGCTCCGCCCGTAGCCTATGTTACTCAGTGATACTGTAGCTTTCTAACGGCAAAAGAATTTTTGAAATCGGCCCAGTAGTTTTTAAGTTTATTCGTTACATACAAAAATATAAAAATACAAATCTTTCCTCTTTATAATATTAGTATAGATTAGTTATTAAATAATACCACGGTATATTTCAGTGTTGATTTGTAATCATTTGAAATGGGGTTCCATAAAATAAAAGGTATTTGGTTGGTGTTCCGTTATCTTTAAAGTTTAGGAACCCCTGACCTAGATAATTGTTTCTGTTTTCCTGTGCTTATGGTAAGAACATTTACAACAAAGAGGGGCTAGTGGTTAATTATAATCTTCCCGTGGTCAGTCTGTGGATGAGTGACTGTTCGTTACACATCGAGGCCCCTCCGTGCCTCGGAGAGCACGCTAAACTGTCAATCCCGGGTGTCATAGGATACCTACGACAGTCGTTACGGGTAGAAGCCCGAAAGTTTGACAACCGGTCTAACTTTAAGGATATCGGCATTGCCCAGTAACTGGGTTGCGGACGTCTGATGGCAGTCGCTCCGTGTAAAATACTGGTATTCAGCCGCATCTAGTTAGAGTGGAAGCTAAACTCAACAGAGGAAAAGGCTAGGCAGAACAACATTGTTTCTCAGGAGGATATGGGGCAAGGCTCCACAGAGGAGAGGTCCGCTGAGGGTTGGCGGACCGGGACCAGCGGGGTTGCGGTGAATGCTTTTGCGAATCCCGCAACCCCGGCCGAACGGTCAGGAGGAGGAACACCGTTGGTTTTTAACCGGTAAGAGTCCGGCAGACCCCCTCGCCTTCCCCGGGCGAGGGACATCCATGAGGATTTTACAACGATAAAAATAAAGGCAGAACAACATTAAAAGCCTAGGCGTATACGAAGGCGCAGGCCGCGCAAGCTACGTAGTTCAGTAACAGTTTCACAATCCATACAATTGGGCAACGCCTACACGGGCGGTGGCATCGCCCGACACCAAAGGCATTGCCCTACTGTGTGGATTGTTAAACTATGGCTGAACTTGGTACCTGTGCGACCTACGCCCCCGTATTTGCCTAGGCTTAACTTCAGGATTTAAGAACACTGTACCAACCTAACAAGAATGATAAATAAATGAAATCGACCTTGCAACGTGTACGGTTTACATACAACGATTTGGTTGCTGACAATGCGACCTCAATTTATATATAATAATATTCACACAACATTAACTTTAGTTCACAAATTGCAATCATCGCGATTGGCACGGATTGGCATCCAACTTATACCTATCTTGTAACTTTAAGAAATAAACTATTTCTAGTGCCCAACCGTGGTTTACCGTCAACTCACCAAAACTCTAACTAGCTCTGAGCCATACACAACTACTCTTTTGTTCCATTTTAGAAAAATGAATGAAATGAAGCGCATGCATACAGCAACCACAAAACAGATAGGTACAGAAGTCAATCTACAAACAAGTGCACTCGAGCAACGCACACATAGACACTGCTCACGGACACGATATCTCGGACTGTTTGGGACTAGAGTGCGAGTGAGTGCGAGCGCGAGTGCCATGCGCTTGAGAGAGATAGATATATAGATAGAGCGACCGCCGAGCGTAGGTATGAAAAGTGAAGTACATACATGTGATTGACTTCTGTACCTATCTGTTTTGTGCAGCAACTCCCTGCGCCGTCCGAAACGGACACTAGCTATGACGACATGATACGGCGTGTTATAAAGATAAGATTAAGTCAAAAACAATGGTATATTGTTTTAGTTCCCGGTGAAAAAGCCCCTGTTACAACAAGCCCCTCGCTCCCTTACCTATCGATCTATATCGATTTTATGCACATTAATAGGCTAAGAAGTTCTCACTGTCAAATTGTTATCGAGAAGTGAACCCATTGCTTAGTTACAATTGTAATTTAATTTAGGATCTGTACTTAATCGTAGACATGCAGAATATTGCACGACTGAATGCACGACAAATGTCAAGGCTAGGATCGAAGATCTGATGAGATCTATAAATATTGTGTTTCCATTATTAATTTGTTAAGGCATCTGTGTTTATGGATATGTAGGTACATGATATACATATCCAGTTGTTATGAAATATAATTTAATTAATCTACGAACTGAAAATAATCTTTTAGATTTTTGATTGTGCCTAAAATAATAATTACAACTGGTAACTAACTGGCAATAACCTCTTATACCAGGTTCACACGATACGATTCTAGTTGATCAACTGCCTAATTGCATGCGATTTGAACCGTCTAAACAGACTTTCAATCAAATTGAATCAATTTGAAGAAACAAAACGTTTCAACTTTTGTTGATCAACTAAAATCGAACAGTGTGAACCCGCTATTAGTTAACCCGAAAATAAAAAACGCACATTTTTCTTACCACTGCCTACAACTATGTACAGTCAACTTCAATAAGATGTATCACTTGACGAATTTAAAAAGTTAACTACCTACAGAAAAAGTACCTAGTGCCTGAAATCTTTTAAATTTGTACACATAACATCTGCCAACACATGTGAATACATAGGTTGTTAAATTTTAAGATTACATTCGCTAGTTAGTAGTAGTATACATCTTATTGAGACTGACAGTGCCTATTACAAAAACACTAATTTCAAAATTAACTTAAATTAGAAAAACAATGTAAATATCTAAACCAAAACTTTTAATGAATGCATTTAAATAAATACTTAATTCAATATTCTGTCGCGGCGTATCGATGGCGTGCCCACCTGTGCGCGCTCGAGCGTCGCGAGCCCTTTTCCCGCCGTTTTCCGACAAAATGGCCGACGCGTGACTAGACTGGCGATACGTCCTTATTCATTCATAACCGAGCACCGTAAATATTATGTGCTTTTAAATTTAATTGTGAGAATTTTCCTGGTGATTTTCATTCGTAATATGTGGATGGCGCGTAGTCTATACTAATATTATAAAGAGGGAAGATTTGTATTTTTGGATTTTTGTATGTAACGAATAAACTTAGGTAAAAACTACTGGACCGATTTCAAAAAATCTTTTGCGGTTAGAAAGCTACATTATCACTGAGTAACATAGGCTACGGGCGGAGCCGTGAGGACACAGCTAGTATTTTATAAAGTACCTACATTTGAAATTTAACTGCACCCGAAACTTTTTGTCTTTCTTTTATCGGTTCCATAATATTGAATACCGTGGCTCCTCAACAATAAACATCTATAAGTACCTGATAGTATCACGCCAGGCATGTTCTGATTCAACCTGGATCATAAGCTTAGCATTAACTAGCATATTCTTAAATTCTGTAGGTTACATAAAAATACCCTAGCCCATATCTTTTATACTATGACTATTTTACTTTTTTAGGGAGACGGTCTGAAAACGTTAAAAAGCGATTAGCATTTTGGTCCAGTCATTCTTATGTTTTAAAGAACGGCTAATGAAAGAAATATAAGTACTTTTTCTTACTGTATTCAAGTTGAAACAATTCACGAGTTACATATTCGAGTACTCTATTTCAAATTATTGAAAGTAGGTACGTTACCATAATAATCAAAAACCCTTATCCTCCTCAAAAGAGGCGAAAGACATTCCCTCACTACTGCAGATCGAGTGATCATTGGAAAACGAATTATCAAAAAAAAACCGTAAAATGCAACCAGCTAACCATACCTCAATCTATAAACGTACTTATTGCGCAGAAAACACTAACCTACATTCATTTACCTTATTACATTAAAACAAATCGAATTCCAAAAGCCAAAACCTCATCAAGCAAATAAGCAACTACAATAGTATCTAAATATCGCGGGAAGACAAAACAGCCTCCCCAGAGCCACGGGGGAATCACGAATGAAATACACGTCATAGACGACATTTTTGCGATAAGGCAACACCGCGCCCGTTTTGTTTATGACTAGGACCGCCATCTTGCCCGTCACGGCGGGAAATAGGGTAGCTATGTATTGTTCGCATTATTTCTGAATGGAAATATTTTTTCTTGATATTTCTTGGGGAGTGTTAAGACTGAAATGGAGGTTGATATTAATTTTTATCTTAGAAACTCCGACATTGCTGAACAGGCCTTCCATTCTGGATTATGCTTGTTAAAGCGCAGGTTATTTTGTTAAAGCGCAGGTTATTGAGGTCTTAAAACATGCACAATAATTATATTTAACTGAAAAAGTGATTTGAACATGGTTGGACTTAATAATACCTAACGATTAAAGTTGGACTATACTCGTATTTGATCGGAATATCATGGTATATCCTTCCCACTCACCGTACAAAGCTAGTCATCTCGACCAGCCTTATCTTACTTCAAAAAATCGATTAACGCAAGCGTTTCAACAATGATATCCACACAGTGCAAATATCATGACGTAAACTACAGCCCAACTCCTAAACATCATCAGAAAATCCCAACGCAAACAACCTCAGCTCCATATTAACTAATTCAACACATTCGAAAAACATCCCATCTCTTGCGACATTAATTCGCGTTACATTTCGCTCCCAGCCTCCCAAAAGACAGTGAGTGACAGTAAATAGAGACACAGCCGCGTCTATTATCTGATAGCGATCTACACATACAGACTTCATGAAACATTAATGTTCCATCCTGACAGATGGGCTCCTGATACATACACATTTTGCACCCTATTTCTCCCTTTGCACGGGATTTTCAACCCTATTACGTTCAATTATGGGTGTTGTGAAAGTTTTGCTGTGTAAAGTAATTTTGTCGCCGTATTTCGAGGTGTCATATTCGTTGCGGTCGAGAAATGAACGGTACAACGAATGTTTGTTATGGTATACATACTGTTAAACGAAAATAGTCATCGATATTTGGAAAAATATTTCACACTTTAAAAATATTTTATAAAATAAAAAATCAACTGTTGTGTAACGAGTCTTTTAGTGGACATCTCGAACCGACAAACGTGGTGTGGAACAACCCTAAACGAACTGAAAAGCTGACTGGACTATGATTTATTCAAAATAATTTTGTATGTAAATGTTGTGACTTTTCCTCATTCAATGTACGAAGGTAACGTCCACGCGTTTAATATATTCATAAATTCATTATTTCGGAGTACCCACCTATCTACTTTTAAAACAATTGCAAATAAAAAGCAAGTCAGATGCGCAATGTTTTCATAAATTCTTTTAGTGCGCCGACATATTTTTGTAATCCCAACGTTCGGAAACATGCATACAATCGTAACACCAAATTCCATAATCTATGCAAAATCAGGCAATAGATCGAGCAAATGTTAGAATGAGTTAAAATTGAGTTACCTGATTCGCAATGCACTCTTAAATAAGACCTATGAGGCTTCCATAATCACCCAAAGTGAACTGAAGCCACGTGAAAAATTTGAATTAAAAAAACAACCTAAGTACTTATATAGGTATATCCGTGCTAAGTTAATCAATCGGTCGACCCTGATAATAACGATAAAGTGCTTTGGGTAATTACGAACATGGGAATATTCCGAAAATTACGAATTACTACTTAACCTGGCAATATTTTTTACTCTGGCAACATTACATTCCATTACACATTCTAGCATTATTACGTTACCAGAGAAAAAAATATTGCCTAGTATAAATTCGTAATTTTCGGAACATTCCCATGTTCGTAATTGCCCTAAAGCACTATATTAAAATAACGATTACGACTTCTTAATTTTTACCCGGCAACGGACATAGCAAAGAAAGAGATGTCGATAGTCTTATATCAAAAGGATTAAATAAAACGTATCAAAATAACAAGTATTAATATAAAAACATGATAATATTTTTGCTGGTGATCGTCATATAAGCGCAAATCTAAGCATACTTGTGTCGCGGGCCGCGCTATAAAAACACTCGAGCCGCCTAGAGCGCCCTTACTACAAGAACTCATAGTGTCTCGTACGATACTCACTCGTATTCGGAAGATAGGGTATTTAATTTACAATTGGCTTCATCTATGACCGTTATGAATTAGATTTCTGAAAAAAATCCTGTCACTAAAAGATTAGATGGATGTTATTTTTTGTACGATTATATTTTATATTGTCACACGCATAAGTAAACGGAGTATGTTAAATGTTACGTTATATAGTTTCTGCCTACCCCCATGAGAAACAGGCCTGATATATATATATACAAGTACTTTTTTTTTTATGTTGTGTTTTACCTTTGACACCGGGTCGAGTACTTTTACGTTGTTGGTCAAAACCTTACTACGAATGCTACGATGTAGCACTGTCTACGAAAATTGCTACGATGGCTACGAAAGTTGTAGATACTGTAAAATTGAGAAAAGCGATGCGTTTTTTTACTTCTTCATTATAGCAACGTTATCTTAGCCTGTAGTCAGTATTTCCCAGGTCGCCTTTGGCTAAGGCACTGATCGCTCTATCATAAGCTTCGCTACGACCAGTTTCATGGAACGACTTATTTTTTTCTTTTTCTTAAGCTTAAAAAACATTTTTTATTTCAAAATTAATGTAGACACAAATAGGCATTCATGTATTATCTCTAAATTAATCTCAAGAGAATCTGAACTAGACAGGTCTGACATGATCAAACAGTTTACAAAGCCAACTTTTCGTTCTAGACCTGAAAATTCTCCGAAAATATAATTTCCATTTCATTCAGCTACTCGTCATAACTTCAAGCAATCCTTTTTCGCGATAAGAATTGAAAATTCAACTTTTGCTTCGGTGCTAATTCTCATTTAAAATTTATATTCTGTTATCTTCAGGTGTGACCCTCGGAGCTTGCCAAACTAAAGTGCACCTTGTCAAAACCGACACTCCATTATTGGGCATACATTTTTAAGCTGCGATAACACTATCGCTGGCTGGGTTACGTGGTAGGCCGGGCCACGTTATCGTCAGTTTCTGCATGAACGCGCCCGTTACGGTCCCCCTCGCCCCCCTACTTCCACCCCTCAGTATCCCTCACCCCCCAGCCATCCCGGTAGACGGCAACGGCGAGATTTTGACACTTGAACATAATTTATTCGATCCTGAAATAGTTTATGTTATCTAGACCGGCGATATCTCGGGATTTAGGTGTCTGTAAACTTTCTGAGTGGTGTTTGTTTGTAATTATTTGGGGTTAAATATAATATTAGAGTTAACTGCCTACAAGTGTGGTGTCTGTTAGCAAATTAGTGTGATTAATAATATTCTGAAACCTTACTGATTTAAATTAAACTAACTTTATTGTATACTAGCTGTGTCCTCACGGCTACGCCCGCGTAAGAAGGTTTCTTCCAGTAATAAATATAGCCTATGTTACTCAGTGATAATGTAGGTTTCTAACGGCAAAAGAATTTTTGAAATCGGTCCACTAGTTTTTAAGTTTATTCGTTACATACAAAAATACAATTCTTTCCTCTTTATAATATTATTATTAGTATAGATCTATACACTTTGTTTTCGTTGCTATCCATTCAACGTTCTTCTTCTTTTCGTGTAGTTAGTGACTAACCTGATGTCAGAGTTTATGCCGCTTATGGGCCTCTGACTTGGCTTCACATGCCATCGAGAAATATCTCTCAGGAATGGCCGATTTCCTCGCGATGTTCTCCTTCACCGTTTTTAAGCAACTGATAATCATACAATACGCACATTAATCCGAAAAGTCAGAGAACACAAAGTTATCGTAGGCATCTACTGATGGTGATATCACAGTGAATAAAATAAATGAAATCTTACTTATGAACTTGGCTGGTTAATTATATGATAGTTAGATATTGGTGTCAATTCTGTTACGCACTATAGGACTAAACTAAGGGTGTTTGTCTCTTTCTGTTTCAATAGAAAAAGAAAGTGACAGTTGCGTTTAGTAGTGTCAAAATGTGTAACTGAATCGACACCAATATCTCGCAATTTAACTTGCGGGCACTGATTGAAGAGCATATAGAATAGCCTCTAGTATGTAAGTAATAATAACAAATCTATATAAATAAAAATGAATCGCCAAATGTGTTGCTAAGCGCAAAACTTGAGAACGGCTCGACCAATTCGGCAATTTTTTTTTATATATTCCTTAAGGCACAGGGAAGGTTCTTATGAAGAGAAAAAACATAAAAATTGCGTGGAAAAAGGTAACAACAACACTTTTCTTTTCCCACTACAGGCCAATAACTTTTGACAGAACGAAGTCTGTCCGGGCAGCTAGTTGGTTATAATTATGTTTTTAACCTTTTGAACGGTACGAGCACTTCCCTGCACGCCACGCTACAAATTCACCGTAGGTACTTTTTACGGTTATTGACGTGATTGCCGGTTCGAGCACATTTTCATTTGACATCTATAGCCGTCAATGTCGTTCAAAAAGTTAAAGGAATAGGTAGAATCAAACCATCTTCCTGGTCTGTTACTGCCGTTTTGCTTTACATAAATGAACTGATGACTGATCGTGTGCTCTAGCAAATTTAAAAGTTTCTTCTCCCATCATGAGAGTTTCATATTCCACTGCTATACTGGTATCGCTTCACTCGCTTTTTTAAAACCTCGTTTTATTGAATAGGTAGGTACTAGCGACCCAACCTGATTTTATACTGGCACCATTAAGTAACTTTTCTCATGTTTTTTTGCATCAGTTTTCATTAAACAGTTGATTCTTTCAACTCTCTTAGCAAAATTATGATAGCTCAGCTAATATAAACAATATATTTATAAGTTACTAGCTTTTGCCCGCAGCTTCGCTTACGTGTTTTTTTTTTCACCCCCTTAGGGGTCGAATTTCGAGAAATCCCTTCTTAGTGGATGTTTACGTCACAAAATGAACCTACTGACAAAATTTCAAGTTTCTAACCCCAGCCGTTTAGGCTGTGCGTTGATAGATCAGTCAGTCAGTCAGTCAGCTTCTCCTTTTATAAGTATAGATACACAAAAACCTTCCCCGAGAATCAAGCTATCTATTCGTGAAAACTGTAACAAAATCCGCTTAGCAGTTACGGAGAAAATCGCGCACAAACAGACAGGCGCGGCGGGGGTCTGTTTTTTATTTAATGTGTTGTAATTAAAATAATAACAACTGATACACTTCTTGGTCTTATCTGTAACCAACCACTAATGAACGGAGGAACATTCCCAAGTCATTGAAAAAAATCTCTACGGAATATCCCACCCATGTCAATAAACCTCAGTCGTGGTACAATTGAGAGAGGACCTCGCGGGCTTCGGACGCGTCCTACGGATTACCTACTGAGGGGACGTCGTAAGATATCTGATTGATAAATTATATCAAGATTTAAGATGTTAGGTATATTATGCGGTCATGTGTCTATGTTAGTAGATAAGTTTGTATAAAGAAATTTGGAGGACTGCTTTAATTGGTATAATTAAGGTCGAAGAATGTGTCTACCTACACCTACCATCGAATCCATTCAACAAACTCCTTTATTTTGATAACTAGCATCCCTGTTAAATATATAACTAAAGTAACTACCTATAGATAAATTTGTACTAGGAGCAAGTTAACTATAACAGTTAAACGGCACGGAATTAGTTCTCGCAGCCTCTCAATCGCTTAGCTAAGCAAGTGAGCTTCTGTTAGCATATAAAAATTACTTGAACATCTATGTTAACTAAGTAATAGATAAAGCACTCCGTTTTCGGCCTTGCTAGTGAATATAAGTACTTACCTACTTTAAAAAGGTTAACTATCTAAGTATCTATCCACGGCTGTGAAAAATCCTCAACGGTAAAAAACTTCTATATTTATGAGTTGTTTGAATCGAAAAAAATATATTAATATTATGTTTTATTTAATAACTGCCTCGTTGGTCTAGTGGTGGCAAGAGCGACTGCTGATCTTGAGGTCCTGGGTTCGATCCCCAGGACGGGCAAAGTGTTATTGGGTGTTTCCATGTGGAATTCCTCAGTAGCAGCCCGGTGTTTGGATTTGTGCCCGGTTGATGGCTATAGGCGCGCCCCCTAGTACATGGGACTTAAACATAACGGCGAAATGAGGGTGTTACTACATACCTCTGTCAATCCTTCGGGGAATACAGGCGTGATGTCATGTTTATTTATTGATTGTAAAATATTAGAGTGCTTTTAAAATCTGCGGAAACTCACAAACACTGAGAATAGATTCTAAGTAGGTACTACCACTTCTGCTTCAACTAAAATCACGCCAAGAGTAACTTCAAAATTTCCACCAAAACCCTCAAACACAAACAGTTATTCCTCAACTTTTAATCACGCTTTCATAATTGAATCCCTTACACCAGTCTCACCTAAGTTAGTGGATAAGGCAAATTTACGACTAAGCATACCGAGATTAACATCAGAACTCGAATAAATCCGCGGTATCGGGCTTGTTTGCCGAATTAATCGTGGCTTGCTCACTTTGTGGGCGCAACTTTACCGACTGGCTCACAAGTACGTCTTCTTAGAAAGTTATAATTCCTATAAACGATATAATAGATATTTTGGACGATTTAATATTGTGAAGCTTTGTTGGCTATTAATACTTGTAGAAGACTGAAATACTTGGAATATTTTTTCTAATTGGATGCAACGCGCTTTAGAATAAAAAATAAAAAGAATTAAGGATAGGTGCAAGTCTTTCTAGTAAATACCATTATGTGGTGCTAGGACTATACGTATTCTATATTTTCAGAAAAGCACTTAGAGCCAAAAAATTAAATACCTACAGTATTTAAAATATAGCTTGATTAGAATGACAGTTCACAGTTGTCAGCAAAAGTGACGACTTAAGTAACTTTGTAGTAATGTGTAACATCTCGTTTACACCTAGGTATAAAACATGTATTCTACATGCATCAGATATTTGTTCGAAAAAATTATTACCACTATACATACCTACTTTAAGTAGCAAATAAGTATGTAGATCTTTTAAACACTTGTTTGAAATACTTTACACATATGATCATTAAGTGTTAACACCAAGTAACTTCTTTTAAAAAGACCTTTACACAAATTATGTATACAACTTGTTTTTAGGTGTAAACGAGGGGTTACGGGTAATTTATTTTAAGTTCAATTTTCTCTTTTCCCTTTAAAGGCAACCCTTTAAGGCCGGGGGAAATGGTAGCGCCATCTATTTTTGTCGTGACCAATAATATTAAATACTCTATGATCCTGTTCCATTCACTATTCCCGCACGCCTATGACATGCACTGCTGTGTCAAAATAAAAAGAAACAAAAAAAAAAACGAATCGTCCCGTGAAGAAGCCGCGTCGCTAACGTACCGCGCTCACGGACAAGCATCGCGCGCGTGCCGGTAGTGCCGCGCCGAAAGGTTACCGCTGATTCATTCCTATTTGGATAATCTCATAAACTTTGGTGAAGCCACCCGCGGGTGTGATCGTGTGATTGTGAACGAGAAACTCATGTGAACCGGGCTCTGTAACGTGATCGCCACAGCGCCCCGTCTGCTTGACCAGCTCAACGACAAGAAGTCAAGAAGAAATAGTCAGGTAAGGCGTGCTTCCCTTTCCGAGTTCCTTAATCGCCCATTCATATCAGCTCATAGTTTCTAGGCGATTACCCGCCATCTTTAATTATACAGTCCACTTAAATTAAACTATAAACCCATATTCGCAAATCGCCGAGTATTTGGGAGTTTCGCTTCCATTTAACACACGAAAAATCATTCATATCTAGCATGATAACATTTTTTTTAATAAAGTGCTTTTAAATTATTTATATCGATTTGATCAGTCCTTTCCCAGCACTAGTCACACTAGTTTGACAGCTGTCATTCTAATCAAGCCATATTTTAAGGTACTCCTTACTAGAGTACCTTACTCCTTACTAAGACTAGTCTTATAGCGGGTTTACACGGTTCGATTTTAGTTGATCAACTGCTAAATCGCACGTCTGAACAGACAATCAAATTGAAGCAACAAAAACGTTCCAACTTTTGTTGATCAAGTTTTTTGTTGAAAGCGATTCGACCCATCTGAATCTGCTGTTAGGTACACATTTTACGCAACTTTTTATAAATGAAGGTCTGTGGATAGCGTAGGTAGGTACAAGTAGATATCTATAAGGACCAAGCCACATCTGACGGAAGATACTTCGCCGATCTTCCGTCGTGTTATTTACTCGAGGAATTTTAGTGACGCATCTTCGGTCAAATATGTATGGTGTGAGGTGTTTATATGGAATTATGTGTACCGGCAGAAGATCGGCGACGTATTTTCCGTCAGATGTGGCTTGGCCCTAAGTACCACATGCATTCAGGGAGTAATGTGAACAAAATAATACCTACTACCCACTTTATAATAATTGTCGTTAATGTTTTCCCTAGCAAAGGAATTATTTGGAAAGTGGATAGTTGTTCATTTACGTGTCTTACTCCCTTGAATAATAAGTTAAAAGTATAGACACGTAACTTGGCAATGTTTTGGCGTAGTGGGTGTAAGTTTGCGCATGTACAGTAAGACTTAGTGCAACAAACATTTTTACACATTTATTGCTTGTCATTATTCTATGGTTATTGCCGTAATTTATTTTTAACCGACTTCCAAAAGGTGAAGGTTCTATATTCGATTGTTTTTTTTTTAAACATGTCTGATTAAAAGAAAGAAAGTAGAGGAATTCTCTTCTCTACTCTTGTCAAGTTACTTGCTGGCGACTAATGATCATGTCTAAAAATCAAATTTTGGCTTTGCGAGCCACGTGAGTGCGTATGACACCAATAGTCATGTGGGCTGATAGATACGGTGCTGGTTGCGGACTAGACATGCGTGGGGTTGCTATCGCCTTGCCGGGTTTTTTCCAAGAAATATCGTTATTTACCAATTTTTTTTGTTTAGTCATATTTTTTGCATTATTTTAAGCTCCACAGGAAAATATACACCCGACTGTTCTATCAATTTTTCTCCTTGTCCTCAGACGAGGAGCCTCTAGAAGGACTCGAAGGTCTGCATTCAGACGAGACGGGGTCCGGCGATAACTCCAACGCGGGGTCCAGCGGCGCGGACGACGACGCGGCGCGACTGCGACTCAAGCGCAAGCTACAGCGAAATAGAACAAGCTTCACTAACGAGCAGATAGACAGCTTGGAAAGAGGTTTGAAGTTTTATACATTATGTTCTGCCTAGCCTTTTCCAAACTATGTTGGGGTCAGCTGCCAGTCTAACCAGATGCGGCTGTATACCAGTATTTTACACGAAACGATTGCCATCAGACCTCCGCAACCCAGTTACTGGGCAATGCCGATATCCTAAGGTTAGACCGGTTGTCAAACTTTCGGGCTTCTGACTTCCCGTAACGACCGTCATAGGTATTCGTATGACACCCGGGACCGTCTGTTTAACGTGCTCTCCGAGGTACGGGGGGGTTTCGATGTGTAACAAACGGTCACCCATCCACAGACTTACCGCGGCAAGCGCAGCTTAACCTCGCAAATCGTATGTTCCGCGCGGTTAGTAATTAGCCACGAGCGATGTTTTATACATATCTGAAGTGAAAAAGTCTTTCCAGTCAACTACACTTGGGAGCAATGAATCTGGGTCAACAACATAAAACAATGTTAAAATGTTAAACAATGTTAAGCAATGTTTTCAGAGATATTAAGGTTTATGTTGGTGACCCGGATTCATTGCTCCCGAGTAGGTACCTATAGTTTGAACGATATTAGAAGAACTTCAAAGGTATCCAAAATCCTACAGTAAAACGCAAAGGCTTGGGTTCTGAGTTTAAAGCACTTAAAACTCACGATAAAGACAAGTCATTTCTTCAACAAGAAACTAAACATATTAAATTGTAACGACTGCCACCTGACCCAGCAGTTGGGTACATCATATTTTCGCAGTGTGTGCACTCAATATCCAGAGAAACAATTCGAAACATGAAAACTTAAAATAAACTTCACACCATACAAAACATTGTAACCTTGTTGTGTGTGTTATCTTTACAGAATTCGAGAGAACTCACTATCCCGACGTGTTTGCCCGAGAGAGACTCGCCGCCAAAATAGGCCTGCCCGAAGCTAGAATACAGGTGGGTTTACATTATTATCTATATTATTAGATGTACTTACCTATATTAAACATATTTCATCACATTCTTGTCGTAGGCCACGCGTTTAGACTAATTACATGGGTATGTGTAGTAATTACGCCAGCGTATGCGTGGTATGTATTCGATTGACTGATTTGCTGTGAGATTAAGTGCGAAATTACTATAGGTTTGGAGCCCCCGCTGACTGTGATTTTTTGTTACGGTGACTTCTTGTCACTGTCACCTAAAAAGCGCTCACTATAAGCAGTGTAACCTGTCATTAGGCGACAAAACGTGCTAAATTCCGGAATGCATTTCAAAGAAGTTACTGTAATTTAGAAGATTGAGAAGAAAATGAAACGAAATAGACGCTACTGGGTGCACTCTACAGCGATAATAAAAATTGCGTAAAGCGAGGCCGCTACAAAATATACTAATAACTGTTCTCCACCACTCAAGGCAAAGTTGTCGAAGTCTTTCAGTTTTTCAGAATAAGAACGCAATATAACGCTAAAATCACGGTCGAAATGTAATAGGCCTATCCCATAATCATCTTTTTAAATGTATGTTGGAGTATTCCTTTAAATTATTTGTATATAATGCTGGCCTCTTTACCTCCTCTATTAACAATTCGCTGTCAATGTCTTCCTCTTGCGGAGAAGACGCCATCGTCAAAAAAGAGCAGTACACGTCTATTCCGAACGCGTTCGCTGGCCGAGTGACAAAAAGTCGCGCAGTGAGCGCACTCTCTTATCAATGGATAGGGCGAGTGACAGTCAAGTCACTCTGGTATCACCGGCCGCTGGGACTATTGGTCAGTGTCTTGTCACGTCACCACAGTGAGCGCACTCTGATATATCTTCAATATCTTCATAGCACTCGACTTAGTGACAATAAGTCACGGTGACAAAAAATCGCAATCAACGGGGGCCCTTAATGTCGTATTTCAACATCATCATCATCATGTCGTTACTCAATTTTAAGTTCCCCATAAGCCTCCCGCTGTCACTATAAGGCTAAGTGACGTAATCGGGCAAAGTGATATTGGGTTTTTCCATTAGGATTTTCTTAGTAGCAGTCCGGAGTCTGAATTTGTGCCCGGTTAATGGCAATAAGCTCGCCCCTATTACATGGGACGTAAACGTAACTGGCGAAACGAGGGTGTTACTAAAACACCTCTGCCTAACCCTTCGGGGAATACAAGGCTGTTATGATGATGATGATGATGACGACAGTGATAGCATGACATTAACGGCAACTTTTAAATTGAGAAGCGTTTGAGTATTTGGCTATTACTCTATTAAACAACATTGCTGCCTACAAAGAATAAATTGTAAATGTTTAGGTTTTAAACTTTCAACTTTGCACTAAGCAGTCAACTCATTAGCGCCGTGAGTAAATTAAATGCTTAAACCTTAAGATTCATCTTAACCAAATTAGGTAGGTACCATTTAGTTAAACTTTCACAGATAAGTTGCGTACACGCACATTTTCCTAAAGTTCTATAAATACTCTCAAATAGTCATAAATACTCTCTATGGTGTTTTTGTTTTGTGCCTGAAAACCCCTATTAACTTAACTCCTATTTAATTTTAAAATTAGTATCACCAACAAGTCTTTTAGCCTTGTAACGATCCTAATTTCCCAAGCCCCTAACGCGTAGCCTCCGCGCTGTGTGTTAACCTAACCCGACGTTAAGGTGTGGTTCTCGAATCGGCGCGCGAAGTGGCGGCGCGAGGAGAAGATCCGGTCGCAGCGCCGGAGCCCCGAGTGCGGATACAGCGGCGCCGCGCCGCATGCGCCGCACGCGCCAGCGCACCATCCGCCGCCCGCGCACCCGGCGCATCCCGCACATCCCACGCACCAGCCGTATCAGCCGCCGTTAAATGTTGATACTTACAGGTGAGCTTGGAGACGTCTGCTGCTGAATATATAGGGAGTCCTTGTAGATAATAAACTTAGCTGATTTACGCCTTAGTAGGCGGATTAGAGTTGGTTCGCAATTTAGACTAAAACATTTGTTCTAAGATTCGCAGTATTTTTACCTACAGCTTGCTGTCTCAGTAAACGTACGTTTTTTTGTGATACAAGTTCTTCTCAACTACTTATGTTAGTTCCATAAGCTGTTTCAAGCGCACACTACACATGATTATTTTACTTTTCCATCAGCATTGCATTTGTAGATGAACCCTGACTTACCGAAGATTTCAAAGCTACTACATATTTGGCTTCTAAATATGTTTAACAGCTAAAGTCCCATCTTTTCCAGCCCGCTAACCCCAATGGGGTACGGCGGCGGCATGGTACCAGAAACCCCGGTGTGCGACACGACGGAAGCAGAACTATGCAAGAGCGGATTCCTGGGGTACCCGCGGTACGAACTGGGATATCGACAGCCCCCACACCCTTACGTAAATCACCATGGATACCAGCACGAGCCTGCGTCGCCGCCACCAGGTTAAGATGAATTTTATTAATAATTGAGGACACGGGGTATTCATTCATAAACTGGGTTACAAACAGTCTCTGCATTATAATGTCGGCATATCGAGAGATCCAAAGCACCTTCGTCAGCCGTCAAAGGTACCAGCAGAAGCCGGTATCGCCTCGAGAAGATAAGTAATTTAAAGGAGCCTTTGGTACATTTTGGTTGAAGTGTATTTCTGATCACCAACGTATTGCAAAAAAGAATGACCACTCACGAAGACCTCTTTTACTACCTACCAGCGGCAAGAAACCAGCTATTCTTGCCCCTAAACCAAAGTCATCTGCCTTCAAACCATTACAAACTGAATATTTTCCTTTCCAGAGTTAAGTGGACTTCTCGGCACAGGGGTGTCAGTTCCCCTTGCGGTACCCGGACAGGACTCGCAGCAGTACTGGTCGCGCCTCCAGTGACCCTGGTGGAACTAGCCGAGCACATGACACCCGTACTCACACGCTTAGTACTATCCGACTGAGTATAAAGGTCGGGCGTGGTGGAACTGAGCAGCGCGTCGGGTTGGATTGGTTGGTGGAACAGAACAATAAGAACCATAGTCTTACAGTATGCCACTCAGTAAGCTATGAAATTCTCTTCTCCTTCTCTCTGATAACAGAAGGCCTAGCATGGCAATAGCAAGTCATGGGTTTTGTCGAATTTGGTACCCATGGGAGATCCGATAAAGACCATAGAACGGCAGAACATTCTGGACCACTAACAGTATACGAAGTTCTGGTTTTCCATAGCACTACGACAAAAGTCAACGAGTATGGCATTATCTTTTTTAAAGGCTGATTGGGACAGTGTTTCTAAGTTTTGAAGGTACCTCGGGGAATCATGACCCCGCGTTGTAAGTGGAGTGGCTAAAGTGACACTATTATCCTGAAATCAAGGTCGTTCATGGACAATAACAAAATAGCGAGAGGTAACGTAACGCATTGCTCAGTTCCACAAGGCCCAATATTACATAGTCGGATAGTACAATATTTCTTTATACCAACACTATATCAAGAAGAAACATTAATTAACCGTTTTTTATAAGATTTGGTTGTTAGGTTTGCAATCAAATAAGTTCAGGCACAGCGAAAATGGTGTTAGTTTTTTAAAATGTTTTTAATTTAAACAGAAAAGCTTAAGTGAAATGAGCTACGAGTTAACGGCTTAAAAGCTTATTATTGTCATGCTATTCACGCCTCTGCTTCGCTGTATGTGAAGGGAACGGTATAGTAGGCTGTCGATGATCTTGGCTATTGAACTTATAGTAAGAATAAAACAACTTTACCCCTCTGAAGTGAGGTACAGAACGCCTAAAGCCTGTATTCAGAGCGGCAAAGTTATTTTACGAGTACCAAATAACTTTGCCCCACTGAAGTTAGGAACAGAACGTCGAAAGCCTGGTTTCAGAGCGGTAGTTATTTTACGCGTACTGTAAGGATGCTTCAACGTCTATAATACATTCGTATACAAGAGGCTAGCACGAGAACTACCGTTACAACTTAAAATTGATCATGGGCCACTGTGCCTATACAAGCTCGCTGAAAAAGAAATATAGTGCTTTAGGGTAATTACAAACTTAGGAATATTCCGAAAATTACGAATTTCTACTAAACCAGGTAATATTTTTTGCTCTGACAAGCTAATAATGCTAGAATTTGTAATGCAATGTAATATTGCCAGAGCAAAAAATATTGCCCCGTTTAGTAGAAATTCGTAATTTTCGGAATATTTCCATGTTCGTAATTACCCTAAAGCACTAAACATAACATTTTTACAATAAAATAACAGTCAGTTTATTTAACGAAACGTAATGTTTATGCCTAATAACGACTTTCTTGTTTGAATTTATAACTTCTGTTTTATAGATATATTTTTTAATTTATAAACATTTTTTTGTACTTAATGGTGATATTTTTTTTGTAACTTAATTTGTAACATGAGATTAGATTACCTACCAACTGATGTACCACGTATAGTATAAAGAATTAACATATCCACTAGATGCCACAAAACAGGACTCGGAGCACAAAACATAGGCTCAAATTGTATTAAAAAAAACATTAGAATATTTCATTCAAAACACTGTATTAAAATCTCTGATAGATTTTCTACTACATTACTGTTAATCATGCATCTAATGCTGTATTCATAGCTTGTAATTTTGAATGAAATAATTTAATAATTCGGTGTAAGTGTTAAAAAATATTTTATTAACAAATAGATAGTTAGATAAGATTGCGGTTAATAAGTATTTAATTGTGTATATTTGTTGTAAATGTTAAAATAACAAATTTGATTTACTTAAAAATATCTGTCAGATGTGGCTAAATATTTGTAATACCATTGCCTTATGTAAATCTGTCAAAAACAGGCACAAACCGTATTGATTTTACTCAATTAATTCTGCTTTCTTGTACAATACATAAGGCGTGAAGGAATCGTTTATAAAAATCCTTTGATGTTAAATAAATTCTTAACATTATTGTAGCGATATACATTTAGATTTTTTTATGAGAAACAGGGCTTGTTAGTTATAAGTGCAGAATTGTAAATAGTTACTTTTGTGTAATTGTTAATTGTGATTCTCCCATTGTAATAAGCGCGCAACTAAGATGTTTAAAACTTAGCAATTTTGTTTATTTACTTAATTACATTTTTATTATCCGCAAAAACCTTTTGTCAAGGACTTTCTAAAATTAGGATATTTGCTATGAAAATTACACACGTTACTTTTTAGGAAATATGAAAATTAGTCAAAATGTTTCTTATTTTACTTCCCTCAGCTTATCATAATCAAATAAATTGATATTAGTTACTAGCTTGAATCAAACCTCGAGGTGTTTATTTCGAATTTACAATTAGTTTTTAATGTGTATATGTATTGATTATATATAAAACTGTGAATAATTGTGTGATGTCGATGAAACGTTTTAATAACATTATAATGAATACACTTTTGGATCAAAGTAGTCGGGTTGTTTTATTTTCAGGCATATCAGCGCCATCTATCGCATTTAAAAGAAATTTAATTCCCTATTATATTGCAATGCTTAACTAGGTTTAAATATTGACAATAAAACTACACCGTCTAGCAAAATTATTGTAATAAATTCAATTAAAGCTTTTACACTACAGTATTGTGAACAGACAAGAAATATTTATCTCTCCTAACTCTCAGAGAAAGTAAGTCACATACTTATTGCTTAGGTCTCTTATTATAAAACTACTTAATGTAGATCTTATTTAAATGACTGATATAAATCTATTTATATTGAACAGGAAACGTTTGTACGAGAACATCTTTACTTAAAACTTTAAACCTACTTACTAAAAAATAATGATAATCATAATTCATCATTTAACAAACTGTCGATATCACTTAGAATGTTTTTTTCTGAATTGTCTATTTTATTCATTTGTTTCTGACAACTAGCTACCACGTCCGGCACATTTTTATTCAAGTCCAAATCAAGGTCCGACACTGTAATATCACTTTCGTCCAGATCCTCACTTAGATCAACAACGTCTATCGGTTCACCTAGCCTAGTGGAATCTACGTCTATCACTTCACTGTCTGAATCTACTTTAACTAAATCTACGGAGTTAATTTCATTTAGCTCAACACTAACAATTTGTACTTCTGAATCAGAGTCGTTGTCTGTTTTGTTATAATCTACATAGTCGTACTTTGGCTCGTCTGTGCTTATATTTAAACTTGTAAGCCTGTTCCTTATTAACCTAGGCTTCGAAGTTTGTTCCGCAAGCTTTATCCTCTTGAATTCGAAACAATTGTCCACAAGCTCGTCTTCTTGTATTTCATAGATATCGCTGTGCTCCGATAATGTTCGTTTTCTGTCGTTGACGTTATCAGTCGGCTTCTGATCGACTTTAGTGTGATTGGACGCTGCAGCGGCATTGTGGTCGAGTTTCTTGTATACAATAGAGTTGCTTCTAACGACTTTTAATATCTTATTACCCGAAGTTGTTATAGTTTCGTGTGTAGATAGCTTTCTTTTCCTGCTCAAATTGAGTGTGATAGGTTTACCGTGTATTATAGTTTCGCTTTTCTTCCTGGCTCTAATTTCGTCTAGGGACAGCACCTTGAAGTCCAGCGAGGTCCGGCGCTCCTGCGCGGCTTGCTTCCTCCCCGCGAGCTCGTCCAGCGTCAGACGGTCGTACTTGGTGGCGAGGTTGGTGCGCACAATCTTGCGCTCGCAGTCGGCGGGCGCCAACCCGTCGTAGCTGTAGAAGGCGGCGGCCTCCGCCTGTATTTTCTCGAGGAGCAAGAGCTCCTGTGACTTAGTGCGCGCGACTTTCTGCGCGTCGTCGGGCGACACGGTTTTAGTGGGCGTGGATGAGGGTGCGCTTTCATTATCCGACTCTGCAAGAACACACCAATGTACCGCTTAGTCGTACGCGATAAACTTTCAAAATGATTTTCGTAATTAATTTTGATACGACCCGTCCGGCAACATTCGCGGTGTGTTCTCGTAACGTCTATCTGAAAGCGACTCTCGAAGGGTGGGCGGTCAAAAATAATTACAAAAATCATATTACGAAACATTTTTATTTACTCGTTGGTATATTAAACACAATTTGATTAAACAAAGCCAAAGTATAATTCTGTTCCGTTACGAGTTCCTATATCAGTTTGAATATTAATTAGCTTAAATGAAAGGTACTAGACACGCGTTACTAATAATAAACATATTTTGAAATTCTTATTATAAAATAAGACTAAGATTAACATAACAACAACCCCGTATTATTTGAAACAAGAAACTATCAGTAGGCACTCGCGACAGATGGCAACATGGCAACGTGGCAACACGGCGCAGGGCGACGCCGCGCGCCGGCGTGCGCACACACGCGCGTCACATCTCATATTCCCTCCGTTAACCAAAATGTCATAGAACACAACGTGTAAGTATCAAAAGTGCTGCATTACTAATTTCATTACATTTACCTCACTTTCGCACACATATACAAATCTTAGAAAAATCATTCGGATTTATAACCGATTGTGATCAAATGTGGAGGACTACTTTGACCACACATAACTAATGTTCAAATCCTTTGAATCCCGCCCTCCGACCACAATTCATTAAAATTAGCGAAGACGTGAAATATAAAAAGGAAAGTGTTCCACATTCAACAAAATCGGTTCATAAAAACTCATAGTAGTCTATGCTTACATCATTATGAAATGCCGTACGACAAACCCGCCGAATCACATTATACATAATGTCTTACTATTCAAATCTTTTTCCACCAATTTTTGAAAAAATAGCTGCCACATTTTATGAAGAAATAAGTAATTACGTAGTATAAGTTAACACATAGACAGTGATTCGTCCCTATAATCGCAATGCATTTCACAAAGACTCGAGCGCTATCCGTATGACAGAAATTTAACTGTCTAACATAAAACATTAACATTCCAACAATTAATCTAAAGGTAAATAAATAGTTTATTAGTATAAAAAAGAGACAAGACTACAACATTATACTAAATATAAAATGTATTGCTACAGTTACGAGAGAAACCAATTTCTTTTTTTTTCAACAGCTGCCTCTGAAAGCAACCAACCTTTGTACTAATTCATTCTAAAATTATATTCCTAATAACTTTTCAGTACACTTTTCCACTAATTTATATAAAACTTAAAATAATTTTACCTCCCTTTGAAGCGAACACCAAGAAATTTGAAAAAAAATTGTGTGTAAAACTGAGCATGTTAAAATAATATAAGAAACCTCCGACTTAATCTATCCCCACCAATCGAGACTATTTTATTTTAAATATTGATAAATAGTTTTATACATAAATAATGACTAGGCGTACCATGGACCATAACGCGAACCGATTCTTTTTTTTTTATCTTGTCCTGTTCACACTTTTGCGATTTTGTAATAAATATAGGAACTTTACTCTCAGTGCAAAAGTATAAGAAATTAAATCCGTTTCTTGCCAGATCGTTTTACACAACAAATAAATTTGACTAATCGCGTTCACTAAACATACCGAAGTGCTATCGTAGATCAGTTAATCGGAAGCGTTACCAGATTTTACCAAAAACCGCTAAGCAATCGATTTCTTTTTTTTTTGTTAGCTTATCTCTTTTTTTTAATCTTTCTAAATTGGTAGTATGATCTTAAGCACGATATTTTTTTTGTTTTACGGGACTCACAGCGTTATTATTCATGCTTGTTATAAAACTGTGTTTCCCGTTGTGTATACCTAGAGATACATTTTTTTTTCATTTTATTAGCTCTATCTAAATCTCACGGTGCGAATATATAAAGTATTGGGGGCCGGTAGCAGTGGGTACCTTTATAAACTGCCAAGCCCCTTAAAACATCCTACATACTAACATACAAACAATTTAAAGGCATAAAGCTGTTTTTTTTTTCTTTTTTTTTCACCTATATTAATGAGTTACAATAATCGTGTATATATATTTTTATTTGTATTTTATATGTTATTAAACCTATTTATTATGTACTTTTCTATCATAGACAAAGATTATATCAACATCTATTTAAAAAAGTATTGCAGTGATATTTTGAGAGAAAACAGAATGTTTTTATCTTAAAATATGACTGTAACTGTCTATCTATGTGATATAAATTGTTATATAACGATACAGTAAATGAAAAAGCGAGAGATATTAATGAATCTAATTAGCTAAGATATGAAAGAGATTATATTCTCTAATTTATTGCACATACAAAAATACCAACGTCGCTTTTTCTCCATATTTCTTTAATAAACTGTGAGAAGAGAGCTATCATAAATTCTTCGTGAGTCAAATATAATCTCACTTTGTTTAATCATTGTCTATGGTATAAAAAAACAGCTAAACATTGTCTAAGTTAGAGTCAACCAAAAAGCCGCCTCTTCCGGCAACAAAAAAAAACAATATTGTATTTCGTTAAATTAATTTTGGATCCAGTTTCTAATGTACCGCTCAAACTCTTTAAATCCACACCCACCACAATAATATTGAATACAAAAATTGCGAAACTGAATCCAACTATAACTATACAATAAATACTATATTAATTGACTATTGGCGAAATAAAAACAATAATAATACCTTCCATAAACAGGTGTCAATATGTCGCGTCGCGAACTGGGTGAACAAAAGAAATGTATTTTCTTTCTACAAAAGTTAAAATTAATAAAGCGGCAAGTTGTGACCCACCCGCGTAAAAATATATAAACAATAAATTCCCACTTCGCTAGCGACAATAAACGTAGGAAAATTCTTAACCAATAACATGTGAATAAAATAAATATATATATTTTTTAAAGTAATAAATCTAACACGTTTCCTCGGTCGTTTTTTTTGACATAAATATATTTTTTATTATTGGCACAACAAAGGGTTGAATTCTAAAAATAATATTGGAACCCTTTCAATGCGACCTACGACCACGAATTTGACGAGAGGATCTAGTCTGCAGTGCCATAGTATACATAAAGCATAGTGTTATATTTAGAAAACAAAAACAATAAATGAGCGTTTGAATTTTTAACATCGTTAATGCTTAACCCTACGCACACCGCCCATAACATGACAATGCAGAGTTTTCAACTACCGAATTATTATAATAATGCATGTCAGGTTCGTTGTCCATTGAAGCGTATCATAAACCACCACTAGTGTAAGGGCACATACAACGAACCGATTTTCCACGTAGAAGAACACTTATCAAGTCTTCAAGTTACATGGGAATAGGTTTAGGCAGTGCATTGTACGACTAAATTAAACATTGTGCCGTTTACACGTCGAATGTCTTTACGATATCATTGATAGCGTAAAGTACGCACACTTCAACTGACAATGAACCTTCGCTTACACATCGCCAGTAAGCGGTTGGCTCAAACATTAGACTTAGTGTCTGCGAGCCGTGATATCGATATTACGAGCATATAATCTCTAAATGTCTATTGAAAACTCAAGTGCATTAGTACATAGTATTATTAATTTTACTTTTGGCTACAAGATCCACTAATAACATTATTTGGAAAGACATCAAAATTACAGTTATCGTCAAGCAAATCCAAAGTGTCCATCAGTGTCGTGTATATAGTTTATATACCTAGCCGTTCACTTTCCAACTTGTATATCAAAATTATACATTTATTACGATTGCTTTTTATATCACATAAAATCATGACGCATAAAACTTGCTTGCAATCCTTTATCCAGTGCTCTTAAATAGAAAATTGTAAAGTACAATGCCACATATGGAGAATATTCATTTTACATAATATACTAGGAAACAATTCACCATCAAATAGCTTTACCCACTTTTTCCTTACTTTATCTTACATCACTGGTCCAAATTTCATCCAATCTAATACTTATTTTGATGGCTTTTCAAATTAGTGACAGCAAATCGAGCCTTAAGCCCCAATCATACAATTTGAGAAGTCTGTTTGCTAGCGCAGCTAGTCACTCTGATATCATTGTTGGTTCACAAATGTCACTACTGCCCCATCAATGACAAGAGGCCATAAGCACTTCTAGAAGATTCCATTATATATGAACCACATCACTTTTGTGGTATTTTTAATCAATACAACCGTAGCACATTCCTTCATTAGTTTTACAGAAATAGTTTACTTCCATAAAATATTCACATTTTCTTAGAATCATCAAGTTACGTAGCCATTGCTTGGCTGCAGCAAAATCGCCATCTTTTTTCAATCATAGCTTAGATTGACTTTCCACATCAGGATTTCCTATGCCATTTTTTTACTTTTCGGGACCAGTCCAAAACATTCTCAAATGAAACACTAGTTTCCTATACCAACTTATATGGTGGTAGTACCAAAAAATTGCTTAATTTAGGACTTCTTAGTCCATAGCAACAAAACTTCAAACGAAGTATAGCTATCTTCTACATCATCTTTAACAACATCAATAGTAACACCGAACACAACCATAGCTTGCTAAAGAGACCGGTCCCGATATACGGTTGTCTTGCAACTGGAATCTCCTAGAGCTTAGCTGCGTGGATAGTAGTACAGATAGCTAGGGATCGAGCTCTCAAATCGTCTGGCGGGGGCTTAGTACATGTAGTTTCAGTATAGGCGCATACCTTCTTCGAAGTTGACGACGAGAGGGTCGACGGGCATGGGCGCGTAGGGGTTGGCGGCCTGCTCGTGCGCGTGCGGCGGCAGCACGCGCCGCCCGCCCAGCAGCTCGCTGGGGGCCGGCAGCACGCCCAGGATGGCCGAGTCCAGCACCACTGCTGGAGGGAACCACGCTTGTACAACGGCTAAACCTTTTTTTATTCTATTTTAAATGTTAACAGTGTCCCACTTTAGCACACGTCATTATTAATGGGGGTATACCTAATTTAACTATATAAAAATATGGGAATTACCCTATGAAAAATAAAATGTCAAGTTGTTTTATTGGTTATTTTCCACATAAAATGCATGCTAGATGTCCACAGCCCGACATTTATAAGCGCTATTTCGTATTACACAACAAACTTGCGTAACTAAACTAATTGTAAATACTATATCGATTTACCATGTTATCGCATGAGTTTGTATTAATATAACTACAAAATTCGTTTTATTTCCAACATGTTCTATTTTGATTGTATTTTAAACAGTATTATAAACACATGATTTTGATTTAATCATGCATACCCAGAGTGCAGACTAGGGTGGACTAGCTTTATTTAGCACAATTCCTACAGATTCGTTATCATATTCAAACATAAAAAAACACGTGTATTGCGTGATTACCTTCGTAACACATCAACATCACACGAACATTAAATTAAACTGGAAATCATGAATGTATAAACTTCACATTTCATAATAACATACATAGCATTACGCCTCTTTCCCATGGCGGTAGACAAAAAGTATAGAACACTATGTAAAATACAACACAAACAAAAATCCACGTTCTACAATCTTTACATGCTCTTTTTACTTCTTACACATTCATGCATTTTATACATTATTTTCTGATTAATCATGAATGGTTCCCATATGACTAAACCATAAACATATTCTACATACACGCTATATTTTGTTAAAATACAAAACACCGATATTATAAATGCATGTGTCTGCCTATTTGTTTGATCGTTTTGAGAAGTAATTTGGTACCCGTAGAAACACATAGAGTACTTTTGATCCTGGATAATTAGAAACTTTACACGCGATCAGAGCCGCGCGTCCGGCTAGTTTTTACATAATTTCTCTGGACTCTAAATTTGGTGAAAATGTTACCTTGGCGCTGTTGCTGCCACAGCAGAGGTACGGGCGCGGGGGCGGGCACGGGTGGTGCCACACCGCCCATTGGCGGCTGTTCCGGTTGCACGGGCTCCGGCACGTTCACCGACGTGGGCACTTGCTGTTAGAAGGAACGACATGGTATTAGTACTTTATGTTTGGAAACCACCCTTTTATAGAGTAAGCAATCACCTGAAATGATCCCAAACTGAAGTTGACATATGGCGAGTTAAATATTCAATGTGAGTCCCAAAATAGTGGGCGGATAGGCAGCAGGGTGACTGAGGCGAGAAACTTGGGGCACCGAACCGCCTTGCATGTCTTATAGAGAAATGTAGAAACAATGGAGTATTCTAAGTGTAGTGTTCATGTACGAAGCTCATAGTTAAACTCATGCACCATGCCTTTTCAGTGGCTAGGAAAACTTTCAAGGGTGAAATTTTGCGTGGACATAAAAAAGAAAGATTTGTAATAATATGAACTTGAACAGCTGATCGATAATTCAGTATGGTCAAAGAAAGGTATTGGTTATGAGGAGGAGTGGAGTCACCCCTGAAAGTATTCCTTCCTTAGCGACTAAAAAGGCACCGTGTATGGTCGGTAATGCATGTGTTGTCTCACGGGTGGTGGCGGCGCCGGCTGGCTGGGCGCAATGCCGTCGGTGCGCGCGTCGGGGTTCTTGTGCATGAACGGACAGTGGATCTTACGACACCCGCCCGGCTGGTTTTCCCAGTAACATGGGATCTGCTTGCGGTTTTTCTAGAAAAAGAAAACATTAGTTTAATATTAGTTGATATTTCAGTTTGTATACGACAAAATCCGTGGCGTAAGGCTGACAGCAGACGGAACACTTTGGGTCTAAAAACACAGTTTTCTGCCTTGAGATTAAAGCGTGTCTCCAAGTCAGCTTAACTTGTCTGAGCCCGGTAGAGCGTACGAGACCAGGTGTCAGATACTTTCAATACTAGACTATCAGATCTTACAAACGGGGCAAATGACAATTATGTCTGCTTAAACTGTAGTTAGACATGTCGGTTTGGAACTATCACTATTATAAATTAGGCAAAGTAAATCTCGCACGGCAATTTCCAAGGTGAGCTGGTCAGACCAGAAAGGCGCTTCGATACTTTTTCTCGATAAAATTATTTTTTTATAAAAGATTCGCAAAATAGACTAGTCTAATCTTGTTCTGCCTAGCCTTTTCCCAACTATGTTTGGGTCAGCTTCTAGTCTAACCAGAAGCGACTGAATACCAGTATTTTACAAGTAGCGACTGCAATCAGACTTCCGCAACCCAGTTACTGGGAAATACCGATATCTGAAGCTTAGACCGGTTGTCAGACGGACTGACCGCGGCAAGCGCAGCTTAACCTTGCAAATCATATGACCCGCGCGGTTGTTAATCCAGTAACCCAGTCTAATTTTGTGAAATAAAAATATATTAAACATACGTATGGTAAGGGTGCTTACAAATCTACGAACGAGCACCGAACGACTCTCGCGCGTTGTAAACAAAAGAGAAAACAAAGAAAAGGCCGCGTGCTAATAAAAACGTGCGGCGTAAAGATGTGGACGTAGTTTTAGAGACGTCATCATGATATTCAAATTCTCTAGCATGTCAAACTACGTAATAACACTCATATAATTTAATCATCGGTATTAATGATAAAAACTATTGCTTAATATCATGTAATCGTTACATTTATCGTTTATAATTTGTGCATATCTTTAATTTTATTTATAATTATCATGACTGGTTTGGAAAAAACAGGATTTTTAAATATACAAGTTCGAATTTGATTCGCAGGTTGGATTGATTAATTGGATATTGCTGTGAAAAAATTCTCAATAGCAGCCAGGGGATGGTAGAAACGGAGATTGGATTTACGCGCACCTTTGCTTACTCCTGCGAGAAATACAAGCGTGACGATTACATAACTACATACATACGTTTGATAGTGAAACGGTGAAATGTGTGTATTTCTGTATGAATAGTTTTTTAAATTCATTTATCGTAGTTTCTAATGCTGGTGTGAAGAGACAGACATTTTATGTGCGCAGCTGTACTACTATAAGTTATTTAAACACAACCTCACAGACCATATGCTAAGTACGACCACGTGGTTGAATTCGTAATTTGCGCGAAAAAAAAACTACGAAATGCCTATTTTCGTTTGACTTATACACAGATTTAAATAAAGAATAAATCCGGTTTCGTTACACTTGTGACATTCAAAATGATACTAAAAGAATAATCATAAAATTTTATGCAAATTCTGTAACCATAATTTTATATTATTAGTAATAGCAAGATTCACAATTTAATTTAATTGTTCTACCGCGACACATGTCGCCAGCGACGTCCGGCGACATCGCGCTAGGTAAACGGACATGTCGCGCGTGTAGTCATAGCAGAGTAATGCCGCGGAAACATAATAATATGTCTAGCGACGTTGAGCAATGTCCCCTAGTAAACAGGTGACATTTGTCCCTTAGTTAAATCGAGGTTTTATTACTTACTTATATTGAAAATGTACTAAACAAAAGAAAATTGACAAGAATTCAGCAACCAGTCTATTAAGTATGGTTAAAAACTCATTAGGCTCAATGGCAAGGTCACAAGCCTAGGAAGACTACCATCTTAAAATGTGATGACTTTGTTGCAAATCAATACAACATGTAGCCTGGAAAAGGCTTCATACAGTGATCAAACAAAGTGACATGTACAATTGACCGATCACTATCAACATAATATGTTTTACCACATAATTGTAAAAGCAAGCATGCTATTCTAGGACTGACAGTCTTTGGCCCATCTGTAAACATCACTCTTTTGTTTGAAAATTATTTTAAGAGTACATGATGTAAACTCTTGACATACTGATGGATACATGTATAAAATTAGGATGATGTGTTCATTCTGATACTGCAATTTACACACTGTAACTCCCAAGAGTGACATAGTGCTTTATTAATAATATATGGGCCTTAGCAATGTTGACTATTTGGGTAAGTAGGTAACCAACATTTTCTTCAGCTTTATAGCAGAAATAGAAGATTTATTCCATCACCTCACACTAGTCTACATTCAGGCTGCACCTTCTGCACTAGACCCAATCTTCAAAATCCAAATTATACATAGTTCCTAGAATCATCATTCACAAGTAACTAATATTACAGATCATAACAAAAACATCAACAAAATGTGTATTGAAAATGTTTTCTTATGTTTCATAATGTTGTGTGTATTATGCCTACATTATTGTACACATACCCTCAGTTCCATGTGACGTAGTTTGCAGCGTTTATCAAGGCACTTGCCCTGCTGCCAGGCTGTGCACATCGTCTCGCAGCCCAGTGCTGACGGTTCATGGCGAAACACACAGTTGTCCCCCTTCATTACAAATGAAATAAAGGCAAGTAAATATTAACTTTATTAAATTTTATGTAAAATATTATTCAGTTTAGCAGTTATTACATTACATGTCAACCACATGTAATGTGATATTTGGTGCTAGATTTAAACCTAAAAGCAAATGTCTGACAAACATTTGTACTTTGTATGTTTGCTACTTACACAGAAACAAGAGAAATATAAATGTGGGATAACTTAGCGATATACACAAACACAACTTTCATACACTGTTGGTGTGTTCTGAAGTAAGGTACACCAGGCATCAGAATTAGAGAACATTGGTATTTCACAATAATTATCACTTAAGCAACATCAATTTTCTTAATATTCCGTTTCATTGGTAGTGTAATAGAAAAATAAAAAATATGTTGCACCTTAGATATGCTGTATCTATTTTTTATTTGGTATAGATTTGTCATGATGTAGGTACATATCTTAGCCAAACTCCTTTGAAGAATAATATGATTATGCAGATATGTGACAAGGTCCATAAATAACTTATTATTAACACATTTTTTTGGCCAACATGATACAAAAGGTCATCCATGCTAATATTACTTTTGAAATGTGGTTGTTTCATCATAAAATGAGAAGAAATTTTTATTTTACCATTTCTAGAAAAAAAACCCAATATTAGAATGATTTTTTCAATGTCAATAAAAGATTCTAACCATAAAATATTGAATGAAACAGTGCATAACACGTTAGCTTCCATGATTTTTATCAGACACTCAGAATATAAACAATATGACATTAGAACTTACATTTATGTTAAAAATGTAATCATAAATATTTTCTTACCTTCGTGCATGTGGAGTAGTAGTAAAAATAGCAATCGTTGAATTTCCGTGGGGACTCCATGGTGTTATCCGCCGTCGAGGGTCTGTGAAATATTGGGTACACCGTCTAATAATGCCGACACCAAAAAATTATGTATTACTCAATAGGCACCGTTAAACGCTACAAAATACGTCACGAGTGTAGTGTAGTGGATCCAATTTATAAATAACACATACAATAAGGCTGTAGTTACGCTAAAACTAAGATTTTTCCATTTTGACAATACGTAAAGCACGGCGCGGACAAACAAGTTCCAAATTAAAAACTATCAATATGTCAAATCCAGATTGCACACTTTACTCACCGTGTATTAGATAAACTAAAAAAATAATTAAATTATACAACGAATATCTACACAATAACGCTATCTAACACAAAATAATATGAACGTCACTATTAGAAAGAAGATGTAGTAGATATGGCGGACATGTGGCGGACTTTCATTTCGTTTCGTCCGCCCCACCGTTTGATTGGTTGATCACTTGTCTATTTTGTGCCATAGAGTGATATTTAACTTTTTCGTGTTAATCGAGATCGCACGTAAAGCGCCAAGTCTACTAGCAAGTTTTATTGCGCAACTTAGGTGCATCAAGTGCTTGCTTATCGCTTTACACTGAAAGTAAGTTTTGTTCACAGATTTATTGTTTTGTTACGTCAGACACTACAGCAAGTTTTTCCAATGTATATTGCTTCAATAACTCGCAACACCGTGTCCACGCAACTTGCGCAAAAGTCATTTTGATTTATTGTTTGTTGCCACGAAATCGTGTCATGTGGACTGTAGTAGACGATTAGCATGTTCGCATGGCAAGTTAGCCATTTCTGGCTAACTTGCCATTTGTGGATGCTGGCTGTCTCGATGTTGAATCAATCGGTAAATTATAAAAGGTACCAATTGTAGTACTCTACCATTACTTTCACCATTTAATGATATAAATAACAATTAATTAAAAAAACATTGTCAGGGGCCCGTAGTCAAACTAAGAACCCATATAGATTCGCCGCTCATCTCTCTGTCCGTCATTATTCTATATCTTTTCGCGTGGTTAGTGACTAACATGGTGTCAAAGTTTATGCCACCCATAGGCCTCTGACTTGGCTTTACATGCCGGCAAGAAATATCTCTTAAACATGCCAGTTTCCTCACGATGTTTTCCTTCACTGTTTTTAAGTGATAATTATAGGTTACTATACGCACTTGAATGATTATTAAAATTTGGCATAAATGGCATTTGGCATGGTTATAGGAAATGTTGATCGTGCCTGATCCCTTTAACTTTAATATGAGTCGACCCGCGTAATTCGGGAAATTTGAGTTTTCGGAGTCGAGTTGTCGTAGGGTCGAGCTGTTACGGGGGCGAGTTGTCTCGGGGTCGAGTTATCGTAGATTCTAAACATACCACATAAAAGAATAACTGGATTTTTCATGTGGTGACATCACAAGAAAAGGACAAAACTACCACTATTAGAAAATTTACAATTTACCAACTTTATTCATTAAAACAAATCTAGAAACATCCTAGAATCAAATCAAATCAAAACTACGGAGGAGTAGCGTACGCGGAAATATGACGTTATCAGATAGTTTAATCATAATCACTTTTTTACAAAAATAAAACAGACTCAAATGGTCTATCTCCGAAGTTCTTCATCAGATCTTTACCAAATTTAAATGGGACCTCTTCGAAAGAATACTCTTTCAATTAAAAAAAGAATCATTAAAATCGGTTCACAATTAGCAAAGATATAGCGGAACAAACATACAAAAAAAACTCCTTTTTGGAAGTCGGTTAAAAACATGAACTGTCAGCTGCCTGTCTGTCGATAAATAGATTTTTAAAAAAGTTAAGTTTTTAGCGGGAAATCGTCCTGTGAAGTTCGGCGTTTATTATAATTATTCTAAAAATGACTCATAGTGGATATTATTACATAAAATTGGTCTAATTTTCTGTCATAAGTGTCTGCATTAGTGAACATTACGTGGAATAATTGAAATAATTGCTGACAAAGCAGTGCCATTGAGAATTTTATAGTGGAATAGGTCACCTCATAGTGCCTCCCTGTGTGACATAACTAAAACTACAAACAGTAATCAAATATATCACACCAGCATTTCATAAGTAAGGAATAGAAAACAGATACTTAAATTAGGACTAGTATCAAAACCAATTAAACAATAAAAAAAAGATAATTAAGTTGCTGTGTTGATTGACGCTCAGACTCAGAATAATGACTAGAGTGCGCGCAAGATCTGCGCGCGACGGAGGGCGTGCTAAATGTTACCATGATCGCAAAAATACAAAGTCCTACTTTTAAAGGAAAAGTAGTATATTCGTGAGCATTAAAATTGGGCAGCCCTCTTGTGGTTTATTATATTTTAATTGAGCTAAGTTATGTACGTTTAAATTTACTACTCAACTAAATTAATTAGTATTTTTACGTAATTTGCAAAGGAAAAGAACTAAGGTTATAAATGTGCCGTGAGTGAATAAGAATGCAGTATGATTATTATCGTCTGATGAGGTCTAATATAATCATTATTATTTTTTATTTTTTTTATTCCTAAAATCAGGTAGATCTAGTGACAAAGTCAATAAAACGGCAACATTATGGCGGAACATGATTAGTTCCGATTTTGGCCGCGCGCAGACTTATCTTGCGCACACTAAAACAGAAATGAAATATACACATCAAAAAAAGTTTGCGATCACTTTGAAAAATGCTCCTCTGAATTCCCGGCAACGTCAACGACGGAGATTACAGTGGGCTAGGCTTCGGCAAAATGAAGAAGAAAACATTTGGCAAAACTGTCACTACGTTGACGAATCGCGAATCGGTACTCATCCAGATAACCGACCTGTCCGTGTCTGGAGAAGATCAGGAGACCGTGAAAGGCAAAGAACTGCCACTGGAACAGTTCAGCAAGGCGCGAAATCGGTGTCCTTTTGGGGTGGTATTATGATTGGAGCTAGAACGCCTTTGATCCCGTATCGAGGCTTCATGACAGCAGACATGTACAGAGCAGTTGCTATTGATGGAATTGTCAGACCATTCCGAGTAAACCATGGGCACCAATTTGTACTGGTCGATGATAATGCGCCCGCCCATTGAGCTCAACGAGTCATTGCTGCTCTCCGAGAATACGACATCTCAAGGTTAGACTGGCCTGCTGGCTCGCCTGACTTAAACCTAATAGAGCACGCGTGGGATGCTCATAAGCGAGCTGTTCGGAACCGTCGGCCACGTCCCCAGACAGTGCCAGAGCTCAGGGAAGCCGCTATTCAAGAATGGCACAGGTTACCCCAAGAAATGCTGGATAACTTGATTCTCAGCATGCCCAGGAGGATCTTCGCATGTGTTCGAGCCAGGGGAGGAGTTATATTATATTGAATATAAAACTTTTATTAATAAATTGTTGTTTAACAGTCTTTTTCTTTTTATCAAATTTCTGTTACAATTACATTATGATTAATTACTCAATTTTTTTTATAAAAAATAAGAAATAGTTTTATTTTTTAATTTCAAACTGGGTATTTCTATTTAAAGAAAACACACAACAAAGATTTTTTCTTGATAAAGTTCAATTTGTGTGGCTTGTGGCTCGCTGTGAGCATTTGCCGCTACCCGTCTACACAGTCGGACCCATGCGTGAGGAGCCATTAGCGGCGCAAGCCTCGCGAATTCCGTGCTCGCGATATCTATACACACCATAAGATTATTGTAACGAGAGACAAGATAACAAACCGATTCGTTTAACCATTTATAATTATAGGTATGGTCTTTAAAATCACAAGCGTCACTCAGTGTTGTATGAACTTTATTTATCATTTAAATTACATCATGATTTAAACATTAATTTACATAATATAATAAATAAATGCTCACAATAATCAATATGAAGTCATGTTATAAAGCGAATGTTTATATTAAAGACAATAATAGAAATTAACCTAATTTAACGAATCTAAATTGGAATCAAGAATATTATGTTTAGAATGAAATTAAATCAAAACGTAGGGTCATTTACTAGATTCTGTAGCGTAAGTTTTATAGAAATCGTTTTAACTGAGTTTTTAACTAAAAGCAATTAGATTTATCAAGTATATTTTGCTTTCCATTATAATTATGTAATGAAACTACATCAAACCCATACTACAGATCAAGTTAATCAACAATGGAAAACAACGTTAAAAACGCTAAAACATTTAATTGTTCTTTATCAGTTCAGTAAGGGAATAGAGTTACACATCCTTTACTGTATTGTATCGAATCCAAAGACATATTTATACATTCAATAAAAAGTATCGCCCCTATGAATTGCCATAAGGATATTCATTATTACTTAGAACAAAAATCATCATGAATTGCATTAAAATGAAAAAAAGTGTGTGAATGAAAACAATGGTACATAAATAGTTTGATGAATATGGACAATCAATTTTGTACATAGAAATCCAATACTGAGAGGAATGTTTCGATTACATTTTTAGCAAGTTATATGAAACGTGGGGTAGGTACTAAAATATATTATATGGCCTCATCTCAGCTCTTAAAGTTTTCTAACAAACCTACTGGATGACGACTGGTCGCGCATCAACTTAACTCAACACCCCGAACACAACTCTTCAAACATCAATCATTGAGTAAAATAACAAATAGTGAGGTGACACAGGTGGTTATTGGTTCGTCTAGACCCCAAAAGGTTAATCCGCACTGGCGATGCGACAAAACGAGCAGATACTATAGTCGTCAAGGTCACTGTCGCGAGCGGCTATACGACTTTGACACGTATCAAGATCATACCAAAAACATTTCATGCAAATATGTACCTTATGTAGTACATTTTAATTTAAACAAAAATATAAATTAAAATGTTTCGTCGATTCGACACAGCAACATTTTGTTCTAAGTTGTCTGTAGGTACGTGTTTTAATTCAGATTTTATAGTAATCCCCTAAAGTCCAACAACCATGTGTTTCACCTCAAATGAGTATTGCTACATCATACCGCAAACTCTTAAAACAGTCTTCAAACACATACAACCAAAAACTCAACACAAACAACCGAAAATCCAATAAAAAATCAACTTAGATAACATGTTATTAATAGTACATGATATATACATCAATAATAGTTTTCAAATTGAATGAAAACTACATTGAACAATCATAGATATAGTTGCCGGCACGAAACTTGAGCGCTGACCTTGAATTAATTTAAGCGATTTTGGACCTTATTCCTGAGAGAATACGTATGCGTAAACAACCCCCACCACTCCACCGCGCGCTCAAGATTCGTGCTGGCAGGCATACAAAACTAGGGTCAATGTTCTTGCTACAGACTATTTCATATCATTCCTTATTATATTTTAAACATTGATTATTGTGTTGATTGGCTAAGGGATACGTATTACGCTTTACATGGCTACTACGTTAATATCGTAAACACACGGACTAACATTTTATGTCATGTATATAATTTGGTTCGTTTACTGGGAATTAAATTTTCTACACCACAGATGTTAGTACCATACGATTTTTAATTATAAACAATTATTTTTTAGACAGCCGTAGCCTAATATCGAACAAACAGAGTTAATATATACATTAGAACTGACTTTTTCTAAACAATGAAACAACTTAGATTACCTCGGAGAAAAAGATTTAACCCAAATATTAATGAAGTCCGCAATGGGGTAGGCAACTGTAGAACTAATGGCGCCACTTTCGATTGTACCTATGCCATCTTATTGGTTGCAATGTGTTTGACATTATTGCTAATATGAATATGATGGTTCTGATTGGTTCAAATAACTAAGTATGGAGGTGCTGCCATCTGCTTTCGTTGTGCGTTGCCTTCCCCATTAATTTTGTTTGACAACCTCATCAATCGGTAAATAAATATTGCCATTTACTTCTACGTATGAAACGTGAATGGGGCACGATTGCTTACGGTACAAAATACGATTCGTTCTAAAGTGCGACACGGATAATAAACAAATGGATGTATATCACCCAGTGGTTAATGCGCGGTCATACCCGCGCCAGGAGTCTTAACCGATACCGTGTATGTTGATCGCTACGTTAGTCAACATCCGAAATAGATCAGAAGCATACGCCCAAATCAGCTTGGAGGCGTTTTTGCGTTTGTAGTTGTATAAATACACATTGACTAAATTCTGAATAAACCAGGTTACGCTAGCTACCTCTCGCATCAGTCGCTTAAAAGTACCGTACACTACTACAGACGTAAAAACGTCTCCAAGCTGATTTGGCTGTCGCTCCTTATGACGCGTCGGCGAGCTGCAACACCTGTAGATGCTTTTCTTCCCGTACATCTTACAAATATAGCAGTCATGATTCTATGGATTATCACTCCATTTGTTTACTGCTCCGTGAAAGTGCGACAATGAGTGCAATGAGACACACTGTGAAATATACATTTGTGAATATTATTCTTACACTTTATTCAATGTGCCTATAGATGGCCGGGTCTAATTTAATAGCACAGGTTCTAACAGTAATATTCGATCGATATTTAAATAACATTATCGGGGAAATGAAATTTCGACATCTTTTTATCTGGTTAATGTATTTTTTGGAATTATTATCACCTTTTCTTCGTTATGAAAGTGCATAGAATAAATCTATAGTTACACACGGTACACGCTTAATTTAACATCCAAGATCTCACTGTTTCACTAATAAAGTTTAATTTCCACGGCAAGCTCACGCATGGTCAGCAATAAATGTAGTTTGACTTGATCAACTTACTACAGCACTAATGTTAGAGCAGTTATTTTCATTTAATCTAATAAAGAGTTAGTATTGTTAGAAAGTTCGTATGAACATTTGTTGCTGACCGATATTGAATTATATCCAATTATACCACGTACTTCTATGGTAGACAAGGATAATCCTCAATTTAAAACAGATATAGTCTGAACTGAGACTGCGGCCAAATATGACTTATAGTTAGCAGATTTTCATGAGCAGGCCGACTTGCGACTGCGCAATACTTTTGCGATTTTTGGTCGATGCAAATGAGTTGCTTGGCAGTCATTGGTCGACGAGTCGTTACTCAGAGTGTGCTAACGCAATGAAATCACACCCAAATATCAAATCGTTCAAATCCCAAACAGCCCATTGCTTACTGGAGATCAAATCTAACCACAACCTAATGAAAATCCAATGTTAAAATTTTCAAATATTGACTGCAGTAGTTCAGAACAAAGTTTAGGAAATAAAAGATTTATCCTAACCGAGTCAACAAAATGATCCCTTACCAAGTCACAAGTCCTCAATACATGAAGCGTTATACCCTGTGCAAGGCGATACTGTTTAATTACCTATATTGTCATGTTCAACTCTTAGTAAGGGCTCACAACAACGGACGCTACATCGGAACACGCATAGGCCAAATCTAACATAGTCTTAGAAACTAGATGACATGAAATCGTCCTATATGAACAAATGAGATTAAAAATTTCGAGTTATTTCAGGCAAGCCGAAGAAAACAGTCGATTTACGAAATTAAACAAGCATCAAGTGTAGACGCGACTTTAGACGAGAGTGGACTTTAATTTAGTTTTAATCAGGTTGACTCTACAGTCATAATTTCAACTTAGGTTGCAGTTGTTCGTCGTTGTACTCTCTAGTTGTTTAGTTTTTGCAACGCGAGTGCTAGTAAAATCGATGACGTGTAATGAGAGAGCTACCAAATCCGTGGTTGGTGTGCGCGTGCGCAATCTTATCTCTTGGAGGAGCTCTTGATTTGTTGCAGCTTGAGGCGTAACGCATCCACCTCGGCCTCGTTCCGTTGGGATAGCGTCTGTGTTGTGTGTAGCTGTAAAGAAAACGCCTTTTATTGAATAATCAAAAATAATTTGTGATCACATGCACATTGGATCTGCCTTAGGGGATCGCGTTTTTTCATGGTCTATCCTTTTTTGTCGCTTAGGGACTGACAGATGTGAGTCAACCCTTACCGCACCCAAATGATGAGAAAGCGGCAGTTTCTCTGATGCATAGTTTACCTTCCTACATCCTACCACTTAAGTATGGTAGTCACAATAGATGCTAAAGCACATGATAAACAATTAAGTAATCGTAAATTGTTACATACGCTGAGGAAGACACTGGTACCCATCCTCTTGTCATAATAACTAAGGGGACTTCACCCTTGGGAAATGAAGGAGGCGGTCTATTATTTTAGTATGCGGCTGTTGTATTCAAGACTGTTAGGAACAAAATGTAGGAGTTAATATTGTTTATCTAATTACGTCAAGTTGTGGGTCGATGCTGTGTGTTCGAGGCAATGTGTTCTCGTTGATGGAGTCGGCGAGCGTTCGGTTGTCACCGACCGGCGTGCGCGGCTGTGACGATGGCGACGATTCTGTTTTCAAACCGGCTTTGGCCTATAATAAAAAAAATATTATGAACTACTTTTCGTGAAAAATTAAATCTCTTAAGAGTGGGTACAAGGCTTATGAAGACTAACCCAGAAGGATTCGGGTTCGTGTACCGTGGTGGTCAAAACGGTGTTAAAGTTTAAATCAAAATAATTATTTGTAAATGAAACAAACCTGCAAAGCTCGAAGTCTCTCCAAGAATATAACGTGTGACTTTTCGTCGTTTTCATTGCTTATATCTGTAACAAAATACAATGCTAAAATTATTATCGCTCCATATTATTTTTGAAAAGCCTATCAAAATTGTTAATACTCCTAGCAATGAGATATGAGTTTTTCAACACACAAACATGTACCTACAAACTGGTATACATAGTAAATGCCAACGTGCATTCACACAATCACCTTGACACTCCACGGTTTGGTGAAACACAGAAAATCAAACCGAATGTTAGCGAGTGACCGATCCGAAATGTAACAAGACCGTGAACGCGCAGTGGAATGGGAACTCTCTGGCCTAACTCTAAAGCTCAATTTAGCATGCATGAAGAACATTTTTCTAGGTTTTGATGCAGTGAAGTTTCTGGACATAGTAAGCATTTAGAACGTGTGTATAGGCCATAGAATTAGAAACACATTTGAATGTACATTTTGACTAGTTAGAAGACTCTTCGACAGAATTAATCCGCATACCTGTGGGGCTTTACTCACCGATATTGTCAGACTTGTAGTCGTGTTTGTAGATGGGCATAGAGGCGATTTTTCTCTGTTCGGCTACCTCTCGCAGTCCTCTCTCTACGTAGTTACGGAAGTAAAACGAAGAACCTTGCATGAACGTCCAGATGTCCACCTCTGGGTGACGCTCCTGGAAAGCAGATAATACGTATGTTACTTTACGGGTTAGAAATTTTCAGGGTTGGTATGTTTGTTTGATGTTAAAAATTAAGTATTCGTCTCTCTGCTCTGTTACAGAGTAAAGCTTGTAAACTTCAACTAGGAGTCGCTTCTGAGAACCGATGAGTAAGTTACTAGGACCACACAAGTAGGGTTACCATATAACTGAAACATCCTGATATAAAGCCTAGTTTCCATACTTGAAATTTATGTCGCAAACACAGGTCTTATGTTATCTAAAATCCTGTAGTTTAAAATATTTGACAGTGCCAAAGTTCGACTGGAATCACGCCACGAGTATAAAATCCTGACATATAAGGACAAATCATGACCTTTAGTAACCCTAATCACAAGTATCTTTATCATAAACCTGATCTTTTCAAAGTAGTTATATGAGGTGCTCAATAAATGAAGAACAGATCAATCTACTATCCAAACTCTTCTATTATCAACAAACTATAAAAAACCTAAAAAATATTAGCTACATACCCTGAGGTCATACAGCTGTGACAAGGCGTCCTTGTTGTGTTCCTTGGTGCCGATCCTCTTCAGTATGAGCGCCAACTCCTCGTGTAAGGCCCGCGGCAGTCTCCCAGCCGCCAGCGCCGCGTTGTTCGGCGGAACTGACGCTAGAACGGACCCACCGTTCAACGCGTCCGATGTGTTTTCTTTCTTCTCGTCGAGTTTTAATTGCTGTGAAAAGATAACGCCAGTGCTTTATGATGATTGAAATGAGGGAATTTCACTGTATCCATTAAGTCTAGTGGGCAATGCCAAATAAATTTAGGTTGTTTTTTTTTTTTTTATTTGTTATTAGGCCTGCGTTTGGCCGCCATCTCGCCTGATGTTAAGCGATGATGCGGTCTACGATGGAGCGCGCTTGCCCAGAAGAAACCGATTCACTCGTGACTTGAAGACACCCAGATTGTAACTGTCGGGGAACACCCACGACAGGCTGTGTTGATTGATGGAATAAAGCAACGACATTTAAATAAATAGACACGCCATCTATGCTAATATTATAAAGAGGAAAGATTTGTATTTTTGTTTGTAACGAATAAACTTAAAAACTACTGGACAGATTTCAAAAATTCTTTAACCTTTAGAAAGCTATATTATCACTGAGTAACATAGGCTATATTTATTACTGAAGTAAAACTTCTTACGCGGGCGGAGCCGTGAGGAAACAGCTAGTCTCATATAAGCAACATGTGCCAAAGGTACTGACGCAATAAGGTTCAAACTATCGCTACACAACTGTCAAGTTCTATGGCACCGCGGCTCCGGAACCACAACTCGTTGATACAATGTTGTTCTAAACAGCTCATCTAGTACGTAAGTACATATTATACCAATGGAATAAAGATGGATAATTAATGTGTGTCAAAGATGATACTGATTAGTTACCCAAAGAGATCAGTTTGGTAGATGCTTTAGTATGTAATTAAATATTTACCTTTAGTACTTTGAGCAGATATGGATACAGATCGGACTCGTTGACGTCTGGTATTTGCGTCAGATGGTTTGTAATGGAAGCTCCCTTCATTTTGACTAGAGTATGCACCAATGTTTTCACTGTCCTGTAACAGAAAAGATTATTGATGTGAAACATCTAATGCGGCGGAACGGCTGTCGAGTGGCGATGCTCGCGATGGCAGACACACGACGGCAGACCTTCGTAACTCGTCGGCTCTCTTCGGTTAGATTCGACCAGTTTCTTTTTTTACATAATGAGTTTTTTTGTTTCAGATCTACCAGGTGCATCGCGATGGCTTCATTTTTATTTTCAAACTATTTTTGCTTGCATGTTCTTATAGTAGGGTAAGTTAAAAGAGTTCTTTGCGTTCCACAACCTTCGACCTGGAGTGTTATGTGTAATAATTGTATATTGACGACACGTTTGGTGCAGTGGCTAAGCGATTGGCTTCTGCGCTGCGGGTCGTGGGTTCGATTCCCGTACGGAACAAATATTTGTATGGCCTACAGATAGTTGTTCCGGGTCTGGGTATTTGTGCATGTGAAGATTTGTGTCTGTAAACGCACCCACGATACAGGAGAAATCCTAGTGTGGAGCAAAGTTTAAAAAAAAAAAAGTTTTTTCACGCACCTGTATGGCGTATCACTGATATCCGGATTCTTCTTCCAATAACTATTAGGATATGCCTTATAGAACAAGTGTATTCTGTACAACACCGCGTCATAATCAATAGAATTGACGTCCCACGTGGAGATCATTTTGAGAGTCTTCCAGAAGCATTTGAGTAGTAGGTCTTGATAGCGAGGGTAGGCTGGGTCCGAGACACCGATAGACTCGTGGAGGAGGGTTACTATTGCGCTGTGGGAGAAAAACAATTTGAACTCAAAATGCTGGGTATTTAGTTATTCTTTTATAATTCTTATAAAGATTACAAGAGTCGCGATGGACAACGAACAGTTAACAAGACGTGTTCAAACTTTGTTAGCTCAAATACGTTTGGTGACAAATAATAACTAGTGCAAGGGACAGTTGTTATTGTCAGACAAGTACGGGTATTTAACCCTGTGGGCCTATTGCCAAAAGTGAACAACAAAAGGTTGACATATAGACTGCATGCTGAAGTAGCGGTGTCCTAGGCGAGAGTTCCAGTCATGGACTTAAGGATGCGCACGAGTTGCTCTGCGTCTCCACCCGCTCCCAATACACGGAGCAGATCGCAGCTCGCCGTTCGCAGTAAGACTACCTTTTTGTACTTTATGTACGTAAGAAGAACTTAACATACCACAACAGCGGCGTCCTAGGCGAGTGTTCAAGTACCCGGACACACACGTTGTTAAGTATTCGTACGAGTCGTTCAGCGTCAGCGCCGGTTCCCGTTGCACCCGTTCCCGCGCCCAGTACACGCAGTAGCTCGCCCACAAGTGAGCATAGCGCTGCTTCGCCCACGTGGGACCCGCAGCCGGCTGTCTCGTAGAACTGGAGAAATAAATGTTAAGTGTTCATTTAGTACTTGTCGGCAATCGTGGTTGCCGTTTTAGGTGTTGTGATATGTTTGTTTGAAAGGGAGGTAGTTGTAAGTGTAATTGGTCTGTTCTGGAAAATTGTTAGTTGTTATTGTAGAAGTTGGCCTATTTTTTGAAAATGGAGATAGGATTCATCATCTATGAATGAGTGGTAGGCACTGATGTCATCGTGACCGTAACGTGTAGCGCTAGCTTACCGTAGTGAGCGCGCTGGCAAGATACTTGTACGCGGGCAGCGCGTCCTGTGGCGGCGCGGCCCGCAGCCGGCGCACCTGCGCGGCGATGGCGCCCACCAGGCGCGCCTCGTGCGAGCGCAGCGCGCCGCCGCGCCCAGACACCAGCGCGCCAGAGATCAGGGACAGCGCGCGGATCGCCGCCTGCAACACCGACACCAAACACTCTAACTATACTCTATCCTCTACTAAATAAGAATCATTTTATGAATTAACTAAATGAGCTTCGCACATCGATACTGCGACCAACAAATAGATAAGCGAGACACGTTCACTTGGTCACAAAAACAGTAACTCCAAGAACTCCTTGCGAAGACCCCATATAGAAGACAGGACAAAATGTTGGTATAGTAGCATCAGTTTAATTATTACACCATAGTAACCAACCAAATTACCCCTCGCCTGTGGTATATTACAGGGATGTTGACAAAACATTACAAAAATCGACAAAGCAATCATCGCCTATACACTAACAAGAATACATTTACCAGTTTTGAATTAGTAATACCACAATTTACCCTAAATTCCAGGGCTTTCGCTGTGTGATTTCGAATACAAGTGAAATAGTTTATAGGAGGGGACATACATACTATGACCACGTTTTATAAAATGAAGATAATATGAGGCCGGTTCAAAAAACAAACATGGCCGCCATGTAATTGCATGTTTTCAATAAATTCTTCGTAAATGTATCCAAGATTTTCGGATGAGCTAATGCCAAAATTAAGATCGATTTTCAAATCTAGATGGTGACTACGAAAATTTACAAATTATTCATCATAGGTGTCAATTCTATGGTTTTAGAGGCTTCTGACGTCGAAAATGAGTTCAAAATCCATATCCAAAATGGCGGTTATCAAAGTTTTAAAAATAGCCATCATGGGTATCAAATCCATGATTTTCGCGGGTGCTTTGTTAGAAAAATGCCAGGATAAGATGGCTGAACTGCTGTTACATAACTTTGCATTATTTTGTCAAACGTCAAAATTACGCATGCGCGGTTATGTACCTTTTTTTGGCTCGTCGCTTCTTTACATAGTATACAACATAGTCCCTTCCGCTGTCTCTACGCTTAGATCTTTTAAACTACGCAACGGATTTTAATGCTTTCAGCAATAGATAGAGTGATTCAAGAGGAAGGTTTATATACCCCACATTAGTATCTACATTGCACCCGAGCGAAGTCGGGGCGGGTCGCTAGTTTATTATAAAACGTTAATTAATTTGGACGTTTGTTTAATAAAGATTGTGTAATTTGTTTTATGTGATAACCCTTTGACAAGTGTTACAAATTTTGACATTTCTTAAGACCTGTCAAATATATGGGCGTTGAACCACTGTATGTAATAGGTTCACTGTGGTAATACTGTATTTGATAGCCCATTTTCAACAGTACACACTTCTATCCTATTTATTCAGCCCACAACCCACTCCTAAGTATAGGCCTCTGCTTTACGCGAACTTATCCAGTCCTAAGTTAATCTCACCCATTCTTGCTATGTCGTCAAACCTTCTGACTAGCGGTCTATAACAGTCGTCGTCCTTCTTGTGACCACCATTTGTGGATCAACATTAATCCACCTTCCATCATTCCCGCATTACCAACGTGTCCTGCCCAACTCCACATTAAGCTTGTGATCTGCTTACCTACAAGCTTTTTTATCACGGTTTTGGTACTCACGTTCAAATCGGGACTGGCTATAGAATGTATAGTGTCAGCTAGTTGCGAGTCGTCGATCTGCGAAGTGAGCGAGTGGGGCTGTTGCGGCACCAGTGGGTGTGGTACGGTGTGACGGGGCGGAGACATTGCTACCATGCTGGAAAGATACGACATGGTTATTATTATTTATTTATTTATACTTTCGCACAAAAAAAAAATCATACAGAGGCGGACTTAATGCCTTAGGCATTTTCTACCAGTCGACCTTAGGGTGATGCAGAGAAAACATGGTAGATGCGCTAAAAAGAGCTGTGTCATGTGATACAATATTAAAAATAAACACAAAGATAAGGGAACATTTTTGGCAATAATATTACCTACATACATATTATATATTTACATATATATGTATATATATATATATATACTAATAAACTTATAAATAATAGATATTATATACATATGCATACATTCATATATATTAATTAATATAATATATTATACAATACCTACAAATATATATACAAAGATAAATCAGTGCTGAGATTCTGCCAGTTCCTTATGAAGATACTCACGCACTTTAATTTTAAAGGAGTAGCGACTGGTAGCCATCCTGATTTCCAAGGGGAGCGCATTCCACAGAAGAATGGACTGAACAAAGAAGGAAGAGTGTATAAAGTTAGAACGGTGAGAGGGACATTGAAGGAGACGGTTGTGTGAAGAGCGAAGATTCCTGTCATGATTGGAGCATATGTACTGAAAGTGAGAAGTTAGATAAGTAGGGGAAGTGGGAGAGTAGAGAAACGAGAACAAGGTAGTCAATGCCCTTTGGACTCTACGTTGGCGAATGGGCAACCATTTAAGTAGCAACCGATACGCAGAGACATGATCATATTTACGAAGATTGAAGACGAATCGAATGCAGTTATTAAGAAGGCGATCAAGTTTGTTGAGAAGATCTGCATTAAGGTCATAGGTCATTATTCATTATTACATTTTAGACCTTGTAAGAGGAACTACCATAAAGTAGAATTAAGTCATTTCCAAACGACACTTGTAAAGGGATCTCGCAAATGAGAGCTGTTCCAACAGAAGCTACCATAAAGTAGAATTTCATACATAATGACAACGGTTTTTCCTGAGATACCCTGTGTCGTCACGGAAAACATTCAGACTACGAACAGTTGTGTACACCACATTTCTAATATTATAATTCAATAATACAGTAACACAGAACGCGGCTTTAAAAAAGTTATCGCTGCGATCCCTGGGGTGTTTTACTTGCACTTCGGAATTCACCTATCTGTCATCATTATTCACATTCTGAATAGACACATTTAAACAACAGATTAAAGAGTATTCTCACCTAGACCTAATGGGTTGCTGCGTCATTTGTGGTCTGACTCCGCCAGTAGGTATGGGCTCGTCGAGGAACTTCAGGTCTATTTCAGCGACGTCTGGATGACGTAATACGGGTACTGCGGCGTCCAGTTGCGCGATTAGTTCCGGATCGAGCCCGAATGGACCGGTTATGATTCTGGGTTCTGGAGGTGCACTGCAAAATGATTTATTGTTAATAAATAAGTATTTGTAACAAGTATTTTTCGTTTATTTTTTGGCTAATCTTACAATCCCATCATTATTCATCATCATTAGAAAAAATCAAAATGTAATTCAATGTAATCAAAAGGGTTTTGTATACTCAATAAACATTAATAGAATACTCTTTTTTGAGGGGAATTTTCAGTTTGGACAAAGCGCTCTACATATACGATATCCCAACAGCAACTACCATAAATTAGAATTTCATATACAGGATGTAAACGAAATCATGTAATTCCTTCAAACCTCGTGATGTACTGCTGACATAGAACAACCCTGCACGGGATACATTTGGATTGAATAAAAAAAATTTACAAGTAAACATGATGTTTTTAACGTGAGGCATTTTAGCACCCCAAATTAAACGACCGCGCGGCGATCGATATCGCACAATTCGCTCGGGGCGCTAAAATGCCTCACGTTAAGAACAATGTTTACTTCTTGTAAAAAAATTTTTTTGAATCCAAAAGTATCCCGTGCAGGCTTAATCTTTGTCAGCAGTACATCACGAGGTTTGAAAGAATTGAAGGACTTACATGATTTCGTTTACACCCTGTTTAAGACAATTATGCACAGTTTGGCAAAAAGGTGGTTAGTACAATACAATCCATTTGTTTTGCACTGGGCTTTGATTTCTTTTTTGTGTAGTTTACGAAATTGTATATACTGTATACTTACGGCATCGGCGCCGGTGGTGGAGGTTGTTGTTCGTCCTCTTCTTCTTCATATTCAGTCGGGGTCGTGTCCACTGATATCACACGTCTTGGTGGCTCAGGCTCCTGGAGACAGAAGATTTTACAGTTATAATGATCATGACACGGGAATAACTCTGTGTAGCTGTTTATTAGTTTGTCTGACATAGCATCGATTTATGATGTTAAAAATCATAGCCCAACGTTGGACATAATTATAAAGTAGACTATTTGGTAAATATAAGTTATACTTATACGAGGTTAGTCGGAAAGGGGGTACTAAGCCGCGGGCCACTTACACCCATATTCTAAGACGTTCCTCCAAAACTTACTCGACTCGACTCCACCTCGACTCACTACCATCGGTAGTTATAGTTGACATAAATGTCCTCGACTCGAGATTTTCCCTCAGTCGAGGTAAAGAAATCTGTCAAACTCAAGGTACCTCGGAAACTACCTTAAGGAAGGAAGTGTCAAAGTTCGTAATGTATGTCATAAAAAATAATTTTGAAGACTTTATCGAATATGCTTACGATAATCCTTACAATTATTTATCTCGGCGTTTTTTGCGCGATGCAGATAATTCAAATTATTTTTATTTTTTTCTTCAGAAAACTTACAGCTAACATATAGGTAGTAAATAAATTAGTGAACGAAGGCCAATTACAAGTTTTCACAGGTAAGTAAGACAGTAGACAGACGAGAAGGATAGGAAAAGCACTCAGGAAGAATTTCCACAGATTTCACTCAACATTAAAGAACTGTTCACATATTATTTTCTTTACTTTATGACGTAATGACTCCGTCGAGGAACCTCAAATTTCACTCGAAATGGCGACTAAGAATACAATTTTGAAGGTGTTTTCGAGGTCGTTCTGAGTCGAGTAAGTTTTGGAGGAACGTCTTAGAATGTAATATGGGTGTTAATGTATCACTTCACTGATGATGTTTTTTTTTAAGAAAGTTTTAAAATTTCAAAAATTCGGTAAAAAAAAACCATACGTAATGATTTTTATTTTTGTTTTTTTTTAGTTCTTTTTCCCTGCTATAGTTACGAATTCAGAAAATAGAGCTTCTAATCCGTGACCCCAAATATGACCTAAAATGTAAACACAGCTGATCATAGCTGAGGATAGATAGAATTTAGCGTATTTTTTTATGAAATCTTTGAACAGCTATTTCTCTTAAAGTATTTTTGGGGAAAGTTGTAGAACAAAAGTTATCCACTATTATGTGTACTTTAACACCCTTTCGGCTTAGTATCCCCTTTCTGACTCACCTTGTATAGTAATAAGTACATACCTCCTGCTGTATCTGCACGGGCCGGCCGGACGCAGACAGCGGCACGAGCATAGAACGTCGCGCTTCTGCGCTTCGGGACTTGCTCGCACGTTTGATGCGCTCTTCGAGCAACGATAGATCTTTGTCCGATATCTGCAATAAAAGCATAGATTTGTTTAACGACGTCAATGAAAGAATACATCGAGTGCTGCCTTACTGAGAAGCAGCTCTGCCCAGTCAATCCAATACACTGTAACTTTTGAAAACCACATTTCGAGATTTCTGACGATATGTTTTTCCAGCATGTTTATTAAACCTTAATTTGAACGTAATAAGTGTTTTCCAGCTTGCCTTATCATGCTAAATATACATTGAAATGAAAAAAATGTTGGCCAAGGTTACTAAACAGACTTAAAAAGACGGATTGGGCGGTGTAAAGGTAAAATACTGTAAGTGCCGATTTCACCAACGTCGGATAACTTTAATCGAGGAATAAATTTGACGTTTTGACAGCTTTTGCATAGAAATTCTGTCAAAACGTCTGTCTTATTCCTTGGATAAACGCTATCCGACGTTGGTAAAATCGAGCCTTAGTCGAGTTACAGTCTTTTGGATTGGCACGGCAGAGCAGTCCGTTCGTGATTTGATAAATAAACATCTATTTTGAATACGTATTTATAATTATGTTTACCTGACCAATCATCTTGTACACCTTCTCCCCCTCTAAGAAGTAAGCAGAAGCGACGCAGTTCAACGCAGCGGATCGCACGGCGTTGTCTCTATCTCCGATGTGCCGAGCTAACTCTTTGAGAGCGCCGCCGCCCCCACTGCCCATTACCGTGGAGCCGTAGGTTTCGAGGAGATGTCCAATGCACTCTAGACATTCTGTGGATAATGTTGTGTGTGAATATGGGTGGGTTACGACCACCCGTCTTATAACAGCAGTGACAGACTAGTGGTGTGACCGTCGAACGGCCAAGTCATAGGTCTGTGAGTTTTGAACCAAAGGCACGCACTTCTGACTTTTCGGATTCATGTGCGTATTGTATAATTGAGGCCATGAGGACCAGAGTGGCCTAATGGATTTTTTTTTAAATTGTGTTGATATTTTTTTATTGTCATAAACAATGAAAGTAATAGAGCCACAATGGCTTAAGTGTGCCTGAGAGTGATGCCATCTATTGAAAAATTATAGAATCACTTTTAGGCCACTCTATTACTTTCATCATTTGCTACAATAAACAAAATCCGTTAGGCCACTCTGGACCTCATGGCCTCAATTATCACTTGCTTAAAAATGGTGAAGGAAAACATCGTGAGGAAACCGGCATGCCTGAGAGATATTGGTCGACGGCATATGAAACCAATTCAGAGGCCCATGCATAAACTCCATACGAAAAGAAAAAGACCCATCTTATAGCACAATCTCTCTTTCATATTTTCTGACGTCCTAACGTCAGTAGAGGTCTCCTACTAGAAATATGCCTCCTCCAGTAAGGAAAAAGGGATTATAGAAACCCATTTTTATATTGTAACAAAATTATATTCGAATATTAAGAAAGGCCGCAGCTACCAGTGTGACAGTTGGGCATTACCCCTGGGACCCTGAATATGTAGATAAAAGGCCCTTCGATCACTTGCTTTATATTGAGTGACCGTTTTGGCCCTGTAGACTAGTATTAATGTAAATCACACTGTATTAAATAATTTTGATAAACTACAAATTGTAAATTTTGTTTTAGATTTTTTTATCATACTTTTTATATTCTAAATTATTGAACATAGATAAAAAATAGTTGTGTCTTATCATTCTACTTACCAGCCCTCTGTCTCGCATTCTTGGACTTCAGTCCTTCCATCAAGTACCCAAACAGCTTGGTGACGGAGTAAACCACACATATTTGTTTGAACAGAGCTTTCACGCCGTTGCGAACTGTGTCCTTAGGATCTCCCACCTATGATCAACCAGGAAAACGTAAACACTAGGTACATAACGCTTTTTTAACTTCTTATACTGTAATAAACGAAACTTGTTGTTCAGAGCAATATTATAGTCTGATCTCGCACTAAATCAAGTGTCGTACCGAACTGATATATTGTCATTAATTTGTTCTACAAAATATGCAAACAGCATTGCTAAGTCGTATCCAGATAATAAAACATAATCTAGTACTATTATCTATATCGATATCTGTATTATCAGCGTGAATTATGCACATGTATATTAATAATCGTTCAATAATTCTATTTACCTTGACTACCAGATAAGGTATGAAGCAATTGGCCTCATACTCCGGCATGGTGTAGTCACTGTCCATGAGATGCGTGAACACGACGGATAGGTATTCCAGACCCTTGAGGATGACTGAGGGATTGGTGTCGAAGAACCGGAGGGTCAACCATTTGAGGACAAGGTCTAAGTTCGCCATCAACGATTGGCCGTTTTCGTGCAAGTCTTCTGATAAAGCCTCTATTGCTTTTAGGTGGTATCTGTGGAGAATAGGAAATTAGTTAAATACAGTCCTTGACTAAGAAAACAGGTAAGCTCAGACCAGACGATGCCACACAAAGTTATAAAATCTATTATGGAATTTATTTACTACAACATAGGATTCATATTTCTAGGAAAGGTTTAGGGTAATCTGGAAATTTCTCGCAGGCAGTCGCAATGATGTCAGATAGCAGTCAAGGCAATTACACCAGATTTGTCTCGTCGCGCCAGTTTGATTGGATACTATACCTCTTGATCTCTGTATTTTGGGGTAATATGAGTAAACTTAATCTAACAGGGTGTCCTGCGTAAGCGATAAACGCGATGCGATGCTACGAACGTGACCAAAAGAATGGTATTTCCTGCTTGCGGCCTGTGTAGCAATCTGCGCGAGACGCCACTTAACGCGTACTTTTCATCGCGTCTTGTCGCATACACAAGACACACCGTAAGGGATATGCATCAGTGTTGTGTTAGTAATGCGAAAGGTTAATCCCGCACGTCCGTTGCGACTAGTATTGATAGTTATAATATTTAATAATCACCTGAAGTCATTATGGAACATGTTGCTAACAAGCTGCTTGTTCAGCCCAGCCGTCGCCATCTGTTCCTTTAAGAGCTCGAAGAATTCCTCGCGGGGAGTTGTGAAGTTCCATTTCAACACTGAGAGAGAGAGATATAACGTGTTTTTAGATTATTTCATATAATAAAATTCCACTTTTCTTCTATTTAGCATGCTTTTATAATGATGTATAACATCAAACATAAAACTAAGTTTATACTTTTCGATGATTGAGCACTTTAGGAAATTTTCAACTTATAAAAGCAACTTAAACCCATTCCAATCTAGCACTGTTACATTGTAAATATAAAAAATAGTCATAAACAAACCTTACACAAATATTTACACGATCACGACAATAAGGATAACAATATACCTTAATATTTGTCTTACAAGTTGTTCCCAGTGCAATCATTATATTCCTCGGAGCCAACGCAGCAGAAACGTATTCAGTATGAAGAAATTAAACCGTACATAATAAATAAAGATTATTTTTTTGTGAACTGTGGGCTAACCTTTAAGTTTCTGGTCGTCAATAATGCGCTGGTTCTTAGCGTTGTTGTTTGGAAGTAGAGGGGAGAAGTCTTCGTCGTCTTTCTTGCCACGGCTTGTTGCTGAATTGGGTTTTGCTGGACCCTAGTAAAGATAGATAGATTAAAAGTAGATGTTGGTTAAAAATGTATGTGGTAACGGTGTTTCCGAATCAGATATACAGATTAATATTATAAATGTAAAACAATTCGTTGCTAAAAGGGTGTAGAGGTGATTTACGAAAAAAATGAACACGTCGCGGGACGCCTGGCAGATGTGAAACATCGAAACGCCTTTTTCAAAAAAAAAAACTGCCCGAATTAAACCGAAGAGAGCTAACGACTTACGAAGGTCTGCCGTCGTGTGTCTGCCATCGCGAGCGTCGCCACGCAACAGCCGCTCTCACACCCGTACCGCTCAATTAGATGTTTCACATCCAAAACAAATGTGACTCAATAGATAAATGCAAGAAATTGCAATGTCGCAACGCAACGCAAAAGTCTGTGACTTGCACGAGTACTCTCTACCTTCACCTACACTGCGAGACTGCGGCGTAACTTCTGCGTTGCGGCCCCGCAACACTATAATACGCTTTGGCCCTATCTATTGTTGTAAGATCCTCCACACACATGATACCCAAACCAATCAAATATAATCCTTTACAATAATAACTAACCTTGCCCTTAACAACGGCGCCTTTCTTCTCTGTCTCCTTCTTCAGTGCACCAGCTGACTTGACGCCGCGTGGTTCTTCCTTCTTGCTCTTGGTTGGTAAAGGCTGTACTGGCAAGCTAGGACGTGCCTTGTCTAAAGCTGCTTGAACCACTGTTTTGGATCCTGGCTGTTAGGGGGATAGGAGAGCCGAATAAGTAGAAGAACATTTTGTAAAGCCGTAGTCAATAAATTGAAACTAGGGTTCGTTGAAAAATATCACAAAAAAAGAAATATAATTTCAAAGAGGTAAATTGAAATTAAAAAGAACACGATTATTGAGAAAATAAAAAATGGAGGATATATGCGTTTCAAGTTGTTGAAGGGGGAATTTTCTGTCCTTGTCGCGCAAAATGGATATTATACGAAGTGATGTTAAGCTATGAAGTTATTGAGGAATAACGTCTTATCAAACATTTCGCTTGGCGACCGGATCGTTGAACACAGTGAGTGTTTATCAGCTAATAGGAGGACACTGTTGCCTTTCCTTATGACGTAATCCCATATCAGCCTTTTACGATACTCTGGCCTATCCTTCATCAGGAACCTTACGATAGGTAATTTCTTACAAACCCAGATCTGAAAGCATTATTTCTTATCAACATTTTACACGTCTTACCTTCAACTTATCAAGTTGCTTGTGCATAGGCTCGTATCCTAGATGCAACATGAATGGCAGTACACAGTCGCCCGTCACTTTGCGCACGTCGACCGCGCGGTCTTCTAGACACGCGTACAGTATCGGCAGGCAGACTGTTAGCTCTTCACGAGGGAATGATTTTGGTGGCACTATGTAACAAAGATAGATATAATTATTGATTTGAAATAATCTATTTGTGGAAGAATTCGTCAACGTGAATCGAGACAGCAACCCGTTTAAATATCTAAGAAATGGCTTCAGAAATAAGATTGTTGACTGTGATGATGTTCAGTAACTGATTTGTTTAAGCGCCATAGCTTGCTTGCATGTAATACACTCTGCCATTCTGGATCATGTGGGTTTGTAGACCGTTTGATGGCAGAAAAACCGTCCAAATTGCCAGCCTGTTTATACCGTAGTAGGTTAAAGAATACAAAAGGGCAAGTTCAGTGATCACCCTTCAGAATATGTGAAAAAACCCAACTTTACAGAAGAAGCAAAAAACTGTTTTTTTGCCCAAACTGATAACAACATTTAAAAACTTAGTATACAGAAAATAAGACTTTATATCGAGACATCATAAAATATTATTATTTTGCTTTTTTCAACGATATAACAGGTGCTAGGATTTTTAAGTGAATTTGGTTACAGTGTATTTTTTTGGGTCGTAAATACCGCGATAATTTTCATTGTTGGTCTTCCTAGAACACTTAGCGGATTTTCCACACTATTTTATAATAATAAACCCGCTATGTGTCATATTGAAGCGCAATTCTAAGAGGAGCGCATCGAAATAAAAATATGTTAAGTGTTTCTTTGCACACAGAGGATTTTTGAAGCCGTTTTTGGCCAAAATTACATAGCTGATTTTGCTATCTCCTTAACCAAATAAATTATTAGAAAACAGATTTCACATGCCTACGTGGCTTGAGAAGTACTATAATTTAGCATCAAAAACCGAAATTTAAAAAAAAAAACACATAGCGGATTTTTTAGTTGCAGCGACGATATATTTCAATGTTGGGTGTAGCCTCTGTAAAGCAATGGACTAAGATAACTTCTGGATAATAATGTAAGTATAACATATCATTAGGCAGATGTTCAGCCAGCCACTGCAGCAGCGTGGCCCTGAGCAGCGGGCTGCCGGACTTGAGCGCGTCCAGCAGCATCTCCCCCTCCAGCGGCGCGTGCGCGCCCGCCTCGCGGCACCACGTACAGATAACGTACCGTTAGGCAGATGTTCAGCCAGCCACTGCAGCAGCGTGGCCCTGAGCAGCGGGCTGCCGGACTTGAGCGCGTCCAGCAGCATCTCCCCCTCCAGCGGCGCGTGCGCGCCCGCCTCGCGGCACCACGTACAGATAACGTACCGTTAGGCAGATGTTCAGCCAGCCACTGCAGCAGCGTGGCCCTGAGCAGCGGGCTGCCGGACTTGAGCGCGTCCAGCAGCATCTCCCCCTCCAGCGGCGCGTGCGCGCCCGCCTCGCGGCACCACGTACAGATAACGTACCGTTAGGCAGATGTTCAGCCAGCCACTGCAGCAGCGTGGCCCTGAGCAGCGGGCTGCCGGACTTGAGCGCGTCCAGCAGCATCTCCCCCTCCAGCGGCGCGTGCGCGCCCGCCTCGCGGCACCACGTACAGATAACGTACCGTTAGGCAGATGTTCAGCCAGCCACTGCAGCAGCGTGGCCCTGAGCAGCGGGCTGCCGGACTTGAGCGCGTCCAGCAGCATCTCCCCCTCCAGCGGCGCGTGCGCGCCCGCCTCGCGGCACCACGTACAGATAACGTACCGTTAGGCAGATGTTCAGCCAGCCACTGCAGCAGCGTGGCCCTGAGCAGCGGGCTGCCGGACTTGAGCGCGTCCAGCAGCATCTCCCCCTCCAGCGGCGCGTGCGCGCCCGCCTCGCGGCACCACGTACAGATAACGTACCGTTAGGCAGATGTTCAGCCAGCCACTGCAGCAGCGTGGCCCTGAGCAGCGGGCTGCCGGACTTGAGCGCGTCCAGCAGCATCTCCCCCTCCAGCGGCGCGTGCGCGCCCGCCTCGCGGCACCACGTACAGATAACGTACCGTTAGGCAGATGTTCAGCCAGCCACTGCAGCAGCGTGGCCCTGAGCAGCGGGCTGCCGGACTTGAGCGCGTCCAGCAGCATCTCCCCCTCCAGCGGCGCGTGCGCGCCCGCCTCGCGGCACCACGTACAGATAACGTACCGTTAGGCAGATGTTCAGCCAGCCACTGCAGCAGCGTGGCCCTGAGCAGCGGGCTGCCGGACTTGAGCGCGTCCAGCAGCATCTCCCCCTCCAGCGGCGCGTGCGCGCCCGCCTCGCGGCACCACGCCTCCACACACGACACGGCGGCCTGGCGGATCCACTGCTTGCTGTCGCCGAAAGCTGACAACAACACATGAGACATGAAAATCAGATGGTCTAGGCCAGAGGTCCCCAAACTTGTTTTTCTCATAGACCATTTGCCATGTTTTTCAGTTTTGGGTAGACCCCACTTAGCTAATATTACATTTTGTTAATTCATTGGCTTCAAATGTGTTTTTGACTGATTTCTATGTGTAGTGAGATGTAGAGCGAAAAACCAATAATAAAACACACGTTAAATTTAATACATTTATTAAACCTACGATAGTACCTACAATAGTACTATCGTCGTCGGTCTGTTTCTTACGTTTTCAGGTAAAAACTAAGCAAGAAATCTTCTGTAGATTATTCCATTAATGGAAAGTCAAAATTAAAGTCACGACCTGCTGCAATGAGATCCACTATCATAAACCCTCGTTTACATCTCACGGACCCCAATTATGTAGTTTTTCCATATGGACCCCTTGTAGGTCATCGTCTACCCCCTGGGGGTCGATATAGACCACTTTGGGTATCACTGGTCTTGGCAAACGTAGAATGAAAATATACGCAAGTCATAAGCTAATGAGCATAAATATTTATAGTCGTAGTAAATTGTGAGTTAATTCCTAAGTAATAGTACTGTTTAAATTTATAAAATATAATGTACTAGCTACGGCTCCTCCCGTAGCCTATGTTACTCAGTGATAATGTGGGCATTCTAACGGCAAAAGAATTATTGAAATCGATCCAGTAGTTTTTAAGTTTATTCGTTACATACAATAGTACATTACTGCCGCGGTCTGTAATGACTGCGTTGCTGGCAGCACTGATGATGGCCGAGAGCGCAGCGTAGCACAGCTCCAGGCTATCACAGCGCGGCCAGCATTGCAACTCTTGATGGACAAGCTGGAATAAAGGCCGAGACCGAAAGTCGAGGCCTTTATAGCGCGGACAGCAAGGGTTGCAATGATGACCAAGCTTGAAGGCCGAGAGCGTAGCTAAACTAAGCTCGAGGCCATCATAGCGTGGCCAGCAGCGCAGTCATTGCGGACCAAGGCTTGTATAGTGCTTTACTCAAACAATGCTCTCTTAGCCCTTTCCCAATTATCTTGGGGTCAGCTTCCAGTCTAACCAGATGCGGCTGAATACCAGTATTTTACACGGAGCGACTGCCATCAGATCTCCGCAACCCAGTAACTGGGCAATGCCGATATCCTAAGGTTAAACCGTTTGTCAGACTTTCGGGCTTCTGACTACCCGTAACAACTGTCATAGGTATTCGTATGACACCCGGGACCGACGGCTTAACGTGCTCTCCGAGGCACGGAGGGGTCTCGATGTGTAACAAATGGTCACCCATTCACGGACTGACCGCGGCAAGCGCAGCTTAACCTCGCAAATCGTACGATCGGCGCGGTTGTTATTTAGCCACGAGCCCCTCCCACGAGCTACTCAAACAATGCGAGTAATTTAAATAAAACCAGATTACATAGTATAGTAAGAATTTATTTAAAGTAACGATTTGTTTCTTCCCTGGTCCTTAGTTTTTTTTTTAAATTAGTCTTTATTGATTGTACTGCTTTTATCTATACAGCCAAATTCTGTATAAAAACTTTTTGCACCAGACTATTTTTGAAACAAAACTCGACAATAATGGATTTTCAAAGGAAATTGCTGGTGGATAAAACTCACCAGCAATGAAATTCCATACAACTTTGCTGGCGCCTAATCAAGTAGCGCGGAAAGTTCGACTTTGCTCAAAGAAGGTTGTCAAAATAATGACCACATTACAAGCATTTTTGAGTAAAAATACAAATCTTTCCTTTTTATAATATTAGTATAGATGTATACAACACTTCAGGATTTCATATATACATATTTTTGCGAATAGTATAGCGATGTTTGTAAGCAGTTACTTTGTATGAAATAAGATGGTATTTACCTTGGAAGAAAGCCGGGAAGAAGGTCCTAACGTGTGATTTACTCTTCACTCCCATCGCTGTCGCTAAAGCTTCGCATATCTGTAGCGCGCTCTGTGCTAGCTTCGAGTTAGAGTCTAGTAAACGAGCTGATAAGGCCGCTGGCAATTCTCCTAGAGACGACTTGATTGGTGAAGAGCTGATGATTAGGGCCTTCACTTTGTCTAGAGCTTCGTTGCGAACCTGTGTAGATAAAAGGTATTATTGAATTACTGACATTATTGATAGTGCTATTCACGAAAACGCGCCCCACTCTCCGTCAAAATCGCGTATTGTCTTTAACTCTAAAATGAAGAGCGAGAGAGAACTAGCGATTTAGACAGTGAGTGGGGCGCGTCTTCGTGGATGGTACTATCTGTAGTGAACGGCATAACCCATCTCATTAATTCTCTGACAGTTGAAAGAGGTATTAACACGCGCGAAATTCTATCAAATAACATTACAATCAGCCTGTTACTGAGGCCCGACGCATGAAGAATGACGAATAGTTCCTTTTTCGAATAAAATGTATTGCCCGTGGCTAACACGGTGCGCAAGCCACGTTTTAGAAGAATGGTGCGTACAGCCATCTATCTGACACAGCTAATGCAGATGCACATAATCGGCTTGACAAGTTGTGAGGATGACTGCGCCATCTTTCGTTTGATTTATTCGTCCTCTCTTATGTGATAATACAGTGTTATGATAGGTTTAACTTGATCCAGTAACTGCTACTAGCGAAGCTCGATTGATCCACTAGATTGGAATTGGACCAATGTAAACACGTTTCAATCCAGTCTAGTGTCAAGTATCCAGCGCTTTATATGCATCCTATTAGTCCAAGGTCCAATGCCAATCCGACATTGGAATTCAGCGACGCTGGATCCAGTTACTAGATCAATATACGATTACCATCAGTGCTTACCTTCCAGTTCTTGTCGTTGATCTCAGCTATGAGCGCGTCGGTGATGAGTGGTGCGAGGTCAGTGCGGGGCCGGTTGTCGTCCAACACTACCGGTTCGTCCTCCGTGGCGTCTTCAAACGCCTCATCTATGTCGTCACCCACTGACGCCTTGCTTGCAGACTTTATGAACAGAAATAATTATTTGTTAATTAAAGAGTGAGGCAGCATTAGGTTTCGAGCGCTTCATAATGCTCCTTAATTATCGTGGGGGCAATAAGAAGAGAGGTATTCTCGCAAACACATTCTAAAATAGGTCTATCTTTTACTAAAATAATAAAATGCTTTACATAGCGAACAGACACGACGGAAAGTTTAGATCTAAATAGGTTGAAATAACACTTTCACGTTTTTGGATGCCCCACACTAATCTTCGTTGAATTAGCTTGTGGCTTGTAAAGAGAGCAATTTCTTAAACAAACTTATCCAGGTTTTGCCTGGCAAAGGCTCATTCCGCGATTGCTGTGTGCACCAACTCAAGTCTGTACATTTCGCTTACCTTAGTAACAGTGCCCATTTGTCTGGTGGGCGTGGGCGGCGAGCTGTTGGCGTGTTTGTCAAGTTCCAAGCTGATGAGTTGCCTGGTCGCCGGCTTTTCAGTGTCAAAATGGCTGATGAGCGAGGGACCCACGTATAGGGATAGAATTCCTAAGAAGTTGACTGCGGAAGTGCGGACGTTCGGGTTGGTTGCGGTTAGGGCTTTCTTGCAGTGGGCGATAATTGACTTTATGTTCATGCTGTAAAAATAAACAATCACTTTAAGCTTTATTTATTTTGGTTATTTCGAAATTGAGACGCGGATATTCTGCTTCAGTCTAATGCGTCAATTGTTAGTATAGTAGAGAAGAGAATTTCACTTTTGTAGCATTGAATATTTAGAGATTGATGTGGTAAAAAGTCTGTAGAAAAATTGCAGAGATTTTTTCTTGTCACCAAGGCAATTTATAAAAGCACCTTACATTTATGTAAGCAACACTTACACTCGTATACACAAACATTACAAGAAGGCCGCACAGTGTGCTCGAACGCACTGCGTTGAAGACGGCGCTATGATTGGTTGCCTTTAATCTTGCAACATTAAGGCGACCAATCCCAGACCCGTATTCGTTACACCAATGTTTGTACGGGTGTAAGAAGTTTGGAATTCAATGGCGATAAAAATAAAACATGGTAATGATTAAAACGACATACTTAAACCCGAACTCCTTTATCGCATTCGCCATCCAGTTAAACATTTCGGACTGTACTTTAGGGTTCTTCTGCGAATCCATGGCGAACGTCAATCCTTCATTGAGTACATGTTCTAGTCCGCAAGCCTCTGCCAAGGATGTAAGGCACTCGGCACAGATAGCTGAGCAGGAAGACTCGCCGAGTTTGGTCACTACGTCTTGGAGAACAAAGTCTGCGGCTGTCCTGTTGAAAAAGAGATGATAGATATGAACTGGTATGTTTTGTGAGTAATGTTCAATGATCGCTTTCGACATATTTTTGGCTCTAGTCTTATTTGTATGGCTAGCGATTTAAGCCTCGCCGATATATACCCGCTGCACCGCCTCGTCTCAAACTAGAGCACTGAAAAATGGCGATTTAAAATAAGTCTTGATTAGAGATTCGTATATAAATATCTACTCAAGTCTTATCTAAAACTAGCTTTTGCCTACAACTTCTAGTGCGTGATATTTTTTATCTTCTTAGGGGAGGAATTTTGAAAAGTCCTTCCTTAGTGCGTTTCCTGCATTATAAAATGTACATGATGTTAAAATTTCAAGTTTCTAACCCCAGCGGTTTAGGCTGTACGTTGATAGATCAGGCAATCAGTTTCTTCTTTATACAGACATTGGCGGGATTCATAACTGAGCATCTTATAGATTATGGATCTTAATGCTTTATTTGGAAGCGAGGCGATGCAGGGTAGCTTTCGACGTATATCTAATAGCTGCATATGAATAATCCTTTGTGGTAGGGCATTGTTTTAGAATAGGCCGCGTTACATTCCATTAAAAAAATCGAGCAGCATCGGATGAACGTAGGTACTCATATGTGGCAACGATTGACGCGGCATAAACTGTGCTTAACTGAGCTATTTCAGTCTTTCATGAAACTAGTTACGCCGACAAGTTATGTGTACATTTATGCCGTGCATAACATAACATCACGCCTTTGTTCCCCGAACGGTTGGGCGGAGGTGTATAGTAACATCCCCATTTCGCTATTATGTTTAAACATAACAGCACATTACGCCTGTATTCCCCGAAGGGTTGGGCAGAGATGTATGGTAACACCCTCATTACGCCGTTATGTTTAAGTCCCATGTAATAGGGAGCGAGCCTAATGCCAACAACCGGGCACAAATTCAAATTCCGGGCTGCTACTGACGAATTCCACACGGAAAAACCCAATAACACTTTGTCCGACTTGGGGATCGAACCCAGGACCTCATGAACAGCAGTCGCGCTTGCCATCACTAGACCAACGAGGCAGTGCACTGCCTTACATAATAACAATGAAAAAACATACATAAGTACTGAAACAGTGACAAAGACATTACTTACGTAGAAACCGGGAAATTCTCTGTAAGATACTTGCAGGCCTCAAGCCTTGCCTTTAGTACTTGCACATTAGTATCTTTCAGGCCAGGCTTTTTGTTCAATGTGCGGTACAGAACCTGGGAGGTGGCCTCACTTGTTGATAGCCCGTGGATGGTCGAGTGGAAGCTCTGGACAGCTGACAGACGAATTTTCCAGTTGCTGTCACCTAGGCCTGTACAATGAAGAGTAAACGTGTTGAACTTTATCTTGAAACGAAAGTTTTTCGGGAATGAAGAGTTCTAGATTTGTTGTTCTAGTATCAGATGAGAAAACACCAAAATTAAAGCATTACCTGTAACGCTCCTAGTGCCGTCCACACACAGAATTCGCGTTACATTTCACGATAAATTACATTACACACGTCTGGACCCGGCTTAAGACAGCGATTACAAAATCTCTCCCCAGAAGTCGATGTGTTGATGCTGATGTGTACTACTATGAAGGAATAGATAAAAATGGACAGCACACTACGCACACCCAACTAAAGTCGAAAAATTTAACCTTGAAAAATTGTCTCTTTCTAAATAAACTACTGAGAAAAAGATCGAGTATTTAGTTTGGAAAGCTATCCCACCATACAGACCACCAAAGTAAATATTCAAGGCCAAATGTTTCGACTGTCAACAGATGTTGTAATGTGGTCTCTATTTTTACCTATACCTCATGAGTACTACTGCTTTGTATCTCCTCGGGGGATAACCATGTAACCTTCCGTCTTCGAAGTACCATAATCTAATTTCATTCTAGGATTAGAACAGACATCTGTCCATCACAATTTTTTAGGCAAAGAGCTCCAGAACACCTATTGCTTTTCTGTTTATATTTCTCATCGACCCCATCTGTCTTTTTACGCCACTTTTGCCGGTTTTTAGCCAGTCTGATCAACAAATGAGGATTATCTTACCTATGATGACATCAGCAGGGAACAGAACCTCAACCTTAGCGTCGACTTCCTCTTGAGACAGTTCTTGTTCCCTTGGTGGGCTGGGCTGACCGCGAGTCGCAGGTGCTTTCTTAGCTGGCGCCTTTGCTGTAAAACGATGTATCATATTGTATAACTAATAGATAGATTTCCTACGTGATAGGGTTGTTGGTTCTGGATGTTTGTTCATGTGATTTGTGTGGAATGTTAACGGTCCAAGAGTGTGGCAGATGATATGGCTAGAAAGGGGGGTGACTACTGAGATGATGGCTAATAGATGTATGGAAAAAGACATACTGCGCCGACCTCAAATAGGTTGAGATAAGGGCAGGAGGATGATGATGATGATGTTAACGGTCCAATAATGCTGCGAATCCCAGAGTGGGATTACTTTTTTACAGACGATACAGAAAACCGTATTAAGATTTTTAATTAACCTACACGCAACTTGGTTCGGCAGGATATGGCGTTCATATTTAATTAAGCATTTATTAAAAACTGTTGATGATAAATATGTGTGTATTCCTTACCGGAATTGGGTCGTCGAACAGGTTTGGGCTGCGAGGAGCCGGCCGTAGGCTTGGCATCGCCTTTACATGATGGCGATGGCGTTGGTTTACCTTTGGCTTCTTTCTTCGGAGCTGCGACTTTCACCATAATTACAGCCTGAAAATTATTATATTTTAAATGTATGCAGTACGACTACGACAGTGATAATCGTATCTACTGTGTTATATGCAGATACGACGGTACTTTCGACAAGAAGCCAACCCATCGCCATTTTAAACGGAGAAGTCGAATGTCTCGTAAAGGTGCGTCCTCACTGCGAGCATTCGCGCAATATGGAAACTCGAATGATCGAAGTGAGGACCTTTAAAGTCTCCACACACAGAGAGCGGTGGCGGAGCGGAGGCGGTAGATAGTCGTGTCAGGCTTAGCCACCGCTCCCGATCGTGTATGTAATCTTTCTAATTCTAATAATACAAAAAAACCACCTTCGCCTCCGCTCCGCCTTCGGTCTCTGTGTGTGAAGACTTTTACTAGAACAACGCGATTAGGCGGCTTGAAGAACTTAGTCAAAATACCCAATTGCTGCAACCATTAGATGGATGAGAGTTATACTTATAGGGCGAGTGCTAACTCTACAACCTTATGATTGCACATCTCACTAACCAACGTCCGTACCTTATCAGCAAACTCTTTGATCTTTTGTTCCTTCAAGTTGTCAAGTTTGCCAATGTGTGGGGCGATGTTCTTCTCGCCAACCAGTTTGGTGGCTGTACCTAATGCTTCTGCCGCCGCGTCACGGACGGTAGGTTCTGTAAAGTATAAATTAAGTCTATAGTAGTTTTAAACAATACAACAGATTTCTAAAAATAAATAATGGTCAGTAAAACTTTATTGCTGAACTTGAGAATTTATCCCATGCAATATTCTCCCATAGACAATCACGATGAATAATTACAAGATACAGTCCCGCCATTAAAATTGGATAGACGGATTGGTGAATGGTATACAATATTTTCAATGTACGGATGAATAATGGTATTCAATTATATGATTCAGTTGGATTTAGGCACCTGTTTCTATATTTACGGGAAAAGGGACTCTGGCATATTCTGAGTCAGGATACACAATCTAATCCAGCCAACAATATTAACAAGGCGAGCAGTGGATGGCAAAGGATTTTATAAACTCAACTTTAAACCTTATATTAATACTATTAGCACTCATATTTGCTTAGCATCCTACGGTATGTTAATAAGGGTTTGAAATGGTATTACAATAAGGTTTAAAATTATTTGAGCTTAAAAAATCCTTTGCCATGTCGTGCCGCCTATGGGCGTAGACCCTAACTGCTCGCCTTGTTGATATTATTGGCTGGATTAGGTTGTGTATTTTGACTCAGAATGTGCCAGACTCCGCTTTCCCGTAAATATAGAAACAGGTGCCTAAATCCAACTGAGTCTTATAATTGAGTAGTATTATCTTTACATAGTACTAGCTGTGTCCTCACGCACGGCTCCGCCCGTAGCCTATGTTACTCAGTGATAATGTAGCTTTCTAACGGCAAAAGAATTTCTGAAATCGGTCTAGTAGTTTTTAAGTTCATTCGTTACATACAAAAATACAAATCTTTCCTCTTTATAATATTAGTATAGATATAGATAAAACAAAGTCGCTCCCGCTGTCTGTCTGTCCCTATGTATGCTTAGATCTTTAAAACTACGCAACGGATTTTGATGTGGTTTTTTTTAATAGATAGAGTGATTAAAGAGGAAGGTTTATATGCCCCACATTAGTATCTACATTGCACCCGTGCGAAGCCGGGGCGGGTTGCTAGTTAGTATTATGACGAAGGACGCAAATACGTGCGTTATTGTATAGCTGCAAAATAGTCCACAGACTAAACACTTACCAGCACTTTCCAGAAGTTTGAGCAAGCCAGCCACATACGCCTTAACGAGTTTCTTACTAAAGGCAGTAGGTTGTGTATGACATAAAGCTCTGGATAAGAAGAGGGAGCTTTCTGCTTTTATTGATGGATTCTTATTGTCAAAGGCGGCTAGCATATCCTCCATTATAGCTTCGAGGTTTGTCTGGTTAAATGAAATTCTTTATTAGTTACGAATTCTTATTAATATGTGAAAGATTTATTGAATCAGTTAGATTTTACTGATCGACTGAAATGTAATAAGGGAATTAAAATCTCGATTTATTTCTTTTCATGAAGGACTGAAGAAAGGTGAAGTTCGAGTCGGGTTTTATTAGTCTTTTTTAAAGGCCAGTTAAATAAAAGAATCATTTCAGATCACCCACAAGTAGCACCATCCATCATCTCATACTCATTTGGTAAAAACTACTGCTACACAAAATAAATACATATAAATACACTTATTATAATGAGTACCTGGATGACAGGGCTTTGCTCTGTTTTTTTTTGGTATATCGTCGTTTTCTAAAAATGAAACCTAGCTAGATCGATTTATCGCCCCCGAAACACCCTGCATACTAAATTTTATGAAAATCGTTGGAGCCGGTTCCGAGATTCAGATTATATATACAAGAATTGCTCGTTTAAAGGTATTAGATAGATATGTATACTTACAGAGGGATATATCGCGTCAATGGCTTCTCTTAGCGCAGTAACTACATTGGTCTTCTTCTCCTTGAACTTCTCGAGAATGGCTTGAACGCACGCGCAGGCGTACGGTGAAAACTTGTTGCGCAAGCCGCTCGCAATCAAACCGATGAGGCGCCCGCCTAACGCTACCAGCATCACGTTCGAGTCTTTTGTTATCACCTGAAAATAGGTTTTGTATAAGTTTAAAAGGTCTGTTAGGATGACTATCTAGCTTGTATTTCTTTAAAAAGTTTTCTGTGTAGTTCCCTGTAAATAATAGGCTACCTTTCCCCCACCCGTGGGCGTCGAAAAAGTGACGAGTCAAGACGATGGGCGGTAGTCCTCCTGTCTACTAATAAGAACATACTGCGATCATCAATCCGTCTGTCAAGCGTGAAGCTGTGATCTCAAAAGGCTGATTTAGACAAGGAGTGTCTCGAAGCGAGTCTCAAGTTATCTCTGTTTTCCTCGCCTAGAAAAACAAAGTCAGAACGTATCCCGCTTCAAGAAACTATCCTCGTCTAAATCAGTCTTTATTGTAGCGGTCATTAGGCAGCATATTATTAAGATCAGTAGCGGATGTGTTACGGGCTAATATGGCAATAAAGAATCGATAACTATGTAGATAACGTTTTGCCTGTATTTATTTAAGGATATTCAGAATGTGACGAAATAATTAAATGCTATGACGCCAGTCCATCGCCATTTATGTGTGCGACCCTAATTTCAATACTTTGCTTGGAGAATATCCTGAAGTTTATATCAACTTTGGAATCTAAGCTAGTAGAAAGGTTAGTAGGTATTATAATTATCATGTTTCTTATTTAGATACACAATCATGCTAATAAAACAACAATTAGCATTACTTAACAAAGTGTGAAATTTTACATATGTATAAGAAATGTTGAACAATTGTGAGAAAATTTATTAAATTATGTGAAGTTATGTAGGAAATTGTATTTTAACGCTAATTAACAAAACGTTATATTAGCACTACGCATTGTTATGAAAATAACACAACATTATTAGATTGCGTAATGCAAAAAATTTATATTTAATTTCGTTTATCACTGCTATAATGACACACACTTGGCAGAGGAATAGACGGTCGCAGTATTATATTTTGGTACCTAGGTGTTCCAAAACGTAGATCACTGACTTAGCTGTAAGGACGGCCCAATTCAAAAAGGCCGCACGCCGATGTAACAAGGGTTGTGTAACAAAGAAGGCAAGAATTTTATACATTTCTTAAAAATAGCCAGAAATAGAAAAAGACAATAATCTATACTAATATTATAAAGCTGAAGAGTTTGTTTGTTTAACGCGCTAATCTCAGGAACTACTGGTTGGAATTGAAAAAATATTTTTGTGTTGGATAGTCTATTTATCGAGGAAGGTTATAATGAAAAATGGTGCAAAAACGGGATAAATGTCCACCCGTGCGAAGTCGGGACGGGCCGCTAATCGAAGAATATGAAGGAAGTTGTTTTTCCAAAAGTATAGAAAGAAAGAAAGTAAGAAATTTAATAATAATAATAAAAGTAAGAAACTTAAGCTAAACGGTTTTTTTTCCTAGGGGTACCTAGGATTACTCCTGCAGCATCTGGGTTTGAGAACTGAAGGTTGAAATTATAATAATATTGTATTGTCATGGGAATTGAATATGTTTGCGATGTTTCAGGAGAATCGGTTAAGCAGATGTAGTTGAAAAATCTGTCGCAATATTTGAAACAAACAAACAAATATACGAAGTGAAGCTAATTAAAACCGTTTAATAACTGGGTAACTTTTAGTCAAGCACTTGCACACCCCCCTTTAGCCAATTACAACTTCCACTGAAAGAGATAGAACTCACTTACTCGTAACCATAGGACCACAAAGCCTGAAAAAAGCAGTGATAACCTAGTGGTGTGACTGTCAGACTTCCAAGTCATAGGTCTAGAGCTCGAACCCAAGGCACGCACCTCTAACTTTTCGGATTCATGTGCGTATTGTATAATTTATCACTTGCTTAAAAATAGTGAAGGAAAACATCGTGAAGAAACCGGCATGCCTAGGAGATATTTCTCATATGAAGCCAAGTCAGAGGTTCATGGGCGGCATAAAGTCTGACCCCAGGTGAGTCACTAACCACACGATAAAAAGAACAAAGCCTGAACGGGGAATTAATTGGAAAAAATACAATACCTTTTTCAAAGCCCTGACCAAATCAGCATAGTCCCCAGGTTCAAGCCTAGGAGCAGTCTTGAGCAAGTTCTCTAAGGCATCCAGAGCCTCCTTCCTTTCCTGCCACTTCTTGGCTTCCAATTTATCGTAGAAGTCTTTCGGCAGTTTGGATATGATCTCCACTGGGTCAAGTAGGTCGTAAGGGTCCATTTCTCCTGAATCTCCACCGCCAGCTTCAACGTCGTCGTCTTCTGCCGCGCCTACAAATATTTTTATTTTAATACCGTTTTGTTGGGAAACGAAGGCTAGAACCCCGCTTCATTGCGTCAAACGAGGTACCTCAATGGCACCGTGTAGTTGTTGGTGCCATGACTAAATGATTTTTCATCACTCATAGTCTGAAAATGTGTAATTGTTTACCTATCGACCAATTACTCTTCTGTAAAATAGCAGATTGACGAAATCCGTGACATTGACAGTTTCTTTCAGTTGCCAGTATGACAAAAATGTTTTCCATTCATTTATTTAATATTATCAGATAATCTAGTCAGAGATTTTAATAACGTCAGATAACTTTTATCTGAAAAATAAGTTAATGTTTGAATAGAATTTTTATACAAAAGCTGTCACAACGTTCTTCCTGTTTCTTAAATAAAAGTTACGCGACATTGGTGAAATCGGCCCTAAATAATAAACAAAAAATAAACCTTAATCGTGCTTTACAAAAAATTGTCTTAAAACTACCCGTATAGTCGGGGCAATAACAGAAAAAAAATGTTCGAATTCTCTTGTCTGTCTCAATTTTACCCATCAATCAACTATTTTCCCTAAAAATTAAGGAATTCGAAGTAGATTGGCCACATTTAGGCTATAGTGGCGTCTCCACTCGTTCCACAGATACGTAACTACTTACAATTTATTTTTATCGAACTAGTCAAGACTCTCGCCGTAAAAAGTACAGCCAGAGTATTGAGCCCGCAAAAAAGGTTTTAATTGATTACCTATTAAACATTGTATAATATAATTATTGCATATTATTCTGTATTTTTACTTTCCTTACATTCGTTACAGAAAACAGTGTAACAATTTCGGGTGAAAGTATTAATTCCACAATTAAACGACAGGCGCCTCGTTGGGCTCGGGCGCCGTGGAATATGTGTTTTTTTCTCTTTGTTATCTACTATAGTTGGTTCTATGTGAAGGCTGAAATACAAAGTTGCAATACCTTAAGGGAGTGATCCATTGACGAGCCAGCGAGCTAACGGTATAAACTGTTGGCTTTACAAGCATGCACGACGAGCCAACCGTCCGTACCGCGGTTTTAGAGGTGATCCATTAGAGGCCTATACCTCCGGCTCGCTGGCCAGTCAGAGATTTAGACCGCTAATGGATGACCACTTCGCTAAAACAGAAAATGTTGGACTCGAAAATGGAATAGAGTCCTCTTAACAAAAGGCGTACATCCACAAACTGGACTGCAATATAATGTTGATAATCATGATATTGTAGACGACTAAGTATAAAGTCTCCTGCCTTCTTAGAAATAAAGGAACTTACCATCACCACAATCAGCAGCGGGCGTGTCCCGCACTCTGTTTTGTTGTGATCTGAGGTAGCGTGTTGGCTGAGCGACGCCGCCGCTAGTACTGAACGATTCTCTTAGCTCCTGCTGTATTACAGCTTGAAGAGGCGCTATGTGAGGCTCTATGGCGGCTCCTATCCATCTGAGAAATAAGGTGATTGGTTTAATGTTGAAACCAAAATTAGCTCGCCGTGTTGCGGTACGCAGATCAGACTTAATATCTTTTTATGTACAGAAGCAAACAACCAATGATTTACAACAAGTTATAGAAATGTTCTGTTCTTCCTATCCTTTTCCGAGCTATGTTGGGGTCAGCTTCCAGTCTAACCAGATGCGGCTTAATATGTACCAGTATTTTACATGGAGCGACTGCTATCACACCTCCGCAACCCTGTTACTGGGCAATGCCGATATCCTAAGGCTGTCAGACTTTCGGGCTTCTGACTTCCCGGAATTGCTGTCTTAGGTATTTGTATGACACCCGGGACCGACTGTTTAACGTGCTCTCAGAGGCACGGAAGGGTCTCGATGTGTAACGTTGCGTTACGTTACTGACCGCGACAAGCGTAGCTTAACCTCGCAAATCGTATGATCCTCGTGGTTAGTAATTAGCCACGAGCCCCTAGCCCGAACATGTTCTAGAAATGACAAATATATTTATAATTAAATTTGAACGTGGCTAATCATAGAAGATAAGTCTATATTTTTCGGATTTGGGAAGTACATAACATAACATAATCAGCCCATTAAAGCCTCACTGCCGGGCACGGGCCTCTTCTCAGAATGAGAAGGGGATAGGCCTTAGTTCACCACGCTGACCTATTGCGGTTTGGCGGACTACACACACACCATCGAGAACTTTATGGAACATTTATTTCTGGGAAATTTGAATTTTCTTTGACATAACATAACATCACGCCTTATATTCCTCGAAGGGTGTTTTTAGTACACAGAGGTGTTTTTAGTACACCCTCGTGTCGCGAGTTATGTTTAACTCCCATGTAATAGGGGGCGAGCCTATTACATGGGCTAATATAAATCAAAGAACTCTATAGGAGACAACTATGTTGAGTTCTTGGTCAATTGAACCTATATAGTTAATTTGTTTGTGATGTGACTAGTTTTTTTGCCAAAAATGAATGATGTCCTTTCTAATTGGTCTGGAACTAAGTTTATAACGTATACATGTCTACACATACCTGTGCATTTCAACAACCAGCGCCTTCATTTCATCCCTGACACCCTTGTCTCTGTCAGCCAGCAGTATGGGTATCTTCTTCACCATAGGCTTGATGGCTATCACTTTGTTTCCGAACTGCTTCAGTGACGTGTGCAAGGCGGAAACGCAAGTCGCCACCACCTTGGGGTTCTTCTGCTCCATACCTTTGATCAACTCTTCTTCTACAATCTCGTGTTTTTCTATTTCTATGTACATTAGGGTTATCTGAAACAAGTTTTTACTGTTAATATTACACTTTTCGCGCTCTTATCGCTTTCCTAACCCATTCCATTGTCTCGATGCCTAAATTACTACATGCGGGATTTCTAATCAACAAACAGTTCCTGGATTGATAACCTCTGACTTCCTGACCCCATGGGGAAACAGTTCACAACTCAACATTGCTGCCCATACAACTAATGATATAAACCCATAGCTATGTATCTCATATACCATGGCATTGAAAGTAGCATTAACCAGGTTATTATATACAAGGTGTAAAAAGACCCTTCACGAAGCCGTCAACCATGCATTCAGTACATCAAACAAAGTAACCCTACGCAAAAATTGTCGCTGGGAAACGACTTTTTTTTTGGGTGAATAATATCGTTTTACGGTAAAGCTCAATGAAACGCACACAAAACATTGTGCTGATGGATGCAATGAATAGTAAACGGGTAATGAGGTATTTTAAGTACATTTGCAACCTTCAAAATAAGTATTTAAAAAAAAAGTTGTGAAAAAGATGGAACTTTGACCTCCAATATCTCCTTAACTAGAAGGTTCCCAGGCATAGTCCAGAACAAAAAAAATATCGCAATGACGTGGAGAATAAGTGCCTTTCGGCTTCGTTAAGGTCTATTTACACCGTTTATACTTATAAAGAGGAATGTCCTGACTGACTGACAGACTTGATTCTAAGCCACTGAAACTGGAAACGTGAAATTTGGACAGTAAGTTCCTTTTGTGACGTAGGCATCCACTAAGGCTTTATTGGAATTCTACCCCTAAGGGGGGGGAAATAACGGATGAAAGTTAGTATGAAATTTCACGCGAACGAAGTCGCGGGCAAAGTGCTGGTTTATACACATATCAGCCCATTACTGTCCCACTGCTGGGCACGTGCCTCGTGTCAAAACGAGAAGGGTTAAGGCCTTAGTTCACCACGCTGGCCTGGTGCGGGTTGTCGAAATCAGGTTATTATTTACGTCATACAGTTATGTATACAAAATATGTTGATATTTGTTTTTAATAACGAAGTCATCGTTTTTGTTATAAACTAAAATTCTTATTTTTGTCAAAGGGTAATGACTTTTTTATAATTCACTGAAGAATAACCGGGTTACAGATTGTTTGGAATAAAACCAGGCCAAGTAAACCACAGCATTATTATAATAACTACCGATTTGAAATGGAATTGTGGTTAGAGATTTTACTTTTTCTTTAAGAGATTTCCTTTTAATATTACGCCTGAGTTAACTTTAAATAGGTATTGCAAAAGTCTCCGTTAAAATTCACAATAACGCCAGAAGTTCTGTTGAATTTGAAGTTATGAATCCCTAAATCGCCGCTCAAGTTCTAACACCACATAACTCAAAAAATAGTAGATTTGAGTTACGCACGTCATTCGATAGGGAATCAAAAAACACATCTTTAGACCAATCAAAATCAATGGTTAGATCCAATAGCAACGCGTTATTTCAAAAACATAAATACCGCGTATGCAATATTTTTTCCATCAAGCTATGTAAACAGCGCGTAAGTCAGCTGAGTTCCATACTGGATCGTGTCGCGAATAATTATGATTTGTTTAGATATTATTTAAATGGAATCTTTTAGATTAAACCAATTACACGATTAGTAGAAAAATATTTATTTTTGCTCTCCTGAAAAGTTTACTATTTTGAGTTACGTGGTGTTAGAAGTTCGGCGACGAAATGTTAAAAGCATTAAAAAAAGTAGTTTCTTATGATAAAATCTATACCACGTCATACACACATCCGCGCAACACAAGTTGACCTTCAAACAAACACAACAGACCTGTAGCGCGAGGTCCTTAGACTTGGTCCTTGGTGCGGCGATGCACTTAGCGACGATACCAGACATCACCTCGCCGGTCGTCTTGCCGGCGTGCCCGCAGTTTTCCACAAACACCAGCGCAGCTTCCAGACCTACAAAATATTTGTAGGCAGTTAAGTACCTTTATATTTACACACGATATGATCCAATCAATAGCGTACGGATACCTTGGAAGCCAACATTAGGCCTAGCACGAACATTTGACGTATAATATCGTGAACGTATCATGTAAGCGAATTTTGAATCGAAAATACAACTGTCCTATAACATCTTGGTTTACTTTTTTGCGACATGCATAATTTGTATCATACATAATATGAATAAAGTTTTCAATTTAATTAAATAGTATGTGCGAAACGAGTATTTCCAATTCAAAATTTACTCATTAAACACAAGATTCAGGCTAGGCTTACTGATCCATTGTTTTAAATAGAGTTAAAATGTTGAAAGCCGGCCCCCTTCTACCATCGAACATCTAGACGCACTGCAAGTTACCATCCATAGGTACTTAGTTGCCATTCTACAAATTCGCACTAAGCGCTTCCAAACATCCTTCATAATGCGCACTGCAAAAGAGTGGAACTCACTACCTGCGTCTGTGTTCCCGAACGCATTCAACTGAATCTCTTAAAGTTAGAGTTAACAGGCTTCTTCTGGGTAAGCTCACTCCATCGTAGACTTTGTCTCTGTCTCCTCTGACCTAGACTAGAGTCAAGAGCAAACCCATTTCAAATAATAAAAAAAAGCCAAAAATAACTGTTAACTCAAATTCACTATAAATGGTGCGTGGATCAGTTGGCTACCTAGGTATCCACATTAGCCCGTAAATGTCCACTGGTGATCGTTACAATACAGGGTCGTTGAATGATGTTTTTTTTTTATTAAACTTTATTGATGGGATATCTATTCTACAATAGAATATGTCAGTCTTGAATGATGTTAATTGTAATGTGATGTAAATATCAACCATGCTCTTTACAATGCCTAAGTCGCTTTGCTTAGATCCACAGGATTAAGATCTTTATCGAGAACACACGGCATAATGTGCGATCTCTATCGCATATGAATCAGTGAGTGCAGTTTTACTGTAAGCGGTAATATAACTGTTCCACGCTAGCGTGATTCAGAACTGCCTTGTTAGTCTAGTGGTGGGAAGCACGACTGCTGATCGTGAGGTCCTGGGTTCGATAACCAGGTCGGGCAAAGTGTTATTTAGTTATTCCGTGTGGAATTCCTCAATAGCAGCCCGGAGTTTGGATTTGTGCCCGGGTAATGGCAATAGGTTCGCCTCCTATTACATAGGATTTAAACATAACGGTGAAATTAGGGTGTTACTATACACCTCTGCCCAACCCTTCGGAGAATACAGGCGTGATGTTATGTGATTCAGAACGTTTCGATAAGTCCGTTGTTCAAGAAATCGGTTTGTTATCTCGTTTCCGCTCCTTACGAAAATCGTAGACAAAATGAGATAAACCGAATCGGTCGACAACTGACTTATCTCGTTCTGAATTGGGGGGAAAGATGTATTAAGTAATTTTGTTTGTATTATTGTGTGTACAGTGAAATCTTTATAAAACTGAATTTGCAAAGCCACTGGTGCAGATTCTGTTGTGCACAAACTAAAATTAATTTAGATTATTGCCATCTTTTTTACTCTGATAAAATAAGAAAGAGACGGACATAAATAAAAGCTGTCAAATTTAGTTGAACTAAAATCTCCATAGAAATATAGACGACATGTCGGAACGTGTCGACTTAAGACACGATGAAGTTCAAGGCGTAAACTAATTTGACATCTCTAACTTAGTTCTTATCTATCACCGTTCTTTTCTCGCGCTGTTTGTTAGTAAAATAGAGCAATTCTTTAATTTTAGTTTATTGGGTAAATATGAGAATCGGCGCCATTGCTGTCGATTCTGTTGCACATTTTGCCAGTACTAAACTAGACTAAACACAATTGTCACTTTCTTTTTCTATTAAAATAGAGAGAGTCAAACACCCTAGTTTAGTCCTATCAAAGTGTGCAACAGAATCGACACCAATGTCTATATCATGTTCGGCGTTATTATCGTCGGCTTGAATCACAATATCATTTCCCTATGTTGTGACATGTGGCAAGCCCGTCATTTATCAATTTAAACAACTGAAACTTTTCCTTCAATCGACTTTTACAACCCTCGAGAGAGATTAAGGGGTAATCCATTTTACTCTTCACTGTAATCCTAGATTAGCAGGCGACGTTTAAATATAGATCCATAACTATTGAACTGCATATCAGTCACACGCATTAATAAAAACTTTAGCCCTATGAAATATTTGTGCAACTTCGGTAGCGTGACTGTGAAGGGTTTCCGTGGAAATATTTATCGGGCAATGCCCTTTAGTTGTAATGTGACGACGACGACGCACAAACAATGAAAAATAACCATCGATCGGCATTTTGTGGTAATTACAATGAGAGCAAGTTGTAACAGCGACTGTTTCAGTTGTTTCCTATAAAACTAAAATAAATATGAATTACTTTACTTTAGCAGCGATATTTTTATTTTTTGCATGATAACTGCCTTATTGGTCTAGTGGTCGCAAGCGCGACTGCTGAGCATGAGGTCCTGGGTTCGATCCCCAGGTTGGGCAAAGTTTTATTGGTTTTTTCCATTAGGTATTTCTCAGCCCGGAGTCTGGACTTGTGCCCGGTTAATGGCAATAGGCTCGCCCTCTCCGCTCCTCTCCTCGACATAAAAATAAGTGGCGAAACGAGGGTGTACTAAAAACACCTCTGCCGAACCCTTCGGGGAACACAAAACGTGATGTTATGCATGATGATGATGTGACATTCACGCACAATTTCTAGTAAGTAGGTACCTAACAAATGCTTATCATACATAACACTGTGTATTCACGTGTAAAAATGTAAAAACACTGCATTCCTACTGCAAAATGCAGGTGGTATTATGATACAGTCGGCGTTGCCGTGTAGTCGGCTCGACTGCATCGGAACTGCAAAACACGTCGTCGCTTCTCCTTAGCCTTCATTTTATCAGTTTAAAGTTGGCATGCAGTTCATCACGCTTACTGCAGCTTCCACTAAAGTATACACACTCTAAAGGCTTTACAGACAGAGATCGTGGCTGGGTGTGATATTCGCGTCAACACAGAGACTGCCACGCGAAGCTAGCAGTCTCTGTGTGGCGTCTTCCATACACTGTCATGGTAATTCGCACGCCAAGAGTACGCGATCAACACGCGACGTTGAATATCACACCCAGCCACGCTGTCTGACCATTTTTTTTTTTTTTTCGTTGGAAAATCCTCATGGATGTCCCTCGCCCGGGGAAGGCGAGGGTGTCTGCCGGACTCTTACCGGCTAAAAACCAACGGTGTTCCTTCTTCTGACCGTACGGCCAGGGTCGCGGGATTCGCAAAAGCATGCACCGCAACCCCGGCAGGTCCCGGTCCGCCAACCCATGGCTGACCTCTCCTCTGTGGGGCCTTGCCCCACGTCCTCCTGAGAAGCGCACACGGAACACGGCGCGCCGCCTTCTCGGGCCTGTTACTGGTCGGGCGGCGAGTCCCCAAACCCGCCGCCCGCAGGCCAACGCTGTCTGACCAGGCCTTTAGATAAGTTGCATCTGAGCTATAAGAACCAAACATTCTAAAATTTCAGTTGCAATGTCAGTTTTGGCGATCGATGTCATCTTGAAAGGCGTCAGGCTCACGCGTAACTGGATCTAGTCACAAAAGTTCATTCATACCTATATTTACTTGTCATTTGGATATAACACGTGCTGATGCCATACAATAAGAGGCGGTCATACTGCCCATGTGATCTGACATGTGACTGAAGAAACCTTGTACATTATTACTGAAAACACTACGAACATTGAGACAGCTGAATTGGATTATAACAACATTAACAACTCGGTTTTAAATGAGTCATGAATTCGTTCTAGACATAACGAATTAAATGGCGTTGATGACGATAGGATAATGACCTTATGAGATCAAATAGAAAGTGGATTCATAAATTTCACGAAGACTCAATACGCCTAGAATATTGCTACAGTGACATGCATAAAGAGAAATATTAGACGCAGTCCGATTATTAGAAAGTAGCAATTGAAAATGATGATTTCGATCGACCGATTGAAAAACTAGGTTCTCGATCTAGTCACCATGTAAGGCTATATAAAAAAGGTCTTTGTCCCCAATAACAATGGTTGTTAATAGCAACCCATTGCTACAGTTACGTGTATGGTATCGTCACACTACAGAATACGAAGACAATTATAAACGGTACTTTGAGAGATGCAGTATGAAACATGAACGATATGTTATGGATGAAAATAATAAATTGAAATAGTTCTTTGGTTTAAATAGTAACTTTGAACTAGTTGAAAGAGACGCTTGCTCAATCACGTATTATTATTTCTACGTAGTCTTCCTCGTAGCCTTTTCCAACTATGGTTGGGGTCAACTTCCGGTCTAAGCAGATGCGGCTGAATACCAGTATTTTACACGGAGCAACTGCCATCAGACCTCCGCAACCCAGTTATTGGGCAATGCCGATATCCTAAGGTTAGACCGATTGTCAGACTTTCGGACTTCTGGTTGCCCGTAACGACTGTCATAAGGTATTCATATGACACCCGGGACCGACAGTTTAGCTTACTATCCGAGGTAAGGGGGGGGGTCTCGATGAGTTACGAACGGTCAACCATCCACGGACTGATCGCGGTAAGCGCAGCTTAACCTCGCAAATCGTGTAATCCGCGCTTGTTAATTAGCCACGAGCCCCTATGCAGGTCTTCTTCTTCTTTCTCTTCTTTTCGTGTGGTTAGGGACTAACCTGGTGTCAGAGTTTATGCCGCTCATAGGCCTCTGACTTGGCTTTGCATATCGACGAGAATTATCTCTCAGGCAGGTCGGTTTCCTCACGATTTTTTCCTTCACCGTTTTTAAGCACGTGATAATTATGGTTCTCTGCCCTTTCGCCGAAAATTGTTTGCCAGATTTTCACTTGCGAACTAACGTTTCGCAGAATTTTATTTCGCCGAATAATCACTTGCCAACTTATCATATAATTTTGTTTTATTTCCCAACTTCACAGTTACCAACTGTACGTTTGGTCTGCTTTTCATAATGACACTTTTTAAAATGCCAACTTTCAAGTAGCAGAATGTTTTAGTTTGCGTAATGTAATTTTTTTTTTTTACTTTATCTTTAATGTGACCTAACTTAACTGTTTCCTTTTACAAAAGCGATTCGCTTCTGGCACATCGCCGGCCGCTGCCGCGGCACGCTCGCTTCGCTCGCTCAGCTCGTGCGTTGTTTGTCATACCTACTCTAACCTAACCGAAATGTTTGACAAATGATAAATGTCCCAAACGTTTTGTGTCATTATAATAATCAGCTTAACAATAATTCTACCAAATGAAACGTTGCCATACATAAATTTGCTAATCGTTAGTTGTCAAAGTGAAACATCGGCGAAACGTTGGTTGGCAAGTGATAATCTGCCAAACAGTTTTTGCCGAAAAGGCAGGATACCGATAATTATAGAATACGCACATGAATCCGAAAAGTCAGAGGTGCGTGCCTTGGGTTCGAACTCGAGACCTATGACTTGTCAGTCCGACGTCACACAACTAGGCTATCACTGCTGTTACCTACGCAGGTAGTACTTACATATTTTGACAAAATCGAAGAACTTTACTCATCTATTTTCATTCCGGTCACATATCTTGGGTCGCATTTTGGATCTGTGGACCCAAGCCAATGCTTAAATACGGCACTGATAATGCGGACTTCCAGAACTCATTCTGTCCAGTCTACTTGTGTTAAACAGGATATTTAACATCTAAAACTAGATTACAAGCTATCAGTATGCAATCAGCGTAAAATGACATGTTAATTTTAGCCTTTAAATGAATAAACTATAAAATTCAAGGTAAACGTCTGAGACTCCAGAATACAGTACTTAAGTGATCATTAACGGGTTTAGGAAGCTATAACTCTCTACCCAGACATGGTTCAATTGAGTGTAACTGGTAATTACATGTGTATTATGCAGAGTAGGTATATTTACGATCATGATTCTGTTCTTATTTAGCTTATGATCATGTCGGCTAAGGGATGATTTCCACCAAACAGCTCGCATCGCATCGGATCGGAAAGGATACGAACGGATGCGGCGACAGACGGTCGCGTCCGGCAGGATGTCGTCGCATACGATCGGCTCCGTACAGTCGCTTACGAACGTATCTGTTTCTGCGCCTGGTCAAATAGTTTGATTCCTACCGTGTTGAATGCCTTCCACCTAAACTTTACGATCCAGAGCTCTTGAAATAGTTCGATAGCACTGTTGCAATTATTTTTTGACCTAAAAAGTTCTCAGGTCCAGGTGCTTATAGGCGGATTATTAAGCGCCTTAACTTGCGCTTGGAATCCTCGACCCTCAGAAGTCAGGTTTAGAGAATTCCATGTTATCCATAACACATAACATAACATCACGCCTGTATTCCCCGAAGGGTTGGGGAGAGATGTATAGTAACACCCTCATTTCGCCGTTATGTTTAGGTCCCATGTAATAGTGGGTGAGCCTATTGCCATCAACCGGGCACAAATCAAAACTCCAGGCTGCGACTGAGAAATACCACACGGAAAATCCCAATAACACTGCTCGACCTGGGGATCGAACCCAGGACCTCACGATCAGAGTCGCGCTTGTCACCATTAGACCAACGAGGCAGTTATCCGCGCTTTCATAATATCTAAGTATACTAATATTATAAAGTTGAAGAGTTTGTTTGTTTGAACGCGTTAATCTCAGGAACTACTGGTTGGAATTGAAAAAATATTTTTGTGTTGGATAGTCCATTTATCGAGGAAGGTTATAGGCTATATAACATCACGCTACGACCAATAGGAGTGGAGCTTAAATGAAAAATGTTGCAAAAACGGGAAAAATGTCCACCCGTGCGAAGGCGGGACCGGCGGCTAGTAGGGGAATAAAGACACTCTTCAACACTTATTCGCTTTTCATTCATAGAAAATGGGGATTTTGGATGAACATGCTTACGTACGCTTTCACCTTTTCGTATCGATTCAGCTTCCGCACGCTTATGCATGCTGTTGAATGCTTTTGTAGCTGACAGCACACGATCAAGCAATCGTTCACAGGTAATGCGGGTAATTCTTGTTAATTGACACCGATTACTGTGATTTGTCATTAATGCTTTGACTCAATCTAGTCTATCAATCTGACCTTCATAGGAAAATGAAATAATAATTATTCTTTACTTATGTTTCCCCGCGGATTCTAAACTAATCTGGTTAAACGAACGTTTACCTAAAATGTTAGTAATTTTTTGAGTATTTGGCCGGTCCTGGGTTTTAGCACCAGGTTGAGCAGTGTAATTAGTTTTTCCGTGTGAAATTCCTCAGTAGCATCCCGGAGTTTGGATTTGTGCCCGTATGATGGTAATAGGCTCCTCCCCTACTACATGGGACTTAAACATAACGGCGAAATGAGGGTTTTAGGTTTTAATATACACCTCTGCTCTACCCTTCGGGGAATACAGGCGTGATGTTATATTATGTTAATCGGTTGTTTAACCAGATAATTAATATTGGTGAATACCAGCCTTAATGTATGTAGATAAAACAGCTCTCTGTGCATGTTACTTGAAATGAAACAACAATGATTTGAACCCTTAACAAAAGTAAGTTTGTTGAGTATATAACAAAATAAACAAGTTCTGTGTCAAAGTATAGGAACATTGACACTAAGAGCCAAGCCACATCTGACGAAAAATATTTAGCCGATATTCCGTTGCGTAAATTATTCAAGAAATTTTATTAACGTATTTTCAGTCAAATGTGTACGGTGTGAGATGTTTATACGAAACTAGCGACCCGCCCCGACTTCGCACGGGTGCATATAAACCTTCCTCTTGAATCACTCTATCTATTGCTGAAAACTGCATTAAAATCCGTTGCGTAGTATAAAAGATCTAAGCGTACAGACAGCGGGAGCGACTTAGTTTTATACTATGTAAAGATAAAGATTGTGTACGGGCGGAAGATCGGCGACCTATCTTCTGTCAGATGTGGCTCGGCCCTAAGACTAATGTACTTAAATGTTTCGGTAGTGGTTGCCAAGATTAAAACGTATTTTGTTTAGGTACCTACATAAAATGCAATTAATGGGGCTTCCCATCAGCTTTGTTTATAATTAAATTCCTGGATATAATTAGTTAGATAGTGCAATTAAAAATATTATAATGCATTGTTTACTTTGCATGCCAAATAAATTAATCCATTTTACCATGAAGTTAGAATAAGGGTTTTTTTTATAAAAATAGTTTTTTTTTTTAAATTATTATAATTAAGTATACTGTTTTGTAATTTGCTTAATTATAATCCCAAAATTGCCAAAACTAGCGCAAATAAACACAGCAAGGCCAGTAATAAACTCACAGTAAATTTTTATAATTTAATGCAAGGGGGCTAGATAAATAGAGAAAACGACTTGAAGCATACAATCCTAATAACTTGTGATTATCAATATTAAAGACTTAACATACTTATCACCATCCATTGATTTCACTCATGAAATAGGCATTTTGTATGATTGCATGCTTACACCGTTATGTATCTATTCAGCTTGTGTATGCGTTTGCATGCTATAGAATGTATTTGTGGTTAAAAGCACACAATCAATAAATCTTTCACAAATAATGCAGATAAGTGTGTCTAAAAACCAACCAATATTTTGCGAATCTATGCTGATTAATATGATTAGTCCCTTATGATCACTCCAACTATCACGTAACTGAGTTGCGGAGGTCTGATGGCAGTTGCTCTATGTTAGATACTAGTATTTAGCTGCATCTACTTAGACTGGAAGCTGACCCCAACATCGTTGGGAAAAGGCTAGGAAGAACCAACAATCACTTCACATATCAAGCATAAAGATCCTAGAGTGATAAAGCAGTGATAGCCTAGTGGTGTGACCGTCAAACTGCGAAGCCATAGGATGTATAGTCATAGAGTTCACACCACTTTGACTTTTCAGATTCATGTGCATATTGTATAATTGTCACTAGCTTAAAAACGGTGATAGAAAACATTGTGAGGAAACATATGCGAGAGATATTTCTCAACGGCATGTGAAACCAAGTCAGAGGCCCATGAGCGGCATAAACTCTGACACTAGGGTAGTCATTAACCACACAAAAAGAAGAAGATCCTGGAGTATAAGTGTGGAAGGGAAGTGAACATTTACAGGCTTAAAATGACATTTATAAATCATAAAAGTATGTAAATAAACAAATCATGAAACTCATACCTTTCTCTTGAGCCACGGCATTGCTGTCAGTGACAAACTTCTTGATCAGTCCCAAGTATTTATTCCACTCCGGTGACTTCTCATCGTCAATCTGGTTAAAGAGCTTGATAGCCTCTTCATATCCTGCCACCCTAGCCTTCCATAATTTGTGAACACATTTCTCTTCTGTCGGCAATTTCTTATATTCATTCTCATCTTCCATTTTGTGTTAGTGAGTCTGGTAAATTTTTCCTGTAATATAATAATATTTAGACCTTCTATATTGGAAATTATTTTAGGTTATTTATGGATAACATTCCTTCCTGGATTTATATCTGTAACATTATCGATCGGTAGAATAATACAGTCTGGTATATTTTTACAAAAAAACATCAGGTTCAACTCACGTGTAAACCTGCTGCTTTTTCAGAAATCTACAATTGCAGTTTTTGTTTTCTAAACTCTTTCCACAACCCTTCTCTATCCCCAATCGTTTTGAATTTGGCCCTCCAGCCCTATCTCAAATACTCATCCTGCATAAATGCTTTAAGCTTGAGTCACAAAACAGATAGGTACAGAAGTCAATCTACATACAAGTGCGCTCGAGCAACGCACACATAGACACTGCTCACGGACACGATATCTCGGACCGTTTGGGACCAGAGTGCGAGTGAGTGCGAGCGCAAATGCCATGCGCTCGAGAGAGATAGATATATAGATAGAGCTACCACCGAGCGTAGGTATGAAAAGTGAAGTACATACATACATCTGATTGACTTCTGTACCTATCTGTTTTGTGCTAGAGTTAAAGAAGCAGATTTTCTTAAGTTTAACCATGAGTGAAAGACTTAGGCTCAGTTGCACCAACCAACTAAAACTGTAACCATACCATATGTATGTCAAATGTGTATTGGATTTGACACAAATTTTGGTGTGGTTACGGTTATAGTAAGTTGGTGCATCTGAGCCTAAAAGATTTAAACACAATGGAACTATGGCCTCTGTTGTGATAATATTTAGATTAAATCTGTGTGACACTAACATATTATTCTTGAAGACTGATAGTTATATGACTGAACTATAATAATCTATTTAGATAATAGGTATACTTCATCTTTTTTGAAACTTAATAATACATGTTCATTAGTTCATTCTAATTTTCAACATGATTATCCCGAGCCAGTAATAATATTAACAAAAAAAAAACATGATTACCATCTCAAACCAGGTCATGAAATAACCATTAAACTATAATGTATTTTATGCCTTCAAACGGGTAAAAATAACAAAAACCATATGTGGGTAGGCGAGCATTTTAAGCATGTTTCCTTTAAAGGATTCATGTTAGCCCTGAATACAATTACATGTGCATAATTTGCAATTTGCGTTTGACCTTATAGTACAAGACTGCAGTTTCCCTTACAAGGTCATAAATGCATGTTTCCTACTGAATAAGGGAAGAAGGAAGATTGTATGTAAAGGCTCTGTTATCATTTCGAGTTATCGATAATCGTAGGACAAAATCATGGTAAACAATGCCCATGTTATATACCTACCTAGTGTAGAATTTTAATATAAATGAATAATATCTGACTCACGCAACATGCAATGTGCAACCAATTAGTTAATAATGTGCTACTATTGTGTACCAACTTTCTTAACGCGTAGGCGTATATTTTCGACAACTACGATCAATTAAACGAATCACAAATACGTTGATACGTAAGAAACGGTGATTCAACCGATTCAACGACACTTGCTTTCGAATATAATAATGGCTACCTGGCCAATATTGCGGAACAAATAGTTAATTACGAGCCGGTTCATTTATAGCCGTGCCCGTTTTACACCGAGATGTGAAATTAGATCGCATCTCCGCCGTCTGAGAACGCCCGACAAACGGTCACTTTCTCACTTTACAAACAAATCCAATCAAATGTCAGCAAACTTACCGTTATCAAGCTGTTATTGGTGTGTCCTCTTGATAAAACTAAATATATTAAAACTAAACAACATATACGATAATTAGATCACATTATCCAGCAACAAGCAATATTATAACCGACAAAAAGAAATGCCTTTTGCTTTTTTCGTCGTTTTTTTTTTATTTTATGTTTGTGAAATGAAAATGGACGGAAGATTAGTGTTGCCAGAAATTATTGAATTTTTCGACCATAAATTATTCGACTATAAATAAATCGTCTGTCAAAATACATTAAAAACACATAGGTAACAAAGATCGGTCGGTAAATATTTATAATTATATTTTTTTTTACTTCATTATGAGAACTTTAGTTTACATCAGCGATTTTTATTAAAACAATATGTTGCAGAACTCTTTTAGAATACCAGGCATTTACAATGAAATTACACGAATTAAGATAAGGAATGTATTTATGTATTCAATTATTATAAAATATGGTTGTATGTAATTATGTTTAGATTTCTAAAGGTCAATAAATAAAAAATCTTAAAAATGGAGAAAGTTGTATTAGTCAATTAGTAACCAGAGACACGTTCTTAATTTTTTTAAGTTTTATTTTATCTTGGCAACATTTTACAAAATAATAACTCACTCTATTTTGCCGTTATTCGTTCGTTTGTTGGATTGCCTTCATTCTTTTGAACATAGGACAATTTTCATTTCAAGAAAATAAAAAATAGTTCGTTCTGAGAACATCAGCGAGCGAGACGTGTGTCGCGGCGTTATCGTGACAACTGTGCGTTCGCAGTTCTAACAGTCGACAAAAATAAATAATAACGCTGAATATAATTGTTTGATTTCATTACAGCTATTTGTGCGTCGAAATGTTGATTATGATAATGGAATAACTAAGAGGCGTCCAAGCTTGTTTAAAATAGACTAAATAAACAACAGTGTTGTGTTTTCGTTCGGCGTTGGGGCGATATCGGAGAGAAGGGAATTCAACAGCTGTCTGTGCATAGTATGCTTCATATTGTGAGTATGTTATGCTTTTCTGAACATTAGTTGTAAACCATTTTTAATGCTTGCTAGATATTTAATGCGGTATATTCGGTAAAATGCAATTACAATAGTAGGTACCTACTATCGCGTAGCGTTCTTGACTTCGTTCTTTGTTTTTGAAACATCGATTTCAAAATTAGTAAACATTGGACTATGTTGGTAATTTGTAAGTAATAAAATTCAATTCTTATACACGCACATCGAAGGTTACGTATGTTAAAACCTGCTTCGGTCCAGACAACCTATTCACGTATCACTTCGGCATTTCGTAATTAGCTACCTAGCGAGTATTTATGTAAAACATTTCGTATTATGTGCAAGTAGTAAATTACATAGGTACCTAGGTACATACCATCATTATAATTACAAAGTTTATAACTTTTCAATCCAAGTTTAACTAGAATCGGAGATCGTCGATCTCTTTGTAGAAAACAAAACTGCTTCGTAATGTAATAACTAGACAAGTAATAATTTAATATCATCCTGTTTAGATAAAGTTTCTCAGTCTATTACCTACTTGCTTTCTCATAACTGATAACGATTCATTCACCCCATTTCATAAAATACCTAGACCCGCTTTTAAGATAAACAAATGAGTCGTTTTGTCTACCTACTTACATACAAAATAATCAAAATACATCCATCACAATCTGTTGACACCTACCTACCAATAAACATCGCGTGTGGTTGGACAACATTCCTAACCTATTCCTTACATTTGCTGCAAAATACACAGACTACCGTCATCTTTATCATGTTGTTGGTACTACACATAATCACCTTAACACTTATTAGGTAGGTATTTACCTACGTAATAGTAATTAGATCTACCAGACTATCAAGAGATATACCTATCATCGTTGATCGAAAGTACCTAGTTACTTTGCGTGCCATTCGGTTGGAGCATCCTCCAAAAGTTTACGCTATGTCAATTACCTCTCCATCGTTTCCATTTCCGCATGCGCAAATGGTTGCAGGATGCGTGTGCGCGACCTGTTGCTGCGCGCAAGGCGTGCGCAATCAATGTTTACTCTTTACTTCCCAGCACTAAATAGCCCTTGTTATGTAGGTAGTTTGAACAAAAGATGAGACTGTCTTTACCTACACAATTGGACGCAAATGTGCGGTATCTATATATTTAATTAAATATCGGTGTTCGTATTAATCAGCTGAGAATAAATTATCAGAATTCTACGTTTTCTAATTGGTTTGTGAATTAACAATTTTGCTTCGGTAGGCGACTCTATAAATACCATTAAGTCAGTACCTACTTAAGTAGTCCCTGATCCACCGTGCTCACCCGCCGCAGCCGCGGAGCCGGTCGTCTTTTATGACTCGGCAGTCACACCGTTAACTTAGCCTTCATCAAGCTGTCTCCCTCCCAGTCCTCTCGGAAGCAACACCCTTAGCCAAAGTTCGAGCCCCCCCTAGGGGACGCCCTTAGTGGTGTTGTTGCTATCTAGTCATGATGTTAGTAGTAGACGTAGTAATAGTAGTTAGCTTAGGTTGAGTATTTTACTCTCGTCGGGATTGGTTGGAGACTCTTCATGTCTCACCAATAACTGCCCGGTTACGTAGAAACGGTCCGCAAGACCATCTACAAGCAGTCGAATAGGAAAAAAAAATCTACTTAAGCAGGTAGGCACTCGTAATAAATAGAAAACCTAGCGGTATTAGCTTTTTATTTACCTAAATCGGAACCAATCTCCGACAATCGTTACTCCGTTACTCGTTCAGAAAAGTTCATCGTTGAAAGATTTCGAAATACATGACGAACCGTTCTGTTATGAACAATTCAACTGAGAAACGATTGTCGAAGATTGATTCTAGAATCTATACAATATCACTACCAACCATAAGTTTAGGTACCTAAGTACTCAATGTACAAAATAGTACTTAAGTAGGTATCTACGGTAGTATGTATTTTAACGATAAAATATAATTATAACGTATACCTACAAATCATTCATATCTATCACTGCTTGCCTCTTCAGTGTTATTACAATGGCTGTATGAATAACAAGATCATCATCAATCATCTTTAAAAACTGGAAATGCGACGTCATTTGACACTTTCTACGTCTTTATACCTTTAACACAGATTAAAGAATAGTAGGTATTCTACAGGGCAAACGAAATCGATATTAAATGTTACGTGATCACACTTCTAATTTGTATCGCGCCGTATGTTAATGTTACATTTTTCGAACAATGTGGATAGCTGGTATTAAAGACCTAAATAGATGGACGCTTCGTTGCTACTGCAAAATTTTCAAATTCGACAGAGTCTATCACGTGAACGGTTCTCATTGGATAGTGACACGTCAAAACAAAACTGCACGTACGACGGCCTGTACCAAATATCTAGTGATCTAAAAACGAAGTCTATAAAATATGAAAATGGGCCATATTTTTACATCTTATCCTGACTTCCCGTGTGGCTCACAAACAAATCGTTAAGACGGTGCGTGTATTTAGTTAGGGTCACCACATGTTTGAGATTGGGCTGGATTATCCAGATGTTTAAAGAGCAACTTTTATCGCAAAAATTGACTCCCAACGAGACGTGACCAAATATATTTTTATAATCTTTAATCGTTATATTACAATAATGTCTTAAATATCTAAGCTGTTATAATTGGATGACTATAACGAGCACAGAGTCAAATACGAATATCTAGGCTAATGACTGGCTAGATAACCCAATTAGTTTATTTTGGAATACGTCCAATTAATACTAACATAATTACGTCTGCACGTAGTAAAAACTAAAGGACAACTCGCAAACAAAGTCATTGTCTGACTCAGATGAGTTTTGCTGAAGAGTTAGGCAGAGATGAAATTGTCATACACCTACAGTGCGCTAGAGGGTATTTGGTCTCGTGTTGTACTCTCGCCAGCTAACTTCTTCTCTCGTGTCAGCCCGAGATATACGAGAATCATGCCGCTACCATGATGAAAAAGTTTGCCAGTCAACAACTGGGCTGACTACCCAGGGTGCTCCGGACGACGACTAATTTCAATTTTTACTTAATATTCTCTTCATGCGTTACGATCAATTGTGTTATATTACATGTACTATAATAATTCATAAATAAGATATATTTTTATTACGTCATCAATATTTTCTAACTATCTATAGACTAATAAACACGATAACGTATTGTTATATGTTACGGTTACGTTTTACGAACCGTACATATTTAATACGAGATGAAAAAAAAGAATTGGTTATCTGAATCTGAACGCCGCAACTGATTATGTTAGTAGGATAACAATATGTACCAAAAAAACATTAGATCAATCAATAAACAAACCATGAGACGTTCAAATGTCATTCATAAACTTTGAAATATTGTACACGATGTATCATCCTTCATTCGATTCGTATCAATTGGCAATCAAAATTACTGTTTTAACCAATTAATTATCTCTTAGCTCTATTAGACGATACAGGCTCATAATCGATTCTAATAGTCGAATCGTAATCGATTCATTATTTTGTTTTTCTTTGTATCTAGTTAACACCTGTTATAACATCGAACGGTAGTTTCCACGGTTCTTCCGTAAACTTTTTCTCAGTCTATTCAATTAACTTTTTGTCACTAAGTACGATAATTGAAGTTCGGTTAGTGTAAGGCCATTAATTAGTAGAATCGATGGGAACTCCCAGATGGTGAGGTTCATCAAATTGTGTTCCGATTCTTGATTGGTTTAACAGAGTTATAGCGGAGTAATGAAGCGCGAGAGTCGTGATCCAGTTTCCTCGGCTGTTATAAATGTCGTCGTTATGTGTGAAAGAACAGGCAGGATATTAATTAACTCTGTTGCGCGGAAAATTGTACCAATATATCTCTTGTTTTAATAGAGCACTGGTTTGGATTAAAAGCAATTTACTTAATAATAATATATGATGGGAAAGATCATCAATTTAGAACTTAAACTTTGTGGTCAGCTCTTTCTATTTCCTGAGTTTGTGTGGGTAAGTTAAAATAGAGTGAATCGTGATTTTTTCTACCATGTCGAAAAAGCCAAAAGTCTATAGAAATGCGATGTAAACTACAGTGCAGTAGCCGATCGGCTAAAAGGCAATTACGGCTCTATTACAATCTTTTCAACTGAACCTCCAATAGATGGCCTTTTTGCAGCCAATGGCGGGTAAAAATTCATACTTATCTTTTAATGCGCAGGACTACTAATTCAAATGGAAGTAATAAATACGACTAATTCTACACTCGTACTGTATTTGATTCTACCTCTACTGGGGAGCAAGAATTTTAAAATATTGGGAAAATTCATTGTCTTCTCAATTTCGATGATTTCTGCACTCTACAATCTCAATATACATTTATGGCCTATTTCTATGATGTACTGAGCGTAAATGTATATATCTTTACTGATAATTAACAAAGATCCCGTAGCTTTGTCTAGTAGACTCCCATACGTTAATATTAGTAGTTATCACAGGTAAGATTCGCTTACAAGTCTATTAATATGCCTAATTAGGTTTTTGCTCATAGGGGCCAGGATTAATGGAGTGTAATTTTCGGCAACATAAACATAAATTAAGATGTTGAAAATTCAGAATGTGTTTCAATTGGCGACATTGCAAGACTGAATATTCTATAGTTATTGTATAGTGTTATTATAATAGCCGATGAGTGCGTTGCCCGACCTACACCAGCACGATCGAGATTATATTTTTATTGGATTAAAAATAGGCCTCGTCCACACTCAAATGCGGGAGTTGTTTATTTAAGGATAATTTATTTGAAAACTTCTGTCTTCTAGCGAAATATAAATCGATTGTTTACTGTTAGTTCATTGAGCCGGTACAGGCCGGCTTTCAGTGCATGATACATTTCTTGGACTGGGCTTTCGTCCAGACATTCTTGTAACTGCGGGCACAGATGAACTGGACAATGTAACGGGTGCATGTCTTCTGTAGTGTCAGTGTCACCTTCACAATAACTTGTCTTAAATGTCTTGTATGTCATGTACATACGTATGCTTCTTCGCCTTTTAGAAATAAGATCCTGGATTCTCTTTTTTTAAGTTTAGCATTTAGAATTTCACTATTAAGATTTTTGGCATCTCAGGAGCATATCGCTGTGTTGAAAACCTTTTTTCATTCTATAAATACCATTCCCAAGTCAAGCCATATTTGTTTTGCCTTGGGCCTATAGGTGTGGCGTACCTTGTGACGTCACGTTGTTGGTTATCACATGTTCTGTTAAATTGGATTATAGAGTGGTCCAGGTGATTTAAGCCTAGCTTAGTGCCAACTGCCAAATATACTTACTACCCACATAAATATTGATAAAATTTGATAGATTTGTTGTAACTGTATGTTTTTGACACGACTGCCACCTTTTAACTAAGATAAACTTCCAAGTATTCATAATATTCTTGCACGTGTTAGACTTTCCTAAGATGTAGAGACATTAGCAATCAACGTATCGTAATGAATTAAAATCAAACATGTTGCCGGTCACGTATACGGCACACCTCGTATCAAATATGGATAATGCAATCCCAACGCAATCCCCGCTACCGGCGGCCATGTTGCAGTCGCCATATTTGTGAATCATGCGCACGCGCGGATCGCTGGACTCTTTATTATCTAAGGATGCAGTCTTGAGGACAATGCGTTTCGTCGTTAAATATGAGTAGAGTAATTAATACATCCGTTTCAATTATACGAAATTATTATAATGTGCTTGTATATTTTGTTGTATTGATAAAAAAAATTGTTGGCTTACGTCTACAGTGTGAAATTGTGAATAAAAAGCGTTCAAGGCCCAAGTTTTCAATGAAATACTTAAAATTCAAATATCAACTGGTAAAAACACAATGCTATCATTAGCTACGCCTAAGTTATTGAAAAACATGTTACATACATAAACTCCCGCCTTTTTCCCATGGGGAAGCAGAAACTATAGAACGCCATATGCTACGATCCTTACAATACTCCTTTCGCTTCATCCACATTCATACATCTTGTCATACACGCACGCTGGTTGAGAGTACTACGCACCTGTCCTTTGTAAAGAACATCACCAATAACATCGATGTATGTCCTTCTAGGGCGTCCTCTACCGGCGTTTCCACTGACATCCACCTTATAAATTGCTTTTGTTAATCACCGTTCACTCATTCTCTCAGCATACTCCTTTCAAGTTATTAAAATGTTTTCGGAAAATCATGGGGCTGAATAGTCTTCAAGTCAAGGGTTTTATTCTTGTCCATGGTGACAAAATCTGCGTGAGCTCTCTGAGTAATAAAGAAAATCAAAATATATTCTACGACAGTCCTGAGAAAAGCTTTTTTATATTGTAATGAGATTTATGTATCGTGTGACATGTGAGCATTGCTGAGGATTCCTCGCGCTCTGATTTGATTAATGTCATGTACGTGGTGCATGCCTTGCGAATCATCAGCCTGTTGATGGAATAACTAAGTTGGGATTACCTTTAGAATTCGTAAGTCGAATTTAATATTATACGCAGAAATATTCCTAAATTGTTATACTTTGTCGTCAACAAAATTCTCTGTAGCGTGAACCGCAACACACTTATTAAATACATACTTAAGTACTTGGAACACGAAACAGCTATAACGTGTTAAATCTAAGAATAGCAATAGTGCATTAAGCTGTGACAAGTCAGGTCATTACAATTACTTTAGTAGAAATACGACGTCAAGCTGAATGAGTGTACTTCTCAGGATTTTTCCTACTTCGTGTTTAATCAACGTTAGTAAATCTTTGAACATAAATAACAACACATGCGGGGTTAACTGGCTGTCCCATTAAATTATTAACATGTTAACATTTATGTAATTGTTTAATTTCTCCTTCAAACGTTACTTAAAGTCGCATTATCTTAGTAATAGATCACGTGAACACATCTACTGCTATTATTTTAAGGGTCCGCTTTGCAATGCTGATTAAAACATAATTATACAATGTCTCTGGAAATTGCAAATGGCGTCGGTCATAGTACCCCTTTTGTAATCTTGAAACTGTTCAAGAATGTGGTTCAATTTTCTATTTATATTTTATTCAAACTCGACCAATTGAACTGTGTATTTTTTATTATCTGCTGTCTACATTGCACCACTGGTATTTAATAAAAAAACGGGTTCTTTTTCATTTAAAAAGGATTGGCGTAAAGGTTACTTCTGAGGTCGTTTCGATAAGAAATAAATATTCTCTTAAATAATTTCCTTGTACCAATTCGTCTACAAGGGCCGGATAAGAGGTTATCTCAAGTAGGAACTGTTCACCCGGTTTTCCAATTAATTCTATTAAGATTGAAAGGTTATTGAAGCACCCGATGTGATGAGCAATTTTGCCTTCCGATAGAAAGGCTCTGATTTAAACTGACGAGAAATTGCAAATTTCTTATTATACTTGACACAATTAAGCCTATAGGAGAGTATTGTATACTTACATCAAAATAAATACTTTCATTTTTTCTTTCTGAAGTTGCAATATATCATGACGTCCTTGTAATTTTATTACCGACTCGCCCAAAATGCATCTGTTTAAAAATGTAATCCGCAGTTTCTTCCTTGATTAACTTGCAATAACATTTTTAATTGTGCTTACGTAAGTGATTCCGGCTCTATCTATTTTAATGGCCGTTCAATTTCCTGGTGTTTTATCGCCGATAACCGCATGGAAGCTGCGGTAGTTGGTCGATATCCGATAATGTCGCAATAAACTGGCTCGAGCCCAGTTTTAAGCTTTATCTTATACAGGTCAATGGTTTCAGTGTATCCGAACGAGTTGAACGACACTGTAATGATCTAAATCGGTTGGCTAAAATATGTTCTGTATTCCAATTTCGATATCACAAACATCAGCTGAATGTGTGGGAGTTCTCATTTTATTTACGAAATGTAAGTAAACATATACAAGTTATAGCCGTCTGACCTATTTACACTTCTAGAAATCTATAATTCATAAATGAACACATCCGGCCTTACATACTAATATGATTCACGTTGTGATTCAACTGTTCACTCTTCAGTAATTTTAAGTGGATGTCTCATTAAAATTTCAACTTTTATTTCACAAACAAACTGTTATGAGAGTGACGTTATGAGAGTGTACGAACAGAAAAAACATTGAAAAAAGTATAATAACAGCGCTCTCCACTCGGCGCAGCCAATATCATTAATTTGAATATTTTATGTAGGTATCCCCCTTTTATTCCTATTTTTTTCCAATCAAAACGTTTATTTCGCTTAAAACAATATTTGCTTATACAAGGTTAGTCGGAAAGGGGGTACTAAGCCGCGGGCCACCTAAAGTATCACTGATGACTATTTAAAAGCAAGTGTTAAAATTTCAAAATTCGATAATTTTTATTTGCATGTAAAAATATTTTTATTTTAGTTTTTTCAAAAAGATATCATACCTGCTATAGTTATGAATTCAGAAAATTTATTTTCTAATCCATGACCTCAAATATGACCTTAATTGTAAAAACAGCTGATCATAGCTATGGACAGATAGATTTTAGAATATTTTTTACGAAATCTTTGAAAAGCTATGTCTCTTAAACTATCGAGTTTTGGGGAAAGTTGTAGAACAAAAGTTATCCCTTATTATGGGTACTTTAACACCCTTTCGGCTTAGTACCCCCTTTCCGACTAACCTTGTATATTGTTTTAAGCGAAATAAACGTTTTGATTTGATATACTAGCAATTTTTCTTCAATTATCATAAGATATCCAGCTTTAATAACTGTATAAATTCTTAGACCAATTTGTGTTATCTCACTAGCCAGTGACATCGATCATACTCCAATTCAGATTTCAGAATTCTACTATGAAACTACTATTGGTGCTACGTAAACGAAACAAAAAAACAAATGATTGTTTGAAAATCGAATGCGCCATTTAAAAGCAACGTTTAACAATAGGAAGCGTTGCCAAGTTCCGTTTGGTCGCGCATGGCATAAGATTAAGAAACCGTTTTCGAGTGGACTTCCTGCGATGAGGACTATAAATAAACTAATATGGCGGCACGGAAGCACCATGACCTCGGTGACGATACTTAAATGGAATATTGAGTAGTGTCGCCCGCTATTTGAAATAAATATTGAACTTAAGTGATACTTAAGTAGCATATGAAATGATGCTTCGGTAATGTAATCTGTCATTTACATCTTCAATACTTAAGAGGAAAGTCACATATTTTGGGATTAAAGGAAAAGCAAGTTGTATAAGCTGATTCTTGTCTTGTTGACTGTAAGAACGAGCTACCTTTGGGTCCACTCGTAAGCGTAGCATTTACCATGTAAAGAGTAAACCACTGGGAGGATGATGACATGCCCAACTCTGTAATACCCGGAACAACAAATAAATTATTAAAATTGCAACAACTTTGTTTAGATGAAGATAAAATACGTAATTGCTAGTTATGAACTATATTTGTGTAAAGTGACGGTAGATAACAACACGGGTTAAGTTTCAGCCTTCTTAATTGAGTTGCGATTAAATAATTAAAACTGACACGTTATTATTGTGTGTAGCAATAAACGGTACAAATGCATGGAAAGATAAAGTTTTTTTACTTTGTCTTTTGTCGGAATAAAGATACAGAAGTGTAGGTACTGTTAGGGCTGTGATTTGGGAATGTATTTTTGTGCACATCTACCTTTTATTAATGGTGGCGAGTGTATTATTCCGAAATTTATTTTATCTTTCTTTTTCATGGCTGTCACAACCTTTCCTTGCTCTAAGCAGAATACAGAATTTGTACCTAATACGATTAACAATGATCCATAATTGTGGCCGAAAAATGACGATAAGCTCGCCACCTATTACATGGGAGGCGAAACGTGGGTGTACAGACTCCTGTAACAGAAGAACACCACTGCTTACTCCTTCGGGGATTGTAGGCGTGAATTTATGTAAGATCAATGGTCTTTCACTATTGACTGAGCTCATTTCCAATCCAGGGGCTACGGACGATTTTGCGACTCAAATTTTGTTACACTTCCCTGTAGCATTAGTATTCACATCAAACTTCGCTCTATAAAATATGGCGTAGATACACACAGTGAAGTAGTACAAATATTACGAAATTAGGACATTTCAGATATGGGTCACAGCCATGTAGCCACCGCATGGGTGCGTTTAGCAAGGTTCGATTCAAAAGTCCCAATGAACCATTTGGCATGACATACGGCAGACGTCTGCCAACAGACACGCTAGAGAGCTTTCAATCTAAATTTTAATTTGCTTCGATTGTTGCATTCGTGCTGCTTCGTCAATATGCGCTGTTTCTGATTGCGTTTAGACATCAAAACATTTTGACGTGTTGTGTTTTGCCTGTTATTCAATTCATGATCTCGATAAATGGTTCACGATGATCGACTAACCGGTTTTGTTATTTTAATAGCAAAAGAGTTATTTGAGTCTGAAATTATCGTGTCGTAACATTGGCACGACCAGATGGTTAGCTTAACCAAAAATCTAATTTGTGTTTTAGCTTTTAGCCCTACCTGCAATAACATTCTACCTATGTTAACCCTTAATGAGTAAAGCACTTATTTTCACCGTCGTACAACAGTTGGGCCTTATTTTGTGCAAAATGCGAGAATGACGGTCTGTGGTAATGTAATTTTAGGAATGCTAATTGCTACGTTCAAACTTCTAAACTTCCACAATGTAACTGTTTGATACGATCAAAAATTACTGTTTAATTAACGTGAAAGGATATTAAGCCACCAGAGACGCAATTACTATTACTTGGTTCAATGCTTTCATGGTCGGTAATGGATTTTGCAAATGTATCCTTGATTTTGTCCCCAATACCCGGTAGGACCGGCCTTGTATGGTCCCCTTTTGTAAGGTACTTTGTATTGTACTGAGAATCAAAACGAGGGTTATTTAATAGTCTCCAACCTTGTTATATTTCTTTATTTTCTTTTTTTAATATTGTATTTATAAAAGGTTTAGAAAATTGGTTTGTTTTCTTTTTATGGCGTAGTGGAAGAGAGACAATCAATCTGCTTTAATCTCTTTATACAAGGATCACATGTTACTATAGCAACTATATTCATTATCCTATCATTTAATCTCACTATTGCTAGGGTCCGCTTTGCTGGTCCTTCGATCATTTGCAAGCGTTAGACGATTTCCAAACACACTGCATTCATAACATCTGATCTTCACACGTCTATAAAAAAGGAGTACCATCATTTTATGACAAGCAGATGAAATGTAATTTGAGACACAGCATGTGGTATTTTTTCAGCTTGTCGCCGGGAGACCGTAATAAACCGGGTGTGGTGGCATCAACCCATTTTTACCATACAATGGATTGGCCGTCCCTTGACTCGTTGGCACAAATGATCGTGTCTGGCTAAATTAGTTCAAGAACAGGCCCTAATTCTGTTATTAGATGCATGACTTCATGTTTGATGGCGCTAATTATAAATAGTAAGACTGTTTTAAAAGTGTAAAATCTTGTCTCGAAGAACATAACTCGAAAATGCGAAATACAAGTTGGACAGTACAGAATATTAAGTCCGAACTCTGAAGTCATATTACTCATGTAAGAATTCAAATTCTGGGTTACTCATGTAAGAATCTCATTCTTTTTCGAAACCACTTGCGAATTAGGTGCTTTCGACAGTAATTCAATTGTTGTACTGCAAAAAAGAACTGCTGCCTGTCGTAATTGATTCCTGGCTGTTGGCAAATTTCCCTTTGATACATTTTCTCGTTAGACTCGATTCAGTTTATGAGGAAGCCGAGCTAGATCGTCACCTTAAGCAATGGGACACTGAATACGCACAGTACAGTTTTCATAATTACTGTCGTATAATTTTCCACAGACATTGTATCGTTGTATTTCTTGCACGTGATTGCACTAAGAGGTGTCTGGCGCGTGATCGCTAGTTAAAATCAATTTGTCTAACTGAATTCCATTCATTTTAATTTCAAGTAAAGTCTGGAATTGTTTCGCATGATACTCCGTACCGTATCCATCCATACATAGTAACGGGAGTAAGTTATGGGTAGATTGTGGTAACGGTTACTAGACCTTTTGTAAGGTCATCCGAGAGAACAACGTAAGCAGAAAATATATCTAGACGTGCCTTACCTACTTGCATAATTCTATCATTGTAATATATCTTTCGATCCAATCTATCTTTACATATACTTCTGGAGGGAAAATATAGCATATGCATTCATTTAACCTTTTAAACACATCTCATGAACCCAATGTTTTTGTTGCTACCTGTGAAACAAATTCCAAAATTAGTTCAGATGATTTGCTATCTTGCATATAAACAAACATAATTATTATCTTCTCTTATATTATTAGTATTGTACAGACTAATGACTTCCTCGTGAACGAAGTCCCTGGTAATATAGTGAGTAGGTCATTACCTAATGTCTGAAGTGTTGAAGCTAATAATGTTGTCTAGTTATTTGACCGCCGCGACGCTAAGAGGCGCCAGCTCCCATGTTGGCAAGCCACTAATGCGCCGTAAACAATGCCTGACACTTGATATAGAATCTCAGATAACTGTACAAGGAATATCATCACCATAACAACACCAATATATTTCAGATTAAACAATCTGTATTATTAACGTCTTCCTAGATTCATTAAGCTGTAAGTTGATAACAATAACCTGCGATCAGTAATCCGTCCGTCTAGCATGAATTCGTGACCCAAGCTGTTATGGAGGTGCACCTAAAAGCCTTATCAGAGGTGATGGCAGAAGACTTTTATACGGAGCAATAGCCATCGTGAATCTTGCAACCCAAAATATGAGTTGAAATGTTTTTACCATGAATAAATGCGGAAAACTGACTTCTGCAACTATGCCAAATTTGAAGTCGACAACAATATTAGTCACTGTGAAAAACGGTTGTCACATACAGACAGAAAGTCCCGCACTCACCATAAGGTTTCAGTTTTGACCTTTTAGTTACGGAACCCTAATTAGAGGTTACTGGTAGACTACTTATCTTTAGGCTTCCGACTGCCCATTATTGAGGCTATACGCATGTTATCAAGAATGGGCCGGTGGCTATTACCAACCGCGCGGATCATAAGATTTGTGAAGTTAAGTTGCGCTTGTTGTAGTCAGTCTGTGGTTGGGTGACCGTTCGTTATACATTGAACCTGAAGCCTCAGAGAGCACGTTAAACAGTTGGTTCCAGGTGACATACCTATGATAGTCGTTACGGGAAGTCAGAAGCCCGAAAGTCTGACAACCGATCTAACCTTAGGATATCGGCTTTGCCTTGTAACTGTGTTGCGGACGTCTGATGGCAGTCGCTCCGTGTAAAATATTGGTATTCAGCCGCATCTCGTTAGACTGGAAGCTGATCCCAACGTAGTTGGGAAAACGCTAGACAGAAATAACTCATGTTATCCAGGACCTGTATAGCTTAGCGTGCCTCCGAGGTACAACCAGTAAAATAACCTCCATAAATCATAGATTAAATAGCTCTAACAATCCTTTCGTTAACTAGGACAACACTAATGTATCTTTAGTATCTCACAAGCGTTCTGGGTTGTATTAGCAAAGATTAAAGGATAGACATGACAGGTAGAATGAACGGATTACACAATCGCACGTTGCATTCGCTCTTAGACTATAAACTGGCTTGTTATATCTATTCGCTTTGTATTTCATGCTCGTTCTGTTTAGGGGTAAGCAGCACACGTAGTTGTTTGAAGTCTTCTTAATATTCCTAGCATTTCTGAGCCTTTTGCTTCGGCCTGAACTGGCCTAGTGGCCGTGCGCTCATTAGGAGTGTCCATAATATCCGTCGAGGTTTTCATTAGTTATACGCTCGGCGACTGTCGTTTAGCAACTCCAAAAAGACTCCTTACTGCGTAACATACTTGCTTAAAAACTTGTCTTTTCGAAAACTGCATCTCGCAAAGAATATAGTTGAACTGTCAAAATCAAAACAATTACTATGGCGAGAGTATTTCGTAATTATGCACAAAGGGTATCTTTGCATAGAATGTAACTCGACTGCCCGTGTATCCTAATAGGCTTTATTGTACGCCATAAAAAAAACTGCATGCATTATCTTCCTTTTTGGGTGAGGCCAATGTCCAGCAGTCCAATATGATATTGACGATGATACTCATAATTGTACAGGTTATTGGCGCTACCTGCATCTTTATTACAATCCTTTTGGTAGACTTATGACATCCTCTGTGTAAGATGGGTTACCTTATATATTTTTAACCTGGGGAAATCTTCCTGCATACCCTCCACCCGGGAAAAACGAAGGGTTATGACAGATTCTCCGACTAAAACCACCACTGTTCCTCCTGCTACCTTTGACCGGGGACACGGGACTCGTTCACGCGATCGTCGTACCTCGGCAAAGATGAGTTGGCTTGCATAATTTGGTATAGTAATCTAGCAATATAGTCCGTGTGAAATATATTCTTGAATACAGTAAGTTAACCTTTTAAGAAAATTTTGACAGAATTTTAAGCATGTAACATGATTATCATTAGTCTCGTTAGTGATAAGATGGGCTAATAGTTTGGTGTACAAATGTAGTTTTGTTAAGCAAGGAGAAAAAGCAATTAGGGGAGTAATTTTGAAAAATCCTTAGCGGATGCTTACTTTATAAGGGTAAAACTGTAAAACTACTAGGTATTGTAAAAATTTCAAGTTTCGAACCCTGCGATTTAGGCTGTGCGTGTGCGTTGATACATCAGTCAGTCAGTCAGTTTCTCTTTTTACACAAAACATGTAAACTACAACGATTCTGTTTTAAAATAAAAATGTGAAGCTTTTGATTCGTTCTTGTCTAATTAATCGAATTAATAGAAAAAACACTGATTGTCTTTAGTATGTCAACTACTAATTGCGCAAGTTCTGACTCTATTGGCCATGGCTCACTGACCATGGCTACTTGAGACTGCTTATGTAATGTTTACATATTCATGGCAATTAAACATCAACACCTTGATAATTCCACCATAGACAGATATATGGTTCAGGTAGGGCCGACCTTAGCATTAGGCCGAAAAATCGCTACGAAAAATTAAGTATTCGACTTTGATATAAGTAACATAACATCACCACGCCTGTATTCCCTGAAGGGTTGAGCAGAGATGTATAGTAACACCCTCATTTCGCCGTTATGTTTAAGACCCATGTAATAAAGGGCGAACCTATTGCTATCAACCGGGCACAAATCCAAACTCCGGGCTACTACTGAGGAATTCCACACGGAAATATCCAATAACACTGCCCAACCTGGACATCAACGTTTTCCTTGTGATTTGCTATTTTTCCATTATTATTATGCACATCAATGCACTGTAGACTCACAATCACGTCTGCTGATGAACAAACGTCATTCTCTCGTCAATCCTTAGGCAATAGACAGCTAGGCTGCACCGCGAGCAATGTCAATCCATTTAGCGGACGCCGCCTGACTACCTAGTGCATTTTCTGCCTAATTCGTCAAATTAGCAACACCAGCACGTCTTGTCGAGTGTTCCATCTGTTTTATATGTACTTATACGCTTTGAGATACTCTGTGTCGTGTTGTTTAATTACATAAAATATTGTTCTCTTTTTCTAATACTGATAAAACCACATCTGGTTACTCGGGACTCCAATATAATTCGGAAAAGGCTAGGCTGATGATTATGCAAAACCATTTTGGATCCGGTCTTTTTCCGTGTGTACGACATGTACTATCATGTTTTTTTTTGCGACTAGGTTTCAAAATGTCGTACATAATATCTTATCAAAAATCGGTGGTAAATAAAAGGAATTAATAGTACCTACACTTTGATATAACAGGACATTTAGGGCATGAATGTTTGCCAACGAAACCCTAAAAAACTGATTGTGTACTCAACTGTGCCAATATCGATATACTTAGACGAAATGTAGCAATCAATCAGATATAAATATCACATACAAAATATACGTATATTTGTATGATATTTACAAAACACGTATTATTGCCATTGCAAATATCTAGTTACTATGGGTTCTGGTAAATATCCAGTTTTGCGTAGGGACCTCACCTACAAACAAGCTCAAATTTTCTTAATCGACTGAAGAAAGTTGAACCTAGATGAACTATAAAATTATTAAAAATAATATTTCTTTAATGGTAGACTAATGCCGGATTCACACTAGACTTCCGTCTCGTGTGAGTCTAGTGTGCACACCTTCTTATAAAATATATGAATCCGATAGCATCACGTCATACACCTACTGATGCGTCACGACACGACACATAGGTCTAGTGTGAATCCGGCATAACAAACTAATTAACGATGAAAAAAATTACGGTTTATAGTTTTAATTTTAGAACATAACAATTCGATTTCAAATGTTTCACATGCTGGCTGTGGAAAGGCCACCAACTGCGTTTAAAAATATAAAAACTCTTTCTTGTAGTGTACCTATAAATAAAACCCTATTCGACTTCAATATTATCTACTCTTTATTCTCCAATAAAGTACCTATGTACCACAAAACAGATAGGTACAGAAGTCAATCTACATACAAGTGCGCTCGAGCAACGCACACATAGACACTGCTCACGGACACGATATCTCGGACCGTTTGGGACCAGAGTGCGAGCGCGAGTGCCATGCGCTTGAGAGAGGTAGATATATAGATAGAGCGACCGCCGAGCGTAGGTATGAAAAGTGAAGTACATACATGTAATTGACTTCTGTACCTGTGTTTCGTGTATGTACACACAAGTGCCAGTTCATAACCTAATGGGTGCCACTCGAGCCGAAATCCTTGAATTAACAGCGTTAAGTACATAGGTACACCAGTTACATAGTAACATGACGTGTGATGCAATTCAACTGAGTTAGTTTATTTTAGGCCGATCTTATCTCCTGCGTGATGCCCTATTTTAGACTTAAAGCTGTTTATGTTAGGTTTAAATTCCTATGTAGAACAATGTTCTACATTAAAGCTTATGCTGTGAGTGCATTGCGGATTACATACCTACCTATGTGGGATTTGATAAAAGTTTTTGTAGCTCTTTGGAAATCATTAAACTGTTCTAGTTTCTATACACAGTATTTGCTGCAAATTTTATGGAATTTAGGTCGTAGATAAAATTTCAAAAAAGCGGTTTTATTTTTTCTGCACTCTTTCGAATTGGTTCATGTCGGAAATAAATAAATTATATTGGATTGTAGTGGCATATTTCACAACCCCAACGCAATATATTTGCTTAGCTAAACCTTATCGGAACGAAACTGATAACAGTAGGTATAATTGGTGCATTGCGTTGATATGGAACGAGTACGCGGTGCGCCAAACGATGCTATTATAATTTACAATTATTGACCGCCTGGATATTGCCAAAGTTAATTATATTTTGGCAATGTAGATTCTATCTCTCTCTGACGTATTAATCGCTTTATCTACAATTGCATTCAGCATTGCACCTCAAGCATGCACGTTATTGATATCACGCTGGGTGCTGGTTGCTGCCCAAATACATGCTTTTTTCTAAATCTTCACTTTACTTTTGAGAAAATCTTCTTCACCAATAATATCATGAACAAATTCTTTCTTGGCACTGCTTTCGTTTAACCTCCTTGCGGTTTTATGCCAATCATAATTTTTAATATCTTCTTCCGCATTGGCGGTGAGATATGTTTTTGTTGGCGTTAAAAGCAATACTGATTTTGAGAGCCCGACTTACTTTGCTAATCCCAACGTAGTTTCAAATGTTGGTTGTTCTAATACAAATAACTGGATCTAGGATTTAACATAACATAATATCACGCCTGTGTTCCCCGAAAGGTTGGGCAGAGGTGTACGAGTATAGTAACACCCTCATTTCGCCGTTATATTTAAGTCCCATGTAATAGGGGGCGAGCTTATTGCCATCAACCGGGCACAAACCCAATAACACTGCCCGACCTGGGGATCGAACTCCGGACCTCACGATCAGCAGTAGCGCTTGCCACCATTAGACCAACGAGGCCGTGTTAGATCTAGGATTTCTTTGTTTATAAAAGAGTTCTAAGCGAGATACACTCAGGTACGATCCACAGATCACAGGTCAACAAACTATTGAAAATTGATCGATTGTACTGCGTATACGCAACTAAACCGCCGTCTTTACGTCATACACCCATTGCTTATTATTGTTTAGTAGTATAAATGTCTGTTTAGCATCTACCAACATAAAGTGACCGCTTTTAGAATAGATGGGTGTCACAATTAATTATTTTGTTGGCAACTCCTAATGTTTACACTTTGGTACAAGTGTGCAAATTAATGGTTCTTACCATAGAAATCTAAATATTGTCTTATTATACAGATTTCTGTAGTTTTTACACGGTTTAAAAAAATATTACTCATTAAACATTTGTTGGTTACGATGATGCAACGTAAATACTGAAATGTTTCTTCCGCAAGCCAATGAATTGGAAAAGAACTGGATAGGTACAGTTCACGTTTTAAAACGCAACAATTGCAATGGAGCGTGTGGAATACTCAAGAAGGTTAGTACCTAATATAAGTCAACTATGCAAAAGGAAAATTAAAACTTTACTATTTTACCCCGTGTGGGGACGGGTTAGAATATAAAACTTCCTCGCCGCACACTGGGAATAGACGCGTGTTGTAAGATTCAACCAAACCCAGCACGCTTGGTGGTAGGATCTATACGGTACGCCTGGCTAGCTACTACCCTCACATTAAAGTCCGGCACCAAGCAGTTTACTGTGTTCCGTCGTGTGTATGTGAGAGTCAGAGGGGTATAGGGGAATCACTCTATATCTTTGTTCCTTGGATTCGTGTGCTCCACCTTAGACCCTGACTGCGTTTATCATCAGGTGGGACTAGGGCCAAACGCGACCAAGTAAAGTTTTTTTTTTATAAAACTGCGTTAAAAAAGTGTTTTCTGTGAAAGAAACAAAGATATGCAAAGGTACAATTGTATCAGCAAGTAAAGTTGAGCGTTTGACGGTCAAAGACACACAATGTCATACGAATCGTCACACATCTGATTCAGGATGCATTGCATGAACATTTGACATTAAGGAACTTACATACTTTATTAGTATTCAATAAAACCAGCTGGTTCTGTTAAGTAGACAGATTAAAAGCTAGACATCCACTTCACGATTTCCACATATTTATAACTAGCGGCCCATCCCGGCTTCGCACAGGTGGACATTTTTCCCGTTTTTGCAACATTTTTCATTTATGCTCCGCTCCTATTGGTCGTAGCGTGATGTTATATAGCCTATAACCTTCCTCGATAAATGGACTATCCAACACAAAAATATTTTTTCAATTCCAACCAGTATAGTTCCTGAGATTAGTGCGTTCAAACAAACAAACAAACTCTTCAGCTTTATAATATTAGTATAGATGTAAAATATATGACTGATAATATGGGAAAATAACAAGGCGATAATGCATTGAAGAAAATATTATCATTAAGGAAGCAATAGGGACAAATTATGATGTTCATTGAAGAGCTCTTTGTATGAAGGTTCTTCAAAGAATACTTGTTATGCAAAAGGATAATTGTGGTACTGCAGTTAATTTTAATACAAGTTTATAAAATACTTCATTAACGTATTTCTTTAGTATTCGGAGCACGGAGCAATTGACAGGTCAGACGATAATACTAAGGCTAGTTGCACCAACTAACTATAACCGTAACCATACCAAAATTTCTGTCAAATCAGTACAAATTTGACATAAATAAGCCTAGTTAACAGTTAAAGTTAGTTGGTGCAACTCAACCTAAGCGTATACTGTCAAGTTAGGGCTGCCTAAACTGCCGAAAGCGGACAAAGATTGCAAATAATCCAGATATTTGGTCGAAATCGGAATTTTTCCCGGACGCCCTTGAAAATATTAAAATAAAATGTTTTAAAATAGCCAAAATATTTATTTTCGTATCTAAGTCATATACGTGTGTAACTAATTACTGGAATAGAAAACAAAGGAAACCGCCAACGCGACAGGCGGTCCGGGTTTCACCCGGGAACTTCTTGAGAACACCCTCCCGGACGCCCGCCCAAAGTAGGACAAATCTGGGGAAACCCGGACGGATGGCAGCCCTATGACAAGTTAATGATTACATTTTTCTTCTAATTTAATGAGATGTACAGAGCGACGATTTGTGACTAATACACCTATTTGATAGTTCCTGGTTACATCAGATGAATACGACATTTGATATAATAAAGTTCTGAGTAATCAGTATTTGCAATGCAGTGTCGCCAAAACGTTTCGTCATACCGGAAACCAGGTTTTCGATAGTAAAATAAAAGAATCACCTTTTCTGTCTTCTCGACTTAATTTTGTTATCATAATTCAAATATTTACTCTTATTTAAGTCTTCTTTGAATAAAATATTCCTCTAAGTATCATGATCACGTAATTTTCTCATAATAAGGCAGTTTTTCAGTTAAACAACCAATACATTCATCCTGTTTATTACGGATACACACCGCATTTCAGAAATAACCTCAACCCAAGTGGTAATGTATTCATACCTTTTTTTTCCCACGAGGTTTTTGACCTCCTCAATTTAAATACAGCCGTTTTAATTTTTATTTTCAACCGCCATTTAGTAGTGTGACAAACATTCGTGACATTGCGATATTATGTATCAATTATCAATGTTACGTGATTAATTCGCACAGTTCGTGTTACGTTACTTCCTAGTGTTTCACTGTAACGTTACGTAACAAAGAACACTGGTAGGGTTGTACGGACAATTGCTTAACTAGCCGTTTAATTGGGCGTTTAAATGTCGGGCTCGAAATTTATGCGATTCTATTTGAAACAGACGTGGAGTTAACCTGTGGGACGATTTATTTTATTGGTTGTAGTAATTAAGTTGCTATAGGGATGTCTAAAACGCTTAAATTACGATTATATCGACGGAAAGAAATAAAGTAAATGAACCAATAAAAAAAACTTTCTTATTGTATAATTTGTAGATTATATTATAAGAATATCACATACAAACTAATCTGACACTTACAATAATTGGTCTTGGACCAACCCTAAACTGTGGTTGCGGTTATCAAAGTACGTGATTCCGTCCACCTTTATAATATCGACCTGCTGCGACCTCGCGTACTCTATTAGTTTCTGAACTTGACAGGGATTGACTTCAGTCATGTTATGAAGGTATGCTTAAGGTTTCAACCTCCACGAGGGTCGCGTAGACAAAGCGTTGTAACCTTTATACATATCCGGGCTGAAAAAATGACGCAGTTAGAAATATTAATAGAATAACGTTTTTCTCATTGTTGTTATTACATAAACAAATGATGGTGTAATTCCTACGTCTAATGATGGATTGGTACTGTGATGGTCTTCATGTGGAAGTATGCTACTGAAACACTGATGAGCAATTAGTGTCTTTAAGTTCTATTTTATGGTCTGCAGTAAACTTGTGATAGCTACGTAGGAGTACTACAGCGACCTGATTTTCTCTTCTATTTTTCTTCTCTCCTTTCCAGGTCAGCCTGGATGGGTAATAAATATATATATAATAATAAAGTCGACTATCCTACTACAATTTAGGTACTTAAATCTTAAAAAAAACATTACTGTAATAATTTCTCACCAAAATATTTAGAATCTTAACACAGTTGTTAGGCTTATTAATAGCAACAACTGGATTTCGGTCTAGTTTCCTTTAGCCAGGTAATAATTCAATGTATTTTATTGACATCAAACACGCTATCATGTCTTAGTATTTTCGTTGGTAGAAACTGTAAACAAGTTTTGAAAAGGATACGTTAGTATTTCGGCGACTAGCATTTCCTTTGGCGGTTGAATAATTTCCTTCCTATTGTTGTTTGATTTAAAAGAATTTTAATTGATGCTACAGTTCTGATGTAACTTTAACAACAGCTTTCTAGTTTACTGTTTTATCTAAGTTGTCTCTAACGGATACTCTAGGGAGATCATAGTAGCTACTGGACTAATTGGAGTTAGCCTCCAGACAATTCCAATTAATGGGATTGTAAACTGTTCTGTAACGATATCTTGAGTTACATTTATGTTCTACGAGAGTTCGAAGTTCGTTATAAGAGTTATGTGTACATACAAAGTCTTCATCTCTGTACTTTTAATCATCAACAAATTCCGTGCCAGGTATACCTTTACATACCTTTACATGTTAAGTCAGCCCAAGACTTATGGCAAACATTTAATTTCGAGAACTTCACACCTCTCGAATTTTAACTTTACTGCTTCCGAAGCACGCACGACCTTTAATTTAATTTTAATTAATGTCGCTCTCACAGCTACAGTGAAAGTAAACAGCTTTAATTCGGTCAAGGTGTAGGTATATTATGGGTTTTATGGATTCGCGTGATTTTCATCCTCCTTCAATGTTCAACTTTAATGGTATTCTACCCAAGGGCGTACTTTGATGATGCAGATAATGTATGATACGTATTCGTTAGCACGCATATTGAAAACATTTTTATTACATTTTCATGACCCAACAATTTAATGTGTAACATTTCAAACGAATGTTTGTTATCGCAAGTATAATTAAATGCCGCACGGAACACACTAACAAATATGCCTATTACATTTTTGAAACGTTAAACTTTAGTAAATTTGTTATGGTTATTAGTTCCTCCGATATTTCCAAACAATTTAGAGATAACTTAATTTTTACAACATATTTTTTTTATCTCAAAGGATTCAACGGTTTTTTCATTAAATTCGTTGACGGTTGACGCACTTTGCTAAAAAATTACTTGATTTTTCTTCTAGAATTTAGACATCTGTTACGAAAATACTGAGACAAAGTAAAAAGATTTGCATAATCCTTAATTAGAATTTTGTATTTGGACTGTCTTTGACTTAATTGTAACTCGTAAATACATGCTGTAATTTAAAACTGGAAATAGGGTATTTGGCGTGGTGGAAAAAATCTTAATTAATATTTTGCTTTGACAATACTGGCAATATTGTGAATCTTGTAAAGGACTGACTTAATTTCCATGTATATTAAAGAAATAAGTCGCGAGTTGTATGCTTAGAATGAATTCTTGAGATCAACTGGTTCCTGTTTAATTATAGAAGTACACCACAGCGTACTACTGGGGTGTCTCCAGCACGGCTCATGCTAGGGAGAGAAATCAGAAACAGGTTCAGTTTATTACGTCCATCTCCATTGTCTGTCACTGTTCAGGAAGTAGTAGAAAAAAGAGATCAAGCAAGAAGGGAAATTAAATGGGAAATAGTTCAAAAGGTCAGAGACTACAGGAAAGGCAGAAGGCCATGGGTTTTAAGAATAATTCTGGAAGAGTCTATACCAGGGGTTACTTATATAGTTGAGGTAGGAGGTCAAAGATGGAAACGTCATGTTAACCAAATGGTAACTTGTTCAGAGTCTGTAGATACTTTTGTTAAAAATAAGTGCGGGAGAGTGTGAGATCTGGAACGTAGTCTTAAGAATACCTTACTCACTCGCACTTATCTCGCTCTCTCTCTCTTTACATCCTGCCATATTGTCATGTGTTGCTCTTAATAAATAAATACGAGTTAATTAATTTACGCGTTTATTTGAGATACAACAAATAAACTTTTTGCCTGCACTTGTAACACCCTTACGCAAAATGCAAATTTTGCCTAGTGGTGTAGAGCGATCCCTCCGCTACTGTAACTGAGATTACAGTAGCTTATGTCAATTTATTTCCCTCGTTACGACTGTTTGTCAGTGTTGTATTCACAATGTGTTTGACCACGTTAAAAACATGATAGGCCTGCACATATTTGCTTTAAAATCGGCCCGGTACAGTTTAAAAAAGGAGAAGCCAAGCCGGATTAGGTGCTGATACGAATAGCTGCTACAGTCTGCAGTACAAAATGACTAGAAACCGTTATTTTTCATCTGCAATTCAATATTATTTACCTTATTAAATGTGTTTATGTTTCAATTTTACGTTAAGGCATTAAGAATGGCAATAATTTTGATAAGACGTTTGTCGTTACCTCGCTGGTTACGTCACAGAATGACGATCGCTGATCATTGCGTAATTTGCGTCAGTTGCAATCAACTCAACACAATCAATTATATGCACGTACAGTTTTTTATTGAAAACATTTATTTCTAAGAGAATTATATTACCTATTGGTTTTTTCTTCGTCTGCCTGGCGTGTTTAATCAGGGTTGCCCCCAGGGTCTAATCTAATCTTACATCTGAAACTTCAATTCAATTGTTTTTGTTTATTGTAATATTGTTGAGTGTTGATTCAATATTATCTTATTTCGTTGGCTTCTAATGACTCTGCCAGTATTTTGTAATAACGTCTATGGAACAAAGGTTCTAATTATTAATGTCGGTTGATGGTTCCATACATTCCTTCTTATACATCTGTGTAGGGTACAGTCGTCATGTGTCGATGAAAAAGCTTTGCACAGATTTGATGGGAGCATAAAAGGCGTCTAGGACAAGTTACTACAACTTTTATGAGGGAACGTCTTCAATGTTTCCTTAGTATCGCTTCGAAACATACGGAGTATTTTGTAGAAGATTTATACGTTATAACTTTATTAATGACTTTAAAGAATAATTTTATCAACAGTTCGTAGTAAATGTTCCATAAAATCTTTGGTTTTCGTAAAAGATTTTTTAATAAGTTTTCCCTGCATCTACAGTATTTTGATTCTCTCATTCGCTACGGTCCAGCATGTTAACGTGTAATAGAGTACCAAACCGGTCTTGCTTTCGATCGGGCAATGGTTTTGGACCTTCGATGTTTATCAAAAACGATTACTTTTTTATTTCATCTAAATAGGCAATCCTGGTATAAGTTACATGATTTGACAAGGTGTCAGTGAGCAGTATTTTGATGTGACTTCTAAGCCCACGTGTTTTGATTAGGCATTGTAGCGATGGTTCAGCTTGATAAGTGTCGTAATATGAACATTGCAAAGAGGAGTTTGTCTGCGTAGAAGAATGAAAAAACATGAAGATATTTTATAAGTTCATTATCTGCCTATGCATAAGAGTAACATAAAAACTGCTAGACAGACGTTAAGCCTCTCAGTTCAGACAAGTTTAAGACCATCTTAAAATGTCTGGCAACAAATTCTGAGGCTAACCACGTGTGAAATAAACTGCGCAATAAACATTATATGAGTTTATCAAGAAAAAGGCCGAGTCAAAAGAGGTTTGGACTAGCCACAAGCTTACGAAAAGCTCTTTACACACGCTTGACCTAATATGAGCGCGTTTTATGGACTTTCAAAATGTTCTGGTACTTGCATCTGAATGGTTTGTAGAGGGCTTAACTGCACGCTTGAGTGGGCCAGTGTTGCGCCATCCAGTAAGATTAAACTATGCGTGAGGCATCGAGAAAATTTAAAAATATGTGTTTGAATTTGAATACTTTATAGATGTGAAATCAGAATATTTATAGACAGTTTTCCGTATTCAAAATTTGCATATAAACGATCAGTTCACACATTGGTATCGTGTACCCACATTGGAGTTATATGTATATTCGTACGCGTACGCACCGTACATAAATAAAAGTATGGATGACGTGTAGGAAAATCGTCTTTATATCCCTGTAGGACGACCTGTATTAGCTTGTACTATAAATCTATGGAGTGCATGAAGTAAATGCAGAATGTGTCTTTATATCGAAACCGCTTATACTTGTTACTTCCTACTGACCTCAAGGATCTTCCTAGTCAGCCGCAATTATTTACTACACCATAGATATTCATGGGTTCATAAGTATGGTTAATAGCGTGTACTCTCCTTGTTAATGTCGTTTGTTCCGTATAACGAAGGAAACTACTGTAGTGATGTCATTGATATTTAATAGTAATTACACATTTATTTTTAGACTATATATATTCACGTTGAAAGTCAAATGTCACGATTGTTTTAATTTCTATTTTTGTGAATTTATTAACATGCAAGCATTGACTTGATATTTTGTAGTGGAAATATTTATTTATGAATAAGTTAAACAACCGGCTTAAAATAGACTATCCATAATTTCGCTGTACGTAAATTGGCTTGAGGATTTAAGCAGGTGGAAAGGCAGCAACGTTCATCCACATCACGAATACTCGGTTACCCTAAGGGTTGTGAAGTTCAGTGGGCAAAGATTCTCTTTGTGTTAAATCGCTTAACATGTTATCATGAAGATAGCGAACGACCAAGCAAAGTCACTCAAGTTCTATAACAGACTGGAAAACATATGGATGAAGAAGATTATTCGGATGAATTCATCTTGAGGCTACTTCGTATTTGCAAATGGACTTAAGTAATAAATATTTTACTAAAAATAATTATAGGTAAACCAATATACTACGTTAATCCTACCGTTTTTGATATCGTATCGAACTGCCTCGTTGGTCTAGTGCTGGCAGGCGCGACTGTTGATCGTGAGGTCCTGGGTTCGATCCCCAGGTCGGGCAAAGTATTATTGAGTTTTCCGTGTGGAATTCTTCAGTTGCAGCCCAGAGTTTGGATTTGTGCCCAGTTGATGGCAATAGGCTCGCCCTTTATTACATGGGACTTGAACATAACAGCGAAATGAAGGTGTTACTACGTATAGTAACACCTTCACTTCGTTGTTATGTACAAGTACAAACAGCACAAGTGTACCTGTGCCCAACCCTTCCCGGAATACAGGTTGTTATGTGTTAATATCGTAGAATTGACTGGTACAAAATTTTCAATTGTGAAAATTGAAGGTTTTCAAACAAATCGAGCAAAAAGATAACAATAAGGAACGTCAAACGTCTCTATCACGAGAATTGCCCAACAACCTTCAAATCATTCAAATCAGTTTTTGACTGGTTCAAATAAAAAATACAATAAAATCTGTTTGTTGGCTACGGGCAACATAACTTTGTTTGATTTATCTTGTTTTCTACTTATCATGTTTGTTTGTTTCCGTAAAGCTATGGAATGGAATTAAGAAAAACAAAAAAGAATTCGCTGTTTTTCATTTCGCAGAATTTAGATTGAAAATGTTCTTGACTTCATAATCTCGTTTCGTAAAACGATTAGTGAATCTTTTATGTTAAAGTATACAGATGGATGAGCCATCCATCTTTCTTTTAATTTGGGAACGGATACCACTGTTCTGATTTAAATTGTTTTAGGTTTATCATTATTGAAATAACAGGTACCTATCGTTATTTAGATCAGGGTTGTTTTAAGTTCGCCATCATCTTCATCATCACCTTTTCTCTTACAATTGCTAAATATTTTCTCCTCACTTTCATACCATGCTTTATCAGTCTCATTGCCATACGCATCGTTCTCAAATTTTCCCTGAACACAGTTACTAAGGAAATGGTTAGAATGACGATGATTCAAAATAAGATTTTCTCTAAAATAATTATTTGTTGGTCAGAGAAATTATTACGCTTGTGCAGGTCTGATACATTAAGTAACGAAAGATGGGATGCACCTTTAATAGCTTTTTATGATACCTAGGGAATAAGGTTTGATGTAAACCGAGCTAATTTATTTATTTTATTTATGTAATTAATTTATGTATTTGCCCGAGGCTGCCAGTGGCCTGACTATCAGGACCCATCCGAAAACCAGCGCTGCTATACTTCGGTGTAGCAGCATTATGCTGATATAGGCTCCTTTTTTGAGTTTCGTGGAGGCATATAATTTTTTTATTTTGTTGTTTTTTTTATTTGTCTTTTAATGTGTTTATATGTCTGTTACGAGACTTAAACAAATAATTTTCTTTCTTTCTTTAGCTAATGTTTGAGTTGTGGTCTCCGTTCTAGCGGCTGTGAATCCGAGCTATTCAGCAAGCCTGATATTTGCCATGGTTCTGTTAATGACATAAGGGACTAATGCGTCGCATACACGTAATTTTACGGCGTATGACTCACAGAAGTGTTTTGTTGGAGGAACAAAGGCTAAACATATGCTAATACATTGTTCATCAATGCTAATCACTTTACTGGAGCAACTGTTGCTAGCTGATCGTTTTGCTATAACCTGTTGTTATATCATAGTTTTGTATTCTTTGTTAGAACTGGTATCATTTGCATTCGAATCCTTATACTTTTATTTTATAGCTGCTAATAAAAAAATTGAGTGCGCATGAGCAATTCCGCCATCCATTTTAAATCTCCGAAAATCATTTAGGGAAACTGTTCATAGTGAAAGTGCTACTATACGCTTCTGCCCAACCCTTCGGGGAATACAGGCGTGATATTATGCAAAGAAAAAAAGAAAGTAAGAAAATTATTTATTCTGGACTCACACAGGCAGTTACAGAAACAAAAACAATATTTAATAAAAAGGATAAAAATTTAGACAACCTTCACGAGGCCAAAAAGAGCTCCTATCTCAGCATAATGCTGCGACATGTAAAAAGAAAAAAAAAGAAAATGTCGCAACGCTGGTTTTCCGATAGGACCATAGTGATGCCACGGGCAATAACGACACAAATAAATAAATAAATATGTAACGTACCTACTACCTACAATATTAAATTGGAATACTACTAAATAAAAGCAATAAATAGTTTATTAGAAACTTATATGTTGCGTGTGTGTGGAATAGTCAATAAAATTATATAGGTACATACCTAGTTATTAAATAAATTAATGTCAAATCAGAAAACAATAATAAAAAACGTATGTTATGTATGTTCATAGTACTTATGTTATTATGATTATGTTATAGGTTTATGTGACTGAAAATTAAAACATTTCTGTCTTCTCTAACGAGACCCACGAGAACAGGCGGGGTGGTCTATTCTTACCCAGAGACCACACTGCAGAACGTTTCGCATAATCTCATAAAAGCAGGTATAATAATTTAGATTCCAGACTAACATTGTAAAACAACGTGTGTATGGCCTACAAATGTATGTTCTGGACATGTATGTGATTTGTTTGTGTGAATTCTGGTTCTGGAGATATGGGTGAAATGCAACTGGAATGTGTATCTTGTTTTAAAGTTAACTTTGTTTGACGCATAAGGTCGGGCAAATGTTTGTGAGAGAATTAGCAAATTCCTAATGAATTTCAGCTTGAATTCGAAAATATAGTAAAAAATAAACTTCTTCGTTTATTTTACAATACGCCGTATTATTAATTCTTGATTAGCTTTATGCAAACGAAATAATATCAATGTAATATTTTATAAAATTATTTTTTCGCGATTTTTTTACATAGAGATATTTTGAATTATTTTATCGATGCAATCGGAGTTGACTACAAAATAATCTAAACTCATGGACGTGAACCGTGTTCAAAGTCAGCTTGATATTTGGGGTACAGCGGGACAGGAGCGATACAGAACATTGACATCAAGTTTTTATGGTTTTTATAGAGACGCTCACGGTGCTATATTAGTTTACGATGTGTCGGAGCCGAAGTCCCTAGCAAAACCGAATGAGAGAGTCGAGCGACTTCAGGTGTACTCCGCCAAGAAGAACATAGTTTGCTTAGTTGTCGGCAATAAGATTGACAAGCAGATCATTTTGGGACCTAGTGCATAATATCAGCAAGCACATTGGGTCATCCGCGCGACGGCGACATGCGACAGCGCAACAAGTATTCCCAAGGTGGGTTGATGTCAGGCAGGTGGCCGGTCATAAAACAATAAGCCAAAACCTCTAACAACATGGATTTCATAAATACATGTTGTGCCGACCCCACCTAGTGTGGGATAAGGGCAGGAAGAAGAAGATTAGCTTTATGTTAATAATGATGATTCACAAACTATTTTGCTGCGTATTTAGTACAAAAAAATAATGTTACTTAAGCTTTAGTTTCTAAACGAATCGGAATATTTATACAAGCGAATGTTTTATTGATAAGGGGCTGTGGAAACTAGCATAATGTATTAAAATTATGGATACGCTAGAATACCCAGTGTACCTTGATATAACAGGTGGCGTTGCTTGCTAAGGCAAACGTCAACAATATGTCAAATTCAATACATTTAAAAATAGTTTCCTATTTCTCCGTCTGTCAATATATACTGGACGCTATAAAGTCCGTTAACACGTAAATCATTATGTGCATGTTTTAACAGTACCTAGTTCATATGTTGATTGGTCAAGAAACTATTGAATTACTTTGTTGAGCCATTACTGTGCATTATAATTAACAATACAAGTAAATAACATTGATATTTCCTTATACATACATATTAAAATTGTTGGTCGGTGATAAGTGTTTTATGGGAATGAGGTTATCTTTTATTTGTTATTGCTATTAATCAAACGAAGCCAGTAACTTCTAGATTCATTTATAGTGAGTTATTAACTCAAATAATGTTATTATCAAATAAACATCGTGCAAAAAGGATAAAACATCACATAACATTACGCCTTGTATTCCCCGAAGGGTTTGGCGGAGGTGTTTTTAGTACACCCTCGTTTCGCTAGTTATGTTTAAGTCCGAAATAATAGCCTTTAACCGGGCACAAATCCAGGCTCCAGGTTGCTACTGAGAAATTCCTAATGGAAAAACCCAATAACACTTTGCCCGACCTGGGGATCGAACCCAGGACCTCATGGTCAGCAGTTGCGCTTGCTACCACTAGACTACCAAGGCAGTCAAAACGGATAATAACACCAAATTATCTGGAGTCTCAACAAGTAAAGTTCGACGCCCTAACGAGATGTCTCGCCATGAATTAAAATTCTAATTAAAAATCTAATTAAAGTACCTATAGCGTTACCACATCACCACGAAAGTCTTTGAAAGCTTACAAATTGATACTGTTTAATGAGATAAAATCTGTGGTTATCGGAACCACTATGTATTAAGGAGTTGTACAAGAAAAATCACTTTGATTAAAATTTACAATTAACTACAGCTATAAAACGTACGAGTGTAAGTGATAACCCTAAGATAGACATAGGGTTAGCACAAAGATAAATTCTTTACAACTAAGCCTTATTAGGATTCGCGATTAACTTCAGCTATAAAACCTAAGAGTGTAAGTAATAATCCTAAGACAGACATAGGGTTAGCACGAAGATAAATTATTTACAACCAAGTCCTTAATATTTGAAGAACGCTTCGTCGATATTGATAAATTATTCTGCAAGGCTAGATTAAATCATCGACGCAGCGACATTGAAAGGCCTTTGCCCTCGTGTGAACATAACATACAATATATATGTAGTATTAAGTTACTCAGATTGCAATGTTTTGCTTAGAAAGCAAGGATTTTGTTTCATGTATTATGCACAATGTAAAAGGACGAAGGGATGTTGTGTAGGCATTGTGGGCAGACAATGGTGTACCTATCAGATTACATAGCTTTCTTTACTGTTAATAATTTCTGTGTTGTGTCTGGAGTGTACGATCGCAAATATTATATTACTTTGTGTTCCAGAATTCATGTAAATTTTAATGCAACGTATACACCCAGCCAACGAACGTTCGTCATTTGTTGAATTTGACCAATCTTTGTATAGAAAGAATCCAGTTTCGTACGGTTTTTTGCGGTATCGAGCCCAGTTCGATACCGCCAAAAACCGTAGACTAGATCTGTGCGCTGCTTTAGCCATTGCTTATGAATCTCTATTTGAAATTGGTGTACATAGAACGCACATATCTACACAATAGTCAATCTTACAGCCAAGAAGACATCTTTAGTAACATGGTAATGAATTAATCTAGCTACACGTTTTCAGCCTAATTGATTGTCGGCAAAGAATAGGCCAACTCTTGTCAAGCCATGGGTGCTGTTAAAGGCGAATAAAGCATTAGGTACTTCAAGAAGATGAACTTCAGCCAACAAACTGCGATCACGAATCCATCAGCCAAGCGTCGAAATTGCTTTTTTTTTAAACGTAGTCCCACACTGTGATTTCTCCCGTATCGTGGGTGTGTTTACAGACAAAAGTCTTCACATGCACAAACATCCAGACCCGGAACAACTATCTGTAGGCCATACAAATATTTGTACCGTGCGGGAATCGAACCCACGACCCGTAGCGCAGAGGCCGATCGCTCAGCCACCGCACCAAACGTGTCGTTCCCCTTGAAGCGTTCATTGTAGCAATCAATGGGAGGCCCATGTCCAGCAGTGGACGTTTACGTTCTGATGATGATGATGATGATGATAATTTTTCAGTAAAGTTTGAAAATTTTACCATATTTGTTCCACATCCGTGTTGTGTTAGTATTCTGATTACGATATCCCAGCACTATGTCTACATACCATCGCAAATAAGAGAAATTCAATATTTGTCTAGTATTTAGTTGGCTGTAGAACAATTAGGAGTGCGCAAAAAATATCAAACTCCAATGTTTACCTACACAAAACTTTGGTAACGCGATTTTTACAGAATTCTTGTCATTTCGCGAACACTGAGTTGCATTCAGAATTGCTCTGCAGGTTTTTATTGATCGATACCATAGAAATAAGTAAGCTTTTTTGTTTTTAGTGAATGTGTGGGATACAGACGATCCTTGATATTCTGCCTAGCTTTTTCCCAATTCCGTTGGGGTTAACTTCCAATCTAATCAGATAGGCTGAATACCAGTATTTTACACGGACCGACTGCCATCAGACCTCCGCAACCCACTTACAGGGCAATGTTGATATCCTAAAGCTAGGCCGGTTGTCAGAGATTCGGACTTCTGACTGCCGTAACGACTGTCATAGGCATTCGTATGACACCCGGGACCGACTAATTGACGTGCTTTCCGTGGCACGGAGGGGTCTTGATGTGGTATCGAACGGTTATCCATCCACAGACGGACCGCGGAATGCACAGCTTAACTTTGCAAATCATATGATTCGCGCGGTTCGGAATTAGCCAAGAGATCTCAGATGATCCTTGATATTAAACCAAAATACGGAGTGACTGATCTTCTCGATTCGCATGAAGCTTGACATAGGTTGTTAAGCGACAATATCAATCAAACCTGTAGGCACTTTAAAGAGGGTTATGGTCATGTTATGACAGCTAAATAAACAAAGAAAGAGTTATAGAAGACACACATTGTATCATAAAGTGATAAGATTGGTGTTATATCTACATCCGTATCTTAGTGGGGCGCCAACACATTGTGTGTTAACTGGGGCGCTAGGAAGTACTTGTCGATGTACTGTATTGTTTATGGGGACTGGGGTGCGTCCATCACTATTGACAAGAACTACGTCACGAATTTTGAACTTGGTTGGTAACCCTTCAGTCAATAACTGCTCAGTTACGTAGAAACGGTCCACAAGACCATATACAAGCAGTCAAAATGAAAAAAAAAGTAATAACGAATTTTGAATGAAAATTTCAAAAAAATCTGTTGCAAATATTCATGTCTTCAAGTGCTAAGGTGATGTTATCGATATGTGTACTATTTGGCTTCCGGTATTTCACAGATTGGTATGTTAAGATAAGATGTATCTTCATTTCGTAAATACAAGTTTTTAATCTTAAACTTGTCAATATAATTTATTGTTATTTACATAGATGTTGACGTAAACATCATTAAAATCTTTAGAAGTTCCTCATAAAAAGTTTTTCGATATCAACTGTTCATTAAAAAAAATCTTCCGTTTTAATGACTTATCAACAAAAATACGTATTTACAACCCTTTCTAAAATAAATTGAAGGTAAAAATATAGAGTGCTTGTTGCATTAAAATCTTAGTCCTCACCTTGTGGAAAAATTATGCAGTGCTGAATGTAAAATTGTATTCCTTCGAGTTCCGTATTTTTCACTTCTGGCCTCATACATTCATGAATATGTGAAATATGTATTGAATAATAAAATAAGTATACGTTTTGCTTTGTTATTTGTTACTTTGAATTTATATTTTACTTCCTGATTTCGTTCTGTCTATGATATCAATATCAGAACTATTGTATGCCATGATATTCCTTTCCATGACAATATTTAATCCTCTTAATCTTTCTTCTTTTCGAATCTGTATGTAATAATAAATAATGGGCAAAGTTAATAGCAGTAGAGCTCCTTAGGAGTTTGTCCGGGGAAGTACCTACTATTGCCATACCTTTTCCTGTCGCCAAGCAGCATTGCTTTGAAGGCTATGGGTGCCGGTCAAATTACATGTATAGAGACTTGACAACTTTGTCTCTAAGATTGGCAACGCATCACGAATCCTCATGGTGTTGTAGGTGTTACAGGCGAAGGTAACCACTTTCCATCAGGAGGGCAATTGGCTTGTTTGTCAATCTATGACATTTTAGTGTTAGTTAACACCTAATTGTTGATCGAAGGTTAACACTATATGAACCTGCTTTTGGCAGGGGATATATAATATGAAAAAATTAAGCTACGTAGTGACAAATTGCCTACAGATTGCCAGTCTGTTAGTACAATAATATCACTTTTTCAGTCATCCTTCAGTTGACTTTCACGTCTTTCACTAATACCCTCTATATTTTTCTTCCAAGCGTGGGAGTTAATACACGTTCGAGTGTCGATATAAGCCTTGATAGCAATAGAATCAACGCAACACTCACACAATGGGCCAATTATCTCATGAGTTGATAGTTTGAACCTTGGCTAGTTTACTTTATAGGCGAGCCTTCAATTTATATGACACTTGGGAGATTACTCAACTGCAACGCATAATGAAGTTGTACAACTAGTTGTAAGGCTGAGTACACATACGCAACTAAGTTACTCGAGAGTTGATGACCATTTGTTTTTAACATCTACAAATAAATAGCCATCAACTGTTTCTCGAGCTACTTAGTGGCTCACGTGCGGTTAGCCTTAGGGTTTTAATAAAATGTTCTATTCATATTTCTTTACAGTGCGATGACTTAATATTTTTAATCGTATGTATTGTTATAGTGCTTATAAACTGCGTTCGCCAACAATAGTATTGATATTTGCTAATTAAATAACATGTAAGTAAATGTATCAGCAGAAACCACAAATGCGTCTACGATAATAATGACAATTTGTTGATAAAACACTGAAGGAAGTTTGTAGGAAAATATTTGTTACTGTGGAATTGTCAACTGTTACTGTTGTTTTTAATTAATTTCGTTTTCAAGTCTGCCATTTGCAACGCAATCATTGGATGATGAGTGATAGCCTCGGGGCCATTCAAGTATTATGTAAGCACGAAAGGGGAGTGAGGAGGTCTTTGCGTAGCTTATTTTTGATGACATAGGGGACGGGGTGTCTACATGATGATTACGTCAGCAATTTTTATTTATTTATTTTTCTAGACTTAATAACTGCTGCTCATGAATAACAATAAAGAAACCTGATCAGTATTAAAAAAATATATACCAATGTTTACGTAAGCACAGGAGGGGGGGTAAAAGCTTTGCTTACTTTTGCTGACAAGGGGGAGGGGTGGGTCAAAAATTACTAAAATTCTGCTTATGTAATACTTGAATGGCCCCCTAGCAGTTGACCGCTTAAACACTTACCTTTCATGTTCCTATTATGGTCTAAGTTGGATCATGGCCTGCACATCTGACTTCGAATTCACGTGCGTTAGATTATTACTTACTTGCGTTGTCGGTGAAGGAAAACATCGTGAGGAAACCTGCACACCTACAAAGGCTCAAAAAAAGGTCTTCTCGATGGTGTGTGTAGTCTGCCATCCTGCACCAGGCCAGCATGGTGGACTTAGGCCTACCCTCCGCTTTTCCAGCAGTGGGACAGAATAGGCTAATTGTGCACTGGATGATAGCGATATTAATAGTCGAGGGATTTATATAAATGGATGCGTCTTAGAAACTTTTACCTCTGTGTTTATACGTTGATATCTCAAGTAGTAACAAGTAAGTTACATAACCATTTAATTAAATCTTCAATCGGCGATAGATATCGGGTTATAGACCACAGGTCAGAGTTATGTAATATCCAATAAGAATCTATGTTTATTTATGCAAATTAGTTGAAGTTTTACTTAAGTGGTCTGAAGATACGGTATTATTAAATAATTTATTGGGTAGAGTCGAATATATCGTTCTATTTAGAGAAATGCACAAATAGCCGCAAAGTATTGTTACGGAAACCTATCAAAGATTAAAGGGAAGTTGTCGTGGTCGTAACTCGTAATAGCACAAACTAAACACGACTGAAGTAACATTTCGATCTTCGATATACTGTGATATCAATACGTGGACGGTTCATTATTAAACGTGCACCCATTTATACTACACCCGTTCCTTCGTTTCGGAGGGGCTCGTGGCTTACCAACCGCGTTGATCTTACGATTTGCGAGTTTAAGCTGCGCTTGCCGAGACACACATTCAGTTCGAAGCCCAGATCTCTGGTCTAACCTTAGGATATCGGCATTGCCCAGTAACTGGGTTGCGGAGGTCTGATGGCAGTCGCTCCGTGTAAAATTTTACGAGGCCATGGGAAGAAGGTAAGCTTTAATTAAAATGAACAACTGTAACAATAATTATGTAGGTACCAGTAGAATATCATCCAAATCATTAGAATTACAATAATCACCATACATACACCTGTCTTTAGAAATATACCTTCAATCACATTCTGCTGATATTCATCCAAACATCAGCAGAATGCACGCATTCATTCTTACTATTATTTTTAATTTAGATTATTTATAGTCTAGAATGATTTTACAACCTATATTTGTGACTAATGGAATAGCTAGTAAAGTGGTTTTATGCAGATTGGTAAACTAGTTATACGCTGCAACAGAAATAGATACCTACAGATTTAGTTTGACATTTGGTTGTACACGAATTTATGTTATTTTTTCAACAACTATAAGTATGTCTATTATTTAAACAATTTAAATTTTATTTATGAAATACATAATATATTTTTTCTTAGAATTAATTGTGTCGAGATCAAGTTACATGTTGTATTGTTGTTTATTTACACGGGTAAGAAAATGTCGCGACAAGATTTTATATCATATAAATTATAAAATGTAATAAATTTATTTAATTTAAAGTTTATTTTGTTCTTTTTAGAACATTTAAATAAAAGCTTGTTTTTAAAAATATTTTTTTACTATTAATTTATTTTTTAATTTTGAATTTCCTTCGTCACTCGGAATCCAACCCTGAGGGCAGTATCCATGTGATGGTGAAACTTACCGCTTATTGTAGCGGTCATAGGAAAGGGTATTGCTGCCAAGCTTGGCAAGCGGCATTGGGATGTCAGTACCACTTTATTTATAAGGTAGAAAGACTGCTGCCCATCCTATTGACGTGATCCTTGTAGAGACATTCATCGTGAAGATATATCCAAGCTGAAAAAAAAATAAGAAAAATATAACATTTACATAACGTTATGTATCGCTTATATTGTTCTTCTTTATAGCAAGCCGGTTTAATATAATACCAGCTGATCTAATATCAACATGTAATGGAAATCTAAACATTCGTAGACGAAATCAATCTTGCTGTTTGATCCCATGTGATTAATAAACAAAAGAATTTAAACTTATTGTTTACTAGATACTAATTGCAATGATAGCCGATAGTCTCACTGTATAACTACAATTATATTATGTATCTAGGTTTTTCTAACTAACAATGATAATAATAGCAAGCGACTCTAAAAGGAAAATCGCATATTAATTTATTAATTGTTGACTATTATAGACTATTGTAGTTTTTACAACACAGGTTAGTCAGGTACATACAATGGGTACGTGTCTATATACACGTTGTTCTTGATACTTAGAAAATGATACATAGTATTTCATATGAATGTATTGGAAAATTGGATTCCCCCTGTATCTACCGTGCGTCGTATCACGAGACTAATACCTATTATTAAGAGGATGGATAACAGCTTGAACGAGCCAGCATCCCCGATTCTAATGGCCAGCATCCCCGATTTTAAGGGCCATCGTCCCCGATTCTAAGGGCTAAGCAACATCTGACGGAAGATACGTCGCCGATTTTCCGTTGCGTAATTTACTCGAGGAATTTTAGTAACGCATCTTCGGTCAAATATGTACGGTGTGTGATGTTTATATGGAATTATGTGTACCGGCGGAAGACCGGCGACGTATCCTCCGTCAGATGTAGCTTAGCCGTAAAAGGGCTGGTAAACGATCAACATTTTACGGTAATGCGTAGCCGCATTGTCCAGCAACTATTTACAGTATGGTGCAATGATTGCCGGTAATTAAATACTGTTTGCTATCGCCCAGCGGTAGCCAGGCAACACACGGCCATACCAGCAATATTGCCGAGCAACTTGTCAAGCCTAATATTGACGACTAAAGTTCATTATCCATTTAAAGGCCTCAGCACCAGACCAGCACATGTTTCAACTAGCAAGAGTGGACAACGCACTGTCCCCCCGTTCCCCACTATTTTCACTTACAAATCTAAAATGTAGTGTGTCCCATACAGCTTAAAGTCCGTTTTTCAGTAACTGAGTTTTGAGGCGAGGCGGTGCTAATCTGGTGCTGAGGCAGTTAATGGACGACGACTTTTATATTAACCGGCTACACATTGCCATAAAATGTTGATTGTTTTTTCAGCAACATACGGCCTGAATTATTTCTGCACTGATGGTGGTCGCGTACGTAGGTCGCGCGTACAAATACACATTGTGTGCTACAAAGCACTGCGACGCTGAAGTCAGCGGTGCATTAGTTCATCGGTGCCGTACGTGCGACCTATGGTGCACGACCGACATCAGCGTAGGAGGTATTCAGGCCTTATAAAATCATATCATCATAAAAGCCTGTAAATCAATTACCGATCAAGTGCTGAATTTAGACCGGAATGCAGAATTCCTTACGTATTTCAGAGTCTCAAAGAATTATAAAATTAAATGTAACATCCACACATAACATAACACTACGCCTGTATTTCCTGAAGGGTTGGGCAGAGGTGTATAGTAACACCCTCATTTCGCAGTTATGTTTTAAGTCCCATGTAATAGGGGGCGAGCCTATTGCCATCAACCGGGCACGAATCCAAAATCCGGCCTGCTACTGAGGAGTTCTACAAGGAAAAACCCAATAACACTACCCGACCTGGGGATCGAATCCAGGACCTCACGATCAGCAGTCGCGCTTGCCACCACTAGACCAACGCAGCAATGTAACATCCCCCGTAATCTATTGACTGAATTCATTGAACAATAACAAATAATTATAATCGTAGTTACTGGATATTATTACGTGTAGTGTGTGTTGTGTTGTACACACACTTCACTTTATTCATGTAAACATAGCTATTATTCCCCGGGGCTCTGCGGTAACAAGCTAACAATAGAATATATCGCAATATCTCCTTACAGTTGTTATAACTACCTACTTTGCAGCTAATTGAAAATCGATTAATTATAGTATTTATGCGAATATATAATAATTAAATAATCACTGTTGTTCCAGGATAAGACGTAACATTTTCCTCATTGTTTGGCGGTAATTATTATTATTTTATTGCTCAATCCATAAAAAAATTACAGTCCCGCAAACTTATCTAGTTCGCTGGCTGCGTCGCTATTATCGCATTAAGTGCTGCTTTTAAATATTTTTTGCAATGAAGTGGGTAGGTACATATAATGCACATTGTAAAGCGTCATTTTAAAATGAATATTGAAAATGACGCCGTTCCAAAATGGCGTCGTTAGTTCCACTTTTTCAGTTTACCTCTTGATTAATACAACTGTATTAAAAAAGTACATTTTCAAACAATAGAATTGTGAAAACCGATCATCGTACCCATGACCCAGAGGGGCTGCTGCCCTGACCTATCGAAGACAAACAACTAGGTGGTCTACGAGGTCGCTTCCAATATACTTTGTTTACTACATTTAGCACTTTGATAACGTAACAGTCGGTTACGCATACGCCGTTTGCATCGCTGATAACACGAGTAAGTGCACTGTGTTGCGTAAAAATATCTCCTATCTCTAATAGTAGAATCACGCACTCGTGGCTTCAATGTTTCTTTTAGCGTAAATGCTATATTGAATAAATAACATGTATTCGAAAGAAATATCTTTAAATCAAACGATACTCCAGTCCAGACTACAGTTCAGTCGTACGTTGTCTTCCAGTAGGGAAAGAGCTAAGGGCTACTGTTGGCAACACTTCCATTAAAAGAGACGCTTACAGCCCACTTGTTGATATCGACTCCAGATACAAATAAATAATTTTGTCTTAAAACACCCGATACTCAACTTAGAAAGTGAATGTTTCGCTACAGCGCAACGACTTGACGAGGTCTGCTGTGGCTGTGGTGTCATCAATATAAAACCTCTTTACATAAAAAGTGTTCTTAAACTGAAGTTTTTAATCAGGTACAAAAAGGTAACTTTTATACAATTGCTATGTTTTATCAATTTTCTCTTGAATGGGACTTACCTACTTCCACTCGAATAGAAGCTGCGTCCTTGACAAGTATTCAATTTATCGACTATTGATATTATTCTGTGACATCACCATGGCAACGAAGTCAATATTTTTCTTTTCAATACGGAAGTCATTGGAGCGTCGGATGGAAAAAATGATCAATTATGAGTCTTCGCTCCATTTCGCAGAGTGATTGGTTGGCGCTGGCGCAAAAACGTGCCATGAGGAAGTGATCTACGGTTGACAACTGATGGTACAAATTATGGAAAATGCGACAGCTGGTAGTAAATAGTAATCTTTAGGGATATTTGATGGACTTTTTGGGGATATTTCACTTTTTTTGATAAATAAGCAAAAAAAATAGGTGTTCTCCAAAACGGTGAAACCAACTGTCAAATAAATCCATTTTGTGATATTTGATAAAATAGTGTCAATTGAAAACGATATGATAAGGAAAAAACTTAAACAAATATATATAGAAAGAAAGCAATATGATGTATTTGCGACTTAAAATGACGCACACACCCACCAAAAGGATAAAATATTTTTTAAATGAAATAAAAAAACAAACAAAATGATTGGGTAAATACTTACACGTATCATACATAAACTTTTGTTTGTTCTATGAAAATCGGTCATTGTCGAGAATTGGAAAATATCTACGTAAAAACAAAATACATTTGTTGCTCAAAACTAGGCTTCATGAGGATTGTTCTTCCTCTATAGGTATTATGCGAAAGTTCCTCAAAAATAGATATTTTAAGTGCTTTTCCTACAAAAAAAAAGAAAAAAAAACGTTAAAAACTAAACATATTATTGCTCAAAATTAGGTTTGGTGAGGATACTTCTTCCTCTACATATATGTTCCTCAGAAATAGATTTTTTAAGTCTTCTCCTCAGAAAGTAAAAATAAAAAAATATGAAAATTACTCTTGAGATCATTTTTATCAGGATATATTAGTATCCTAACAACTCAGATCAGATACCTAATTCCTCCGCTATCTTTCTCTTTAGTTTTCCTGTTTATAACACCAATTGCTTTTTTATTTTAATTTTCCCTATGTGATAGGCGATAGCAAAAGGAAAAAACAAAAAATATTTAAAACCAAAAACCTATCTTAACTTTATCTTTTGGAGTTTAAATTTCCAATTGTCCTGTTGGCTTTTGGACTTCGACCAACAAGACGCAAACGCAGATAGCTCTCATTCAAAAGTGAGAACAAACAAAAAAAATTACTTCCTAAGTAAATATTAACTATATCATATCTAATAACGTAATGTAAATTTATTTATTTATTTATTTTACTTTAATTATAACGGTATTAGCACACCAATTACAACAATTAAAGACAATGACAAAATACAGTTTAAAAAGGTATTTCAAAAGAAATAAAAATAACATTAATTTACACACAGTCATACATCCTTCTCGCAGAAACGCAAACACTCTAACAATATATTCGGCCATCCATCCGCAAACAAATCACAGTCAGGATTGGCGTACAGGAGAGCGTTGAGTGCGATGAGGGTGCGTGGTATGGGCGAATTAGCGCGCGCAACGGTGCGACACGACGGCACGGCGAACAACTTGTGCCTTCTGCTACGTCGATAGTTGTTGGGAGCAAAAAATCGACACAGCCCATCATGCAGATCAGGTGCATCAACTTTTCCCCTGAGGATTTTGCACATGACTATAAGTTGGTGACTTTCCCGTCTGACCTCCAAGGAGTTATACCCCAGACAACCCAAAAGAAATTTTGTTGGATACATAAACGGATAGTAACCGTTGACGCGCTTGTATAGATAGCGGAGGAAGGCTTTTTGTACCTTTTCAAGCAGAAGAGCGTATGTGCTCTCGTGTGGATTCCACACACACGCAGCACTTTCTAGCTTGCACCGTACCAATGCCCCAAAAATTAACCGTATCACATGGTGGTTACGAAAGTCATGAGAATTTCTAAGGATGAAACCCAAACGCTTAAAAGACTCTTTTGCCAGAGCTATTATGTGATCGTGGAATGTTAATTTGCGATCGAACGTGACTCCCAAGTCCTTTAAAGATAAAAGAATGTTCATGCGTGTGTTAATAGCATTACTTTCCACATGACTCCTGCGTTATTTGCCGGTAAATAAAGTTTAAGTATCAATTTGACGGATGTATAACAGTCGTTTCGTGAAATATGTACCGTCATCATCGTAATGAGACCATTACACACAGATTCTGCGGTTGGCTTTCTTCTTTAAATGCAATTTTTATGACTTACACGAGAAATCATTTTATGTTCTCGGGAGCTGACCCAGTAAATATTTTTTATTAATTGTGGTTTTTGCATTTGGAAAATTTTCAGTCATATTTCTATGATGGATCATTCGCATGATTTTACCCCAGTTTTGTTCTTTCATTGTCCTTATTTAATAGAAAATATAGTGATGACCTAAAAAATATAAATCTAGGACGTCATCAGAACAAAGTCAGAGAGCCTCGGATAATCAGCACATTACCATCCCAATGTTGGGCACTGGCCTCTTCTCAGAATGAGAAGGGCTTACGCCTTAGTCCACTACGCTGGCCTAGTGCGAGTTGGCGGACTAATAGGATCTAATTGCCAGTCACAAGCTGTCATTTCCATACAAAATGTTAGCTTACAACTGGCAACTGACTTCCAATTATCACATAACTGGCTGCAAAAACTTAACAAAACAATCGCATGCACCAAACCATAAAACGTGCACTAGAAACCGCAACACTAGTTCAGCAACAAACAACACCCCCATAATAGCCGGAGCATAAAACTCCCATTGCCCATGGCCGTAGGGTGGCCCAATGTCAGCGGGCCCATTAGCCACACAAGTTCAGGGCAGCCTTGGTCTGAAGTTCATGATCGAACGAAGTCACGCGATACACGACCCTTGCTGGAGAGGCTCGAGTGTATCGACCGGTTTATTTTTAATGCTTTTAGACTTTTTAGGCAGTCCATTTTGTAGGCGTTAACTTTGAGTGACGTGACATGGTGTTTATTTATGTGATAATGTTGTGGGTAAATTCGATCAATATTTAGGTACAACTGTTATTGATTAAAGGTACACTGAAATGAATATGTTAATGCACGTGAATAATAATAAAGTATCAAGAAGTGAGTTCGTTTGTTCCACTGCTTGACTGTTGAGCCTATCTCCTTTTAAACCATGCTGAATATACTATATCATGCCTATCATGAATACCCACACTTAGAACATGCGGAGTTATTATACAAAACTATTCCACACATCCATTTCCACAGCAAATAGGGGGACAAAAGCCAGTATGTCATAAGGTAAACAAACTGATATCTCCCCTTCGCTACACCATCACGATACTGCTACCCCTGGGCCAGCTACCACCAAGGACAGGGTCGCAGTCACGGCCGCCATACAACCTTGTCTTTTACCATGCCATTACGAGCTTCCGTGTTTTCACCCCTCTACGGTTCACCATAGATTTGGCAAGTGTTGCAATTTAGATAATGCTAGCTGCTAATGAATCTTTTAATGCGCTAAATCTTTCTTCTTATCTCTAAAAAGGACGTATGAAAGTCAAACCGATAAAGAATTAAACAAACTAATGATGTACTTAATTGTGCGAAAGTGAGTAGCTCTGTCTAACTGTCTAGTCTAGCCTAACCAAACCGAGTCTGTTGATTTGTCGCGGAAAGGTATGGAAGGCCATCATTTCATTACGATTTTCACCCTGGAAAATTAAAAACTTAACACGAGGCCGCGTCTCACCATTCCCACCATAAACACACCAATACCCCCGAACCCGCTTCTACCAAGGACAGGGCCGCTGTCATGGCCGACGTACAACCTTGTCAAGACACCATTAAATACTTCCGCGTTGTCACCGGTCCACAGTAAAGCCAAGGGATGGGTTTTGATTTTAGGTCTTTATAGGGATGTTCTTTATTTTCATCAATTTTAATGGGGCAGCGTTGTTTTTTAAATTAATTAATAACTTTCACTATAATGCAAGGCTAGGCTAGCCTTTCTTTTGTCTGATATCTTTATGAACACCACGGTAATAATGTTCTGGTGGCACTGTCTCTAGAAATAGAAATATATTTATTTGCCAGAAAACATGGTCACAAGATAGATAGGTCACATTTCGTGATAGTACATTATGTTTCGCCGACATGGCGGCATGCAAATTTATACAAAATAAACAAAAATAGGTGCATCCATTTAAAGTACATTATAACTACATTTATTTACGTACTTCTAAATAAAATCCTTGTCTATTCCATGTTTTAAATAACTTATCTTAAATTTAAGTGATTATAATAGTAGCTTGCTCTTTACCCGTTATCGCTTAGAACAAAAGCGTTTTTTTAAATATCTGTTGTTTTTTCTTGCGAGTTTTCGATTTGGATAATGTAATTATTACAACTCCGAGATCAGAGTGTTGTTTTATTAAAGTATTATTACAACTGCTTTTTATGTTATTTGAGAATTAGTTCGTTGAACTGTTCGTCTGGCTCTAAGTGCACTTTAATTTCATATTTCTAGTAACGTATCGATCGATTGATAGACGCTTTACGAACCTCCCGCAAAAAACGTGTTTTGTATAATTGATAGCTATTTGATTTTTTCAGTTTTATGAACTTATAATTATCCCACCCACCTAAAGTAAGAATTGGTCTGGAAAATTCGTTGCTGAGTTCAATGTGGCAGAAATTTTAGATCTGATTCAAACGATCACGTTAATACCTACTAGCTTTTTTTTACACCATAAAAATCCGTGGTTCCGTTTGTTCAGGTGCCAACTATAAAATTCGACGCGCCTATTCCAACCACATGTTAATGTAAACATTATTCACTACATACAGTTTAGTAGGTAAATATTTTATTAATAATACGACGTCGTTTTGATAACAGCCTCCCAGTAGTAGCGGAATAGTCAAGACACAAATAAAAATATGTAGAAGTTAAACATTCGCTACGACAAAGACCGAATAGGCTCGAATTATGCAGCCACATGTGGAAGGCGTAAGACCGAGTATTGTGGCGCAACTTGCGAGAGGCCTAAGCCCAACAGTGGACTATGTTTGAGTTTGATTTATGTCTAGACATTTTCGAGGGCAGTAGCCCTGTGATACTACTGATATTCAGCCACATCTGTCATTCACCTTACGATAAACCAGGTGTCAAAAGATTCGGTCAGTTTTTCCCGTACACAACGAGATAACAAACCATTGATCAATAACTGACTTATCGTATGGTTCTGAAACGGGGACAAATTAAACCAGACATTAGGCATGTCTTTTTTTTACACTTTGTATAGAGTGGTTCTTCTACTCACAACTATTTTGTGGTTAGACTAGTGTGAGAGGTCATTCGCTTGAATACAGAGTCGTTCACCTATAAACAAGATAGTATACACATGCGTGACACAGTTTCGGGTATAATTTTATGTTTGGCAAGATTAGATAAAATAGTAATTAAAGACGCCGAACTAAACTAAAAAAAAAATTAAAAAGAAACGCTGACTAAAACATATTACGCTATCTCTATTAAGGAACGTATCTATGAGATTTATACCCGATAGATGTTAACTAGGATTTTCTGTGAGTATGTACTAAAAATATGATTTAATTGATACCTATCCACCGGCTTGGAGACCATTACGTCATTATTTTCTTACGATCTTGTGTATACTGAAAACATTGTCGTATGATCACATATCGGAAGTATCGGGACGACGGTGGTCACAGTTATCTTTCTAATAACATCGACAAATGTCGCGATACAATACCTACCGCTTTCATGAGATTTAATACATATTATAGGTAATAATAGGACAGGTGCGTAGTACTGTCAGCAGGCGTGCGTGTATGACAAGATGTATGAATGTGGATGAAGTGAAAGAAGTATGTAAGGGTCGTAGCATGTGGCGTTCTATAGTTTCTACCCACCCCCATGGGGAAAAGGCGTGAGTTTATGTATGTATAGGTAATACAATACAAGCTAATGCGCAATCTGCGGTCTACACACATGCGATCGCGATGGGACGCTGACCGACGTGTTTGACGACCGCGTCATGTCTACGACACGTCCTCTCTGTGTGAAATGTGTTTAAACAAATGGGCTAAGTTTAGCAATGGGTGCACATGATGTCTACGTGCTGTTCAGTATGAAAGGCAGCTTTCAAATCTTTCGAAGTAAAATAATTATAACAATTAATTAATTGGCTCTTATGTTTTTCTTTCGCCCCGAGATACGGCAGCAAATTACACAAAAAGTGGAAATTGTTATCTAAACTTCAGCTGCTTTTGATTAAACTAATTAAATATTAATTGAATATTTTCAACAAGAACGAGGTGTTTTTTCCAAAACATCGATTGTTTCGTATTTTTCTGCGTAAAATATTTATACAGAATTTGTAAGAGTCACGTGAATTTGTTACAATCTTATTTTTGCGTTATCACATCATTACTGAAAACAGTGTGAAACACGTATAATATGAACTTTTGCAATAAAAGAATACATACTTGTATATCAATTTACCAAAACAAGAAGATATTGAACTGGTATTGTTCTTATTAATTTAGATATAAAAACATTCTAAGATTATTGCAACACATACATTTTTAAATAAGTAAATATTCTAATATAGGTATGTATTTAGAAATATAATAGATATAGTCATTAAAAGCACATTAAAACCGTAGTTCCATAGACTGATCATTCCTCAGTGGTTACCGTTATCCAATCAAACTGATTTCTTCATCAGAAAACTAATTACTTACCGTTTCATAATTCCGAGTTAACAGACTAACCGACTACTTAACTAAGCTAAGTAAAGTATCCATTAACAATACGCTAGTTTAACTAGATCAATAAGTAATTAAACAACCACCAAATCGTTGTTTCTTTTTAAACAAATAAAGAAACAAACAGTTATAATTACGCATATAACATTTTATTTGTCTGTTCCCCATTAAGCCTCTATTATCATACCACATAACATTTTATTTAAATCTTTTACAAATAAAAGGAACTGAGATAATTCATGTAACACCTTATGTAATCTTTTACAAGGAAGTTTTACTTTGACATTGTGAATGTATTACTTTTTAATAACCAGAAATGTGGTTCTCGGCTTAAAGAAGAAAATGTTATTTGTGTTGGATATAAATTCGCTTAAAAGGAAAGGATTTTATGTGAAGATAAATTTGTTTATTGATAAATATATGCTAATGAGGAACTTTGATTCATTTAGTAAAACACACCACCCAATGCATTACAAGGACCATTTCCAATGTGGCTATATCTTTTGTTGATGCAAATAGCTCAAGACCTTCGGTGCTGTCACGAGTTCGATACCCACATTGCATTTGGGACCAATATTTGTATTGCCCTACTAGGCGCAAAGGTCTGATGCCAGTCGCTCCGTGTAAAACACTGGTATTTAGCCGCATCTGGTTAGAGTGGAAGATGACCCTAGCATAGTTGAGAAAAGACTAGGCAGAATCACTTGTCCCGAATCCAAACATTATTCCTGTAAAATAACTACCCAATACAGGGAAACTTAATGCGGGTATATAAGGTGCAAGTCACCGTTCATTACATATCATTAAAGTACACAAACAATATTTATTTTTTATGTAAACAGGTTAGGGAACGTACCCATACTACGTGACCCATTTTTTACAACTTTTTACCTCCCTCCCCCCCTCGGTGACCACCCGTAGTATATGCCAATACCCCCCTCCTCCTCTAGTTTTCACGTAGTAATTCATAAATAAGTTTTTAAATAAAAAAAAATGCAAAATGAAAATTATTTGGCCCAATGTGCGTCAATGTTGCCACCTGTGACTTTAAAAAGCGCTAAACTCTGCGCGCCATGTTATTATTTGAATATAGCTCGAAAAAGCGCGAGTTTTCCCTAGAAGATATTGACCACGTGACGAAAATCTAAGAGCACGCGATCAACACGCGACGTGAATATCATACCCAGCCACGCTCTCTGTCTGACCAGGCCTTAAAGGTTTTGTTTCTCATGCGCCAATGTAAGTATATGGAGCGCCGCGATAAGTTTTTATGTGTTTTTTTAGCTATAACATGTTCCTATACTTGTTTGAATTATGAAAACTTGAGTAACTGTAGCAAATCAGCTTCTAATAGCCGATTCCTATAATTTACGAAGCGTTATTGGTCATAATTGTGACTTTTGTATCTTTACCCATAATGAAACAACGACATGACATGGCTTTGTATAGTAGACCCTCCCATTTGGAAGTAGCCATCATAGGCAAAATTAACTTACGTGTCTATTTATATTCGCAGTTTGGTAATAAAAAATGCTACCATTGGTAAGCAAAACGATTCGTTTTTGTTTATTGGAACCGGGGCTAAATTGTTTAAAACTATCTTCCGGAGTCCCACGGGCGCTCTAACTTCCGATATCGTTCAGTATCGATACGTTCTCGTTCCAATTAATAATCCTGCTTTATTTATGCATGGATCATCAGCATGATGTGGTCATCTTTACAAACTATATAATTATGCATAATTATACTATGTGTGCGTAATGCCGTTTCATACTACGAGATCTATGACTGATACAGATACATTTTCTAATACAAACATTCAGTAGACAACCGTACAGGTAATTGTTTACTAAATAAATATGCTCAGTACTACTGTTTGCTTTGACGTCATCACCAAACTTGATCTTTAGACTGAGATGCGTGAAAACGCAAACAAAAAGTCGTACACGTAAAAAAATATGTCAAAATATTTATTCTATGTATAGCGGTCTGGACAAACAACAGGGTTTCTATGTAGAATATTTTAAAATATTTTTATTAAATTCTTGTCTTCAGGTGTGCGGATCAGAATTTGATCATCACTTGCGTTAACGCTGAAGGATAAACATCGTGAGGAAACCTGCACACCTGAGAGGGCTCTATAAAGTTCTCGATGGTGTGTGTAGTCTGTTAACCCGCACCAGGCCAGCGTGGCGGACTAATGCCTAAACCCTTCTCATTCTGAGAAGAGGCCCGTGCCCAGCAGTGGGACAGTAATGGGCTGATTATGTATTTTATTAAATTCTGACGCAAAAAGCGTAAGCTTGATCTCTCTGTCTGTCTGTGATGCAATAACTCCCAAACACATGAACGCTGGTTCAATCTAGATGGTTCTTAGCTATGTTTGATAATAATCACTTCAGCCGTTTTAATGTCGGGATTTTTTATTATTATATTTTTATTTATTGTTCAGGATAATAACGGGTATAGATTGGTTATAGATGTATAGATTTACATACAATCAGCCTATAAACGTCCGCTGCTAAACATGCAATGGTTTTATCATAGACTACTCTATTATAAATTGCCATACGGATTGGTATTCATAGTAGCTATGCTGTTTTAAGAGCATATCTCTGCTTATCTTCCTTCGTGACATTAATCTTCACAATACATGTAAACACGAAAAAGAATTAATATATTCAATTCCATTCAATCAAACATCGAATCTACGAAATCACAAGTAGTTTCTGATAATAAATATGACCGAAGACGAAGTGGAATGAACCTGCCCCACCTTCTTAAAGGAACAACGTCCTGGCGATAGGCCAATGGCAGTTATAGACTTTTTGTTCCCTGTAATTACACCCTGCCCTCAGTCGTAAATTCTAATTTCCCTTATAGACGATGGCAATGAACTTCCATCCCACTTCGCAAGGTTAAAAACGATTACACGATTCCTTGAGGCATTGACCCGAAGATCTAGCAATAAATAGCTTTCGTAAAATTGGAATAAAAATCTTGAGTAACTGAGGAAAAGCTGACAGATACTAAACTTATGAATCTGATAAATTATTAATACTACACCGTACGTATATAATTGAGTAAAAACAAGATACAATGTACGTTACTTGTAGCTCAACTGACTTAACAACCTATTAATTTCTTATAAGATTAACAGTAATAAAAATCGTACGTACAAAGAAATATGAAGGACGCCACATTACACAGAGATCATGGCCATCGCCGGTCGATGATATTTACCCGACCATCAGGATATTTATCAACACAAACAAGTAGGTACTTACTCAAATTCACATTTTACGTGCATCCTTATTATTATTACAATAACAATGAATAACAAACCAATACTATCTTCAATGATTCATGTATTGCCGATACTTTTTACAATCTTGTGGCCGAAGACCGCGTGTCATCGACCCAATAAAACGTAAATAACGACATTCTTAAAATTTTGATAAACTGATATCTAGACCACACTATTATCAGCCATACTTATCTCTTGATACGGGATTTTATTCCAGATGTCTTTCTTCTGGTTTTAGGATCTATAGGGCGTTCTTTTGACCTACTTATCTCATTTTTGTGAAAAATTGAAAGTGCTAGTGACAATAAAACAAAAATTAAATTAAATATTTTAAAAACCCCCGACGCAAAAGAAAACGAACTTTTAAAAAGTCAAAAATAATAGTATCGTTGAGCCATCAAATTCGATTGAGTAACACCTATATATTTTAATTACAGAAATTAATGGATGGCACGATAAGGTTTGCTCGTTGAAATGGCGATATAATATCACGTCGGGGTACCGTTAAGTAAATTAGCTAGCTAGTAAATTAATAGATGGTCAATTAAATGAAGTGTCTGACAGACAGACAGACACACATAGCGGTCAAACTTATAACACCCCTCTTTTTGCGTCGGGGGTTAATAAAACTGAATGGCGCGAACAGTATTTTGAATAAAGAACGTAGAGGATAATCTTTGGTGTCTAGTTACGTACTCATTGATTCAAAAAGCCAGGTTGTACCGTTATGTTTTACAAAAGAGTTGGTATTCTGGAATGAATTAAAAAAATATGCAATATTTAAATAAACTACGCTCTAGTCTATGAGCCCCGTTCGTTTTAAATAAACTTAAGATTTACCAGCAGGTGCGTATCAACCTTAACAATTCATAAGTACCGGTTGTTCAGCATTTATTTTGATAGTTATAAAGACTGCATTTATAATTACAGATGGCTGGTTCTTTAGGTGTAAGTAAATCAACAAGTGAATTGTGTTGTTGACTAATCAAGGATGATAGTGTATCAGTGTGGAAGTGACGTGCTTACGTCTTAACTTTATGACCTGTTTTTATCATTGTTTAGTCTTAAGTCTAATAAAAAAAAAGAAACTATAAATTAATAACTTTATTTTCCTGCACATTCTAGAACTAATTGAGATATGCCAGTTGTCACTTTATTACTTATTGCATTTTTATATCGTAAGATCAAACATTCGAAACGTCGTATTTAGAATTCGGTGACAATTGATTCATGCCTCCTGTGTAGGAGTGAGGAATGATAGTGTTATATATGTATATTATATTGCTGTTTTAGTTTGATAAGTTATTTGAAGCACACCAAATAACATAAATAAACAAAAACATTTCCAACCCAATGTTTCATTATAAAGAAAAGTGTCGCCAAGTACTTTCCACATTTCGCCTCGGATGGCTGAATTCACTTTGCAAATCATAAAATTTAATTGTACACAGTTACACAACAATTTAAACATTGTATCGTTTCTTATCATGTGTGCATAACCTATAAAATCAAAGTGATTGAAATTACTGCCTACTCTGCCTACGTGACCATAAACCGAATTACTATTTACTATGATTCTGACGTCACCATTCTATTGTTTCAGTTGCCTGCTGCTGTGAAATTCCTCGCCGGTTATGGGGCAGCAGTCGACTTCAACAACAACAACACAAAACAAAGCTAACGAAAGATAATGCGGCACACCTGGCCGAGACTATCATGACCTTTGCCTGTTGATAAAAAAGTCGAAGTTTGAAAGTGGAACGCAAAAGAACTTTTACAACCAGCGTAGCACCAAAGAGTTCCCGAAGGAAGCTAGTGTTGTGCTAACAAGTCACTTCGCGAATGATAACGTTATCGCGTTCTTAACTAAATCCATTGCGTCTGTTTTCGTTAACCGATAGCGGCGCTGATAAAGTCCTGGCGATTTTTCATTTCACGTCACACCGTAGACGGTCGCGCACCTACCAAGACGTGTTAAAATAGTGCTGGTGTACGACTGATATCGTTTCGCTCGCCAATGTTTAAAAACATATCGACCGTTAGCCAAGTGAGTTCGTATACGGATCGAGTAAACGTACCTACGTTGTGTAGTGGAACATTTTTAAAGTTTGAATATCGAATGTGTATGTTGTAAAAATGCGTGGATTGTGGTCTCGTTTGGCGGCGTTGGGGTGGATGGTGTCCCTGGTTGGATGCCATACGCCTGGCAGCGAGCTGGAGTCGGTGAGGTACGGGCCTACGGACGACCGGTTCATCAGTGACACGTACACAGTTGCTAACATCAATATCACTTATAAAGATGAGCATGGAGAGGAGTACACGGAGACATCTGAGGTGAGTGACCCTTATTTTTATTTTGAAGTTCTCGTGTTTTTTTTTCGGTTTTCCGTAAACATTTACCTATAGGATATAAAATTCTATGTGAGAGATCCATGTTCAGCTGTAATTATATCAAAAAACTTGTTTTTCTAAAATCGTTTGCTTTAAAGATAACTTAATAGAATTTTACATCTGCCTTCTATCATGTGAAGTTAAAACATGCACGTGACTTTTCTCACGTAGGTAGGTAGCCCTCTGAATTCACTAATAGACCATAAGGTCGTTTTGCCTTTACCAGCTTTTCTTTATATCTATATTCGACATCATAACATCTTATTAAATATTTAAATACTGTTAATTCACATTATCATATTAATTATAAACTCGGAGTTTTGATTCCCTAAAAATACTGTTGCCATCGTTTTATGATTACGGTAAATACGAGTTCTTTTTTATTAATATATAAATTTAATCATATTTTTTAAATTATATTATTTAACTAATATTCATATAACATAATTTGATAAGATAGTGGTATCTATTACCTACCTATCCCAGGAAATTATAATACATATCTTGATAGAAATATCTAAACCTAACATAAAGATATTATGACACGTTCGTAGAGAACATATTTTATATAATTTAGTTTTTATTTGAGATATCCTTACTTACTTATTTATTAATTGATGATATTATACTTTATGTTAAAAAATGAAAAATTGCATCTATAAAATTTACATAATTTCGCAGTTCATTAATTTTTATTTATAAATATGATTTTGCGCAAAAGAACATACATTTTGTAAGCTATACAACACGCAAACTCAAGGCGATTGTGTGCGCAGTAGTATTTAAATCGCTATCGTCGATCATTTCAATAAATCGATCGATTTTTATCTGACAAGTATGATTTAAAAATCGATAGGCTTCAAGAATACCTATTGCGTACTTCCCGTATTGGAAAAAGAACACCATACATGTGCATTGACGCAAAACAGTTAACGAATGCAAAATAATCTATTATACCAATTTCTTACTGACCCGGGATCACCAGCCTCTGACGCATTAAATGTTTTTCTTTCTTTTCCTGATAATACAAATCGGTTTAATTATTGCAATATTATAATTACTGTAATTAACTATTTACGCTACTTTGTATTAATAATATTAATCAGTAGTTTATCTGAACCTTGAGAACAGCTGAAAATAGATAGAAATACGTTTATTTCACGTCTTTGTATTTGCATTGTCGCGATTACGGTATTATTTTTGTTGTGTGGTACTACTGAAATAGAAGTTAGGTAACTTGGCGGAGCCGGAGTTTGGCATTCGAAAAACAAAAAATATTACCAGAATAAGAAATAAATTAAAAAAATTAAAACGTACTCAGTATGAACGTTAGGTACACTTTAATAACGGCCAAAGATTAAATGGCAGATTATAACAGTTATTTGCGTTAACTCTGTTGACTGTTGTGATAATGCAAAATACTGACCCACATAGGACACATACACATAGAGCGCAAAATTACATAGCAACAGAAATGCGTCAAACGTAGAAAACGTCAGTATTTTGTGCGCACGATGCGTCCTCAGGAATGCATTAATTTTTATTGTAAGTGCGGGATGACATGCAATCTGACGGTTGAAGATGCACAAGACCAACGAAGCGGAAAGTCTCAGAAAGCGGCTTAAGACAACATAACATGACATCACGCCTGTATTCCCCGAAGGGTAGGGCAGAGGTGTATAGTAACCCTCATTTCGCCGTTATGTTTGTCTCATGTGATAGAAGGCGAGCCTATTGCCATCAAACGGGCACAAACCCAAACTCCGGGCTGCTATTGAAGAATTCCACACGGAAAAACCCAATATCACTTTGCCCGACCTGAGGATCGAACCCAGGAACTCACGATCAGCACTCGCGTTTCCCACCACTAGTCTAACGAGGCAAAATTTATGAAATAATTATAGAACAAAGGAAAACGGTGACATTTCAAATAAGTTGGAACAAAAATAAGAACTTGGCTGGCCCACTAACGTGTATCCAGAAAATTTAATTATTAAACTTACAGAAAAGACAAAGGTTATCAGTTGTCTATCTTAATTAATGTCAACCGGGTCAAATTTCGAATTCTAAATGATAGAAATATTTTCTAATTTAAGATGATAACTTCACCAAGACTCTTGATAAATTCTTGACACGACATGCTCTGTATAAAATCATTGAAATACTGTTATCTTACCATATTTACGCGAATGAATTCTGTTGAAATACGTCTTTTCGATGCTGTTCTCTTTGACCCAAAGGTTGACTGGTAGAGAATGCCTTGTGGCATTAAGTCCGCCTTATGTACCACCATTGTGCATTGAAGTATTAAATAAATAAATTAGGAAAATTAAATAAGTACTATAAGTTTTTTCTTCCCATATCTTGAACCGTCATTACCGTAGGAAGTTGAACACTTTCCCGGAGGAATAAAGTTAAAGATAGATGATATAACTGGAACTCTACTCACTTATTTACTACGTCATCAAGTTTAATGTCCTCGTAACCTCAAAGGTTACATTTGCTAATACTGGAAATATATATTAAGTTTATTTACTCATAAAATATTAGTACCGTAAATCGAAGGTGTGAATCGGAGTGTGACATGATGATCGAGTGGCGTAGAACGGCTTCAGGATGTTTGTATAATAAATCAATGATGGATAATAATATTTTGATTTAATAATTTACTCAGAGATAATATGTCCACTCTTCGTCTTCAAGTTTCTTGTTCCTTTACTAAATATGGATGTCTACATCCGTTCGGTATGTGTTACTATCCGATATGTCTGCGAATGTACGGATTTTAACATGGTATCAGAATATCAATATCGAATATGAAAACTATGATGACCATGATGATAATTGATCCCTTACTTTGAACAGGAAAGAGAAATGTTTTAATTTATAATATTTTAAAGTATTTTAAATAATATTGGAGAGAATACCTTTCTTTTCGAGTAAGCAGCAAATGAACAATAACAGAACAAGTTTGTCTATTGTTGGAGTTAGATGGAGCAAAAATGTCAAGATTAAAAAACTCATAATTGTCTTGGTACACCTCAATATGCCTCGTTCTTCAGTTGATTTCTAACTGAGATCACCAGGGAAACCACGTGACCCATTTGAAAGGTTCGATCGAGTAACAAACAACAACTACTAATAGAATTAACTTATTTGACACTTCACAAACAATGTGAACAAAACAATACGGCGAAATTGTTCAATAATCACCAACTATTCAGGATCGAAGAGGTATTTATTACGTATTCAATTGTATTAAATTCAATATTGTTTTCGAAAACTTTAAATACATTTTACTTACTTGTCTAATCAAAGTTTTGCAAGAACTTGGCTTGGATCTTTACATCTCACTGCTTTTCGGTTCAAATTCTAAATAGGGACCTTTTGCTCGACCTTTTTGAATATAAATGTTTTCGCAACGGTTTCAAATATCATCCCTATTATCACAGTATAAAGAAGCTATTATTATAGACCGTAAATTAATTATAATTAAGCTTCAAAGGAAAGTTAGACATGTATAATTCACAAAGATAAGTTTAGTTGTAAGTTTGTTGCGTGGTACCCTCTAAAGGGCACATTTAAACTGGCTCATAACTCATATTATGTAGGTCACCGCACATTATAAAATCATCCTTATACGTTTCATAAAAGCCCAGTCTACTTTATCCATACTTGACCCCAGTCTTTGGAAAGAAGGGTTGGCTTTACCCTGAAGTCCTCGTATGATGTTTGCTGACACGCACCAAGGGTTTGCTAGACAATAACATTTTGGCAGGGTAAATATATTTAACTAGCTGTATCCTCACGGCTCCACCCGCGTAAGAAGTTTTATTCCAGTCATAAATATAGCATATGTTACTCAGTGATAATATAGCTTTCTAACGGCAAAATATTTTTTGAAATCGGTCTTGTAATTTTTAAGTTTATTCGTTACATACAAAAATACAAATATTTCCTCTTTATAATCTTCTTTATATATATAATAATTCGACTGTACTTGTGTATGTCACTGAACTCCTCCTAAACGGCTGAACCGATTTGAATGATTTTTTTGTATGCGTTTGGGTGGCGCCCTGGATGGTTTAGATTCACAATTGGATTACTTTTCGGGGCAGGACGACGTCTGCTGGGTCCGCTAGTATTAGTATAGATTTACGATTTATAGTTACTACTGATTCCGTATTTTACGACTGTGATATTTAGGGTGCAACTGAAATATTAAGTCATGATTGTAAAGTTCATCTAATGTCACCCGCACCATGGTACACCGCAAATAGTGTAATTCCACTTGAGGATTTTTTCCGAAAAAGTAGACTTGAAGTCTCCAAATAGCGGCGTAGAACCGATGCGTGAACGAACAAATGCTGTTAGGCTGCCTCATTCGTCTAGACCTGACGTAAACCGTGGTGTTTACGTGGCGTTCTATGACGTCATAGAAGATAGCAGGCTGCAGAGAGGCGTCAGGTAAAAAAAATACGGTCGGCGCCATGCCTGTTCTAAGGGCTGATATGATTATAATATTACTACGTAGATTCTTTGAGGTGCTTGTGCATTATTATTCATATTTCATTGTGGCGGCATCTATCACACCACATGAGAACTACGCAGCATGACGAATGTCTAGCAGACTGCAGCGACAACAATGACAGCTGTTAGATGAAATGTCATAAATCCTGCATCGCGATATCAAGATTTGACACGCAGATAATATATATACTACTTCCCAACATCAACCGTTGGGCAGTGGCCCGCCAGGCATAGGACCCGCCTGGTAGGAGGATCCTCCCTTTTCGTAGGAGGAACACCATACCTCGTTCCCCTACATAATTATATTAAAATATAATGCTAATTAAAGCCTAAGAGGAAGAAGAAATGCTAATTAAATTAAATTAAAACATTCTTGTCGTTTTATTATGTAATAAAATTATGCATTAATATGTACATATGTTTTTTGTTAAATATATCTACATATGTAATAAACGTTATGTTTACTACATAATTTCATATTGAAGTCATTAACACTGAAACAGGGTACGGCTTATTTACTCATGTGGTCTTACGTACGTGTTGTTTCATTGTTAAAGACTATTTTAAAACAGTACCCATGAAGTTTCTTGTTGACAAATTGGAACCGTGTACCTAAATTCGACTTTTCATAAACACACACATAAACACACGAAACTTATCTACTGGGAATACCACTATCATAAGAATAGACGAAAGTTAACCCATAGAAGCTTCTGACTGACACCTTCAACTGTGTACCAAGTATATTTGCATGAAAACCGATACCGTTGTCGTTGCTTCCAAGACCTCGCTATCCGTGAAACCCCGTCTCGACGTGTCGGAGTCTTATCCGATTGGGTTATTTATTCTAATAGAGCGATTAATCTAATTGCAACCTTTTCTAACTTGTAAACAACAGTTTTAATTATCACATACGAGTAGCAGTAATTACAATTATGCATGCGTTTAAACAGTAGCGGTTATGTCGCAACACATTGTTACTATTGTTATGTCCACTTGGTGATTGTTGCAGCCCCCGCCCCGCCTCTCCTCAGCCAGCCTCATTACATCACACTATATTGTATTGTTCTAGCCTATTACGGGCTGATAACGTAATGGAAATATTGAATAGGGGTTTATGAAATAGTAGGAGCACAGGGTAGGAGGTGATTTCTTTAGCGCTGATAACAATTGACTGGGATCACTAATCTGTCTGCAGCAGGTACCTCACGACCGTCCATTGTTGTGGCCATCTAAGTAATAAGACAATATTTATATTTCTGTGGTTGTAAGAGGCTCGTGTCTAATAAACAACCACGCGGATCATACGATTTGCGAAGTTAAACTGCGTTTGCCGCGGTCAGTCTGTTGATGGATGATTGTTCGTTACACATCGAGACCCCTCCGTGCCTCGAAGAGCACGTTAAACAGTCCGTCCCGGGTGTCATACGAATATCTATGACAGTCGTTACGGATAGTCAGAAGCCCGAAAGTCTGACAACCGGTCTAACCTTAGGATATCGACATTGCCCAGTAACTGGGTTGCGGATGTCTGATGGCAGTCGCTCCGTGTAAAATACTGGTATTCAGCCTCATCTGGTTAGACTGGAAGCTGATCCCAACATAGTTGGGAAAAAGCTATACAGACCAGAACGATTTAGATTTCTGTGTGTGTGGAGTTTAACAACCCAATTATATTGGTGGGAACCATTTTTTTTTGTTCAGCAGTGTATGTACATTTCATGGTTCAATCAGATAGTAATATAGGGAAGCTTGTGTGATACAAAAGGTAGGAAGTCTGTACTTAGCCGTGGACAAGACTTTCAATGATGATGATTGATTATGTTTTATTATTATTACGCTTTTTTGTTTTTCCGTGTGGAATTCCTCAGTAGCAGACCGGACTTTGGATTTGTGCCCGGTTGATGGCAATAGGCTCGCCCCCTATTACATGAGACTTAAACATAACCATGAAATGAGGGTGTTACTATACTCCTCTGCCAAACCCTTCGGGGAATATAGGCTTGATGTTATGCTATGTTACCGTTGTGAGTAGTAGTTTCGTGGGGCTAGTAGTTAGTTGAGAGCTCAGGGTTGATATTGTTGACAAAGAGTCAGCATGATAAACACACATAAATGCACATGAACCTTGCATCATAGTATTCGTCACAATACCGTAAAATAAGTTCACGCTTAACAAAGCACCAGAACCTATGTAAGTGTGTCACAAAAAAATACTCTGGTTACGCATCACATCGCATAAGGAAAATAAAATTTGTCATATGGGTTATACGAGAGTTGCTGAGTTTGACGGAGGTAGATGATAAGTAAGATAAAGTGATAGTCCAAAGTACAAAGATATGTATCAATTTAAAAATGTACATTACAGCTTTCGTCATCGTTTCGGCACGTCTGTGGTGAAAGGATTAGGCAGTCAGTACGGTGCGTGACGGAGACGACTGCTCAGGGTGCGCTGGAAGTGCCGTATCGTCAGTCGTAAAGGCTTATTTTAATGCCGTTCAATCACAGAGTGATATCCTGGAGGAAATAAGAGTTGGATGTCCATCGGTCAGGTGGGTCGACAACATTCGCATAGGCCGGGAGCAGACGCCCGGTTGTCACCACTGCGACTGCCCTGAGGACACGGCGCTGCACACGCTGCAGGCGTGTCCAGCTTGGGGGTCGCAGCGGTCGGTGGTGACCTCTCGCTTCCGGCCGTGGTTCTGTCCATGGTCGGGAGCGAGACTGCGTGGGAAGCTATCGCCTCCTTTTGCGAGGGGGTGATGGCAACCAAAGAGGAAGCGGAGAGGGAGAGGGAGCGGTGTGCTCTTCCCCCTTCCCGCGCCAGATGCACCGGGCGCCGGAGGGCGCGCGTACGCGATGACCTCCAGCCACCCTAGTGTATGGCCTGCGGGCGGCGAGTTAGGGGACCCGCCGCCCGACCAGTACCAGGCCCGAGAAGGCGGCGCGCAGTGTTCCGTGCGCGCTTCTCAGGAGGACGTGAGGCAAGGCCCTACAGAGGAGAGGTCCACCGAGGGTTGGCGGACCGGGACCTGCCGGGGTTGCGGTGCATGGTTTTGCGAATCCCGTGACCCCGACCTGAGGTCAGAAGGAGGGACACCGTTGGTTTTTAGCCGGTAAGAGTCCGGCAGACCCCTCGCCTTCCCCGGGCGAGGGACATCCATGAGGATTTTCCAACGAGAAAAAAAAATTCGGGTCGACAACATAAAGTCAATTCTAGGACAACTGGTCCAACAAAGCACAACACAAGAGAAAAAAAAATTAAAAGAAATGAGGCTCATAACTATGTAATTGCTAGCTGTAAAACATACTGTGAATAACGATGACATCGTGTATCTTTGTTTTAACAATTGCAACTCAAAAATCGTTTTTACGTAAAACACAATTTAAAAACATTATGCATTAACCTAGCAATACCTTTTTATTTATTTAGACCAATCTCTCGATAAATATTTTTAAGGAAAACAACGCGTTTCCATTTATTTTCAATATGAAGGAAAATTTTATTTACTTGTTCAAAAGCGGAAGATGTTTAAGAATAAATTTATATTTTCCTTTTATAAAAATATATTTCAGTCATATATTTTTGTGACGTCATCGGAAAATTTAAAAGGAAACAAATCGGTCTTTCATCTATTTTCGTCGTAATGATTTTACCTTCGCCTATATTCATTGAACATCCCTTCAAATGTGCCCTTGTCTCAGTAACTTCAAAAAGTCCTATTATTTGCTACTTGCCTCATTCTTTCTTTCGCATTACATTTTGTTTCATTTTTCTCTTATTTTATTACGCGACGGCTGTAACACATATACTAAAAGGTAGAAGACTATTCTGTGCCTCGTTAATGGAGTAATAACAGAGAAAATCCATTGTTTAGGTACACCTTTTATAACAAATTGCGTTTTTCAGGAAATAGAGTGGTACTAAAAATACAAGAAAACAAATCTTATCGCCTCACTTTCTGAACGATAGTTTCTTGCGCGTAGGGTTACCAGAAACTGGAATTTTCCTGTCATGTCCGTAATGTTGGCCCTCTGTCAGAGAAACGGAAAAAACAGTAATTGTCAGGATTTTTTGGAATTGAAATAGGAAAGTTCTAAAAAGTAATAAAAAAAATTGAATATCTTGCTGTCTTTACATACTTACCACCACATACAACATTCAGACAAAATATCAGGAAATTGATTGAAAAGTCTGGGTCATTGTCAGGAAATCTCGTTAGATCTGACAACCCTACTTGCGTGATACTCAAAAGTCATTTTATTATCGTATTGACGCCGTTCGCACGCGTGTCTCAGATTCGTTTCGGCCCGGACCGCTTGCCGTTCACTATGCAAGTTATGTAGGTTAGTTTACTTATAAATATTTAATGACTGTTAATTTACTAAAATAACTTAGTGATAGTAAGTTGCGTAACATTGACTTTTGACTGCGTGTCCTCGCTTTTTATCCTAATCCGGATATCGCACTGAATGTGAATTTTCGTATAGTTTTTTCTTGCACAAAGGAACGTAACAATATCAATATCAAGTCTAAACATGATAACCGTTCCAAGCTGGTTTATTTGTTCAACAATATAAATATTATTGTGATTACGCAAAACATGCCATCACTATTTTGTGATCGTAATACCGCGTGTCCTAGTGACATAATGAGCGCAAGCGTAACTTAGCGTAAAACGTAATTACGCGGGTAGGAAGGGCCTTAATGAACAACCGAAATAAGGAACGCAACAGATCGAGTGGACACGGGCTATTTTTAGTAAAAATAGAAAGTCTAATTTTATATCGTTCACCAGGGTAATGTTACGCGTAAATCAATTTCCTTTGACATCGAATCAATAGCATATTTTTTTGCCTTTAGTTTATTTTGGTATGCCAATGTATTTGAGGTATTTTTATTAAAATTATTATTGGCCTATATCAACACAAAAACAGAGGCTAGGTTCGATGATAGCTTAAGTACGGGTATCATCATCATCGCCCTGCCCTTATCCCACACTAGGTGGGATCGGTTAACCTAGTATTTCTGTTCTCTTCAGCTTAAGTGCGGGTATGTTGAAGTTAAAATGTAGCCTAACAAAAAAGTGTCAGTTTCTGAAAATATTGTCTCATATACAAAATGTTCACTTCTTTATACAATCCGGACTGTTTAACAATTCGCCTCTAATTAAAACGCCAGCGAAAGTCTCAGTGGATTACACTTAACGCAGTAATTAAAATTTATTTGAAGCCCCGTTTAATCCAATTACATTCGTCTTCATTTTAAAACGACGTCGTCCCGAAATAAACTTAAACCTACCATATCCCAGGATTTTTTTAAATCCTTAGTTCTTTGAAGTTGCATCGTATCGTATCGATTTTAACACGTAAATTATTGCCTTACTAATGAACAAAGGCATTCTAAAAACACCGCTGCAACAAACTGTCATCACGCCTATATTACCTGAAGGGTTGAGCAGAGGTGTACAGTAAAACCCTCATTTCGCAGTAATGTTTAAGTTCCATGTAATAGGGGGGGCGAGCCTATTGCTATCAACCGGGCACAAATCCAAACTCCAGGCTGCTACTGAGGAATTCCATACGGAAAATCCCCATAACATTACTCGACACGGGCATCGAACCCAGGACCTCACGATCAGCAGTCGTGCTTGCCACCGCTAGTCCAACAAGGTAGTCCTAAACCGTAATTTTTGTTCATGGCTATATCGTAACCATAATGGGCACGTTTGGCAAGGGATTTTTGGATGTTGTTAGTACATGATAAATGCTGTCAATCTTTTGGTACAGTTCCTTAGAAGTGAGTGGTCTTCTATGAACTTCGACGGGAAGAGGTAGATTCGTTTATTCATAGCCTACATAGCAGTAATATCTAATATTGAATTACAAACTACGTCGGAGGTCTGCCAGTGATGGCAAATTATCGCTCCTACAATGCTTTAATTTGTATTGTTTTCGTTCACAATAACAAACGTATACGCCTGTGCCGTACGAAGCGTCGCACGTACACGTCAAAACAAATATGTGTCAATGTGATAGAAAACTAAGCCCTATTCCACGTTACCTAAGACCAAAAATAGCGTGCTTCGTCCATTTCGTAGTACAATTCTCGGGTGATTGTACAAGCGTTGGTATACCGGGTGTTATTCATGAGTCATGCCGTGATTAACCCTGCAGTGCTAATCGTAAGGAATCCTCATTGTTTTGTTAAAACAATGAACTGTAATTTCGAGAAATTGAACTTCACGCGTCATATAACACTATATCGTTTAGTCGATTTTCTGATTATAAACCGGTTCTTAAATGCCATGGTTCGGTTTTTGTTCTGGGCAAAACAAAAGAGTATTAATTAGTGGTTTTGAATCAAATGGTTCATTACTTTATTTGTCATCGTTTCGAAGATCTGAACTGTCTTGGTATTAGATAAATTCTATCAAATTTTAGTTATTATTTTGGTATAGTAAAACTCTAAAGGGAAACTGCGCGGCTAACGTCATTGCTTAAATCAGAAAAAAACTAAATTTTCCAATAAATGTTTTCATTGAAACCGGCTCTCGTTATTGCAATATCAGTTAGATAAGTTTTTTATCGAATAACTTTATAGATTGAGGACATTTTTTCTTGAAATTTTACAATAATTAAGATACCAATAGGTACGTGCGTTGGTTCTTGTAGAGAAATGTTTGTACAACATTTTTTCTCGAATATCATAAGATGGTGGCTATGGAATATTATACCAGGGGAATATTATATAGGTAGCAATTTCCCTTAACTCCGCATTGGCGAACTCTTATTTTCATAATATAGATGAATGAAAAAATAATGAACGAAGAACCAGTTTCTTCAAAGAAACTGTATCCCAGCAACAAAAAGAAAAGAGAAAACCGTGACGAAAAATAAAATAAAATGTGGTAAGGATTGGTCTGTCTAAGTGTAAATGCAATGGAAGAAGAGGCGCGGCATTTCAGTTTAAACGATCTCTACAAACCTGCCTTTCCCAGTTCTCGAATAAGGATATAGCTAGACACGATATAACCTTATAAACGCTAACAACTTTATACCGTTGTTCAAACTAGAACTTTTAGTATGTTTATACAGCACCAAGTAAGGAAGCGGAAACGCGGCAATCTATTTGACATTATGATCACGGTGAACGAACGACTCTACAATACGTAATGTAGTAAGTCAGGGATGGCTAGGGCTGCCATAACCTAAAATGCTGACACCGGACAACGATTTCAAAAACCCCGGACATTTGGTCAATGTCGGGATTTTTCCCCGGGACATTAAAATTCATTAAGTAAAATAGCTAAAATATAAATTTTCGTACAAGTCATATAAGTATGTGTGTGCTGCGTGGGACTAATTGCTGAAATAGAAAACGAACGAAACTGCCAACGCGACGGGTGTCCGGGTTTAACCCGGACACTTTTTGAGATCCCCTCGGGCCAAAAACTAGGCCAAATCCTATGGCAGCCCTAGGGATGGCCAAAATTTTAACATCGCATGTACTAAATCTTAAAGAAAAATACTTTTAACCAACATGATGCGTCACCAACAAAAAAAAAACAGTAAAATTTGGCAACTGAACTAGCATATCCCTAATTCTTCTGGTCTAAAACTTGAATCAATTTCACTGCAGTATTTTTCAACTCGGCTCTCAGTTTGGGAGACTTCAAGCTCGCGCAAAAATATTTTCACAGTGCATGTGTCATAGAGGCTCTCGGACCCTCCTGCATACATTATCAGCGTTCTGTCTGACAAACATGAGCATAAAACATGTTGACGTTTAAGGACATCAGACATCACACCTCGATTCACTTTCAGGTCGATTATCTTGTTATTTATTAAATCTAATTGTAACAAAGTCACTCCACTTTAAGGTTACGCCGAGGATAATTAGCGAGCATATATTTGCTTTTATAATTTACGTTTAAAAGTTATTTACTGATGTTAACAGTATTGTTAAACTATCGTAAATATAAAACGTTTTCTTGATGTTATATACAATATAGAAATTTGACCTTAATGTAGTTAGACCTTTTTTTTAAATTCTATGTTACTGGCCAGGTGTCTCATCCTTGAGTGCCGTAGCTAGAATATGGTGCAAGGTCCCAGATGTATGTTAGGTTATGGAGGTTGGATAAAAAACCTCATCTGGTTACAATAGAAGCTGACTCCGAAAAGGGCCAGGCTGAAAATGAACATGCAATATAAATAAATGAGTACAATTATTCATATCTAGAAATTTATCTATTCGCAAGTTTCGATTCAAAATCTACATGCAATGGAGTATTAATTTAAGCCCTCTGATGAAAAGCAATATACTTTTACAGCTGCTTATCTAAGTAGGCTACAGTTATGAGTTGTAAAAGGTGTTTTGCTTTCATAAAACATCAATCCACAAGCGATGAGCAATGTCTTCAAATGCCAATAATATACTTGTAGTCGCATAATTTAGCAAATGACCTTGCTTTAACCGTTAACAATTTTGCGTGAAACAAGCGATATTTCTTCTTAAAAGATTTAAGGCATCCATATGTAGTATCGTGTGTATTATTGAGGTAGAGTTAATGGCTAAATTCACCGGTTCGACCGTTTTGTACGTAGCCTTTCCTAATAAAGATACTATCAATTTTAAAATCATCTGTTGTTTAATTCTCTCATATAACATTGCATATAACCATTTTGGATAATAATACAACACTAAAGGTCGTCGTCCATTAACCGCCTCAGTACCAGACCAGCACCGCCTCGCCTCACAACTAAGTTACTGAAAAACGGACTTTAAGCTGTATGACACACACACTATATTTTATATTTTTGTAAGTGAAAATAGTGGTAAACGCGGGGACAGTGCGGCGTCCACTCTTGCTAGTTGAATCATCTGCTGGTCTGGTGCTGAGGCGTTTAAATGGACGACGAGCTTTAACCTATGATTCAACAAAATTATTTAGAAAATGACTATAATATATCCAAACATCAACGAGGGACAGTGCAGATATCCTAGAAATGTCTTCTGCTACTTAAAAAAAAGTGATTATAAACACTTATTTGGCAACTACACAAGTCGATGTACCTACTATAATAAAGATATATATTATATGTATAGTACATTGGTGTCTGCATGTACTTTCGTGTACCTACCCTCATGTTTATTTATATATTTAACTAATAACGTATGTTACTGTGCGAAACACAATTGCATACGTAAAGTTGAAACAAATTCACTTACGTACGGCATAATAACGTGTTTATATTAAAATTTTCATGTAAATTTCGTTACGACTCATTGGTGCAATGCACAGTTTCTAGTAAGCAAGTGGGGTTGAAATCCCAGGTGTACCAGTGTAGGGTTTATTTTATTATCATTTATCAACCTAGCCCGGAGTCACCCACTGCTGGGTATAGGCCGACCGAATGGTGGTCAAAGTCAGGTCGAAAACATCCTCGCCGTCCGAAAGCGCATCTGACACCGTCAAAGCCATGGGCGCCCATGGGCGGCATTAACTCTGACACCAGGTTAAACACTAACCACACGAAAAGAAAGAAGACCGTCAAAGTCGCGAGAAACATCCCGACAAGGAATGCACAAGATCGAGGCGGCTGGCAAAAACTAAAAGAGGCCTATATTATCTTTACATAGTATAAAACAAAGTCGCTCCCGCTATCTGTACGCTTAAATCTTTTAAATTACGCAACGGATTTTAATGCAGTTTTCAGAAATAGATAGTGATTCAAGAGGAAGGTTTATATGCCCCACATTAGTATCTACATTACACCCGTGCGAAGCCGGGGCGGGTCGCTAGTATCATATAAACCCACTGCTAAACGCAGACCGCTGCGATGATCTATCAAAGGGGCTATCACTGCGCTTACCAGTTTGTAGTTGTTAGCATACAGGTGAACTCTGCTGCCCATCCTCTTTACGTAACTTAGTCGCCATTTACGTCACCCACGGGTGGGGAGAAGATAGCATGTCCTTTCTTGGGGACCAAACGAAACACTAGTCGTTTCGCGTGGTCCCTGGTCCACTGAATTTTTGCCCAAAAACTGTGGGTGTACTAGAAATAGACCTGGTATCTCTCATAAAGATTGGCTAGTCTTATATACCCTTTTTCATATAAAATAAGACAAATGAGACCCATTTTAGCAAGGAACTGTATAGAAATAAACATCGTGTCTGCTTCCAGCAGAGATTCAACACATTAAAATGCTTTTATGAACCTTAACAGTTAATCAAGATGAACTGAAACTCTATTTGAAGAAATTCTAAAGATATTCGTACCTCAGTGGGCCACGTTTGTCTAATGCTATATGAAATGGAGTTATAGGTAATCCCAAGACAGCCGGCCTTTTGTGAACTGACATTTCGTAAACAAGATTTCAACCGTGATATTTTTCATAAGGTATTCTTGGTTCGTCTTAACTTGTAATTTTAAATTTGGTTATGGCATCGCGGATGTGTCGGTGTGTCTATTGAATAAACATCAGTGCCCAAGGTCTTATCTGAGGCCTTCTTTGTTACCACAGACAACTAACAACTGGAATAAACTGACTTGCTTTGATATTCTTTGGTACTAACTAAGATATGCTTGATTTTATTACAATGTTTGAATTATGATCTTTGATTAATTTGTTTAATTCTTGACTTTTTTAGTAGGCCTAGCATGAATGGTATAGAGTTTCTAACGTAAACGTAACGTTAACGTTATCGAATAGAACGTCGTAAAACAAAACCTAAATGTTATGGGACAGTTATATTTTCGATTCAAAATTCGCTAACATTAGCGATACGTACTAACGTCAAACGTTCGTGCTAGGGCTACTGGCACAAAACAGATAGGTACAGAAGTCAATCACATGTATGTACTTCACTTTTCATACTACGCTTGGCGGTCGGTCTATCTACCTATATATATCTATCTCTCTCAAGCGCATGACACTCGCGCTCGCACTCACTCGCACTCTAGTCCCAAACAGTCCGAGATATCGTGTCCGTGAGCAGTGTCTATGTGTGCGTTGCTCGAGCGCACTTGTATGTAGAGTGACTTCTGTACCTATCTGTTTTGTGCTACTGGTTTCTTAAGCCAATATTTAGGGAGGGAGGTAGAGTTGTACCCACATTGTCAGTGAAATTCTCGTAATTTTCACAACTGATTTCAGTGAAACTTCTTCATTGGTTATTCTCATAATTAAACGTATCTGGGTTATTTACAAATACAGTTTTCCTACCACTTTATTTAAATTATTATTGTTACCTTTCACTTTTTTATTACATTAATTTGTGAAGTCTCAATTGCTAGAGAGCTACTAGCAACTGAGACTTCACAAATTAATGTAATAACATCTATTTAAATAAAAACATGTTAAACAAATTATTAAGATCAAAGACAGCGCTAATTGTGGCGAGTAATTATTAATTAAATTCTATTTAATTTGGTTTTCGGGGGCGATATCAAAGCATCAGTAGTGAGGCGAAATTAATTAGTAAATTAATTAAGCTTAATTATTTCATATACCTACATTGAATACTAAATATTTAGCAGAAAGGAAATTAATAAAGTTAGTGGTATGGGTTGCCTAATCGTATGAATACTGGTTTTAATTACTAATTGGTGTAAATAAGTTTGGTAAACTTGATTTTAACCTAACGAAGATATTTAATATTTTTAAATAATGAAACGAATTCTATCTTTCATTGAGATCTACTAGGAAAAGAAGATGTACAGAATATTCGAAACATAAGAACTATGTGTGTACGTCCAGTAACCTATAAGTTAGAATAGGAAGTTAATATAGAGGAAAATTGGTTGAAGAAAGAACTTAGCAATGGTCTGTAATTTGTTGAGTAGGGTATTGTATAAGGAATACACATGATTAAGTACAAAAGACGGACTTTGGATGAAAAGAATGATGAAGCTACTGACTAACATAATATAACGTAGCATCACGCCTGTATTTCCCGAAGGGTTGGGCAGAGGTGTATAGTAACACCCTCATTTCGCCGTTATGTTTAAGTCCCATGTAATAGGGGCGAGCCTATTGCCATCAACCGAGCACAAATCCAAACTTCGGGCTGCTACTGAGGAATTCCACACGGAAAACCCCAATAACAGTGCCCGAGCTGGGGATCGAACCCAGGACCTCAAGATCAGCAGTCGCGCTTGACACCACTAGACCATCGAGGCAGTTGAGTTGTACTGACTACTAAGGGACTTTTCATTATCTCAAGGATAGTTACATTATATTTATACTCTGTGCACAGTTCTAGGCATTAACATATAAATTCTTAGTACCTGCTAGTAGTCATTAGATAAAATAATGTATTTGTCATCTATACTAATATATAAAGCTGAAGAGTGTTTGTTTGATTGTTTGTTTGTTTGAACTCGCTAGTCTCAGGAACTACTGGTTGGAATTGTTTTTTTTTGAGTTGGATAGTCCATTTATCGAGAAAGGCTATAGGCTATATAACATCACGCTACGACCAATAGGAGCGGAGCATAAATGGACAATGTTGCAAAATTTGGAAAAATGTCCACCCATGCGAAGCCGGGACGGGCCGCAATGGTTAAATATGGCTGATCATGTATCCTCTTTTATGTCACCACATTTGTTTGTACCACCCATATTTGCAAAATAAGTATCTATCTTTATATTTTATCTTTATCTTTTATATTTATCTTTTATCTATGTATATCTTTTGTCTTTATCCATTATCTTTTACCTTTATCTTTATCCTTTATCTTAATCTTTTACCTTTATCTTTTATCTTTATTTTTTGTTTTTACCTTTTATCTTTGTTTTATCTTTATCTTTTACCTTTATCTTTTGTTTTTATCTTATATTTTATCTTTATCCTTTATCTTTTATCATTATCTTTATCGTGAAAAGTTCGTCCGGGAAAGTACTACCACTACTATTACTGCAGTCAAGCAGCGTTGTTGAGTTTCAAGCTTGAAAGGGTGCCGCTGAGTTACAGGACATGGTGACTGCAACTTTGTAATAATGTGTATAGTCTGGCCATTCGAATCATTATATAGTATAAAACAAAGTCGCTCCCGCTGTCTGTCTGTCCCTATGTATGCTTAGATCTTTAAAACTACGCAACGGATTTTTTTTTCTTTTTTTTTAAAAAAAAACGTTGCCCCACACCAGGATTTCTCCTGTATCGTGGATGCGTTTACAAACACAAATCTTCACACGCACAAACATCCAGACCCGGAACAACTATCTGTAGGCCATACAAATATTTGTTCCGTGCGGGAATCGAACCCACGACCCGTAGCGCAGAAGCCGATCGCTCAGCCACTGCACCAAACGTGTCGTCAAATGTCGGATTTCGATGTTGTTTTTTTTAATAGATAGTGATTCAAGAGGAAGGTTTATATGGCCCACACTGGTATCTATATTGCACCCGTGCAAAGCCGGGGCGGGTCGCTAGTAATAAATATAAATATTAAGTACTGTGAGTGATTCAACAGCTAGGTAATAAATACATAGTACTGGTACATCAGCTGATAACAATACATAAGTGTAACGTTACATAAGAGCATAGTAATGTACAAATAATATTCATAACAGATATATTTTGTTGGTTTTGTGATAGGAGATGTGAAAATCACGGCCGCATTCCAATGACACAATTTCTACAGAAATTTTAATGCAGGTAAACAAAACTTTGATCCTATTTTCCTTCAAGAATTAGTCAGAGGTATTCTGAACAATGGAGCTATTTGTTCTTATATGATGAAGAACTGCTGTATGGTTTGGTTCTAGCCGTAGTTAGGATTACCAGACGACAGGAATTTTCCTGACATGTCCGGTATTTTGGCCCTCTTTCGGGGAAAAACAGTAATGTCAGGATTTTTTTGATATTGAAAGAGGAAAGTACGTAGGTATCTTTACATAGTATAAAACAAAGTCGCTCCCGCCACAAAACAGATAGGTACAGAAGTCAATCTACATACAAGTGCGCTCGAGCAACGCACACATAGACACTGCTCACGGACACGATATCTCGGACTGTTAGGGACTAGAGTGCGAGTGAGTGCGAGCGCGAGTGCCATGCGCTTGAGAGAGAGATATATAGATAGAGCGACCGCCGAGCGTAGGTATGAAAAGTGAACTACATACATGTGATTGACATCTGTACCTATCTGTTTTGTGCTCCCGCTGTCTGTACGCTTAGATCTTTTAAACTACGCAACGGATTTTAATGCAGTTTTCAGCAATAGATAGACTGATTCAAGAGGAAGGTTTATATGCCCCACATTAGTATCTACATTGCACCCGTGCTAAACTTGGGCGGGTCGCTAGTTAGTAATAAAAAAAAATGACAACATTCAGACGAAATGTCAGGAGATTGACTGAAAAGTCAGGGACACTCAGGAAATCTCAATATTTGATCTGGTAATCGTAGCCATATAAGAGCTCTTTAACAAAGATATCGTCCGGGGAAGTACTACTATTTCTGCCGCCTAGCAGCATTGCAGCGTTCCGGTTTAAAGGGTGTCCGTGAAAACAGGCGAGCCCTTCCAACTTTGTCTCTAAAGTTGGCAACGTATCAGCAATGGTGTCCATAGGCGGTGGTAACCATTTTCGTACGTAGGTACGCCACCTGTTTAGCAATACATACAAATATAACCTCACGCCTTTTTCCCATGGGGCCAGGCAGAAACTATACAGGGTGTAAACGAAATCATGTAATTCCTTCAAATCCCGTGATGCACTGCTGACAAAGATTTTATTCTGCACGGGATACTATTGGACTCAATAAAAAAAAAAATTAAACATGTGTTCTTAACGTAGGTAGGCATTTAAGCGCCCCGAATGAAATGCGCGGCTATCGCTCACCGCGCGGTCATTTAACTCGGGGCACTAAAATGCCTCACGTTAAGAACACATGTTTACTTCTCGTATTTTTTTATTGAATCCAAAACTATCCCTTGCGGAGTTAATCTATGTCAGCAGTATATCATGAGGCTTGAAGGAATTACATGTTTTCGTTTACACCCTGTAGAACGCCACATGCTACGATCCTTTCGCTTCATCCACATTCATACATGTTGTCATGCACGCACTCCGGTTGAGAGTACTACGCACCTGTCCTTTGAGAAGAACATCACCAATAACAACGATGTATGTCCCACTAGGGCGTCCTCTACCGGCGTTTGTGTATAGCAATCTATGTATCTATATTATAAAAAGGAACATTTTCTTCGTCCAGGTTATTGACGACTTATAATTAAATCCTTCCAAACACTTATCATCAAACAGAACAAAAGGAATCGGAACGTTGCATTAAATTGCTAAGACTGCGGCATTCATTTGATATCAAAATCCCCGAACAATAAACAAGTTATTAATAAAAATATCAAATATAATATTTGCTTTTTGTGTCCTTAACGAGGAATTTGACACCGGATTTCATAATATCCACTTTGAAAAAAAAAACAACTGGCAGGTCTATAAATAACAAACACGTAATAAAACATAACTTAGTTGCCGGTAATAAGACTGACAAGCATATAATTTTGGGACCCAGTGTATAATATCAGCAAGCACATTGGATCACCCGCACGACGCGACGGCGCAACAAGTATTCCCAAGGAGGGTTGACGTCAGGCAGGGGCCGGTCATAAAACAATAAGCCAAAACCTCTAACATGGATTTATGAAATGCACGTTGTGCCGATGGCCGACCCCACCTAGTGTTGGATAAGGGCAGGAAGAAGAAGAAGACGTAGTAAAAACACAAGAGCATTAAAAAAAATAAGTAGTCGTCTTTCTAGTGGTGGCAAGCGCGACTGATGATCGTGAGGTCCTGGGTTCGATCCCCAGGTCGGGCAGTGTTATTGAGTTTTTCGTTGTGGAATGCCTCAGTAGCAGCCCGAAGTTTGAACTGGTGCCCGGTCGAAGGCAATAGGCTCGCCTGCTGTTGCATGGGACTCAAACATAACGGCGAAATGTAGGTGTTAATATACACCTCTGCCCAACCCTTAGGGGAATACAGACGATGTTATGTTACATTTGCACTTTTCTGATCCCATTTTGTTCTTGTTTCAAAATGTTAAATGAAACAAAGTATATTTTTTTAAACAAACAAAACGATCGCGTGGCTTCAACATCATTATCAAACTAACAAGGTAATAACCTTAATTGTTATTTTTATCATATTTATCATCCATTTATAAATGCGAGGGCATAAAACCGTGAGCGTAGGTATCATTTTCTGCAACGAGGTCAGCAGAACTGCAAGTGGTGACGTTGTTTGATGCGTCAGCAGCGGTCACTATCACTGGTGTGTTTATCATTTTAGCCCATCTTATCAGTTAGACATAAGCTTCCTTAAGATTCCTGATTGATCACTACATTGTACGCAGTAATCACACGTATTGGTGAACGCAGTGTGACTGGCTTAAAAGATGCACTGTAGTATGTATGAATGTGTCGCAAATGAAGATATTACCTATGTTTTTAACCGACTTTCAAAAAAGGAGGTGGTTCTCAATTAGATTGTATGTTTTTTAAATTTTTTTTTGTATGTTTGTTCCGCGATATCTTTGCTAATTGTAAACCGATTTTAATGATTATTTTTTTGTTTGAAAGAGTATTCTTTCGAAGTGGTCCCATTTAAATTTGGTGAAGATCTGATGAAGAACTTCGGAGATGGACAATTTGAAGTCGGTTTTATTTTTGTTAAAAAGTGGTTATTAATATAATTAACAACGTACTTAGTACAATCATTCATCTGGTTCAGAAGATGAAACGATATCAGTAGACCTAACACGAATGCTGTCGACGTTACGTTAACTTAAGTGTATTTTGTATCGGAAATACTCGTTTCGCACATAGGCATACTTTATACAATAAAAATTGTGCAAGTAGAAAAAAATATATCTAAGAGTTATAGGACAGTTGTATTTTCGATTCAAAATTCGCTTACATTAGCGATACGTTTACGATACTATACGTAAAATCGACGGTCCCTACGTATTCTATCGAAACTACAAAAACTCAGTTTTTATTTTATTATGTATGTAGGTACACAGATTACCTACGCTGAGATTTATGATCCGATTTACATGATTCTTCTTTAGTTTGACGCGGAATAGTTGCCATTTGGTCCCATAAAAATTTATTATTTTATAACCTTTAAGATAATATAATTTCACACATTTTAAGCAGATAAAATAAAAACAGATTTTGTAGTTTCGATAGTATACGTAGGGACCGTCGAAATGTCCGTGTTAGGCCTACAACACTAGCAAGAATTGATGCTAACACATTTCTCCTTAGTAGGTATCATTTCGTCCTTAGTAGGTACTTGCCAAGTTTTTAACTTACCAATAAATTTTGCCACTGCGCGACAATTCGACAACTTCAGAACGGCCAAAAATTTTTGGCGCGTACCTACTGTAAGCCCTAACTTATATGTATAGAAATTGAATCGTGGTTTATGATCTAAAGCCTAGAAACCGACCCCGACTTAGTTGAGTAAACACATGAAGAGAGAAACTACTTTATTTAATGGAACGACAAAAGTGTTTTCAATGTCACCATAAAAACATTTATAATCACCTGATAAGCTTCTGTTTTTGATTAACTAAGTGGGAATTAATTACTCAGATAAATAAACAATACATGTATAATCGTTCATTGCACCTTACGTAACGAATTATAACAAACTACCCGCCCCGGCTTCGCACAGGTGCAATGTAGATACTAATGTGGGGCATATAAACCTTCCTCCTGGAGCATATAATCACTCTATCTCTTGCTGAAAACTGCATTAAAATCCGTTGCAAAGTTTAAAAGATCTAAGCGTACAGACAGCGGGAGCGACTTTGTTATATACTATGTAAAGAAAAGATACGCTTTGTTATACATAATAAACACCTATTTTATAATAGTTACAGCACTGACTGACGTAATATGAATGATTGACACAAAAATATAGCCTTGATCTGTATAACTAATCGTGTATCAGATTATAAACCGGTTTGCAATAGGTGCTTAGATATAATGGGTACTGAACCGATATAAATTAAGCTGGCCTTATAACTGATTCCCTGGTACTTCTTTCTGTAGTCGGATTTACAAGTTGGTCAAACCCATTGATTTACAATAAAAACTCAAGATACCGGTTCTCGTACCGGTTCTATACAAATGGTTCTAAAATTGATTAGGAATACAAAACAACACTATCCACGTATCCACTAAGGATTATTTGAAACTAAATACATGAAACAGAAAAGTAAAGTTCCAAAAAGAACTAGTTAATTATTTATTACTTTGTAGAGGACATAAATAGGCCAAGATCCTTTGTTTGTTTCCTTTGTAACCGTGTTTTTAGCCCAAATAGGAAGTTTCCGGGCAAGCGAACCTCCTTAGGGAACAGAATGCCTTTTACTCTCGTCCCTGGTCCCAGAAGGCAAGCTACGTCACGCGATAAAATAAATACTTGGTACTCAGTACAGTTTTGTATAAAGTAGGTATTCACTCTTTGGTCTAATGCAATTGTACCCAAACATCTTTTTTCGCGTACCACTGCAATTATTTCTTCGAAGCGAGGGAAGAGAAATAGATGAGTTTTTTGTTTAATTGTAATACTATTAGCTGGCGTAGTACCATATTGATAAGCGCCAAGTACCACTAGTGGTGGTACGCGTACCACAGTTTGGGAGCCTCTGGTCCTGTGGTTGCCGTCGGGATTTATGACCATGGGTTTCAAATCTAACAAAATTACAGAAATATCGAAATATACAGAAATATCGAAATTACTAAACCGATGTACAATATTTAAAAGAACCTCCTCCTTTTTGAAGTCGGTTAATGAGTAGACAACAACAAAAAAATATGAGTACATGTGGCGTGTGTTAGAACATTATCACCGTTGTTTTATCATTGTAGATTAGTTTATTAACATAATACCGGGTTACCATATAAATCGCTAGTCAATGTTTAATAAGCCCATCCTATGAGAGAAAACCTCCTTTGCATATTGATGTTTAACCATAAAGAGTAACTAATAATACAAGTATTATATTATTAGTTATTCTTATGGTTTAACCTTGTATAGAATAATAACCTTTATTCTGTAGTCGTTGTATGTAACAAGTACTTATGTAAGTACATTTTTTAAATGTTTGTCACATTCGTCAAACTCGATGATCATGTTATAAGAACATTACTATTGGTAAATAGATATCGATTAAAAACACATAACCCTTTCTTTCCGCTTTGCTTTAATTAGGTAGATTATGTACTCCTACAGTATCTTTCTCCTAGCCTTTTCCCAGCTGTGTTGGTGTCAGCTTCCAGTCTAACCAGATGCGACTAAATACCAGTATTTTACACGGAGCGACTGCCATCACACCTCCCCAACCCAATAACTGGGTAATGCCGATATTCTACAAATAAAGTTATCTTATCTTATCCTACGGTTAGACCGGTTGTCAGACTTTTGGGCTTCTGATTACCCGTAACGACTGTCATAGGTATTCTTATGACACCCGGGACCGACGGTTTAACGTGCTCTCCGAGACACGGAAGGGTCTCCATGTAACGAAAGGACACCCATCCACAGACTGACCGCGGCAAGCGCAGCTTAATCTCACAAATCGTATTATCGGCGCGGTTGTTAATTAGCCACAAGCCCCTTACTACTGTACCACAAAACAGATAGGTACAGAAGTCAATCACATGTATGTACTTCACTTTTCATACCTACGCTCGGCGGTCGCTCTATCAAGCGCATGGCACTCGCGCTCGCACTCACTCGCACTCTGGTCCCAAACAGTCCGATATATCGTGTCCGTGAGCAGTGTCTACGTGTGCGTTGCTCGAGTGCACTTGTATGTAGATTGACTTCTGTACCTATATGTTTTGTGACTGTACTATCTATTTCCTAAGCGGTATTGCTAATATAATCGTTATCGATAATAATACTTGCGTATCGGTTACGTCACTAACGTATCCTAAGAGTTGGACCGAAAAAGTCGATAACACAAACAATGATTCTGGTGATATTATAAACAATTATGATTTGTTTGTATGTTAAGGATAATATAAAAAGCTTAAACAGTGAATAACGATGTTATTACAAAAGTCTTTGTTTACTAAACGTGAGTTGTGACTATAATAGTTTTCCTCAACACTGTTTGTTGAAGCTGTTTAATGAGAGGCCTATGTTCAGCAGTGGACGTTTACGGCCGCTCATGAAAATGACAGTGGTCAAAAAACTTTTATATTTATTTGTTTTTCTAAATTAGTCTTGAAATAATCACACTTCTCCTCGTTTAAAAATATCCACCGTGAATGAGATCAGACGGCCCGCGTTTTTTCTTTTTTTATAATTTGCATTACATAACATCACGCCTGTATTTCCCGAAGGGTTGGGCAGTAGTGTAAACACCCTCATTTCGCCGTTAAGTTTAAGTCCCATATAAAAGGGGCGAGCCTATCAACTATGTCATCAACCGGGTACAGATCCAAACTCCGGGCTTCTACTGAAGTGTTTCACATGGAAAAACGCAATTACACTTTGCCCGACCTGGGGATCGAACCTCACGAAGCAGTTTTCAGAATTTTAATATCTTCTTTATATATATAATTCGACTGTACGTGTGTATGTCACTGAACCCCTCCTAAAGGGCTGGACCGATTTGAATGAATTTTTTTGTATGCGTTTGGGTGGCGCCCTGGATGGTTTAGATTTACAATTGGACCCGGTAGGTGGGGCTGCTTTCCCGGACAGAACGACGCCTTCCGGGTCCGCTAGTTTTATGTAAAATATAAACATCTTGAGGATGTAATTTTATAAATTGCGAATACCTATTATTGCATTGTATATTTTATGTTATTTACCTTATAAAACGACATATTATAATGTATTTTTGCCGAAACTTGTTTTTAAGAAACCTAGTCTAGTCTTAAGACCAAATATTAGATTGACTTGTAAAAGTGTCTGGAACAGATTAATTTACCTACAGAAATAAAAATCGTTTATCATTTAATGTCGACAAAAAGACACGAGTAGACTGTGTCGTTCGCGGGCACCTTAATGAATTAAAACCGCCAATCAACCCAAGTTTCTAGTGAACCTTTCGCTCAATCACCTAATGAATGTGGTCCAGACAGTCCCACACAAAACGTCCGGACAGCTTTGAAACACCCGGAGAACTAGTCTGGTCAACCGCCCACGCATCACTCAGGTTATTGGTACAACTATACGAAAAACTTGTACCTATAGCAATCAGATTAAGTACATAAGGAAGAAATACGGTTTGACCTATATGGTGGAGTGCCGGTAAATAAAAGTCGGAGTCGACTTCGGTGGTCAGTGACCGGAGTCAACCCCATTGCAAGATAAAACAATTATTGTTCTTTCTGTGAGGCTCATGGCGATCATATGATTTGACGCGGTCAGTCTGTGGATGGGTGACCGTTCGTTACACATCGAGACCCCTCCGTACCTCGGAGAGCACGTTAAATAATTGGTCCCGGGTGTCATACGAATACTTATGACAGTCGTTACGGGTAGGTAGTCAGAAGCCCGAAAGTCTGACAACCGGTCTAACCTTAGGATATCGGCATTGCCCTGTAACTGGGTTGCGGAGGTTTGATGGCAGTCACTCCTTGTAAAATACTGGTATCCAGCCGCATCTGGTTAGACTGGAAGCTGACCCTAACATAATTGGGAAAAGGCTAGGCAGAACTGTGAGACTTCAATTAAACTCCCAAAATCTTCTGGGCCATCCGTTATTAGCCAGTAATTCAGTTTAAAAGCATAAAGATTCCAGAAATTTCAAAATAATTGTTGCCAAATGTTTTTGGTTTTTGGCATCGTTGGGTATTGGATATTAAGTCACATAATTACACTGTTTTCAGCTATTCTTAACTTCAACATTGAAATGATCTCTGAAAAAAACAATAATACTAACCCACTACAGGCCAAAGGCCTCTTCTTATAGAGAGAAGGAACGAACATTGATCAATACGTGTGTTTACTTCGTATTGGCGATTTCGGACTAAAGGAGTCTGCCCATCACATCGTATCATATTAGGACCGTAATAGGAACGTGCCATGCAAGCAAAAAACGCTACGGTCACTACTATGCCCACTGCAACGGATCAACCGCGGTCTATACCCGTATACAACGCGTATGATGACCGTACCATCCCCGTTTAGTGCCTGTTCTATCGGTTGCTGTACATTTTTTTTGTATAAATATTCGTATTGACGAACACAATCTATTAGATTTTTGTATACGTGTATCCGTTCAAACGCCAGCAAATAATCAATATATTGTATCGTACACGAATAACAACGCGGAACATACCCGTAGCATACGCGGTCCAAAGTTCCAAACGCGGTGCATACCCGTCACATACTAATCCATACAAAGATTTTTTTTGCCCGTGCTGTACGGTTACGGTCTTAGTATGGTACGGTGTAGTGGGCAGAACCCTTTAGTTTCCTCACGATGTTCCCCTTCTTAGCCTTTGGCCAGACTGCAAACGCGGGCGCGGGGCGGGCGCGGTGCGGCGAGTTCAAACAGAAGAACTTCATTTGAGCGTCCGTAGTGGGCACGCGGGCGCGGGAAGTGGCGCGGGCTACTTGGCGCGGGGAGCGCGCGTGTAGCTCACGCCATAGGTCGTTCAAACAAGTGTCCGCAGTCGAGCGCGGCTTCATTCTGAGCGTTGTCGTGTCCAGTGTTTGTCAAAATATAATATGGATGAAGAAGACTTATTTTTACCGGAATATTCTTACTAAAAAACGATGTTTCGACATCCACAGTGCAGATCATGCTTGAATAGCACTTATTAATTCTTCAACATTTAATTTTGAAGACGCCATCACTACAACGCGCGTGGTCAGCTCGAACTAGTTTGAGATCCCCCGCTCCCGCGCGGGTTGTCGCTTGCCGCCCGCGCACTCACTGCGGCCACTTGTATGAACGAGCTATGGCGTGAGCTACACGCGCGCTCCCCGCGCCAAGTAGCCCGCGCCCGCGTGCCCACTATGGACACTCAATTAGTGTATCGTGTATGGAAACAGGTGACAAAATGAATACCTACGTGACTGGTGACTGATATCTAGATCAGATAGCAACCAAGTTATTACTCATACATGTTTGAAAGTAAACCGTCCTAATATTTGTCTTTTCTTCACAATTGCTATTGTTACTATTTATCAACCGATATTTCTCTGTTATCATGTAAATTTATATTTTTCAAATGTAATACATGCATATTGCGACAGCCAAAATATGGCCTCTTCGATAGAGCTGATTGATAGCTATTGATAAGTACGTTCTAGAAGAGGATTGTCACAGTCTAAAGAATTGTAAGTCTGTGACGATGCCTGACAACTTTCTTATCGGACCGCGATGAACACAGATAGGCTGTGGTCACACTAAACAAAAATAACAATGGGTCCGCGATGTTACTGGACGAGTCCTTTGCTATAATTTCTCTAACACATCTTGCAGTGACAGAATTATTATGACCACACGTTTGGTGCAGTAGCTGAGCGATTGGCTTCTATGCAACGGGTCGTGGGTTCGATTCCCAGACGGATCAAATATTTGTATGGCCTATAGATAATTGTTCCGGGTCTGTGTTTGTGCATGTGAAGATTTATATCTGTAAACGCACCCACGATACAGGAGAAATCCAAGTGTGGGGCAATGTTTTTTAAAATATAAAAAAAATCGAAAAGTTTCACGACCAAATATCCAAAACGCCATTTTAACTATCCGACTAAAGAACGAGCTTCGAATAAATATTCCAATCTGACTACACTCGGGAGCAATGAATCCGGGTCACCATCAAACCTTTCTTGTTCTTCTTGTCGTGTGGTTAGTGACTAACCTGTTGTCAGAGTTTATGCCGCCCATGGGCCGCTGACTTGGCTTCGCATGCCGTCGAGAATTATCTCTCGGGCATGCCGACTCTTTCACCGTTTTTAAGCAAGTGATAATTATACAATACGCACATGAATCAGAAAAGTTAGAGGTGCGTGCCTTGGGTTCGAACTCGAAACCTATGACTTGGCAGTACGACGGTCACGACACTAGGCTATCACTGCTTCTACATAAACCGTAATGCCTCTGAAAACATTGTTTTGTTTATGTTGGTGACCCAGATTCGTTCAGCTAACATCGTCGTGAACAGATCCAAATTCATTAGCTAGTTTCCGCGCGAGCTACTCAATTAGCAAATATCTATGCACGCTGGAGAAGTTCTGCATAGCAATTGACTTCTGATATTGACTCCATTTGCGCTCCTACTTGATTGACTTGGATTCAATTATGCATGACAGTAGATAAGATACGATGTTAATTATCTGGTTGTATTGACTGTTTTCCTCCAATTTCTTCTCCATCCTAACCGCTTTGTCCTAGTAACGAGGAAATGCGGAAATGCGGGAACATTTTTACCATAGTATAGGTACTCGTTCTTATGGCCAATAACGGATCGTTTTGCTTACCATTGGTTGCATTTTTACTGCCAAACTACATAAAATTACTTAGACTAGTAAGCTTAATTTACCTGTGATAGTTATTGTGAGTCTACCATACAATGCTATGGGGTCTTTGCTTCATTATTGGTAAAGTTTAGACTTAATTTTAATTTTTAACCAATAACGCTCGGTAATTATAGGAACCGGCAATTAGTAGACATGAGTCTTTTGTTTTCAAGTTCCTTGGCTTGGTCTCCGAATAAGTATGTCTACAAGCGTGATGTTCAGTGAAGTTGCCCAGTTTTGGTCGCCCAGCAGCGCCCGGGTCGCCAACAATAAAGTTGTCAGGCGTAATGGCTGATGTGTCGATGACCTCTAGATACATAGGAAGGTTTCATATCACGGGATAAGCTGTTCACCGCAAATCTTCTTCTTCCTGCCCTTATGCCACACTAGGTGGGGTCGGCACAACATGTATTTCGTAAATCCAACATGGATAGAGGTTTTGGCTTATTGTTTTATGACCGGCCGCCTGGCTGACATCAACCCTCCTTGGGAATACTCGTTGCGCTGTCGCGCGGGTGACCCAATGTGCTTGCTGATATTATGCACTGGGTCCCAAAAAAGATATGCTTGTCAATCTTATTGCCGACAATTGAGCAGACTATGTTCTTCTGTTCACCGCAAATCATGGATAAGTAAATAAATACGACGATTCTTTTTCATAAGTTATTATACTTAATATTTATTTTGCACACCTCTGTAAATAATCAATATTTTTGTGACGTCAATGTGCAATATGCTTTTGAAGATACTACTGCACAAACAAGCTTAAGAATTGATAAATGTAATTAAACAACTCATTAATGAATTGTGTGGCTATATTTGGTATCGTTTTTCGTATTATTCAATATCAAGTCGATATATCAAGATATCGTAAAAGGGTTTAGCCAAATGATAACAAAACGTTATTAACTAATTTTTAAAAGAATAATATCATCTATGTATTATCAAAGATAAATGTTCAATGAAAATATATGTACCAAGAACTTTCTGCTATTAGAATTGTACGCAATGTATTAATTATAATTACTCAACAATTATGTTGAGTAATTATAATTAATATATTGCGTGTAGATACTTAGTTACTTACATAGAATGTAAGTGATCCATCTCACACCTACACATAAGATTGATTTTCAATAGATCTTTAATTCCGCTAATTTACTCAAGAACTCAACGAAAATGTTAATATACAGCAACGCAAGAAAATTAAGAATCGGTTTCATTTTTCTCAGTTGAATCGGTTTGAAAAATAACAAGGCATAATAAAGGGAGATTCAACATTGCACGTTATGTAAGTCCTGTAAAAAGGCACATCCATAACTTAAACACATGTAAAAACAAAAACGTTCCCCTACCGTTAAACCACCCTGTATAAACCCTAACTGTACATTCAATTTGATATCCAGTACTGTATTTAAAATAATTATAAATTTAAAAGAAAAAATATCGTGAGGAAACCTGCACACCTGACAGGACTCCATAAAGTTCTCGATGGTGTGTGTAGTCTGCCGACTCGCACCATTCCAGCGTGGTGGACTAAGGCCTAAACCCTTCTCATTCTAAGAAGGCCCGCGCCCAGCCGTGGGACAGTAATGGGCTAATTATGTTATATTACTGTATTTAAACCTGCTCTATTAATGACCAATACTACATACTTAACTAATGAAATACAACGGTGCAATGGAATGCATAACAAGCGAACTTCTCGACTCATACTACTTGTAAACCAACATGCATTCACGAGATGTAAGACCTCGTTAGATCTCATTAGCTAGGTGAATTTATAGGCAGACAGGCTTTGGCTGCGAGCCAGCCAGATGGCTTCGACTCAAGGCAGCCTAATGTGCTGAGGCTATGTATTAATTAATGGCGATGAATAACAATTAGGTATTACGCCTTACATGCTTTAGTAGGCGTGTAGTACGTGGAAGTGCGGGCAACAAGTATAAACTCATCAATATAATGAATAACGTGAACGAGTAAATCTTCAGTAAGGTGAATTCTTCTTCAGTCTAGAGATGAACAATAATGTTTAATTTTTCCTGATAATGAAGCTAACGTAACATGATGTTAAATACATTTGTTTAGTGGATTCCTTCGTAACAGCACACAAAGTTATCTCTTACTCAGACTAACGCAAAGGTTAATGAAATCGCTGAGTGCACTCTCGCGTGGAAGACTTATTATAATTATTATAATTAGCCTGTACTGTCCCACTGCTGGGCAAAGGCCTCCCTCCATTCTGTCCATCATCTGTCACGATTCTGTGCAGCTTCATGCCATATATCATGAAAGGCATCCAACTCGTCCCGCCATCTTGTCCGCGGACTGCCGCGACCCTGTCTCGCTGTCTCGGGGCTCCAGTCTTGTGCTATACGGGCCCACAACTCATTCGGCATACGGCAGATATGTCCTGCCCAGTCCCACTTCAGATGGGCGGCCTTTTGAGCCACATCTACAATTTGAGTTTTGGAGCGCAGTATTGTGTTTCGGTCTGTTAATTTAACACCAAGTATACTGCCCATCCGTGGAAGACTATAGTTAAGTTAATTTTGAGCAATACTTTTGTATCTTATAGATAACCCAATAAGACTGGATAGATTAAGCCACACAACCATGCTTTCATTGTGAGGTTCAACTCAACTTTATCAGCTCTTTAATAGTTCTATGTAACCATCCTATAAGCTGAAATCTACAAACTCAAAGGCACAGTTCCAGACTCATAATATAATCAGCCCATTACTGTCTCACCGCTGAGCGCGGGACTTTTCTCAGAATGAGAAGGGTTTAGGCCTTAGTTCACCACGCTGGCCTGGTGCGAGTTGGCAGACTACACACGCTATCGAGAACTTTATGGAGCCCTCTTAAGCGTGCAGGTTTCCTCACGATGTTTTTCCTTCACCGTTAACGCAAGTGATAATCAAATTTACGTTCAAGGTTTATACCAATTTTTTATTATAGTACATCCTGGACCAGCTCCTTCAGCGAAATTTAACTCGTTTTATTCTTTCCAGTCCGGAAAATACGGCGAGGGCTACATCGGTTCCTCCAAGGGACTTGCGGTGCACGTGCGAGCTAAAGGCGCGGGCGGCGAGCGGGACCATACCGGCTGTACATGGCCATTGTTGTCCGCAGCCGCGCCCAACGACCCCCTGCCTACGGAGCCGTGGGTCGCGGTCATCAGGAGAGGCAGTTGCAATTTTGAAATTAAGGTAAATGAACACATTACTATTAAAAAAAACACATGCCCAAACTCTGCTCAGTCTCTTCCCGTGATAGCTAGATCACGTGACTGTACGTCATACGTCATAGCTACTGTTGATCCAATAAGCTTCGGCTTCCGTTGTCAAACTTTGTTGTTATTGGTGGGAAAATATCATAAACCGCGACGTACATATTAGCGTACATCGCGGGAAGCGAGTACCTTGTTTTTTTTATACCATGCTTAGTACTAGGGTCGGTGGTGTTGAGGTCATTGGTTTCATTCTCAAATCGGGCAAGTATTGTTTTCCCTAAGGAAATTCGCATTTAGAGCTCAGCATTGGGAATTCTGCATCTGTGAAAGACAATTCTTTGGGGAATACATCGTTATGTTAGTTTAAGTTCTGTATCTGGCGGCCAATTTCAACTAACAGAAGCATTGATCAATCGTAACCGAAACAAAACCGAACCGTTAATTCAGGAGTCCTGGAGTCCTACGTAAATCACGCATCAGATCAGACAATTGAATTTAATGCCAGATCTCCTCCTTCCTCCTAGCCTTTTTCCAACTATGTTGGGGTCAGCTTCCAGTCTAACCAGATGCGGCTAAATACCAGTATTTTAACACGAAGCGAGCATCAGACCTCCGCAACCCACTTACTGAGCAATACCGATATCCTAAGGTTAGACCGGCTGTCAGACTTTCGGGCTTCAGACTACGATAACGACTGTCATAGGTATTCGTGTGACAACCGGGACCGACTCACGGCGGACTTGAATTTAATGCTAGATAGCTGTTCAAATTCATAATCGTACGTTAAATTGAAGTTTAAAAGAGGACTAATGAATCATGTCTCTAAACAGTAACATAACTTGACATTCCTACATCTAATTGTCTAAAGAAGCCGAAGAAGGGTGGCTTAATGCAATTAGCTGTGATACTCATACTCGTTAAGTCGGTGTGCTTGCACCTTAATCACAAACACGTAGACATCATTCTCAAGTTACTAACGACATTTCGTACAGTCAATAGCTGATCAAAGGTAGGTATTATACCAGTCTAGACTAAAGGCAAAGACTTTCTAATGAAAATGTCAACCACAGCCCCGAGTTAGAGCCGACCCAACTCAATGTCTACATAGAGAGAAAGTACTCCAGAACTATACCTATATATTACCCTATGTACCTACTCATATACTGCCTCATGCCTCATGGACTGCCTCGTTGGTCTAGTGACCGTGGGATCGTGAAGTCCTGGGTGCGATCCCCAGGTCGGGCAGTGTTATTGGGTTTTTTCGTGGGGCATTCCTCAGTAGCAGCCCGGAGTTTGGATTTGTGCCCCGAAATTTCCTGTTTGACCGTTCATTCAGAGGCTCATGTTCAGCCTCCCTGATCTGTTTCTTCTTACTCTTATTCCAGCCTCATTCTATTATCCACTACACCCTATTCACGGAACGAAAAAATAAAATGTAAACAACATTTGACTACTCTTAATAGAGATATTTTCTATAAAATCGATGAAAAATTCGAAACTTACTTGAATAATAAGTGTTTATTTTTGTTAGAAATTAATGTTATGCAATATTTTACAAAAAATATCTCTATTAAGAGTACTGTAGACAAATGTTGTTAACATTTTATTTTTCGTTCCGTGAATAGGGTTTAAGTTTATAATAGCCATAGGTATAGGTATTAACTATATAATACTTATAGAAAACGTGCCAAAGCTTTTAAACCTAAGGCATGTGACTTAGCTAATCCTAGGTTTAGCCGCTCGAAGCCAAGCCGGTCATAATCCATATGATTGAAGAATAAATATACGTCTAGTCGCAAACAGATAGCAAACAATCCTGATTGATTAATAACAGCTGACACTTTGTAAATATTTGTAAAGATTAACGTAATTAATAATGATGAGACTGTAAATTTACCATTTCTGATATAAGTGATACGTGTACTTTTAAGATTGCGTCAAACTTCATTCAGACGATTAGATTAATTAATAATCAAAATCAGAAATTAATAATACAATATCTTGGCTCGAAACTAGAGGTGCGCTTGTTGTATTATTAAATGCACGTCCGGCAATGAGCAACGCTCTAGCAACAGTCGAATTAATTAAAGATAACTAATATAAAAATGCAGCAGCCTAATTGCGTAATATACTAAAAATCGCAATCGTTTTCATTTTGAGAATTCAACAATGTTATTAGCACTGTGTGTTTTCAAAATCTGTCTTCTCAACAACTCGATCAACGACAATTGTGTTGGGTAAAAAGGCTGTATTCAACGGATTACTCGAGACAAGATGGACATTGCCATGATCGTAGACGTTGCCAGAGTCTCCTTATGTCCCCTTCAAATTAAAATAGAAAATGAACAAAATTTCCGAGGTACTCTCAATAACACGACAACAGCATATAAACCATGTTATCATTATTTGAGGATAGACAGCAATGATTATTTGTCGCACAGGTGTTTTTGATATGAAAGATTGATCGCTAGATAACAGCTGATATTGCCAGGGAAATAAATAGGAGTTTATGAAGTATAATATAGGGTAAGGCGGTAAGCTGGTAATATAATGACAATGTGTTTGTTTCGGGATCATTATTGGATACTGACATTATGGTGTATTACAGGTCGTGTAGTACGTTTATCTAGTGGTAGGTGATATTATTTTTCGTTAAAATATTACATGTTGTATGCGGATGCCGCTTCAAGTTTATAAGCGAACGAAGTGCAGAATCCTTCATCCTTGAAAAATGTATTGCTGACCTCCAAAACATGTTAATGTTTCAGGCCTTTACTAAAAATAATCCTGTTAAAATCATAATTTGTAGCCGAGAGCAAATAAAAAATTATCGGAGGTATTATAATGTTCAAAAGATGGCAATTTCTTGGAATGGGTTAATCACTTACTTGATGCACAGAAGAACTCAAGTATACCGTAATAAATAGCCCGAGTACCGCTAACTTCTAAGATTTACCTGTTAATCTTCGGATTTACTGATAGCTCATAGTAAAAAGTTAATCGAAGAAAGATCTTTAGTATCTCTACCGAGGAAACTTACAATGCGTTTTATACCCATTTATATTAACTAACAATTTAGACACACAATCGCAATAGCTTTTAATTAAATTATTTTGAAAGTTTAACTATGTTTATTACATACAACTGCACTCGGGAGCAATGAATCCGGGTACCCACATAAACAAAATAATTCGGATTCATTGCACCCGAGTGTAGATCATCACAACGAAATTTAGTGATTCAGAGAGTGTAACGCAATAAGCAGCTGGGTTCTTCTTCAAAATATGGTATTCATGCACAGAAGGTGTATTTACTTAGCGAAATTCAAAAGTGAATTCTAGTAGAAGTAAGGGTGAGATATTGTTTCGTGTTGAGGCTGATTGTAAAATTTCCCATTCACAAACATTTTAGTAATATTTTTTTCATTTCTTATTCAACATTTTTTACATTGGCATTTTTAACTATATATCTGCCTAGCCTTTTCCCAACTATGTTGGAGTCAGCTTCCAGTCTTAACCAGATGCGACTGAGTACAAGTATTTTACACGGAGCGACTGTGACTGGCATTTTTAACTACTGACTGCATTATCGTAATAGACATTACATACACGTTCTTTAATCCCTAATCATAAAGATATAACAAAATATTTTATTATTCACAAACTTAGAGCAATTAATGCTTATTTCGATAAATAAATTAAACTATACTGGCCTGCAAAAATAAGTATCACACTTTTAAAATTGCAATAACTTTTTAAGTACAAAAGATATATTTACGAAACAAAAAGGACTCAAAAAAGAGTTTAACTTTGTTACTATAGTTTCAAAGAAAGCTGATAAAAATTGCTATAAAACGTTTTTTATTTTAAATCTCTAACTTCTATAGTTTAGAAAAAATTTAAATTTTAAAAGTGTGATACTTATTTTTGCAGGCCAGTGTAGTTGCTATGTTATCGCCTACTTATTATCTAACATACGAGTACATGATGCTTTCAGATTAATTAGGCACTTAATGCTTATTAAGATACTGATATTATATCGTGCATTAAATTAAGATACTCGCGTATATCTATGAGATTGTGTGATCTTTTTATTTATTTATTCTATGCATAGAATTTCAGAGGTTTTCAAAAACTGAGCGCAGTTACAATTAACTTAAATGGCCGCTTTCACTGCTTAATTGACTTAGAAACACGGGCTTTTACCAAATCCAGGCTTTTTGTATACAGAGTGACACGAAACTTAACGTCAAGCCGGGAACAAACGATAGGTCAGTTTACGACAGTTCAGAAAAAAATGCCTTATTTTTAAAGTTGTATTCTTTTTTTTAAAACGCATTAATAATAAGATTTGTAAGGTAAATTTGAATTTTTTGTAACTTTGAAACTCGAACAAGATTAAACGTTTCTTTTTTTTTTTCGCAACACACGTGAACTGCCTTATCATTTGTGGGACGGTTTGACGTTGGGTTTCGGGACATTCTGTGTACAAAGTACAGAGGCACATTTATCCGACAGAAAACTAATATGACGAGTCAGCCACTCCGCTATGAATTACTTAAGTATATTTATACTTAGTATAACATCTTAATTATGCAAAATAGATTAGCAAGATACATACCTAGTTATTAGATTTAACGTTTAATATTAGTCGAGTTTAGAGTTAGTAGAGTCGTAAGTTTTGCTACAAGTAATATGTAATACATTTTATAGAAGACGGGTCTCGAAGCAACATAATAATATTATATTATACGTCGTTCAGGTTATCAGTAGTGAAAGGATGTAGGAAATGCAAAGTTGTCGGACCAGTAGACGCCATTTTGAATAGCACTGAGGATAAATGTCAGGATGAATTGTAGAAGAAATCCCATCTTCTTTTCATGTGGTTAGTGACTAACCTGGTGTCAGAGCTTATGCCGCTCATGGGCCTCTGACTTGCCTTCACATGCCGTCGAGAAATATCTCTCAGGCATGCCGGTTTCCTCACGATGTTTTCCTTCACAAGAAATCCCATGGATACTGGTTTCGAAGTGTAGTATAAATTTGGCATAAAGTACATAGGGTATATCTTTTGTACTATTTACAGTACAATACATTTCTTAGATAAAAATAATGTGTGTACAAGGTCCCAAGTGATCGAAGGCGGGTCGACTGTTGGTAAAAGATCCAAAAGCCGATGTTATAAATAATTTTCTAATAGAAAACTCAAATATTCTTTCCCAACATGCGATCCAAGATGACAGAAACCATAATAATGAGAAGCACTGCAGATTTTCTCGATTTTTTCAATAGAAATGTTCTATCTATAAAATTGACTGTGAAATAAGTTTTGTACGCAAATGTCCAATGTCTCATAATTATTTATTTAATCGAGCATGTCTGTAGACCCCACCGTTAGATATACCACGTATTTTAGCGTAGGCTGCCACGGTTAACAATATGTCCTATATAGAAAAGAATACAGTTTTTTTTTGTATTATATTATTTTATTTTAAATTACAGGTGCAGAATGCGTGGCGCGCGAACGCGACCGCAGTCCTGATATACAACGACCGGGATACCACTCTTTTGGAGAAGATGAAGTTATCTACTGATAACGGACGTAAGTGAAATTGATGAATATTATTTTCATGATATTTATTTTCATATAGGTACCTTTTGAAGAGAATGGCGCTTGTTAGTAGCATGGCCCTTGTCGTAAACAAGTAAATAAGAGAAAGCTATGAAAAATTCAGAAGTTTTCAGAGAGAAGTTTTAATTAAGCTTCCTGGAAGAAATATCAATTATGAATTAGGTAGGATATACATTCACAGTAAACAATAAAAATATTACTTCGTAAAATCTAAAAGTAATAATTACTTTGTTTAGCATTGGATAAACAATAAAATGAAAACACGGAAGAACATAAAATCCTCATACAGTACGCCTAATATTATTAGCAGGCGGCGAAATAGGGTACTAAATTGAAATGTATTGAATTCGACTTTTTGCCATTACAAGCAGCGTCGCTGTTAACAGCCAATAATACTGGGCAGACTGTATACGTCGAAGCTTCCGTAGGATCAGTACAATTCTCAAGGAGATCAACGTCGGCTTATGTTATTTATGTGGTGGTATAACGCCTGCATGTCATAAATCGACTAGCCTTTCACAATCCCTTCCTTGTGTGAAGACAATGATATTAAATCTGTAGAGCTTGTCTACATTGGACATGTTTATGGTGTTAATACCGTATGTGCTGTTAATGAAATGTATTACAGCCTTAATAATATCCGCGAATGAGTACTGAGCATAAAATATACAGGGTGTAAACGAATTCTTGTAATTCCTTCAAACCTCGTGGTCACAGATTGATTCTACAAGGATTTTTTTCAGATCCAGCAAAAAATAAAACCATTTTGCTCGTAACCTGAGTCAGTTTAACGCCCCGATTTAACTAACTGCGCGTAGCGATATCGTGCTAGTCGTGCCTGCCAGCTGTGTCGTCGGGCTTCCATTCATTTATGCGTAGTATCGAAATGTTCTATCACATTTTTTTTAAATACATTTTTTAGATGTTTAGATAAGTTCCCTTACCGATATCGGAAGAAAAAAAGATTATCAAGCAAAGTCCCATGTAGGCTTAATCTATACCAGTAATAGATCATGTAGTTTTATGGAATTACACGATTTTTTTTACACCCTGTATAGCAGTAAAAATGTGTTTAAAACTTGCAATTTATAATAACACTAACTGTGTCCTTACGGCTCCGCCCGCGTAAGAAGTTTTATTCCAGTAATAAATATGTTATTAACTATAACTATGTCACTCAGTGATAATGTAGCTTTCAAAGAATTTTTGAAATCGGTAGAGTAGTTTTTAAGTTTATTCGTTACATACAAAAATACAAATCTTTCCTGTTTATAATATTAGTATAGATAACATCCTGTACCCGCCGAAGGGTTGGGCAGAGGTGTATAGTAACACCCTCATTTCGCCGTTATGTTTACGTCCCATGTAATAGGGGGCGAGCCTATTGCCATCAACCGGGCACAAATCCAAGCTCAGGGCTGCTATTGAGGAATTCCACACGGAAAAACCCAATAACTTGTAATTTTTGTAATTTAAAATTTGTAATTTTTTTATTGCATCCAAAAGTAAGTTCAGGGTTAATCTATGTCATCAGAACATCACGAGGTTTGAAGGAATTACATGATTTCGTTTACACCATGTATGATATTTTCTCCTCTTTCTCTTCTTTCTCTTCCTCTTTCTTTACTCTCTCCTCATATTTTGCACAGATTTTATCTACACGCTCGTTAACTCGAAGAGCACATTTAAATAGAAGCCACGATGGCAAAGCAATTTTCTACTAAAAAGTTTAATGGACTCTATTAAAATCCTCATATTAAACGTGTACCATTCAAAACGAATAATTTGAAAACTTTGACTGCCAAAACTTGGACCAAATCAAACACACTAAATTATAATTTCGGGCCGTTTACACACTCGTTCATATTATTAAGATCGGATGGAAATTATTCTTCATCTATTCATCGGGGGGCACGGCAATGCCCCCGCCAAGTCGAGCGCGAAGCAAACACTGCCGTACCATCCTTTACTGGAACCATTTCGCCGCATTTTCAGGCCCCTATTTGAAAACCTCTGGATAAGACCAGAACGCAGAAATTTTCGTCATCCAGTAAGCTATAATCACATACTTAAGATCCAAAATTTAAAGTCTGTAGGTCATTTAGTTCCGAAGTTAAGCGAAAGCAAAGTTTCGCATTTATGACACTCACTCACTCATGATCATCAGAATAGAACTAGTACTTCCCATAAACTCAGAGAGCTGAAATTTGGTACAGAGTTAAGGTTTAATAGCCACATAAAGGGAAAACTATAAAAACTAGGATAATCGAAGATCTGGAGTACCTGGTGACCCTGATTAGAAAACACAAGAGCCCAACCAAACTATTAGAGATCGACATACCGCCTTCACAAAAAATATTCAAATTGGTAGGCAGCTTCATTTGATGTCAAAAATAAAAAGAAAAAAAAAAGAAAAGAAAGATTTGTAATAATAAAAAAAACTACTCCTAAAAAGAAAAAAACTGTGTCAAATAAGAAAATCTAATAAAATAAATCAATATGCTCACGTTTCTACAAAAAGAAGTGAAATCCCACCAAAAACATTCTGTAAAAAACTAGCCAAGTCTCGATGGAGCTGCTTGTTTATCTCTAAAAAGTAATGAAATCTAGACAAAGTCGTGCCAAGTCTAAGGTTCCTTACTGCGATTTTTTTATTATTATAGTTAATGTTGTGTGACTTGGCCGTTGAAGGGTACACAAGGGTACAAAACCAGGTGCTCCATGACACCATTGCACCAATCTGTCGCCAGAACCGCTACCCATTGACGATGGAAAATTGCCACTTGGAAAACGTTGATTCAATAACCAGTCAATTGTAGGCTTGATAAAGCTGCGTATTTCAATAATACTTATGTATAGGCGAGCCTAAAACAAACAGTATAAAAAAAAACCAGTACAGACGGACTTCTAATCATTGATAGAAGTCCGTCTGTACCTGTCCCGTTGGCTTGTACCCACTAACGTATAAAGAATGTTCAACGGCCAAGTCACACAACATTAACTATAATAATAAAGAAATCGCAGTAAGGAACCTTAGACTTGGCACGACTTTGTCTAGATTTCATTACTTTTTAGAGATAAACAAGCAGCTCCATCGAGACTTGGCTAGTTTTTTACAGAATGTTTTTGGTGGGATAATACTTATTGCTTATTGCACAAACCTCGTTAATATATTCATTTTACTAAATAACTGTCTGTATGTATGAAAAAAAAAGCACTTCTATTGTATATGATCTCATACTAGACTTAAAAATGGAAAGTCCTGGCTGGGGGCCTTAAAGTAATTTTTGGCCACCACAGGATTGTCCGGTTAAGCAGTTTCAAGCTCAGAGAGATGTTGCACTGCGAGTGGTACTACCTAAAAAAAAACAAAAAAAAACGGGAAAGTGCGGCTTTGAGAACGTTTATCGTGTAAATTAATAAGTATTTGCTTTGACTAATGCTCTAATTCAATCAAAGTTAGAGACTAAGATAACAATGGTCAGAAGACAGTTAGGGGCTCGTGGCTAGTGGTCATACGGATTGCGAGGTTAAGCTGCGCTTTCTGCGGTCAGTCTGTGGATAAGTGACCATTCGTTACACATCGAGACCCCTCCATGCCTCGGAATGCACGTTAAACAGTCAGTCCCGGGTGTCATACGAATACCTATGACAGGTCGTTACGGGAAGTCAAAAGCCTGAAAATCTGACAACTGGTATAACCTTAGGATATCGACAATACCCTGTAACTGGGTTGCGGAGGTCTGATGGCAGTCGCTCCGTGTAAAATACTGGTATTTAGGCGCATTTGGTTAGACTGGAAGCTGACCCCAATAGTCAGAAGCAATTTATATGTACTGAATTACTGATTCAGGGCGTATATAAATATAGCATTAGTCACAATTGGCATGGGGAATCACTTATATTGCATTGTATAACGTTATGTCACTAATCTGTCTGCCGCGCGAATAATGGCCCTTTGACCACTAATTACAGTGGTCATTGGGAGGCCCCGCCAAGTTGAGCAGTGAACGATTTGGGAGAATATCTGCCTAGCCTTTTCCCAACTATGTTGGGGTCACCTTCCAGTGTAACCAGTTGTGGCTGAATACCAGTATTTTACGAGGAGCGACTGCCATCAGACCTCCGCAACCCAGTTACTGGGCAATGCCGATACTCTAAAATTAGACCGGCTGTCAGACTTTTGGACTTCTAACTACCTGTAACGATTGTCATAAGTATTTGTATGACACGCAGGACCGACTGTTTAACGTGCTCTCCGAGGTATGGAGGAATCTCGATGTGTAACGAACGGTCATCCATCCACGGACAGACCGCGGCTAGCGCAGCTTATCCTTGCAAATCGTATGGTAATAAGCCGCGAGCCCCCCATATGATATGATAGTGATGATGATTTTTATCCGCCAAATATTTGATCTAGGACATAGTACAAAGCAAGTGGGTACTACAATTAACCAGGTTGATAATTTTTACAGCTGTCACTTGGTGCAATAAATCCTATAAATTGTACGCGACAATAACACAATTGAAGCCATCTCGCCCTTTGTGTGAAATTAATTCAATTGTTCCACGTGGCTTTAATAAATGCGTAGGTACTTCACTATTGAGTCAGCGAAGAAGCGTAGGCGAACAATGTATATTTTACCAAAATTTAGTTTTGGAAGAAGTTAAAAAAAATGATAATAATAATTTACTAACAAAGTCTAGAAGAAAATTTCTTAAAGAAAAATTTGCAGTCTTTACGTGCCTCTCGGTTACACACACAACCGGCAATATACGTGCAACAACAACCAGTTTCCCCAGTTAACCAGTTTCTCTAACTTCGTGATATGAACCATTACCATCTTAATAACTTGAACACTTATTATATCAATAACAGTCTCAGTCAGTATGGTTCAGTAGTGCTACAGTTATGGCGAGCCACAAGGCCAACCGGTCAGTATCGCCGCATTGTTCACTCGAACTTAATGCGACAATGAATTGTAATAGTTATTATTTTATTTTAATACCTCTGCCAACGTAGGTACTGATGTAGTGATGCGACTCGAATAGGATTTTGTGAATCGACAAAATCCAGCAATCTAGCAATTTTACTACCTTACTCGAGTCATACTCGAGTTTGCAAGTCACTCGAGTAAAAAATCTCATCCGGGTTGCAAGTTTGGAATTCGAGTGAGATTTCTTTTAGCAATTTTAAACAAATACCTATATTAAAATAGTGAAGTGACATCTAGTGGCAACAGAATCAACTCGATGCGCCGAGTTGACTCGGTAACGCAGTGCAAAGAGACTCGAGTAATATTTTTTTCCAATCGAGTACGAGTTTGACAAATTCACTCGAGTGACTCGAGTAAAAACAGGGCTCGAGTCCCATCACTATACTGCTGTAGTTACTTTTATAAGTATGTACTTCGAGGGCTCATAGCTACAAATTTCATAGCATTCCAGTCTCGATTATAAGTAACGTAACATAAACATAGTTAGCCCATTACTGTCCCACTGCTGGGCACGGGCCTCTTCTCAGAATGAGAAGGGTTTAGGCCTTAGTCAACCACGCTGGCCTGGTGTGGGTTGGCAGACGCCACACACCAATGAGAACTTTATGGAGTTAGGTCTGCAGGTTTCCTTACGATGTTTTCCTTCACCGTTAACACAAGCAAGAGATAATTTATTTTTTCTTTAACTTACTTTCATTAAAATTTAGCTATAGTTTTAAGTAAAATTATTTTTACTTCATAAGCTAGATACAGCAGTGATAGCCTAGTGGTGTGTCGTGCGGAATACCAAATCATAGGTATCCAGTTCGAACCCAAGGCACGCACCTCTGACTTTTCGGATTCATGTGCGTATTGTATAATTATCGGTATTGTCTTGTTTTCCATAAAATGATTTGTACTATTATTGTTTTCCATAATCGTCATAATATTTACTTGCACTATTATCATTTATACTAATATCGCTTGTCATATCAACTTATTAGTCCTAACTTTTATTTGCCATAAAATAAGTTTCCTTAATAACATATTTTATAATCATTAGTTTCTATAAGTAACACATTACATAATCGATACTTGACATAAGCAGCATTTAATATAATTTAGAAACGTTTATTGTTTTGTACAAAAAATAACGTCATTGGGGCATTTGGTCTGTAATCAACCGATTTATTGCAGCAAACAATCTTTAGACAATAAACAGTTTGTCAAATTCGTACCTAACGTGTAGGTTAGGTTAGGTTTGAACTGTGACCACACAATGCCAGATTTACTCTTTTGCAAACCAAGCATGCATGGTAGATTAGGTTTATTTTTAAGTTTCCTTGATGAATATTATGGTGAATAAATGTTATGGAAAACGACATTATTGAAAATGAAAACTATAGCAAATAATTTTATGGATTAAAATTATTATGACACTTGATCGATTATGACCAATGAAATTAGTGAATATGATTTTATGTAATTTCACGATTATGGCAACTGAAGCGTTATTTCTAAAGAAATTATGGCAAATACAAATATGGTATATAAAATTATTGCATTTTAAATTATGGCAAACATTAGTAAACCATAATTATCAATTGCTTAAAAACACTGAAGGAAAACATCGTGAGCCGGTATGCCTTGTATTTCTCGACGGCATGTGAAGCCAAGTCAGAGGCTCATAGACAGCATAAACTCTGACACCAGGTTAATCACTAACCACACAAAAAGAAGGAGAAGTTAGATTACTCAATTTTTTCTTAATGAGATTAAAAGGTCTAAAAAATACAGCATATTATAAAAAAATGATTTAATTGAAACTTACTATCTTAGCATTTATTTTTAACCTGAACATCCTATGTCGTGGTAATACACAAGTGCTCTTAAAAAAGCATGCTCTTTATGGAGAGCGTCCCAAAACTTCATTCTGTCGTTGAAAGGATTTCTACCCTTGGTGAGCTCTAACCCTATGCTGAGGTAGTTTAGCTTATCTTTGTTTTCAACAGCGTCCCAAGTTATTGATAACAATGGGTCACGATCGTCTGGTGTTGGGTTTCTGAAAAAAAAAGTGTATATACGTAAATACACAAACTCATGCCTTTTTCCCATCGTGGTAGGCAGATTCTACAGAACGCTACATGCTACGATCCTTACATACTCCTTTCGCTTCATCCACATTCATACATCTTCTCATACAAGTACGCCGGTTGAGAGTACTACGCACCTGTCCTTTGTGAAGAACATCATCAATGACATCGATGTATGTCCTTCTAGGGCGTCTTCTAGCGGCGTTTCCACTGACATTCGCCTTATAATGTAACACATTTTTAGAAATAGTAAATAACCATAAAGCAGTTACACACATAAAAAGAGATATAAGCATTGTCAGTAGTTTTACAGAATGATTTTATGAATTCTTTAGCATCTTACCCGGTTTTAGCAAAATTTGTCCACATTTTGATTACTCTGCTCCTTGTAATAACAGAATCTCGACTTCCTTTGCAAACATCTTGAATTCTGATACGGAACAGGAAAGGAATCTCTCCTCCATGCCCAGGAGAATTAAAGAAATCATATTTTTTCGGTACTTCCCATTGGCCAGCGTAGTTAAGAATATAGTAATATATTGGACACATGGGTGCTAACTCGCTTAGCAGCCTTACTGTTTTATTAACATAATATGAGAAATAGTAATCACTTATTAATTGTAAATATTGTGTCCTTGTGTCTGCCCTCAAATGTAATTCACCGCCCAAGTAAAATTTCAATAACTGATGACCTATATTTTCTGCTATTTTATCTTCTCTTGCTAATTCTCTTGGTACAAGAAGACTAACATTATTGTTATACTTTTCAAAGTCAGAATAAAAGTCCTCTATAACGTGCTGTAATATAGCACCTTCTATATTATTACTTCCAATAATGCAAGGTACTTTATTGAAATTGCCGGATTTGAGCACTATAAGTGGACTTTTAGTAATAAATGCAGGTTGTCCTTCAAGGTCAACTTCAATGCATGGCTTGAATACAGCATCAATTATATCAGTGTGGGCTCCTTTGCCAGCTGCTTTTTGCTTCAAATTATAAAATGCTGCAATAATGTCGAGTGCCGGTATAGATCGAAGCTCTTCAACTATTTCTGCTTTAGACGAGTTTTTAATACCCAATTCTGTTGCCAGTTCTATTACGACTTGTGATGGATTTTTAGCTACAGACCAATTATTTAATGCACAGGCGCTTTGTATAATAGCTTTGTGGAAAAGACCCGTTGCCATCGGTGATAACATCATGAAATTGACAATAGCTCCACCTGAAGAACTTCCAAATATTGTGACGTTACTTGGATCTCCTCCAAAAGAACTTATATTTCTTTGAACCCATTTTAATGCTATAACTATATCTTTAAGTCCACAATTTCCTGGTGCTGTATAGTCGTTAATAGAGAGGAAACCAAAAGGTCCCCCTCTGTAGCCACATCTTACAAATACAATGTCTTGTTCATTGATTAACGTTGGATCAAATATGTGGTCCATACTAAAAGCATAGCCATACCCTCCTATCCAAAACATAATAGGCATGGGTTTTTTAGGATGAAGACTTGTGGTTGAAAGTTCTATATAAAGACAGTCTTCAGAGCCAGATGTATTACCATCTTCTATCCGATGTATAGATATAGGTGCATCTTTAGTACAATCAATGACGTGTTTCCATGGTTGAATTGGATGTGGTGGCTGAAAATTAAAAACAAAAGAAATATGAATCATGATGATGCAAATAATACCTAATTATAAAAAAAGGAATGACTGGTAAAATAAACATTATCAGATCAAGTATGTTTTGATTACTGTAGTCAGTTTTGGTATAGAGGAAGATAGTGAAACAGATAACGGAATAAGTCGAGATTAAACTGAATGCATAAGAAGTAAATAGCAAGAAATATAATAGTAAATTACAATCACTCTTGAAATTTCTCCTGTGGGTACGTTTACAGACACAAATCTCACACGCACGAACACCTGAACCCGGAAACACTCTCTATAGGCCATACAAATGTTTATTTCGTGCGGGAATGAAAACCGTTGCGCACACGCCCATCGCTCAGCCACTGCGTCAATCGAGTATTCGTTAACTTCATTCGGGGTGATCGCACGTGAAAGGATAGGTGGAAAAATGTATTCTTTAATTACTTACTTACCAAAAACCTTAATCTGCCTATGGGTGGTTTAGCGTATGGTATACTTTTAAACTTATAATAACTTCCTTCATCGGTTTTATCAACATATCCGCAAACTGGACCGTCTTTTGTTTCCACTGTGCATAATAAATCTTCTGGTATTGCAGTCATTCTTATTGCCTTTCTGTAAATAAATAAAAATATTGGTAATAAAGGGTATATTGACTACAAGACACTTTCTACATAGTCCAGATTTAGAAGAAAAACAAAAATGATTTAGAAGAATGAAACGCTTATTAAAATGCGCAATATATGTTCCGACCATTCTCAACTGTTTGCCAAAAACTTTTCAGTCTATACCAAGCCAGTGGTATAAATCAAAACACTACAGGGCAAAAAATAACTGCAAAAAAAAAACTTAAGTGGTTCTACAAGTTCCAGCAAAAGTCGTAATAATATCGTTAAAAATTAAGTCGTCACACCAATTTATATTGCACTGACAAAACTTCAAAGCAAGCGTTATTCACTACAGTATTTGCGTTTTCACTTACCCCTTCTGTGAAAATTAGTGCAGTAAATTGCGTAATGTAGGGAACTCTTTAATTGTTTATAAAACTCAAATATCTAAATAGATTATGTTCTGCCTAGCTGTTTCGCAGCTATGTTGAGGTCAGTTTCCAGACTAACGAGATGCGACTGAATACCAGTATTCATCTACATAGATTTTAAAAGGAAGGAAAAACATTTAATGACCATGAATGTAAATAACATAAGTAATTCACATATTATAACATAAATATATTTGTAAAACAAAAACAAACTCACTTGTCCGCGGTTCTAGAATAAGCTAATGCTAATCCAACTAGATAATTATGCAATATTTACTCAAATTATACGTAGGTAAGCGACTGTTATAACACTGTTAGTAAATTATAAAGGCGATGTTTTGAACTAAAATAACATCACAACACTGAAAACAACAACACTACGGACGACAGGACACCCTGCGGCCAGAATAAAATTAAAAATCAACATTCGCAATGAGCCGGTAACAATCACGAGAGATTACTTGATAGCCTTGATATCGCTGATTGATAGCAAAGTCCAATGTTGCCAGCCATAAAATAAAATAAAGTAAATTAGGAATACAACATTTAAAAAAAACCGACATTATCTTTAAATTCATTATTCAAATGTGTTAACGGTCTAAATGACACCTAGTATATCTTGACACATGTCAAATGTCAACAATATGTCAAAATCAGTAAATTAGAGGTTAGAGGAGAATGGGCAAGTTCAACACTAATGAGACTGATGCTAATTAAATTGTTAGTGTGTGTGATTCTTTATCTTGTACAGCAGCAAGAGTACCACAACCCACATTGTGGGGTTCTAGGGGTTTAAGAAGAACAATAGACCAATAACTTTTATTTCTACAATACAGAAAATTCAGTGCAAAGTCAAGCAATATTACTCGTAATGTGTTAATAAAGAGAAAGGTTGTATAAAAGGGTGCTTGTAAGCACTATTATTGCACACGGACGGGTCGTGGTGCAATCGGTACATGTGCTCACCATAATTTCTGTTGAGTTGGTAGACCAAATTCCATACATATTTGTTCATTCTCATTTTCTTCGCCGTCTGCCACGATATACTGGGTACACTGTATGGGTTCGTCTGTTGATTGCAGTTACATATTGACACGGTTCCATGGACAATACTAAATTAAACAGATTTTGCGGCGTAACAGCGGTGCGTCGCGTGGGGGGGGGGGGGGGGGGTACGGTAATGCTGATAGTTTGGGTTTTATGATATAGCAATTAGATGGGATTCAACGCGTTTTTGGGCGTAGTGGTGTGATTTGTCGTAGATGTTGTATCGTACAGTATAAATACGTTTAATTACATCTCTAAACCTTTGTAAATCATTTTTGTTTTTCCTGAATTTTAGAATCAATACTAAATCGGTCCCTAAAATTTAAAATGTATAAAGCACCGTATTTCGGTCATGTATAGAAAAATAATACTTAAAAAAACTATTAAGATATTTATTTACCCACTTAGGTATGTCTCATAGCTACTCTTTGAGATAATTTTCTACAGATTACTGGTTTAACAAGATTATTATGTCGTAGAGCTGCTATTGAACATGAATGGTATTTAAAATAGGATGTTAAGCCTGATGGTGTAATTAAGTCTCACAATGACGTGTTTTATAAAATTGCTTTGGCTTGTTCGACCTCTTATTTTATTTTGTCTAACTACTATTGAATGTCTTGTGAGTCTAAGTAATAATAAGCTGTATTCACGCGTCTGCTAATGATACCATTTACCGTAGGATATCGCTGTATTTCCAACTACTTAGTGGGGTTTTTGGAATCTTCTTCTTTTCGTGTAATCACGTACACTACTTGGTACCTGGTGTCAGAGTTTATGCCGCCCATGAGCCTCTAACTATGCTTCACATGCCGTCGAGAAATATCTCTGAGCCATGTTTTCTCACGATGTTTTCCTTTACCGTTTTTAAGCAAATGATAATTATACAATACGCACATGAATCCGAAAAGCCAGAGGTGCGTGCCCTGGGTTCGAACTCGAGACCTATGACTTGGCAGTCCAATGGTCACACCACTAGGCTATCACAGTATGGTTTTTGAAATGAATTTGCACCGTGTAAAATAGCGCTAAACACAGACAATGTCGTAAATGGATGATGGTAAAAATATTACTCAGCCGCAACTAGTATGACTGCTGACCTCAACGTGTATGTAACCTAAATAGCGGGATATTTAATAGAATATTTCGACATTTGCGATTAATGTATCTTTGCTGATCTTGAGGTCCTGGGTTCAGTGTTATTGGGTTTTTCCGTGTGGAATTTACTCAATATTTATTTCCTCAGTAGCAGCCCGCAATTTGGATTTATGCCCAGTTGATGGCAATAGGCTCGCCCCTTATTACATGGAAACATAACGGTGAAATGAGGGTTACTACACCTATGCCCAACCCTTCGGGGAATACAGGCGTGATGTTATGTATCTTTGCTTAAATATTGGACAATTTTTTTTATGAAAAACGGGCCCGAAGAACATATACAAGGTTAGTCGGAAAGGGGGTACTAAGCCGCGGGCCACTTAATGTATTACTGATTATTGTCTTTAAGAAAGTGTTAAAATTTAAAAATTCGATTAATTTTTTTCTATGAAAAAATTATTTTATTTTATTTTTTCAAAAATTCTTCATCCCTGCTTTATTTATGAATTCCGAAAATGGAGTTTCTAATTTGTGATCCCAAGTATGACGTAAAATGTAAACACGTCTGATGATAGCTGAGGATAGATAGCATTTAGCGTATTTTTTATGAAATCTTTGAACAGCTATTTCTCTTGAACTATTGACTTTTGGGGAAAGTTGTAGAACAAAAATTATCCATTATTATGGGTAATTTAACACTCTTTCGGCTTAGTACCCCCTCTCCGACTAACCTCGTATAACAAGTTCGGAACAATTGGAAACCTCAACTAAATTCAAAATTTAAATAACGGTGATAATAATAATTCATCTCCTTCCTATGTTCTTATCAACCGATTATTTATAAGCAGTAACTCAACTATTATCGCATACAAAATATTGTTCAACCCTGAACCACAATTCTATATTTACCCCTTATAACTGTATAATCCGCTAACACACGTGTCGCCTTGACTGTGAAACCCGACCAAGATGATCACATTAGAACATTAGCGGCTGCACATGTTACAAATAAGCTGCAACTTAGTTTACTGTATGAACCTATTAAACTTAACTACTCGTCTACAATGTATTATTATACAAACGATACAGTTTGCGATCAAGTACCTAAATACTAACAGTTTATTTATAAGTAGGTGGCAACTGCACTTAACCACAAAACAGATAGGTATAGAAGTCAATCTACATACAAGTGCGCTCGAGCAACGCACACATAGACACTGCTCATGGACACGATATCTCGGACTGTTTGGGACTAGAGTGCGAGCGCGAGTGCCATGCGCTTGAGAGAGATAGATATACATATAGATAGAGCGACCGCCGAGCGCAGGTATGAAAAGTGAAGTACATACATGTGATTGACTTCTGTACCTATCTGTTTTGTGATTTAACGGTTAATGTTAAGACGAATTCAAATTACAACCATTTGTATTCTTTACAAGTTCTTTGAAAAAATTGTACGAGGACTCAGTGCCTAACTAAACAAAGAAAAAACGACTTTCCCGCTATCTATATACATAAAAATTAATCGCCAAGTGTGTTGCTAAGCGCAAAACTTGAGAACGGCTCGACCAATTCGGCAATTTTTTTAAAATATATTTTCCTTAAGGCATACGGAAGTTTCTTATGGAGAGAAAAAACATAAAAATTGCGTGGAAAATAGTAAAAACAACATTTTTCTTTTCCCACTACAGATAGGCTAATAACTTTTGACAGAACGAAGTCTGTCGGGGCAGTTAGTTAATTATAAAGATATTACCTACAAATGACGATAAAATTGAAAAAACTTTCGTCTTTGTATTTGATAGTTTGGGTTCGGGAGGGGGGCTCATGGCTAATTACCAACCGCGCGGATCATACGATTTGCGAGGTTAAGCTGCGCTTGCCGCGGTCAGTCCGTGGATGGGTGACCGTTCTTTACACATCGAGACCCCTCCTTGCCTCGGAAAGTACGTTAAATAGTTGGTCCCGGGTGTCGTACGGGAACAGTCAGAACTCCGAAAAGTCTGACAACTGATCTAACCTTAGGACATCGGCATTGCCCAGCAACTGATTTGTGGAGGTCTAATGACAGTCGCTCCGTCTAAAGTACTGGTATTCAGCCGCATCTGGATAGACTGGAAGCTGACCAAAACATGGTTGGACAAAGCTAGGCAGAATATTTGATAATTTAGGTATATATTTTTTGGTCAGGTCTTGTAACATCCTGTATTTACAATTACATCACAAGAATGTTCTTAGTAAAGAAGGGATATTAATTTTTTGACAAGGCGCCCACTGGTCTAGACTTTAGTCTAGAAAGAATATGCTAATAAATTATGCATTCTACTCTATTAGGCAAAATGAAGCAAATTGGAGTGTAGCACTCAGGCTATTTATTGCTCAAACAGGTATTTAGGTTTACATAACAAGAAAAGCATTACAGTTACTATAACATTGAATAACAAGTTACTTATATATATCTGTATGTTCTACCTAGCCTTTTCCCAACATGTTGGGGTCAGCTTCCAATCCAACCAGATGCGGCTGAATACCAGTATTTTACACGGAGCGATTGCCATCAGACATCCGCAACCCAGTTACTGGGTAATGCCCGATATCTTAGGGTTAGACTGGTTGTCAAACGTTTGGGCTTCTTCTCGTAACGACTGTCATAGGTATTCGTATGTCACCTGGGACCGACGGTTTAACGTGTTCTCCGAGGCACGGAAGGGTCTCGATGTGTAACGAATCGTCACCCAATCACGGTCTGACCGCGGCAAGTGCAGCTTAACCTTTTTTTTTTTTTTTTTTTCTCGTTGGAAAATCCTCATGGATGTCCCTCGCCCGGGGAAGGCGAGGGGGTCTGCCGGACTCTTACCGGCTAAAAACCAACGGTGTTCCTTCTCCTGACCGTACGGCCGGGGTCGCGGGATTCGCAAAAGCATGCACCGCAACCCCGGCAGGTCCCGGTCCGCCAACCCATGGCGGACCTCTCCTCTGTGGGGCCTAGCCCCACGTCCTCCTGAGAAGCGCGCACGAAGTGCAGCTTAACCTTGCAAATCATATGATCCGAGGGGTTGGTACTTAGCCACAAGCCCCTCATAACATAACAAAAAAAGCTAATTTACTATGAAACTGGATAACAAGTTACGTATGTATAGGTATATATCTGTATATCAAACTTTTAATTACCTCAGTTTATGACAAGCTAACACACTTCATTCTCCCTCACTACCAGAACTTTAACCCACTAAAAAATTACATTGTTCTTCCCGTTATTTACAAAATGAGCCGGAACATGGAATTATCATGTAAAACAAACGAAGGCAAACAATTACATAATATCATTATGTGAGCTATCTCGTTCACGATACATTTGATGATAAATATCTTGTGATAAATTGAGAGATTCTGACGTCACGTAATCGTAGGCACGTCTTGCAGTTTTATGAAATATGGACGTTACACAATAATCTCGAAACAGTAGGATTTTAAGCAGAAATATCATGGTTTGAATCTGCGGGACTATCTCAGATAAAATCTCTTGGTTAAATTACTTTGGGTTTATGAAACATTGTCATATTATGGATAAGGCTAACCGGTTTCCTTTAAGAAAAGCTTTCGTTATGATATTAATCAAAATACTTCCAATGCCAAACAGGCCGTCTTAAAAACATAAAATAAAATTAGCCCATGCCCAGCAATGGGACCTGTAATGGGCCTCTTCTCAGAATAGGCTTTATTCCACCACGCTGGCCTGGTGCGGGTTGGCACACTACACACACCATCGTGATCGTTATGGAGCCCTCTCAGGTGTGAATGTTCCCTCACGATGTTTTTCGTTCACCGTTAACGCAAGTGATTATCAAATTCTGATTCGCACATGAATTCGAAAAGTCAGAGGCTTGAACGGGCCGGGATCGAACTCAGACCCTCCTGCATAGAAGGCTTGCGTTCAACCGCTAGGCTATTACTGCTTACAGGCCGTCTTATAAGGCTCCAAAGATATAGTAGCAAGAAAATATTTTATCGTATCTCTTGTTGCCGACATAATCAACCTTCCTTGTTTTGACCGCATATGAAACAAATTTTCTTTTAATTACAGGTAACATAAGCGCAGTGTTCACATACAAGTGGAAAGGCGAGGAGATCGCGCGGCTGGTGGACAACGCCACCAGGGTCATGATCGGCATCATCAAGGGGAGGACATTTGCTCACGTCAGCAACAATATTAACAAGTACGTATCTTTAACTCATCTTTGCCTATTGCGTTTCATCAGGAATTGGGTCCAAGCTACTGGTGTTCAAGGCTTGCAATAATAAAAGCCGTGCTTAGGATTACCGCTCTCTGCATCAGACGCTTGACCCAGCTGCCTAACGAGAGCCTCTCCAGATGATGGTCGAGGCTCTGGGCTATCTTGGTCGTAACCATGACAACTATTCAGGAACAATGACCGCTGTATCCACATCTAACTCAAGCCGTGTCTTGTCACCATATCGAATCCACGTAGCAGTTCTTCTTTTCGTGTGGTTAGTGACTAACCTAGTGTCAGAGTTTATGCCATCCATGGGCCTCTGACTTGGCTTCACATGCCGTCGAGAAATATCTCTCAGGCATCCGGTTTCCTCACGATGTTTTCCTTCACCGTTTTTAAGCAAGTGATAATTATACAATAGGCACATGAATCCGAAAAGTCAGAGGTTCGTATCTTGGGTTCTAACTCGAGACCTATGACTTGGCAGTCCGACGGTCACACTCCTAGGCTATCACTGCTATTACGTAGCAGTTGAAGGTTGATTATAATATGACCATAACATGTGAGTACTACAATAACAATGTCGGTGCATTCCATTATAAATACTAGTATGTAGTTGTACTGATAATAAAATATCAGTATTATTATAAATAACATTCATCACAGCGAGACTTCACCAGACCATTATCTTGGCAGGCGGCGAAACAGGAAACTAGTTTTAAGGGCCAACCCACATCTGATGGAAGATACTTCACCGATCTTCCGTTGCGTAATTTACTCAAGTAATTTTAGTAACGCATCTTCGGTCAAATGTGTACGGTGTGAGATGTTTATATGGAATTATGTGTACCGGTGGAAAATCGGCAACGTATCTTCCGTCAGATGTGGCTTGGCCCTAGATGTACTGAATTTGACATATTGTGGTCATTTTCCTTAGCAAGCAGCGCCATCATGAACCGCCAAGATTTGACATTAATACTCTTTGGCATTCGTATCCAGAATTCTTCCGGAATACACGTCGAGCGATGACAGCAGTGGTTGCCAATTTCAAAATAAACAAACATATTTCAGTCTTTATATAGCGCGTAATAAATTATTGCAGGGTACCTAAGTGCCCGACTATAATAAGATTACGACTGGCAGGTAGAATATGCACGTATTCCAGATAGATTGAGAATAGAATGGCGGCAATAGATAGCGTAATGTGGAAATACCTATTTTATGGTCTAGTGGAAATGTTCATGAATACTCCCTATCTGGGAAATACGGACAGGTATGTCAGATTCCTACCTATTATAACCACTCGGTGATCGTCCTCAGCACAAAAGAGGGGTCTTCGGGATCTCAGAAGAAGCATCGGTTTCTTGTACTACGCTTTTGGTACGTCCTTGGAGAAAGACGAGGTTTCCCCAACAAGCTCGCGGTGCACAGCAGCACACGTGACCGCTACGTGTTGCCGTCCTCCCCAGGGTCGCTTGGTCCCGCGAAGTCCCCCGCTAGTGTTGTGGCTTTTCGCCCTATCTCGGCTGGTTGCCGAAGCAGTTGCTCGTGCCAGACAGTATGGGCTGAATCGATAGATTAAACCAGAACGCTTCTCTTCATGTTCCATTTCCACTAGTCAGGGCCATGTCGACAGTAAAATTCTAATTTATAATTTTGGTGTAGGGAAGTTATTGAGGTGTAAAGGTGTAATAAGACTGGTCCCATTAGTCAAGTAGTAATCTTATGGTCTAAAGCCAGGTCTGCGACAAAAATCTAAAAAAACATGTTCAGTGAACACTCGGGCCAATTACAACACAGTAAACTGTTAAGCCACGCCCCAATTTTGTTAGGCAAAACGTATTAGGGGCGATTTCAATAAAAACATGGATGCAGGAGACCTGGCTTTCGTCTGAATAAGCAGGTATGAGTTGAACTTAAAAAAAACCTCCCAAATTGGCTTTTGGACATTGCTTTACAGAAGTAACGAGATTTTTGATCGGAACAATTTTCCCATTATGGGCTTTACGATTCTACATTATGTCTCTATTCAAATCTGATAATTAATTAACATGTCAAGTACCAATGCGCTTGATTGGTACTTTTGTGTAGGTACTTTTAATTTTAAAGTGTCACGAAGCACTTCAGCAACATATTTATAAACACACTTTTGAATACTAGAACCATCGCACTTGTAGTCATTGTTTACATGTCAAATGCAACGTACAATGATTAAACAATAGTATTATCTATTGCGAGTGTTTTTGCAGTATACATAATAGTAATTAAATTAGTTATGTAATGTGCAAAAAATGACTTACAATTTTTATGAGTCTAACAAAGAATATAACAAAAACCAAGAACTGTCTGTCTGTGTACTTTAAAACAATTTTTACATTTCGTATTTATGGATTTTAAGTATCTGAGTACTATATGCTGTCTGTAACTACTCTACTACTATTCACAGATAAATAATAGTACATACTGCAATCCTTCAGGTACAAAATCATCATGCAAACATGATAAGAGAATGTAAGGTGACAGGCATCGTAGCTGACACCCTTACTTTTTTATTCTCGTGGGTTAATCCTTATTGGGTTCTGCCGGACTCTTACCGGCTAAAAACCCACGGTGTTCCTTCGCCTGAACGTTGGCCGGGGCCGCGGGATTTGCATAAGCATGCACCGCAACCCCGGCAGGTCCCGGTCCGCCAGCGCCTGGCGGAACTCTCCTCTGTCCTCCTGAAAGGCGCGCGGAACACTGCGCGCCGCCTTCTCGGACCCGTTACTGGTCGGGCGGCGAGTCCCGTAACCCACCGCTCGCAGGCCACACACTAGGGTGACCGGAGCTCGTGCCCGGTGCGTCTGGTGCGTGAAGGGAGAACAGCAGATAGCTCCCTCTCCCTTCCCGCTACCTTCTTGGTCGCCATCACCTCCTCGCAAAAACAGGCGATGACTTGACACCCTTATAATATCCTAACTGGTGTTAACGTATCTCTGTATTGTTGCAGGACGTCTGTGCTGTTCGTGTCGATATCTTTCATCGTGCTGATGGTGATCTCACTGGCGTGGCTCGTCTTCTACTACATACAACGCTTCAGATACATACACGCCAAAGACAGACTCTCTGTAAGTATACTTTAACAATCGCTTTTGCCATGTTTTTATAAAACTTATGATCAATTTCTGCACTACAACAACAAAGTATGGAAACTTATTAAAATTCATTGATTAAATAACCTTGCATTGTGTTGAAGCTAAATGATGTGATGACGTCAACTAACGGTTCACGAAGATCCATACAAGTATGCTCATGCACCTAAAATTATATTCTGACGTACTATTTTGTATTTTAATAGCTTTCTTTATTTTAAATTCGAGGAAATATAGTTCAGAACATACGAGTACCTATATAGATGTGTACGCATTTCCTCTACGTATTAGGCTCGGCTGAAAAGTGTACATAATAGGTAACCGATACGAATATCGGTAGTTTATTTTAAGTTAGACTCTGTCCCCTTATTGCAAAAGATGATTAAAACCAAAAAAAGGTAAACCCAAATTTTAAATATATACAAGGTTAGTCGGAAAGGGGGAAAGTACCCATAAAAAGGGATAACTTTTGTTCTACAACTTTCCCCAAAACTCGATAGTTTAAGAGAAATAGCTTTTCAAAGATTTCGTAGAAAATATGCTTAAATCTATCTGTCCATAGCTATGATCAGCTGTTTTTACAATTTAGGTCATATTTAGGGTCACGGATTAGAAAATTAATTTTCTAAATTCATAACTAAAGCAGATATGTTATTTTTTGAGGAAACTAAATTAAAATATTTTTTTATACAAATAAAAATTATCGAATTTTGAAATTTTAACACTTGCTTTAAAATATTTATCAGTGATACTTTACGTGGTCCGTGGCTTAGTACCCCCTTTCCGACTAACCTTGTATATACTCGTATATCACTTTCTAACGTCATATCAAAGAAACGGGGATATTTTTAAACCTGGGTTTTACTTAGACCATCACTTGTAATAACAGAGTTTAAGTCTACTATTTATTTTTAGGTACTAGTAAATACAGAATAATCGTTCTGTTATGTTATAAGCGCATAATTATTGAAGTCAATGTATTTATTTTATGAATTTCAGAAACGTCTCTGTTGTGCAGCTAAGAAGGCGTTATCCAAAATACCTGTTAAGAGTTTAAAGACTGAAGATAGGGTGAGTTACGAAGCTTTTATTACATATTGAATATTTATTAAACTATGAATCAATCACTTACCCCCTTACAGTTATTTTATCTGACAAAGGCGGGCTAATTATTACAATTTGAACCTTTCATCATAGACAAACTCCTTTCAATGTTTGTCACTACATCATCTTTTAAACCGCAACTTTGTCTAATCTCTTCATTTCTCAATCTATCATTCAAAGTTACACCGCACATACTTCGCAAGGAACGCATTTCCACGGCATTTATTCTACTTTCATGCCTCTTCTGCCACGACCAACATTCACTTCCATACATAAGCGTAGGTACCAACACACCATTATGGACAGTCAGTCGTGCCTTTTTGGACATCGACCGGCTAGCCACAAACAACCGCATGCAAAGCACCATTTACTTTATTTCCCGCATTTGCTCTTCTTTCCACATCTTCGTCAATCTTACCATCTCTTGTAAACATGCTTCCCAAATAAACAAACTCATTCACCTGTTCAATACTTTCATCTCCTATCTTTACTTTACACTCAGATACATCTGCATCTCTTTCAAAAACCATTACTTTCGTCTTGCTTACATTAATTTTCATCCCTTTCATATTATATGCTCCATTCATCATAGTTACCATGGCTTGCAACTCTTCATCAAAAATTGAAAGGAGTATGCTTAGGTGGTTTGGTCATGTTGAGAGAATGAGTGAACGGCAATTAACAAAAGGAATTTATAAGGCGGATGTTAATGGGAACGCCGGTAGAGGACGTCCTAGAAGGACATACATCGATGTTATTGGTGATGTTCTTCACAAAGGTCAGGTGCGTAGTACTCTCAACCGGCGTGCGTGTATGACGTAGCATGTGGCGTTCTATAGTTTCTGCCTACCCCCATGGGAAAAAGGCGTGAGTTTATGTATGTATGTAGGTATGTATCAAAGACAAAAGTCACAACTCTCGCCTTCGTGAGATAGAAAGGCTATATCAATAATCGTTGTGTATTATAACAGGCTTTTAGTAACACTGATATTAAACAGCGTTATAACTTTACACAGCGATTATTAAAAAGGCGGTTATAATATAATAGCGGCCCGTCCCGGCTTCACACGGGTGGACATTTTTCCCGTTATTGCAACATTTTTCATTTATGCTCCGCTCCTGTTGGTCGTAGCGTGATGTTATATAGCCTATAACCTTCCTCGATAAATGAATCCAACACAAAAATTTCAATTCCAACCAATAGTTCCTGAGATTAGCGCGTTCAAACAAACAAACTCTTCAGCTTTATAATATTAGTATAGATTACCGATTAAACAGTTTCAATTGGATTCAAACATTAATTATTCGTACATAACATCAAATACTAAACAGTTTCAATTGGATTCAAACATTAATTATTCGTACATAACATCAAATACTAAACAGTTTCAATTGGATTCAAACATTAATTATTCGTACATAACATCAAATACTAAACAGTTTCAATTGGATTCAAACATTAATTATTCGTACATAACATCAAATACTAAACAGTTTCAATTGGATTCAAACATTAATTATTCGTACATAACATCAAATACTAAACAGTTTCAATTGGATTCAAACATTAATTATTCGTACATAACATCAAATACTAAACAGTTTCAATTGGATTCAAACATTAATTATTCGTACATAACATCAAATACTAAACAGCATTATGTAATAAAACGATGTTGTTTTGTTTTATTTGTGTTAGGAGCTTTGTATTTTTAGAACCGGCGTTGCAACATTTAATGAGTTTTTTACCGTTTATTTCGTCACAATAACATAACATCACGCCTGTATTCCCCGGAGGGTTGGGCAGAGGTGTATAGTAACACCCTCATTTCGCCGTTATGTTTAAGTCCCATGTAACAGTGGGCGAGCCTATTGCCATCAACCGGGCACTAATCCAAACTCCGGGCTGCTACTGAGGAATTCCACACGGAAAAACCCAACAACTCTTTGCCCGACCTGGGGAGCGAAACGACGCTTGCCACCACTAGACCAACGAGGTAGTTTTTCACAATAATATTTTGTAATAGTGCAGTTTTGTTGTTTCAGGAAGTTCAAGGCGACGGCGAGTGCTGCGCTATCTGTATAGAACCTTACAAAGTGTCAGAAACACTTCGATCTCTTCCTTGTAGGTCAGTATTGCACTTTTAACATAATTATCTATTAATTTTCAAGTACTTACCAATAAACCCCGTTGCACCGTGTAAAAATATACAATGTTAGTCGGAAAGGGGGTACTAAGCCGCGGGCCACTTGAAGTATCACTGATGACTATTTTAAAACAAGTGTTAAAATTTCAAAATTCGTTCATTTTTATTAGCATGCAAAAAGATTTTTATTTTAGTTTTTACAAAAAAAAACATTATACCTGCTTTAGTTATGAATTCAGAAAATTAATTTACTAATCTGTGACCCCAAATATGACCTAAATTGTAAAAACGGCCGATCATAGCTATGGACATCTGTCCATAATCTGTAATCTATCTAGATTTTAGTATATTTTCTACGAAATCTTTGAAAAGCTATTTCTCTTAAACTATCGAGTTTTGGGGAAAGTTGTAGAACAAAAGTTATCCCTTATTATGGGTGCTTTAACACCCTTTCGGCTTAGTACCCCCTTTCCGACTAACCTTGTATACAAGGTGTAAATGCAAAAACTGAATATCTCTTACGGGCTCATTGTTACTATGGGAACAATCAAGAAATCGTGAAAAGGAAATCAGCTGTTCCCTACATTTTGTTGAGTTATGCGAATATAAATGTAGGGAGCAGCAGTTTTTTTTTTCGCGATTTCCGTTTTGATCCCTAGTAGAAGTTGTTCATAATCATGACTACAATGAGCCCTTAATAGGTTTTAAGTTTTTGCATTTACACCTTGTATATTTAAAAATGTACTATCGCTAATCAGTTTTTCATTCAAATGCCCACATCTGTTAGAGTAGGTACCTACCGTTTTCTCCGTCATTATTAATAGGCATATTAAAGTATGTGAAAATTTGGACTATAATAAAATTATATTTTGTACATTATCTAACATTTACATTTGTGTGTTACAGACACGACTTCCACAAGAACTGCATAGATCCGTGGTTGTTGGAGCACCGCACCTGTCCTATGTGCAAGATGGACATTCTCAAATACTACGGCTTTGTGGTGAGCAAATAACCTAGTTTACGTGGTTTTTTAGGTAGTCAATAATATTAGACAATAGGTTTTCTGTACTAATATTATAAAGAGGAAAGATTTGTATTTTTATATTTTTGTATGTAACGAATAAATTTTAAAACTACTGGACCGATTTCAATAATTATTTTGCCGTTAGAAAGCTACATTATTACTGAGTAACATAGGCTACGGACGGAGCCGTGAGGACACAGCTAGGCTTTAATAATGATGTACCTAGTTGGTTCTGCCTAGCCTTTTCCCAACTATGTTGGGGTCAGCTTCCAGTGTAACCAGATGCGCCTGAATAGCAGTATTTTACACGGAGCGACTGCCATCAGACCTCCGCAATCAAGGTACTTGGCGATGCCGATATCCTAGAGTACCTAGTTAATGTTTTGAATCCACAAAACATTAACATTGAAACTGAATGCTAGCTTCTTGCTCAAAAGATTTAGATTGGTAACGTCGCGAGTGAGGACTGAGTTATCTAGTTGGACTATAACCACAAGTTAAATTTCTCGAGATCAATCCAATTATTTTCCGAGATTTTTTTTATGTATATCAATTAATGATAAATATTGTATGTGTCCAGTTCACGGGCAGTCAGGAGAGCATCCTGCAGCTGGAGGTGGAGGAGGCCCGCAGCCGCGCGCTGTCTCCCGCACGCAACCGACACCCGCTCACACTCGTAAATGTGACACACTATTATTATTATTTTATACTAGCTTGTCACATCACTAGCACTATCTGGTTTATGCTTAAAGGCTCGTTCACACGGAGATAGTTGTTCGAAGCGAGTCTCGTGCTATCTCTGTTTTCATCGTAGAGAAAGACAAAGACAGAACGAGATTTCCTCCGAGAAACTATTCTCGTGTAAATCAGCCTTAATAATAAATACTCATTTAAAGGCTCTCATTATCTGTGTGAAGTTCTGGCATTGATGTCGCTTCTGCTTGTTATCATCTTAATACATCGATTACTCGAAAAAAAAAGTTTAGGGTATACAACCTTAGGCTGGAAAGTAGAATGGTTATTGTCATCAAGTCGCACATAAACTCATTTCCCTTGTTTCTTTCTTTCATAATACATAGACATAACATCATGCCTGTATTCCCCGAATGATTGGGCAGAAGTGTATAATAACACCCCCATTTTGCCGTTATGTTTTAGTCCCATGTAATAGGGGGCGAGTTGATTGCCATCAACCGGAGCTTCCGGGCTGCTACTGAGAAATTCCTAATGGAAAAACCCAATAACATTTGTTCTCTTTCATTTGTCAAATTCTCGTCAACCAGTAGTAACGCAAACAGTTTCAATTGGTGTCAAGAGAAACTGGATTTAGCACGGCATACTGCACTTAAGCTTAATTATTAATTATTGACTTGTGTAAGGCCCATCTCATTTAACTTAGATAATTTATTCACAGTTGACGAGTGACAACTCGTACGAGGAGGCGGGCAGTGAACGCAGCAGTCGCGCGTCCTCACCCGACGAGCTCGTGCCGTCCTTAGCGCGCGCCTGCGACACGCCTAGACATCAACTTGTTAGCAGGTAACGTTACATCTATCATCACTGTTAACTGCTTATTACCGTTCCTAGCTGGCTATAGGGCTCTTGGAAAGATGCCATCCTAGTTGCTGCCATTAACTGGTGGGATATTGTTGATAGTTGAATATTTAGTCCGCTATCGATCTGGGTGCATTAAAACAGTTTCTACAAGTGACACTACTGAAATACTTATGACGCAACCCTACCAGTCAGCTCTGATACCGACCTTGCTGACTGGCTAAGCTTCACCATGGCATGCGCTACTCTCATATAGCTCGTGTGGAGACGAGAAGTCGGTCAGTCGTAAACTGATAAGTTTACATCATCTCAGCATTTTGGGACAATAAAGCCAGAACCACGTTATAATACGTCATCTGAGACTGGTTTTCATGACTAAATTATATTAGATTTTTGATGCATATCCCTAATAAATACTCTCTATTCGCAGATCATGCACGTCGTCCCCGTCGGGGTCGCCACGTGCGGAGACGTCGCGGCAGGAGCCGGCCGCGAGCAGCGCGGCGCAGGAGTGAGCCGCAGTCGGCGCCAAGCGTGTTACAGCGACCACGCGCCTGCCGCGTGCAGTGAGACAGTGATGTGTTCATATTCATATTAAATACTCAATCTAAAATTAAACAAAAACATTCGGAACCTCCAGTGATGGTGACGCTCGTTGTATGGTGGATGACAAGTGATATTTTTCGTAATTAAGGACGTATAGCGTATATGGATATTCACCGCAACTCCGCCTAGTCAACGAAATAAGTGTTCTTCCTAACGCTTGTGACCTCTCGCTACGACCCAACTTTTGTAAAAGCAAGAAAATTTTAACGACCTTTATATTTGAAATCAATCAATTGTCGTACTTAATTATTTTTTTTGATTGGTTCATGATCTCATAAGTTAATCGTATATGTTAACTCTGCAATAATATTCAACAAGTGTGACTAATAATAGTCGTTGTGGTGGCCCTTGGTTTTTGTAATTCTAACTCGTATTTGGGATTAAGGGTGTCCGTCCATATGATAATAACTAACAAAACAGTTTGTACTGCCTCATCTGCTATATTGTGACACTGTTCAAGCCATAACATGTATACGTGTAAAAAGACGTGTTAAAATGTAGCAGACTGTATCCTTTCTATTAAAATGTCTATTGTATGGGCTGCTTTATTAATCTTAGTTGGCAGTCATAAGTTTATGATTTAGACATAAGAGTTTTCTACATTTGTCAGCCATATGAATGATATTGTAAACTATAAATGTTCAGTAACTGTTATTAAATAAAAGACTATAATCATATTGATGTGTAATGGGGGCCATATCGCAACCGAATTTGTTTTAATGTCAACTTAAATTGTACAGTAGGTATTTAGTGAAAGTTCCTCTGGAACATTAAATATTTGGTGTACCTCCCACAAGGTGCAATGTTTGTGAAACTTTGATAACATTAAAAACACTAATTTCGTGACTCCGAAAATATATAGTTAATAAAATCTAGTCTGAAGATATGTCGCTTTTAAATTCAGTTATTTATGATTTAATAGTTCGATATAGTTTAAAATATAAGGTCTAGGTACTATGAACCGTTACAAGCTTAATGAGGTGGTTGTATGTTCGATTCTTAACTTCCAACACCCTTAATTAGATAGGTAGGTATGCTTTATGTTGTTCCGGATTCAGAATCGAATGTACAAACACTTCGAAGAAGTGTGTTTGTGTTTATAACCTTGTGTAAATAGGTGATTATACCGATTAACCGCGCCTTTTGCGATTATCGTGACAATTTCTCGTAATCAAAAGTTTTGTGTTACATCTAAATTGTATTTAAAAGCGATTTCATTCGTTCAAACTGTCTTTATCTTAATAAAAGAAAAAAATGTGTTACTTTAAGGTATTATAAGTGAGCATTTAAGTTATTATGTACGAAAATAGACAGACGGTACTTAAATCCATTGGATTTTATATAAAACAAGGAGACTGGTATGTACTTTTTAATAACAGATAATTTGTGTAAAGATGTTTACATTCCCATTCTTGTTCAAGTTCGAGTGTTCTGCGTAACTCCACGTGTGAACATCAATGTGTTGAAATAAAAACCAATACAGTATTGATATTTGTCTTTTATTGTGAACACCCTTATACTGAAACGGTTTTGAGGAATGAAGATGTGGAAGAGCGTTGCAACCAACGAGACTGAGGCGGAGGAGGATATATTATGGCGGAAACATCAACTAATTTAACAGTGTACCTATCGCTAGCAGTACTAGTGTATTGCTTCCAAAAAGCTTATAAGCTTCTTGATTGCTACACTATTTGCGGTGTAGCATTGTGCGGGTCACATTAGACGAACTTTACAATCATGACTTAATATTTCAGTTGCACCCTAAATATCACAGTCGGAATCGGTAACAACTGTAGTAAATTAAATAAATTAACCCTGCCATAATGTTATTGAGCACAAATAAAATCAAGTAGGTACCCAGCTGTCACCCGCACTGTGCTACACCGCAAATAGTGGAGGGTATTTTAATTTTTGTTTGACATCTTCTGTTTCATATGTTCCTGGTACATATCTCATCTCGATGCCGTACTAGGACTGCTGGAATGAGGCAACGTAGTCGTCAAATGGTTTGTTTGGTTGATCAAATGCCATTCAAAAATGTTGTAGTTCTACCAGGCTATCATAAAACAAAGTAGGTACACCAATGACGTATTTTGCTGATACTGTTTGTGCTTCATGTGTTCCTGGTTGCCCAATTGCGCGACTACGCGTTATCGGTCTCCCTTCCGAATAATAAATAAATAATTAAAAAAACACCGGCCAAGTGCGAGTCGGACTCGCGCACCCTGGACCCTTAAATATTTGTTTAATTTTAATTGAATTATTTATTTTTAAAGTGAATATATAACTTAATATTCTGTGAATATTCCAAGCGTCTACCTGTTGCCGTTATCAATATCGAGCAGAAACGAGCAAAAAAATCACGTTTGTTGTATGGGGGCCCCCCTTAAATATTTATTTTATTCTGTTTTTTAGTATTTATTGTTAAAGCGGCAACAGAAATACATCATCTGTGAAAATTTCAACTATCACGGTTCATGAGATATAGCCTGGTGACAGACGAACGGGCGGACGGCCAGCGGAGTCTTAGTAAAAGGGTCTCGTTTTATCCTTTGGGTACGGAACCCTAAAAACAACTAGGTGTTTCTGTTTGTCTGAGGAGCTAGCGCATTTTGCTATTTCACAATAAATTTTTACCTTCTTACTCCGGAAAGGGAGATGTGGGTTAATCGTTTAATTTGCTAAGGCCCGATTTTACCAACGTCGAATAGCGTTTATCCAAAGAATAAATTTGACATTTTGACAGCTTTTCTATAGAAATTCTGTCAAAACGTCTAACTTATTCCTTGGATAAACACTATCCGACGTTGGTAAAATCGGGTCTAAGTAGTTTAAAGTCGTGAATAAAAAATCAGTAATTAAAAAAAATATTTTATTGACTTCTAAACGTGAGATACAGAAACGCCAATACATTATTTACAAGAAAGTATAAAACAAGATCTTCAATGAAATGACAAGTTTATTATAATAACATTATACCAATTTTTTATAACTTATAAATCCAGAAAAATCACAATAGATAGTTAGATACACAATGTACCAATTTCCATTTAATTTTACCATAAAAAATGGCAAAATTTATACCTACTAAATACTAGTATAATATTTAATTTTATGATAAATATTACTTTATTAACATTTTATCTGTTTAGATAACTTTTGGGATTACAATGATAATATTTTATGACCTACAGAGGCTATAGATTAGATACACCAAGTAGTATAATTATATCCGGTCCGGTATTTTCTATTCAGTCCGTTTAAAACTTACCTACAGAAAAGTAAAAGAATTTGAAACAATGAAAAAGTAAAATTTACTAAAAGAAAAGTATACACACCCTTTTTAATAACTAAGCAAGTTGAATAAAAACAAAAAAAAAAACTTGCCACAATATTAACGATATATTATCATAACATACATAACACCACGCCTGTATTCCCCGATGGGATGGGCAGAGATGTTTAGTAACACCCTTATTTCGCAGTTATGTTTAAGTCCCATGTAATAGGGGGCGAGCTTAATGCCCTCAACTGGGCACAAATCTCAACTCCGGGCTGTTACTGAGGAATTCCACACGGAAAATCCCAATAACACTAGGCCAACGAGCCAGTTATATTATCGTAAATATAAAAACGCTATTATTTCAAATTACCTATACTATAAAACCCGCCACTACACGTTACTGTATTTCAATACAAATAACTATATACAATTACAGTAATTTAAAACAAAAATTGCGACAGCTCGCTGTATCGTTAATAAAAAACTTATCAGTCTTATTATATACAAAAATACTAAAACTTACAACAAAAGTTCAACCTTAATTTCTGTCAGTTAATAACTATTTTGTATGGTATCATCTATTATATTGCTTTACATTAAAATATTATTTGCATTAGCTTTGAAGAAAAACTAATTTGCGCACATAATATACATATGCATTGTTTGAGCAGAGAAAGTAACGTGTTTGTACCCTTCAGAAAACTCGGAGAACCCAGAATTTTAAAGTATGATAGCACCAATTGAATGGTGCTATTCGATTCTCTTATAGTCTCTTAAGGCTTTGTCAAACAGAATGCGTTATTATCGCGCGTCAGGGCGCTAACCTAACGCGACGCTATGACGCCGAGCTGTGTTGTACTGCGATGTTGATGTACCGCCAAACAGAGCAAAGGCGCTGCGTAATGCTAGCGCTGTCGCTCTGTTTGGCGGTACATCAACATCGCAGTACAACACAGCTCGGCGTCATAGCGTCGCGTTAGGTTAGCGCCCTGACGCGCGATAATAACGCGTTCTGTTTGACAAAGCCTTTAGGCTGGTTTTTCTGCTGCAACGACGTCGGTCGCGTTTGGAAACAGACGCGAAGGTCTGTGAGAGTTAAAACGCCGCTTACTTCAGCATTGTACTCGTGCACCCTCTACGCGCGACTGACGTCAGCGCAGCAGGCCAGCTTAAAAGTCTACAACTACGACGTCCACTTAAGTATGGAAGGCAAAGTGGTGGGGATGGCCATCCAAATCAAACATCTACTGGCAATCAGTCAGTAAATTCAGTGCTTACATTACAATGAATTATTTTTAATTTGCATAATGGTAAATAATATGGAAGATTATAGCGCCATTGGGGCTAGAAGTATTAATGAAGTTAATCCTATATTTACACATATTTCCTTACGAGATGAGCAGACCTACACACTATAAAAATATGTCGCTTTATTAAGGTAGAATTCGATGTGTTGCCGCGACACTACTGGTTTCTTTGTAATTAATACCTTCCGTGGCTAGCGACACGTCGCCTGCCTAATAATACATAGAAACCAGTAGTGTCGCGGCGACAAATCGCTTGCTGCTGCCTGCAGTCGGCTATGAAATTCTACCTTTAGTTAGCAACCACCAACAATGTAAAGTTTATATCGTGTACTCATTAGTAACACATCTACAGACGCAAGCGCATTAACTGCAACTCTACTACGCACCTTTAGTGATACTCTTACGCAAGCTAATACAACACACATCGATGGCAGAAAAGTAGATACGGACATCTACATTTTTACCAAAATGCCTTTTTTACAAAAATGAGCTTAAATCAACCCTATCTACAAGTCCTATTAAAATATTTTTAAATTTCAAAATAATGAAGAAAATCTGGCATGTAAATGAAGACACACTTGATTTCTAAGAAACATCGCAGCAAAATGGCCTCTTTCTTTTACTAAATGTGCTCTCCTGTAAACTTGCGATTTTGTAGATGTCTTCTTTTACTTTGCTGTCATCGACATGCTTTCTAATTGCAGAATGCAAAACGTTTGCGCAATCCTCGAAATCCCCTTTCAAATTCTATTTCAGTACCATTAATCCTAACATTATTTTATGCTAATTTATACAAATGTTACTTCTTAAGCCCCTGGTCATCCCTTCAGGCGTGTACCGCAGCTTACTGGTCATCGTCGGTAGGAGCGGGCCGCGCGCTGGTTACCTCGAGCGCGAAAAACGCGTCGAAGTTGAACTCAGATCATTTGTCCCACAGACCGGCCTCTTTCATCTTGGTGTGGAAGTACTTCTCTAGGGTATTTGCGCATCTGTAACACAAGACAAGATAAAAATTATCAACCCAAGAATCTACAGTCAAACCCATGTTTGACGACGATGTGACGTCGATATAAATTGACACGCTATCTCATATCGTCGGTCGGCAGTGAAAACCACGTATGTGTAAAATACAAATTTTTAAAAGAGGTAGAAATAACTGTCTCCTGCAAAAAATGGCCAGTCAAATGTTAATACAAGTTTGTCATCGTACGTCATAGATAGCTTAGTAGTATTTGAATTGAAAGTTTGTTGAACTAGTACGTGTATGACGAGTTTATCAATCTAAAGAACAAAACGCTTTTGAAGAAAAAAATTCACTGCCGGGTGTCGATATAGGCAACATGTGTCAAATACATTGACGCAATAAGGTTCAAACTACCGCTAGACAACTCTCGAGTTCTATGGCGCTGTGGTTCCGGAACCACAACTCGTTGATACCATGTCGTTCATCTAAACAGTGCATCTAGTACTGAGGTCAGTGGCGTAGCTACCGGAGGGCTAGATGGGGCAGTACCCTGGGGCCCCCAAGCTCAGGGGGCCTCTCGGACTCCGACTTAGGTACATACTATAAATTGAACTAGTAAACATTTCTCCCACATTCGGAATATAAATAAACCAGATTCCAGGAACGCGACTTTAATAATGGCAACTTATTTGAACGGTAATAGGCAGATATTTTCTTTTATTTTGATAAAATAGATTTAATTTGTTCATTAAAATAAGTTAAAATTTGTTTTTGGTTTTTAATTTTATTATGGAGTCGACTGTATGACGACAAATCTCGAGTACGTCGAATTCGGAAAACGACAAATACGGAACAAACGATTTTAAATAGTTTAGTTGGGGCCCTAGTTTATTTTTTGCCCCAGGGCCGTTGGTTACCTAGCTACGCCACTGACCGAGGTCCCCATTTTTTATGTTTCATAGACAATTTGCCATGTTTTTCAGTTTTGGGTAGACCCTCTGCTTAGCTAATATTGCATTTTGCAAATTCATTGGTGTCGATTCTATTGCACATTTTGACAATACTAAACTAGACTGACTTAGATTGACTGCAAATGTGTTTTTGACTGATTTCTAACCGTAGTGAGGTGTAGGGCAAAAAAGACAATAAACAAAACACACGTTAAGTACATTTATTAAACCTACGACAGTAGGTACCTGTAGTATATAGTTATCTGTGGAATAATAATGGAAACAGGTCATATAATGTAAGTGACAAAAATAATGTTAATTATACTAGAACCTCTTTCTACATTCGACCAGCATAAACTTTGTGGTTCATCAGATGGTTGAATGCGTAGCTGTGGTGTATTTAATATTATAATATGTTTTAGATTGTATAAGGGAAGTGATTGTATTGTATGAGTTTCTTTTTAAAAGGGGAAGAGGATGATATATGTTTATGTTGTTTGTAAAAGAGATAAGATTAATTTGTTTTTAAAGGGGGATGATGTAGTATATAGTTATCTGTGGATAATTTAGTAGGCTAGGTACTCTGTGGTTTGTGTCTGAGACCGTGTCTGTATTGCTAATAATGATTAATATTAAGGTTTTATAAATATGTTTAAAGAAATATAGCCTATACATTTATAAAGTGTTTTAATAAAAATAATTACTAATAATACAGTACCTATCTACAGTAGTACTATCGTCATCGGTCTGTTTGTAACGTTTTAAGGTAAAAACTAAGCAACAAATCATCTGTGTATGTGGGTTATTCCATTAATGATACATAACATCACGCCTGTATTCCCCGAAGGGTTAGGCAGAGGTAACGTAAGAGTAACACCCTCATTTCGCTGTTATGTTTAAGTCACATGTTATAGGGGGCGACCCTATTGCCATCAACCGGGCACAAATCCAAACTCCGGGCTGCTACTGAGGAATTCCACACGAAAAAACCCAATAACACTTTGCCCGACCTGGAGATCGAACCCAGCACCTCACGATCAGCAGTCGCGCTTGCCACCATTAGACCGACTAGGCAGTTTTTTTTATACATTAAATGCTAATATTGCGCTTACCTGTAATAATCAGTATCGGGAGAGTTGTAAAGCCGGCAGTTGGTGAATATCCTGGTCATATCAGCTATGAACAGTCGCTTCGACACGTAGTACCGCGACTTTAGACGCTCGCCCATAGTGCGCAGATCTGAATGAGATGCATCAAGTTTTAAGTCTTGTGAATATTAAAATTTTGCCTAAACAAACAGCTTAACTTGTAATCAATAACTTTTTAAGCATTGGGGGGATATCGTTGGCCTTGGTTCACCTGGTTCTGTCCACCAAGGGATATTTTCTTGGCCGTGAAGGTGGACAGAATAAGGCGGACCATGGGCAATATCCCATTTTTGCCAGTTTTCATCTTATTTTTGCTTGTTACTTACCCATCGGAAATTTGATGTGGTCATAGTAATCTGGCACTTCACTCTTATCGACTGGCTTCAAAAACGGCCAAGCGGCGGCGTGGTTTTTAACCTAATAGAAAAAAAAGTGTTTAAACATCGTTAATTGCATTGGTATCTTATTCTTCCTGCCCTTATCCCACACTAAGTGGGGTCGGCACAACACGTATTACGTAAATCTATATTGTTGGAGGTTTTGGCTTATTGTTTTATGACCGGCCGCCTGCCTGACATCAATCCTCCTTGGGAATACTCGTTGCGCTATCGCGCGGGTGACCTAATGTGCTTGCTAATATTATGCAGTGGGTACCAAAATGATATGCTTGTCAGTCTTTTTGCCGACAACTAAGCAGACTATGTTCTTCTTGGTGGAGTATACTTGAAGTTCCTCGACCCACTCATTCAGATTTGCTAGGGACTTTGGTTCTGACACATCGTAAACTAATATAGCACTGTGAGCGTCTCTGTAAAAATTTGATGTCAGTGTTCTGTATATGCTGTAAATGTGCTCTATTGTGTTAGTATCTACAGGTAGTCGTCGTATTTAACAGTAAAGTGGGTGATCGTTTTGCTACTTTTGTTAAGCCTCGGCTACACGCTCCATCATACTTCTGCAAACCAGTTTGTGCAGGTGAGTGTGTGCGTGCGTATGGACGGCAAGACGGGAGCGCGCGCAAGCCGAAAATCGCGGCTGGTACAATCGTTGACTTGCTAAAGATTGAACTACGTTGTTTTAACTGCGTAGGTAAGACGGAACGTGTAGCCGGAGCTTAAGATCATCCATTCTTTTTCTATACATAGACATCCTGTCTCGTTTATTCTTTTAGGCTCAATTTATAATGTAACTAGCGACCCGCCCCGGCTTCGCACGGGTACAATGTAGATACTAATGTGGGGTATATAAACCTTCCTCTTGAATCACTCTATCTATTGCTGAAAACTGCATTAATATCCGTTGCGCAGTATAAAAGATTTAAGCGTACAGACAGCGGGAGCGAGTTTGTTTTATAGTATGTAAAGAGAACAGTTAGTGTGTCAGCTAGTTACCGCGTGCAGCACGTTCCGTACGGTGGCGGGGTCCGCCTCGGGCTCGTGCTCGGCCGCGAGCGCGCGCGCCGCACCGCGCCAGCCTGTCTCGCGCAGCCCCGGGATGCACTCCGGAGGGATGCTGCGCACCTGGACCACATACGATCACACGGCGTCAGATACGATTCTACACTCACGTAGTGTAAGAGAATAAACAGGTAATAACAGTATCCATAATTAATACGCTTGATAGTTCTTTAGTTTACAAGGCGGTAAGCTGTTATGTAAGTCTTGTTCACTGGTTAAAAATAATCTCAGCTCAGCGCAACACAAGATTGAAAAGGCGAAATTCTCCCCTCTGATGTAGGAATAGCTCTGTAGAGGAGAGGTTCGCCATGGGCTGGCGGACCGGGACCTGCCGGGGTTGCGGTGCATGCTTTTGCGAATCCCGCGACCCCGGCCGTACGGTCAGGAGAAGGAACACCGTTGGTTTTTAGCCGGTAAGAGTCCGGCAGACCCCCTCGCCTTCCCCGGGCAAGGGACATCCATGAGGATTTTCCAACGAAAAAAAAAAGAAAAAAAGAGTAGCTCTGTGTTTTTGTATCAATGCAAGCAGCCTATTCAAAAGAAAAGTGGCACATTTGATTTTACTTACGCCTTCCTTAAAACAAGTCAACCCCGGATGTATCTTCCTGACATCTTTTTGCCTCATGTCGATTAACTTTTTAACGATCTGCGAAGAAAGTAGAACATCAGGTGGATGCGAATTTTCTTGTATCTTTTTCTTATTTCATTATATGCCTGTACAACACAATAACTTATAGACTTGGATTTAAAATGGCGGACTTTTTTATCTACCTTTCGTTTACAGAGAACGTGTGTGAGCGAGATACAAATAACGAAAACAATAGAAGGGGCCATTCAAGTATTACGTAAGCAGAATTTTAGTAATTTTTGACCCACCCCCTTGTCAGCAAAAGTAAGCAAAGCTTTTACCCCCCCCCCCCCCCTCCTATGCTTACGTAAACATTGGTATTTTTTTTTAACTGATCAGGTTTCGTTATTGTTATTAATGAGCAGCAGTTTTTAAGTCTAGAAAAATAAGTAGATATATAAAAATTGCTGACGTAATCATCTAGACACCCCCGTCCCCATCTCATCAAAAATAAGCTAAGCGAAGACCCCCTCACCCCCCTTACGTGCTTACGTAATACTTGAATGGCCCAGAAGCACCACTATTTTCAATCCCATTCTTTGTCATTGGGTTAGTCTATACATGTCCCTGCCTACCTCTTTCTGCCTGCGTATAATGCTGGTGAACTGAGTGTACACAATGCGAGGGTTTAGCTCGCAGTGCATGAGTGTGGCTCCTTCATAGTCCTTTATGTACCCCTGGTACATCGCGCGGGGTAACTTGATGTCTTTACTGAAGCCTTGCTTCTTGAAGTAGCCTAGGAATAAAAATATAAGTGTTTTACCGTGAGGTTACACTCCTCCAGCAGATATTTTAAAAGGTGAGTAAGAGATTAGGTTTTTTTTATTTCACGAAGACGCGTGAATCATTGCAATATGGGCCTTATGTCTTTGACATAAAAGTCACAGGACGCGTTTTTGTCAAATAAAAAGACTAATAACATACTACAATCGCCAATTCGTAAGCCTATCGTGTACGTATGTGACAGAGAATGGAAGGTAAACTAAAAAACTTGAAACGAAAAGATGTAGAACAGAGCGAAGAGCATTTGAGAGGCCTCATGCTTAAAGGGTGGCCGACTGCGCATATTAACATAACGTAAACATTACATAACATCACGCCTTGTATTCCCCGCAGGGTTAGACAGAGGTGTTTTTATAACACCCTCGCTTCGCCAGTTATGTTTAAGTTCCATGTAATGGGGGGCGAGCCTATTGCCATTAACCGGGCCCAAATCCAGACTCCGAGCTGCTACTGAGATATCCGTAATGGGAAAACTCAATAACACTTTGCCTGACCTGGGGATCGAACCCAGTACCCCGTGCTCATTAGTGGCGCTTGCGACCACTAGACCAATAAGGCAGTCAAATGTGCATATTAAAGAAGAAATATTTACGTTTTACAATTATAAATATTTCACTTACCGATTGCGAACTCATCTGCAAAGGTGAGGAAGTGTAGTATATTGTTCCTAATATGATAATCTTTCAGATGATTCATAAGGTGTGTGCCGTAGCCTTTCACTTGTTCGTTTGATGTTACCGCGCAGAACACTATTTCACTGAATCCCTGTGAAAGGCACTGTAATTAATCTAAGGTAAGATTTGTTTTAAATCGATATGTTCCATCAATAAATAACGAGTTAGGGAACGTACCCATACTACGTGACCCATTTTTTACAACTTTTTACCCCCCTCCCACCCCTCGGTGACCACCAGTAGTATATTCCAATACCCCCCCTCCCCGTCTAGTTTTCACGTAGTAATTCATAAATATGGTCTTAAATAAGATTTTTTGCAAAAAGAAAATTATTTGGCTCATTGTGCGTCAATGTTGCCATAACTCAAAAAAGCGCGAGATTTCCCTAAAGGATATTGACCACGTGACGAAAACCTAACCCCCCCCCCCCGCCCCTGTGACTAAGCGTGGTATTTGAAGACCCTCTCCCCCCCTGAACGGGTCACGTAGTATGACGGTACGTTCCCTTATTATGTAGGGAACTCCCGATCAACGTGTATCGACATGTTTAGATCTGATAATAAGATCAAGTAAGTAGTTTGTTGGCGAACGACAAAATCGATCGTTATTATCGATCAAACTGTCATGGTGTAACATACCTGTGCACTAAATGTCCTGAAGCAAATTCCTCCGATTGGCCTGCCTTCTTTGATAAGGGCAAGCGTTTTGTGCTTACTGAAAATCAAAGTGTGCGAAATAAGTTAACAGTCTCAACTTTCCCAGTAGGTGGAGGTATTCATTTTTATTGTTCTAAGTTCAGGAGGTACAGTGGAGTTCGCTTATAACGACAACAAAGGGACGGTGATATTTGGTCGTACTAAACGGACGTCGTTATAAACGTCAGTAAATACCACATAAGAAAACCTAACTAAAGGGTATTCTTAAGTCGCTTTAAGCAGCTGATCTTTATAAGCGAAGTCGTAATAAACGGATTCCACTGTAGATATAATGGTCACATTCGTGTACCAGTTTTCTCATCTGGACATAATGTATAAGATTCCACTAATAAACTGATTAAAGTCCTGTTATTTTGTAGTTGCAGACAGAGTAATAGAATGTGGGAGCGGTGCAGCGAGTATTTCGCTGTCAACATGTTCACCTAGCCTTACTATGATTTATGACCCTGTCTGCAGTGAGAAAAAAACACCACTATATCATTCAGTAACATCACTCCCCAAGCTCTTTTTGAGCTGTTAGTTAAATTTTCAGTAACAGTTAATACTTACGGGTCAAAAACTAATTGTGATATATACTCCTTAGTCATTTCAGGTAGCTGGTGGGAGAATACATTGTGGAGACCTGAAAAAAACAAGCAATTTTAAAGACACGTTGCCCGTCATCCGTGTGCCTTTGCAGTTAAAACTTGCACAAAGGTCAAAGCATACATATAAACTCGGAAAGCGATCGTTACCGTATCAACTCGAGCCGTTCAGTATTCTTTGTATGAAACTTCTTACTGCAACGCACACTAATCGGAATCGTAATTGACCACGCACCGCGGTCCCCGCGCTTACGGCTCGTCCCCCCCGCGCTTACGTCTCTTCATGTTCCCCCCCCCCGCGCCTGCCTGCAGCACACTACTGTTACTGCGCGCCGTAAGCGCGGCGTCGCCTAGCCGTAGCCGAGTCGACGTATCGGAGCTCTTGATCTGCTTTGGTTACGTGCCTAAGTTAGGTTGACGCCTGTTTGACGGCGAGGTGAAAGGCGATACAGTGACGATCCCTTTCCGAGTTGACATGTATGCTTTGACCATAAGTTGTCTCTCTTACGTAATATTAACCTGTACTGGGGTCATATTATGACGTGCTAAAACCATAATTCCGTTGTGAGAATGTGACGGCGCGTTACGACCTGCATAGCCGCGTCACTGTCTCTCACCGGAACAGTGATGGTTTTAACACGTCACAATACGGCCCCAGCTTACCTATAAGCCACAGCATGGTCTGTTTGTTAACGGGCCCGGTGAGCGAGTTCCCGATCACGTGGAACTCTATCAACTTCCGTTGTTCTTCTAACTTGGCCGCCTCGTCGCGGGGCGCTTGCATTTGGAATAGTGCCTGAAATGTTAGAAATTTGGTTTATAAAAGAAGTATATTCCATTTTAATACTAGAGGTCAATCTGCCTCGTTGGCCTAGTGGTGGCTACCGCGACTGCTGATCGTGAGGTCTTAGGTTTTCCGTATGGAATTCCTCAGTAGCAGCACGTGTGGAATTGTACCCGGTTGATGGCAATAAGCTCGCCTTTGGGACTTAAACGTAACAGTGAAATAAGAGTGTTACTATACACCTCTGTCCAACCCTTCGGGGAATACAGACGTGATGTTGTGTATGTAGATCAATCACATTACAGAATAGTCATCATGCGTGGCTCCAGTTCTTGTCAAAACGGAATAATTATTATTAGGCTAGTAACTGCTAGCTTATAAGCGAAGTGTATTTCATATAGAGCTTTTGAAGTTCACCTAGAGTCCTTACCACGACTGAAGTCTTTTGGGCGCTATGTTGGCTCATTGTAAAAGCGCCCGAAACAATGAAAAATCAGTGGTGTTAACATAGCGCCCAAGAGACTTCAGTCGTCGCGCGGACTCACAATGTCCCATGCGACTTAGTGACAAATGATTCAAAAAATCATCGAGGAGGCCTTGTAATTTCATTAGCTTTATCTTTTAGAACTTTTGTTGCATAATGTTTGAGTTTCACGTGTTCGTACTGCACCATCCCAACGCAATGTGGCTTGCTTCACTTTTCAAATCCTTTATGATGATATTAGTGTACTTACATCAGGCCCACACATGTAGTTGGGGTCGGTGATGGTCGCCACAATGTCGGCCACAGTCCGTTCGCTGACGTCATCGGGCGGCTCGTCAGCCACCCGCCGTCGCTTGGCCGCGCCCGAACTTGGCGTGTTAGCGCGCTTACCACCTTAGTGTACTTACATCAGGCCCACACATGTAGTTGGGGTCGGTGATGGTCGCCACAATGTCGGCCACAGTCCGTTCGCTGACGTCATCGGGCGGCTCGTCAGCCACCCGCCGTCGCTTGGCCGCGCCCGAACTTGGCGTGTTAGCGCGCTTACCACCTTAGTGTACTTACATCAGGCCCACACATGTAGTTGGGGTCGGTGATGGTCGCCACAATGTCGGCCACAGTCCGTTCGCTGACGTCATCGGGCGGCTCGTCAGCCACCCGCCGTCGCTTGGCCGCGCCCGAACTTGGCGTGTTAGCGCGCTTACCACCTTAGTGTACTTACATCAGGCCCACACATGTAGTTGGGGTCGGTGATGGTCGCCACAATGTCGGCCACAGTCCGTTCGCTGACGTCATCGGGCGGCTCGTCAGCCACCCGCCGTCGCTTGGCCGCGCCCGAACTTGGCGTGTTAGCGCGCTTACCACCTTAGTGTACTTACATCAGGCCCACACATGTAGTTGGGGTCGGTGATGGTCGCCACAATGTCGGCCACAGTCCGTTCGCTGACGTCATCGGGCGGCTCGTCAGCCACCCGCCGTCGCTTGGCCGCGCCCGAACTTGGCGTGTTAGCGCGCTTACCACCTTAGTGTACTTACATCAGGCCCACACATGTAGTTGGGGTCGGTGATGGTCGCCACAATGTCGGCCACAGTCCGTTCGCTGACGTCATCGGGCGGCTCGTCAGCCACCCGCCGTCGCTTGGCCGCGCCCGAACTTGGCGTGTTAGCGCGCTTACCACCTTAGTGTACTTACATCAGGCCCACACATGTAGTTGGGGTCGGTGATGGTCGCCACAATGTCGGCCACAGTCCGTTCGCTGACGTCATCGGGCGGCTCGTCAGCCACCCGCCGTCGCTTGGCCGCGCCCGAACATGGCGTGTCGCCGGCGCGCTTACCACCTTCTGACTTTATTGAACCTGTTACACATTTTTATAAATATTAATTTGTTGACTGGGAAGTTTGGTAGTGTTTACTAATGATAAGCATAAAATATATTGTCATAATTTACATTGGCATAACGAAATTCAGCATAATAATCATTACGCATAATATTACTAGGCATAAATGTTTTGCCATAATGTTTAGTGCCATAAATACTGTTGGCATAATAAGAATGAAGCAGAATATTATAAACGCATAATGATATTTACACATAATGTTCTTTGGAATAAAATAAACCCTTGAAAGATAGTTAATAATTAATAATCTATACTAATATTATAAAGAGGAAAGATTTGTATTTTTGGATTTTTGTATGTAACGAATAAACTTAAAAACTACTGGACCGATTACAAAAATTCTTTTGCCGTTAGAAAGCTACATATCACTCAATAACATAGGCTACGGGCGGAGCCGTGAGGACACAGCTAGTAATATGATAAAGAGGAAATATTTATATTTTTGTATGTAACGAATAAACTTAAAAATTACTGGACCGATTTCAAAAATCCTTTCGCCGTTAGAAAGCTACATTATCACTGAGTAACATAGGCTACGGGCGGAGCCGTGAGGACACAGCTAGTAGTTAATAAAAACAATGAATCATCTATACTGTATTTTATAATACCTATCTATAAAAAAATATCATTGACCACAACTGTATTTCATTACCTAAAATTATTGGCTACTAGCTTTTACCCGCGGCTTCGCTCACGTGGAATTAACATGATGTTTTTCCAGGACCAAAAGTAGCCTATGTTACTCTCCATCCTTTCAACTAACTCTATGCCGAAAATCAAGTCGATTGGTTGCTTAGTTAGGGCGTGAAGGAAGGACAAACAAACAAACAAACACACTTTCGCATTTATAATATTAGTATATCAATAGTAATATCAATTATGACTTTTTATATTTATGGCTTATGATTATTAGACGAATAAATATTATGACTTAAAAATGTATGCAACTTCAAATTAGGCCAAAACAAATTAGACCAAATGATAGTTATGCACCTTTGCATTATGCCACAGTATTATTATGCTAATAAAAGTTATGCGAAAACGTTATGCCAAACAATATCATGCCTTAAAATTATATGCCAAGAGGAGGATTATCGTTTGGTAGATCTGAAATTAATTGTGTGCTTGAAAAAGTCGTGATGTCTTTGAAGTGATTGTGGTTCCTAACAAATCGATCACCCTACTTCCTTCATGTCATCAAAAGCGGTAAGTATAATAAATTCCACCCATGATGACGCGCCACACTCTTCGCCTAAATTCCGTGTTCTGTCTCTCTTCTGTCTTAGAGTGAGAGAGAACACGCGATTTAGACGAAGAGTGGGGCGCGTCTCCGTGGATGGAACATACTATAATAAAATTTCATCACAAGAGGATAGGGTAGCACCATTCTCTTGTCTGATAATAACATTATACTGTTTTCACCAATCTATTTTCCAAGCTTGGTGATAGTGGATTGTTCATGTAGTGGTTATTAGGAATATGCATACAGCCTGAAACGATGTAAAAAATAGATCATCTACAAAGTTAGCATCATTATTGACCGGTATTACTCTTATCAGTCAATTCGACACATACAGCCATACACACATGATGAAACATTCCAATATATGGAGATAATATCCTCATATTATTCAGCTTACCTGAAGAGAGTGTCACTGTAGTGAAACCGTCTTTGCTATCACCCGAAGCGGTGACCCGTTCAAACTCGCCGCGTCTACCTGCTGTGGAAGTTACACTTTGTTTAATTTTTATATTGGTTACTAGAATGAGAATAATGAACATGCACAAACAATTGTTGCCAATTTAGAAATTCATCTTATCAACCTTACTACATCGTCTACTTAAATTCTCGTCAGTTTAGATTATGCGCACGGTTAACATGCACTATTTATTATAACATAATTTCAAACCATATTTCTTCTGTACCGGTTTAGACCAAATATGGCATGTATATTTTAATCATATACTTTCATATTACAAAATATCTTCTGTATATATGAAAGGAGAAACTGACTGACTGATTGATCTATCAATACACAACCTAAACCGCTGGGGGTAGAAACTTGAAATTTTGACAGTAGATACTTTTTTCCACTAAAGAAGTGTTTCTCAAAATTAATCCTCTAAGGGGGTGAAAAAAAAAGTTGCTGCAGGTAAAAGCTAGTTAGAAATAACCATATTATTGAATTACGGAATCGAAATTCGTCAGTATTACATCCATATTTATCAGTTAGATAGCGGTAGTACCATAATATTTTTTATTAAACATTTGTGTACTACTCACGGTTCTTATTGTCAAATATGGCTTGTAAGTGGTTCGGCGGGATCTGTTTGAACTCGGGGTCCCATATCGGAGAGTTTGCGCTGAAGATCTCTTCTTCGAGCAACGCCAGGAAGCGAGGGAAGTGGGTCAGGACTAGTACCTGTTGAAGAATGGAACACGTATGAGCGAAACTGTATGCGCTGGATGGTCCTCAAACAGTGTTTTAAAATAGCAACATGGGCTCCAATGGGTTTCCTCATCATAATTTGTAGAGAGACAATTAATCGTGTACCAGTTTTCATTTAGATGTGGGTGGCCTACTTTTTCTAGTGAGACTACGAAGCTTTGAGTAGATATTATTATCACGCTGCTTTAGCGCCAAAATATTCGCGGACGCCTGACATCTTAATCGTTTTCATGGGCATACTACACAGTACACAATTCAATCAAAGTTTTGTCGTTTCTATCGACAATTTTAGATGCAAGAAAACTGCGCCTCGATCTTTGCTAAGTGCTTTTCGAGAAGGTCATGGTCATGTCTTCAACTGTGGATATTGAAATATTTAATAACTTATACTCTTCTCAGGCGGCATGTTGTCTGGGATATTGAGCCTGCCAAATTGGATATTTATCCATTCCTCTGCCAGTCACCATGACCTAGTTGGCTAGCGTCAAGTTTAAGGTTTAGAGAAGATAGATGTTGCTTTCTTTTTTCTTAGACCTGGAACTGTGCATGGTAACATCTACAATCTCCACTTACTCTCTTCTCCGGCGGCATGCGGTCTCTCTCCGAATGGCACTTGTCCATCAGCTGCCGACAGACGGACTTGAACACGGCGCGCAGTAACGTGCGACCGAACACCAGCGACGTGTCGTAGTGCGGCAGGGAGTCGCAGAACGCGGGCACGTGGCAGAATACTAGCCATCTGGAATGTTTGCGGTTGTATTACACCAAAGACGTGCACAATACACGATTATCTTTACATAGTATAAAACAAAGTCGCTCCCGCTGTCTGTACGCTTAGATCATTTAAACTACGCAACGGATTTTAATGCAGTTTTCAGCAAGAGATAGAGTGATTCAAGAAGAAGGTTTACATGCCCCACACTAGTATCTACATTGCACCTGTACGAAGCCGGGACGGGTCGCTAGTTTACTATATTTTATCCAATAACTGCCTCGTTAGTCTAATGGTGGCAAGTGCGACTGTTGATCATGAGGTCCTGGGTTTGATCCCCAGGTCGCGCAAAGTGTTATTGGGTTCTTCCATGTGGAATTACTCAGTAGCAGCCCGGAGTTTGAATTTGTGCCCGGTTGATGGCAATAGACTAGCCCTCTATTACATGGGACATAAACATAACGGCGAAATGAGGGTGTTACGATACACCTATACCCAACCCTCCGGGGAATACAGGCGTGATGTTATGTTATGTTTTAGCCTATAAGTAGTCTTCAAATGTGTAAAAACAACTAACAAAAATAAGTATGGACTTATTATATATTGATATGGGAATCATACTGAAGAAAGGAAGTCTTGATATCTCGACGGTTATGGTCATTATTGAGGCTTGAGTTGTTATAATTATATACACAATACATCAAATCTATGTATTACCTGAAACAAACACTCTTGGGCATACATTTATACAAATCTGCACATTTACGCAATCACGTGATTGCTTCTGTGTATAAGTATTATTATTAATGCCAAATGAGGACATTATTACACAAATTGTATAACATCTTACTTGTTAGTCATACAAATGTATAAAAACAACATACCTTGTATAATTGATTTGGTATGCAGATATGTCCTCCGGATTCGACACTTGCTGAAACCAAATATGAATGTATTCAGCATTAACTATTATATTTGAGCTTGAAATCTAAATAAATAACTGACGAAGACTCAATCAAATATATTTATTCAAGTCATAGGCATCAAAATGTAACAGATATTACGTCAAGTCTTGAAATTTCATTAGGGGTTGACCTACATCTCACAGCTATCCTTTTCTGTCGCTCAAGAACGTCATATAGTAGACCGAGGAAGACAGCGTTAGACCGCACGCGATAGCACTTACGCTGTCTTTCTCGCTCTATTTAATGACGGTCCTGAGCGACAGAAAAGGATAGAGCGTGAAATAACGCGATTCCGTGCTGACAGATGTGGGTCAACCCTTATCCTGCAGAATATCCATCGAGCTTGAAACTCGTCACATAAGAGATGTAACAAAGTTAGTTCACATGGTTACAATAACGAGAACTAAAGAGTTCTTAAAAGCAAAGAAAGTCTAGACAGACGCCAGGGAAAATATTAGCATGAATATAAATAAAACAAAACATTACCAGTTTCCTGACACTAGGCGTCTCGAAGTTCCAATGGTTGAAGCAGTGGAGGAACATCTTGGCTAAATCATACATGGTCTGCCATTCTCTCTGTGGAAGGCTGTTGAACTTGAAGAGTACGAAGTTTGTGATGGCCTTAGCTATGGAGGGCCGCTCGAATGGGGGCTGGCCCAGAGGACCCTCGATGCGGGGGTGCGAGCGGGTTAGGATGCATTTGCGGAGTATCTGTTGGGTTAAAGTGTTTTTTTTTTGTGAGTGACGCAGATGCAATCTACTTGTATGATATGCTGAATCATAGCTAGATGAAAAATGATTATTATTTCTGTAAATAAATCTGTTACAGACACTTTTACAAGTCAATGTAATGTTTTTTTTTAAGACTAGATTGCTCCGATATTTCCTATCTGACTAGCTTTGAGAAGAAAAGCCGAAACAAACTCTCAAGATTAAGCTCTCTTAAAGTCCAGACAAGTTGTATGCTTACACGCGTTTCATATAAAATGTGATAGGAACCCATATCAGAATTTCGAAAATTCGTAAGCTTGTGTGGTGGAACTGGTGGAGCTTTATCACAAGAATTTCGTTCAACTATTTAGCAGTAAGAGATATTATTGTATAGTTTGACATAAAAACATGCAGTTTCTTGGTTTAGTTTAGTTTAGCGGGCATATTTCCACGAATCCACGACAAAGCGCGTATATATTGTGACTGTGGCTTTTCTTCTCAGAGCTAGTCAGAGAGGAAATATCGCCACCATCTAGTCTTAAAAAAACATTACATTGAATTGTAAAAGTGTCTGTAACAGATTTACTTACCGAAATATAAATCATTTACTGTTTCTTGGTTTTAATAATCTATATATATAAAAGGAGAAGCTGACTGACTGACTGATCTATCAACGCACAGCCTAGACGACTGGGGTTAGAAACTTGAAATTTTGACAGTAGTTTCATTTTGTGACGTAAACATCCACTAAGAAGGGATTTCTCGAAATTCAACCCCAAAGGGGGTGAAAAAAAATCACGCAAACGAAGCTGCGGGCAAAGGCTAGTTTTTAATATGGCTTAAACACATTATCGCCTTTTCGGAGATACCTTTGACCAGCAAAACACTGCCGAAGACCTTAATTAAAACACTACTTACCTTGAACAGATAGTAATAGACGCGCTTCGTGTCATGGTCGTCCTCTCGGTGCATGGACATGAAGATGTTCTCCACGTCCACCACGGCTCCCAGCAGACGGTTCACTTCCGCCACTGGCAGGCCTTGTAGTTGGGTCACATGTTTTTCTGAAATGACGATAAATATCCTGATGATTTTTTGAGGAAAATAACCATGTGGTTTATTGAACGAATATAAGAAGAGAAGATAGCAGTGATAGCCTAGTGGTGTGACCGTCAGACTGCCAAGTCATAGGTCTCGAGTTCAAACCCAAGGCACACACCTCTGACTTTTCAGATTCATGTGCGTATTGTATAATTATAACTTGGTTAAAAACGGTGAAGGAAAACATCGTGAGGAAACCGGCATGCCTAAGAGATATTTATCGACGGAGTGTGAATCTAAGTCAAAACCCATGGGCGGCATAAACTCTGACACCAGGTTAGTTACTAATCACACAAAAAGAAGTAGAAGATTGAAAGAAGATCATTTGCTCTGTGATCCACTTTTAGTTGCTGCAAGAGGTGATTTAGGTGTTACAATGATAATAAAATACTACAAAAATAAAAATCAGGTTATCGGATTTTCAGAATTGTCAAGGTCAGAAAGTTGTAGCTTGTGCAGTGGGTGCATTAAAAGAGCCTCCAGAAGTGACAATAATTAAGTACGTCCGGTGCACCCTGGGTAGCCAGCCCCGCTGCCAACCTTGCTGACTGGTTAATCTTGTCATCACGGCATGACTCATTCTCCTAGACCCTCTAAGCTTAAGATTACGAATACCAACCTAGTACATGATTGCAGTTCCGACAAGGGTCATTGAAGCTGGCTAAAGGCTGGTTGTCAGCTCGGGGATTACCCTTCACTGCTTGCTGTGGTGCAGGAGTCTTCCATCCATTGCATGTGCATTCAGGAGTCTGTTGAAGAGACATAGATGATCCAAGACACAGTTTTTATGTTAAACTAGATGACCAGGTGAACTTTGTAACAACAAAATTGATTTTTTTTCCTAATTTTCTTTTTTCTTAAATCATCCCAGAACTGAGGCAAACAAAACATACTAAAAATATTCATATCAGTTGAGCCATTTTCGAGTTTTTTAAGACTAACGCACGGCAATTGATTTTCATACATTACATAATTATATATAAAGCCTATGTATGCCAGTGATATTATAAATAAAGAATAAATTTTAGTTTAAATAGCAGTCATCACATTTACGGTAAGCGATTATTCGCCTAAGTTAACCCTCATGAAGGCTGGCTCAAGATCAAAATACACCATCAATATGCATAAATCTGCACTGGCATAGCGGTGTCAAGCAATGCAAGGTGTTTTGTGTGGGTGTATTTGTGTTTATACCACATTTCCTGCCATGAATGTGTTAATTAACAGTGTAAAATGCAAATTAGTCACAACACTGATATTGATAAAATTGAAAATTTCAATTTGCATTTAGAGTATAGAACAACTAATGAACGGTTGGAATACAAAGAGCTTTACGGAAGTAGATGTAACTTCTATTCCGTATTTATTGTTTCTCTCTGTTGAAAATGGGCAAGCAGATGGCCCAAAACCCAGAATCAATATGAATGAGATGAATGCGAGATTTTTGACTACACTGTGTAGTCAAAAATCAAGTAATCAATATACAACCAGATTATCCAACACAGTACTGAGAACTGCGTTTCAAAGATATATACAGCGGAGTCCGCTTATAACGACAACAAAGGGACAGCGATATTTGGTCGTAATAAACGGACGTTGTTATAAGCATCAGTAAATACCAGATAAGAAAACCTAAATAAAGGCTGTTCTTAAGTCGCTATAAGCGGCTGATTATTATAAGCGAAGTAATAAACGGATTCTACTGTATTTATGAAAGTTCTTACTTCATAACTATTTAAATTATTCTATTCAATAGGATCTCTTATAAAATTGCAATTTTGCACATATGAATATGCATAGGCAGTGTTGATATGTTATGTAAAACTAATTGAGGTTTGTAGAGCACCACTCTTATCTGGGTCAAACATTTGACAGTTGAATTCAGTCACATAGCCATAAATAAGAAACTTAAAAAATTGTTTTTATTATTTCATCAACTTTTTCTTATCTTTGACTGGAATTCATGACTTGTATTGTATGCTCCAACTTAGTCGACAACAATTTATTAAAACATTAGTATTTAAGATTACCTGACACTCCGAGTAAATAGCCAATTTCAGTAATTTCTTATTGTGTGGCCAGTTGTACACCTGTTGTTTTCTCTGCTGTATGCGCTGCAGGTTTGACTGTCTTGAGGCCTGGCCTTCACTCCCGGCAGGTGTGGCTGCATTGCTGGACGACGCATCATCTGGATTTACACTTGATGTAGCTAAAATATGAAGAATTGAGGTGTATCTTTGTAAACTAGCTTAAAATTATGTGAAGGCTTGTGGGACCCATATTCATAGCTGCCATGTATTTTTTAATAAATAAAATTAAGTACGAAACTCTGTGATGTTTGTTCCGTTTATAAAGTTACAAAACTGAAGCCAGAAGTTATTGCATATAGTATGCTCTGTAGATCTACAAAAAACTTAAAAAATTAATAGAACCGATGTGTTATTACCTGCCAAATATTTGCAGTTTATGAAATTGTTTGTTGTTATTATATAATTGTAAATTGTTTATTTACCTTCGTGTCCGTGTGTTTGTGAAGAATCTGCTTCGGTGCTTGTCATAGCAGCTATATCCGCAATTTCATCGTTAATTTGAGAAGACATTATAATTGCTTCGTAGCTTTATGCCTGCTATGGCTTTCACAATTTTAACGTTATTTATAAAGAAAACATGAGCACAAATTGCATTTTTATTATTTTACTTTACCAAAATCCTCCACTCTTTGACGTTTTCTATCTGTGGTCGTTTGCGGGCGCGGAGAACATTTCATAGATAATAAAATACGTGATATTATGTGCGTTCTTACCGACATTTAGGAGCCAGTAGGCAGGTTGAAATCGACTAAAAACGAACAGTTGGCATACGTCAAATATATTTAGCGGGAAAATAGGGCGCGAGATTTAAAATTAAATGAAAAGCCACTTCGTTTTATTAGAATTATGTTATTAATTTGCAGAAATGATTTTAAAACCCTTAATTTCAGTAAAAGAACTTATCTTTCAACTAGTTCAATCCTAAATAACTATTTTGAATTGCTATTTGTATTAGAAAAAAAAACCGATTCTATTTTATTAAAATATTACTGGTTTTATGTATTATACAACAAATAATGATATTACGTGCATTTCCTTCATAATGTTATTATAATTTTGAAAACCGTGCTTTGCTTAGCCTTAAACTAGAAAAGTAAATTGCAACGCAATAAATGTTCGCTTATCTTCAGTCCTGGAAGTTTCAGTTGTTTCAGTGCGCGCGGGAATCCGGTTGAATCGGTCATGCTCCCTGCGGTTTCGGATTTTACCAACTTTTCGTGATAACGTTTTGGAGTATTATATTAAAAGAATATCAGGAACTGTTTATTGAATTAAATTAAATAAAAACATTTAGTACAAATAGAAGAGTACATTTTTTTATTAATCATTAGTTAACTTTTAAACTTTTTTGTGAATCGATTTGAAAATGGAATCTAGATTATTTTTACGGGGAAATGAGACTTATGACGATTTTTTCAATCGTTGCAACAATTTATCGCATTTTGACTGTAGTGAAGAAGAAATGCTATGGTGGTTGATGGGATCCAAACGTTTACCATTAAAGGAGATAGTGCCGATCAGTATAATATTAGTCGTAATATTTTTGACTGGTGTTGTGGGTAATGCGTGCGTGTGTGTCGTGATTGTTAGGCACCCTGGTTTGCATACAGCGACCAATTATTATCTCTTCAGTTTGGCTGTTAGCGATCTGTTGCTGCTTTTATTTGGTAAGTACTTAGGTGGATAATTTTTATTCCTAATAATGAGTGAGTTACTGTATATATTATAATCCTTCTGTTATGCACTTTTGACTACTTAGCTGTCTCTCGGAATTCTCAGCCGGAAGACTCCCTTATATGGCTTTAGCAAAGGGCTAAAAGCGTCACGTGTTTTTTCTTGGAATGATTTGAATGGATTTATTGTGCATCCTGGACGCTTAGGTTGCTGAACCATGTAGGTAATTTACATAATCTTCGTATCATGTGATTTTGACAATGAATAGTTGTAATCTCTTCCCCTTCAGGTATTAAAAACCACATAGGTGAATATTAAAAGAGGACAGCAAGCAGCATTACAAGCAACGATCTTTGAGTAACAAAATATGACTTTATTTGAATATGAAAAATAAATTAGTTTTGATTTGGTTACTATATTTTTTATTCCATGGGTATGTTATGTTTGATACTACAGTATATTTAGCAAGATGCCCAAGTTATAAGCGATTTAAAATTATTAGAGTCAATCCTCAAAAAAACATAATGAATTCACATCACGTACGATTATGACAATATTCATTCATCTAAAAAACTTAAAATAGCGTGACTAGTCTTTTCAATGTTTCATTAATTTTATTTAATTTTTAACAATCGTATTCTTTCTAGTTAATTATACCTTCTTTTGAAATATTTTTTTAAAGTATCAAGACCTAAAAGATGGTCCTTTTTGGTCTTCTCGCAATCTGATGATCATGCTTGATTAGAATTTTGGGATCATAAAGGAACTTCAAATGTTTGTTTGTTTGTCGAACAGCTATGAAAGTGGTTTCGCGTTAATCAGACGAGGATCCTTGTAATAGGTAAATAGATACATGGACAGTATTAAAAGTCGACGACCACGATCAATATCATAACTTTTTTTTACGTTTACATTCACGTTGGTCCTGTCATGAGAGTGCACCGTTGTAATTGGATTTCAGATAGAGCTGTGGGTTAACTCTCGAAAGCTTCGAGTTATCATTTTGTTAAATCGCATAATCGAATTTCCTCAGTGTAGATTATGAATTATGAAATTCGTTTTTCTCTATTTGATAATATTTTTATCTCAATGTTATTATAAAAAAGTTTCTCAACACTATAACATAGGTACGTAAAATAAACTCTAATATAATAACGCCGTGGAAATGCGTTCCTTGCGTCTATGCGGCGGTGTTACTTTGAATGATAGATTGAGGGATGATGTGATTAGACAACGTTGCGGTTAAACAGATGATTTTGTGACAAAAATTGAAAGGAGTATGCTTAGGTGGTTTGGTCATGTTGAGAGAATGAGTGAAAAGCGATTTACTAAAGGAATTTATAGGGGTGATGTCAGTGGAAACGCCAATAGAGAACGCTCTAGAAGGACATACATCGATGTTATTGGTGATGTTCTTCACAAAAGTCAGGCGCGTAATACTCTCAACCGGCGTGAATTCATGACAAGATGTATGAATGTGGATGAAGCGAAAGGAGTATACAATATAAGGATCATAAATAGCATGTGGCGTTCCATCGTTTCTGCCTATCCTCTGGGTAAAAGACATGAGTTTATTTATGTATGTAAATAAACTTAAAGCTTTTATACTACTTTCGAATATCGTATTATCTCCTTCATCCTATTTAAGCGAATTTTATTAAACCAACTGGGAAAACGGCTTTTCAATTTTGATTTCTAGAATATTATAATAATATTATCCGTAACGAACGGTTAAACTGTAATAGGTATTTATTCAGGACGGGTCTGGATTTAAATTAATGAATTTGGTTTCAGCATTGTACCTTTTTAGGAAATCTGACATTAACATGATTAGTTTGACCGGAATTTTGATTTGAATTTTAAAGCTATTGAATAAATTAATAATGGTTCAGTTAAGGGCTTCGGTACTTTATAATAATAGTAATAAAAAATATTTCGAGCAGACTCATATAGGGTTAGTAAAATTAGTATACAATTACATATTTTGATACATGTAACTGACAGCAGTGAACATTATAATTATGGACAATCCACTCTGTCAGCTACCATGTGCAGAACCCTGTTGGGGCTGGCCACGACTCGTGTCACCAGTGATGTTGCGCGATTGCGCATAGTACCTAGTATAGAAGCAGTCAGCAGTGATAGCCTAGTGGTGTGACCGTCGGACTGCCAAGTCATAGGTCTCGAGTTCGAACTCAAGGCACGCACCTCTGACTTTTCGGATTCATGTGCGTATTGTATAGTTATCACGCGCTTAAAAACGGTGAAGGAAAACATCGTGAGGAAACCGGCATGCGTGAGGGATATTTCTCGACGGTATGTGAAGCCAAGTCAGAGGCCCATAGGCGGCTTGAACTCTGACACCAGGTTAGACACGAAAAAAAAACAAATAAAAACACGCGCCGCTGCAAACATCCCTGACGCACTGCACCGCCATGGCAATCCCAACAGTTTAGAAAAGATTAACAGAAAAGCGTCTCATATCTTTTTTGGATAGTATATGAAAGGTATCTATTTGCAAAAGATTTAAAATTGTCTATTAAATAAATTTTCTACGCGATTAGACCCGAATCAGTATTTTTATAAATAAATTTTACCTTAGAAATCGTAAACTGTATTTAAGTGGTTTTAAAATCTCATAAAAATAACATACAACTATAGTATAGAATAGTATATTCTATTCTATAAAACTAGTTTTATAATCTAGAAAGATTTTCGCTTCATGGATATTTTGTAGTTACATTTGTTGCTTAGAAACTAGTTGGTCCTGTTTTGAGCAATCTTTCTCTTCCTTCTAGCATTTTCCCAATTATGTTGGGGTCAGTTTCCAGTCTAACCAGATGCGGCCGAAGATCAGTATTTTACACGGAGCGACTGGCATCAAACTTCCGCACCCCAGTTACTGGGCAATGCCGATATCCTAAGGTTAGACCGGTTGTCAGACTTTCGGGCTTCTGACTATTCATAACGACGAAGTCATAGGTATACGTATGACAACCAGGGCCGACAGTTTAACGTGCTCTCCAAGGCACGGAGGGGTCTCGATGACGAACGGGCACCCATCGATGGACTGACCGCAGCAAGCGCATCTTAACTTCACAAATCTTATGATTCGTGCGGTTGTTAATTAACCACGAGCTCCTATCCTGTTTTAAGCTTATTATGCTGAAATAAAATATATCTATAAAAAAAAAAAAAAAACTTTTTTACAAAAAATTTAAACCGACTTCGAACCAAATTGAAGGCACCGACTTCTGAAACTGTTAATTTTATATGGTAATTATTTTAATCTTTTTTGAAGTCGGTTTAAATTTTTTGTAAAAAAGTTTTAATTTTTTTAATTTTAGTGGCCTTAATTAAAACTTGGTTGGACCTACTAAAGACGGTGCTCGTAACATAATCACATCATCACAATATGCGTACTGTTCGTCATTGAGGAGTTCCATTGTCTATCTCCGAAGTTCTTCATCAGATCTTCACCAAATTTAAATGGGACCAACTTCGAAGTATACCCTATCCATTAAAAAAAGAATCATTAAAATCGGTTCATAATTGGCGAAAATATCGATGAACATACACAAAAAAAAATGAAAAAAAAATAAAGCATACATACAGACGAACATAGTAACCTCCTCCTTTTTGGAAGTCGGTTAAAAAGTCTGCGACACGCTGCTTGATGATGATAACAATAATGAAGTTATTAAATATAACTGGTTGTTATAGTGGTAGTGATATATAATAATAATTCAATTATTTATTCAAGTAACAACTCATAGTGTTAATAACAATTTGACTTATATCTATGTTAGTAAACTAAATTATATACAAATAATGAGATGAACCTATAACCATGGCACATCGTTGTTATGCTGCAGGTCCAGCAGAAACTTTGCAGCACCGCTTAACGACCGCGCAATCCAGTCGGTCTGAGATCATTTTTAGGATGGTGTTGGTGCTGCCCCGCATCCTGCGTACCAGGGATGCTTATCTCTTACGCATTACTGTATAAAAGCAATCAACGCGGGCTTCTGTAAACATCCCTGAAGATCTATATGAGTCAAGTAGAAATCTTTTGTATAAGGAGAAACTGATCTAGGTATAAACACACAGCCAAAACTACTGGGGTATGAAACTTGAAATTTTGACAGTAGGTACCTTTTATTACGTAGGCATCCACTAAGGAAGGATTTTTCAAATTTCCACCCCTAAGGGGGTGAAAAAAAATCACGAATGCGAAGCTGCGGGTAAAAACCATTTATACCTAAAGCGTGATATTCATCCTATGAGAAGGGAGGACCCTCAAACCAGGCCGGTGGTTTCGTGTGGTGGTTATAATTACATTATGTGAAAGTGTAAAGTGAGCTAGTATAGAGCCACTTTACGCTACGGACAGGTTTTAGGATTATCGAATTTCTCTTTGACCAGGGATTTCAGAGAACTAATTTTGGAAGAGTACGTTCTCAGACCAATATACTTTTTATTGGTCTGAGAGTACGTTAAATTAATTCAAATATTGTAAAAAAATCTTGGTTTATCAATCTATACTAATATTTTATAGAGGAAAGATTTGTATTTTTGTGTGTAACGAGTAAACTTAAAAACTACTGTACCGATTTCAAAAATTCTTTTGCCGTTAGAAAGCTGCATTATCACTGAGCAACATAGGCTACGGGCGGAGCCGTGAGGACACAGCTAGTTATTAATAATTTTACTTTTATTTTACTTTTAATGGATCTAAAATTTGTTTTTAGGCGGACAGGCAATGTTATTTCAGGCACGCTTTAATAAAAAGCTTGAGTTTTTATCTTTTGAAGGGATCAGATATACCGAATTTAATGCAAACATTGCTGAATTAGTTTTACTCTGTTAACTTATATTCATTTATAAACTAGCGGAAAATGGTTTAATAACCTCGTTTATAACCATTACTTTCATATTAAACTTTTCTTGTTGAACCATTTTGTAGACCTCCTAATTTTAGAAAAAATCTAGTATTCATAAAGAACTTTTACATGGACAGATAATGAAAAACAACGCCCTAGCGTAGGGCTCTCATCACCTAAACTTAGATCATTAATCTGTGACCTAAACTGTCGACACCGGACAAAAATTTCAAAAACCCCGGAAATTTTATCGAAATCGGAATATTTCCCCGTACGCCCTTGAAAATATAATAAAACTTTTTAACAAAAATAAAACCGACTTCAAATTATCTATCTCCGAAGTTCTTCATCAGATCTTCACCAAAGTTAAATGGGGCCACTTCAAAAGAATATTCTTTCAAACAAAAAAAGAATCATTAAAATCGGTTCACAATTAGCAAAGATATCGCGGAACAAACATACAAAAAAAAACATACAGTCGAAAGGAGATTTTATTTTTTTATGCATTATTAAAATAGCCAATATACACATTTCGTGTGTGAGTGTGCTGCGTGGAATAGAAAATGAACAAAACTACCAACGCGACGGGCGTCCGGGTTTCACCGTGACATTTTTTGAGAACCGTTCCCGGGCGCCCTCTCAAATTAGGACAAATCTGGTTAAACCCGGACGGATGACAGCCCTACCTTAGCGAACTACTACGCATTTCTTAAGATTGACTGTTGTAAACCCTCGATATAACGTTTAATTGGTAACTGCTTCGTTGGTCTAGTGGTGGTAAGCGCAACTGCTGATCGTGAGGTCCTGGGTTCGATCCCCAGGTCGGGCAAAGTGTTATTGTGTTTTCCGTGTGGTATTCTTCAGTATCAGCCCGGAGTTTGGATTTACACCCGGTTGATGGCAATAGGCTCGCCCCCTATTACAGGGGACTTAAACATAACGGCGAAATGAGGGTGGTACCTACCTACTATACACCTCTGCCCAACCCTTCGGGGAATACAAGCGTGATGTTATGTTGTTGGTAGCATTCTATTCAGGCTTCAAGTTACTTCAAGTTCACACTTCAAGTTAAACTGAGCGCTAAGTTTAATACGTGAGAAGCGAAGATTTTATCTTGTTCATTTATTACCGTTTTATTTTATACTAGCTGTGTTCTCAAGGCTCCGCCCGCGTAAGAAGTTTTATTCCAGTAATAAATATAGCCTATGTTACTCAGTGATAATGTAGCTTTCTAACAACAGAACAGCAGTGATAGCCTAGTGGTGTGACCGTCAGACTGCCAAGTCATAGGTCTTGGGTTCGAACCCAAGGCACGCACCTCTGACTTTTCAGATTCATGTGCGTATTGTATAATTATCACTTGCTTAAAAACGGTGAAGGAAAACATCGTGAGGAAACCGGCATGCCTGAGAGATATTTCTCGACGTCACGTGAAGACAAATCAGAGGCCCACGGGCGGCATAAACTCTGACACCAGGTTAGTCACTAACCACACGACAAGAAGAAAAAGAAGCTTTCTAACGGCAAAACAATTTTTGAAATCGGTCCAGTAGTTTTTAAGTTTATTCGTTACATACAAAAATAGAAATCTTTTCGCTTTATAATATTAGTACAGAAAAGATTATTTCGTGTCCTCCTTTTCAAAGTAAAAAAGTTTACCTATTTTTTTCCTTTCTTTTCCATTTAAGTTTAATTCTTTTGATCGTTTATATCTCGTTGGTCCTTTGTGATCGCGTTGTTGAACAAGACATGGCTAATTTCATTAGAAATAGATCAACTGTGTTTTTGCCTTAATTTTGTTCTTATAACTTGTTGAACCTATGTTTGTAACGCCCAATTTTGACTGAAATTTTAAGCAGTAGGTATTAGAATCTGGTACTTGTGTCATCATTCAGGGCTCGTGGCTAATTGAAAACCGCGCGGATAATATGATTTGCAAGGTTAAGTTCCGCTAGCCGCGGTTAGTCCGTGGATGGGTGTCCATTCGTTACATATCAAGAGCCCTCCGTGCCTCGAAAAGCACGGCCTTCAAGCCTCGGAGCGGCATTTAATAGTCGGTCCCGGGTGTCAAACCTATGACGGTAGTTACGGGTGGTCAGAAGCCCGTAAGTCTCACAAACGGCCTAACCTTTGTGTATCGGCATTGCCCAGTATTTAGGTTGCGGAGGTTTGATGGTAGTCGCTCCGTGTAAAATACTGGTATTCAGCCGCATCTGGTTAGACTAGAAGCTGACCCCAACATAGTTAGGAAAAGGCTAGGCAGACCGAACTTGTGTCATCATTCAGTCTGTAATCGACATCTGTAGAACATGGGCTAATTAATGTTTGTGACGAAATATAGCTACTATCATGATGCTTTTTTTTACGTGGGGAAAGCCAAAGAAGTAGTACAAATGTCTAGTAGCCTGGCGCGCCTAATGTTGCGCGGTGGTATCATTTAAATAAAAGTAAGATTGTGAATTTATTTGAGCCGTCTAGCCGCCTTAAGCGCTGCGTACACCGTCGCGGTAAAGCTAAGCTATTAACTAAATGTAGTAAGCTTCATTATGAATCCAGGTCCACGTCCACTGCAGACTCGACGTAGATCGGTCGATAGGTCGTTAAGTGATAACAATTAACCTTTAACGTCGTACTATATTATTTAATAATGAAGAAAAAGCACGTCATAATGATCAGTTTAAGATTATAGCTAAGTAAACTTTTAAAGTTTATCGATATGTCTTAACGATCATTATCTATGTCGAGAATGCAGGGCCGGCTAAGTTGGATTCTAGCTCGCGGTGTAAGCTAAGTCAGCTTATTTCGTCAGTCGACGCCGCGGTTTAATATGCGTTATGCAAGGTTCGTTCTTAATTTAATAAGTTAGTTAAGTTCTTAATAACATAACATCACGCCTTGTATTTCCCGAAGGATTGGGCAGAGGTGTATAGTAACACCCTCGTTTCGCCAGTTATGTTTAAGTCCCATGTATTACCTAGGGGGCGAGCCTATTGCCATTAACCAGGCACAAATCCAGACTCCGGGCTGCTACTGAGAAATTTCTAATAGAAAAACCCAATATCACTTTGCCCGACCTGGGGATCGAACCCAGGACCCTATGTTCAGCAGTCACGCTTGAGATAACTAGACCAACAAGACAGTCAAATAAACGGTGATGTGTATGGTGAAATAAACTTACAGCCAAATACACAAACGCTATTCATGTAGTTTCTTGCCGGCTCTTCTCCATAGGAAACAACTAATTGGAACCGTGCACCTAAATTCGACTTTTCATAAGCACCTGTATTGGTTTATCTATCTATATAAATAAAAATGAATCGCCAAATGTGTTGCTAAGCGCAAAACTTGAGAACGGCTCGACTAATTCGGCAATTTTTTTTTCATATATTCCTTAAGGCACAAGGAAGGTTCTTATGGAGAGAAAAAACATAAAAATTGCGTGGACAATAGTAAAAACAACAATTTTTTTTCCCACTACAGGCCAATAACTTTTGACAGAACGAAGTCTGTCCGGGCAGCTACTATGAAATATATTTTTTTGATTCCATTTCATTCAATTTTAAGTTACCGTTAAGTCTCGTGCTGTCACTGTCACTTTAAGGCGAAGTGACAGTGACAGAACGAAATTAGCGGCAACTTAAAATTGTACCTATAGCGTTTTTATTAAATATTTGGCCATTAGGGCCAAGCCACGTCTGACGGATGATACGTCGCCGATCTTCCTACGTATAATGTACTCGAGGAAGTTTAGTAACGCTTCTTCGGTCAAATATGTACAATGTGAAATGTTTATATGGAATTATGTGAACCGGCGGAAGATCGGCGATGTATCTTCCGTCAGATGTGGGTTGGCCCTTAGTGGAGTACTATTTTTGGTCTGTGCAACAGCTGGAACATTCGTTGTATATACGCAGGTATATCATATTACTACTTGTTGCGGTATGGCGTAATAATAACATACTTCATTACTGAAGTACAGAATCTTGAAATGTTATCGTACGATTCTTAGAAAATTATAAGCTAAAGATAGCTTTTTAAAAGGACAAGCAAAAGTTAAATTGGTTTTCATGTTAGAAAATTTGCTTGGTCTTTGAAAATTGTTTTCTGTCTGATACATAACGAAAGACTCCCACCTTCAATCCTGGGATCTAAGTTTAATTCTCATTATATGAACTTCATATCTCCTAAAGCAAATTGTGCCCTTTTGCTTCGGTAGTAATATTATTGCTATGAGTATGACTGAACAAAACATAACATAATACATAATTAACTCATTACTATCCCACTACTGGGCACGGCCCTCGCCTCAGAATGAGAAGGGTTTAGGTCTTCGTCCACCACGCCGGCCTTATGCAGATTAGCAGACACCATTGAGAACTTTATGGAGGCCTCTCAGGTGTGCAGGATTCCTCACAATGTTTTTCCTTCACCGTTAGCGCAAGTGATAATCAAAATAGTAGTAATCAAATTCTGATCCACACATGATTTCGAAAAGTCAAAGGTACGGGCCGGGATCGAACTGATACCCTCCTATATGGAAGGCGAGCGTTCAACCGCTAGGTTATCACTGCTTTTTAACAGAACAAAATCTATATACATAAAAGGAGAAGCTGACTGACTGACTGATCTATCAACGCACAGCCTAAACGGCTGGGGTTAGAAACTCGAAATTTTGACAGTAGGTACCTTTTATAACGTAGGCATCCACTAAGGAAGGATTTTTCAAAATTCCTCCCCTAAGGCGGTGAAATAAATCACGCAAGCGAAGCTGCGGGAAAAAGCTAGTTAATAATATAAACTGTAAGCCTACCACGAACGTTTTGACGTATAGTATCGTAAACGTATCGCTAATATAAGCGAATTTTGAATCGAAAATACAACTGTCTTATAACGTTTTAGTTTTTATTTTGCGACATGCCCAATTTGTATCATATATAGATATGAATAAAGGTTACAATTGAATTAAATAGGATGTGCGACACGAGTATTTTATAATTCAAAATTTCACTCACGTCTCAACATTTGTTCTAGGCCTACTGACTGTAAATGTTTGACTACTTGTACCTACATACATGTATGTTTTGAAACGCAGGATTATCTTGCTGAAGCTTTGTGTATTTTGTTGCAGGTCTTCCAAACGATCTGTCTGTCTATTGGCACCAATACCCGTACAGCTTGGGTATCGTATTCTGCAAGCTGAGGGCGCTAATCTCTGAAGCGTAAGTATCACTTATTCTTGCTTATGACACAGTATAACGACAATCACACCCCTTTATGCAGTTGTTAAACGCGGGAATGTTCCGACGAAGTATTAGCTTCCTTGTATTGACATTTACGAGACTACCCGAGCAGACACGAATGCACCGAGCAGTCAGCAAGCAGCAAGGCGAGATTCTATCATGCAGTCGAGCAGTCGCAATCCATACTGACTGTTCGAGCAATCTCCACATACTTGTAGTTTTAAGTCGACAGCCCACGATTGGCAGTTCACATCGCAGGCCATCTTTACTAGGCGGTTGACTGAAATAATTATAATATCGTGTGATAACGTGTGTAACGTCACACACTCGCAGTTTGCCACACCATGATAATGCAGATACTGACAGATTTGTCAGTCCAAAACCGCATAAAAACTGTGATTGATCTATTGTTGGGCGAAGCTAGGCCGAGTAAACTTAATTTTTAGGTACTTTCATAAAATATTCTACTTAAATTTATTTAAGGAAACTCTTTTCTAATTTACTCTACATAATTATATAAACGACTAGCTGTGTCCTCACGGCTCCGCCCGTAGCCTATGTTACTCAGTGGCAATGTGGCTTTCTACCGTCAAAAGAATTTTTGAAATCGGTCCAGTAGTTTTTAAGTTTATTCGTTAAATACAAAAATACAAATCTTTCTTCTTTATAATATTAGTATAGATAGTTTAATTTTACCAAAAGTAAAAGAAATTGTGACAATGCTGCATGTCCACGTTAGTGTAATTACTGAGCTGTCTTCAAATTTTCATAAATAAATAATTAGAACGTGTATATCCCAGTTTCTGTCACCCAAAATAAGGTAATCTCTCTACGTGAATACACATCGGAATATCAGGTAAAGATATACCTACCTACTTAGTTGCTAGTTTAAGCACGTACAAATGACTAATGCGGAGAAAATGGGATACATATTCGATCTGTATTCAAGTAAGTACTGCATATTTTCAAAATATTATTTGCTTTTAAATATAAGGTTGAGGCATTTATGAGGTACCTATGAGGTTTTATTACCTGTCAGGAATTATAATATTCTGGGCACGAAACAGGTTACCTTTTTTCTTGTAAATATTTTAGGACTAATGGATTATGACTGCTGGTTGGTTGGTGACAGCTTTCACACAATAGGTGACATGGAATAAACTGTAAGCTGATGAAATATTTTTTACAACATGTATACATAATAATAGGCTCTCCCTCTATTACATGGGACTTAACGAAATGAGGGTGTTACTATAAACCTCTGCCCAACCCTTCAGGGAATACTGTCGTGATGTTATGTTATGTATACATAATCATTGTACAAGGATTGGTTAGCCTGTAATAAGAGCTCATATTGAGTAATACATTTATTTAATGTTTCGGTGAAAGATATATGAAATTTTCTATATTTAAATAGATCAGCAAACTCATTCATTCATAAATAAATGTTGCCTCCTGAGACTTTTCCACTCTAATAACTTCTTTTATCAAAAACCTATGGATGTTCAGGTACATCATAAATTACGTTATTTCCATCCTCCCACTGTAAAGTTTGTCAAAAGGTAATGTAATTGGCTTTCAGCGTTGCTGACCCGGTTTGGCCGATCTGATAGAATATTTGAGAGATTTTGAGGGTCAATATTTATATTATTATGATGACCTATAAAGAACCTGGTTATGACCCTCAAAGCAATGAGAATTGGCACGTTTTTAATTTAAATAAGGGATGATTTCCACCAAACGGATGAAGGCCACCAAAGGATACTAACGGATGCGGTGACAGCCGAACATGTCCGTCAGGATGTCGACGCATACGATCGGCTCCGTACAGTCGCTTGTGAACGTATCCGTTTCTAAGCCTAGTCAAATACACTGGCCTGCAAAAATAAGTATCACACTTTTAAAATTACATTTTTTTCTAAACTATAGAAGTTAGAGATTTAAAATAAAAAACGTTTTATAGCAATTTTTATCAGCTTTCTTTGAAACTATAGTAACAAAGTTAAACTCTTTTTTGTGTCCTTTTTGTTACGAAAATATATCTTGTGTACTTAAAAAGTTATTGCAATTTTAAAAGTGTGATACTTATTTTTGCAGGCCAGTATAGTTTAATTCCTACCGTGTTGACGTGTTCTAATTTTTGAAAAGATCCGATCGAACACGACGATATGCGAACGGAGCTGATTGCGCTTCTCAGCATACTTTCGGCTACAATCGCGTGTCACGGAAGACGCCCGGGGTAAGCTGCTGTGCGCGGCTTGATAATATAGACTTTAAATAGTGTGTACATTTAATATCGTTTAAAGATTGTAAAGTCTGTTCCGATCCGATGCGATGCGAGCCGTTTGGTGGAAATCATCTTTAAGCGAAGACAAACTGACACAGGGGTATGCAAATATTCGATATTAACAAACAGTATGCAAATTCACCTTCCATGAATATCAAATACGTATTGGCATATATGACATCAGGGTAAATCTCAAATAGAAAAGTTTGGGAGAGTTTTTAGGAGAGCGGAAACTTGTTAGGTACTTTATTTTTACATATATGCAAATAAATAGAAAATACTATGAAGGATAATGCTTTCTGCTGATGGAAGAGACGTGTAAGACGTAAGAAGCCTAAGGTCTTGTTTATGGAGACAAGGAATTCGGGGCTCAAAGCGGACAATTCAAACGTAATCATTTCTTTCTCTCCTTTTAAAAGAAAACGTTGCTTAGTAATTCTTCTGTATCGTGGGTGCGTTTACAGACACAAATCTTCACATGTACAAACATCACGACCCGGAACAACTATCGGTAGGCCATATAAATATTTGTCCCGTGCGGGAATCGAACCCACGACCAGTAGTGTAGAAAGCCAATCACTTAATCACTGCGTCAAACGTATCGTCATATTTGACGATGTATTAGTGTTTAAGGAGGCGCGTTATTCCGCGCGTATTGTTTGAGTTGTGAGCACTTCTAGTATGACAGTAATCGGCAGTAAACGCAGCATTTATGCCCGTTAAAACCACCAAAAGACACCACCAGTGGTGTTAAGGGAAATGAATGATGAAGTTAACTGTTCTGCCTAGCCTTTTCCCAACTATGTTAAGATCAGCTTCCAGTCTAACCAGATGCGGCTGCATACCAAGTTTTATACGGCGCGACTGCCATCAGATCACCACAACCCAGTTACTGACACCCCGTAACGACTCTGATAGATATTTGTATGACACCCGGGACCGACTGTCAACTTATTTTACTGTTAATATGACCTCCCCAAAGTCTTTGGCTGCGACCACACTTGTCTGAGGTACGGAGGGGTCTCGATGTGTAACGAATGGTAACCCAACCACAGACCTCGCAAATCTTCGCAAATCGTATGATCTGGGCGGTTGGTAATTAGCCACGAGCCCCTCTAGCAGTTTAGTACTTGAACTAATTCAATTCATTTCCCTTGACACCACTGGTGGTGTTAACGAAAATGAATCAAATGTGGTGGATCCAGCGTCTCTATACATAAGGCCTAAAAAACTTAAGAAAAGTTTAGCATTTAGTTTCTGTACTTGAAAAATGTTTGCTCTTTCCTAAAACCTAGTAAGAAAAAGAAATGCTTGTAGTTTCCTAAATACCTAGTCAGTAAAAACTTTTCTAAAATCAAACACACGACGACACGTTTGACGACATGTTTGGTGCAGTGGCTAAGCGATTGGCTTCTGCGCTGCGGGTCATGGGTTCGATTCCCACACGGAAAAAATATTTGTATGGCCTACAGATAGTTGTTCCGGGTCTGGGTGTTTGTGCATGTGAAGATTTGTGTCTGTAAACGCACCCACGATACAGGAGAAATCCTAGCGTGGGGCAACGTTTTTTCAAAAAAAAAAAAAACATTTGTTGGAGTTGGAGAGGCAACAAAATGAATAGTTAAAATGTCAATTGGAAATTTCCTTGCCGTTCGCTAGCGGTCGGTAACTGAATTTAATGTTCAAGACCTTTCAGAGTTTCAGTTGGTACGTACACTACGCTACATTTTCCTTTTAAATCAGAATAAAAGTCCGTACGTACTTACTAACTTTAGTGTAAGGTTCTCGAATGTAACAAATCGGTAATTAAAACCAATGTTCTGTGTATTTTCGGAGAATATTAGACCACCCGAGTGTCGTAAATAGGGACAAAGTGATTATACTGCGAGGTTGGCAATATCTGTTTTAATAAGATATACATAACACAATTAGCCCATTACTGTCCCACGGCTGGGCACGGGCCTCTTCTCAGAATGAGTCCTTTAATAATAATCACTGATATTTCAAAATAGTAGATATTGTTTATTTATTGCGTCTGACGATACGAAACTATATTCAATAAACCTTTTTTTTTTTTCTTCTCGTTGGATAATCCTCATGGATGTCCCTCGCCCGGGGAAGGCGAGGGGGTCTGCCGGACTCTTACCGGCTAAAAACCAACGGTGTTCCTTCTCCTGACCGTACGGCCAGGGTCGCGGGATTCGCAAAAGCATGCACCGCAACCAATATTCAATAGGCCTAACACGAACGAATGACGTATAGCAGAGGTACCCAAACTTTTTTGTCTCGTAGACCACTTGCCACGTCTTTCAGTTTTGGGTAGACCCCCTGCTTAGCTAATATTGCATTTTTGCAATTTCATCGACTTCAATGCGTTAACAACTGATTTCTAACTGTAGTGAGGTGTAGAGCGAAAAAACAATAAAAAAACACACGTAAAATGTTATACATTTATTAAACCTACGACAGTACCTATAATAATACTATCGTGGTCGGTCTATTTGTTACGTTTTCCGGTAACAACTAAGCAACAAATCATATATGTGTAGGTTATTCCATTAATGGAAAGTTAAAATTAAAGTCACAACCTGTTTAAATGAGATGTACTACCGTGGACCCCCGTTTACATCTCATGGTCCACCAATTATTTTTTTCACTCACATGGACCCCTTGCTGGTCGTTGTCAACCCCTGGGGGTCAATATAGACCACTTTGGGTATCACTGACGTATAGTATCGTAAACGTATCGCTAATGTGAGCGAATTTTGAATCGAAAATACAACAGCCCTATAACATTTTGGTAATTTTTATTGCGACATGCACAATTTGTTTCATAGGTACATAGACATAAATAAAGTTTTCAATGCTTTTCAGTCCTGATTCAAAATTCACTTAGGCACATTTACGTTAAAACTCTCGTCAGCATTCGTGGTAGGCCCACAGGAAGCTCCGACAACGGAATAAAAAAGGGTCACAATCCAAAAATACATTTAATTGCAAATATTCCTAAGAAAAACGCTGTAACCTTGATATAAAAAAAAAACTATCAATTTTCCTCTGTGCCCGTATAAACCTCCCACGTTCTATATTTCGGCTACTTCCCACTGACTTTCCTCTTATTATATTCTCGTACGAATATAAATAATTATACTCTTTGACATGGTAAAAATGTCCCTCAAATAACACGTTTGTATTATTTGAGGGGACATCACTGTTTTATAAGCACATATGTGTTTACATAATCATGTGCTGACAAAGCAGTGAATAACTTCCTCTTAACAAACACGAAAAAAACGAAAACAGCATTGTTTTGTTTCAATATAAAGTTCTTTAGACTAAATCAATAAACTCGGTCAAAGAAATATTTGTAAAAAACAACTTTCGAATAAGAATTTGGTGAAACTTTACTTTGTAAAGTAATCAAAGTTGATATGTAACAAATAAATTCAGCATAATATGGGTTGGGCCTACTACAAAATTTCGGCTGACGGATCGCTCGTTTTCCAACCGCGAAAGTGTTTCAAATCCGACGACCGATTCGATTTTCGCAATTTGACATTTAGTGTTTCGTTCACCCGACTCCCAAATGTTATTTGACATCTAGTAGTTCGTTGGTTGACAATACTTTGATCGTATATTTATAAGTTCGATTTTCATCGTTGTTTTGTTTCGAGTCGAAACTTCGACATTCGTTTTTCGAAGTCGAACCGTAGGCCAGCGTGGCCCGTCCCCCGCAGTAGGATAGTAATGGGATTATTTTGCTATGTGTTTGATTACATTGCCAAATAAATCTATGTCAATGCCACAATATATGTGTGACAATATTTGTTCAAATTATTTAAGGCAGCAAGAATAACTCATCCGTGGTAATATTGCCGACACCAAACCCAACCGCTCAAGAATATAAACTGGACAATACTTTACATAAATAACAAAAGCTTTTGTGAAACAGTTTTTGTAATACGCAAACAAATAAAATCGAGCACTTTTGTAACACTTATCTAAGAGCTCATAAATTCAGTGATATTATCTTGGAAGCCTTACAAAATCTTTTCAACAGTTTATAATATATTTCATACACAGGCTACATTCAGAAAATTTGTTTTCACGTGTTTGTGAGGGGCTCGTAGTTAATTAACAACCACGTGGATCATACGATTTGCGAGGCTAAGCTGCGCTTGCCGCGGTCAGACCGTGGGTTGGTGACCATTCGTTACACATCGAGATCCCTCCGTGCCTCGGAGAAGATGTTAAACCGTCGGTCCCGGGTGTCATACGAATACTCATCGTTACGGACAGTCAGAAGCCCGAAAGTCTGACAACCGGTCTAACCTTAGGATATCGGCATTGCCCAGTAACTGGGTTGCGGAGGTCTGATGGAAGTCGTTTCATGTAGAATACTCGTATTCAGCCACATCTGGTGAGAATGGAGCCGACCCCAAACATAGTTGGGAAAAGGCAGACAGGGAGAGACATTCAGAAAACGTGTTTTATTTTGTTGAATAGTTACGTTACTTAAGCGCAGGCGACACTGCGAGCTGGCGGGCGGGCGGGCTGGCCTTTTCATACTTCGGTTCACTTCGTTCACATCGTTTGAGTCGCTGAAGTAGCTAGGCTCGGTGAAACGTTGCTCGCCCGCCCACCCGCCAGCTCGCGGTGTGGCCTGCGCTTTATATGTTACAGCATTGTTTTTATGTAGCAGATATTTTAAAAGTTTATTTATGCCCTGCGTTTTAAGGTTAAAAACGTCTTGCATGCCCATTTAATCTCCTCTTACATATAAGCAATGAAAGATGTGAGAAGAATTAATTATGATATTGCATCCACGTCTTCTTCTTCTTCTTCCTACCCTTATCCCACACTAGGTGGGGTCGGCACGACATGTATTTCGTAAATCCATGTTGTTAGGGGTTTTGGCTTATTGTTTTATGACCGGCCGCCTGCCTGACATCAACTCTCCTTGGGAATACTCGTTGGGCTGTCGCGCGGGTGATCCAATGTGCTTGCTGATATTATGCACTGGGTCCCAAAATGATATGCTTGTCAATCTTATTGCCGACAACTAAGCAGGCATCCACGTATAAAATTAGAACCATCTTATCAGAAACATAAGATTATCGAACATGATATATTATCATTATAACATAACAACACGTCTTGTACTTCCCGTAGGGTTCGGCAGGGGTGTTTTAGTACACCCTCGCTTCGCTAGTTATGTTTAAGTCCCATGTAATAGGGGGCAGGCCTATTGCCATTAACCAGGCATAAATTCATACTCCGGGCTGCTACTGAGGAATTCCTAATGGAAAAAGCCAATAACACTGTGACGAACCTCCTTAAATGTTTTATTTGTGGTCGCCTTTAGTTTTTAGTGATGACAGGTGTCTCGTTTGGTTTATGAAAAAGGACTTTGATTTATATAGATGACTTAAGATTTTTGTTCGCCTCGGTATCGGTTCGCCTTTTAAGACTGTTTTTAATATTGTGCTATAATCTATGTCGTAATACAAAATATCTCGAACCCTTGACTTTTATTGCTTATTTACTTGGGCGCAATCTTAGCGCTTTAACACTTTCCCCGACCTGGGGATCGAACCTAGGACCTCACGATCAGCAGTCCCGCTTGCCACCACTAGACCGACGAGGCAGTTATTATGTCCATTCAAAAGCATACAAGCGATTAGGACATCTATGAGTGACACGTACGGTCTACATTTATTATGCTAGTTTGATCGCAAAAACAACGACGTGCTTCTTAGATGTTTTTATTCTATATTTTTATTTTGATCTTTTCGCATCAAAATATAATGCTACTGTTTCTTATCATAGCTATGGTACGTGTTATTTGAAATATAATCTTTTGTGAATTTATAAGGGAGAGGCCATTATGTTTTAAGTTGGCAATAACGTTTGCAGACATCTGAGATTTTAAGATCTTGATCATTATTTTATAAATCTTCTTTTCTTTTATTTTGATTCTAAGGAAACGTACTTACATTTACATTTGTTGAATCTAAGTGAAACCATTTTTGTCTGACTAGGTTATTTACTTTGTGAGTGGACGAAAGAGATCTTATTTAGTTACCTAAATAAGATCTCTTTCGTCCACTCAAAATGGATCTCGAATTTACCTACGTACATTGAGACCTTAATTTATTATAAGTAGAAGCTCAGTATTATACATAACTACAGAAAATCTAATAATTAATCAAAATAGAAGTGTCTCTGGTCCTTTAAAAAAATAATAAAATATTGGTTACATACCTTGGACTTGTATGTAATGAAAATACTGGTGTCCATTGTTCTAACATTATATCATTGCGATGGATCAGTAGGTCTAGCACGAACTTTTGACGTATAGCATCGTAAACGCATCGCTAATGTAAGCGAATTATGAATCGAAAATACAACTGTCTTATAACATTTTGGTTAATTTTTTTGCGACTTGCTCAATTTTTATCACACACTATATGAATAAAGTTCTTAATTTAATTAAATAGTATGTGCGAAACTAGTATTTCTGATTCAAAATTCACTTACATTAACGTTACGTTTGCGATAGTAACTCTACAGCATTTTTGCTAGGCTTGACAAAGATTCTGGTGGACCGAGACCTGCCGGGGTCGCGATGCATGCAATAGCGAATCCCGTGACCCCGGCCTTAGGTCAGAAGGAGGGACACCGTTGGTTTTTAGCCGGTAAGAGTCCGGCAGACCCCCTCGCCTTTCCCGGACGAGGGACATCCATGAAGATTTTCGAACGCAAAAAAAAGGCTTGACAAAGATTAACTTCCGTTTGTATTGTTTCAGGGCTACCTACGTGTCAGTGTTGACCATATCAGCCTTCTCTCTAGAGAGATATCTGGCGATATGTCATCCTCTCCACCTATACACCATGGCTGGGCTGACCAGAGCCTCAAGGATCATACTTATACTGTGGATCATATCTATAGTGTGTGCGTCACCCTTTGCTGTTTACTCTGAGATCAGCTACAGGGATTATCCACCAAGTAAGTTCATTATTTTAAGAATTAATTATCTTTATTCTTGCCATCAGCTTGTATATCTAACCTGCTAAAAATAGGCCTCCCAATGTCACTGCCATAAGGGATAATCACATTGTCTGGCAGACGAGAGGACGCTCCTGCCCACCCACTTAACATAATCCCTACGTTGCCTTTTACAATACTTACGGGTAGATAGGGTTGGTCTATTTTTAACGGAATCGACAGGGCACAAAATCCGTATTACAATGGCCCAAATCAGGGACGATCCGTAACAGAATTTCCATAAAGTGTTTTAGATTTAGTATCCAATTTCATTTAAGATTAAAAGTATTTGAAAGGCATCAACTTGTTGGCTCCTTGTCCCAACATAAGTCTACTTAAGGACCGGGTATAATCGAAAGACACGATTTTTCTAGGAACCACTATTTTCCAAAGCGAGGGGCTTGTGGCTAATTATCAATCGCGCGGATCATACGATTTGTGAGGTTAAGCTGCGCTTGCCGCGGTCAGTAGTGATGCCAATCGATAGGCGAATATCGATAGCTGTAAGATAGTCTTTCGATAGTTCAACGATAGTATGACTATCGACTATACTGTCGGTAGTATCGATACTATCGTTAGCTAAGAAGGTGGCAATAGTACTGTCAGAGTGCAATACTATCGATACTGTCGATAGTACTGAAGTTCAGAAAAGCAATACTATCGATATTATCGATACTATCGAAACACAAGCCACTATCGATTTTGTATAATTGTCGATACTATCGATAGTATCGATGTTCTCGATAGTGTCGATACTATAATAATAATAAATAATTATAAATAATAATTTATTGCTTGAAACACGGTTAAATACAAGATGTTACATAAAATAAGGTTCTACATGTTTCGCTGATTTCTCTGCATGCAATATTAATAATACTATCGGTAGTCCTATCGATGGAGTAGCTGATGTCCAATTTAAACTATTGATAGTGAAACTATTGATTGTTCGGCAACACTAGCGGTCAGTCTGTGGATGGCTGACCGTTCGTAACACATCGAGACCCTTCCGTGCCTCGGAGAGCACGTTAATTAGTCGGTCCCGGGTGTCATACGAATACCTATGACAGTCGTTACGGGTAGTCAGAAGCCCGAAAGTATGACAACCGGTGTAACCTTGGAGTATCAGTATTGCCCAGTAACTGGGTTGCGGAGGTCTGATGGCAGTCGCTCCGTGTAAAATACTGGTATCCAGCCGCATCTGGTTACACTGAAAGCTGACCTCAACGTAGTTGGGAAAAGGCTAGGCAGATATACCACCACAGGCCCGAGAAGGCGGCGCGCTGTGTTCCGTGCATGCTTCTCAGGAGGACGTGGGGCAAGGCCCCTCAGAGGAGAGGTCCGCCATGGGTTGGCGGACCGGGACCTGCCGGGATTGCGTTGCATGCTTTTGCGAATCCCGCGACCCTGGCCGAACGGTCAGGAGAAGGAACACCGTTGGTTTTTAGCCGGTAAGAGTCCGGCAGACACCCTCGCCTTCCCCGGGCGAGGGACATCCATGAAGATTTTACAAAAAGAAAAATATAAAAAAATAAAAGGCAGATATACCATTTTCCAATACCATTTTCCCCTTAGCCGACATGTATTGTAGACACACTCAAATTAATGAAGGATCAGTCCCCAATGAGCAACACGTGTTCAAAATATATTTCAAGCGTTGTTCCATTTTTCAGACGGATTTCTTTCACAATTGTTTTTACCCCGAGTTCACTTTCATATTTTATTTAACTTGTTTCACACGTTCGACGATATCCAAAAAATTAAGAAAAAGATTAAACTGTTAAACATTCTTCGGTCAAATACCTACAGCAGTTAACGGCAAATATCTGTAAACTTTACGATACTATAGGGAGAATAATATTTAGAAAATAGTCATCTAGGGATTTGCTGCGTAAATATACAATGCATTTTGGTCTCAAGCGAAATTTATGGGGCCGGTTAACCAGGCTGCAACAATAATCTCCTAATATTAATTCCCTTCTATTTGCAAACATACCAGCTGTGTTAATATAATATTAAAACATAAACATAACATCATGCCCGTATTCCCTGAAGGGTTGGGCAGAAGTGTAAACTAACACCCTCATTTCGCCGTTATGTTTAAGTCTCATATAATAATGGGCGAGCCTATTGCCATCAACTGGGCACAAATCCAAACACCGGGCTGCTGCTGAGGAAATTCTACACTGAAAAATCCAATAACAATTTGCCCAACAGATCGAACCCAGGACCTAACGATCAGCAGTCGCGCTTGCCACCACTAGACCAACGAAGCAGTCAGCCATGCCAGGAATATGAGCCTTGTTATATTTAAATATCCAAGTTTCATAGCAGTACTAAAACTATGTTTGGAAATATAAATAAAAACATTTTTACAAAAAATTTAAACCGACTTCAAAAAGAATAAAATAATTACCATATAAAATTAACAGTTTCAGAAGTCGGTGCTGATCCTCCTCCTTTTTGGAAGTCGGTTAAAAAAAGAAATATTGTTACTTACATACGGACTATTTGAAGTCTCGGCATACGTGTTTCTATTCATATTGTATTGTATCGTTTTCTGTCGAAGGTTAAGAAAAAGGTTGAACCTGAGCTGAAAAATTGATCTCTGGTTGCAGGGTTGAAACACCAACTATAAATAAATAGGTAGGGCAATAATAAATTGATAAAGATAGATTGGTAGTATATGATTGCCGTGGTATTCATAGTCTTCTTCTTTTCGTGTGGTTAGTGACTAACCTGGAGAGTTTATGCTGCCCATGGGCCTCTGACTTGGCTTCTCCTGCCGTCGAGATATATCTTTCAGGTAAAATTCCTCACGATGTTTTCCTTCACCGTTTTTAAGCAAGTGGTAATTATACAATACGCACATGAATCCGAAAAGGATTCGAACTCGAGACCTATGACTTGGCAGTCCGACGGTCACACTACTAGGCTATTACTGCTGCTATGTTCACTGTACTTTGTACGGTGAAGGAAAACATTGTGGGGAAACAGATGGGTCATCTCTTCTTAGTCTGTGTATGCATGATTTATGAAAGTAGGGGTGAATCTATCATAACAGTTATAGCTAATATCAGTATGTCAGGATTGGGAGCTTGGTAAATAAATTAAATTAAACCAACATAGACTCTCCACCACTGAGAGTACTTTTAATTAGGTTAGTGATTAGTTACAGAAGCTAGTTCACAATAAATCACAATATAATAATTAACACAGGATCAGAAAATGAGGACAAGCAAACCAGATATAAAAGGTCAGACTTCTTCAGCCGTTCGACATGGAATCCGTTGCTCCGTCGAATGACCACTGTTTTTATAACTTTGGGTACGTTGATTAATCTTGACGGTTACTCTCCTATGTCAACATTGTCCAGTGTTACCAGTTACCGATAGCAGATTGAACTGTTGATCAATGCTCATGCCTACGCTGTACAAGAAGAGGACTTTTCCTTCTATTGGGACAATTTTGTAGGCTGGCATATTATAATATATTTTTGTTCTTTTCGTATTAATAGACCAACAATATTTTTTGTCTTGGCTGTCTTTTTTTTGGCCCCGTCTTGCCAGATTGTTTCTGCGGCGGCCAACCCGCAATCGGTTAAGATACTAACATATTAGCTACTGCAGTTCGACAAATTACATGGTAAATTATATTCGAATCTCGTTTATTCTTCTAAGATTCTAATATAATTTAGATATTAGAATAATAATTAAGATGTGTAATATCGTTAAGGGTCGCGACGCTCGCTGTCTGGAGAATACGCGATGCATTTTGGCCACAGGTAAAATTTATGAGCAAAGGTTCACACTAATTCATTTTGTAACTTCATACCTGTTAACTTTCTACACATAATTAAATTATATTCCTCACTTAATATTCTAGTTTCATATTAACAATGAAACTATCTTTGAAAATATTCTAAATGTGTGAATTTAATTAAAAATTTGACGTTTATTTTGCGGCAGAAATTGTTTTTTAGGCTGTAACTTTGTTAAATATTCAATGTCGAATGTGAGAAAAACACAATATTGTATTAGAAAATGTGCCTACATTATTTTTATGAGTCTATGTGCGTGCCATTTGCCTGATTTACATCAATTCTTTTGTCGCTCACTGATTTCAAAAAGATTACGGAGCTCGTAACGAGCTAATTCTGAATAGGTACATATAATACCCTATATATTACTATACTCTTTGACATATAATTTAGATATAAACTAAGACTACTTTTATTAAAGCTCGAGGAAGTTATAGTATCCTTACCGTCTTTTTTAAAAGGATATTGGGCCTTGGTTTCCAGTTTAACCAGTTAGCCAAATCTGTCAAAAATTATTTCTGATCATTATTTGTCTGCTTACATTCTGTGTTTTTAATCAATCATGGTGCTTGAAATGAATTTTCCTTGAAAATCTCCATAATGAGTTCGTCTCCTAAAATTAGGTTTTTATGAGAATTAATCACGTTTAAAATTTAATAACAGAGGTATAAAAAAACGATATCTCAAAAAATTACGAAGTTAGGCATTCAAAGTGAGCACTTTTTAAAATTCCTACTGCCTTCACTTTATTGGCCGGTGACGTCATCCGACATAAACATTGTAAGGAGGTGTTGTGTCGCGTGACGTAAGTGTTAGATATGGCTTTCAAAATATATTTGCTCATAACTTCAGTAATAAAGGAATAATGGAGGGCCAATTGGCTAATTGCCAATTGCGCGGATCATACGATTTGCGAGGTTGAACTGTGCTTTCTGCGAGCAGTCTGCGGATGGGTGACCATTCGTTACCCAACGAGACCCCTCTGTGCCTCGGAGAGCACGTTAAACAGTCGGTCCCGGGTGTCATACGAATAGGTACCTATGACAGTCGTTACGGGTAGTCAGAAGCGTGACAGTCTGACATGACTGATATCGGCATTGCCGATTGTACAAGCGCATGGCGAACCGGGGGCCGCGGGAGAGGCGCGGGGAACAAGGAGCGGCGCGGGGGCGCTCGCGCAAGCCACAAGCCCCGCCGGACGCCGCCGCCATTCGGACGACAGCGAGGATCGAGTGTGTGTGCCTAAGTAAACTGTATTCGGCTATCCTATCAAATATATTTTATATTTAAAAAAGCTGAGTCCGTTTCAATCATCTCACAAACACCGATGGTTTGATGGCAGTCGCTCCCTGTAAAATACTGGTATTCAGCCGCATCTGCTTAGACTGGAAGCTGACCTCAACATAGTTGGGAAAAGGCTAGGCAGAACATAACTTCAGTAATAAAAGAAATTAGTCAAAAATTTAAAAAAAAATGTGCTCAGGCGTGCTCAGTGTGAATAATAAAGTCTGTACCTACTATACGTGCCAAATAAGAATAGCGCTGTCAAGACGCCATTTTGTTCCGCAATACTCGTGAACTTCATTACCAAAGCGTAAAGTGTGCAAAAAAATAAATAAAGAAATTATACTCAGTTTAATTATTTTTAGTTCACTTTTTTGGTATTTCTAGTCAATTTACGCCAAATTAATTATACAATAATTATATTATTATTATGGCGACATATTAGGGTGACCAGTAGCATTTCGTGAAGTTAACTATATATATTGGTTCATTTCTTTAATGAATACTGTTTTCAAATATTATTAATTTATCCAAAATTATCTATTTATATACATAGGTATATAGTTTTTCTTATATATTTTTATACATATATATACAGGGCGTCCCACGGATATGCCACATGGAGGGAAAGTGCCTTGAATATTGTAGATGGAACATTTTACTGAAAGAAGACATTATTTAAATTTAAAAAACAATTTAAACTGCATTAATAGATATTTAAATAATTACATGGTTGAACCGGGAATCGAACCCGTTACATGAGAAAAATAATCAACCTGTAGCTTTATCATACCGATCGAAAGGCTTTATCATAAGGATTAGTTTTTGCTAAATAACATAGTGTCACAAATAAAAGGAAGACCATGAATTTTAACATTTTTAATTCAAAATTCAATCAAATTAATGTCAGCTTTTCATTTTTCTGAACAAAATTTCACATCAAATGTTAAAATTCATGGTCTTCCTTTTATTTGTGACACTATGTTATTTAGCAAAACTAATCCTTATAATGAAGCCTTTCGATCGGTATGATAAAGCTACAGGTTGATTATTTTTCTCATGTAACGGGTTCGATTCCCGGTTCAACCATGTAATTATTTAAATATCTATTAATGCAGTTTAAATTGTTTTTTAAATTTAAATAATGTCTTCTTTCAGTAAAATGTTCCATCTACAATATTCAAGGTACTTTTCCTCCATGTGGCATATCCGTGGGACGCCCTGTATATATATATTTTTTTTATTATATATAGTTTTTTTTGCTGTCCGTACTAATTTGACAGCTATCGTGTGAAGTTGTAGCAAGCGCGATCCTATTCTTATTTGGCACGCATAGTACATGTATTTTAGTCGCAAAAATTCTGCAGTCTGCCTACTAAACCGTCACATCAAAATTATTTAACGTAGTTTTAGAAAGATGTATAAATAAAGGTGTACATTTTCTTTTCTTTTTACGATTATGTTGGTACCTATGTCTCCAAATTACCTACGTGTTCTTTCTTGTTCAGCAAAGTAGTTTAGTCAGCATTTTTTGTTCTCTAACACCCATATTCTAAGACGTTCCTCCAAAACTTACTCGACTCGACTCCACCTACTCACTACCATCATCATTATAATCCTCCTGACCGTATCCCAACTTATTTGGGGTCGGCGCAGTACCTATGTCTTCTTCTTCCATACATCTCTATTAGCCGTCATTTTAGTACTACCACTACTCACTACCATCGGTAGTTATAGTTGACATAAACTTCCTCGACTCGAGATTTTTCCTCAGTCGAGGTAAGGAATCATCTGTCAAACTCAAGGTACCTCGGAAACCTACTTTAAGGAAGGAAGTGTCAAAGTTCGTATTTATTAAAAAATATTTTTGAAGACTACGGTAATCCTTACAATTATTTATCGAGGCGTTATTTGCGCGATGCAGATAATTCAAATCATGACATAATGACTCCGTCGAGGGTCCTCAAAGTTCACTCGAAATTGCGACTAAGAATACAATTTTGAAGGTGTTTTCGAGGCTGTTCTGATTCGAGTATGAGTCGAGTAAGTTTTGGAGGAACGTCTTAGAATATGGGTGTAAGGGTCTAAAGATCTTTGTAAAAGTAGTCCTTACTTTGTCTTATTTGAATAGGCAAGTTTTCTGTCTCTAGTACATTTTATCTTTTTATTTTATACATTATACCTACCTACTTCCATCTTTTTTACATTTATATTCATTGAGGATGTTGATAGCAATAATATTTATTTTAGTAAGTGAATATTTAGTTCAATGGTTGAATAACTTTTTTCTCTAAAAGAAGATGGTATAAAACGTGCCTACAACAATTTTATATGTAAAGTACGATAAATTATTTTACTTTGTACAAGTTCAGATTCAATTAAAAGTGTGATATAGACTATCTGGGGTAGATGTTGGCCACCTCCTATACCAACAGTTTCATTCATAATCTTAGTTTGAGATTATCTTTAAAAAACTCATTATGACGATCCATCTGTATTTTATAAATAGGGTCTTTACCGCATAATGTGTAATTTCCGCCACATTTTTTATGGAAACGTTCAGAAACCAACGAAGTGTCATAATAAGAATAAGGCGAGAAGGCAGTTATCTCGGTCTAACTCATCCGAGGTCATTTATGTTCCTTGTAAGCCCTATTAATTACAACGAGCAAAATTTTTAAACAAAAATAATAACCCAGTAAGTAACTCTTCCCACCCCGGGAATCGAACTTGGCTATTGTTATAACAACATCACTTACCAAACTGCTTTATGTATTTCTCACAAAGAAGACAACGGTTAAAATTGAATCCACGCGCGTTTTACTGGCGGGCGGCCAGCAATCCATCAAGATTGGTTTATTACATATTTGCTTCGTATTTGTACACTCACTGAAAACCGTCATGAGAGTTGTGTAAAGAGATACACAGCATCTACAACCATAGGTAAACAACAGTATTTTATTTTGTAAATATACTTACATGAAGATATTATAATGTACCTCCATTTGTCATTCTAAATCCTGTTTTGACAATTTAAAGTACAGACCATTTACCAGGGCCGCACTGGGGCCTGATATCGGCCCGGGCATTTGAGAGACGGTCGGCCCAGTGCTGGCAAAAAAAATAGACGGACGACGTCTTCTTTTTTTTTAGACACTCCCCTCATTGTTTCTTCTGTATCTTGGGTGCATTTACGGTCGGCCCAGTGCTGGCAAAAAAAATAGACGGACGACGTCTTCTTTTTTTTTTAGACACTCCCCTCATTCTTTCTTCTGTATCTTGGGTGCATTTACGGTCGGCCCAGTGCTGGCAAAAAAAATAGACGGACGACGTCTTCTTTTTTTGTAGACACTCCCCTCATTCTTTCTTCTGTATCTTGGGTGCATTTACAAACACAAACAATTTTGCGGCTTCTTTTTCAAGCGATAGGCAATAGTTGGACGACCTTTTTTTTTGACGTTCCCCTCACTCTTTCGATTTCTCCGACTGTGTGATCGGCTCATCAGGCCACACCGGCCCATCGGGCGTTTGCCCGATTTGCCCGTATGGCCAGTCTGGGCCTGTCGTTTACAGTTCGGGGGCGACGAGTCATGGCCACTCTGAACATAGGCTGTGCGAACTTTCGCGCATGTACCTACACTCGTGAACAAAATAGTTACTGTAAAAACTATAAAGTTATATAGATACACTAGAGCATTTTCTCGAGTATTTCCATGTAATGTAACGTTCTTGCGAATGCTCGACACGGTGTTTGAAGTAATGCTCACGGCGAGTTAGCATTTACCTATAACATTCCGAAGCACATACAACACCATAGAGTGAACTTAAACAAGTAACGACCTGCTTGATCCCTTGCTCCGCGCACCTCACTCCGCGTCGCACGTTTTGTCCGCGCTTGTGTCTACAGGGTGTTAACGAAATCATGTAATTCCTTTAAACCTCGTGATGTACTGCTGACATAGATTAATCCTGCACGGGATACTTTTGGACTCAATATGAATAAAATTACAAAAAGTAAACATGTGTTCTTAAAGTGAGGCAGTTTAGCGTCCCGAGTGAATTGTGCGGCTATCGCTCGCCGCGCGGTCATTTAACTACGGGCGCTAAAATGCCTTTAAAATGAAGGAATTACATGATTTCGTTTACACCCTGTATACTCGATGAAATGTTGCACAAATTCACTCGTTTGTTTGCAAAATCAAGTTCTAACAAAGAGTCGAGCGTCACGCTCATTGTTCGGTTCGTTTTCACGAACCGAACAATGAGCGTGGGTGACACATTAGAGTGACTCGATATTTTTTACAAGTAAATGCTCTAGTCTATATCTTTAAATAAACTTTACTTAACTAATCCTAACAACGTAGTAATTAAATGTTAATTAAAAGCTATTTTGTTGCTAAAAATCTATTCCGCAACCATCTGCACGATGTTCAGAGCAGCCACGATTCGTCGTCTGAACTGTACTTTAGGTAAAGTCAACTTAGGTATTACTAAATCCTTTGAGAAAATATTTGCTGTGTGCAGATACTTGTTAGGCTGGAAGAGAGCGAAAAAAATTACCAGTAAGCTTAGCACGAATGTTGTAACGTAAACAAAATTGAAAACTTTATTCATATCTATGTATAATACAAATTATGCATATCGCAAAAAAAATACTGAAATGTTATAAGACAGTTGTATTTTTGATTCAAAATTCACTTACATTAGCGATACGTTTACGTTACCCCGTGTGGGGATGGGTTAGAATATAAAAGTTCCTCACCGCACGCTAAGATTCAACAAAATCCAGCACGCGATGTGGTAGGATCTATACGGTCCGCCTGGCTAGCTACCATCCTCGCATTAAAGTCCGGCGCCAAGCAGTTTACTGTGTTCCGTCGTGTGTATGTGAGAGCCAGAGGGGTATAGGGGAATTCCTCTATATCTCTGTTCCTTGGATTCGTGTGCTCCATCTTAGACCTTGTCTGCGCTTACCATCAGGTGAGACTAGCGCCAAATGCGACCAAGACAAGAATAAAAAGATAAATATACTATACGTCCAATGTTCGGGTTGCTTACTGGAGTTAAGAATAAATTTGTTCTCGTCCAATGCTTTCAGACCAAGCAATCGTCCAGTTTTCCATTTGATTGGACATAGAGTACCCGTATCAAGCTTCTTAAAGTACAAATATTGTATCTCTTGATTTCAAAGGCTGTAGATGATTTAAGTTAAAATAAAAAACTCGCTCTTTATTTGTGGAAGTTAAATAAACATACATAACTTAACATCACGCCTGTTTTCACCGAAGGGTAGGGCAGAGGTGTATAGTAACATCCTCATTTCACCGTTATGTTTTAAGTCCCATGTAAAAGGGGGTGAGCCTATTGCCATCAACCGAGCACAAATCCAAACTCCGGGATACTGAGGAATTCCAATACGGAAAAACCCAATAGCACTTTGCCCGACCTGGGGATCGAACCCAGGACCTCACGATTAGCAGTCGAGCTTGCTACCACTAGACCAACGTGGCAGTTAGTTCCTTGGTATTTCACATTCTGAAGTCACGTCCATAATCACGGTCAGTTTGAAACTACCTAGGTGTACGCCAACTAGAGTACACCAATCGATTGTGATTGAATTAATGTTTATAATAGTTGAGATGTTTCGATAAAACGTGTAAACCTCAAGTGAACCGATGACCGATGAATGAACGAGAAACGCGATATCCGTTCCATATGCAGCTCCGATGAGAGATATCGCAATGAAATTCACTCGTAAACAATATATTGTGAAATATTGATGGATCCCGATATAGCAGCATAATTTTCCACGTTGTATTATACACTACTTGTTGTCGGGATCAAGTATTCATTGACATTTAATTACTAGCCAGTCTCTTATAGAACTTTGAGATAGCTATCAAACTATTTTATCTATATGTCGCACACACACCGCTTATAGACTTTGATAGAAGTAAGTATAGCGTTACAGTTCAGACCAGTGTCTGCTTATCAGAAGGCAAAACCGACATAGACTCTCCACCACTGAGAGTACTTGAATTTGGGTTAGTTGTTAGTTACATGAGCCAAGTAAAATTCACACAAGATCAGAATATAAGAAGGACAAGCTAGTCAGACATAGAATCTCCCGCTTCGTCGAATGACAACTGTTTTTATAAAATCGGGTGCGTTGATTCATCTTGACGACTACCGCCCCTCCTTTATCTATACTAATATTATAAAGCTGAAGAGTTTGGTTGTTTGTTTGTTTGAACGCGCTAATCTCAGGAACTACTGGTTGGAATTGAAAACTTCTTTTTGTGTTGGATAGTCCATTTATCGAGGAAGGTTATAGGCTTTATAACATCACGCTACGACCGATAGGAGCGGAGCATAAATGAAAAATGTTGCATAAACGGGAAAAATGTGCACCCGTGCGAAACGGGGACGGGCCGCTAGTTTTCTATTTATGATTTATTCTCCGACATATATATCTTTGCAATCTATACTACAAACTGATAACTATTGTGTTTTTTTAATCAGCTCATTTCTATCCCACTATCGGGTACAGATGTTGTTATAAACGAAGTTACTTTTTGAGGTGGAACAGAACACACTCGACAATGGGATGTATCATATAGATAGATATATATCGCACCCTTAGTAATATAAGGGCACAACTCGAAATATCGAGTTTTTGAGTTTCTGTGTTAGATGGTCTCAATATCAACTGTTCTACCACTTGGCTTTCACAGAAAGAGAAAAAAGACAATATACAAAGCAAATACTGTAATTATACCGTACAAAATACCGTGAAAACATAGGGTTTCCTAAATTTTTAAACACGTATTCCCAAAAGTTGATATTTTCGAGTTGTGCCTTTACTAAGGGTACGATATATAAAAGGAGAAGCTGACTGACTGACTGACTGATCTATCAACGCACAGCCTAAACGGCTGGGGTTAGAAACTTGAAATTTTGACAGTAGGTTCATTTTGTGACATAAACATCCACTAAGAAGGGATTTCTCGAAATTCAACCCCTAAGGGGGTGAAAAAAAATCACGCAAGCGAAGCTGCGGGCAAAGGCTAGTGTTAGATATTTTTTTAGTTTCACTATTTTTATTTTCTATGATACTAGGACAACACTAGCATAAAAAAATTGCATGTAAGGATAACAATAACAACAATAGGTATACATATAACAACAGTAATAAATAAAGTCCATATTTTAAAAACTTATAAAAGGCAAAGAATACACGGATGTTAAACCAGCTTTTATTTCTGAAGTGATTTATTTGAGTCCTTTATTAACACAACAGTGGGGTAAATAAATATAAAACGCGAGATTTCAGTCCGGGGGACTGAGATAATAAACGATACCAGGCTCAAGTACTATTATTGAATGAGATAATAATAATTGAAAACAGAAATGAATAATGTTTGTAATATCCAACGACGTTGAAATAAAAGTATGTACATATTATATCAATGGTAATACCATAAATTATGAATAATGACAACTTCTAAAGATGACAAATGTCTTGATAACAGAAATCAAGCTTTCTTGATACTCTTGAATGATTGTGTCAGTGACATATCCAAAATTGTGTACTTTTATCAATGACTAGCTGTGTCCTCACGGCTCCCGTTTTATTCCAGTAATAAATATAGCCTATGTTACTCAGTGATAATGTAGCTTACTAACGGCAGAAGAATTTTCGAAATCGGTCCAGTAGTTTTTAAGTTCTCCTCCTAATCTTTTCTTTTTATAATATTAGTATAGATTTGTCGGCGGAGGATCGCAGTACGTAATCTGTATTTTCGCGAACACAAGCGGCGTTCCATTTTTTCTTCTTCTATCTTGTCGGCACGAGCTATATGAGAATAGCTCAGCTCAGCTCGTTCCGCGATAATTAGGAATATGACGTAGAAGTAGTCCAATTACGCGATCTAAACAGTTTTAGTATCTAATTTTGCATAATTACTAGATCTGAGATCTGTAGGCTTAGCACGAACATTTGATGTATAGTATCGTAAACTTGCTAGGCCTACTGTTCTGTAGAAAAGAAGAAAATCATTGACTCTTTTATAATAGTTTTTATAAAAATATGAAAAGAGTGTAGGTACCTACGTTTACATCAAGAGGATGGATGCGTCCTCCCGCCTGCCGATAATAATAAAGTCCGAAGTCAGCCAAGCATGGCGATTCTGGCAATTTCCTCTTAAAGCGTTCAGTGTAGTGTTATACATCGGAAGTTGAAAATATCCGTTTCAAGAAATGAAGGGTTACCAAAAATATACATATATAGAAATCACACATATATATAGTCGTCCTTATCGATTTCGATAACGGCGGCCCTAAAAGAAATTACTTCCTAACATTCATGAGCCCTAATATGGTTCGCTAGACCGAACTTGGTTTTAAATACCCGATCACAGGAACTGCAATAAAGATGACCTACAGAATTAAAAGTATATGTGTGGGCTTAGGTTTCTCTTTATGTATTTGGCGTTTTTCGTTAAGCGTTACGAATCACTTATCGATCTTACGGCGAATATCAAGGGGTGGGTGCAAATGTTCAAAACTCCTAAAAACTCCAGATTACCAAAATGTCCGTTACTTTAAACTGCGATGTTTCGCATAGAAATATAATTTAATGACAATATAAATAACGACAAAGATAATGTCGTAAAAATGTGACTAATTACTTCGCCGTATCTCTCGTATATTTCGAGATAGAATGATATCCAACAATCACACTTCGAAATATTGTCCTCATTAATTACACCTTTCATTTAGTTGAGGCCGCTCGTAAGTGACACTATCGGCATTGAGAGGGCGTCCTACAAGTATTTTATAATAAAATTTTGGCTGTCTAGTTAGGCAATAAAGAGCGCGACAGACCGACGACGTCTGATTGAGGACGATAACGGAGAGACATTTAGATTTTCCATCTGATCGCTCATGTCCACGCGTGTCCCATGGCAATTTGATTCTTTCTGACATGTCTTTACTCCTGCCAGGATTTTCCCTTTGGGGGTTTGATTTTTCTGACATGGTTTGGCAGTTAATTCACTATTAACCCGTGTTATCATCCTAGTAGTAATCGATCCCAGGCAGTACCTCTGACATTTCGAAATCATGTGCGGATCAGAATTTGATTATTACTTGCGTTAACGGTGAAGGAAAAACGTCGTGAGGAAATCAGCACATCTAAGAGGGCTCCATGAAGTTCTCGATAGTGTGTGTAGTCTGCCAACCCGCACCAGGCCAGCGTGTTGGACGAAGGCCTAAAACCTTCTTATTCTGAGAAGAGGCCCGTGCACAGCAGTGGGACAGTAATGACCTAATTATGTTTTATGTTTATGTTGTCATCCTTTTTTTTTTTTTTTTTAGCGTGGGGAAATCCTCATGGACTATCCCCCGTCTGGGGAAGACGGGGGGGTGTGCCAGACTCTTACTGGCTAATACCACCACGGTGTCCCTCCTTCTGACCTAAGGCCGGGGTCTCGGGATTCGCTGTTGCATGCACCGCGACCCCGGCAGGTCTCGGTCCACCAGCTTCTTCTGGTGGATCTCTCCTGTGGTGGGGCACTTGCTCCCCTGCCCCACATCCTTCCAAGAGGCGCGCGCAGGACACGACGCGCCATCCTCCCTGGGCCCGTTACTGGTCGGGCGACGGGTTCCCCAACCCGCCGCCCGCAGGCCACTCACTAGGGTGGCCGGAGATCGTCACGCGCCCTCCGGCGCCCGGTGCGTCTAGCTCGAGAAGGGAGAGAAGAAGCGGCCCCCCTCTCCCTCTCCGCTACCTCCTTGGTCGCCATCACCCCCTCGCAAAAGGAGGCGATGGCTTCCCACGCAGTCTCGCTCCCGACCATGGACAGAACCACGGCCGGAAGCGAGAGGTCACCGCCGATCGCCGCGACTAGCTCGCGGCGCTGCGACCCCCATGCTGGACACGCCTGCAAAGTGTGCAGCGCCGTGTCCTCGGGGCAGTCGCAGTGGTGACAACCGGGCGTCTACTCCCGGCCTATACGACACAGGTACTTCCCGAAACAGCCGTGTCCCGAGAGTACCTGCGTCAGCCGGAAGCTGAGGGCGCCGTGATGCCTCTCCAGCCACTCCTCCATCACTCCACTCGGCCACCAGGATCTGGCGGAGCTCGCTCCGCTCAGGCGCCTCCTCGCGCTGACGATATCTCAGCGCGAGGGCTCTCGCCTCCAGATCCCAGGGCACGGATCCGGCCAAAAGACTCGCCGCCTCGAAGGAGATCGTACGGTACCCCCTTATCACCCTGACGGCCATCGCCCGCTGCGGTCTCCGCAGGATAGCGACGTTTATGTTGTCATCCTTGGCTAAGGTATCATTTTAGTCGCTAACTGTTACTTATACCTGTACTTATTTAGTGATTGGCCGGGAATCTTCCTCACTTAATTTTTGTCCTATTCCTATATTGATTAACAGCTTATTTTGCTTACCAATAACTGTGCCACAGCTGGGCACGGACCTCTTCTCAGAATGAGAAGGGTATTTTTCTTAAACCAATTTTAACGACTAAATAACTAGGTCAACGCTACTTTATTTCTCGCCTGAACCACAAGATTACCTAGTTCAGCCAAGTAACACGTGTGAATATGATATAAGTATGACGTTGTATTATATTATTTTAGCTCTAATGAATTTGGAACAAACTTAAAAAAAAACTATCTAATAGTGGTCGGTAAGATATAGGATTTTGAAATTATCGGAAACCGATCAGTATTAGGTAGTTTTTTTTTGTCAGTCTGCGACTGTGACAGACAGACAGTCAGACGGACATGGCGGAACTGTAAAAGTATTTTGACAGTTATTTTATTTTGAAATTATAGTTTAGTTACGAGTGAAAGTTCGGCATTGAAAATGGGAAGTATTTCACGCTGTACTGTCAACCTCATTGGCAATTCCATAATTTCATACCTTCTAATTCTCTTAACACATTTGCAAGCACGAACAATGGACAAGTTTTTAGCACAAGTTCAGCTGACGAGAAAATCATAACTGCCAATATTGGTTTCTTACAAACAGATGTGGCTTAATTTTGTAAAATACCATAGACGCTTGTAAAATGTGTAAACGAAAGAATCGTGTAATTCCTTAAAACCACATGATCTAGCATAGATTTTGTACACGGGATTTTGCTTGATTCAAAGTAAAATATATTTATTCTTATTTTTTTAAAATGATCTTTCAGATCATTTCAATGCTACGCATAAAGTAATGGAAGCCCGGCGACATAGCTGGTGGACACGACTAGCACGATATAGCTCCGCGCAGTCAGTTAATTCGGGGCGCTAAATCGACTCAAGATAAGAACAAAATGTTTTTTCATCTTTTTTTCTTATTCTATAAAATCCGTTGTAGGATCAATCTGTATTATCAGTGATTTACCGGTACACCACGAGGTATGAAGGAATTACACGAATCCGTTCGCCCTGTATTGGGCAAATGGTAGCAGAATAGACCTCTCGTAGGTGTTTTCAATAACCCATTTATCTTATAGGTCAGCGAATCTTTGACAAAGTCTTCTCCATCTAAAGGTTGTCTGGTAGAGATCGCTTTGAACGATAAGGGATGATTTCCACCAAACGGCTCGCATCGCATCGGATCGGAAAGGATACGTACGGATGCGGCGGCAGCCGATCGCGTCCGGCAGGATGTCGACGCATACGACCGGCTCCGTACCGTCGCTTGCGTACGTATGCGTTTCTGCGCCTAGTCAAATAGTTTCATTCCTACCGTGTTGACAGCCGAAAGGATCCGATCGGATACGATGACTGGCGAAAGAAACCGATCGCGTATCGCGGAAGACGCCCGCGATCAAGCTGCTGTGCGCGGCTTGGTAATATAGACTTAAAATACTGTGTACACGATTTAATATCGTTTAAAAATTGTAAAATCCGTTCCGATCCGATGCGATGCGAGTCGTTTGGTGGAAATCATCCTTAAGACTACCCTTTGTACAGTTTCTGACCAGGATGTATTAATTTTGTCGGTTTTATTATGTGTGTGCAATAAAGAATATTAAATTCTGTTCTCTGTCAGCAGTTTAACCTAGATATAAGGACATTCGATTCGCTATTAGATAGGTTATTGAGAACTGCGGTTAGGCAAGATGGCAATCTCCGATCGTAAAGGTAGAAACCGCAATAAACCGTATGTGAATCACATTTATGCATGCGACAGGTCAGGATATTCAATGTAGTGCATTTTATTGACGAATGCAAACATTTCTTGGCGATTGAAATTGTCATTTTGTCTAAGGCGACCTTTCCTTACGTCGAATTAAGCAATAAAATCATACGGCATATTATTTTGGGCCTATATCAATTAACAACATAACATCAAGCTTTGTATTCCCCGAAGGGTTCGGCAGGGGTGTTTTAGTACCCCCCCGGTGGGTTCCCGCATTGTCGTTGCGGGGGGGCTTAGTAGCCGTGGCTTGGAGCCCCACGGTGAAGCGAAGAGGAACCCGAGGAGGGGCTGCTCGTCGGGGCTTGGGCCTGGAAGCCCTCGACGTAGCGGCCAAGTAGGTTGCGGTGTCGCCTGAGCGCCATCGCAACTGAGGAGGGCCGCGATGTCTTATGGGAGGCATTGCGGCTGAAGGGTGAAGGCCGCGGCGGGAGAGGAGTGCCGGTATTACGGTGCGCCGTTCTCCCTACCTTCCGCGGCCTGACGGAACCGCCACCGTCAGATGGCGGACGCGGTGGGGCCGCAGGGGGAGAGGAGTGTCGGTGTTTAGTTGGCCGCTCTCCCTATCCTCTGCGGCCGAAAAGTGGTAGGCGGCGGGGCCACTAACCTGACCCGTCGCAGGGGGACCAGGGGTGCCCAGACACGGGGTAGTCTGGCGCCCATGTACTTGTTTGGTCCCCGGGGTGGTCACGGCGTACCATGTGTTCTGGTGCGCCGGTGATGTGGGGTGCCCCCCGCGCCTCTCAGGAGGTCGTGGGGTGGGGCCCTACAGTGGAGAGGTCCACCAGCAATTGGTGGACCAAGACCTGCCGGGGTTGCGGTGCATGCAATAGCGAATCCCGCGACCCCGGCCTTGGGTCAGAAGGAGGGACACCGTGGTGGTTTTAGCCGGTAAGAGTCCGGCACACCCCCCCGTCTTACCCAGACGGGGGATAGTCCATGAGGATTTCCCCACGATAAAAAAAAAAAAAAAAAAAAAAAAAGGGGTGTTTTAGTACACCCTCGTTTTGCCAGTTATGTTTAAGTCATTTCATCTCTCCACACGTTTCTAATTCCTCATAAATCGGTACCTCATCTTCAATCTACCTTGTTTTCCCTATCACATAATTATATATCATATATATTACAATATTTATATTTATATATATGTAAGTATTGTCTATGTATGGTGTGTAGTATATATTTTGCAGCAGTACACCACGGACTAACCCTCCTATCTTATTCATTGACTTCCTGTTCATCCAAAGGTTGTCTGGTAGATATCGCTATCAGCGATAAGACCGCCATTGTACCCTTTAATGTTTGTTATTGTATAAGAGCTGTGTTACAATTTTGGTGTACAATAAAGTATATTCTATTCTATTCCCACGTAATAGGAGGCGAATCTATTGCCATTAACCGGGCACAAATCCAGACTCCGGGTTGTTACTGAGAAATTCCTAATAGAAAAACCCAATATCATTTTGCTCGACCAGGGGATTGAACCCGCAGGACCTAATGCTCAGCAGTCGCGCTTGTGACCACTTCACCAACAAGGCAGTTCAATATCAATTAATAATGAAGTAACTGTTTTTATACTTACTAGTCCCGCTGCTAAGTGTAGAGGTTAGGACAATGTCCCTATGGTATTGTTCGTTATGGCGGTCCATGTGGCCTCTTGCAAACTTTCTATTGTTTCCCAAATACTCCCATTTATTATCCCCATAATCAGCACACGTACTGCAGATTTATTTATTTTATCCACAATAGTGGTACCTACAATAGGCGATCTTCCCCACTACCATAAAGCATTCTCTACATTTTAATATGAAAAACACTTGACTAAAAATGTCGCGATCTATTTTATAGAAAGAACGGTCTCAGAATTAATTGTGATAATTTTATTGATGCAATATGAAATCTAATACTTAACATCATGGCTGTATTCCCCAAAGGTTTGGACAGAGAGAGTAACACCCTCATTTCGCCGTTATATTTAAGTCCCATGTAATAGGGGGCGAACCTATTCCCATCAACCGGGCATACATCTAAACTCCGGGCTGCTACTGAGGAATTCCACACGGAAAAACCCAATAACGCTTTGCAGGACCTGGGGATCGACCCACGATCAGCAGTCGCGCTTGCCACCACCGACAACGACAACGAGGCAAAAAAAAAACTCTTAAAATAAGTTTTAAGTTAAACCCGTTTTATCTTGCAGTATCCCTGCAGCATCAGGATTTGAAGATTGAAGGTTGAAATTATTATAATGTTGTATTGTCATAGAAATTTTATTTGTGTGAAAGAAAGAAAATTATTTATTTTGGACTCACACAGGCAGTTACAGAAACAAAAACCATATTTAAAAAATAAGAAAGGATAAGAATTTATACTAACTACCCGAGGCCAAAAAGGGCTCCTATCTCAGCATAATGCTGCGACATTATAAAAAATAAAATGTCGCAACGCTGGTTTTCAGATAGGACCATAGTGATGCCACGGGCAATAACGACACAAATAACTAAATAAACATGTTACGTACAATTAAAATGAAAATAAACTCATTTTTGAGTTAAGCTCGCCTTTGTACATAACTTCACTAAATTGTAGTTTTATTGCTGTAATTTTTCTTGTGTACAATAAAGAATAAATAAAATAAATAAATAAAATACAATATTAAATTAGAATACTACTAAATAAAAGCAATAAATAGTTCATTATAAACTAATAATAATAGTGTGCAAAGTTTCAGGAAAATCGGTTAAGCAGAAATAGTTGAAAAATCTATCGCAAGATTAGAAACAAACAAAAAACATACAAAGTAAAGGTAATTAAAACTGTTTAAAAAACAGTCCATTTACAAAAAATGTTTATATAATACAGTTCTTTGTAACTGCCTCTTTGGTCTATTGGTGGCAAGCGTAACTGCTGATCGTGAAGTCCTAGGTTCAATCCCCAGGTCGGGCAAACTGTTATTGGGTTTTTCCGTTTGGAATTCCTCAATAGCAGCCCGGAGTTTGGATAATTGTGCCCGGTTGATGGCAATAGGGTCGCCCCCTATTACATGGCACTTAAACATAACGGCGAAATGAGGGTATCACTATACACCTCTGTCTAACCCTTCGGGAAATACAGGCGTGATGTTATGTTATGTTGTAATTTGCTTGTAAGAAACAAGTCGAACAAGTACCTAATGGGCACATTACGACTCCCCTCCGAAAATAAACAAAAAGAAAATAAGGCAAAACATTTATGAAAGTGTGCCAAGGTTTTATATACACGGAAACTAAAAGTAATATTGTTTATGGTTTCTCTGGCCAAATATGTTAACCTATTTTGTTTTGGCCATAAGATCTAAGCATGAGAATGGCTGTCAGCACAGTCAACTGTTCATGTTTCAATACATACAGACCCTGGTCTCAGAGAGCACGTTAAAATGTCGGTCCAGTTGTCATACGAATACCTATAACAGTCGTTACGGTCAAGAGACTAAAAGTCTAACTCTAGGATATCGAGTTTGCTCAGTAATTGAATTGCGGAGGTCCGATGGTCGCTCCATGTGGAATAAGGATATTCCACCGCATCCGTATTGATAGGAAGCCGACTGAACGCAGTTGAAAAAAGGCTAGATAGACGAGGCATATGATATGGCTGACTGTACTTATCCAATACCTATTTCGAGTTTAATCGATATTTTAACCTTTTAAGCGCGTGGCTAAATATCAATCGCCGTGCCCCTAGCGCGCGACTACGAATCGATAAAATAATACCTACAATAAATATATTAAGCTTTTTCAATACTTAGAGCTATGAAACAATTTTAAGTAATTGTAGTCATCATATCTCTATTGAATAATCGTTTTAGTTGTACCACGCAGTTCATAGGACGAAAATAGAACAAAAAAACCATGCATGTTCTCTGTCGCAGAAATACGACACGCGCGGTAGGGGCACGGAAATATTTTTCGCATAAATGCGACTCACGCGCTTAAAAGGTTAATGGAAACAAGTAAGCATGAGCTGTTTAAAAAAACATGTCAGGTGACCAGGTACCCATGGATAACATAACAACATCACGCCTGTATTCGTCGAAGGATTAGGCAGAGGTAGCAACATCCTCATTTCACCGTTATGTTCAAGTCTCCTGTAATAAAAGGCGAGCCTATTGCGTAATACGGAATCTCTGTCTAATATTCTGTGACGATATCCAAAAACACTTTTATTAAATACATTTATTTCTATCAGTCACTTCTCCGATGGCAGTTAGTCTTTGTAATTAAAACTGACCTATCGGCATTTATCAGGCTCGATCCTAACTATCAAGAAATTATTAAGATAGAATCTAAAACAAAAAGCTAATTACATTTTGCATGAACTTTCGAACTTCGATTTGAATCCATGATAAGAAACGATCTGAAGAAGCTGTCTTCGCTTGAACAAGTGTGAAGAATTTTTGATTAAGTACATTTGTTCGTTATGTGTGTAGCAAAAAACTTAAGTAATTCGCTTCAACATAATATATTATTAGCCCGTGAATCTCCACTGCAGAGCTATAAGTATGCATCGCCAACAGAAGGCCTAGTACGAATGCTGTCGCGTTAGTGACGTAAACGTGACGTTAATGTGAGTCAAAATACTCGTTTTGCACATACTATTTAATTAAATTGAAAACATTATTCATATCTATATAAGATACAAATTGTGCATGTCGTAAAAAAATAAACCATAATGTTATATGACAGTTGTATTTCCGATTCAAAAATTCGCTTACCTACACTAGCAATACGTTTAGGATACTACCTATACCTATATACGTCAAATGTTCCTGGTAGGTTTACAGAATGTTACATCTTAGTGTACAGCTGGAAGGGTTGTGTGGTGGGTGGCTACTGCCTATAATGAAAATTAAATTGTTTTCTTAGAGGAAAGTTTCTGAATACGGATCAGTTTCTTTTATAATCCAGATGGCTAGTCAGTCTTAGCTTTGATTTCCCCTAAAACACTTTTAACCATCAACCATAAGTAAAGCTGGTTTCTACTCCAAATTTGTTTGCTAACAGAATTTTGACTGAACTATTTTCGTGAATAGTTCTAATCGAGTTTGTTAAGTTTCTAATTGATAGCCAAATCACTTTCCAGACCGCTTTGTTCGATTGATTTTCAAATACATTCCATTTATTTACCTGAATTTAATGTACCTTGGCAGGTATTATCGGCAAGGAATCACTTAACGTATTGGTCTTAGAGAATCGCAAAGTGCTTCATAGACAAGAACGTAACTCTTAAATAGGATAAAATAATAAGTAATTTAACGTCAGTTTTATCAGAATATTACAATAGACGAAATAAGCCATTTTTGATTTAGTAGGCTATGAAATGTCCTACAGCTGAACAAAGGCCTCCTCTTTTGTCTTCCAAAATTAACAAAGCCATTTAAAAAAGAAAATCCAATCTCAGTAAAGGGCCTTTGATAAACGTTAATGAAATATCAGTAATAGGAAATGATTATACAGTTGTGATCGATTCAATAAATGAACCAATAATGAACGAACAAATTAATTAAATAAACTTCAAAGAGCACGTAACATCTGTTAGGTAGCCATAACCTTTTGTGATAACGACAATTTAATTAAGTGTTTTCTTTTTGCGTAAGTATTTAATAATTTTATGAAAATGGGAGCAGACATTATTTTAGTTTAAATTAACGCTTAAAGTTTTTTAATTAACGGTGTAACTTTAATTAAATTACAATCATTTATATTCTGATTTTATGTGTGTGATTTTTCATGTCTGCTAGTCCTAATTATCTGTATGTACATACTTTAATATTATAAAGAGGAAAGATTTATATTTTTGTATTTTTATATTTTTGTATGTAACGAATAAACTTAAAAACTACTGGACCGATTTCAAAAATTATTTTGCCATTAAAAAGCTACATTATCACTGAGTAACATAGGCTATATTTATTACTGGAATAAAACTTCTTACGCGGGCGGAGCCGTGAGGACACAGCTAGTGAGAAATATTTTTGTTAGGTATATTAGGGTGCTTGTAACCGTTTGAAGAATACTTGGTTTCTTCTTCTAAGTTATTATCTCGTATTATGAGGTACGTCGACACAAGATTTAATAGCATATGTCGTCGTAAATAAAATGTACAGTCAGAAAGGTTGGTAGTGGGGCTGACTGTCCAGAGTGCGCCGGACGTATGTACTTAAGTGTCGTCATTCGTGGAGGCTTTTTGAATACACCCAAATAAAAATTCTTGGCTAGGTTCTGTCTAGCCTTTTCCTAACTATGTTGAGGTCAGCTTCCAGTTTAACCAGATGCGGCTAAATACCAGTATTTTTCACGGAGCGACTGCCATCAGACCTCCGCAAACCAATTGCTAGGTAATGCCGATATCCTAAGGTTAGACCAGTTGTCAGACTTTACGGACTTCTGACTTCTCGTAACTTCTGTCGTAGGTATTCGTATGACACCCGGGACCGACTGTTTAACGCGCTCTCTAAGGTACGAAGGGGTCTCGATATGTAACGAACGGTCACCAATCCACGGACTGGCCGCGGCAAGCGCAGCTTAACCTCGCAAATCGTATGATCCGCGCGGTTGGTAATTAGCCAGGAGCCACTTAGTACGTTAGTTCTTCAAAATTGATAATGTTTATGTTAATACTCTTAGCAATTACCTAATATGATACCTTATCGCATATTAAACAGCTCCCAGGCAGCTGTTTTACTAAGTAAACGATAATGAATATATTCAAAGCAGTTTTAAGCTACTGAACTTGTTGTGTACAACGATGTATAATGTTCTAATTCTCATTTAATTAACCGTCGCCCAAATTGATAGTTTCAGGGTAGCAAAATTTGCAAGGGTTGCTAACAGCGGATGTAGGTTGGTCCATAATATGGGATGCCATTTTTTTTTTTTTTTTTTTTTAAAAAACGTTGCCCCACACTAGGATTTCTCCTGTATCGTGGGTGCGTTTACAGACACAAATGTTCACATACACAAACATCCAGACCCGGAACAACTATCTGTAGACCATACAAATATTTGTTCCGTGCGGGAATCGAACCCACGACCCGTAGCGCAGAAGCCGATCGCTCAACCACTGCACCAGACGTGTCGTCATTAATAGACATTGTGCCCGTTTTCTCTCAAATTTATTATCCAATCTGATAATAATTTACTTAGGTATCTTCTGCATCGGGAACAAATATTGCCGATATATAAAAACATCCTCCTGCCTCGTTGGTCTAGTGGTGGTAAGCACGACGGCTAATCGTGACGTCCTGGGTTCGATCCCCAGGTCGGACAAAGTGTTATTGGCTTTTTCCGTGTCGAATTCCCCAGTAGCAGACCGCGGAGTTTGGATTTGTGCCCCGCTGATGGCAATAGACTCGCCCACTATTAAATGGGATTTATACATAACGGGGAAATGGCGGTGTTACTATACACCTCTGCCCAACCCTTTGGAGAATACAGGCGTGATGTTATGTATAAAAAAAGTCGGTATTATAATTATCGCTATGCCACTCTCTGTCCACATGTGATTTTTCTTTAACCGCTTCTTACTGCACCAAAATAATTCTCCCGCAGTCGGCTAAAAAAGAAAATAAAGACACAAATGAGCTCTTTTATAGTGCAATCGGCCTATTACTCTGCTACCACTAGGGACAGGCCTCTTATCAGAATGAAAATTGAAGCCTTAGTCCATCACGCTGTCTTGGTGCGTGTTGGCACCCACACACGCTATTGAGTACTTTTCGGAGCCCTCTCAGGTGTGCAGGTTGACTCACGATGTTATCCTTCACCGTTAATGCAAGTGGTAATCAAATAAAATTATGATCCGATGAACTGACGATACGTTTGGTGCAGTGGCTGAGCGATCTGCTTCTGCGCTACGGGTCGTGGGTTCGATTCCCGCACGGAACAAATATTTGTATGGCCTACAGATAGTTGTTCCGGGTCTGGATGTTTGTGCTTGTGAAGATTTGTGTTTGTAAACGCACCCACGTTACAGGAGAAATCCTAGTGTGGGGCAACGTTTTTTTTTTTTAAATAAATTAATAACTCGTAAAGACAGAGGTGCGGACCCGGATCGAACTCAGACCTCCCTGCATAGAAGGCAAGCGTTCAACCGCTAGGCTAGATTTTATCTTTTTAGAGACGGGTTTTCTTCGTCTCGTGTGGTTAGTGGCTAACCTGGTGTCAGAGTTTATAAAAATAAACGTCGAGAAATATCTCTCAGGCATGCTCAGGTTTCCTCACGATGTTTTCTCTCACCGTTTTTAAGCAAGTGATAATTATAATACAATACGCACATGAATCCGAAAGGTCAGAGGTGTGTGCCTTGGGTTCGAACTAGAGACCTATGTCTTGGCAGTCACACCACTAGGCTATCGCTGTTGTTAAAACTTGTTATTGTTCTGTAAAATATTATTTTCCACGTCATATACAAAAGTGTACAATCAATCAATCTGCCAGTTTCTAAACTTTATATGTATAAATATAAAACTTTGGCAGGCTGAAAAGTTTCAATCCAGATTTTAATTGTAGGTTTATCAACCTTTCGACCGAGCTGTTAATTGCAAGAGGTTTATAGGAGTGATTAACAGACTTTATTGATGAGTAAATTTTTACTGTTCGGGCTTAATATCTGAGACAATGGGACGTTTTTGTTAAATAAAAGTTATTTTACGTAACTATAGTCGCCAGTACGTAACTTGGCAAGGTTTTGGCGTAGTGAGAGTAAGTTTGCGCATGTACACTTAGTGCAACAAAAAAATGGTCACTTTTATTGCTTGTCATTATTCTATGGTTATTGCCATAATTTATTTTTACAAGCTTTTATTTAACTTGCAATGTTTGTATGTATGTTCGGTTCAAATCTTGCAACTGAATTTTGAATCACTTCCTCTTATCCTACGGAGTTGAATTTTTACAATTTGGTTCAGTTTCGATGACAATGAATTTTTATGGTAAGCATGACCTGAATCGATATCCAGGATTACCTCCAGATAAAGGAACTCTTCAACGATCAACAGCATAGACACGAAATTTTGTGTACGTATTTTATTATGATAGCCGGTTTTAAGTTTTACAGTGACATGGTTGCTGCACTCGGGGTTCGGTCCTGACCAGGGAACTCCTCAATGGTTAGCAGCACAGACATGAAATGTATGCGCATTCAATTGTGAAAGACAGTTCGAAGTTTCACAATAACATAATAAAATAAAAAAAAAAATATAAGTACATAAAACATTTTTAAAAACAAGCTTTTATTTAAATGGTCTAAAAAGAAGAAAATAATCTTTAAATTAAATCAAGCCCATCAATTTATTACAATTAATTTATTTATATGATATAAAAGCTTGTCGCGAGATACTAAATAAACAAGAATACAAAATGTAACTTAAACTTGACACGAGTAATTCTAAAATAAAATGAATGTCTTTCATAAAATTTAAAATCTCGCGACAAGCTTTTATATCATGTGAATAAATTAATTGTAATAATTGATGGGTTTGATTTAATTTCAAGTTTATTTTCTTCTTTTTAAACCATTTAAATAAAAGCTTGTTTTTAAAAATGTTTTTTCACTATTCAAAGTCAAAGTTTTTTTTTTTTTTATTTCAAATAGACCAGATTTCAGGCACTTTTAAAACGTCACGACTAGGTGCACGGTTCCAAAAGGTAGGTTCTATGGAGAAGAGCCGGCAAGAAACTCCATGAATACTCTTTTTAAAATAGTAGTTCATTACAATTCCATTACAGTAGTGTGAGAAATAGAATGAGAATAATGCAGGTTAATGTAACAAATAAACTTACATAAGAGTAACAAATAGAAAAATATGTCTTCTATGATTGCCATAGCAGTTAAGAGCTGACCAGTCCCGACAGACGGCACCCGTTCACGAGCATGACGTGCACATCCGCATCGGTCAGCTCAACCATATTATAGGGAACTCAACGACCGGATAAACAACGCCACCATCAGCAAGACATTTAAGTGAGCATGACAGACTCATATTACCAGACAATAGGCAGTAATATGATATGATTATAAGCGTATCACTAATAGCTGCATGATGCTCATACTTTACAGTTTGGAATGAAGTATTGTAAAGCGATATTATTAAAATAATAACTATAATACAAAAACCTATTTTTTTGCCAGTCCAGACAATAGTCCAGATAAAGTCCAGACATTGTAGTATACAAACTATGCGAGTGAAACGATGTAGGGCAACGTTTGGAATGGTCTTTTGAGGAAAGTGCCATAGCAGTTTCGAGTTGACCTGTCCTAACTGACGGTACATCTGCTTCAATCATCGCGGAGCTCAAACCTTATTTTAGGGAGCTCAACAACCCGACCGCTGCACGACGCTATCAATCAGCTGGACATTTGGGTGGGTCACAAAAAAAAAACTCAAGAACCGCCAAACGTTTACAAAATTCGTGTATATAGCTACCCTACATGGTACTCACATTCACAATTTATTAAAAATGTAACATGGTAAAATAATAATAATCATTGAAAAAAATAATTCGATTATAAATGTCAAAAGGATTATTAATTTATTAAACATGCCTTAGTAGAAAGAAAGAAAGGAGAGGACCTCTCTTCTCTACTCTAGCTAAGTTACGTGCCGGCGACTATACCACTACATTGTTACTTAATAGTTAATAATTACTTTTTATTTTACTCAAAAATCTAATTTTTGTAAACTGTGGTGTAGACATACCAAGTATGTACCTATAGCACACATTGTAAATATACTAAAACAACATTACTCAAGACTAATTAATACGATGAAAACGCTTTTATTTTCTGAGTCGGAAAATTAAAAGTTTTCGAATACATTCTCACATAAGCTAGTCTCATAAGATTTCATTTTATGGTGCTCGTTGTCGTTTTAGACGTGTTGTGTAAAACTAGCTAATAGTCCCGCACGTGTCTGTAATATAAAATATATTCTGATTGTCAGACCACATTATGAGACAAGTAAAAACTGTGGTTCCCGAGTTAAACTTAAACTTGAGCTTATTGTATACTTAAGTGTAATATGACAACAATAAGTTGTACAAGTTTCAAAGTCTAACGAAATGCATTAAGAGTGAAGGTTTTGTGACCGTTTTCAGTTTCATAATAATTCCGCTGTGATACAGCATTTTCGAAAAGTATTATTATTATAAGTATTATTTATTAGGCAGCTGAGATTTTTTTGTAAGTATAATTAATGCAACTGGACGTGTACCGCGAGGCATGGTTTGAGGTGGTGCAGGAAAATAATACATGGAAGGACTTTGGGGAGGTCTTTGCCCAGCAGTGGGACAGTATAAAGAGACATAAAAAAGTGCCTCGTTGGTCTAGTGGTGGCAATTGCGCCTGTTAATCGTGAGGTCCTGGGTTCGATCCTCAGGCCCGGCAAAGTGTTATTGGGTTTTTCCGTGTGGAATCCCTCAGTAGCAGCCCGGAGTATGGATTTGTGCCCAGTTGATGGCAATAGGCTCGCCCCCTATTACGTGGGACTTAAACATAACGGCGAAATGAAGGTGTTACTATACACCTCTGCCTAAGCCTTCAGGGAATAAAGGAGTGATGATGTAATGTTTAAAAAAAAACTAATTACCCTGGAGTAATAGAGTAGCGAGTATCTTAAAGATACAATTTTCATGAAAAATACGTCTTAATTCTGTTAATATTCTGCCCCAGTAAACCTTTTAAAATTGTGTTAAAAACAAAATGTTACAACGCTGAAAAGTCTTAATTTTTGGTAACTGTCATCTTGTTAACTCTCGGCAACCTTTTCAAGTCTAAGATGTATTTAAAATTATATTACCACATTTTTCTTGTTATTTCTTTTTCGTGCCCCGCAACACGTTCAAATTACGAATGAAAATTAAAATCTCTTTTAAAAGCGTCCATCCGTGCAACAGGGCGACGCGACGTTGCGACGCCGCGCCACGACGTAACGAATTGGTTTTTTTTAAAACAACATTCATTTATTAATATTAGACGACAGCTCAGTAACCTTTACTCCGTTTCAAAGATTCTCTACTAAGACTAAGGGCCTATCACACAATAGTTGGATAGCACTTATCTGGAAAAATAAATAGGTGTTTTGACAGATTGTCTAAAATAATTAAAAAGTTGGCACACAGTTATCACAAATAGCCGAGTCATTAAACGTTGATCGTAAATTTCGCAATTAATGAATGGACAGGAGAGGACTTAAAAGCTTTATGAAACCAATGAAACTCTTTGAATTTACAGGGTGTCCCCAAACTCAACGTTAAGCAGTTCCACAAATGATAAGGCAGATTATAGCTGTACAGAAAAAAATATTTAAAAAGAAACTATGTTTGTTCGATGTGTTGTTCGAAAGTTAGAGTTCCAAAGTTACAAAAAATAAAATTTTACCTCGTAAATCTAATTATTAAATGTGTTTTAGAAAAAAAAAATACAAGTTTTTTTTTGCTTTTTTCTGATCAGTCATAAACTGACCTATCATTTGTTCCTGGCTTGACGTTAAGTTACGGGACAGCCTGTATAAGCAGTTCTCAGACAGATTAAGGTTTTATTTACCTGAGAAGCGGTGCGGTTAGACTCTTCCCTAATTCCGAGACAGACCCCCGGAGTATGATTGCTTCGCAGAAAACGTGGGTTTGACTCGATTATATTGAGAAAATTTGTTTCTACAGGCTCAATTATATTTATTGTTTTAATGGATAGGAATTTGGTTATTTTGGTTTTGTGTATTTATAGATTTACAATTCGACAAACAATTACTTAAAGATAGAAATAGATGAACAGTTATGCCTAGCCTTTTCCCAAATATGATGGGGTCAGCTTCCAGTCTAACCAGATGCGGCTGAATACCAGTATTTTACACGGAGCAACTGCCATCAGACCTCCGCAACCCAGTTACTGAGTACGCCGATATCGTAAGGTTAGACCGGTTGTCACAGTTTCAGGCTTCTGATTACCTGTAACGACTGTCATAGGTATACTTATGACACCCGGGACGGACTATTTAACGTACTCTCCGAGGCACGGAGGGATCTCGATGTGTATCATAACGGAATTAGCATTAAATATTGTTATTGTATATTTGTATGTGAAGGATTTCCGCAAAGTAACGACTGATTCCATTATTTATTTAGCATTCAAATTGGTAAGCCGTTTTGGAGACAAATGGTAACAGACACACAAACACACATATTCATCGACTCCGTTCTGTCTTGGGTAAAAATAAGAACAATAAGTGGTTTTACGATTTCGATAAAAACAAAATACCATGGAAATTATTTGCTCGCTAACGAAGCCACGAGTAGAGTTGGTTTCTAAATGAGATTTAATATTGGTATAGTATTATTTCAGTTTCATAACTGCTCGTGTATCGTCCCTAGCACACTCTGTAGTTCTACTCTAGTTGATGCCTGTGCAAACCAGATTAGAATCTAAGCTACTAAAATCTGGACTTGTCAATATTTGGACAACATAGGCTCGAGTTTAACTATGGCAGGGATATTTTGCATATAGGTTAGGTATATAAATACACTACTCAACAAAGTCTAGGGAACAAGCTAACTATATCGACCTATTTAAAAAACTCTTTAAAAAAAGTACTGGCCACTAAAATTTGTAAATGAAGGTTGAAACCACATTAAATTCACGGTCGAATTAAAAAAAAAAAATAACTAAAAAGTAAAAGTTTTTCCAATTATGGAGGCAAATTTGATTTGAGCGCAGCGTACGGGGTTTTTAAACTTGAAAAGTTGAGAGATTATTATCAGATTCCGATTGTTTTTCTTGTAGAAAAAAATATCGCTGCTTATTCGTAATTTTTGTAATTCTGAGCGTAATGTCACGGCGTCATTTAACGCAGGAAGAGATGCTTTAGGGCTGTGGATATGCTGGAAGCTGAGCCCTGTCAACGCGACATTGCGGACGCTGTTAACACGGAACTAAGCGTAATTTGCCAATTATGGGCCGGTACAGAGCTACAGGAGCTGTAGCCAAACGTCACCAAGGAAGATACAGGGTCACTACTCAGAGACAAGACCGTTTTTTGCAAAATCCTGCAAGGAAGCAGCCCCAGATTACAGCTCGCAGCTGGTAGGGAGACTCCAGTTCCAGCACCAAGTGGTTATTAGTACTAAACTGCTAGGAGAAGATTACATGAAGTTAATCTTCTCGCTCGCAGGCCGTTAAGAGTTCCAGCTCTGCGACGCGGAAATCAAGGTCGTCGTTTGTTGTGGGTTAACGCACATTTGCGCTGGACTGACACTCAATGGGCACGTGTTCTGTTTTTCGATGAGTCTCGCTTCGGATTTCATTCCGATTTAAGAAGAGTGCACGTTTGGTGAGTTCCTGGTCGCAGTAGTCTACTCCAGAACCCTCAGGAAGTTCATCCTTGCGAGGCGGAACAATCATCGTGTGGGCTGGAATTCGCCTGGGTGGACGAATAGATCTCGTTTGCATACGAGGCAATTTAAATGTGGAGCGATACTATGACGAGGTTCTACAACCCATGGTCATCCCTCACCGACACCATCTCGGCCAAGATTTCGTGTTCATGCAAGGTAATGCACGTGCACATTCTGTAAGGCTGGTGATGAAGGTGTTCAACAAGTACAATATCATGGTATTAGATTGCTCTGCTCAGTTTGCCGTCTCAATCCAATTGAGCATGCGTGGGATTTGCTCAGGAGAAGAGCTATCAGTGATCTTCCCCAAAATTTGAACACTAAGTAGAGTCACATCTTTCCAGAGTATGAAGCCTTATTCCACAAGTGACAATTGATAACCTCATACTCAGTGTGCCACACCGATGTAGAGACGTCGCTAATGCCTTGGGAGGTCCAACTGATTATGGTGTGTGTAGTCCGCTAACTCGCACCAGGCCAGCGTGGTGGACTAAAGTCAAAACCTTTCTTATTCCGAGATAGACCCGTGCTCTGCAGTGGGACAGTAATGGGCTGATTATGTTTTATTTTATGTATGTACACTCGCGGAACGAAAATGTTATACACCTTAAGGTCTATTTTCGCTTGCACAGTGCAAGAAATGAACTATTTACCCGACTACGTATTGCCAACACTATAGAAAAGAAAATACTAGTATTTTTTGATAAGATATTATGGTGACATGGTGACAGACAAGTAATGCCAATCTATTTAATCATCGATTTGATTGATGTCATGGTTTTTACAACAAAACTCCTTAAATCAAATCAAAGACATTACATGGCACTAATACGTCATAATGGAGGCAAAAGGCAATTTTGATCTTTGCTACCCAATATTTAAACGTAATTTTCCATACATTGGTCTTTTCCGTACAACAGTTTGAAAAGGCTACATGTGCCCGCGAGGTGGGAAAGGAATGAATTTGAAAACTGTCGAACCTTATCATTTCCCTACTGTACTATATTATAATTCTAGCAGATTATTTCGTATGGACAATTGGATATACATTAAAATCTTCGTTCTGCGTATCCTTTTCCCAACTATGTTGGGGTCAGTTTCCAGTCAAACCAGATACGACTGAACATTAGTATTTTACACGGAGCGACTGCCATCAGACCATCGGCAATGCGGATATCCTACGGTTAGGCCGGTTGTCAGACTGTCACGCTTCTGACTACCCGTAACGACTGTCATAGGTATTCGTATGACACCCGGGACCAACAGTTTGCTGTCCGAGGCACGGAGGGGTCTCGATGTGTAACGAGTGGTCGCCATCCACGGACTGACCGCGGCAAGCGCAGCTTAACCTCGCGAATCGTATCGTCGGCGCGGTTGTTAATTAGCTACGAGCCCCTCTACTATATTATAATTATAACAGATTATTTCGTTTAAACAATTGGACATTCATTAAAATCTGTTTATGAATATTACATCAGGTAAACAAATAATAAAATAGAACTTAATCCCTTGTATGTTACGGCTTCAACAATTCGCTGCAGATTGCGCGTTCGTCGACAAGGATCTCATTTCGGCCCTTATCACGTTACACTGACGTTTACGGTTCGCCGTGGCGTCTATTTTAGTTTTACCCACAGGTTTTACCCATCTCATGTATGGTAAATAGATGTGTTACGCAAACACGTTTGTTTTTATAATGACCCTATAAAGGTTCCAATGAAATGATGGACGAGTATTTTGTCGGACGGCTTTCATTTTATTTCTGACTAGCTGTGTCCTGACGGCTCCGCCCGTAGCCTATGTTACTCAATGATAATGTAGCTTTCTAACGGCAAAATTTCTGAAATTGGTCCAGTAATTTTTATGTTTATACGTTACATACAAAGATCCAAATCTTATAGTATATATCGTCACCGGAAAGCCAATACTACTTAAGCGCCATTTTTGGCCAAAATGAGTTATCTATACCGTTGGATTGGGTTTAAAAAATCCAATCCGACGATTGACGACACGTTTGGTGCAGTGGCTGAACGATCGGCTTCTGCGCTACGGGTCGAGGGTTCGATTCCCGCACGGAACAAATATTTGTATGGCCTACAGATAGTTGTTCCGGGTCTGGATGTTTGTGCGTGTGAAGATTTGTGTTTGTAAACGCACCCACGATACAGGAGAAATCCTAGTGTGGGGCAACGTTTTTTTTTAAAAGAAAAAGAAGAAAGAAAGAGTCCAACGATATACATATATAACTCATTTTGGCCAAAAATGGCGCTTAAGTAGTATTGGCTTTCCGATGACGATATATATATTAGTATAGACTAGCTGTACCAATAGTTCACAATAGTACTCAATAGCGTGATAATTTATACCCTATAACCTGACCCACTTTTTAACAGAAATGGCTGCCAAATTTTAACTGTATCCGTCTACTAGCACTGCCGTGAAGTTCAAACATGCAGACAGACAAAAATTTTAAGACCGTCATTTTTGCCATCAGTATCATTCCTGAACACGATGCACTTATTTTTTTTCAAAAATATTTAATGTACTTAACACTAACATTTGTCTATTACGAGGGGGAGGGGGTTGTAATTTGAAAGTGGGTTTACGACCCACTTTATCAGATGCTTTTGTTGATAAAATCGTATATCCGCCCTTAAAGATTTTTACTACATATTGGGACACATTATATAGATTAATAACTATGTAAGTTTCTTAGATACATGTATGGAAATTTCAAGCGAGGCCTTTGTCCTGCACAGGGACAATACAGGCTCATAAAAAAAAACATGTACCTAAGATATTATATGACCCATTTTCCGTTCTTTGTACCGGTCTATTTATCGGCTCATCTTCAGCCCCTAAACTTTATGTATTCAAAAAAAAATATTTCCCAATAACGTTCCTGTTATGTTGATTTTCATATGTCAATATTGCATATTTTGTTAATTCCATTTGAAAGTAGATCAAGATACACAACGAGGTATGACGTACTTACTGTATTTAGACACAGCCCGGAACGGTTTATTTGCAAAGGGAGCCGCAGTATTTGACGAACAATCGTGTACCAGGCGACTTGAATTACATTTCATGTTGGTTCTTATTTGTTTGTTCTAGCTTTTATGCCTGTGTTCGCTTTTGTCTCCTTGTTTTTAATAGATTCGATCTAGTCATTTGTAGGCTACAACTGGGTAGATAGGCCTCTCCCATGGAGTTGAGAGAACGCAACGCTCGGCTTTTACATTAATATTTAGCTGCCAACAATATTATATTTAGAAAAAGAGTAATATTCCCAAACAATGCACTATGACTATATTATCCACAATATGGCCACAGGAAGTCCCAGTTGGGTGCCACACATTAGATTCAGTTCTGTTACATACTCGTATTTCTATCTAGATTGGATTCGTGATTTTACATTGGCCTTAAAGTTTCTTTTCAATCACGTTTACGTAGGACAGTATATTATATTATGACAGGTATTAAAGAAAGACACCGCCTCGTTGGTCTAGTGGTGTCAGGCGCCACTGCTGATTGTGAGGTTTTAGGTTCGATCCCCAGGTCGGGCAAAGTGTTGTTAGGTTTTTCCGGGTGGAATTCCTCAATAGCAGCTCGGAGTTTGAATCCGTGCCCGGTTGATGGCAATAGGCTCGCCCCCTATTATATGGGACTTAAACATAATGGCGAAATGAGGATGTTCTATTAATTTACTAGCTAGCTAATTTACTTAGCGGTACCCCGACGTGATATTATATCGCCATTTCAACGAGCAAACCTTATCGTGCCATCCATCAATTTCTGTAATACACCTCTGCTCAACTCTTCGGGGAATACAGGTGTGTTGTTATGTTATTTTAAAGAAAGACAACGTAGAGAGATGCGTAATTGAAAAGGCATTAATTGAAACCAAATTCGGCCAATATCGGAAGTTAACTTTCTCAAATTGACTTACGTACATGGGTCCGGTAGACCCTTGGCGATTTACTAACACAACAGACCATTTCCCTCGAGTTTTACAACGTGAGTAGCCTAACAAGTAGCCTTATATAATGTTTTTATTTTCCTTATATTTCCCACCTTGAGTGTCATATTGTAACGTAAACCCAGAAAATCTTCCACTCTGTATAAACCAGCGAGGAGGGCTTCAAAATGTTTGTCATGATATAAACAAGAGTAAATATGGTATACTGACTCAGCTGTTTATAATGTCCCTGTAACTTGCAAGTGTGACGTGACAAAAATTGATTATAAAGGTGGGTACAGACTGCTGTAACGTAACATGCAATGTAACATGAAAGGTACATAGTACGCACGCGTAGTGTGCACGGTTCGTGCGCGCAAGGCGTCCACACTATGGGAATTCTGTTACATTGCATGATACATTGCGCCAATGTGGACGGCAAACTCTTTCATTGCGTGTTACATTACATGTTAGATTTCGTAAGTCTGTACCCGGCTCAACGGAGTTTGGCAATGAGTCAGCAACTTGTCACTGTTGCCCGAATATCCGTAGCGTGGCATATTCGGTGTCGTCATCAAGTTGAACATTACGGTACTTGTACGTGCAGCAGTGATAGTCTAGCGGTTGAAAGCTTGCCTTCCATGCAGGAGGTCTGAGTTCGATCCCGATCCGTACCCTGCGGATTAGAATTTGATTATCACTTGCGTTAACGGTGAAGGAAAAACATTGTGAGGTAGCCTACACACTTCAGAGGGCTCCATAAGGTTCTCGATGGTGTGTGTGTAGTCAGCTAACCCGCACCAGGTCCACCACGCTGGCCTGGTGCACTTAGGCCTAAACCCTTTTCATTCTGAGAAGAGGCCCGTACCCAGTAGTGGCACAGTAATGGACTGATTATGGTACGTGCTATGCCTGTTGTTGTGTTATGAACATGGATGTAGGCTGGTATTCGCCATATTAATACTGCGGTTAAATACTTAACCGTTTCATCAAAAAAGTACTCGAATTTTTGGTAAACGGTTACTTAACCAGATATTTAATTTTGATGAATGCAACACGCCTTAGATTCAGAATTATTATTTAGTGATCTATGCACACCATATCAAGAACGCGTAACAACTATTAGTACTTAAACATTTTCTGTGTAGTCCGCCAACCCGCACCAGACCAGCGTAGTGGAAAGGCCTAAACCCCTGTCATTCTAAAAAGAGGCCCGTGTTCTAGCAGTAATGGGTTGATTATTTAATTTTCATTGTATCATCTTAATTATTCTGTACAAGTTATTTTGCTTTGTATTTTAAACAACACGTGTTTCTGAAGTGGAAAGCTTTGCACACACTGCAAAATTAATGCGCGTCGTAATGTTTCATACGCGTTGAGCACGAGGTCGTTAACAAGAGAAATATAAACATGATTTACTACCTTGTTATAATATTATTTTGTTGTATATTTTAACTACGTATGTGTGTTACTTTTAGTAACTGTTCTCCTTAAAACAACTCACGTTCACACGAGTCAAGTCAAACTTGAAATAAAAACACAAGAAAATAATAGAGAGGGTCTATTAAAAATGTCGAGACTGTTTTTGGTAAAGGGTCAAATGATAGAGTTATCCCTTTTGTAATAAATTAATAATGGTCCCATATGGCGTCATTGGATTGTCATTTGAGTTGCGCCTGTTACAATGACGTTAATTTTGAATTTTATTTTAATTACCGACAAACTGCTAAACAAGCTGATAGAAAATCAGCACAAACACCTAGGTCTTTTCAATAGTAATTATTATATAGTGAACTGGCTGATTACGAATATTTATATTTAACTCATTTTTGCCCAAAATGTTACTTACTGCGTTTATGAATCGCGCGGCAGTAGGTATAGGTATAAATAGTAGGTATGTACCTATCTATTCGTAATTCCCGCGCCTCACGAGTTGCCTATGGCATAAACTGGCGCGCTAGTGTGCTCTCGTGTAAGCTTCATAATTGTATGAAGTTGTCGTTCTTCTCTTGAGTATTATGTTCTGTGTTTATGATTAGCTCGTCCTTATTTTCTGATCTTGTGTAAATTGTTGTGTTGTATTGTGAACTAGCTTCTGTAACTAATCACTAACCCAATTAAAAGTACTCTCGGTGGTGGAGAGTCTATGTCGGTTTCATTTACTATTTTTACCGTGCTCCCAATCCTGACAGACCGATATTAGCTATAACTGTAATGACAGATTCAGTCTTACATGATTTTGTTGCTGTCTTTTACAATGGTGACCGGTTAATGGCCCTACGAGTAATATAGCCTTATAGGTAGATACTCACTAACTGACAGTTAGGAACCGTTAGAATTTGCGTGGGTCGATACCCAGCTGCTACCAAGTTCCCTCATCTTTTTTCACACAGGCCCGGACTGGCCATACGGGCAAATCGGGCAAAAGCCCGATGGGCCGGTCACACAGTCGGAGAAATCGAAAGAGTGACGGGAACATCAAAAAAAAAAGGTCGTCCAACTATCGCCTATCGCTTGAAAAAGAAGCTCCAAATTGTTTGTGTTTGTAAATGCACCCAAGATACAGGAGAAAGAGTGAGGGGAGCGTGTAAAAAAACGTCGTCCGTCTAATCGCTTGGGCCGACCGTCTCTCAAATGCCCGGGCCGATTTCAAGTCCCAGTCCGGCCCTGTTTCACATATATGTAATTGCATCAGCAACTTTAACTTCAAGTTACGAAACTTTTGAAGTCATTAAATACACATCTACGTACAACTTTAACTATAAATTCTAAACTATTCTGTTCTCTTTCAGATTCTGGCAACATATCGTTGGATTCTGCGTTCTGCGCGCTAATGGCTCCGTCTCCTCTTCTAGAACTTAGCAGCATCTTCTTCTTCTTCGTGCCGGCTGTTCTCATTCTCTGCTTGTATGCGAGAATGGGATATCATATAAGGTACACACTGTTAGTATTTTGTTTATTCATTTAACATAAGTTGTACTTATTTTATTAATGAGTAGCTGTGTCCTCACAGCTCCGCCCGTGGCCTATGTTACTCAGTGATAATGTAGCTTTCTAACGGCAAAATAATTTTTGAAATCTGTCCAGTAGTTTTTAAGTTTATTCGTTACATACAAAAATACAAATGTTTCCTCTTTATAATATTAGTATAGATGATTGCTTACTTAGAGGCTCGATGCCTTTTAATTTAATGAATTTGCCTTCCTAGAAAGTAAACACTTCGCGGAGACCCAATTAAAAACATATCTCGCTTTCTTTTTAATAATTCTGTTTTATTATTTTAAAGGTTGCTTATTTCCTCTTGTGACCAAAAAACCTTAATTAATAAAAAATACAACTCATGAAAGTCGTTGAGGTAATCATAGCACGTTAATTACATTTTACCTAATTAAGATAACGAAACACGAAACGTTCACAGTCGGAAATAATAACATATTTCCTTACCAAATACATTGTTATGAAGACTATTATATTTCACCATTATTACAAGTTATTAAGGAGTATGTATTTTGGTTCAAATAACTAAATACTTACCTACTGTATATTTACTATTTCAGTGAACTATAGAAATATGATGTCCCATGAAAGAAGATAAGAAACATGTCAATATAAAACAGTCTAAGAAATAATCTAAAGAAACCAATCACACAAAATCGTCACTGTCATCTCAATCACACTAATATTTAATGTCTGACTGAAGGTGGATTTCCGGCCAAAGCCGAAGCCAAAGCCGCCACAACCTTCGGCCGAACCCGAAGGTTTAATAACCCTACGAAATTCAGTTCAAGATTGGCTAAAAGTGAATAAAGTAATGGTTTTTAAAATGTTTATAGCAAAATCACGCCTTGTAATACCCAAAGGGTTCGGCAGAGGTGTTTTTAGTACACCCTCGAGCATAATATACATATATATTTAAATGTTTATGTTGACTGTATATAGCTCCTGCCCCCCGTATCGCCTCTTCCATCGCGCGCTCTCGCATTCGTTTTGTTTAATTTCGGAGCTTGCTAGAAACCCTCGACTTCAGCCAAAACTTGGCCGAAGATGGCCGAAGCCGTGGCCGAAGGTTTGGCCGAAGCCGAGGCCGGAGGTTCGGCTGGACACAACTAATATTATAAATGTGAAAGTTTGTGAAGATGGATGGATGTTTGTTACACAATCATACATAAACAGCTGAATGGACGACACGTTTGGTACAGTGGCTGAGCTATCGGCTTCTGCGGTACGGGTCGTGGGTTCGATTCCCGCACGGAACAAATATTTGTATGGCCTACAGATGGTTGTTTCGGGTCTGGATGTTTGTGCGTGTGAAGATTTGTGTCTGTAAACGCACCCACGATACAGGAATGATCCTAGGGTGGGGCAACGCTTAAAAAAATACACAGATAGACTATGTCCTAGATTAACACATAAGATAGGTAGGTACTTTTTATTGTACCGGGTACATGAAGTAGTTCCCCTAGGATGCTAGTGAAACCATGTGCACGAATTAGTCATCTATAACTATACAACAAGAATTTCCTAACAATGTGCTTCTATTCATCCTTATAAAGGATTCTCGAGCTGTCGCCTCAGTGAATAATCAATCAATGAATTTGTGCACATGTAATTTGTCAGTGTCGGGTACTCTAACAAGATTTACGGATTCTTTCCTCATATCTTCTCAGGGTACATCGATCTTTCTGTTTCAGAAAAACTTATACGTCTTCTTTCATACTTGTGCTCTCGTTATAAATACAAATACTAGTGATCATGTTTATAATAGAGGAGTTCATTGAACTAATTGGGTATAGCTGTTGTTGCTATGTGTCTTCTTTCACTTTTTTTCTGTTGCCATGTCAACCGTAATATCAATATGATATTTTATTGTATTTTATAATATTTATTTTTCCCGTGTTTATTTATATTGAGAAATTGTGAATTATTTTATCGGTGAGTGCGGTGTGGGTAAATCCGGCATAATCCTAGCGTTCACAACGGGAGACTACAATTCATCATTCCCAGCTACTACTGGAGTTGACTACAAATGTAAAGTCATGGACGTGAACGGTGTTAAAGTCAAACTTGGTATTTGGGATACAGCGGGACAGGAGCGATACAGAACATTGACATCAGAACACCTAATTCTAATCCACATACATTTTTGGAAAAACTAGAAGCATTGATGGGGATAATTCGTGTTAAATTTAATAAAAAGGTGATAATTTGTGGCGACTTCAATATTAATTTACTCAAAGACTCGCTAATACATACTGATTATTTAAGAATCATACAGAACTATCGTTACAACATCCACATAAACGAACCAACACGAAAAAATGCTTGCCTAGATCATATCATCAGTAATGTTGCCAAAGCAAAAGGTAAAGTTCATCCACTAGGACTATCAGACCATGAAACTGGTCAAACATTACAGATTTCAATTAAAAATAAGCTAAAACCCAGTAAACAGTATTTTATATTTAAGCGTGATTATGATAGAATGTACATTCATAAATTTAATGATTGTTTATCATGCTTGTCCTGGTCTGATGTACATGAAAATAACGATTTAAATTCTGCATTTAACATATTCCATGATAATATTATACTTTATTTTAATTTGTGTTTTCCACTAAAGAAAATTAAAATTAATGGAACAAATAAAAAGAAATCGACATGGATATCGACAGGGTTAAAAAAGTCTTGTATTAAAAAAAGGAAACTTAGATATACATATGAAAAACATCGAAATAATTTAATAAGAAAAGAATACCGTATTTATAGCAAAATATTTAAAAAATGTATATTTACAGCGCAAAAGATAAAAAATGAACAATTCTTAAAAAACGCAAAAAATATATGTCGTGCGTCATGGCATTTAATCAAGAAAGACGAAGAAAATAATAATAATAACGACAAAGAAATTACACAAATTATACATAACAATAAAGTCATCCTCGATAAAACTACTATGTCAAATACTTTCAATAACTTCTTTATCAACCTCGCAAATAATTCAAACAAAAATAACTTGTCAACGAAATCAAATATTAATTGCAAACATAACGAATCTACTATCTTCTTGTTTCCTACTACATGTGACGAAATCTTCAGAATAATAAAATCCCTCAAAAATACGACATCCGTAGGATATGATGAATTCCCCACAGCTATACTTAAACAATGTGCCATTGCTATCACTCCCATTCTATGTCACCTAGTTAATTTATCTCTCTCTGAAGGTACTTTTCCGGATAGAATGAAAATTTCAATTATAAAACCTATTTACAAAAAAGGGAATAAAGAGGTACTTGATAACTATAGGCCTATAGCACTAATACCAGTACTTGCTAATGTTTTTGAAAAGATCATGCATACAAGAATAACAGCTTTTCTCAATAAATTTTGCATCCTTAAAAATGAGCAACACGGTTTTCAAAAAGGCAAATCAACCACCCTTGCTGCATTTAAGCTTGTTACAGAAATAACTGAAAATATTGACAAAAGTATACCTACAGTAGGAGTCTTTTTTGATATGAGTAAGGCATTTGACTTTGTTGCTCATGACCTCTTACTGCAAAAATGTTCTGCATATGGTATCCGTGGCACAGCTGAAAACTGGCTTCGGAGCTATCTTGAAGATAGACAACAATATGTCGAAATAAAAGATATAAATAATGAAAATGAAGAAATAGCCATTAAGTCTTCGTTAGCTAAAAACAGAGTAGGTGTCCCCCAGGGAAGTATTTTAGGGCCTCTACTCTTCCTAATCTACATAAATGACCTACCTGACCATATAACATATCCATGTACCTTATTTGCTGATGATATATCAATAATAATTACTCGAAACCCTAAAACTAATTATAATGATGAAATAAACCACACTATAGCAAAAACAATAGAATGGATGGAAAACAATAATTTAAAAGCAAATATAGAAAAGACCAAATATATAGAGTTTTATAACAGACATAAGTTCAAAAGTCAGCTGAAAATAATACACAAAGGTAAAACTCTAACTGAAGCCAACGATATAACTTTCCTCGGTTTAAATCTGGACAATCAATGTTCATGGAAATTACATACTCATAAGGTATGCACTAAAATAAATACATTTATTTATGCACTATGGCGACTCACAAAAATCTGCAATCAAAAGATTGCCTTACAAGCTTATCATGGGTATATTGCCTCCCAATTACGATATGCAATACTGCTCTGGGGTAATTCAGTTCATATAAATAGGGTATTCATATCTCAAAAGCAATGTATTCGGGCACTCTGCAATGTTCCACCGCTAACATCGTGCAGAACACTATTTCCTAAATTAAAACTTCTTACTGTACCATCTTTATATATATTTGAATGTTGTATCTTTGTAAAGAAACACCCACATTTATTTAAGACTTATGGAGCGAATTGCAGATTTAACACGAGATATCCAACACGATTACTATTACCTGCAATAAAAAGTCGTTATTACCATAATAATTGTTATCCGATGACTATCAGAGTATATAATAAGCTACCAGAGACCATAAGAAATCTTCCATTAAAAATATTTAAACGTAAACTATATTCGTGGCTAGTAAAAAAATGTTTATATTCTGTAAAAGAGTTCTTAGATGCACGTACTTTCTAAGATATTATATTGAATACACTATTAATTTCACTAAGTAAAAAAATAATTTATTATTTTGAGCTGTGTTCATAATATTAAAAAAAAAATTGTTAACTCTTTTATAAACTATTGCCTATTTGTTGTTCAAATATCCATGTAAGTAATCGGATTCTAAGTTCTTGCGTATAACTTTGTATTAAATTAACCTTTTAATTTGCACACCATTGTATGGTTAAATATGCGGCTACTTTTGTGACTTAAATAGAACTGTCCTTACCCATGTTTTTTGCAAATAAATCTATTCTATTATATTCTATTCTATTCTATCAAGTTTTTACAGAGAAGCTCACGGTGCTATATTGCTTACGATGTGTCAGAACCGAAGTCCCTAGCAAAACTGAATGAGTGGATCGAGAAATTTCAAGTATACTCCACCAAGAAGAACATAATCTGCTTACTTGTCGGCAATAAGATTGACATGCATATCATTTTGGGACCCACTGCATAATATCAGCAAGCATATTGGGTCACCCGCGCGACAGCGCAACGAGTATTCCCAAGGAGGGTTGATGTCAGGCAGGCGGCCGGTCACAAAACAATAAGCCAAAATCTCTAACAACATGGATTTATGAAATACATTTTGTGCCGACCCCACCTAGTGTGGGATAAGGTCAGGAAGAAGAAGAAGAAGTGTCTTCTTTCAGTAATGACACACTTCTACCGAATCGAGGGCAGATTCGAGAGAAGTGAGGGGGGTGTCACAGGAAAATTGCACCCCAGTGCACCCCCAAGAGGTCAACACCGTTATCGAAAACAAGTGTTTTTAAAATTTTAAAATAAACGTTGGAAGTGATGGATCATTACTATCTTCAGTAGGTATTTAAGAAAAAATTGCAAAAAATAACAATAATAATAATAACGTCGTCGGGGAGGAGCCCGGCCACCAGCCTGCTTGGGACCTCGAGGCCAACCGGCCACGAACAGGGTCCCCGCTGCCGGTGGAAATGTGTCGCGCATGCGATGGACCCAGTCTATCAACGAAAACGTCATGCGCGCATATTATGGGGCTACGGAGGGGGGAATTAACCTCACCGCGTACCGAGAGAGGATGCTGTTTTTGTTTCAGGTGCTTGAGCCAGCCATCAACGTTTCGGCCCAGCGACTGTCGGATCAGGTGCGTGTCGTTCAGCGAAATCGAAGGTTGGACGACACCGTACTTGAGCGCCTTCGCTCTGAAGCACGGAATAGCCAAACCGTCACGTTCCCCGTGCAGGCCGCGGTGCAGATGCAGCCTATTGCTGTGCCTCCGCGGCCCATTCATGTGGATGGAGAGGGTGACGGTGAGGCTATTAATGTAAGTAACCAGTGCAGTGAGGAACTGAGGAGTGCTCTGGATGATGCGATTTTGGAGTTTCGGACCACACCGCCAGAAATAAGACCACGCTTACCTCGTTTGCCCATGCATGGAAAGAACAGAGCGCTGATGTGTGCTCTAGATTCGCTGCTGTCAAATTACTTTGATGGCAGCGAAGACCTCGCCGATACCCACTCAATCCTGTACTGCGCGGCGATTGCGGCATGTCGTGTAGCTCACGTCAAATTCACAGAAAATGAACGAGCTACACGACCGAAACCTGCCGTACCGGCTTGGCAGAGCAGGATTGAGCGTCGAATCGGCGGGGCTAGAGTGCTCATTGGCAAACTGATCTGCTTCAGGGAGGGCAACAATCGCCCAAGAGTGATGCGCTTTGTGAGGCGGGCGTTCTCGGGGACTGATATCAGCCCTCGAGACTATATGTCCCGTGTCACAGAGCGCATCGACTTTCTGAAGCAGAAAGTTTATGCATGGGCAAACCGCATCAGGAGGTATAAGCGTCGTGTGGAGCGATATACCCAGAATCGCATTTTCCAGAGTGACCAAAGGCGGGTATATAGAGCTTGGGAGCGACCTGACCCTGGTGGGGGTGATGTGCGCCTGCCGGATGATGATGCCTTGAGTTCCTTCTGGCGCAGCATCTGGTCGGTGCCCATCGCTCACACCGAGGATGGTTGGATGCGGGATATCGAGCAAGCGTGCGAACCAATAGCGGAAATGGAGCCAATAACAATCACCCCCCAAGACGTGGCCGATGCAGCCCGTCCATTGCCCAATTGGAAGTCTCCGGGGCCGGATGGGCTGCACAACTTTTGGCTAAAGTGGCTACGCAGCTCGCACGCTCGCTTGGCGTCCCAATTACAATCGTCCTTAGAGTCTGGGTCGCTACCCCAGTTCCTTACAACGGGAGTTACCCACCTGCTCTACAAATCTGGTAGTACCGCGGAACCCAAGAATTATAGACCGATCACATGTTTACCGACGGTCTATAAACTCCTGACATCCATTTTGAGAGTCAAAATTACCACTCATATTGACAATAACTGTATTATGTCTGCCTCTCAAAATGGATGTAGGAAAGGATCCCGCGGTACTAAAGAGCTGCTCCTCATTGACATGGCCATTAGCCAACAAGTTCGTCGCTCCCAAAAGGATCTGTCGACATGTTGGATAGACTATAAGAAGGCCTATGACTCGGTGCCACATTCATGGCTCATGAGGGTGCTAGAGTTGTATAAAATAAATACAACTCTTCGCACCTTCCTGATGTCATGTATGAGGCACTGGAGGACGGTCCTTCGCTATCCGGGATGTCGACGGATTAGAGGGAGTGGGGAACAGATAAGGATCGAGCGCGGTATATTCCAGGGTGACAGTCTGAGTCCTCTGTGGTTTTGCTTGGCCTTGAACCCCTTGAGTACATTGCTGGAGGGAACAGGGCTAGGCTATCAGTTGAGGAGAGGAGGTCAAGTAATATCCCACCTCCTTTACATGGATGACCTAAAACTATTTGCCCCCACTGATTTGCAACTAATGGAGTTACTGAAGGTAACTGAAAACTTCAGTAATTCTATTAGGATGGAATTTGGTGTGGACAAATGTGCGGTCATGCATGTAAAGCGAGGGAGGATTGCGGAATCCGAGGGAATCCAACTCCCGAATTCCGTACAACTTAGATCCCTCTCCCCAACTGAGACCTACAAATACTTGGGTATGTCGGAGGCTTTAGGCATCAGCGAGACCGACATGAGACAATCGTTGCGGGAGCGCTTCTTTGGCCGCCTGAATAAATTACTGAAAAGTCTTTTATCAGGCGGAAACAAGGTGCGCGCCTTTAACGGTTGGGTCATGCCGGTCTTGATGTACTCCTTTGGCACACTCAAGTGGACTCAGGCGGATCTTGACGCCCTGGATAGAAGGGTCCGTGCACTGCTGACTGCACATCGGATGCATCATCCACGCTCTTCAGTGATGAGGCTGTACATTCCGCGAAAGTGTGGGGGTCGAGGCTTTTTAAACGTTAAGACCCTACACAACCGCGAAGTGTACAGTCTCAGGGAGTATTTCCTCCAAGCTGAAGGGGTGATGCACCGAGATGTGGTCGCAGTGGACAAGGGATTCACCCCGCTCGCCTTGGCTAGAGAGAACTGGCGCAAGCCTGCAGTGCTTAGTACCAATGATCGCGAGGTGGTGTGGCAAAGCAAGGAGCTACACGGGCGCTACTATCGGGCCCTTCATGGGCCCGATGTTGACTTTTCAGCGTCCGTATCCTGGCTACGTTCTGGTAACCTCTTTGGGGAAACCGAAGGTTTTGTTTGTGCAATTATGGACGAAGTCATGATGACGAACAATTATAGGAAATATATTGTGAAGGATGGCACGGTTGACATCTGTCGGGCATGTCACCGTCCGGGAGAATCTATCCGACACATTGTTTCCGGTTGTTCTCGTCTTGCCAACGGTGAGTACTTGCACAGACACAACCTGGTGGCCAGGATTATTCACCAGCAACTTGCCTTGAAATACAACCTTGTGGAATCGGAAGTACCGTACTACAGGTATGTGCCCGACCCAGTTCTCGAGAATGGTCATGCCACATTGTACTGGGATCGATCTATTATCACTGACAGGACTATTGTAGCCAATAAGCCTGATATAGTGGTAATAGATCGATCAGAGCGGCGGACAATGATTGTTGATATCACGGTCCCTCATGACGAGAACCTCGTGAAAGCTGAGAAAGATAAACAAATAAAATATCTTGATCTAGCACACGAGGTTGTCGGCATGTGGGATGTGGACTCAGCAGTCATTGTTCCGATAGTCGTTACGGCGAATGGTATAATAGCCAAGAGCCTCGATATTCACCTCATGAGGCTCTCGTTGGGTGGCTGGATCAAGGGCTTGATACAGAGAGCAGTACTCCTTGACACGGCACGCATAGTGAGGAGGTTCCTTTCTCTGGAGCCCTGACTGCCGGCAGTTTGGACCCTGTTCCCGATGCCGGTGGACTACTATTTTTTATATTTTTAAATGTTTTTGTGTTTTTATAGAAATATTTAAAAATGTAATTTGTAAGTATTTTAAAATAAATAAAGGCAATAATAATATCACCTTTTTATTACGACTTGAGACGTTTTACAACTATTATCTAAGTCTAAAAAGAAGCGGCCAAAGTACCTACCTACTTTAATAACATAGGTACCTAGTCAAAAATATTTATAAGATTTTACCCAAAATGTAAAGTAGGTTTGAGTCCTTAGCACGTCGCGTCGGCTTGAAAGGGATTTACGTTGCAATTTAAAGCTTACTAAAGTTTACGTTTCACTTTAGAGGCAGCAGTACCTACGACAGGCTTTAAAATATGAATTTAGTGCTCCCTTACATAATAATACCCCTTGATAGAATGCAGACGACTAAAATTTAACCAAAATATTAATAAAACTGAGTAATGTTTTGCTTAGCCTTTTTCCAACTATGTTGGGGTCAGTTTCCAGTCTAACCAGATGCGGCTGCATACTAGTATTTTACACGGAGAGACTCCCATCAAACCTCCGCAACCCAGTAGCAGGATAAAGCCAATATCCTAACGTTAGACTGGTGGTGGTCAGACTTTCGGGATTCTGGCTACCCGTAACGACTGTCATAGGTATTCTTATGACACCCGGGACCGACTGTTTAACGTGCTCTCCGAGGCAAAACGTGTATTAATGTGTAACGAACTGTCTCCCATCCACAGACTGACCGCGGCAAGCGCAGCTTGACCTCGCAAATCATAGCCACAAGTCTCTCCAATTAGAAAAAACTGGGTAATACATTTATTAATTTAGAAAAGAACTTTGAAAGAGTTCACTAACTTTCCCACCAGAAATATTGTAAACTTTTACCAACTCTAGCCATTCAAAAGTTAAGTTTCATTAATATATTAACAGGTAAGGGTGGAAAAGTAAATTGATTTGCAGTTATTAAGCAGATAATAATTCCACGTGCCCTGGTTTCCGATTCGCCAAGGTCCCCGTAGCTGATTACCCAAAGCGTAACTTTGTTGAGTCACCCCATTACAGGAGTTCCGTTCTATCCGCTTATTATGTAAGACAGCAGGATCTCGTCGCCTTTGCAGGTGTTTCCGACACCGCATTGCGTGTAACACTGGAATAGCCCTCCAAGGACAGATATTTTTGGCGTATTGTCGTGTTACGTCACAAGTCGCGTATTTTTTTAATTTCAAAAATATCTAAATTTATGTGCTTTGGACTGTCCGCCTGTCTGTATCACAACAAAATTGTGCTAGATTACTACGATTTTGTGAAAAACGAAATCTTTATCACTGTTTCAGAGTTTAATTTTTTTTGAAACAAACTTTGTCCCACACTATGATTTCTCCTGCATCGTGGCTGCGTTTACAGACACAAATCTTCAGACAGATACCTAGTTGTTCCGGGTCTGGGTGCATACCCAGACCCGGAACAATTATCTGTAGGCCATACAAATATTTATTCTGTGTGGGAATCGAACCCACGACTCGTAGCGCAGAAGCCAATCGCTCAGCCACTGTACCAAACGTGTAAGTCAAACTCGCACTACAATTTACTTTTCCACTTGTGATTTAAATAATCCCTTAGAGAACTTTTTAAGTTAAACGGTATTATCTTGCAGTACCTCTACAACATCAGGATTTGAGGATTGAAGTTTGAAATAGTTATAAAGTTTAATTTCTAAATGATTTTTATTTCTGTAAATAAATCTGTTACAGACACTTTTACAAGTCCACGTTATGTTTTTTTTAAGACTATGTAGATGGCGCCGGCATTTCCTATCTGACTAGCTCTGTGAAGAAAAGCCGAAACAAACTCAGAGATCAAGGTCTCTTTTAAAGTCCAGACATTGTGGTAGTAAAACTATGCGAGTGTAACAATGTAGGGCAACGTCTGGAATGGCGTTTTGAGGAAAGTGCCATAGCAGGTTTGAGTTGATCTGTCCTAACTGACGGCACACATGCATCAGTCATCGCGTAGCTCAAACCTTATTTTATTATCATGGGAATTGAATTTGTGCGCGAAGTTTCAGGAGAATCGGTTAAGTAGAAATAGTTGAAAGATCTGTCGCAAGATTTGTAGCAAACAAACAAATATACGAAGTGAAGCTAATTAAAACCGTTTAAAAATGTATCCATGAAATAGTTTAGCGCATACGTTTTCAGGTTATTTACTAATATTGTCACGTATATGAGGCCATGTTTAATAGACGCGTGGGTGGAAAGTTAATAAAATTGCACTACGTTAGACACGATGGCAAAATGAATGAAAAAGTATTATAAAATCCCCTAGCGACGCGATGTACTCGTATGATCTATCTCGTTAGTTTACATTTATTATCACGGATTTGGTGACAGATATGGCGTAGGTTGAAAATAAATAAGTTGCACTACGTATGGACAGGATGTCAATTTGAATGAAAAGGGTTCTTCACAACTTCTTGAGACGTTCTGCGGTGAATGTCATGTCACAAAACAGATAGGTACAGCAGTCAATCGTATGTATGTACTTCACTTTTCGTACCTACGCTCGGCGGTCGCTCTATCTATATATCTATCTTTCTCAAGCGCATGGCACTCGCGCTCGCACTCACTCGCACTCTAGTCCCATACAGTTCGAGATATCGTGTCCGTGAGCAGTGTCTATGTGTGCGTTGCTCAAGCGCACTTGTATGTAGATTGACTTCTGTACCTATCTATTTTGTGGTCAAGTCCTTAAGTCTTGGATTCACTAAGAGACAAATGGAACAAGAAGCTGCGAGACTTGTCGCCGAACATCTACGTATATGTCCCGGGGACAATGTCGCGGTACAATTCCCTCGCACATCACTGCACCCGCTATTGAAGCGGCGGCTTGCTGCATGTTCCGCGCCACGTAGAATTGCCGCACAATGTTGCGCTGAAAGTTGCAGCGTCAAGTAGTATAAATATTGCACGTCATGTTTGGGAACATTTTGTCCCCTAGTGAATGTCAAGTCTTTATTGTTGAGGTCAGTGACTTGATCTTGCGTTGAGATATTCAAATTTATTCAGGCATCATATAAATTGAGGTTTCACAATAGACTCGCAATTTCGGTTGCACGATTTCTAATCATAATCAGATTGTGTCGTTCGCATGCATTTGATAAGCTTAAATGCTCTTGAACGAAGACAAATTAGCTATTGTTTCGATTATTTACATCAGTAACATTTCCTGTGCTGTCTCTAGTTTGTAAATTGTCGAGCATGTATGTTCTGTGCGGTTAGTCGTGTTTATATGACGTAAGTAATTTAGGGTAGGTATATGTAGCGGTAATTGGAAGGCTAGTGTTAAGCAGTGGACATTCATTTGGTCATATGATGAATAAAATGCAAAGTAGGTAATTAGTAGGTAAGCACATTACTATACACACCGTCGAGAACTTTTTGGAGCCCTCTCAGGTTTCCTCACGATGTTTATTTCTTTGCCGTTAACGCAAGTCTTAATCAAATTTCTAAATGTAGGCTGTGTAGTAAGAGTATCTGTTTACAGTATTGAAGATTCCTTTATTTCATTTTTGTCGCTTTTGATCTTAGTCTCATCTGATGGTAAGCGCAGACAGGGTCTAAGACAGAGCACACGAATCCATGAAAAGATATATAGAGTGATTTCCCATACCCCTCTGGCTGTCTCATACACACGACGGAACACAGTAAACTGCTTGGCGCCGGACTTTAATGTGAAGGTGGTAGCTAGCTAGGCGGACCGTAGGTATAGATCCTACCACCAAGTGTTCTGGGTTTTGTTGAATCTTACAACACGTGTCTATTCCCAGCGTGCGACGAGGAAATTTTATATTCTAATCTAACCCATCCCCACACGGGGTAACGTAAACGCATCGCTAATGTAAGTGAATTTAGAATCGAAAATACAACTGTCTTATAACATTTTAGTTATTTTTTTTGCGATATGCATAATTCTAGCTATCTGTATCTATACTTAGATGCAAATAGCTCATACTTCACTAACCTTATAGGGTTATCGATCTTCTAACGAGAAAACTTTACTGTGCGTACATTGACCCTGTGTATTTATTATACTGGGAAACATATAGTTACGTTATGAGAATTCCATTTCCGTTATTTTCCTGGAACGTTGACATGTTATCAAGCCTACAGATTCGTCACAAGTATGTAGGTATGGCGGGGATACAAAATTGAATAAAAAATTTAGGTAAAAAACTTTTTGTTGGTTGGTTGGGTTTTTGGTTGGGTCTATACATTTTTTATTAAAATATTCTAAATTTATTATGCCGGATTCACACTAGACTAACGTGTCATGGCATAATCAGAGATCGGATAATCGTATGTATATTTACCTAAAGTTCAGGTGTTGGTTAATATGGAATGCACTTTTGTATCGAAAAAATCACGCTATTCCGGGATCGTCAAAAGTGTTCTGTAGAATAGAATCATATTTATCTAGAATTGGATGCATATATATATATATACCTAAAGTTGTGCCTTTTTATTAACTAACACAGACATGCACTTTCTTACACCCTACATACACATTTGCATCGGGGGTTAAAAATTTACTTCAAGTAATTGTATGCATTCGATTAGTTATGCAATCCCCGTGATACCGGGTTATTTTTTTCTAATAAATTATTTTCATAAGCCTTTTCCATAGTTTCGTAGCGATAAATTAACTTTAGGTAAATATGCATCCCATTATCCAATCTCTGGTCATGGCGCATCAGTAGGTGCATCTGACGCTATCGGATTCATTTAATTAGTATTAAAGCGTGCACACTATTCTGACGTGATGCGTCACGACATGATATGTAAGTCTAGTGTCAATTAATCTTGGAAGAAAAAAATCAGACGTTTCTCATAGTTTTATTGTACAGTAGTTATTTATAATAATATTATTATAAAATCTTTCCAAGCGCCGATTGTAGGAGGAAGTTAGAGAAAAACCTATTTTCGATATTCCTTAAGACTTTTTTTTGTTGCAATTTATTTCTAGATCGGTGACTTGTTAGTAATTTCACGTTTCACCGATCTAGAGCAAAGCCTCAAAGGTAATTCGGTATATAAAATATATACAACAGATTCTTGTAGGGGTGAATCTACCATTACAGTTATAGCCAACTAGCTGCCCGGACAGACTTCGTTCTATCAAAAGTTATTGGCCTGTAGTGGAAAAAGAAGTGTTGTTTTTACTATTTTCCACGCAATTTTTATGTTTTCTCTCTCCATAAGAACCTTCCTTGTGCATTAAGGTATATATTTAAAAAAAAATTGCCGAAATGGTCGAGTCGTTCTCAAGTTTTGCGCTTAGCAACACATTTGGCGATTCATTTTTATTTATATAGATATCAGTACCTATGTCAGGATTGGGAGCATGGTAAATATAGTAAATTAAACCAACACAGACTCTCCACCACTGAGAGTACTTTTAATTAGGTTAGTGATTAGTTACAGAAGCTAGTTCACAATACAACACAATATAATAATTAACATAGGATCAGAAAATGAGGACAAGCAAACCAGATATAAAAGGGCAGACTTCTTCAGCTGTTCGACATGGAATCCCTTGCTCCGTCGAATGACCACAGCTTTTATAACTTCGGGTACGTTGATTTATCTTGACGGTTACCCTCCTATGTCAACAATGTCCAGTATTATCAGCTACCGATAACAGGTAAGTCTTAATTTCAGGACGATACCTAATAAAGTTGAAGAATTAAATAAAAAAATGAGGGTTACTTGATGTTTGAAAATCATTTTTTTTAGGAATAATCTGTATCTATGCTTAATATTATAAAGAGGAAAGATTCGAATTTTTGGATTTTAAAGTTTTTGTATTTTTGTATGTAACGAATAAACTTAAAAACTACTGGACCGATTTCAGAAATTCTTTTGCCGTTAGAAAGCTACATTATCACTGAGTAACATAGGCTACGGGCGGAGCCGTGAGGACACAGCTAGTATACTATAAAAGGAGATACTGACCGACAGACTGATCTTCCCTGATCCACCGTGCTCACCCTCCGCAGCCGCGGAGCCGGTCGTCCTTTGTGACTCCGCAGTCACACCGTTAATTCAGCCCTCATCAAGCTGTCTCCCTCCCAATCCTCTCGCAAGCAACGCCCTAAGCCAAGGTTCGAGTCCCCCTTAGGGGACGCCCTTAGTGGTGTTGTTGCTATCTAGTCATGATGTTAGTACTAGACGTAGTAATAGTAGTTAGCTTAGGATAAGTATTTTACTCTCGTCGTGTTTGGTTGGAGACCCTTCAGGTCTCACCAATAACTACCCGGTTAAGTCCATCTACAAGCAGTCGAATAGGAAAAACAAAAACTGACTGATCTATCAACGCACAGCCTAAACCACTGGGGTAAGAAACTTGAAATTTTGACAGTAGGTACTTTTTATAACGCTATCATCCACTAAGGATTTTTCAAGAATTTCTCCCCTAAAAGGGTGAAAAAAAATCACGCAAGTGGAGCTGTGGGCAAAAGCTAGTCAATCAATAGGATTCTACTGTCTCTTTATACAAGCGATACGAGAATAATATTGTCATGCCGTAGCCAACAGATACATATATATTGTTATTCGTGAAGGCTTTTTATGCACTGCCCACGTTATAACCACACTTCATTCATCCCATACTAAAAGCTGTTCACTACAATGCACTCCATATAAATACATTAAGCTCAAAACTAATTATAATAAAAAGAGTTAACCGATAAATAAGGTATGTTCAAACCAGCCTATAACATTACTGTAAGCTTTTGATGCCAATCTCAAACATTGATAACGGTAGCCATCTCATCAATCATCTGAAATCAATCAATTTTGATTGAAGACATATACTTTAGATGCGTCGCAGGATAGGCGACTTTCAAATCGAGCTAGATATACCAGTATACACTGACCTCTCATTGTACATAAATTCCCCATAGTGAGAAGTCAGCATAAACTGGAAATGCATAGCTTGAGCGTTGAAAATGCAGAAAAAAAACAATTTGGTTTTTCGTGGTTTTTTTTCGTTTTTTTCGCAAGTTACATGGAAAAATTAACAGAAAGAATCCTTTGTTTCCAAAGGATTCTTTCGAAATTTTCGCTTGATGTTTTGAAACGTTGAAAAAAACAAGTTTTATTGAAATATTTTTTACTAGGTGGCGTACTTTTATTGGAAAAAGTTAAAGCATAGATATCCTAAATTAAATATACTCAGTACGTCTTTGATTGAAAAAGAAAACATGAAATGTTTCATGTTTCTTTCATATTCATCGGTATTTTTCGGATTTATTGAAAAAAAATATACTGGTACGCATCGGATCAACTCAGGTTGGATGAAATGGCGACAGGTCACAGGGACAACTTGTGACCAACGGATGCCCCTCAAGCTGAAGGGCAAAATCTACAAATCCATTATAAGACCTGTCGTGCTGTACGGATCAGAGTGTTGGGTCGTGAAGAAGACGGATGAAAGAAGATTACACGTAGCGGAGATGAGAATGTTGAGATGGATGTGTGGAGTGACGCGAATGGATAAAGTAAGAAATAAGTATATTAGAGGAAGTTTGAAAGTGGCACCAGTGACAGAAAAGTTGAAAGGAAAGCGTTTGTCTTGGTATGGGCATGTGCTGAGGAGGGATGAAACACATGTGACTAAGAGAGTGATGAATATGAATGTTGATGGATGGAGGGGGAGAGGGAGACCTAAGAAAAGATGGATGGATTGTGTGAGGGAGGATATGAAAGATAAGGGAGTAAATGATAATGAGACGGCTGACAGGGAAGAGTGGAAGAGAAAAACATATTGCGCCGACCCCAAGTAACTTGGGACCAGGGCAGGAAGATGATGATTGAAAAAAAATATACTGGCAAATTTTCTTGAAATTTTCGAATGCAAATTGAAAAAAACAACAGAATTGGACAGAAACGGGAATTTTTCCTGCTTTTTTCAACGCTAAGCTTGATATATCGTCGTCTGTACTATTGAACCCTCGTAATATCATGAATGTTATATTAGTTATGAACTTATGACATTAGGGATCTAGGATATAAAAGGTTTCTTGAAATTTCAATGGAACCCGTATCTTTGTTACGACATTACCAGAGATCGGATAATCGGATGACCTACAGTTAATTTTTCACTACGAAAGTATGCAAACGGCTTCCCGGTATTACGGGATTGCATAACTAATCGAATCCATTTAATTACTTGTAGTAAATTTTTGGCCCCCGATGCAAATATGTGTGTATGTAGGGCGTAAGAAAGAGAGGAGTGCAGGTCTGTGTCAGTTAAAAAAAAGGTACAACTTTAGGTATCTATGTAAATAAATAAATATGCATCAATTCTAGGTAAATATGATGCTATTCTACAGAACACTAAATCTGACGATCCCGGAATCGCGGGTTTTTTTTGATAGATAAGTGCATTCTACATTAGTTTTTACCTATATTGGAGCTTTCCTGATATCAGTCATTGATTTGATATCGAAATGGGCGTCCTGCCAATCGAACAGACAATGGTTTTGATGGAGTTATATCTGCAATTTCTATAGACTCCCATAACTCACTTTAATGATATTTGTAACATTAAGTAGTTGATCTATTCATGCTCGGGCGCCTTTGGTCTGGCTTCAATCCAACTCAATTTTCTAATAATGAATGAACTGAGAGTTCGATAGAGAAACGAGCGTCTTAAGATCAAAGTTAGGGCCTCAAGATTTACAGCGTTGCTTGCTAACACTTGACCGACTAGGCAGTCATTTTTATCTTTGTTATGGACCTTAGTTCAACAGTATTAGCGAGGTGCATTAAAAGAGCTTCCACCAGTGATAATAGTCAAGTACGTTCAGCGCGACCTGGGGTCAGCGCCGTTACCAACCTTGCAGATTGGTAAATCTTTTCACCACGGCCTGAGATATTCTCGTACACATAGTACCAACATGAGAGAAGAAGAATAGTATGAGCAGTATCATTTCTTCAGTGCGGTTATGACAACTGCAGCCAGATCACCATTTTCAAAGTGTAGTGATACTCTGAAAGTGGTGCCGCCGGTGACTGAGAAGTTGTGGGGTAACGGGTTATCATGGTATGGGCATGTGATGCGGAGGAATGAGGAACATGTCGTGGGAAAAGTTTTGAGAATGAATGTGGATGGTTATAAGAGTAAAGGAAAACCAAAGAAACGATGGAAGGATAGTGTGAAAGACGATATGGTTAGAAACGGGGTGACTACTGACATGACGGCTAATAGAGAATAGAATAGAATAGAATATACTTTATTGTACACCAAAATTGTAACACAGCTCTTATACAATAACAAACATTAAAGGGTACAATGGCGGTCTTATCGCTGATAGCGATATCTACCAGACAACCTTTGGATTAACAGGAAGTCAATGAATAAGATAGAGGGGGTAGTCCATGGTGTACTGCTGCAAAATATATACTACACACCATACATAGACATATTACTTACATATAGAGATGTATGGAAGAAGACATACTGCACCGACCCCAAATAAGTTGGGATAAGGGAAGGAGGATGATGATGATGAGTGATTATGCCAGTATTTCCACCAGGCCTTATTTGTAGCAGACTATTAGCAGGTCAATGTTTAACAATGGACGTTCATAATCTTTTCATTTATCTGCGTAACGAATGCGTACCTACAAATATTTGAATACAATGCGTCATTGCAATATGGGCCTATAAAGTTCAAACAATATTGACGCCGACTTTTACCGGAATATTGACGAATAACGCAATATTTTGGTCTAGTGGTCGCAAACGCGACTGCTGAGCGTGGGGTCTTGGGTTCGATCCCCAGGTCGGGCAAAGTGTTGGGTTTTCCATTAGGAATTTCTCAGTAACAGCCCGGAGTTTGGATTTGTGCCCAGTTAATGGCAATAGGTTCGTCCCCTATTACATAACACTTAAAACATAACTGGCGAAACGAGGGTGTACTAAAACACCCCTGCCGAACCCTTCGGGGAATACAAAGCAAAATTGCAATCTATTCAACCATTCTAAATGGAACCTACATAACAATATGATCTTACATTTCATTGAAATAAACTTACTTGAAGCACATCAATCATGGTCATGAACAATGGTCTTCATTCTAAAGATTTCTATTCTTGAAATGATTTTCTTGAGTCTTATTTTTAGATCGGAAAAGTCGGTTAGGCTATATTGTATTATTGATAATCTGTACACACAATATTCTGGCTAATAAAACTAATTTTATCCGGCCCGGCTTCGCACGGGTAGCACACTAAGTATCTACGGCGCACCTGCCTACGTACCCTACCGACCTACTCAGTCTACCTATCCTACCTACCTACCCTACCTACCTATCCTACTTACCTACCTACATATCTACCTGCCTACATTTCCGGTGGATTTTCCAAAAAAAATCCTGACAATTATGAATACAATAAAAGAAATCTGCGAAATCGGTCTAGCCGTTCTCAAGTGATGCTCCGCCATACATGTGGAAAATGTTTTTTATTTATACTATACAGGGTGTAAACGAAATCATGTAATTCCTTCAAACATCGTGATGTACTGCTGACATAGATTGTACTGCTGACCTACACGGGATACTTTTGCATTTTTTTTGTAAAAATTAAACATGTCTTTTTAACGTGAGGTATTTTAACGCCCCGAGCGAATTGCGCGGCTACCGCTCGTCGCGCGGTCATTCAACTCGGAGCGCTAAAATGCCTCACGTTAAGAACACATGTTTACTTTTTGTAATAATTTTTTTATTGAATCCAAAAGTATCCCGCGCAGTTTTAATCTATGTCAGCAGTACATCACGAGGTTTGAAGGAATTACATGATTTCGTTTACACCCTGTAGATATAAAGTATTAAACCAAATAAAATACATTATCATCATTCACAGCCTGAATAAAACAGCTGTAGATCATCTCTTTGCTTGGCCACGTGCGTAAAAAGTAATCCACTTACTTTTTAAGTAACATCCAATGAGTAAAATTATTGCTTCCATTGATAAAACAAAAAATGTTTTCCATGAACAACTGAAAACTCAAAGAACTTATTTTTCGTCTCTCAGATCAACGCGAGTTACTGAAAAGACGAAGATTGGCTTGCTAAACGGTCACGTTCACGGAGAGACACGGCAGGCGAAATCCAGGAAAGCCATCATAAGAATGCTGGGTAAGTTTACAAAGATAATTTACTCGTTTTACTGCTGAACTTCTTGAAACTTTGCGATTTGATTTGTCTAAGAAACGATGCAATGGCTTTTATGCTAATCTAAGAACTTGAAGTAATCTTTATTTATTGTGTGGAATTCAACGGTTGAGGTAGCTGCCCTCTCAAATTTCCACCCTGTGTAATGTTTCTACAAACTGCTTCGTTGTATAGTGGTGGTAAGCGCGACTGCTGATCGTGAGATTCTGAGTTCGATCTCCAGGTCGGGCAGTGTTATTGGGTTTTTCAAAGTCAAAGTATTTATTTCAATTAGGCACATAAAAGGCACATTTGAACGTAAAAATTTACAAAAAATAAAATTGAATTGATTCTAGTCGCCCCTTCCAAAAGGTTTCCGTGTGGAATTCCTCAGTAGTAGCCCGGAGTTTAGAGTTTGGACTTAAAACATAACGGTGAAATGAGGGTGTTACTATACACTTCTGCCCTTCCCTTCGGGGAATACAGGCGTGATGTTATAATTATGTAATATGTTTATGTGGGTTGCCTACGACATTTTTGTTTGCATGTTTGAGGTGTATGAGAGCCATACTAAATTATTTTACTAAGTTAGATTATTATACTATAATGTGAGCTGAGAGCTGTCTGTCAAAATGTTTACGTCGTTAACAAAGTGATAAAGACTTGTTTAGGCACAATTGTAGGTCTAGCACTAATGCTGACGCATCACTAACATAAACGTAACGCTAATGTAGGTGAAGTTTGAAGTGAAAATACTCGTTACGCACACACTGTTTAATTAATTTGAAAACTTTATTCATATCTGTGTATGATACAAATTGTGTATGTCGCAAAAATTAACCAAATGTAGGACAGTTGTATTTTTAACCGACTTCAAAAAGGAGGAGGTTCTATATTCGATTGGTATTTTTTTTATGTATATCCACCGATTACGCTGAGATTTATGATCCGATTTACGTGATTCTTCTTTTGTTTGATGCGGAATAGTTGCCATTTGGTCCCATAAAAAATTAATATAATTTGGCGTGGACGATGTAATTATTCTACCTGATGTAATCTAGAAAAATTCTACTGTAGTTTACAGAACAACCTATTACAGACACTAAAAAGTAAAAAATACTACGTTTAAAAAAACCGACTTCAAAAACTAAAATGTACAGAATAACTTAATAAAGATTTAATATAATACACCCCTTATGCAAACCGGTGCCTTCAATTTGGTTCAGCGTGGATTAGCACGGACTTCTGAAACTGTTAATTTTATATTATGGTGAAGGTATTAGGTTTGCATAAGAGGTGTATTAAATTAAATCTTTATTAAGTTATTTTGTACTTTTTAGTTTGGAAGTCGGTTTTATTAAACGTAGCTTTTTTTTATCGACTCAATATTCGCTAGCATCAGCGATACGTTTACGATACCATACGTCAAATGTTCGTGCTAGGCCTATAAATAAGTGTCGTCTCTCAATAAGCCAAAAGAAGTCCACGATTTGAGTCTATGCAGATATTTGTTCGGCTTCTGCAAAAAATGTCCTAAGTGTTATACAGATTTTTTCTAACAATAAATAAATCGCCAAATGTGTTGCTAAGCGCAAAACTTGAGAACGACTCGAACAATATATTCCTTAAGGCACAAGGAAGGTTCTTATGGAGAGAGAAAACATAAACATTGCGTGGAAAATAGTAATAACAACACTTTTCTTTTCCCACTACAGGCCAATATCTTTTGACAGAACGAAGTCTGTCCGGGCGACTAGTTTAATATAAATATATGCACTCATGTCCTTTTCAAACTCATAGCTATGAAACTAAAAACGAGAAATGTTGCCTGAATTTTAATTGCGACATAGTACAGCCGCTTCATGATTTTTTTGTACTTTTTAGCAACCCAACTTTAATTAAGTTTAGCAATCGTTTTCACTGTGATTTTGTCCGGCTTCCAATTTAACGTATGCCTCGAAAATTATTTAATAAAACCATATAAACTACAATCTCATTTGTACTAAGAATTAAAAGCTTTGAATTTTTAGATTTATATTTGTGACTATAACAAACTTAAAATCCAATTTATTTTGCTACTGATAAAATAAATTTCAGATATAATTGAGATGACTTATAACGAGCAAAATTACTTTTTATTTATTGTATACGCAAATTTATTGAACTGTTATTAAACTTATAAAAACTGGTGAGCGGTCGAAATATATAATAAAGAGGGTCCAATAAATATGCCCTTTATCGTGAAACCTTGACACAACAAAGACCATTGAAAGCTTTATTTCCCATCGTATACAAGTATATAAAATCCTTATTGACTTACATTAATTCTTACATTTTATAAAAGAAAAGTATATTTTGGACATATTTTATCTACTTCACTAGGTACCATTTTATTAAACGCGGATTAAAATCATATCAAAATTCATTTTAGTTATAAGGTAATAAAGGTTGGCATAATGCCGGATTCACACTAGACTTGTAGTAGAACACAACTAAGATGTCGCATCGGCAAAATTCGTAAAACCGATCACTTCCGAACTGAGTACGATTTCAAGATCACGAATGTATTTTAGTACTGCAGTAAACAATGATCTTTACACTGACGCAATAAGTGTGAGTGGCGCGAAAATGAGCGGCTGCCATTGGTTGTTCGATCAAGCTTGCCGATGCGACTTCTAAGTTTTGTCGTACTGTACGTCTCGCGTCCTGTGCATCACGACACGACACGTAAAGTGCACGCCTTCATCTTCTTTACATAGTATAAAACAAAGTCGCTCCCGCTGTCTGTCTGTCCCTATGTATGCTTAGATCTTTAAAACTACGCAACGGATTTTGATGCGGTTTTTTTTAATAGATAGAGTGATTCAAGAGGAAGCTTTATATGCCCCACATTAGTATATACATTGCACCCGTGCGAAGCCGGGGCGGGTCACTAGTACAAAATAGGTGAATCCGATAGCGTCAGATGCACCTATTGATGCGTTACGACACGACATGTAAGTCTAGTGCAAATCCGGCATAACTCTACTCAGCGTTTAATATCGTAATGTCACTGGGCGCTATGTCAAAAGTTATGTTGACATGTTTGACAAGCGTTTTGCTCGTTCTGATGGGATTAAAATTCCCACCTTGTTAGAAACTATGCCGCAAGGTACAAACGGGACATTTCACTAGGACCTTTGATGTTAACATAAGTTGTGTAATTAAGAAAGTTGGAAAGTATAACTTCGAATTCAGGCTGTCACTTGACCAGATTCTTCTGTACAGTTCACTGGTTGATTTCCTAATATTCTCGGTTCTTGGCGCTTATTGCGTTAGTTAGGTTCCATGAGGATTAAGTTCTTGTCGACATTTCCAATATTCTGCAAAGTTTCACTGCTTCGAAACTTCAGACGATACTCTTGAACCGTGTCGACTAAATTGAACACTGAATCTCTGTTAGGGAACGTACCCATACTACGTGACCCATTTTTTTAAACTTTTTACCCCCCTCCCCCCCTCGGTGACCACCCGTAGTATATGCCAATACCCCCCCCTCCCCGTCTAGTTATCACGTAGTAATTCATTAATATGGTTTTAAATAAAAAAAAACGCAAAAAGAAAATTATTTGGCTCAATGTGCGTCAATGTTGCCACCTGTGAGTTTAAAAAACGCTAAACGCTGAGCCCCATATTTGAATTTAGCTCGAAAAAGCGCGAGATTTCCCTAAAGGATATTGACCACGTGACGAAAACCTAAACCCCTCCCCCCGCCCCTGTGACCAAGCGTGGTATTTTGAAGACCCCCCCTCCCCCCCCCTAAACGGGTCACGTAGTATGGGTACGTTCCCTTATCACGTTTCTCTACGGCATGATATCAATACATTTGTTAGGTTTTAGTTGAAAAAAGTTTGGTCACAGCTTAAAGCGCTAAATTCACTAGCAAGTAAAATAGTGCAAGTAATTGAAGCAAGTCCTTGCGTACCTGTTTATACTGAAAGTAAGTTTTGTTAAAATCTTACTCGGGCAGCTTGCAGCAAGCCAGACAAGATGGCAAAACTTTCAGAAGTCGACATGCTGCGGGTGAAGTTGGTTGTGCAAATATACTTGTGAAATTTTACTTGCTAGTAGATTCAGTGCTTAAGTTTTCACATATACAGTACGTAACATAACGAAGAGCAAACCTTGTAACTGGTTCATGGGTAGGTAAAGTATAGCACAATCATACACTTTTTGCCACTATCCACGCTATTCACCAATTTTTATTTATCTCATTTTTCATAACCTCTTTCAGTTTTGTAGTCGGTTAACATAACTAACATCATGCTACAAGATCAATTGCACAATGTAAACAAGTAAGAAATCAACAATATCTCAAAATCCTGAATATCATAGCTTAAACTATGCCCGCGTTTTCACACTGTGTGATAAGTGGATAGCGTGGATAATGACAAAAAGTTTACGATTGTATTACACTTTACCTACCCATCAATTAGTTACAAGGTTTTCTCTGCGTTGTGTTACGTACTGTATATAGCATGACAGGTTAGTCGTCTTACATCCTAAAACCATGAACTTGCGAACCAGGAAATCGTGAAAAAATTAAATTGCTGTTCCATACATTTTGTCAAGCAACATTGATTATTTTGTATGGAACAGCAGATTTTTTCTTCAGAGTTTGTCCCATAGTAAAAGTTGTACAGAATGATGAGCAGAGTTCATAGTTTTCGGATTTAAAGCGACTCACCTGGCATGCTGTATATTGCATACTAGCTGTGTCCTCACGGCTCCGCCCGTAGCCTATATTACTCAGTGATAATGTAGCTTTCTAAGGGCAAAAGAATTTTTGAAATCGGTCCAGTAGTTTTTACGTTTATTCATTTCATACAAAAATCCAAATCTTTGCTCTTTCTAATATTAGTATAGGTAGACATAATCGTTTAATCTAAATTCTCGTTTAGTCTTTCAATGACAGCGTTATTGACAGTCCCAAACAATTTAGTCTATCTTCGTCAGCTCGAGCCCTTTTATCCGATCATTGGCAATTAAATTAAGCAAACATACCAAATATTTGGATCACATAACCAATATTTGTAATAGAACTTCGAAATCTGTTTTGATGTTCAATTTCGAATCTTGCTTCAACAATAATGACGTTTCTAATTAATACTCAAAACAGTTGTATTAATTGTTACTATACCCTATTCACGGAACGAAAAAATAAAATATAGATAACATTTGACTACTCTTAATAGAGAGAGATATTTTCTGTAAAATCGATGAAAAATTCGAAACTTACTTGAATAAGAAATGTTTCAAATATATTAAAATCACACAATTTCTTTATGTAACAAATTAATGTTATGAAATATTTTACAGAAAATATCTCTATTAAGAGTAGTCAAATGTTATTTACATTTTATTTTTTCGTTCCGTGAATAGGGTATAACTGTCTCGTTGGGTTAGTGGTGGCAAGCGCGACTACTGATCGTGAGGTTCTGGGTTCGATCCCCAGGTCGAGGAAAGTTTTATTGGATTTGTTCGTGTGGAATTCCTCAGTAGCAGCCCGGGGTTTGGATTTGTGCCCGGTTGATGGCAATAGGGTCGCCCCCTATTACATGGGACTTAAACATAAGGGCGTAATGAGGATGTTACTATACACCTCTGCCCCACCCTTTGCATACAGGCGTGATTTTATGTTTATGTACTTTTGTGTTAATCATAGGAGATTCGATTGTACCATGCAGGTTTAGCTGTGATTTTATTATTACCATACACGTAACATAACATCGACTCCGCTACTGAATGTCGAAGTTTGAAATGTCGACGTATGTTAGTTCTAAAGTACAGGATCTCGATGTACGCCAGTTCGAAAGTTCACTGGAGCGAAGTATGCAAGGCCGACGTATCGTTAGTTAGAAAGCATACGAGTCAATATTTGCCATTGCAAAAGAGGAAATCTGGCGTTGCGTGGTCGCAGTTCTAACCTAACCTAGACATTCACTAACGATACGTCGGCCTTGCATACTTCGCTCCAGTGAACTTTCGAACTGGCGTACATCGAGATCCTGTACTTTAGAACTAACATACGTCGACATTTCAAACTTCGACATTCAGTAGCGGAGTGCATAACATCACGCCTTGTATTACTGAAGGGTTTGGCAGAGGTGTTTTGAGTACACCCTCGTTTCACCAGTTATGTTTAAGTCCCATGTAATAGAGGGCGAGCCTATTGCCATTAATCGGGTACAAATCTAGACTCCGGGCTGCTACTGAGGAACTCCACACGGAAAAACCCAACAACACTTTGCCCGACGTGGGGATCGAACCCAGGACCTCACGATCTTCGGTCGCGCTTGCCACCACTTGACTAACAAGGCATTATTAGCATCTGGTATGTATTTCTGACTTAATTTAAGTATTTTCATTAAAAACAACTACCCATACTATACTGTTACGTTGACGTCGGGTAAGAGAATAATTATGCAAATCCTTTGACGCTGTTAACTGGACCGAGGTCACTGAGGATAGTGTAATCTGTCTTATAATAGCGTTTTTATACGAATACTAGGGGACCCGACAGACGTCGTCCTGCCCGGAAAAACAGCGCCACCTGCCGGGTCCAATTGTTTTTTCAAACCATCCAAGAACTCATTGAAATATACACACAAAATTTTATCCAAATAGGTCCAGCCGTTTAGGAGTTAGGTGACAAACACACGTACAGGAGAATTATTATAATATTAAGATACGTAGGTACTATTTGTTTACTTTATTTATTTATTTTTGTTGGTCTAGTTGTGGCAAGTACGACTGCGGGTCGTGAGGTCCTGGGTCTAATCCCCAGGTCGGGCAAAGTGTTATTGGTTTTTTTCCGTGTGGAACTCCTTAGTAGAAGCCCGACGTTTCAATTTTTTCCCGGTTGGTGACAATAGGTGGCCCCCCCTATTACATGGGACTTAAACATAACGGTGAAACGAGAGTGTTACTATACACATCTGCCCAACCCTTCGGGGAATATAGGCGTAATGTCATGTTTATGTCATTTACTTTATTTAGGTACAGACATAAATACAATAAGAAAGATTACATACGAATGTAGACTACAAAAGGCACTGCTTATTACTTTACGTCAAGAAATCTTTTCCAACATTTGAGACAAAAAATGTAGACACAGTATGTATTTATTTAATTATTCATAATCTACTGTACTATCCAAAAAAGCGTTCATATTTAATAATTTTACAGAATTATCCTAATATATACAATATAAATCTTAACTACTATAATACAAACATAAGGTAAAACGATCAAAAAATTCGTCCGCATCGCTGTCAACAGGAAAAGTGCCCAAAAGGCTGGCAGCATTGCCACCTTGTATGGCAATGCTGATTCTTTGGCCAAAATACAGGCCAGCCCTATGTTTACGTGAAGAGTTGACCAACCGCTTGGCGATGTCGCGAAAAACTAAGTGGGCACTCGGACCCCATGGCCCTAGTGTTTCAACCCCAAACAGCTCAAACATATAAGTCCCAAAAAGATTGGAGTATTTGCGCCGTTTGAGGTTTTTCGCACCTGCGGCAGCCGCCCCAGCACAGCCCGCTGTGCTAGGAAGATGGGATGGCGCAAGGGTGTCGACACATGTTGCATCCCACACCAAAGGCCTACCTATCTTCCAAGGCATTATGGTCATTCCGTCTGGTCTCGTCCCATCGTCTTCCCATCGTCGCGTGCCAAGCCATTGGGTTCTAAAACAGCTGGCACCCCGGCGGTGACAAGAGCACGACGGATGATGTCATTAATGCTTGCGTGCCGTGCTATCCGACCTGCGCTCTTACTGCAAGATCGGCCATGGTGACCGAGGCAGTCGACATCTTCACCGCATTGGCAGCTTTTTTTTTTTTTCCTATTCGACTCTTGTAGATGGTCTTGCGGACCTTTTCTACGAAACCGGGCTATTATTGGCGAGACCAGAAGGGTCTCCAAACCAATATATTTCTACTCTAACTACCTAGCTAACTACAACTCTAACTACTGTAACATCATGACTGACTATTATAGCAGCAACACCTCTAAGGGTGTCCCCAAGGAGGGACTCGAACCTCTTAGGGTGTTGAATGCGAGAGGACTGGGAGGGATACGACAGCTTGATGAGGGCTGTATTAATCGCGTGGTGACTGCGCGGAGTCAGAAGGGACGACCGGCTCCGCGACTGCGGCGGGTGAGCACGGTGGATCGGGGGCGGCGGCGGTGAGACGTCGCGAGGGGCCTCGTCGGCGAGGGCGATACGCCGGTCGGCGGCGGCGGTGTACATGTATAGTGCTAATCGATTTATTCGCCTCCTGGAGGAGGGTGATTTCGTCATAGGGCTCTAGTAGCGCATGCCTGGGACGGCGTAATATGCTAATTTGAGAGGGTTAATAATCGGACGCGGTGGTCACGAGGGGGTTCCGATGCCTCGGGGCATTATCGAAGTAACGCTTAGACGTGCGTTTGAGGTATTGCCTTACGGTTGGCATTTTTAAATCTAAATGAAGCTGAACGTTGCGCATGTACCACGGAGCGCCCGCGGCTCTGCGCAATACGCGGTTTTGCAAAATTTGGAATGCTTTAAAGCGACATGGCCTAACGTGTGCTAACACGACGCTGGCGTAAGTTAATATGGGGCGAATGCACGTCAGGTAAAGTCTCAACTTATTTCTAAGCGAGAGTTTACTGTGCGCCCTAATCATCGGGTGGAGCCGGCCCACAACGAAAGCGGCGCGAGCGTGCACCGCTTTGATGTGTTGCCGGAACGTAAGGTGGTGATCTAGGATAACCCCCAGGTACTTGACGCTCAGTTCCCAAGGGATCTCTTTTCCGAACATGACTACGGGGGGACAACGCGAGTGGTTATCGCCGTGCCTCTCGAAAAGAACGGCTGCGCTCTTTTCGGGATTCACTTCGATACGCCACTTCCGGAACCAAACGCCGAGACGGTTGGCTGCGGTCTGAAGGATGCGAGAGATCGATTTTAAGTCACTACCCGTGTAGTAAATGGCCGTATCGTCGGCGAAAAGTGCCAACTGGGCCTTGCCTTGAGTGGGAATGTCGCTGGTGTACAGCGTGAATAGAAGGGGGGCTAGCACGGAGCCCTGAGGGACTCCGGCTCGGATCGGATGTGGAGACGAAAGCGTGCCGTCTATTCGGTAGCGAAAGGTGCGATCCGACAGAAAGTCTCGAATGATGAGCACTAGACGGTCTGGCACGTTGAATTGGTACAGTTTATATAATAAACCGTTGTGCCAGACCTTGTCGAAGGCTTTCACTACGTCGAAGAACAGCGTGCCTGTCTTGTATGAAAACAAAGCCGGAGCTTATGTGTTCGACGATACGATGGAGTTGCCTAGTGCAGCAGTGGGTGGGGCGAAAACCAAACTGCTGGTCGGGAATGAGGTTGCGGGAGTATGCGAATCCCTTTAAACGTGAATAAATGAGGCGCTCATAAATCTTCCCAAACGAGTTGAGAAGACTTATGGGGCGATAACTAGATGGCTCACACTTGGGTTTGCCGGGTTTGGGGGTGCCTATAACAGTGGCTTGTTTCCAAGCTTGCGGAAAGAGGTTGTTGCTAAGAGCGCCATTGAAGATGGCGGTCATTAGAACTATGAGCGGGGCGGAAAAGAGTTTAATCACCTTGTTCGTGATGCCGTCGTAACCGGGGGCATTGGCAGCGATGCGGAACCACGCAATGAGCGCCCAGACGCAGACAAGTAGCGAGCCGGAAGGTGGTGTCACCCAGCATCAACTATCCAATGATTTACACCTATATAATTATTTTGATAATAAAAAACATTTTAACAAAACAAAACCGACTTCAAAACGATAAAAACAATAAAATAATTACCATATAAAATTAACAGTATCAGGTGCTAATCCACGCTGAACCAAATTGAAGGCACCGACTTCTGAAACTGTTAATTTTATAATATGGTAATTATTTTATAGGTACCTTTTTTCGTATTTTGAAGTCGGTTTTATTTTTGTTAAAATGTTTTTTATTTTTTTCATTTTAGTGGCCTTAATTAAAACATGGTTGGACCTACTAAAGACGCTACTCGTAACATAGTCACATCATCACATTATGCGTACTGTTCATCATTGAGGAGTTCCGTTGTCTATCTCCGAAGTTCTTCATCAGATCTTCACCAAATTTAAATGAGACCACTTCGAAAAAATACTCTTCCATACAAAAAAATAATTTTCCAAATCAGTTCATAAATGACGGTGTCGTGAGATAACAAACAGTTAAAAAAAAGCATACAGCCGAATTGATAACCTCCTCCTTTTTTTTGTAGTCGGTTAAAAACATGCCATGCTCTTAGTAGAATTAAGTACAATGTAATACTAGATGTATTCAACATATTAACCAATAGGTAATATTTACAAAAAAAAATGTATCTTACCCCAATAAAAACACATTTTTTGAAAAATAAATCCACTTGTTATAAATTCGTAGATTGGTATTGCAAACTAAAACAAGTATGTCGCAGGTACTTAGGTACTGACTTTATTGAATCAATCACAAATTATTGCTCAAAATAAAATTTACGGTATTAAAATTAATATAACTAAAATGACCGAATAGCCGTCTTATATAAAACTTCGTTTCATAAAAAAAATGTGTAATAAAAGCTATCTTTAGTATTCTTTTTGTTTTCTAACTTCGTTGTAAATCGCTTCGAGATAAAAACAACTATTATGTGCTTTTTGAAATTTATAACTTCTGGGTACCTTGTTGGGTAACTTTGACGTTCAGATAACTTTATTAGGGTACCTAAATAAAAAGAAAATAGATAGGATGCTTTTTACATTAATCTTGTAGTAGGTACTTACCTATAAAATACACATAACATAACATCACGCCTGTATTCCCCGAAGGGTTGGGCAGAGGTGTATAGTTAAGTTACACCCTCATTTCGCCATTATGTTTAAGTCCTATGTAACAGGGGGCGAGCCTATTGCCATCAACCGGGCACAAATCCAAACTCCGGGCTGCTACTGAGGAATTCCACAAGGAAAAATACAATAACACTTTGCCCGACCTGGGGATCGAACTCAGGACCTCACGATTAGCGGTCGCGCTTACCACCACTAGACCAACGAGGCAGTTCTATAAAATACATAACTAACATCTAAAAAGCAACGCACTGCAAATTACGTCTTTAATAAACTCTACTATTAACCCTGCTTTAACCCAAATATAGGTTACACTAGTCAATCTTAATTATAAAAGGTTAAAGGTTAATAAAATGAACGAACAACAAAAAGACAACTAAAGAATTTCTAATCCGGTTTTAGTAAAAAACTTTTGTATTAAAATTCGACACACGGATACCGTTACCCGCGATTTTATGGCTCAGTAACCAAAACCTCATTAGTCTGTCAGTTTCTCACTGTGTTCTTTATCTAATGGGCAAAGGCAGCTGCTTTTTCAGCCTACGCGTTTATTTGTTGGCTCAAACGTGTAAAAGTAATATAATCGCCAAGACGTGAATATTTGATACGAATGTAAAAGGAACAGTATTGAATTCTAAGAATATTTGTTTTAATATTTCGTGTTCTTTTAGTGAAATTAAGTACTTTTTTATTCTGTACATTTTCTTTTTTATATTTTTTTTATTTGTATGTTCCAGGCACGCTAAATCTATTTAAGTTTGAATATTCGAATGGACATACTATATTGTTGTCTCTTACAGTGTGAAATACGAAAGTTATTTCACGCTTTTACTCGTATATTGAACGTGTAGAACTAGGTTTTGCCTATACTTTTCTTTAATAAAACTTTTTAACAAAAATAAAACCGACTTCAAATTGTCTATCTCCGAAGTTCATTATCAGATCTTCACCAAATTTAAATGGGACCACTTCGAAAGACTACTCTTTCAAACAAAAAAGAATCATTAAAATCGGTTCACAATTAGCAAAGACATCGCGGAACAAATATACAAAAAAAAATCACGGTCGAATTGAGAACCTCCTTTTTTGGATTGCAATGTAGCTTTGGGAACCAAAAGAAATAAAAAGAACTGAGCTATTGATTGTTCTGCCTAGCCTTCTCCCAACTATGTTGGGGACAGTTTCCAGTCTAACCAGATGCGGCTAATTACCAGTATTTCACACGTAGCGACTGCAATCAGACCTACGTAACCCAGATACTGGGCAATGCCGATATCCTAAGGATAGACCGCCGTCTGTCACACTTTCGGGCTTCTGACTACCTGTGCCGACCATCATAGGTATTCGTATGCCACCCGGTACCGACTGTTTAACGTGTTTTCCGATGTACGTAGGGGAGCTTAAACTTGAAATCATATGATTCGCGCGGTTGTTTATTAGCTTAATTGAGCGATTGAGCATGCAAAGCGAAAGAGTCAAATGATAGTAAGCTTAAAAAAATGCTTATTCGTCATCATATTTTTAAATTCCCAATAATCAAATGGTCCTAAAGCAAAGTATTACGAGATAAAGGTACAGACTATACGTATAACAGCTATTCTAGTATAGATATTGTGGATGTAGTGGATGACGGCGTTTTTAACGAAACGACGTTCTACGAACTAATTATACATATAAGTATTATTGAAATATTGACAACACGTTTGGTGCAGTGGCTGAGCGATCGGCTTCTGCGCTACGGGTCGTGGGTTCGATTCCCTCACGGAACAAATATTTGTATGGCCTACAGATAGTTGTTCCAGGTCTGGATGTTTGTGCGTGTGAAGATTTGTGTCTGCAAACGCACCCACGATACAGGAGAAATCTTAGAGTGGGGCAACGTTTAAAAAAAAAAACAAATGCAATAATGACGGGCAGCATAAAACAGCTGGCAACATTCTCATATTTTATATCAATCTACATAAGATAATACTGCTACTACCTGAATTGCTTTGTATCCAACTGCGTGACAGTAAAGACATGGTTAGGTTTTTTTACATAGCGTTTGTAGATTTCTTTATAGAACTAAAAGGTTCATTCATTGATTGCGACACAACAGTTTGTTAGGGTCTGGATTCGATCTATACGCTCTTTTGAAAAAAACGAAATTAAACCCGTTGATATTTTTCTGCCGAAAAACGCCGAAAGAATCATCTTGAATCCGGAAATATTCTTGCAGTAGCGTCTGACAACACCCACATCAAGGGATAGGGTGGTCTATTGGAATTTCTTGCAAATAAGACCGCATTGCTTACTCAATGAATTATTTATATAATTCCATGTAATTGTACGTTAGGCACATGCTATATTCAGTGCTCCTAATCTCTAATATAATTGGTTTGAAATGTATCAAACACAATTTGTACGACTACGTGGCTGGATTTTCTAAATAAAACACAAAGGGAACTAAAATTGATAAACTCAGACGCTCCTTTCATTATGCTAGGTACCTAGTGCATTAATTAAGATTGTAGGAGTGGGTCGCGGGCTCGTTACACTACAAAATTTGAAGCACCAAATAAGCGCTCTTTAATATTATGTTATAACAGGTGCAAGGTACGGTGTACCCAAAATTTTAACAGCAAACTCGGCACATCATTTAGCATTTCCAACGTTTCAGTTTTTTTTAAATATTTTTTTCTCATGTAACAAAACTTCTAAGTAGTAGGTAAGGGACAGAGATTATACTACTATTGAATGTCTTTGCAAAAATATAATGTTCCTGTTGAAAGGAGAATGGGCGAAATGTTAAGAAGTTGGTCTACTCCTCCTCTAGCAATGAGTGATATGTCATTAGAAATGTCTTTTTAAGCGGAACATTTGGTACTAACACGACTAAAGTTAATTGTTAGTATTTTCGGAGTTATAACACCTTTAAACTGAAAAATCGTTTATATCGATACTATCACAATTTCTTCTTTTTTGATACAAGTATACTAAAGTATCGCTACGTTCTTATTATACTATTTGCTAATAATAGTTATAGTGTGAAGACGAAGAAGAGACTTAAACATAACTGGCGAAACGTGGGTTCATTATACACCTCTGCCTACCCCTTCAGGAAATTCAGGCGTCATGTTATGTGTGTTACTTAGGTAACACACATAACATGACCGGTATTTTAAATAATTATTATGACTGGTCTTGTGACAAAACATGTAAAAAAGATAATAAATAGCAATATTTGAACGTTAACACAGTTTTTAAATGGTTACATTTAATGAGCCTTAACTCCATAAATACTAATAATTGACAGTAGCTGTAATACGAAATAATGTTCTATTTAAAATACCCTTTCTATTGATATATCACATTGCTAGAGGACGGGTATACCAAAAAACCCATTCTCCTTTTAACATTCAGTAAACTTCGAGGATACCTACTGTTCACTGATTTTCAGTTCAGAATAATGGGCTGAATTCGCTGTTTCAATTTTCAGTATACGCGCTATGTAGTGCACTAACTAAATTGGTTTCTGAATGTGCACTTAAACCTGCAGTACAAAGAGCTCGATTGGAGTACAAAGAGTCTTTGCCCAGTAAATTGCATAATAAGAGTTGCCGTCCAATTGAAGGCCTGTATCATGAAGGTATATATAAAAGACATATTACAGAATCTTGTAGGGGTGAATCTATCATTACAGTTATAGCTAATATCAGTATGTCAGGATTGGGAGCATGGTAAATAAAGTATATTAAACCAACACAGACTCTCCACCACTGAGAGTACTTTTAATTAGGTTAGTGTTTAGTTACAGAAGCTAGTTCACAATATGTCACAATATAATAATTAACACAAGATCAGAAAATGAGGACAAGCAAACCAGATATAAAAGGTCAGACTTCTTCAGCTGTTCGACATGGAATCTTTTGCTTCGTCGAATGACCACTGTTTTTATAACTTCGGGTACGTTGATTAATCTTGACGGTTACCCTCTTATGTCAACATTGTCCAGTGTTACCAGTTACCGATAACATATAATATGTAAAGATAGAGACCACACTACAAACACATACTGAAAATTTGGCCTTGAATATTTACTTTGGAGTTCTGTCTCTTTCTTAATACCCTATTTAGAAAGACATAGATTTCCAAACTAAATATTCTATCTTTATCTATGTAGGGTATTCAGAAAGAGACAGAATTTCAAAGTAAATATCCAAGGCCAAATGTTTTGATTTTCGGAAGGTGTTCGTAGCGTGCTCTCCATATTTACCTATACCAGTCAGTGTACTGGCATAATATAAACAGTGCACCTTTTACTGTCTACGATGGTAAAACAAGCCAGAATTCAACCAAGACCCTTCGATTTAGAAGTGTTGCAAACATCGGTCATGAAGAGGACAAAAAGGTTAAACCTAGGTACTGCAAATACATTAGAAATAGGGTCTAGTAGTATTTGCTGAGTAAGTTTAATCAATCACTTTGTCCTGTTGCTTAGTAGAATGTTGTGTTGTATTATGTCTAGCAGTGTTCTAGAATTGATTGGAACAACAATTTTGGTAGGTGTGTGAAATAGTCTCATTTCAGACTGTATTGTTGCCCGAAATTAGCTGACCTCAATGGAAGGACAGAGATGTCACAACGACCAGTTACGACGGCTAATGTTACAGTAACCGTTAATGTAGCCATAATTTGCTGGCCACTAACTGGGTCCCACGTGTAAACCCAGTATAAAGAGTACTAAGTTGACTAAGTAAAGTACCTAGTAAGTTTGGTGAAATATGAGCAACGCCTGACTTCACTCCACGTCGTTTAACTTTCATGTAGATTCGAGAAACTTTAATTTTTTTGACAGTTTGGGAATTTACGATAACTTTATAATTATGCCTGAAAGTTATATAAAAGGCACCATTAAAATTATACTAGACATACAAATTGTATTATAGGTCTGATATTTTTACTTTGCTACAGTCCTTGCGACGTGATAGGTACGATTGTTGTGACTTTAGTAAAGTAAGTTGTTGTGATGTTAATGTAAGTGAATTTTTAATTGGAAATGCTCGTTTTGCACATACTATTTAGTAAAATTGAAAACTTTATTCATATCTACGTATGATACAAATTGTGGATGTCGCAAAAAAAAAAACCACAATTTTGTAGGACAGTTGTTTTTTCGATTCAAAATTCGCTTACATCGTTTACGATACTACAAATATACGTCAGTAAATGTTCTTGCTAGGTCTACAGCATTGAGCTATAATGTACTATCTCAATGTCATACAGTGCATCTGTGTGAGCAGACGCCTAAAGTAGCCCTAAAATCACTTGGATATTGTACGGGTTTGTCGCCTCACCCTCGTTACATATATGTTGTTATCATGAATAATACACGCGAATTCAATCAGTGGTATTATTGGATTTACAATTACAATCAATTAGAATAATAATTATCAAAGGATCTAACTTTGAATGACGACATTACCTGTCATAGGCATCTTTACATAGAATAAAACAAAGTCGCTCCCGCTGTCTGTCTGTCCCTATGTATGCTTAGATCTTTAAAACTACGCAACGGATTTTGATGCGGTTTTTTTAATAGATAGAGTGATTCAAGAAGAAGGTTTGTATGCCCCATATTAGTATCTACATTGCACCAGTGCGAAGCCGGGACGGGTCGCTAATCATATTATAAAGCCTAAACGCATGCAACTCTACAGATATTAAAACGATATTTCGTAAATCATGAATACCTACCCAAAAGTATTGGCATGTCAATTGGTATTGAGGGTTGTGTGTCTCGGCCCGGCACAAATCTAGATAAAGCGCTATCCACACATATCAGGGCCGGGACCGGCCCGGAGATCACCATCGCATACATTTTGTACCGAAGCAAGAGCTCCGTCGCTTCCGGGCTGGTCACTGACGCTAAATAACCAGCACTGAGCGACTGAGCTCTTGCTTCGGTACAAAATGTTTGCGATGTTGATCTCCGGCCCGGTCCCGGCCCTGACACGGCCCTGATGTGTGGATAGACCTTTAGAGGGAGTTTAATCTACTGGAAATCTGTTACTTCTCCCAGCTGACTGTATTTCGGGAACTGTGACTATACATTATTTACGGACAGGGTTTAAGTGGTTTCATGTGTTTTTACGTTCGAGCGCTCTTGTGTTAAGTTTTTTATAGCAATTCTATAAGCCTATTTTTCAAACTTCATATTTTCTACAAGTTTACGTTGATATGGAATTAAAACAAATTGATCTTTTTCTCAAGGCTCGTGTTTTTTCTTCATAATATAAACATACTATGTCAGGTTTAAACCGGGTGATAATATAACTCGATTTTTGCAAATACATTACACTTGGGGCTGTCAAAATTCACCCCTCGCCTACTACACCTCACAGCCTGCGCCTACCTAGTACAGTTACCAATGCTACCATCATGGTACTATTTTGACGTTGACAGATGCACAGTTATAAAAATCAGATTATAGGTACTTGGTATCATTAATAAATTTAAAAAAATAAAAAAGCCATATTATTCCATATTTCTAAGTTACATTTCAAGTGTTAAATTAATTTACTTAGTCTTTTTTTGTTGAGATATGGACCCCTTTTTGGGTAAAAGCCTCCTCCAGCTTTTTCCACAAATCCCTGTCCTTGTCTGTATTTGTCCAGTCATTTCCTGACCCCTGGATAATATCATCAGCCCACCGTCTTACAGGTCTTCCAACATTCCTCTTTCCCTGTGGACCTTTCCAACGTGTGGTTTCTATGGTCCATCTATTATCAGTGTAACGTACGATGTGTCCAGCCCACCTCCATTTAAGTTTGTAGGTAGGTAGGTATCATTAATAGAACACATTTAAATAAAAAAACAAACCTAAACTTAAACAAACGGTTAACCTGAATTAACTCCATAAGCTTAGATACTCCACAAAAACATAAAACTGAAACTGAATATATTGTTATTTGTGTATAAGCTTGGCTTAGTATAGGATGGCTAACGATCGCATAGCTACACCAGAACAACTAAAAACGGTACGTACAATCAATGAATATTGTTCCGAATTATATTTCTGATTCGATTTGCGAGGTTAAGCTGCGCTTGCCGAGGTCAGTCCATGGATGGCTGAACCTTCGTTATAAATCGAGACCCCACCGTGCCTCGGAGAGCACGTTAAACAGTCGGTCCTAGATGTCATAAGAATGCATACGAAAGTCGTTACGGGTAGTTAGAAGCCCGAAAGTCTGACAACCGGTCTAATCTTCAGATATCGGCATAGCCCAGTAACTGGGTTGCGGAGGTCTGATGGCAGTCGGTCCGTGTAAAATACTAGTATTCAACAGCATCTGGTTGGACTGGAAACTGACCCAAACATAGTTGGGAAAAGGTTAGACAGAACATTTGTGTATGAGCTTTGCTTAATATTTGTGAAAGATCCCGACATGGAGCTATAAGAATAAAACGTTTATATAAAAGATTTTATCAGTGGCCCATAACATTTTCCCAACAAACATATTAAAATACATTGCTAAACACATTAATTTTTTTCATCTTTTGCTGTACATAGTAAAATATTGCCATCGTATATTATAGCCTCTAAAAAAGAAAATATTTTATAGCCTTTATAGCCTCTAAAAAAGAAAATTAAAAATATGTACAAAAATTCGCACGTATTTCGGTTCTATTTTATCAGCTGTACATAACGTTTTATTTTTATTGCTATTATGTCCACTGTAAATAAATTGGGTTTACGTGAGTATTGCAACGCTACAATATTTCATTTTTAAATCTGTAATATTCAATTCCCGATATACAGCAAGTATAAACTGCCTCGTTGGTCTAGTGGTGGCAAGCGCGATTGCTGATCGTGAGGTCCTGGGTTCGATCCCTAGGTTCAGTAAATGTTATTGGGTTTTTCCGTGTGGAATTTCTCAGTAGCAACCCGGAGTTTAGATTTGTACCCGGTTGATGGCAATAGGCTCGCCTCCTATTACATGGGACTTAAACATTACGGCGAAATGAGGTTGTTAGTACACACCTCTGCCCAACCTCTCGTGGAACACAGGCATGATGTTATGTATAAACTTTGCTTAAAGCTCTAACCTTGCTCATTAGCTGTCAAAGCATTGTTTTTTCAGACTATAATATAGAAAATCTAGAGCAAAAATAATAAAATAACATTGAATTGAAGTGAAACATATCTCACAAATATCTTTTCCCATAACAATACCTACATCTTATGTTAACACACTGTATACTAAAACACTATTATTTATTTTGTTTCTCTTCACAGATGATGGATATTAATCAGGAAAATATTTATTATAAAGGACTCGCTAACAAACTGTACCACCTGATTTATGTACTGATTCGTTGCAAATAAATACATCTATTCTATTCAGGTTGCGTACTTACTGAGAGATTTTGCGTGTATTAAGAATTCGACCACATGCATTTGCGCATTTGCATTTGTTGAGCCAAGTGTCACAAAGCTCTCACACTAGCACAAACTAAAAAGCACTATTTGCGGGAGTATTTGCTCTTCGAAACGCGCCCGCAACCGAATGCTCACGAGACAGTCTTAAATGCTCCCTAACAAATTCTCCCACTGAGTACGTACTACGGACCTCTATAAATAAACAAATCTTTATTGATAGGTTTATACCTATAACCTTTTATTATGGTACTGACATACGCTATGCGAAAAAGCCATTATAAATAAACAAAGAAAAAATCTTTAATTATTAAAAGGTTACAATGTTCTATGAAGCCTCTGAATCCAAAACTAGGTAAGAACCTGTATGTTCATTTGTCCGATTCATTTATGTAAACATAATACCTACCCACCTACATATAGAACATCACTTGAAAATACTTCCTGAATTATACACTATTCACTTTCTTTATGCCTTCATATTTACCCAGAGGAGTAGTAAAACAAACATCAAAACTTTCAATTTTATGATAGGACTAGCGGCCCGTTCCGGCTTCGCACGGGTGGACATTTTTTTTTAAACATTTTGGGATAAATAAAGATAATTTAACCACCCCACACCCCTCTCCCGCACTTCTGTGCCCCCTTCTCTCGCCGCGTTGCTCGCTGCGCTGCGTGGAGCCACACCGGCGCGTCGTCGTGTATTTTTTGTTTATATTGACATTTTTAATTTCGTAATATCTTTTGAATGGAATGTCCGATTTCAATTATTCAAAAAGTAATCAAAAGGTACTGAAACAGTCTTGAATACGAAATAATTTATTTTGATAAAAATTAATACAAAGGTATGGATAACATGGTCTGATTTTGATTGGCATTTCTATCAACTTTTAAAGTGTAAAAAGTAGTTATGGTTAACTACAATAGTTGGACATATGGTCTCGCGAAGATTTTTGTAGATAGTAGAACATTTTTTTGTTCTATCATCAATACTTTCCGTAGCGCATGCGATGAAAGTCATTTTATGGCTAATTTTTTTTACACTTTGGGTTGGTTTTAGTAGGGATTTCTAAGGGTCTCTAATTTTTTCTAGTAATAAGTATAGCCTATGTTACTTAGTGATAATGTAGCTTTGTAACGGCAAAATAATTTTTGAAATCGGTCCATTTGTTTTTAAGTTTATTCGTTACATACAAAAATACATAAAGACAAATCTTTCCTCTTTATAATATTAAGTATAGATATAGATGTAGAAATTATGAATAAATACCATACATATTGTTCAGACACATTTTACAATAGGCCAAGCACGAATATTTGACATATACTATCGTAAACGTATCGGCAATGTAAGCGAATTATGACAGTCCGCTACGGAATGTCGAAGTTTGAAATGTCGACGTATGTTAGTTCTAAAGTACAGGATCTCGATATACGCCAGTTCGAAAGTTCACTGGAAGCGAAGTATGCAAGGCCGACGTATCGTTAGTGAATGTCTAGGTTAGGTTAGAACTGCGACCACGCAACGCCAGATTTCCTCTTTTGCAATGGCAAATATTGACTCGTATGCTTTCTAACTAACGATACGTCGGCCTTGCTTACTTCGCTCCAGTGAACTTTCGAACTGGCGTACATCGAGATCCTGTACTTTAGAACTAATATACGTCGACATTTAAAACTTCGACATTCAGTAGCGGAGTCGAATTATGAATCGAAAATACAACTGTCCTATAACATTTTAGTTTATTTTTTTGCGACATTCACATTTTGTATCATACATAGATATGAATAAAGTTTTTAATTTAATTAAATTCACTCACACTAACGTTACGTTACTAACGTGATAACATTTATTTATTTATTTATTTATACTTCTATGCACTATTGTGATACATAAGGCGGACTTAATGCCATAAGGCATTCTCTACCAGTCAACCTTAGGGTTAAAAAGAAAAGCATCAAAATACGTAGGTACAGGAAAAAGATGAGTTGACAATTTTGGACTGAATATATCAGGAAATCAAAAGTTAAATATAAATTACATAAAATACATATATACAAATAATAAAATATGTAGATATTATAATATATGTATATATATATATCAATTACAAAACGTTATGAAAAACTTAATGCAAGTATGACGAAGACTAAATTAGATGATTACTAAGCTTAACATTCGTGCTAAGCCTAAAACGATACGAACCCAACCATTGCAGACGGCGGTCTGTATGAATACAAATTCCATTTCCCTCTTTCCAAAGCAATATACCTACATCATTTTGAATGTATTTTTTGCTCTATTAGCTCGAATAGATAAATCTCACTAAGAAATAATGCCATCAATTTGTAACCGAGGCGGCGTAGTTTACCGTTATTTGCAACGGAATTACGAGGGTTGATAGCTACGATACGCCTGAACGTTTTTGTATCATTAGGAGGTAATGACATCCGGTGATAGGACATTACTGTGTATAGCACAGATAAAATAACATAACGTGACGCCCTGTATTCCCTGAAAGGTTCGGCAGAGTTTTTTAGTACACCCTCGTTTCGCCAGTTATGTTTAAGTCCCGTGCAATAGGGGGCGAGCCTATTGCCATTAACCGGGCAAAAATCCAGACTCCGAATGCTACTGAGAATTTGTTAATGGAAAAACCCAAAATCACTTTGCCCGACCTGGGGATCGAATCCAGGACTCCTTGCTCAGTTGTCGCGTTTGCGACCACTAGACCGATAAGGCAAACACAGTATGTAGTTAATGTGGTAGTATCGTCCTTGAGTGTGACACAATTACATAATGCTGCTTACACACCTAGCCAACGAACACCAACGAACGTTACGAACGAATTTTATCAAACTTTGGAACGAATCCCGTTTTTTTCTGTTTTTAGCGTCATCTAGACCCGCTCTTTAGCTATGTGTGTACGCTGTATAAACCAATTACGATATAATCTTGAAACGAATTCGGAAACAGTGTACGAGTAAACACTTTACAACACGATTAGTTAAAAAATGAGATTGAAAATGGCGGACTTACTATTGACCTTTCGCTCACATAGAACGTGCGTAAGCGGGATGCAAATAACGTCGGTCGGCAGTGAAAACCACGTATGTGTAAACTACACTTTTTTTAAAGAGGTCTCTTGCAAAAGAAATGGTCGATCACATGGTAATACAAGTTTGTGATCGTACGTCGTAGATAGCTTAGAAATATTTGAATTGAAAGTTTGTTGAACTAGTACGTGTATGACGACTTTATCAGTGTAAAGAACAACTAAAATGCTTTTGCAGAAAATTTTATTTACGAGGTTTTCACTGCCAGCGTCGATAACGAGAAAAATAGAAGCGCTGTCGTTTTCAATTCCATTGTATAAGTAACTAGTTGCCTCCTCATGGCTCCGCCCGTAGCCTGTTACTCAGTGATAATGTAGCTTTCTAACGGCAAAAGAATTTTTGAAATCGGTCCAGTTGTTTTTAAGTTTATTCGTTACATACAAAAATCCAAAAATACAAATCTTTCCTCTTTGACCATTGTGTCTTCGTGTGTGCGTACTTGTAGGTACAGGGGATCTGATAGTTGTTTAAATAATATTGGTTTTAGTTAGAAAGAAAGAAAATGTATTTATTGGCACACAGTAAAATCTCGTGGCTAATTACCAACCGCGTTGATTATACGATTTGCGAAGTTAAGCTGCGCTTGCCCAGTCAGTCCGTGGATGGGCGACCATTCGTTACACATCGAGACCCCTCCGTTTGCTTAAATCACAAACAGTACCTAAAAATGTTCCTTTTACTCCAAAATAGTGTTAATTTGTAGATATTCAATCTTGATCCTTCATCTGCCATAAGTTCACCGTATAACAATCTTGAGTTAGTAAAGTTTCAAGTTTCTCACACCCAATTATACCGCATGTTTATGAGATCGCCTGACATAACAAGTTTATGTTTAACAGATTGCCGTCATTTGTACACGAAACTATGATGACCGTTGTTCTATCAATTAATTGTTGTCAAGGACTGTCATCAGTGAACTCTGCTGTTACACCATAAACCCTAGTTTATGAAGACACACATACAGCCATGCATATTATGTACAGTAGAGGAATGGACGGGTTCGTCAGTTTTCAAATTCATTCCTTTCCCACATCGTGCGCACATGTTATCTTTTCAAACTGTTGAACGGAACAGACCAATGTATGGAAAATTATGTTTTACTAGCTGTGTCCTCACGGCTCCGCCCGTAGCCTATGTTACTCAGTGATAATGTAGCTTTCTAACGCCAAAAGAATTTTGGAAATCGGTCCAGTAGTTTTTAAGTTTATTCATTACCTACATTCAAAAATACAAATCTTTCCTCTTATAATATTAGTATAAATATAGATTATTTTGTAGTAGTAAAGATCAAAATTGCAAACTCCATATGACGAAGTAGTGCATGTAATGTTTTTGATCTGATTTAAGAAGCTTTGTTGTAAAAACCACGATAACAACCAATTCGATGATTAAATAAATTGATATTACTATTGTCTGCCATCATGTCACCATTATAATTTTTAATACCCTGTCAAATAATACTTGTATTTTCATTTCTATAATATTGGCAATACGTAGTCGGTTAAATAGTTTATTTCTTGTACTGCAAAAATAGACATTAAGGTCACATCTTTTCATTCCCCTACTGTACAACTACAAAGCAATAAAATACGCTCGGAAAAATACGTCAACATAAAAGCTCTAATACATCGTTATAATATGTCAGAGGGTAGTAGTAGCTAATTAACAACCGCGCCGATCGGATGACTTGGAAGGTTAAGCTGTGCTTACCGCGGTCAGTCCGTGGATGGGTGACCATTCGTTACACATCAAGACCCCTCCGTGCCTTGGAGAGTACGTTAAACCGTCGATCCCGGTTGACATACGAATACCTATGACAGTCTTTGTGAGTAGTTAGAAGCCTGAAAGTATGACAACCGGTCTAACCCTAGGATATCGGCGTTGCCCAGTAACTGGGTTGCGGAGATCTGTTGACAGTAGCTCCGTGTAAAATTATTGTATTCAGCCGCATGTGGTTAGACTAGAAGCTGACCTCAACATAGTTGAGAAACGGCTAGGCAGAAAGAACATCGTCATGTGTTTGAATTGTCCACTTTACGCCCGACGTCACACTCCGCACTAACCTCCGCGTCTCTGTAACGAGGACTTAAGTTGGTCCCAATTATCAGCCATTTACCCAATTGACGCTGCAAGGTACAGCTCGTCCATATCGAACAATATTATAGTATGACCTTTATTCCGGAACAGCAGCCTGATTTAGATCGTTTCGAGAAGTCAGTTATCGACCGACTCGGTTGGTATTTCGAAGTAGCGTTGCATTTCAGCATACAGCAAAGTGCGAGCGAAAGCAGCGCATACCCATGCGCATTCCTCAGCTCTGCATTCAACGCGCCTACTGTACCATTAGGTATTAACCTACCTATCTAGCAAGTGATGTCAAAGAACCTGTCTCAATAACTAAAAATATAAAATGTTTACCATACGCGAATTCCTGGCAACCATCAGGCGTAGTTTTCTGAAAAGAGATAACAAATTGAATCGTTTGAAACAGACTTATCGAAAAGTTCTGAATCAGTCTCCAGGTGATAAAGGGGACTTTACATACGGACGCAGCGATGCTCACTTAGTCTTTGTCTGTCGTATCTGTGATGTGTTCCGCGGAAGTAGGAAGCTTTAAAAGTTTAGATAATATATGTTGTCTTTCAAGTTCTTTTTCACGGAAAAAACAGTTGAAGTCAGATTTGATGCAATTCAAATTCAGCTTTATTTAAATAAAGTAACAGCCCGTTCACACAGCGGATCCGTCGGCACTGGATGTGTTGTTCACATCTGTACCGACGGATCAGTTAAACAAATGGCAGCTGCGAAGCATCTGGCAGGCAGGACACGATAAAAATAACGGATCATGTGTGAACGCACCCATACTTCTCCATACATCTTCATGTACGGATTCGTTTTTTATACTATTCCGTCATTCAATTTTTGATGACAAAACGGAACATGTAAAAATTTCGGACCAGTATTTTTTACTGGATTCGGAATACTATCGTGTATGTGTACTCGCTCATACAACTACAAGCGCCATCACCAAAATAAAAACGGATGCTATAAAACAGGTCCTGTAAACAGTTTCTGTGTGAACTAGCTGTAACGCATAATTATTATCTTTTACCTCAGTTAGTCTCGTCTCAAACGCATTATACGTAGGTACCTACTTATTTTTAATTATTGCATTTAGCCATTTAGAAAAGGTTACATAAATTAAATAATAACAACTAAACAGTCCAGCTATTTAAACGTGTAAAAGATAAACGAACCTTGAACGCGAAAATTTATTTTGCTTTAAAATCCATTAAAAATATGTACCAACTTAAGTATTTCGAATAAACAAATAAAAAATGTAGAGTACGTGTTTAGGTCTCCTAAAAATATATATTATAGTGCTTTAGGGTAATTATGAACATGGGAATATTCCAAAAATTACGAATTTTTACTAAACCAGGCAACAATTTTTACTCTGGCAACGTAATAATGCTAGAATGTTTAGTGCAATGTAATGTAATGTTGCCAGAGCAATAAATATTGCCTGGTTAATAGTAATTCGTAATTTTCGGAATATTACATGATCGTAATTACTCTAATGCACTATACATGTTTATAGGACTTTTAAAGTAATATTAATGTTTCACAATCAGAAGTTTGATTACCTTTAATACAAAATCTAAATGGCTAGACTATTAAAATTCGACGATCGATTCGATTTCGATTCGATTCGATTAATAAAAGACGAGTCCATTAAAATTTATCCAAAATAATAGCCCAAAGCCATTAAAACCTTATAAACAACTCCATAATACCAGTATTAACTCTCCAACTGTTGACTAACTCCCATATATTAGGTATTTTCAAATAAATATTATTTTATCAAAACTCCCAATAAGTATTAGCAGTTTCTAATGCGTTCAGGTAAAAGTGATAAGTCGAAATCCCTAGGATTAAAAGCACTTAAAGTTAGACTAACTTATAAAAGGGGGTTTAAATTAAACCTATTTATTTAACAAGCGGGGTTAAAAATACGTTCGTACACACAACAATTTGCACTTGTCTTTTCTATGGTATAATGGTGGTAATTCCTAAGGTCGTCCAGTTTAATTACAGTCTGCCAAACTAATTAGAAACTAATTAAAATTAGCGACACTAGCACCCATATTCTAAGACGTTCCTCCAAAACTTACTCGACTCGAATCCACCTCGACTTGACATAAACATCCTCGACTCGAGATTTTTTCTCAGTCGAGGTAAGGAATCATCTGTCAAACTCAAGGTACCTCGGAACCTACCTTAAGGAAGGAAGTGTCAAAGTTCGTATGTAATAAAAATTAATTTTGAAGACTGTCAATTTTGGTTACGATATTCTTTACAATTTTTTATCGCAGCGTTATTTGCGCGATGCAGATAATTCAAATTATGACGTAATGACTCCGTCGAGGAACCTCAAAGTTCACTCGAAATTGCGACTAAGAATACAATTTTGAAGGAGGTTTCGAGGCCGTTCTGAGTCTAGTATGAGTCGAGTAAGTTTTGGAGGAACGTCTTGAATATGGGTGTAGGTACAGCTGTTTGTTAATTGAATGAAAAAATTGTGTAATGTTATCATTGTAAAGGAAGAAAGTAATAGTTGGAGTTGAAAGATTTAATGTTTATTTAGATAAACATACATTTAAAGGAAATTAAAACAGTTTTTTTTACTTTCTATTTCACTTTATACCGCTACCAGCCCGATATTAACTTGCATGATAATCTATCCGTAGGATTTGCACGAATGTTGGACTGTCACATTAGTAACGTAAAAGTAACGTTAATGTGAGTGAATTTTGAATTGGAAGTACTCGTTTCGCACATACTATTTAATTAAATTGAAAACTTTATTCAATGTGGCTCAATATTGATTCGCATAAAATTTAATGGCATAAATTATCAAGGCATACTTTACGCATAATATTAATTTTCCATAAACGTAATAATCTAATCTATCCAAATCTACAAAATTACACTGAAAAATATAGCCAAATGATAGTTATGCTTATCGAAACAGTATGCCAAAAAACATTATGTCAAAGTATTATTATGCCATTAAAAGTTATGCCTAACTCATTATGCCAAAGTAGATTAGGAATTTAAAAAATATGCGAATAAATGGGATCCTTATCTAGATATGATACAAATTGTGCATGTCGCAATAAAATAACCAAATTGTTATAGAACAGTTGTATTTCCAATTCAAAATTCACTAGCATTAGCGTTACGTTTACTTTTTTAATGTGACGACAGTCGTGCTAGGCGTAGTCCAATTTGTAGTTAGCATAAACTAGCATACACCTTTCTAACGATATTATGAGATTGACAAAAGGAACTTCCCAATCGACAAAATCGAAATTGTAGGTATTTATGAACCAGTCTTAAAAACTACACTTGAGAGCAATGAATCCGGGTCACCAACATTCGTTCGTTCAGCCTTTTCCCAACTATGTTGGGGTCAGCTTCCAGTCTAACCAGATGCGGCTGACTACCAGTATTTTACACGGAGCGACTGCCATCGGACCTCCGCAACGCAGTTACAGGGCAATGCCGATACCCTAAGGTTAGGCCAGTTTTCAGGATTTCTGGCTTCTGACTTTCCGTAACGACTGTCGTAGGTATTCCAATGGCACCTGGGACCGACTGTTTAACATACTCTCCGAAGTACGGAGAACCCGGGTCACAAATATAAACCTTAATTTGTTTAACATTAAGTATTTTGTTTATGTTAATGACCCGGATTCATTACCCCCGAGTGTAGACTTTCGATTTATTTCCAAACAACTTTACGAAAGATATTATAACTTCATTTGTAGTTAATACTTCATTTAGAAATCCATTGCGTCTCATTTTACAAAGTTTCCCTTCCAAAGCAAAGGAATTTGTAATAAGTTTTCGGTCCAATATAATTAGTCTCATTAATTTCAGGCAATATTTAAACGCTGCCTATAGGGAAGGAGTCCTTTAGCCCGGAAAATTGGGTATTTTTCCGAAGGTCATTAACCTTACATTTCTTAGTTGTTAAAGACATCTTTAAACGTGTTTATTATCTTCATTCCTTCGTCAGCTCGGCCCGGTATCCTTGGTGATGAAATGAAACGGATGCAACTAACAAGAAGATACGATTTGAAGAGAACATTTCTTAGTGATTTTATCTTTTTGTATACGTACTGATGGTTTGTTTTTAGGTGTTATCATTCTGGACTATAAGTTTGTACAGAAGTAAATGAAACGGCGGAACGGTAGGGAAACGGCAGGACGATAGAGATCAACAACTTTGTAGATTTTTAGAAGCAACGTTTATTTAATCAACAGACAACAAGAAAAGTGAACCTATTTCAACGTTACCACCCTATTTATAACATTAGTAGTAGTGAGGTCACAACGGTTTTCAATAACAACTTTTATATAATCAAAATATATCAAAATATTTATTAAATAATGTTAAGTATTAGTTCAATAATTAATATAATATTAATAATCTATATCAAATATAATCATCAGTTCTAATCACAAAACCTTTTAGAAGTTTAAAAGGTAACTTATTTATATTAAGTGTTGGTGGAGGGGGCCGGTAGTTGTAACATAAAGCACTGTGACAAAAATCTAACAAAAAATGTATAGTAAACACTCGGATCAATTCCAACACAGTGAACAGTTAGGTCACTCCCCAACTTTTTTAGAAAAACATGTTAGGGCTTACAAAAATATGGTCGCAGCTGACGGCCCGTTCAGACGAGCGTCCAGTTCTGCGGGTTCGGATTTTTACTAGATCCCGCAAAACTAACAGATATGTTCACACACATTAGTGAATATCCGGTTTTTGGCAGTCCTCATCCAGTGAAAAACCGTATGCAGGACGATACTGTGAACACTTGCATTGAAATACCTATATGTGCCATTAAACAGGATCTAGTTTTTTACTGGACAGTGTTTGTGTGTTGCTAGATACCACAAACAGGATTCTAATGTGAACATTAATATTAAATACTAGCGGCCCGTCCCGGCTTCGCACGGGTGGACATTATCCCGTTTTTGCAGCATTTTTCATTTATGCTCCGCTCCTATTGGTCGTAGCGTGATGTTATATAGCCTATAACCTTCCTCGATAAATGGACTATCCAACACAAAAAGATTTTTTCAATTCCAACCTGTAGTTCCTGAGATTAGCGCGTTCAAACAAACTCTTCAGCTTTATAATATTAGTATAGATATTCGCCACTGAAAGAGGTTCCTGCAAAAAACCTTACCTCCAAAAAATGGGATGTAGCTGTGTGAACGTACCGTTATTCAAAATAAAATGTAGGCACTGCTACGTTGTTACGACGTAGCGGACGCAGTGACGTTACGGCTATGCGTTCGTAGCAGTTGCTATCGTCGAGCCATTCATTGCCTACAATAAAACGAAATCACTTTGTTGTGTACATCGGACATTTTGTGTGTTGGTTGTTTTAGGAAGTAGTTGTTATATTTATTAGCAGAGCTATAGCTTATTCAACGTGGCTTGAGACAAAGTATAAACAATGTGTCCTTTTGTGGTGAAATACGGAACTATACTCCATTTACTATAGCACTAGACAGAAGTTAAAAAGGCTCTTTTAGGAGTACACTTTGTAATAAAAGTACACCAAACATTATTCCAGTCAAGATTGATGTGGAGTTAAATATACCTAATCAATTTAAATAACAGCTGTCACACTTAATTGTACTTATTTAACCTATCTACCTTCTGAAATTCCAAGGCTTTAATTTAATATTATTTAGTTTTTACATAAAATATTGTCGTGTCAATGTTTAAAATCTAAAAGAAGCAGGGGCGGACAGTAACTGGAACGTTTTTATAAAGTTGTTTTTAATGAACTGATTGTTACTAAAAATTGTTTTATTTCATGTACCTATCCAAGCATCGTGACGAGTAGATAGATAGAATATGCTTTCTTGTATGCCATACATTGTTACTTACAAAAAAAGCACATACATTATTTATTCAAATTGTTCCTGCTTCTGCGAGCCTCTTTTTTCTGTTATAATAAATGGAGTATAGGCAATGAAAAATTCGAAACTTACTTCAATAAGAAGACTTTCATGTAAGAAGATTACACAATTTATTTTTGTTAGAAATTAATGTTTTATATATTTTACAGAATATCTTTTTATTAATAGGGTAGTTGACTACTATTAAAAATGTACAACAATTTAGTATTATTTTAAAGAAAGTATAGATACAAATTGATATGTGAAAAAATAAATAAAATCGATGAAAAAATAGAGGAGCTACACGCTTGCGAAGTTTGTAGAGGGGGCATTTTCTGTCCTTGTCGCGCGAAACGGATATTGTACGGAGTGGTGTCAAATAATTATGAAGTTTGCAAGGTATGACGTCATTGTGGCGTCATGTTGTCTCTGTCTAATGAGCAATTTTCAATCGTTTATAACTTGGGCATTTTATTAAATATTTCAGTAGTTTTTTCACTGTTGCCTATCATTTTTGTAATAGTTTCGAGATTTCTAATAAAAAAAATATAGTCACATACCCTAAACACTTTGTGTTCAGCCAAGCTGAATAGGGTATAGCAATAAATATCATAACATAAGTTTAATACTATAATTTTATTCTCGAAACAACTTGAACCCGTCTGGTCTCTTGAATTATTGCAATTAAAACACTGCTAATTAAAGCGTTTGTCAACGGAATTAATTATTAAATTACGGCGATAATTAATTAAACGAGTGACAAACTTATTAATTACCTAAGTCAGGAATGTTGACTGCCTCGTTGGTCTAGTCGTGGCAAGCGCGACTGCTGAGCGTATGGTCTTGGGTTCGATCCCCAGGTCGGGCAAAGTGTTATTGGGTTTTTCCATTAGGAATTTCCCAGTAGGAGCCCGGAGTCTGGATTTGTGCCCGGTTGATGGCAATAGGCTCGCACCCTATTACATGGGACTTACACATAACGGCGAAATGAGGATGTTACTATACACCTCTGCCCAATCTTTTGGGGAATACAGGCGTGATTTTATGTAGGAATGTTCACTGTTGTGTCTGGAGTATGTCGTATATAAAAAAATGTACAGTTTTTAATTTATCATCTTATTGTTCACAGCCGCAGTAGTGATAGCGTTCTTCGTGTGCTGGGCCCCGTTCCACGTCCAGCGTCTCTTTTACATCTACGGGTACAGTCTGCCTCAGTTCCACGTCATCAACGAGCATCTGTTCAACGTGGCTGGCGCACTGTATTACGTGTCGGCGACTGTCAACCCAATACTGTACAATGTTATGAGTGGCAGGTGAGAATTGCTATCATTATAGATTGCCCGTGATCCCCTTAAAGCTGCGGTCCCACGGCCTGTTTTTTGACAGGCCAGGCCGTGGCAACGTGGCGTCCGATGAGACCTGCGGTGGCCTGTAGTCGCCCGTCCTATTCGTCGGGAATCGGTAGGTTCAAAGTTGCTCGACACGGGCCGCGACAGGCCTCAACAGGTGTGGCAACGTCCGGCGCAGCTTGTTTGTTTACGGGCCTTGGGACCGCCGCTTAAGACCGCTACACGCTAAAGGATTATCATCAAGAACCTATTTCCATGTTAAAGGCTCAATTATGATGCCCGGTTCGTCACCTCTTATGACTCGTTGGTCGGCGATGCAGGGGAACATAACATCACGCCTTGTATTCCATGAAGGGTTCGGCAGAGGTGTTTTAGTACACCCTCGTTTCGCCAGCTATGTTTAAGTTCCATGTAAAAGGTGGCGAGCCTATTGCCATTAACTCAGCACAAATCCAGACGCTGCTACTGAGAAATTCCTAATGGAAAAACCCAATAACACTACCCGACCTGAGGATCGAACCCAGAACCCTATGCTCAGCTGTCGCGCTTGCGACCACTAGACCAACAAGGCAGTCAATGCAGGGGATTTATATTGTTAATCCGTCCTCCCACAAACATTTTTCTATTTTTTAAGTTCCAGCTAAATTAAATGGTACTGGATGTTTTGGATGATTTTATTATTAAACATGGCAGTTTTAATTAGCTTCACTTAGTATATTTGTTTGTTTGTTTCAAATCTTGCGACAGATTTTTCACTACTTCTGCTTAATCGATTCTGCCGCAAACATTAAATTCCCATGGCAATACAACATTATAATAATTTCAACCTTCAATCCTCAAATCCTGATGTTGCAGGGGTACCGCAAGATAAAACCGTTTAGCTTAAAAGTTTTTTTAAGTTATTATTCCTCATCATGTTCAGCAAATAAATCAGTGATCAAAGTACCATATTAGTAGTACGTAGGCTACTATTCATTACTTTGATACCACATGTAATAATTGTCTACTTGAGGTTATCGCGGGCGAGTTAATATGACTTAAGTACCCAATACCTTTGTTTAATGGAAGGTAGAGCTCGCAGTCACCATGGAAAATCTATATAACAGAAAAATAAGACCAGCTATCACTAAAAAATAACTAACGAGAAACTATTAGGTATTTATTTTTACTTATAATATCATTGGTATTTATCTAAAGAATGTTTCACCATCTACAGAGACCGAAATCAACTCCAAAACGGATGTCATTCCATAAATACAATCTTGACATCTTCCATCTATTTGTATTTGTTAAAACAAGTAAAAATACGACTTTTATTATTGCTCTACCGTCTGCGAATGTCAATTATATCCAAGTTACGACAAGAAATATACCAATAAAGTGTAAAAAAGAAATACATTTCACACCAGAATAACTCGGCAATATCTGTTAGAATGATATACAATAAGATAGTGTTTGTTTCAAGACGTATATTAAATATTCTGTATCTAACAAGTAAAGACCAAATGCCATTTACTGACGCCATATATTTGTACTCGAGAGTATGTTGTGTGTTGAGAAGAATTTTAGAAATCCTTCCTTATTGGACGTTATAAAAGGTAGGTACCTACTGTCAAAATTTCAAGTATCTAACCCCAGCGGTTTAGGCTGTGCGTTGATAGATCAGTCAGTCAGTCAGTTTCTCCTTTTATATATATATAAGGTCCCAACAAAATACCTGGACCTGCATCAAAAAATAGATGAGTTTATTCTTAGACAGTGCAGGAAATTTAAAACGTTATTATTTTGAGGTTAAAAATACACTTTAATATTATTTTTTTGGTTTTACATATATTTGGTTAAACGCACTGAACATTGTCTAAAACTTTGTATCAGGTATTTTGTTTGGACCTTAGATACAGATGAACCGTTGACTCACGAAACGCTCGTACCATTATACAGGGTGTAAACTGTAAACGAAATCATGTAATTCCTTCAAATCTCATGATGTACTGCTGACATACGTTAACCCTGCACGGGAAACTTTTGGATACAATAAAAAAATACAAGAAGTAAACATGTGGTCTTAACGTGAGGCATTTTAGCGCCCCGAGTTAAATGACCGCGCAGCGAGCGATAGCCGCGCAATTCGCTCCGGGCGCTAAAATGTCTCACGTTAAGAACACATGTTTACTTCTTGTAATTTTATGTTTATAGAATCCAACATTATCCCTTCCAGGGTTAATCTATGTCAGCAGTACATCACGAGGTTTGAAGGAATTACATGATTTCGGTTACACCCTGTATAGCACCCGGAGTCGTCAACACATTTAGCAATGTCGTGTCGTGAGTTACGGAAAACGGTCTAACTAGATCAAATGGGAGGCTCATGGATGGTATCGTCGAAAAAAGTCACGGATAAAAACTAGTAGGTATTCATTGTAGCATTATTTAAGTTATATTCAGGAAAAAACTACCCGACCGCAAGCTGAGAATAGTCGCGTGTTGTAAAATTTTACAAAACCCAGCACGCTTAGTGGTTGAATCTATACGGTCCGCCTGGCTAACTACCTCACATTAAAGTCCGGCGCCAAGCAGTTTACTGTGTTCCGTCGTGTGTATGTGAGAGCCAGAGAGGTATACAAGGTGTAAAAAGACCCTTCACTAAGCCGTCAACCATGCATTCAGTACATTAAACTAAGTAACCCTACGCAAAAATTGTCGCTGGGAAACATATTTTTTTTTGGGTGTAAAATTTCGTTTTACTGTAAAGCTAATTGTAACGCACTCAAAACACTGTGCTGATAGATGCAATGAGTAGTAAACGGGTAATGGAGGTATTTCAAGTACATACATTTGCAACCTTCAAAACTAGTAGGTATTTTTTTTTAAAGTTGTGAAAAAGTTGGAACTTTGACCTCCAATATCTCCGTAACTAGAAGGTTCCCAGGCATAGTCCAGAACAAAAAAATGTTCGCAATGACGCGGAGAATAAGTACCTTTCGGCTTCGTTAAGGGTCTTTTTACACCGTTTATATCTCTATAATATCTGTTCCTTAGACTACCTTGTCTGCGCTTACCGTCAGGCGAGACTAGTGTAAAACGCGACCAAGTCTAGAATAAACAAAAAAATATGTTAGGAACGTGCTTGTTTGTTTTACAATATCCTCCTTACCTAAGAGAATTGCGGCGAATTCCCTCATTTTTTATAAATTTGTTGCGGAAATTGATATTCCGATGGTAGACCGGTTAATTGACTTTTTGGGCTTCGGACCATCCATTTCAATTTCGTTATACACTATTTTATTTCCTTATTACATCCGTATTTTGAGCTCAGGGTCAACTAGGGTTGCCAACCGTACTCTAAAATAGAGTATTGTACTCTATATCGCGTACTCTATAATCTATAACACTAATAGACTATGCTGAAATACTCTTTTTTACACAATGTTTACTATACTAGTGCCAGTCATGTAATATTATGCAAACCCATCATCATAACCAAAAAAGTCGACTATTTGCTATATGCAGAAATCCATGAAAAATTGTTATGTGCTGCAAAAAGTACGAAAAAATACCTTTCTAAAAATATAAAATAAATGATACTCTTTTTTGGAAGTCCGTACTCTTTATTTACCTCCTTTGAAATCAGATATACTCTATTTCTTCTAATAAAAGTTGGCAACCCTAGGGTCAACATTCCACTCTATTTATTTATGGTATACCGATAATAGTTTTTGTGTTATTTTGTGTCAGCACGAGCTTTATGTGATTACGTGGGGAAAAGATTAATCAGTCAGCAAGGCAGGTAGCAGGGCTGACTGCCCAGGGTGCGTCGGACGTACTTAAGTATCGTCAGTCATGGACGCTCTCTTAATACACCCCACTGCAGGGAGGGTACTGTAATCTAAGTTTGGGATTGTATATGTGGTGCAGATTAATGACATAAAGAAAGAAACAAAAGCAGTATTTAATAGAAAATTTAAAACATTTCTTATTCCAAAATGCTTTTACTCAATGCAAGAATATTTTGAATAGAATATAAAAAGAAAAAACAATTTTACCACTTAATATTAAACGTGTTTGTTGTTCTTGTTTCGGGTTAATAAACAAATTACCTATAAAAAGTTAGTACGGCGATTTACAGTTATATTATTTTTATATGTTGGTGTGAGAAGAACAGCTTAGTTTAGTTTACCTGGGCTGTATCCGCACTTAGCCTCTTGATTGGGCCATTGTGCGTGTTTCGTCTTACCTTCCTACTCCAACCAACCCAGGTCGTCCCAAAAGGTTAGCAGCCTTCTCAGGCTACTACAGGCCAGCAATCAAAAGCATCGCTCCCGGGATGCTGGTGATTGAAGAATCCGTGCTCGTTGTTCGGCCACGCTCCTGGATTCCATAAGCACGTGCAGCGGCGTTTCTTCTGTCTCCATGCATCCTCTGCACAGGGGACTATCTGTTACACCTATGGTGAATAGGTGCTTGTTTAGAGGACAGTGTCCTGTTAAGATTCCAATAATCTTCCGGATGTCGCCCCTTTTAAATCTGATGAGGTTGCGGGACAATCTTTTTGATGCTACCGGAATTGCATTTTTAGTTTGCCTGCAGCCCTCGCTGTTTGTCCATTCTGATAAATGGGTTTCTTCTGTTTTTGTGCGCAGCCATGTTTTTATTTGGGCCTGGGGTATGGGCAGTAGCGGCTCCGGTCCGTACACTATTGTCTTAGACCCCAAAAAGAGAGAGAGAGAGAAGAACAGCCATTACTATAATAAAAGCTTAATTAACAATCCTTTTGCAACGCCTAAAAAAGGCAACTATGTTTAAGAAAGCTACATTAGCTCTCTTCGACTTAGTTGCCTTTTTAGGCGTTTCAACTAAGTGTATAAAGTGTTATAATATGTATTATAACACATACAATTAGTTCGACGACACGTTTGGTGCAGTGGCTGAGCAATTGGCTTCTGCGCTACGGGTCGTGGGTTCGATTCCCGCACGGATCAAATATTTGTATGGCCTATAATTAGTTGTTCCGGGTTTAGGCGTTTGTGTATGTGAAGATTTGTTTCTGTAAACAGACCCATGATACAGGAGAAATCCTAGTGAGGGACAACGTTTCTTTTTTAAATAAAAATAAATTAAATGTATATTAGTCAATGTGTGTATGTAGTAATATCAATCTTATACCTTTAAACGAGCAATTCTTGTATATATACCTATATATTATCTGAATCTCGGAAACGGCTCCAACGATTTTCATGAAATTTAGTATGCAGGGGGTTTCGGGGGCGATAAATCGATCTAGCTAGGTTTTATTTAAAAAAAATGTCGTTTTATCCGTGTTTTTAGGCAATGAAAAGCTGCTACAATATCATTAGAATACGAAAGTAAATTTCGCCACCGTTTACAATGTTATAATAGCTCAGGTGGGAAATCGGGCGGTCACGAAAACCTGAAAACCCTGGTTCGAATCCTGCTGATTATTTTTTTCCTTTTTTTTAAGTTCCTTCTTTTTTTTTTACAAGCTTTTATAATTTATTTTTCTTTTTATACGCTTTTATTTAACTTGCAATGTTTGTATGTATGTACATATGTTCGGTTGAAATCTTGCAACTGAATTTTGAATCACTTCCTCTTATCCTAAGGAGGTGAATTTAAAAATGTTAGTTCATTTCCGATGACAATACATTTTTTTGGTAAGCATGACCTGAATCGACATCCAGGATTAGCTCCAGATAAAGGAACTCTTCAACGCTCAACAGCACAGACACGAAATGTTGTGTACGCATTTTATTGTGATAGCTGGTTTTAAGTTTTGCCGTGACATGGTTGCTGCACTCAGGGTTGGGTCCTGACTAGGGATCTCCTCAATGTTTAGCAGCACAGACACGAAATTTTGTGTACGCGTTTTTACTATGATAGCCGGTTTTAAGTTTTACCGTGACATGGTTGCTGCACTCAGGATTGGGTCCTGACTAGAGAACTCCTCAATGGTTAGCAGTACAGACATGAAATGTTGTATCCGCGTTCAATTATGAAAGACCGTTCTAAATTTCAACATGATATACCGACTAAAAAATAAATAAATGAATAGTACAAAAAACATTTTTAAAAACAAGCTTTTATTTAAATGGTCTAAAAAGAAGAAAATAAACTTTAAATTAAATCTATCCCATCAATTTATTACATTATACAACTAATTTATTTAAATATAATAAAAGCTTGTCGGGAGATACTAAATAAACAAGAATGCAATATGTATGCACAATAACTAATAAATGTAAAGTGTAGTAATTCTAAGAAAAAATGTACCTATGTACTTCATAAAATTGTATTTCTCGCGGCAATCTTTTATATTGTTTTAATAAATTAGTTGTATAATGTAATAAATTGATGGGATCGATTTAATTTAAAGTTTATTTTCTTCTTTTTAGACCATTTAATTCCTTTTTTTTTCTAACCAAAAAACAAGATTTACCAAAAAAAAAAACCGAGCTAAGCTCGGTCATCCAGGTACTATGTATTACGTGCGTCCGGAACTTCCTGGTGCGTAAGCTTTTACATATACATAAGACATACCGTCCTCAGCGAATGTGCGCGAACAACACTTCTGCCGAATCCTACGGGAAATAAACGGGTGATGTTATATTAATCCTTTTTCATTGGAAAAACACTAATGTTTGTGGTAACTTATGTAGGTACTAAGTATGGAAATGAGGCTATAATTAAAAGGCTGCCACTGAAATATTAGGGTACCTCGTCGCTTCTGTATTTATTCCTATTAAAATTAACAACGCTCGTTCCAACAGTTTGTGGGTGTTCGTTTTAAAGTTTTATTTATCAAAATACCTGGTTACGGGGCTTTAGTTACATTTAATGACTATTTGCGGCAAAAGTTATGTTTTAAGTTGTCATTTAAACGGTTAACTAAATGTTGAGGTTTTGGTCAGCAGTGCAAGATCAGCGGAGAAAACTGTGTCAGATTTTCAACAATACGCTTTTCTGAGTTGTTAAAAAGAAATAACTATACTTCTAACTTAACTTAGTCGAGGTGCCCAGACTATGTAATAGCAGATTTTTTTTTGCTGACTAAACATACATACAATATGTAACATAGTTAACGCTCATCCTGAAAGTAGTTTGTTCAGAATCGTTTGCTGAATCGATTTCTATCATTTTTAATATAGGTAATTGTTTATCTCAAAAATAATTAAAACTACGGAAATCAGTCACATTACCGCTGTACAGTCAAAACAAACTGAAATGGACCGTAAATCAAAGCAAAAATACTTTAAAAAGTGCATTTTTATTTGTATTAATACAAATTCCGTCATTCAATACAAAGTAAAGACAAATTAACCTTATTTCAAGAACGTTAATTTAGTAAATAACAATGCATATACATGTTAAATTAAAATTTCAGTGTATGTATTATGATTATGGCATAATATTCTAATTGGGGTGTTTGAGGGTGTGCGTTCATTACGTTACATGTTGTATATCTCGAATCATTTAATTACTTCTCTATTTTTTATTGCTTACTAGCTGCCCGGTGAACTTCGTACAACCTATTTTTTTTTCATTTTTCCTATACCACCCCAGTATTGAGCCGAACAAAACAAAAAAGAAATCAAATTGGTCGAGCCATTTTGTAGTTTTTGCGAGACTAACGCACGGTAATTGATTTTTATATATACCTATAGATGTACAAAATAAAACGCTGTTGGCTGTTGATTGGTAAAATAATTGTTTCCGAGAAATGTTTTATTCGCAGCCGAGTTTCCTCGGATCGTGTGTACCTAGGTACTCAGATTCGGAGCAGTGAAAACCTACTCAGTTAGTGAATCACATTAAGCAAAAAAAGCGCTTTAAAAAGTACCCTGAAATTGCTTGCTACCGCATAAGAAGTTTTAGTAGACTGCTGAATTGAAAAACTCCTTTTTGAAGTCTGTTCAAAATATATCTCAATGGAAAGACGCAACAAGTATTAGTAGGTATATGAACTACAAGTGGTTTCGTGTTTCATATGACATGAGAGCTTATAAGAGCTTATAAGTTCGCTCACACCGTGCTGGAAATAATTGACATTGACGTTAGGCGTTGATCCGAAAATTTGTGTGAAAACTTTTGAGTTTTCGTTTATGAAACTTGTATAGTGGTTTTAAGATTATAGGCATCTCAGGCATTGTTGGTCTAGTAAAACAAGATAGAGGAAATAATTTGAATTTAATATATTACATAGATTTATTAATTTATTTATTAGTATTTCAATATAAAATATAATATATTTAAAAAACTGCGTAACACTGACGTTGCGTAATGTTATATAAAAAAATCTAAACAAAATATAAAAGTTATTTAATGTTGCAGGATGTTATAATGTTTTAATGATATTTTATCAATTCAGTGTGGGAGCATCGTTACATATAAATGAATAAAGTTAAGCCTGTTCATTACAGTACTGTCGATAAAATTCCCATTTCCCGTATAAAAACGGGTTGTTACGCCCACATTCGCCGTTTAATACGGAACAAGTTTATCTCCTGGGATTGAGGTGAATGCACTTGCGAATCCCGCGATCCCAAGGTCCTCGGTGAAATACCGTTGTGGTTGGTGGGTGAAGGTTATGTATTTCTGACTCTTACTGACTAACTACTGAAACCAATAACCGACCTCAATCCAAAATCTCTGAATTGACTTAGGTTTTTGAAATCGTTTATTGAATTCGGTCGTTAGTCAGTAAGAGTCAGAAATACATAACCTTCACCCTGCAGGACGGAGGGTATTCATGAAGATACGCTCAAAAAATGGTAATTTTTCGTAATTCATCATCTACTCTCGTGGTCCAGATTATTTGTTAAAGGCATTTAATCAGACAGAAAGATATTATTTCGCCATACATTTTCCATACAATCACATTTCTTTTAAAGTTGCGACTCCATTTTGTTCCCATCGTCACTAACAAATATATTGCGACTATCAATCGTAGGTAGACTATAATTGTGTTAAAAAAGTTTGATTATGTCTTTGAGCTTTTATAATTTTTCAGACTAGTACCTTATGTATAGTTTTTTATCGTTTGATGTCGTTACTTTTTGAAAGTTACACGTGCAGACGAAAAGGTAGATATTATGTTGCTCAAATTAATGGGTACGTTAAAAAAAACTCATTTGGTCTAATTTCATTTTATTATCGTTCATAAGATATAATTAACGTAAGACATAATCATAATATGTTGATATAATCTCTTTACATATATAACATTTATTTATTTTATAATTTATTTAGTATAACGTTGTTTGATATAACGTTTATGTAATCGAAAATCGTTTGGTCTAACATTTAATATGTATAATGTTTATTTAATCGAAAATCATTTGGTCTAACGTTTAATATATATAAAAAACGTCATTATGGTTAACACTCCGACTCAGAGTACCCCGACTCGGATAGGTTAGGTTAGAAGACTAAGGCGGGAGCTCCGCTCCGCTTCGCTCCCGCCTTAGCCTTCTTGGTTATTTTTTGAAACCACCCAGAAAAAGGAGCCCCGCGACGCGGGGCTCCGTCGAACTTATGGACGACACGTTTGGTGCAGTGGCTAAGCGATTGGCTTCTGCGCTGCGGGTCGTGGGTTCGATTCCCGCACGGAACAAATATTTGTATGGCCTAACAGATAGTTGTTCCGGGTCTGGGTGTTTGTGCGTGTGAAGATTTGTGTCTGTAAAAGCACCCACGATACAGGAGAAATCCTAGTGTGGGGCAATGTTTAAAAAAAAAAAAAAAAAAAGAACTACCCGTGTCTATGCAATTTTGCTTTGTGATTTTAAGTAGGCGTTTTAATCATATTAGACCAAATAAGTTTTATATCTTTTGAGTGGTATGTCAAACGATTTTATATATATGTTATGTCTTTTAAATTTGCACGCCGCATAATATGGCAGAATATGTCGGAATGTATAACACTGCAAGATCACTGTACATACCATGTTCTAGCAAATAAACGATTTGAATTGAATTTGAATTGAAACGATTTTATATTTAATGTATATTATGCTTTTAAAAATTAGTTATTTTAAAATTATATCAATCGTTTATTATATTAACTAATCGTTATATTAAATAAAATTATAGCTTCCGTTGTTATATGTTGTAATTGTTGTAAATATTAGAGATTTTGTTGTTATATCATCTATTACTTACCCCAAATTAATTCATTTCCTGGTATAATACACAAATGTTTTGCAGAAATAGATACCGTGACAGTATTATTAAGCGGAAGTTTGGAAATGTATTCCCAACCCTTTTTTATATGTTTACAATATATTTCCGAGTTCAGAATTAGCTTAACAGTTGAAAGCTTGCCTTCCATGCAGGAGGGTCCGAGGTCGATGTCTAATGTTTGACTTTTCGAATTCATAATTATGCGGGTCAGAATTTGATTATCACTTGCGTTAACAGTGAAGGAAAACACCGTGAAGAAACCTACACACCGAAGAGGGTCCAGAAAGTTCTCGATGGATCGTAGTTACATTTTTATAAAAAATTAAAAATATTTTAAAATATAAAATTAGAAGCCCATTACATCGAGAACAGATAATGTTTATTATTATCATTAAAAGTCTAAAGTGTCCCACTGCAGGGCAAAGGCCTCACCACTGACCTTACACTTCTCCCTGTCTGCTGCTGCAAGGGAACAGTCTTTTGCCGCCATTGCGTCGTCAGTTTGACCCATTAGTCGTCTGACATGCGGCAGATAAAGAAAATAAAAGTTTAGAAATAATAACTTCATTTGTATCCTAGAGAAGTATTATTTTCCAACGTAAGGATATCACAAAACCACATATTTCACATTTGTGGATCTTAAGACCAAAACTTGACGACATACTTCAAACCCCAAGGGTACCTATCTAAGTTCTACTAAAACTAGCTCAACCTACATTATATTATGAAGTAAAGCTAACTAAATTAATATGTGGAATATAACGCGTCCTATTTTGATGATAGAGCATTAAAATGATCTGAGTGGGAAGGATTAAGTTCGTTACTCAGGTCTTTATGGCAGAGTGATGTGGAACTTTTTGACGTTCTAAATTAGGTTAAATTAACCGTATAAAATGCTTTCAGCTCAATGTATACTCACTGCCAAACCTTGTGGTTTGGCAGTGAGTATACATTGAACAATTATTTTCTATTTTGATACATACATAACATCAAGCCTGTATTCCCCAAAGTGTTGGGCAGAGGTGTATAGTAACATCCTCATTTCGCCGTTATGTTTAAGTCCCATGTAATAGGGTGCGAGCCTATTGCCATCAACGGGCACAGATCCAAACTCCAGGCTGATACTGAGGAATTCCACACGGAAAAATCCAATAACATTTTGCCCGACCTGGGGATCGAACCCAGGACCTCACGATCAGCAGTCCCGCCTGCCACCACTAGACCAACGAGGCAGTATTATAATAAACGGTTTTAATTAGCTACACTTCGTATATTTGTTTGTTTCAAACCTTGCGACAGATTTTTCAACTACACTCGGCAGCAATGAATCTGGGTCACAAACATAAACAAATTAATGTTAAAATGTTTAACAATATTTTCCAAGATATTAAGGTTTATGTTGGTGACCCGGATTCATTGCTCTCGAGTGCACTTCTGCTTAACCGATTCTCCTGAAACTTTGCACACAAATTCAATTCCCATGACAACATTATAATAATTTCAACCTTCAATTCTCAAATCTTCATGATGCAGGGGAACTAAGCACTTATATATATAAGATAACATCATTGATCTTTTTATTTATTAAAGGGATAGAAAAGAAACGGTACATTTATATTAGAGAAAGAAAACGGGAATCTTATTTTTATAAATCTCTATTAAAGAGACTCTTATTCAAGGTTTTTTAATTCAATAATAGTTATGATTTATTATTTTCTGCATCAAGTTTGTGTGTCATATTTGTAATATAAAAAGATTTGTACTTAATCATTTATCTCTTTCAAAAATATTTTCTATTTGTGTAGTTTTTGGTCTGTAGTTGGGGCCGAACCTACGCTCGTTAAGGAGGGTAAAAAACTTTATTCTTTATCCATGATGTAAGGAGTTTCTCTAGGGACCTCTCGTCTCTTATTTGCCGGATTAGGATCCGGTCCTCTTTCTGATTAATTATTTTAGTGTTTGGCCAGACTGCAAACGCGGGCGCGGGGCAGGCGCGGTGCGGCGAGTTCAAACAGAAGAACTTCTTTTGAGTGTCCATAGTGGGCACGCGGGCGCGAAAAAGCGGCGCGGGCTACTTGGCGCGGGGAGCGCGCGGGTAGCTCATGCCATAGGTCGTTCATACAAGTGGCCGCAGTGAGAGCGCGGGCGGCAAGCGACAACCCGCGCGGGAGCGGGGGATCTCAAACTAGTTCGAGCTGACCACGCGCGTTGTTGTGATGGCGTCTTCAAAATTAAATGTTGAAGAATTAATAAGTGTTATTCAAGCACGATCTGCACTGTGGATGTCGAAACATCGTTTTTTAGTAAGAATTTTCCAGTAAAACTAAGTCTTCTTCATCCATATGATATTTTGACAAACACTGGACACGACAACGCTCAGAACGAAGCCACGCTCCACTGCGGACAGGTAAATCGCGCGCGTTCCCGCACCCGCGCCGCTCCCCGCACCGCGCTGCCAGTCTGGCCAAACACTTATACTTATAATGTCTTCTCCATTTTCGATTAGTTTTACCAAATTTTAATGTAACTTCTACTGAGTATTACTGAACATGGGCGTAGCCAGAACTTTATCCAAGGGGGCAAACTCAGTCAGACAGTAAATATTTGTCTTTTCAATAAATCTGGAAGTGTAGAATGGGATTATGGGGCAATTTTGCCCCATAACCTTATTTTTGAAGTGCAAATAAGTATACGGAGTCGGGTATTGGTATTGGTCTGCCTATTTTGGGTAATTGTTCTGTGGACATGGGTGTGTTGGTAGTAAGTTGACTGATTCTAGACCATTTGTATATTCTTTTCTGTGCCAGGGTGGGGTAAGCTCCCCATCTGCCCCACCCTGAACACGCCTATGTTACTGAAGCTGATGTTGGTCCTAGTTTACGGAGTAGTCATAATTATAGAAATAGCTTAAGTGCATTCAAGCAATTTACTTTTGTCTATGTCTAACCAAGTTTATAAAGCTATAAAACAAGTTCTACCTTGACAGATTACATACATGTATACTTGTTTAATGTCGTGTAGAACGATTGCGGCATTTTTATGTGTTTTTATCGGATTCTACGGTCCCGGTTACGCTTCGTCAACCTTGAATCGGCGATCCGATTTTCTTAGAACTTTCTTTACTACTCTTGATTTGATTGCCGATCGTATGAAAAATCGATCTAACCCCTTAAAACTGGGGTAGTAACAAGTTAAGATAAGTTATTTTCTTCAACCTCTATATTAGATTTTCAAAAGAATTGTCAATTATTTCGAAGGATATTATTCAAAGAACGCATTTTTTCTCAGTCTATACCAATATTATAAAGAGGAAAGATTTGTATTGTTGTATGTATTGTAACGAATAAACTTGAAAACTACTGGACCGATTTCAAAAATTCTTTTGCCGTTAGAAAGCTACATTATCACTGAGTAACATAGGCTACGGGCGGATCTGCGAGGACACAGCTAGTCATTTATAATTCAAATTATCTAGACTAATAATACAGGGTGTAAATGAAATCATGTAATTCCTTCAAACCTCGTGATGTACTGCTGACATAGATTATCCCTGCAGGGGATACATTTGGATATAATTTTAAAAAAATACAAGAAGTCAACATGTGTTCTTAACGTGAGGCATTTTAGCGCCCGAGTGAACTGCGCGGTTATCACTCGCCACGCGCTCATTTAACTCGGGGCCCTAAAATGCCTCACGTTAAGAACACATCTTTATTTCTTGTATTTTTTTTATCGAATCCAAATGTATCCCCTGCAGGGTTAATCTATGTCAGCAGTACATCACGAGGTTTGTAGGAATTACATGATTTCGTTTACACCCTGTTATTCTAGAAATATTTTAAGTTATTTCAGATTCATCATATTTTATGAATTTCAATATATTTCTATTATGGTAACGGCGTGATTGAGTACATCCAAACATACGCATTTATAATATTCTTAAGACAAATGGCTGGGTATTAGTAAGATTGCTAACGATAAATAAATGTCTTAGCAAGCTTATGGGACTTGAGAGAGGCATTTCCTGAAGTCTTGATATTACAAGAAGATTATGAAACAATTTGTTAGAATATTCTACTATTAATAGATAGGTTTTTTTAAGTACTTAGCTTGACACACTACCATGCGTCTAGATATAAAATTTAACATGGAAAGTTACAGTATCTGGGTTAACGATGAATCTTAAAAGCTTAAGTAACCGGTGTAACTAATAGTTAGGTTAGGTTAGGTTACCTGTCGGGGTCGCGGTGCATGCAACAGCGAATCCCGTGACCCCGGCCTTAGGTCAGAAGGAGGGACACCGTGGGGTTTTAGCCAGTAAGAGTCTGGCACACCCGCCCGTCTTCCCCAGACGGGGGATAGTCCATGACGATTTCCCCAAGCGAGAAAAAAAAAAAAAAAAAAAAAAAAAAAAGGTCTTACATATTATGATCAAATATTTCTTAAGATTATACCTTTTACTCCATTAATTCGTTCCACTGCCTCGATGGTCCAGTGGTGGCAAGCACGACTACTGATCGTGAGGTCTTGGGTTCGATCCCTAGGTTGAGCAATGTGTTTTTCTGTGTGGAATTCCTCAGTAGCAGCCCAGAGTTTGGATACGTGTCCGGCTGATGGCAATAGGCTCACCCCCTGTAACATGGGACTTAAACATAACGGCGAAATGAGGGTGTTACTATACACCTCTGCACAACCCTTCGGGGAATACAGGCGTGATGTTGTGGTATGTTACGTAATTCGTTCCAGTTAGGGCTCCAAGCTAGTCCAGTGACAACAATTCAAAAGGTCAATTGAACATTTCGATTCATTTTGATTTCAATTTCTGACGTTTCCTTCCTTAGATTGTTAATGTAATTTTATCGTTAATACTTCCCTTAATTGTTTTTTCATGTTATTTCTGAATGAAGTGTTCTGTCCGGTGGCATAGATAGAAGCTTTTATTCGAAATTCTTCGACCGTACCGTTTTGTTTTATTAAATTCTTGTTTTATTTTTGCATACCGACCCATATTGTTTGGTCTGGTATACCGTGTTGGTTCCGGCAAATATTAGTCCACCCGCATTATATACATTTTACGACAAACACACACATACACAAACACTAGTATTAGTGATAATGTTAGGAGGGTCGGCTGCAGCATCATCCTTAGCTTTAATAAGGACATACTGCCATGACTAATACGGTTCTCAAACATGAAGATTATGGAATTATTCCCTCGCAATTGTTCATAGTACTGCAGTGTGATTCTCTAGTAGAAACATGTTGCAACAGCGCTGCGTCGCAAACTAGTCTACAAACACAGCACTGCTGCTGCGACGTACTTCTACGAGAGAATCTCAGCTGGTCTAAAAGGGCTCATATTACCACAGAGACTAGAGAAAGAGAGAGAGAGAGAGTGAGGTAGAGCCTGCTTCTCTCATGGTGAAAAGATTAAGCCAGTCAGCAAGGTTAGTATAGTCGCCGGCACGCAACTTGACAAGAGTAGAGAACAGAATTCCTCTCCTTTCTTTCTTTCTTCTAAACAGACATGTTTAATAATAAATTATGACAATAACCATAGATTAATGACAAGCAATAAAATAGACCATTTTTTTGTTGCACTAAGTGTACATGCGCGAACTTACTTCCACTACACCAAAACCTTGCCAAGTTACGTGCCGGCGACTAATAGCAAGGTTGATTGTCCAGGGTGCGCAGGACATACGTATCGTCGTATAAGTATCGTCATTCGTGAGAGGTTCTTTTAATACAAGTAGTGTCATACCAATATGATGTTACCGACCCATATTGTGTGAGCCAATCTATTTCATATTTGTTCAGACACATTTTATTAGCAATAACCAGGTTTCATGAACACTATTTATCTTTTCCATTTAAGTTAGTAGCGTGAATCACCATTAATTTTCATTTTAACTAGAATTTCAGTATGATATTGTGTAGCTTAACGTATCAAACTTAAAGTTGTTATAATTAACTTGGATGATGTCTACGTAATATAGATTGTTTTAGAAACCAATATAGTGCGGGGCTAATTACCAATCGCACGGATCATACGATTTGCGAGGTTACATTCGAGACTCCTCCGTGCCTCAGAGAGCACGTCAAACAGTCCCGGGTCATACCAATGGCAGTCGCTATGGAAGGGAAGTCAAAACCCCGAAAGTCTGACAACCAGTCTAAGCTTAGGATGTCGAAACTGTCCAGTAAATGTATTCAGCCGCATTTGATTAGACTGGAATCTGACCCCAACATAGTTGGGAAAACGCTAGGCAGAACTGAACAGAAACCAATATCTTAAAGTTGTATATTAGTTAAAGAGAGATAGATAAAAAAATGAACTGTACAATAGACTGAACATATTAAGATTATTTTTTTGGGTACAGTAGAGTATACACTTTATTTAATATACGATTAGACAATGTTTATTTTAGCAAGGAAATGGATAGAAATAAGCAACATGTTTGCTTCCAAAAGGGATTTAACACAATATTATGCTTCTATGAACCTTAATGGTCAATCAAGACGAGAAGAAACTCCTTCTTCTTCCTGCCCTTATCCCACACTAGGTGGGGTCGGCACAACATGTATTTCATAAATCCACGTTGTTAGAGGTTTAGGCTTATTGTTTTATGACCGGCCGCCTGCCTGACATCAACCCTCCTTGGGAATACTCGTTGCGCCCGTCGCGCGGTTGACCCAATATGCTTGCTGATATTATGCACTGGGTCCCAAAATGATATGCATGTCAATCTTATTGCCAACAACTAAACAGACTGTTCTTCTTGGTGGAGTATACTTGCAGTTCCTTGACCCACTCATTCAGTTTTGCTAGGGACTTCGGTTCTGACACATCGTAAATCGTAGTACCGTTAGCTAGAAGATGAGAAGAAACTCTATTCGAAGAAATGGTTCAAAAGATATTCGTTTCGTGGTAAGCCACTTTTATCTATTGTTATATAAAATGAAGTATAAGTTCCTTGTACCCTAAAAAGTATATAGGTATTCTTTTTGTCTGTGCAAAAACTGAGGCCCTAAGTTGAGATAATATGATTAATAACATAAAAAAATTAAAAGGATTTGTTTTTCATAGAGCTTACGTAAGCCGATCTGAAGTTATGGGTTTAGGTCTCTGTAATCCCATTACATTGAACACTAGTTTTTGCCTGCAGCTTCGCTTGGGTGATTTTTACCCCCTTAATACCTCGTTTACAACTAGGCTTAAAATATGTTTTGAACATTAAAAAAAATTGCTATTGCATACTTATATGGCTAACAGGTATGTAGATCATTAAAACACTTGTTTTAAATACTCTATACATGTTCATTATGTGTTAAAAACAAGTACAACTACTTTTAAAAACACCTTCAAACAATTTGTTTACAACTTGTATCACAACTTGTTTTTAGATGTAAACGAGAGGTTGAAAAGGAATTTTGAAAGATCCTTTCTTAGTGGATGCCTACGTTATAAAAGGTACCTACTATCAAAATGTGAAATTTCTGACCCCAGCGGTTTTGGCTATGCGTTGATAGATCAATCAGTCAGTTTCTCTATTTACAAAAGATAACAATCTTGTGTTACTATTAGACCGAACTCTACTAAATCTTTCTTGTTACTATTACAGGAGTAATATATGGTTAGACTGCGCTATTACCAACCATATTTCTCCAAATGTGACTATATTCGTGGCTATCCTTCGACTTATAGTCCTGAAACCACACCCGTGGTTATTGAAAAATATTATGAAAACGTGATATTCCCGCTTGATATATTCTCAAGGTAAAACTAACTGTAGAGTGAAATATTTAAATGTCATAATTATGTTTGCTTTTCAATTGAATTTCTAATTAAATGTACATCTCTATTTTAAATGATTATCTTGTCTAAATTGCCAGACACGGTACGATATTGAGAATTCCATGGAGAAATAAATATCATGTTTCCATTATGGATATTAGTACGTTAGAAAGAATAATGCCTGACATTTTGATAAATTTGTCTCCACTGTAATAAGTACAAAGAGTATATTGCAAAACTGTGTATATTGTAAAACAGATTCCCAGGAGTATACAAGGTTAGTCGGAAAGGGGGTACTAAGCCGCGGGCCACTTAATGTATCACTGATGACTATTTTAAAGTAAGTGTTAAAATTTCAAAATTCGATAATTTTTATTTGCATGCAAAAAGATCTTTATTTTAGTTTTTTCATAAAAAAATCATACCTGCATTAGTTATGAATTCAGATAATTAAGTTTCTAATCCGTGACCCCAAATATGACCTAAATTGTAAACACAGCTGATCATAGCTATGGACAGATAGCATTTGGCATATTTTAGCATATTTTTTACGAAATCTTTGAAAACCTATTTCTCTCAAACTATCGAGTTTTAGAGAAAGTTGTAGAACAAAAGTTATCCCTTATTATAGGTATTTTAACACCCTTTCGGCTTAGTACCCTCTTTCCGACTAACCTTGTATAATAACATAACATCATGCCCGTATTCCCCGAAAGGTTAGGCACAGGTGTATAGTAACATCCTCATTCCGCCGTTATGTGTAAGTCCCATGTAATAGGGGGCGAGCCTATTGCCATCAACCAGGCACAAATCCAAACTCTGGGCTGCTACTGAATAATTCCACACGGAAAAACCTAATAATACTTTACCCGACCTGGGGATCGAAACCAGGACCTCACGATCAGCAGTCGCACTTACCACCACTATACCAACGATGCAGTTGTAGTAATTATTATTATACCTAATATATGAGTAATATTAGCTTTGTTTATATCATAAATATATCTTGTGCTATCGTGGCAGTGTTGCCTTCCATGTAGGAGGGTCTGCGTTAGATCCCGGCCCCTACCTCTGACTTTTCAAATCCATCTGCGCATCAGTATTTGATTATCACTCATGTTAACGGTGAAGGAAAACATCGTTAGGAAACCCACACACCTGAAAGGGCTCCAAAAAGTTCTTAATGGTGTGTGTAGTCCGCCAATCCGTGTGGTGGACTAAGGCCTAAACCCTTCTCATTTTGAGAAGAGGCCCGTGTCAAGCAGTGAGTCAGTATTGAGCTGATTATGTTATGTAGGTATTATTTCTTGTGGAAAGATAGATTGCAGTAAACCTCTGAGGAACTAAATTTCATACAAATGTTTGAAACAAAAATGTTCTAAAACATACATACGGTTTGTTCATCGATTTCGTAACTGTCATGACGTTATATGTGGTAGGTGTTGTGTCTCCTAAGTTCTGGATAGAAGTTCCCAAGTGAATGAAAACTGTAACTAGATTTTAGGTACTCTACTGAACACACAATTTTATTTTCGTTGCTCAATACTCGATATACATTTATGACGTTATTCTAACACGGTGACGGTCACTTTGTATTTTATTAGTTACTAGCTGTGTCCTCACGGCTCCGCCCGTAGCCTATGTTACTCGGTGATAATGTAGCTTTATAACGGCAAAAGATTTTTTGAAATTGGTCTAGTAGTTTTTAAGTTTATTCATTACATACAAAAATACAAATCTTACCTCTTTATAATATTAGTATAGATAAACATCGCCTGTTTTAAAACAAGCTGGTGTAAAGTCGTCAAATACTCGTACATGCAAACTCGATTACAAGTTTCTTTTAAACAAATAGGGTAACCAATATAACTTCTTGAGAACTGCTCTACACATTGTTAATTATTGTTCAAGTTTATAGCAAACACATTATAATCGTATCGTGATCATACAGCGCACTCAGACTTCAGTTCAATAATGCATTTAGGATGCTGGTCGGGCTGCCCCGCTTCTGTAACACTGATCTCTTGGCAGACGCACATGTGGATTCCTTCTACGTAACGATGCGTAAGAGGTGTGCTTCCTTGGTGAGCAGGGTACGGGCCGGCTCTAATGGGGTGTCTTGCGTAAGCGACGATCGCGATAAACGCGATCAAGACAACGGCATTCCCTACTAGCGGCCTATGTAGCGAGACGCGACGTAACGTGTATTTGTTCCACGTCGTGTCGCGTCGCGTCGCACCGCGTCGCGTTTGTCGCTTACGCAGTACACCCCGTAACAGTATTCTAAACATGATCGCAAGCAGATTGGATTGCGTATACTAGGGTCGCTGTTGCGCCATTTCTCTTGTGGGTCATGATCATGTATAAAATGTATATCCCTTATTAACATAGTTTTTAAGTATCGCTAACCTATAGAGTCCTGGTCACTTGAATAAGTATTTTTCTATTCTATTCTATCAATCTGTAGTCTAACTACTGCCGTCCGATTTCTAAAAGACCGTTAAGTAACATTTTGTCAAATTTGAGTTTTATATACTACGTAAAAGCGCAACTTTTTCTCTGTCTATCAGTCTGGTTCATATTTTTCTAGCCCTTGTCAGTTACGAGATACACCTTTTTTGTATTTTAGTATTGTAAATGGTCACATTTCAGTACAGAAAAGCATGACTAAGAAACAAAAACTGAAATTTTAAAAACAATATTAGTATTGTAACTCGTTTAAAATTATGTAATGCAAGCTTAAAAGTATCCCAACATCTTGTTATAACAAAAACACCTCTACGTCTTCAGAATTTCTAAGGACAATATTTTCCACGTTTTTGCTCATTACTCAAAATGTTTACTCACTTTGCGGTATTTTAGAAATCGGACGGCTGACTAGCCAAATTCTCAAACGATACTTAGTTTTAAGTTGCCGTTAAGTCCTGTGCTGTCGCTGTCCCTGTCTATTTAAGGCGAAGTGACAGTGACAGACTTCGCCTTAAAGCTAATCTATAATTGCATTAATCATTAATTAAATTAATAATGGCTGAACACTGTCTCTTAAGACACAGGTTGCCCTAGTTTAAGAGGCAGGGTCAAAAAACTACGTACCTACAGATTACTGCAATATTAAATGTCATTTACCTTCTAATATGTCATCTACAACTTAATGTAACACTGTAATAGACTGATTGCTATTCTTGTACTAAACTATCTGTATTTTTTGAGAAATAAACATATTTTATTATTATGAAACTGACAACAACAGCACGTCGGTAACTTAAAATTGAGTACCGTTTGAGTATTCGGCCATAAGGCCTATATTAATAAACAGCTCTAATTTGAAAGATCTCCCAAGAGGAGCTACCATGAAGAACAGTTCCATACATTTGACAACTTTATTTTTTAATTCAAATCAAGTCATATCAAAACTTCACTTAATAAGGATCTCTCCAATGAGAGCACTTTATTAATACCTAAATTCCTAAGATACGAACTGGCGAGATTATTCAAAAATATCTCATGTTGGTAGTATGTAAAATAACACTTTTCACTACGGGATATATATTACATCCCGAGATATAAATTAATATCGCTCACCGTATTTTTTAATAGAACCCTTTACACTTAGATATAATATATATTATATTCCAGTCGTGGGATTTCATTTATATCTCGTGATATAATTATTAGAAAAATAATAATGGTTCCGAAAAACAAATTAATCTCCAGCTATCTGTGGCCGACTATTATTCTAATTAACCAGCGTTATAATGAATTACCGACAAATTAACTAAACTAACGACGAATATTGATTAATAATAAAATCCGGAACGACCTTACAAAAAGTGGGTTGTGATTAATCCATTTCAGATATTAAAATTCTAACCGTGCGACTGAATTACTAAGTGAGCGACTAGAAATACAGAGAGGGCAACTTCAATATTATAAACAGTTTGTCAAATTCGTAACGTCTAGGTCTCGGTTAGGTTAGAACTGCGACCACGCAACGCGCGAAGGCGAGCGAGCGAAGCGAGCGTGCCGCGGTAGCGGCCGCCAAGCGCCAGATTTCCTCTTTTGCAAAGGCAAATATTGAAAAAAATGCAGGACGTAACGTTGACACTCAAGCAAATATTAGGTCGCTCACATATTATGAAGCTTCTCATTTTGTATTTTAAGTAACTCAAATTAGTGTTTGGAAGTTGCTGTTCTGTTGATTTCGTTCATCGATTCGATTTCGATCATTCGCAGTCAGTCGCTCACTTAGTAATACTATAACGTAAATTAATTATTTTTGTCACTTAAAAATTTACAGTCACTCGTTTAAATACTACCCTTTATATCTCATAGTGAAAAGCTGGCTTAACTATTAAATAGCTCATGTTGTGGTGCGAAGATTAGATAGTCAGCAAGGTTAGTAGTGGGGCTGACTGCCCAGGGTGCGCCGGTCGTACTTAAGTATCGTCACTCGCGGAGGCTAATGAACAAAATAGCTATTAATATACAGCTGAATGATGTTACATAAATTGTGATTTATTCAATAGAATTTACAAGAAATGTGTTTACTTCAATTACATTTTTTTAAAATAAAATCACTAGGATTACTCCTGTATCGTGGGTGCGTTTACAGACACAAATGTTTACATGCACAAACACCCAGATCCGGAACAACTATTTGTAGGCCCTACAAATATTTAATCCGTGCGGGAATCGAACCCACGACCCGTAGCACAGAAGCCAATCGCTCAACCACTGCAGCAAACGTGTCGTCAATATTAAAATGGCAACAATATTTTCCTAAGGAAAGTTTTAAAACGAGATCATTAAAGCACATACTAAACGACTCATTTAAACAACGGTGCTTATGTATTATTTAAACCAAGGTTGCACAAACTTATTAGGACTAGGGGCCACTCGGGTAGACTATGAGCTAAAAGCGGGTCAACATAATTAAAAACAACCAAAAAATTTTAATAAGTTTAATGAAAAAAAAAACGTTGGTAGATTATTATATTATTATAATTAGCCTGTACTGTCCCACTGCTGGGCAACGGCCTCCCTCCATTCCTTCCATCTGTCACGATTCTGTCCAGTTTCATGCCAATTATCATTAAAGGCATCCAACTCGTCCCGCCATCTTCTCCGCGGTCTGCCGCGACCCCGTCTCGCTGTCTCGGGGCTCCAGTCTTGTGCTATACGGGCCCACAGCTCGTTCGGCATACGGCAGACATGTCCTGCCCAGTCCCACTTCAGCTGGGCGGCCTTTTGAGCCACATCTACAATTTGAGTTTTGGAGCGCAGCATTGTGTTTCGAACACGATCTGTTAATTTAACACCAAGTATGACGTTGATAGATATTTAAGAAAAAAATATTATTCAGTGATCATAAGTTGGCCCTATTGTTAAAATATTGAAGTATTTTCATATAAACGCAAAAGAGTTTAATTCACGGGCGGGCCGCACGTATATTGAAGGGCCGCATGCGGCCCGCGGGCCTTGGTCTGTACATGCCTGATTTAAACTATCTTCTTCTCTTCTTCTCATCGTGTGGTTAGTGATTAACCTGGTGTCAAAGTTAATGCCGCCCATGGGCCTCTGACTTGGCTTCACATGCCGTCGAGAAATATCTCTCAGGCGTGCCGGTTTCCTCACGATGTTTTCCTTCACTGTTTTTAAGCAAGCGATAATTATACAATACGCACATGAATCTGAAAAGTCAGAGGTGCGTGCCTTGGGTTCGAACTTGAGACCTATGACTTGGTAGTCCGAAGTTCACACCACTAGGCTATCACGGCTAACTTTAAACTATATATGCATTTACAATACACGATGAACATAATTTATTGATAACAAAAAAAAGTGATCAAAAAAGCAATCTTCAATGTCACTGTAACTTTATATCCATTCGATTGGATCGTGTCGCAATCAACGATCAGATTTAGAATTTAATGTTACAGTCGTTGCTGATGTCTAGACGCCTCTAATCAAGAAAGTAAAGAAAATAATATCTAACGAATAGTTTGAATACTGTTTGTTAGTTTTCTCAAATTTAATCATATTTAGTTTGACGAGACTTGACCTTACTAGAAATAGGTACCTATAGGTATTTCTTCTGAAATCCAATTAAACCAGTCCAATCTACTATTTAATTAAATATTTGATACATACATACCTACATAACATAATTAGCCCATTACTGTCCCACTGCTGGGTACGGGCGTCTTCTCAGAATGAGAAGGGTTTAGGCCTTAGTCTACCACGCTGGCCTGGTGCGGGTTGGCAGACTACATACACCATCGAGAACTTTATGAAGCCCTCTCAGGTGCGCAGGTTTCCTCACGGTGTTTTTCCTTCACCATTAACGCAAGTGATAATCAAATTCTGATTCGCACATGAATTCTAAAAGTCAAAGGAGACCGGGATTGAATTCAGACCCTACTGCATGGAAGGCAAGCGTTATAAATATTTGATATAACACGTATTATTACTAACAGTATATAAACTATCGGCCAACATTTTGGTCCGATAATCACCTGGCTTCCGTAGCTATCTGCTACACGTAACAGCTACGAATTTCGTAGCATTTTCTCGTAGCAAAATACACGTTAGTGATGAGTTTCGTACATGTAGGCAAGTTTCACAGTAACCTCATAACTTAGTAAATAGAGTAGTTTAGTTTACTCTCCTCACATTTAACACAGAACAGGAAGGTACAGAAGGCACAATCTTCAACGTGTGCTAACACATGTAAGTACGCTGCTAGTAAATGAAGTACCTAAAGGTAAGTCCGAAACGGGCTGCAGACCGCAAGCCAAACTGATTTGTATGAAATAAATGGCACGGCCGCAAACTTCAATGTCGCCGCGCTCGGATTCAATCCAATAGAAATTCATAGATACTAGTAGTGTGGCTTGCGGTCTGCAGTCTGCAGCCCGTCTCGGACTTGTACCTTTAGGAGGAAAAACGACTACAGTCACGCTTATGTGTGTAGAATTGATATATCCTGTGGCGACCTCTATCACACCACATGCGTACTACGCAGCACGATGATTGTCTAGCAGACTACAGCGACAATAACGACAACATATCAAAGATGACGTCACAGAATTCTGCATCGCGCTATCAAGATTTTACATGCAGATGATATACAAGTTCCCAACATCAACCGCTGGGCAGTACCCCGCCAGGCATAAGATCTGCCTGGTTGGAGGATCCTCCTTTTTCGTCGGAGGAACACTATACCTCCTTCCTCCACAATCCCATTAATGTGACTCAACTTGTTAGAAATGATACTCTTTTAGGCCAAGCAAACTCCAGTATACCTAAACAAGTGATCTTGGCTAAGGCCGATGCTACACGCAACTGCGACGTGAAAAAAATTGATTCAATTGCTTATGTGTCGCAGTTCGCGTCGCGGCTAAGTGTAACCTCGACCTTAGCGTCGGTGGCATTTATTGCCAACCGGTGTTTGCGTAGACAAGGGTTAGAATATAAAACTTCCTCACCGCACGCTGGGAATAGACGCGTTTTGTAAGATTTAACAAAACTCAGCACGCTTCGTGGTAGGATCTATACGGTCCGCCTGGCAAGCTACCACTCTCACATTAAGGTCCGGCGCCAAGCAGTTTACTGTGTTCCGTCATGTGTATGTGAGAGCCAGAGAGGTATAGAGGAATCCCTCTATATCTCTGTTCCTTGGATTCTTGTGCTCCATCTTAGACCCTATCTGCGCTTACCATCAGGTGAGACTAGGGCCAAACGTGACCAAGTCAAGGGCAAAAAAGCCATATTAACATCAAGTGGACCTTTTTCATCATTATTATTGTGGTTCTATCGCTTCTTCATATTTGGGCCAATCGTTTAGCACGGGGTCACATAACTCGTTTAGTCAATTATGCACACGCAAGTTCACTATCGAACCCTAACGAGCTTTTAATGTTAGGAAATGTTCCCGCGAGAATATTTATCAAAGTAAGGAGGCTTCAAGTTTCAGAGCTGTAGGTAGATGGTGAGCTTTCCTGGATCGCGGAAGACCCGGTAAAGCTAAAGCTATCAATGCTGAAATTTGTTGTATTTTTTCATTTTCTTTCGACAAGAAACAATATTGGTTATTGGAGGGTTTACATTTACGACAATTGTAAAACCGGGTCGATAGGGGTAAATATTTATATTTGTTTAGAGGAAAGTATTTTGTATCGTTTACAATAGTTTTCTATTTGCTTGTAACATTTCTTTTGAGTAAAAGTTGTCGCGCTGATGTTACGATTATGCATGAAATTATTTTTATTAATTAAGTTTCAGTGTGTCATTTGTCTTAAAAATAACAAACTAAATTATGTGACTTTAGTAATAATAGAACTAACATCGCGTAAATATTTGATTAATTCATTAGTTAACTGTAAACTCACTCGGAATTCCTCATCTGTTTAATCTTGCTAATATTAAATTTATTTGAAAATAATAATTTTATAATTTTCGTGATGCTTAGTTTTGACCTCAAACTGTCATTGTTCCTAAGATTAATGTTAATTGTTTGGGGTTTACTTCCGTTAATAATATAATAAACTAGTTTACTCCGTCAGTTTGTCCAAAACGTCTTATTTGAAGGACGGAATTCTTTAATATCCGATTCCAGCTATACTTTCAAGTCTTAAACATAACTTCACGCCTGTATTCTCCGAAGGGTTGGGCAGAGGTGTATAGTAACACCCTCATTTCGCTGTTATGTTTAAGTCCCATGTAATAGGGGGTGAGCGTATTTCCACCAACCGGGCACAAAACCAAACTCCGGACTACTACTGAGGAATTCCTCACAGAAAAACCCAATAACACTTTGCCCGACCTGGGGATCGAACCTAAGACCTCATGATTGCTAATCATGAGGTCTTAGGCGCGACCAACGAGGTAGGCCTTTCAGATCTTGTGTTAAAAATAATGCTAATAAGTATTGCATTACAAAACTTTCACGTACCGTGCAGTTCTTAGCAGTTTGCGAATTATTATTAGTAGATGTACTTCATTGAAGATATTGAATTGTTTACAAGAAACAATATTGGTTATTGGAGGGTTTACATTTACGACAATTGTAAAACCGGGTTGATAGGGGTAAATATTTATATTTGTTTAGAGGAAAGTATTTTGTATCGTTTACAATAGTTTTCTATTTGCTTGTAACATTTCTTTTGAGTAAAAGTTGTCGCGCTGATGTTACGATTATGCATGAAATTATTTTTATTAATTAAGTTTCAGTGTGTCATTTGTCTTAAAAATAACAAACTAAATTATGTGACTTTAGTAATAATAGAACTAACATCGCGTAAATATTTGATTAATTCATTAGTTAACTGTAAACTCACTCGGAATTCCTCATCTGTTTAATCTTGCTAATATTAAATTTATTTGAAAATAATAATTTTATAATTTTCGTGATGCTTAGTTTTGACCTCAAACTGTCATTGTTCCTAAGATTAATGTTAATTGTTTGGGGTTTACTTCCGTTAATAATATAATAAACTAGTTTACTCCGTCAGTTTGTCCAAAACGTCTTATTTGAAGGACGGAATTCTTTAATATCCGATTCCAGCTATACTTTCAAGTCTTAAACATAACTTCACGCCTGTATTCTCCGAAGGGTTGTGCAGAGGTGTATAGTAACACCCTCATTTCGCTGTTATGTTTAAGTCCCATGTAATAGGGGGTGAGCGTATTTCCACCAACCGGGCACAAAACCAAACTCCGGACTACTACTGAGGAATTCCTCACAGAAAAACCCAATAACACTTTGCCCGACCTGGGGATCGAACCTAAGACCTCATGATTGCTAATCATGAGGTCTTAGGCGCGACCAACGAGGTAGGCCTTTCAGATCTTGTGTTAAAAATAATGCTAATAAGTATTGCATTACAAAACTTTCACGTACCGTGCAGTTCTTAGCAGTTTGCGAATTATTATTAGTAGATGTACTTCATTGAAGATATTGAATTGTTTACAAGAAACAATAATAAACGATGAGTTAAGCAGCCATATTAATGCCATTTAATATGGCATCTAATGTAGCTCCAAAGAGCAGATTAATTATACCGACGCGACGTACAATGTAATTAATTGACTCTCAAAAAGCGTCCTCTAACGATCGCTTTATAACAGTGTTCGCTGTCCAAAATTAGCGACAGGCTACACTGCTCCTAACATATAACATCCAATAACGCGTTAATTGCATTCATTAGACGCAGATGTGTGACCTAGACTTTGATTTAACCTATATTTGTTATCGGTAGCTGGTAACACTGGACAATGTTGATAAAGTAGGGTAATCATCAAGATTAATCAACGTACCTGAAGTTATAAAAACACTGGTCATTCGACGGAGAAAAAGATTCCATGTCGAACCGCCGAAGAAGTCTGACCTTTTATAACTGATTTGCTTGTCCTTATTTTCTAATCATGTGTAAATTATTATATTGTGATATATTGTGAACTAGCTTCTGCAACTAATCGCTAACCCAATTAAAAGTACTCTCCGTGGTGGAGAGTCTATGTTGGTTTAATTTACTTTATTTACCATGCTCCCAATCCTGACATACCGATATTAGCTATAACTGTAATGATAGATTCACCCCTACACGATTCTGTTGTCTGTTTTTTATATATTACAAATGTTATTATTGTAAAGTCACTCTTTTGAAGGACTAAACTAGGGATGCAAAGACCGCGGCCCGCTATAACTAATAGCTGGTCATAACTCGAAAACTATTGAGTCACAAATTATTTCGTTTTGGTCACTATTTTTTTGATATACCTAACAAAAATCTTTGAATCTTTTGTGGGGACGCTGGCTTGACGCCAACGACAAAAGAGGTAATTTATATTTTTCCTCACTAAGATAAGCGATAAAACCTTTTTATAGAGCCTTAACTTCTGACTAGTGCTGGGTAGAAAGAACAAAAGCTGCTGATATTATACGCACTGCTTCTGTTTTCCTTCATACATACATGCATACATACATAAAGGCGAGGCGTGACCTCTTTCCTATGGAGGTAGGCTGAAACTATAGAACGTCACATACTACGATCCTTGCATACTCTTTTCGCTTCATCCACATTGATACAACTTGTCATACACGCACGCCGGTTGAGAGTACTACGCACCTGTCCTTTGTTAAGAACATCACCAATAACATCGATGTATGTCCTTCTAGGGCGTCCTCTACCTGTGTTTCTACTGACATCGGCCTTATACATTTCTTATGTTAATCGCCGTTTATTCATTCGCTCAACATGACCAAACCACCTAAGCATACGCCTTAAAATTTTTGTCACTACATTATCTTTTAAACCGCAACTTGGTCTAATCACATCATTCCTCAATCTATCATTCAAAGATACACCGCACATACTTCGTTTTCCTTCATCTAGGCCAGAATCAGTGTGGTATTATATAAATCAAGATTAAGTAACGACCCAAATGTGTCAAACGATCGCTAACACAAGAGACGTTTGGTAAGGACAATAGATGCCGGTCTAAATGCCTATCGATCTAACATGGGCTATAGCACACTGTACTAAGTTCGTATATAATCTAGATTCAGTCCCAAAGCTTTGTCCCACATCGATTTGACGCGTGATTAATTATTACAGAAACGTAATCGTCTTAAGTCGCATGAGAAATCTGGAAGCTCATGTTTCAACACTGTTCGTTTATGTGGTTAAGATATATGTTTGGACTACTTTGCTGGTCTAGTGATAGCAAGCTCGACTGCTGAGCATGGAGCCCTGAGTTTGATCTCTAGGTTGGGCAAAGTGTTATTGGGTTTTTCCATTAGGAATTTCTCAGTAGCAACCCGGAGTCTGGATTTGTGCCCGGTTAATGGCAATAGGCTCGCCATCTATTACGTGGGACTTAAACATAACTGGCGAAACGAGGGTCTACTATACCACCTCTGCCGAACCCTTCGGGGATTACAAGGCGTGATGTTATGTTTAAGACTTGAAAGTATAGCTGGAAAATACAAATCTTTCCTCGTTATAATATTACTATACTAAAGATTTGTATTTTTGTATGTTTCGCTAATGTAAGAGAATTTTGAATCTAAAATACAACTTTCCTATATCATTTTGGTTTACATTTTTTGCGATATGCACAATTTGTATTATACATAGATATGAATGAAGTTATCAATTTCATTAAATAGTATGTGTGAAATGAGTATTTCCGATTCAAAATTCACTTAAGTACATTAACGTTACGTTTACGTTAGTAACGTGACGCATTCGTGCTAAACCTTCTGCTTTGATATAATGTAGTTTTAGTAGTACTTTATTATTTTGGTGCTCATGGACTGTACGTATAGCGAAACAGAATACCTATACTCGTCGGCACGTAACTTGGCAAGAACTTGGCTATTTCTTCAAAACAAACATGTCCCTTAATAAGGCAAAGGGAATATATTTCCCACCAACTTTTTTGGAAGATGTCGCGAAACCCTCCTTTTTATATTTATATTTTTAAACCAAGCAATTTTTTTTTACTATTTTTTTAAAATAGAAAATAGAGACAAAGAAATATGTTGGGGGCCTCCCCAACCAATATCTTTTTGTTATTTATAAAAAAAAATGCCAAATTATTTGTTATTTACTTTTATTAAAACCTTACGCTCGATTAAGGGTTAAAAATAAATTATGGCAATAACCATAGAAGAATGACAAGCAATAAAAGTGACCATTTTTTTGTTTCACAAAGTGTACATGCGCAAACTTACTCCCACTACGCCAAAACCTTGCCAAGTTACGTACGGCGACTATAACATAAGTTAGATTCAAGAGTAAAGAGATTTGATAAAAATAACCATTCCTATACATGAATATGCAAGTTAGACTAGCTTCACAAAGCTACACCTAATAATTTTTCAAAGCTCAATGAAATATATCTTATCATTTATTCAAACATTTCTATAACATCATCTGTTTCAATATATTCAAAGAGAAGCCACTACAATGTTATATTAGATACGAATAAAATTCTTTGGCAAAGAAAACCAGTATTTTCTTTGTATATATATTTAGGACTTTGACGCTTATAATTTATTATAATCTGCTAGTATCGACGCAACACTGCGTCTGTACAAAGACATTCAATTCAATGTATGAATAAGTCATTGCCGTAATTTGAAAATGTGGTCTGAATTACAGAAAGAGAGCCTTCGTTGGTTTATGAAGAAAAACTGTCACATTCTTTTTCATAGTGTTGTTGAGGACATATTCTGACATATTTTTTCGGTGAGCTACCTTCAAATTAATAGCACTACACTTGATTTGTTGGTTATACATAGTTATATGTTTATTAGGGTCTTCAGGCACTTTCGATGTGTTGTATGGTCTAGTGGGGGCAAGCGCGACTGCTGATCGTGAGGTCCTGAGCTCGATCCCCAGGTCGGGCAAAGTGTTATTAGGTTTTTCCGTGTGGAATTTCCTTAGTAGCAGCCTGGAGTTTGGATTTGTGTCCGGTTGATGGCAATAGGGTCGCCCCCTATTACATGGGACTTAAACATAACGGCGAAATGAGGGTGTTACTATACACCTTTGCCCAACCCTTCGGGGAATACAGGCGTGATGTTATGTTATATATTCAACGTGTTAAGTGTTTATTCACATTTTAAACCGCAGTACACAAGGTACTGTGTACTGTATTTCTCTTTGTCGTTGTTTACCTTTGTCACATTTCTTTTTTGAAAATTCCGATATTAGAGAAAGAAAGAAAGGGGAAATAAAATGTATTAATTTATTTTCTATTTTAAGCGTAACTATGTACTTCAACCATAAAAATGGTGGCAATACATTTTAATATCAAAGGCCGAGGAAAACCGATCCCAAAATAGGCTCAACTGTTATCTATATATCGGTACTAATATTATAAAGAGGAAAGATTTGTATTTTTGTATGTAACGAATAAAATTAAAAACTGCTGGATCGATTTAAAAAATTCTTTCGCCGTTAGAAAGCTACATTATCACTGAGTAACATACGCTATATTTATTACTGGAATAAAACCTCTTACGCGGGCGGAGCCGCGAGGACACAGCTATTCAGTATATAAAATCAGTCTCAAGGTTCAATACCAATTTTTAACCGACTTCCAAAAAGGAGGAGGTTACTATGTTCGTCTGTTTTTTTTTTTTGTGTGTCTGTTCATCGATATTTTCGCCAATTGTGAACCGATTTTGATGATTCTTTTTTTAATGGATAGGGTATACTTCGAAGTTGGTTCCATTTAAATTTGGTGAAAATCTGATGAAGAACTTCGGAGATAGACAATGGAACTCCTCAATGACGAACAGTACGCATATTGTGATGATGTGATTATGGTTACGAGCAGCGTCTTTAGTAGGTCCAACCAAGTTTTAATTAAGGCCACTAAAATGAAAAAAATAAAAACTTTTTTACAATTATTTTATTCTTTTTTGAAGTGGGTTTAAATTTTTTGTAAAAAAGTTTTTATTTAAAGAAATTATCAAACCGATCTCTGATTTTCTAGGTTATAAATAAAAAGGTCTGAACAGGATCAAAAGTAATTTAAAAGAGACGACGCCAAACAAGATACATGTATTTGGGTTGCGTCAATTGTAAAGGGTTCGTCCCTTAGAATTCTCTGAAAGCTTCAGATACTTCAGACAAGGTCTTGACGCCACAAACAACCTTATTACACTATCTGTTTTATGTCCCCGTTGCCTTCAGTTGTGTATTTTGGAAAGCTTTTCTTCAATATGCGGGAAATAGATATGTAGACAGGATCTTGATGCTCCCACAATAAGGTTATATGCCCAAAGTGTATTGTGCGTAAGTGCTAGTTCACACAGAAACTGTTTACAGGACCCGTTTTAGCGGATCAGTTTTTATTTTGGTGATGGCACCTGTAGTTGTATGAGCGAGTATACACGACAGTATTTTGAATCCACTAAAAAATACTGGTCCGACATTATTACATGTTCCGTTTTGTCATCAAAAACTGGATGCTGAAACAGTATCGGTTCAAACGGATCCGTATATTTTTTATTTATTTTTATTTATTTATCGTCTTACATGTACCATTACAGGATATAACCCAATGCGGTAAATGCGCTTATCCTAACTTAAATTATACTACAATCTATAACTTATTATAAATAATGCATTTCTTGTGAATTCACTCAGAGAACAACATAATAAGTTCGTCCCACTCGCTATGAGGTTGAGCGTGCGGAGTGCACGCGTCAGGGGCGCCTCCCTTAAAAGGTTGGCCCGAGCGCGCGGTTCCACTAGCAGTGGCGGCTGCCGTCGTCGCCACACGTACCTGTCCGAAACGCACAGACTCACCAGCCCTAAAATAACTGCATTATGCACCTTCCCTCTCAGTAACTTAAATTATATACATGAAGATGTATGGAGAAGTATGGGTGCCTTTACACACGATCCGTTATTATTTTTATCGTATCCTGCCTGCCAGATGCGACGCAACTGCCTTTGTTTGACTGATCCGTCAGTACAGATAAGAACAACATCCAGTACCAACGGATCCGCTCTGTGGACGGGCACTTACATGTATAACGTAACATATCTTTTGCATTTATTTATTTTTTAACTTTGCCTTACTCTAGGATTTCTCCTGGATCGTGGGTGCGTTTACAGACACAAATCTTCACATGTACAAACTCTCAGACTCGAAACAACTATTTGTAGGCCATAAAATTTGATCCAAGCGGGTATCGAACCCACGATCCGTAGCGCAGAAGCTAATCGCTCAGCCACTTATGCTGCTGGTGGCTTATGTTGGTGACCCGGATTAATTTCTCTCGAGTGTATTTTAGTATTTTCTTACTATAACGCCGTTATAAAAAAAAAACAAAGTTGCTCGTAATGATATTGTATGCCTTCAAGTAAATAACTTAATTGCTTGCTGTTGACATGTCTTTTCTACTAAGATCAACGACCGAAACCAATAACCTATCTCAATCCAAAATCTCTGAATCGATTTGACAGGAATTTAATAGAAGTAATGTCAAAAACCTACATCAATCCAGAGATATTAGATTAAGATTGGTTATTGGTTTTGGCCGTAAGTCTTCTCGACCATCATCATCTTGTTCCATCGCTTCTCGACCTAATTTTTGTTTCTTCTCGTGATCACGTCGCTAAACACGGACAATGTTCCGCTGGCGCGTTTTCGTATCACGATCTCATATTCCTTTCGTATAAAATTTGTCCTCCCAAGGCAAAGTCAAAAATTCTCTTGCAGCGCAGTTTTGTTAATATGAGTCTCGAAAGTCTCCGAGCGGATGCCAATGACATTGATTGGGCGCCTCTGATGACTTTGGACACAGTTGACGAAAAAGTTAAGTTGTTTACAGAAAGCATAATCAAACTCTACGACGTTCATGCTCCTGTTCGGGCTATAAGGGTGAAACACCTACCGTCACCGTGGCTTACAGATGAAATAAAAAAGATCTTGTCTAGAAAACATGCGGCTAAGTCTAGGTATAAGTCTCGCCCAACTTCGTTGAACTGGGAAAATTATGTTAACGTTAGAAATCACTGCAATAAGGTGTGTAGGAATGTTCAACGCCAACACATTCATAGTTCAGTAGAAAGAAGTAGAGATCCAGCGAAGGTCTGGAAGTTTCTTATATCAATGGGAATCGGAAAATTACGCCAAAATACAATTCCTCACAATGTCGATATTAATTCTCTTAACCTTCATTTCTCTGCCTCGTCCAATTTTGATAGGACAACTAAAGCAAACACCCTAAATCACCTTTCTAATCTTCCGATTCCCGATTATTCTGCGTTCGTCTTTAATCAATTCGCTGTGTGTGATGTTAAAAAGAGCATCTTGTCCATAACTTCGAATGCAGTGGGAAGTGACTGTGTCAGCCGTAATATGATCCTTCCTATCCTCGATGAAATTCTCCCTGTCATATGTCATATCCTTAACCACTCTGTCCTTAGCGGTGTTTTTCCAAATGCTTGGAAAGACGCCCAAATTATTCCATTGCCAAAAAAATCCCATCCTTTTCTGAATATCGTCCAATATCCATACTACCATTTCTCTCCAAAGTCTTAGAACGTCTTATTCATAATCAGTTAAGTACATTCCTTTGTAAGAATAGACTTCTAAATCCCTTTCAATCCGGTTTTCGTCCTGGCCATAGTACTGTCACTGCCCTGGTTAATATTACGGATGACATCAGGTTAGGCATGGAAAATGGGAAGTTAACGGTACTGGTATTGCTGGATTTTAGCAATGCTTTCAATACTGTTGACTTCGACATTATGCTTCGCATACTAAGCTCTCTTAACATATCTCCAACAGCAATTGATTGGTTTCGTAGTTACCTGTATGGTCGCCGACAACGTATTAGTATTGAGGATAAATTATCCTCATGGAGTAATACGACTGCTGGTGTACCTCAGGGTGGCGTTTTGTCTCCATTACTCTTCGCAATATTTATTAATTCAATCTCTAATCAACTGATTTCTTCTTACCACCTTTATGCAGATGATCTTCAAATTTACTCGCAGGCTCCATTGGGACAGTTATCAGAGGCCATCGTCAGTGTCAACAAAGATCTTGTCCAAATTTCTGGGTGGAGCAAATCATACGGATTAAGGGTTAATCCTACAAAGACACAGGTCATTGTATTGGGCGGCTCTCGGATGGTTTCGAGAATCGACTGGTTGCAACTTCCACAGGTTTATTATGACGGTGTTCAGGTACCTTTCAGCGATAAAGTCAAAAACTTGGGGATCTTTATGGACAAGAACTTTTCATGGGATCCTCAACTGCAAGAGACCAGCCGCAGGATGTTTGCGTCAGCTGGATCCTTGAGAAGGCTTCGTAACTTTCTACCCACTGCCACTAAAACTGCGCTTGCACAATCTCTTCTTCTTCCCATCCTTGACTATGCCGATGCCAGCTATCTCGATCTCACCGAGGACCAGTTTAACAAACTTGAGCGACTTCAAAATTTTTGTATAAGATTCATATTTGGTTTACGCAAATATGATCATGTGTCAGAATTTCGTGCTAAACTCAAGTGGCTTCCTATACGCCTTCGTCGGAATGCTCATATTCTTTCCCTATTATACAGTATTCTGTTCAATCCCACCACCCCTCCCTATCTTAAAGAACGTTTTGAGTTCATGCGTGATTCACACTCACGATCCTTAAGATCATCGGAAAACTTGAAACTGAAGATGCCTATGCATTCCACAAGATTCTTTGACCATTCGTTTACTGTTCAGGCCGTACGCTTGTGGAATGCATTACCTGTGTCTGTGAGGCGTGCTCAGTCGTTGGTTTCGTTCAAGAGAATGGTAAAGGAACATTATCTTGTCATATAGTCGTTTCTAAAATATCGATATTTATAATTAAATATGTATGTTCTTTATTTGAGTGTATGTATATATTATATTTATATATACATATATATATTTAAAATGTGTATATATATTATATTATATTTATTTTATTTACTTACTTATTTATTAACTTATATTATTATTATAATATACTTAGTGATTTAGTTGATTATCGATTTTTAATAGATTATACGTTTGTATGCTGCAAACTGCCCTATATATTTTTCTTGACAATTCTTTCCATCCAAAGGTTGTCTGGATGAAATTGCTTTAAGCGATAAGACCGCCATTTGTACTGTTCTTAATAATGTGTACTCCTTCTGTTTTATTTCTTTTAGTGTACAATAAAGTATATCTATCTATCTATCTATCTTCTTTTATGTAGCGTTTTTGATACACGTCTAACGCCTTCTTTGTCCGGCGGCACGTGGTCCAGCTGGCAGTATCAAAAACGCTTTTATATTTGACTAGCTTTACCCGACCCGGCTTCGTACGGGTAGGCCTGAGTATCTACGGCGTGCCTATCTACTTATCGACCTACCTAGCTACCCTACCAAACTACTAACCAACCTTACCTAAAACCCACTAATTTTATTTTTTGTCAGTAACCTTTGCGCGCGTACACAACAACTCACCAAAGTTTCATCGTAATCGCATGAATGGTGTAGATACGTATAGAGGACAAACATACAAACATTCATTTTTATTTATACAACGTGTTACATAATTCCCCATGAAAAAGAAAATATTTATTAAACCGAAAACCGGTTATTGTCATTTACCTCTCAGAGGAAATTAGGTATGAATGTAAATAACTTTCTAGGTAGTTTACTCTTTAGTTTTATGTTTTTAGGGTTGCGTTTCAATGATGAGTACCTGGATGACCGAGCTCTGCTCGACATAATTTTTTGGTAAATCGACGTTTTCTAAAAATGAATGCTAGCTAGATCGATTTATCGCCCCCGAAACGCCCTGCATAATTTCATGCAAATTTCATGAAAATCGTTGGAGCCGTTTCCGAGATTCAGATTATATAAATACATAATTATATACCTACAAGAATTGCTCGTTTAAAGATATTAGATAGATTATTTTATGTTTTATTCAAATTCTTTTTTTCCTTGGGTCGTAGGTACTACGGTTTTCAAATATTGCCAATAGACTCTTTACAAGGGACCTTTTAACCCCCTTTCGGCTTTAGGGGTATTTTTGTAACACGTTGTATAGAAGATAGATAGATTGACAGTGCAATGTTGCACCTGCTGTCAAGTGCCCTCGCCACTATCAGCTACACCCGTCAGCCGCTTGCCTCCGAATTATTTTAGCATTCGTTCCCCGCAGCGTTGAATAATATAATGTTATCTATTCGATTTTCTTTGACCAGTACGGTTACTATTTCCCAAAGGCGTTCCATTGTTAGCATCGCACGTCCCTGTATCCTTTCAGCCAAACGACATACCTACCTACGTTATTGAAATAGTACCTAATTATGGTTTTATGAGTTATTGTGGGTACCTAGGTATTTGCTATAATAATATCAAACAAATGTTAGTTGGCTTCTGTACTAGATGTTGTAGAATATTTTTTTAGATACGAAGGAAGGGTTTTAATTTTTTTTATTACGATTTTAATACTCTCAGTCACCGGCAAGCGAATCGTAACTGCGCGTTCACACAGCGCAGCGGATCCGTTTTAACGGATCCGCTAAAACGGATTGATAGTTTTCCCGGGTGTATCCGGGAACGGGAACCCGGGAAAGAAACCCTAGACGGAACCCATACTCCTCCATGTACGGATCCGTTTTTTATACTGTTCCGGTATCCAGTTTATGTGTGATAAATGTCGGACCAGTAGGTATTTTTTACTGGATTCGGAATACTGTTTCGTCATCCAGTTTTTGATGACAAAACGGAACATGTAAAAATGTCGAACCAGTACTTTTTACTGGATTCGGAATACTGTCGTGTATGTAAACTCGCTCATACAACTACAGGCGCCATTACCAAAATAACAACGGATCTGCTAAAACGAAGCCTGTAAATAGTTTTTGTGTGAAGTAGCTGTAAGAGGTGATGAACCTGGCACCATAAATGGACCTACTTATGCAAAAAGGAACCAATCCACACACATGCCAAAATCCAGCTATGTAGAAAGCTTTCAAAATGCACCTTCTATCGACCCTGTAAGGATCAAAATGATCTGACAACTGACACATATTCTGTCAAAGTTGTCAGATCATTTTGATCCTTACAGGGTCGATAGAAGGTGCATTTTGAAAGCTTTCTGCATACTTAGCTGGATTTTGGCACGTGTGTGGATTGGTTCCTTTTTGCATAAGTAGGTCCTAATGAGCCTAAAAAATAACAATATATTACATGGGACTTAATACTAGAGGAGAAACGTGGGTGTGCAGACTCCTGTAATAGGAGAACACCTCTGCTTTCCCCTTCGGGTATTACAGACTTCACAATATGTTTGTTGTTGTCCTGAATTATTCCTGACACCTACATATTACACTTATTTACATTTTAGTGACTGCTCTGATCACGTAAACATTCTTCTTCTTCTTCCTGCCCTTATCCCACACTAGGTAGGTTCGGCACAACATGTATTTTCATAAATCCATGCTGTTAGAGGTCTTGGATTATTGTTTTATGACGGGCCTAACATCAACCCTCCTTGGAAATAAACATAAACATTATCATGAAAAATACCATAATACCAACTGCCTTGTTGGTCTAGTGGTGGCAAGCACGGCTGCTGATCGTGAGGTCCTGAGTTATATCTCCAGATCGGGCAGTATTATTGGGCTTTTCCGTGTGGAATTCCTCAGTAGCAGCCGGAGTTTGGATTTGTGCCTGGTTGATGGCAATAGGCTCGCTAGTTATTAAATGGGACTTAAACATAACGGCGAAATGAGGGTTTTACTATACACCTCTGCCAAACTCTTCGGGGCGTACAGGCGTAATGTTATGTTACCATAATATCATAATACTCCCGTATTATCTTGATAGCTTTGATCCCTACTGAAAGGACACTATCAATATTGACACAAAATGTTGATTTAGTTCATCGCCGCTTTGCAGATTGCAAACGCGCACAAACAGATGTTATATCTATAAACGCAACCGTTCAAACAAAACGTTATCTGTTAAACCCAGATTTGTTTACAGCCGCCATTTTAATTACGACCTACAAGGCTGGGAAAGTTTTTTCACCCATTTCCTCTCCAAAATAATGGGCTGTGAAATAAACGAGAAAGGAAGTTGATATCCCAGTGAAAAAGGACAAAGGCCGCTGTGCGTCTGAACATTTAAAAATGAAAGATCCTTTTTTTTTTAAGAAATTTATTCGTCGTAAAAATGTAGGCAGTGGCTCGTCTAGCTTTCTTTCGGAATTAGTATTTAAGGACGGTATGTCTTCCCCATAACCTTTATCCAATTATATTATGTATAAGGTATAATTATACAACGTTAGTCGGAAAGGGGGTACTAAGCCGCGGGCCACCTAAAGTATCACTGATGACTATTACAAAGCAATTGTTAAAATTTCAAAATTCGATAATTTTTAAATGCATGAAAAAATATTTTTATTTTAGTTTTTTCAACAAAAAAAAACATACCTGCTTTAGTTATGAATTCAGAAAATTATTTTTCTAATCCGTGACCCCAAATATGACCTAAATTGTAAAAACAGCTGATCATAGCTATGGACAGATAGATTTTAGCATATTTTTTACGAAATCTTTGAAAAGCTATTTCTCTTAAACTATCGAGTTTTGGGGAAGTTGTAGAACAAAAGTTATCCCTTATTATGGGTACTTTAACACCCTTTCGGCTTAGTACCCCCTTTCCGACTAACCTTGTATAAGGGTCAGCTTCCAGTCTTATGGTGCGTCCAGACGTGACGAACGCGCCGCGAATGCGCCGCTCGCGCGCAGCGCGCGAGCAGTTCGCGAGCTGCGCGCGAGCGGCGTGCGGTGCTTTGTACGAACATAAAATGCACGCGCGCAGCTCGCGAGCGGCTCGCGAACGGATCGCGCGCTGCGCGCGAGCGGCGCGCGAGGGGCGCATTCGCGGCGCGTTCGTCAGGTCTGGACGCACCATAACCAGATGCGGCTTAATACTAGTACAGTCGTCGGATATAACGACATTGAAGGGACCGTATACTTCGGAAGTTATGTCCGATAGTTGTTATAAGTAATATACACAAGTAGTCATATGTATGCATGTAGTATCTTTATATACAATTCGACTGTAGGTGTGTATGTCACTGAACTCCTCCTAAACGGCTGGATCGATTTCAATGAATTTTTTCGTATGCGTTTGGGTGGCGCCCTGGATGGCTTAGATTCACAATTGGACCCGGTAGGTGACGCTACTTTTCCAGGCAGGACGACGTCTGCTGGGTCCGCTAGTATAGGTATATAATATGGTGATTTTTCTTCAATATTAAACACTTTCCTCTTTTTTGCGACATAGTAACGCGTAAGCACACGATCTAAACCAAAACTTTTGAAATCAGCCTGTCATTCACAATTTCAACTATCGCACTAAGTAAGTCGTGAAACATGCAAGGTCAAATAGAAAAGAGCGCAGAAGAGGTTCGGATAGGGTGGGAGAAAGTATGTAGCTAATAATAAGTCAAAATATTCTTTCACAGATTAGTATAAGGTTGAAAATTGTTCGTATTGTTTTGTTTTGCTGGAACAAGTAAACGGTTGGTCGTTATTGCCGATAAATATCGATAAAGTTTCGTCGTTTTAAGCGATATGTCGCTGTATCCGATATTCCGATATCGTTATAGGCGGTATGTTTACTTATTAGTTTATATAGAGATTCGGCCGGGACCTTGCTATTCGATTGTTATATCCGATCTGTCGTTTTATACGATGTCGTTATATTCGGTTTCGACTGTATTTAACAGGGAACGCCTCCACGACTCAGTAACTGGGCAATGCCGATATCCTAAGGTTAGACCAATAGTCAAACTTTCGGGCTTCTTGCTACCCTTAACGACTGTCATAGGTATTCTTATGACACCCGGAACCGACTGTTTAACGTGCTCTCTGAGGCACGGAGTGGTCTCGATGTGTAACGAACGGTCCATCTACGGACTGATCGCGACAAGCGTAGCTTAACCTCGCAAATCGTATAATCAGCGTGGTTGTTAATTATGCGATTAAAGAATGGTATATGATCATAAACTGGTTGTTTGGTGAATCGTGTTATAATATTACATAACATAATTAGTCCATTACTGGCCCACTGCTGGGCAAGGGCCTCTTCTCAGAATGAGAAAGGTTTAGGCCTTAGTCCACCACACTGGCCTGGTGCGAGTTGGCAGAATACACACACCATCGAAAACTTTACGGAATCCTCTCAGGTATACAGGTTTCCTCACGATGTTTTTCCTACATTGTTAACGCAAGTGATAATCAAATTCTGATCCGCACAATAATTCGAAAAATCAGAAGTATGGGTTGGGATCAAACCCAGACCCTCCTACATGGAAGCGTTCAACCGCGAGGCTATCACTGCTTATATTTTGGTATATGCTTGTATTATAATATTATGCATTCTTATTTTTTTTATGTAACGCAAGTTAGCACTTCCACATCAAAAGATGATACGACGAGAATAATTTTAGTCTAATAAATTTTTACAACGTTTTTGATGTGAAACATCTGATGCGGCGGTACGGGTGTGCGAGCGGCTGTTGCGTGGCGACACTCGCGATGGCAGACACATGACGGCAGACCTTCGTATCTCGTCGGCTGTCTGTGGTTTGATTCGGCCAATGCGTTTATTTCCACAATGAGCTTCGATGTTTCACATCTGCCAGGCATCCTGCGACGGCTTCATTTTTATACCTAAAGCCTGAAAATATCCTACTTTATTATACCATCACCTTTGTTTAATATAATAGGTTTAAATATAAGTGTTAATTTTTAAGTAACATTATATTTTTAATTTTAAGGATCCGTATGCGTCCGCGTGGGCGGAAAATAAATACTTTTTCTTTCTTTCTTTCTTTCTTTCTTTACTCAGAAAAATCACCTTTCCAATTACGAGTTTCAGATAGTCTCTGTGATATATTATGTCTCTTTGTTTCAGGTACCGCATCGCTTTTCAAGAGACCCTACTCTGTAGGAAAGTCCGTGGTCGCCGCGATTCCCGCATGATCAATTTAGATCACACTATCTGTAGGGAGGTCACTACACTACCTAGCGTCAACTCGATTACCACGAAGCGAGAATCGAGAATATCATTTGTGAGCAAAGTCGATTTTGTGAAGGATCCAACACCATACTGCATTGGCGAAGATTCGGTTTGTGAAGATCCTGTGTACGAAAGTTTTTCTAAAACATGAACAGATTATAATTTAAACTGATTTTAAATGTGTCGGTCTTTCGGTGCCAGGGTACAGCCAATGAATGAAAAAAGCTTGTACCTACCTAAAAAATCACAAACTAATAGATACTTTGTAAATATATCCTTTTTTATCTTCCCTATCTTTAGCAACGAAGGTAAGATAAATACAATATCTCTAAGGTTTTACCCATGTAATAACTGTAAGTAATAGTAATGGTCAATTAATGTAATTTTGTATTATAAAATTTCTCAACTAGACCACCATTACAAATTCTTCCTTCTTAAGTAATTAAGATCATAAACGAAGTAACCAGATGAATTTTAATGAAATATTCGTTCCAACTTCTGTTATTTTAAAAGTTTTCCGGGAACATATTTCGTGTTTATCATATTTTCAAGTACTTGTAATTAAATTCTAATTAGGAAGGAAATGTTAATTTAGTTAGGGAATCAAATATCATCTTCAAATGTTTTTATAGCTTATCTGCGTAGATTTGTTTGTGCGTGAAAAAGTTAATGTACGGTTGAATAAAGTAATTAAGTATAAGCACAAAACAGATAGGTACAGAAGTCAATCTACATACAATTGCGCTCGAACAACGCACACATAGACACTGGTCACGGACACGATATATCGGACTGTTTGGGACTAAAGTGCGAGTGAGTGCGAGCGCGAGTGCCATGTGCTTGAGAGAGATATCTAATATGTATAGATAGAACGACCGCCGAGCGTAGGTATGAAAAGTGAAGTACATATATGTGATTGACTTCTGTACAGTCATGAGCACTAACATGTATACACGTAGCGAATTTATAAAGTACATTAAAGAAAGATTTGTAATGGAATACCTACTTGAACTATTGTTTATATAGTATCTACGAAAACTTACGAATATGTAGCATGTTAAATATTTCATAATTTCAATCAGCATTTAGGGAGTAAATCACTTGAAATTATCTGCGTGTATACATCTTAGTGCTCATGACTGTACCTATCTGTTTTGTGGTATAAGGATCGACCCACAACTGCGGGAAATACGTCGCCGATCTTCCGTCGCGTAATTTACGCATCGCAACGCATCTTCGGTCAAATGAGTACAATGTGTGATGTTTAATGGAATTATGTGTGCCGGCAGAAGACTAGCGACGTATCTTGCATCAGATGAGTCTCGGCCCTAAAGGCAATCGACAGTGGCAAAAAACATCTGGATTTCAACAAAGTTATGCGTATGCTTGAATGGCCAAGTTCTTGTCTTGTCAAAGCGTTTCTATTAGGTATATAAAAAAAAGCCCACAAAATGAATAAAATACGTTGCGTTGTGCATGTCATTTGTTTGTATACTTAAGAGGAAATGCGGGCTGCAAAATATTAATAATTTGAACAGGTTTTTGCGATCTATTTCCATCCCACCACCCCCGCAAACCTTCCCAATTGAACGCGAAAGACACACCTGCATCTCGGACTGATTTCTTCTGTGCAATATTAGCGAAATCGTACTTTCGTATTTCCCCGTTTCCTTCTTCAAATATGGACAAATTTTAATTTTTTCTGTAATTTAAGAAAGACTTTGGTTATGTCTGTATGTTTTTCTTTTATTTTTTATATTCGTCAAATTTATTGGCCAGATGTTTGAAAACGGTGGTAAAACCGGTCGATTAATGTATAATTTAAACGTTTCTAGTTCTTTTAATAATTAATTTATTGACAAAAACAAAACATAGGGACATAGTTGTGGTAGATATATATCATAATATGGTAAAAAGTATTTGCTCTAGTGACATTATCCACGGAGAAAACTGAAGAATATGTTTGTATGGACTAAATGCCGACCGCATTTCCTCTTAAAACTCTTGATTACCGTCTGTACCAGCTGCAAAAAAACCTCCCTAGTATTCTTAAACAAGTAAACTTTTAAAATAATTGATGCATTAGCATAAGACTAGATAAGGAGGTATACTAGTCTAAAAAAGTAATTAAATCTGACGACAGTAATGGATGGTAGACAAATAAGCTAGTGAAAGGAATTTGAGTTCATTAATAAGTTATACAGCTTACATTAAAACGATTAAAGTGAAATTAAGGAGATTTGAGTGTTAAGATCTACTTCTGAGGTCTTATTTAGATTAAACTCTCTTAAGTACCTTTAGAAGTTGTATGAGTAGTCTACAAAGTATGTGGCAATGAGTATTATTTAAATAAGCGAAAAACAATAGTAGCAATCAGTAATCAGGCGGTACAAAGAAAAGTAATAAAGTATTGGGCCATACCTGGGAACCGACTGGTTATTGAGATATTGAAGGTCAAAATCGCCATATTTTTGTGCGTTTTTCACGAAAACTAAGTTTAAATGTTATTACTAAACATCCTTCTATACAATAATATAATCAACATTTTTGAAATTTAGGCACAGAGTACTGCGCGCGCGCTTTCATTGAGCGCTACAATTAAAAGCTGTTTTTAATACCAACAAATAAATGTTACTTAGTTTGATGTACAGTATGCGTAGACTTTGGCTTCGTTAAGGCAATTTTTACACCCAGTATACATTTTGCATGACCTAGTTTAGTTAGAAAACTTTTAATAGGCACTATTTTGGTGTCGGCTTGCGACTTTGTGGTTGCGAATTGTGTCCACTTTAACTTTTTTCTCGCATAAGTTTTCCTACTGGCATCTCGTAGATTAATTAATTTTTGAGGGGCTCATGGCTAATTACCAACCGCGCGGATCATACAATTTGCAAGCTTAAGCTGTGCTTGCCGCAGTCAGTCTGTGGATGGGTGAACTTTCGTTACACATCGAGGTCCCTCCGTGCCTCGGAGAGCACATTAAACAGTCGGTCCCGGGTGTCACAAATACCTATGACAGTCGTTACGGGAAGTCAGAAGCCCGAAAGTCAGACAACGGGGCTAACTTTAGGATATCGGCATTGCCCAGAGGTCTGATGGCAGTTGCTTTGTGTAAAATACTGGTATCCAGCCGTATCTGGTTAGACTGGAAGCTGACCCTAACATAGTTGGGAAAAAATAGGCAGAACGATCATGTAGATTAATTAAATGACTACTGTAAATAAGGTTTCTACAGGAATAAGATTGAATTTTGTGTACTTAATTAATGTAAGTTGATGTTTGACATGTTTATAAGATATTTTCGTTCTACCAATCATGTTCCGGGTCGCCCTTAACACCTAACGCTATTAACCAACGCATTAAATGACAAGGTATAAAAGACACAACAGAATCTTATAGGGATGAATCTATCATTACAGTTATAGCTAATATCAGTATGTCAGGATTGGGAGCATGGTAAATAAAGTAAATTAAACCAACATAGACTCTCCACCAATGAGAGTACTTTTAATTAGGTTAGTGATTAGTTACAGAAGCTAGTTCACAATATATCACAATATAATAATTTACAAAAGATCAGAAAATAAGGACAAGCAAATCAGGTATAAAAGGTCTGACTTCTTCGGCGGTTCGACATGGAATCCTCTGCTCCGTCGAATGACCACTATTTTTAACCGACTTCCAAAAAGGAGGAGGTTACTATGTTCGTCTGTATGTATGTTTTTATTTTTTTGTGTATGTTCATCGATATTTTCGCCAATTGTGAACCGATTTTGATGATTCTTTTTTTAATGGATAGGGTATACTTCGAAGTTGGTCCCATTTCAATTTGGTGAATATCTGATGAAGAACTTCGGAGATAGACAATGGAACTCCTCAATGACGAACAGTACGCATATTGTGATGATGTGATTATGTTACGAGCAGCGTCTTTAGTAGGTCCAACCAAGTTTTAATTAAGGCCACTAAAATGAAAAAAATAAAAACTTGTTTACAAAAAATTTAAACCGACTTCAAAAAATAATAAAATAATTACCATATAAAATTAACAGTTTCAGAAGTCGGTGCCTTCAATTTGGTTCAGCGTGGATCAGCACCGACTTCTGAAACTGTTAATTTTATATGGTAATTATTTTATTCTTTTTTGAAGTCGGTTTAATTTTTTTTATAACTTCGGGTAAGTTGATTCATCTTGACGGTTACCCTCCTATGTCAACATTGTCCAGTGTTACCAGCTACCGATAACAAAGGTAACAAGGGATTTGTGCAAATTAATGCTAATGCGTTAATTAATTATGTTAGACGTTAGTGTGGCCCCGGTGTTAGTGTAATTCGAATAACTTGTATATATAAGTTCGAGGATGTTTAATATTATTAGTGTCAGACGAGAAAGGCCGAATTTCCAAGGAAATAGACTTATGTAGGCCCGGCACGAACGTTTGATGTATAGGTAGTATCGTAAATGTATCGCTAATGTAAGTGAATTTTAAATCTAAAATACAACTGTCTTATAAAAATTTTAACCGACTTTCAAAAAAGGAAGAGGTTCTCAATTCGACTGTATGTTTTTTTTTTGTATGTTTGTTTCGCGATATCTTTTCTAATTGTGAACCGATTTTAATGATATTTTTTTGTTTGAAAGAATATTCTTTCGAAGTGGTCCCATTCAAATTTGGTAAAGATCTGATGAAGAACTTCGGAAATAGACAATTTGAAGTCGGTTTTATTTTTAAAAAAAAAGTGATTATGGTAATTTTTTTTAGACATGCACAATTTGTGTCATATATACGAGTGAAGTTTTCAATTTAATTAAATAGTATGTGCGAAACGAGTAATTTCGGTTCAAAATTCACGCACATCAACGTTATGTTTACGTTAGTAGGGGAAAGACACCAAATATCGGATACTTTTGTTTAAAATTCTAAAAAAAATAGTAAATAATGACTTAGAGCTTCAAATGTTATGTTTTTGTGATCTATATTTCATGTACTACAAGACGCAAAAAAATATTTGATACATTACATTTAAATTTTTTGATTTACATAACATTTTAGACAAAATGGCAGAATTTATGGTTTTTGAAAAGGTTTCCTTTAATCGGATATCCGATATTAGGGCTAAAAACCATGTTCTCTCATATCTGGTATTAGGAAACTACTATTGTGAAAATGTAATAACCCTCTAATATTATACATTGTGATTATTGACAATACAATAATCGGTCTTAATATAATAAGTGTATTTTTGCATAGGTAGGACATTTAACCTCACGTTTTTAATAATCTCATTTTACTTTAATCCTAATATCGGATATCTAATATAAGGCTCGCGTAGGTATCCGATATTAAGATTTGACATGGCCGAATATAAACAAGAACAACTTTTTAAATATTGCTATTTTCGGAATTAAAAAGCGTTTATCCAATAAAATTAACACTATACTTCATCAAATTTAGCGATTATAACAATAATTTGTATTTACCGCAATGGAAACGACACTTTTTGACACAAAAAATATTTTTTTGCGTTTGAAAAAAGTAACGTCGGCTCACTGTCCCGCCATTTTTGTTAATAGACAGTCAAACTTTCTGCAGTGACGCCATCTTATGATTGCTTATAAGTGTATGAAATAAAAAATAGATGTTACTATTCAAAAAGTCGAGATACTGCACTATCCGATATATGGTGCTTCTCCCCTAACTCAACAGCACTCGTGAAGACTTTGAAGCTCGATTTTAGACAAGAAAAAGTTACGTATATCATTTTTTCAAACACTAATAACATTAAGTATTGAGGTAAGCTATCTTAGATTATAATTTTGATATAAATGTAATGTTATTATAAAATGTATCGTAAAATTTCTTTGTGTGTTTAATTTTTCAACCACCTCTTTACCTTAAGCACCAAATCCACTAGCAAGGATTATTGCGCAAGTTCTCGCTTAGTTCGTAAAACTTGCACAGAAGTCGACTTGCAGCGGGTGTGTCTAGTCTATAGTTTGAAAGTTAGTCTCACAAGTCAACTTACGAAGTGAAACTTGCTAGTGAATTTGGTGCTTTAGACACTAAACAAGTATGCAATTATTCTAGAGAAACGCGAGGTCGCAAACGCGTACGTTAGGCAAAAGGAATTTGAAGTGTAGAACAAGTGTAAGGCCTTGGATTCACTTAGGCAGAAATGGAGCAACATGCCGCGAAACTTGACGTTGGACATCTACGTGAATGTCTTGGGAACAATTTTGCGAAACAATTCGCTCGCACACACCTGCGCCAGTTCTCGAAGCGGTGGCTTGTGACATGTCCTACGTCACGTGGAAATGCCGCACACTCTTTCGGGACAGTGTGCAACGTTGCGGCGTCACGTCGGCTCAATGTTGCCGCGTCATGTTGGGGAACATTTTGTCCCCTAATGAATTCAAGGCTTGAAGTACACATTACACATAACGTGCCTTCAAACTTGTTACCTGTTTACCCGTAGTAAATGAAAGAGAATACAAATTCTTGGTTGGTTACCTTCATATAGGCTCTGGATCGTAGTCTGGAATTCTTATGAAGAGATGCCGTACAGCGGTGGGATGTTGTAGGTAAATCGTAACCGTTGACGATGTTGAACGAGCCAACGTCGGGCGAATTCCTAAACAAGTTTCAGTAAGTTCACACACAGTTCAAGACATGCTTGTCATTTTTACTCGACTGCGCGACAGCAAAGATAGGGTTAGGTATGTTTTTTATCATTTATCATTTACATTTGCGGTAGAAGCAGGCTAGAGCACTTTCTAAATCTATCTATACAAATAAAAATGAATCGCCAAATATGTTGCTAAGCGCAAAACTTGAGAACGGCTCGACCAATTCGGCAATTTTTTTTTATATGTTCCTTAAGGCACAAGGAAGGTTCTTATGGAGAGAAAAAACATAAAAATTGTGTGGAAAATAGTAAAAACAACACTTTTTCTTTTCCCACTACAGGCCAATAACTTTTGACAGAACGAAGTCTGTCCGGGCAGCTAGTCGTTTATAATACAGCCATAACATTTGATGTGGTGCGGATCATACGATTTGTCGTTAAGCTGCGCCTGCCGCAGTCAGTCCGTGGATGGGTAACCGTTCGTTACAATCGGGACCCCACCGTGCCTCGGAGAACACGTTAAACCGTCGGTCACGGGAGTCATAAGAATACCTATGACAGTCGTTAATACAGAAGGCCGAAAGTCTGACAACCGGTCTAACATTAGGATATCGGCAATGCCCAGTTAATGGGTTGCGGAGGTCTGATGGTAGTCGCTCCGTGTAAAATACTGGTATTCAGCCGCATCTGGTTAGACTGGAAGCTGACTTCAAGATAATTGGGAAAAGGCTAGGAGGAAATATTTGATGTGATGCTCCATCTAACAATAAGTCACCAATAGAACGTACTCTTGCTCAATAACCAGTAAAATGTAACAGAATGAAATCGTATCTTTACGAGATATAATTCGATCAAATATATTAGTAGGATACATTTTCGTTTCTGATCTACCAAGAGCGAAGGCACCCGGCAAATTATTTCCAATTCGTAGGATAATTGAATGAATTCTTTTAGCATACTGTGTTTTATTTTTTTATATATATATTTGATGAAATTCTGTAACATTGATAGTACTTCGAGTCTATACTTTGTTCATTTAATCTGAATTACGGTTTCAGTAAGAAGAAGAAAGCAAGCAAAAACATACTAAAATTAACACTGAATGTACGCTTATAAATGAGCTTAATATTAACACTGAGTGTACGCTTATAAATGAGCTTAATATTAACACTGAGTGTACGCTTATAAATGAGCTTAATATTAACACTGAATGTACGCTTATAAATGAGCTTAATATTTTTTTTCAGGCAATGCTTAGCTACTTTTAGTCGGCTGGGATAGAAAAATACATTTATAAATAGCTGAAGATTTGTGTCTGTAAACGCACTCACGATACAGGAGAAATAAGAGGGACGGCCAACAAAAAAAAACTTTTTTTTATTATGTATATAATTATTTTCCTAAATATTAATAGCTTGGACCCTATTCCTGAGGCCGGTGGGCTACGATTTTTTATATGTATTTTAAAATATTTTTTATTATATAGAAATATTTAAAAATGTGCTATATATGTATATTTAATGAATAAAGGAGTAAGTATGATCCTCCCAAAGATGTTCGCTCTACAGGATATCCCCATGTTAGTCTGCGATGTGACAACCGGTCTAACCTTAGGATATCGGTATTGCCAGTAACTGGGTTACAGAGATCTGATGGCAGTATCAGATCTCTGTAACCCAGTTACTGGCAAATACTGGCATTCAGCCGCATCTGGTTACACTGGAAGCTGACCCCAACATGGCTGGGACAAAAACCTAGGAGGAAAAGGAAATCATAATTTTGTTTACAATAACAACGTACCACTAACAACGCGATCGGATATCCATCACATATGTAGGCCAACACTCTGGTAGTGACTACAGCTCAAGGAAAACAATACTACATCATTATCAATCAAACTTATTGCTTCTCTTTCATCTCTCAGCTACAGCAGTGATAGCCAAGCGAACCGTCGGACTGCCAAGTCATAGGTCTCGAGTTCGAACTCAAGGCACGCACCTCTGACTTTTCGGATTCATGTGCGTATTGTATAATTATACAATACGCACATGAATCCGAAAAGTCAAACTTGCTTAAAAATGGTGAAAGAAAACATCATGAGGAAACCGGCATGCCAGCGAGATATTTCTCGACGGCATGTGAAGCCAAATCAGAGGGCCATTGGCGGCATAAACTCTGACACTAGGTTAGTCATTAACCAAACGAAAATAAGATCTGTCAGCTTCCGACATTTCGTACACTGAATGCTTGCGAGAGCTAAGGTTTATTGTAGATACCTGTGTTATTCTAATCTCTATGGTCCTCTAATGACCGTTTCTAAAGGTTCTTTTCTTTATTACCATATCATCATGCTTGGCAGACTGTTTGGTAATCGCATTATGTTGTTATTAGTAAACAGGAGGAAATATGCAAATATAATTTATTTCATTTGTGTTATTTTATCATTAACATAAAATAACATTACGCCTATATTCCCCGAACGGTAGGACAGAGGTACTATACAGTAACACCCTCATTTCGCTGTTATGTTTAATTCCCATGTAATAGGGGGCGAGCCTATTGCCATCAACCGGGCACAGATCCAAACTCCGGGCTGCCACTGACGAATTGCACACGGATAAAACCAATAAGACTACCCGACCTAGGAATCGAATCCAGAACCTCACGATTAGCAGTTGCAATTGCCACCACTAGACCAACGAGGCACTTTTTTATGTCAGTTTATACTGTCCCACTACTGGGCTGTCTCAGGTGTGCAGGTTTCTTCCCGATGTTTTCCTTCAGCGTTACCGCAAGTGATAATCAAATTCTGATCCGCACATGAATTCGTGAAGTCAGAGATGCGGGCCGCGTTAAAACTCAGATCCTTCTGCACGGGAGGCAAGTATTCAACGGCTGAGCTACAATTATTTTTCTATTTGAATAACGGATTGAAAATAAAGAAATCTTTAACATAACAGACATTATTATTATCAGGCTTCTAGTAATACGATAGGGGTTTGGTTCCAAGTAACCAAACTTATTTTTGAATGATAGATTGAGAAATGAAGAGATTAGACAAAGTTGCGGTTTAAAAGATGATGTAGTGACAAAAATTGAAAGGAGTATGCTTAGGTGGTTTGGTCATGTTGAGAGAATGAGTGAACGGCGATTAACAAAAGGAATTTATAAGGCGTATATTAATGGGAACGCCGGTAGAGGACGTCCTAGAAGGACATACATCGATGTTATTGGTGATGTTCTTCACAAAGGTCAGGTGCGTAGTACTCTCAACCGGCGTGCGTGTATGACAAGATGTATGAATGTGGATGAAGCGAAAGGGGTATGTAAGAGTCGTAGCACGTGGCGTTCTATAGTTTCTGCCTACCCCCATGGGAAAAAGGCGTGAGTTTTTTATGTATGTAAAACTTCCTTTCCTACTTTCCTTTTAAAAAAACGTTGCCCCACACTAGGATTTCTCCTGTATCGTGGGTGCGTTTACAGACACAAATCTTCATATGCACAAACACCCAGACCCGGAACATCTACGAGTATGTGTAGGCCATACTAATATTTGTACCGTAGCTAGCCGTATTCGTACCGTTGTAGTTTGCTGGTAGAATATTCATTTTTGAGTTAAGCTCGCCTTTGTACATAACTTCACTAGCTTGTAATTTTATTGTTTTAATTTTTCTTGTGTACAATAAAGAATAAGAATACCGTGCGGGAATCGAACCAACGATCCGCAGCGCAGAAGCCAATCGCTCAACCACTGCACTAACCATGTCGCCAAACTTCGTTGTATGTCGATGTTAAATGTAAAGACAGAACCCTTCCTCCTAAAATTTTTTCAATTATCATGGGTTCAGCTTCCAGTCTAACCAGATGCGGCTGAATACCAGTATTTTACACGGAGCGACTGCCATCAGACCTTCGCAACCCAGTAACTGGGCAATGCCGATTTCCTAAGGTTAGACCGGTTGTCAGACTTTCGGGCTTCTGACTTAACGATTGTCATAGGTATTGATATGACACCCGGGACCAACGGTTTAACGTGCTCTCCGAGACACGGAAGGGACTCGATATGTAAGGCCGTGTTCATATGACACGCTCCCGCGCCGCGCAAGACTCGCACTCGCCCGCCTGGATGCGCGTCGTGCCCACTTCCATTAGTGATTTGCTATTAGTTGCGTACAATACTGGCCGAAGCGCGGGCGCAAGGCGTGGTCACGGGGCGATCGCGAAGGGAGCGCGTCGGTAGTGCAAGGCGGGTGCCAGGGGGACGCGGTTACATCGACAAAATATAATTCGAGATTTATTAACGTGTAATAAGACTCAAATTATAAGTAAGTAAGTAATGCATTTCAAGGCGACTAAGACGCGAGTGGCGGGCGCTGAGCGGGCGAGGGTCGTCTGGACGCGCTTTAACAAACGGTCACCCATTGGAAGAAAATAACTATCAAAAGTAAATCAAATAAAAATACTAATCAAAAGTATCAAAGTAATTTTTCCCATATTTATCAAGCAATATAAATAAACAACACAACATTCTCGTGAGAGTGATTTGCAAGTTCCCGAAAATGAAGAAAAGTTGTTCAATTTATGTAGTAAGTCTCGCCGGCTGTTCTGAATTATATACAGGGCGTCCCACGGATATGCCACATGGAGGGAAAGTACCTTGAATATTGTAGATGCAACATTTTACTGAAAGAAGACATTATTTTAATTTAAAAAACTATTTAAACTGCATTCATAGATATTTAAATAATTACATGGTTGAACCGGGAATCGAACCCGTTACATGAGAAAAATAATCAATCTGTAGCTTTATCATACCGATCGAAAGGCTTCATCATAAGGATTACTTTTTGCTAAATAACCTAGTGTCAAAAATAAAAGGAAGTCCATGAATTTTAACATTTTTACTACAAAATTAACCAATTTATAGACCCTTCCTGTTGAATACAAAGTCGCACTCTTTTGATTATTTCGCTCCCTGTCGATTTTTTGATCTTGTTGTGGTGGATATTTAGAATAATACGAGTACGTCTAAGTTCTGCTTGTAGCTCGTGGACACTTTCATACTGGTTCTTGTAAACTATTAGCCTTTGGCCAGACTGCAAACGCGGGCGCGGTGCGGCGAGTTCAAACAGAAGAACTTCATTATTTTGAGTGTCCATAGTGGGCACGCGGGCGCGGGAAGCGGCGCGGGCTACTTGGCGCGGGCTACTTGGCGCGGGGAGCGCGCGGGTAGCTCACGCCATAGCTCGTTCATACAAGTGGCCGCAGTGAGAGCGCGGGCGGCAAGCGACAACCCGCGCGGGAGCGGGGGATCTCAAACTAGTTCGAGATGACCACGCGCGTTGTTGTGAAGGCGTCTTCAAAATTAAATGTTGAAGAATTAATAAGTGCTATTGAAGCACGATCTGCACTGTGGATGTCGAAACATCGTTTTTAGTAAGATTTTTCCAGTTAAAATAAGTCTTCTTTATCCATATGATATTTTGACAAACACTGGACACCACAACGCTCAGAACAAAGCCACACTTATATAGGTACTTATGATAATGTCAGTTGTATGTCCTTACGGCAATGTCAGCAAATTTTCACATCAAATGTTACGTGTTTCTCAAAATGATACCGAACATTGTTGGCATTTTTACAGTTTGTGTTGTGGTATTGGTATACGGACTTCACACACCATCCAGAACTTTATGGAGCCTTCTCAGGTGTGCACATTTCCTCACGATGTTTTCCTTCAGCGTTACCGCAAGTGATAATCAAATTCTGATTCGCACATGAATTCGTGAAGTCAGAGATGCGGGCCGCGTTAAAACTCAGATCCTTCTGCACGGGAGGCAAGCATTTAACGGCTGAGCTACAATTATTTTTCTATTTGAATAACGGTTTGAAAATAAAGAAATCTTTAACATAACAGACATTATTATTATCAGGCTTCTAGTAATAAGCTAGCGAGAAGCACTCATAAATATACTAACTTAACCTTACGTGAACATGCAACTTAAAAATAACTTAATCAGCAAGATATAAGTTGTATATTAATAAACTTATTTACTGTGGATTCATTTCTCGATGACAGTAGACTGGCTTTTAATTTATTTATTTTACACTATCTGCGTGACGTCTACTCGTCATCAAGAAGCAAATCCCTCAGTTTTGATTTTAACATATTTTTACTTATTTTATGCGTTTGCCTAAATAAATCTATTTTATTAAATATCTTAATATGAGTTCTGTGTTCCATAGGTATATTATTATAAGTTACCTACGATAAGATTCATGAAGAGTGATTTATGAGAAGATTCACTTACCTACTTACAATAATGATAACATAATATGGTCACGCTCACGCCTGTATTCCCCGAAGGGTTGGGCAGAGGTCCTACATAATAACACCCTCATTTCACCGTTATGTTTAAGTCCTATGTAATAGGGGGCGAGCCTATTGCCATCAATCGGGCACAAATCGAAACTCCGGGCTGCTACTGAGGAAATCCACACGGAAAAACACAATAACACTTTAAACACAATAATGATGACTATAAGGATCACTTTCCACCAAGCCGTAAAATTCTCGCGCACTTTTTTAATGTCACTGAATAAAGACGACACGTTTGGTGCAGTGGCTGAGCGATCGGCTTCTGCGCTACGGGTCGTGGGTTCGATTCCCGCACGGAACAAATATTTGTATGGCCTACATATAGTTGTTCCGGGTTTGGATGTTTGTGCGTGTGAAGATTTGTGTATGTATACGCACCTACGACACAGGAGAAATCCTAGAGTGGGGCAATGGTTTTAAACAAAAAAATAAATACCATCTGTATCAGTATTGCTTTTAAATATAAAATTCGACACTCGGGTTTGCTCGGGGATGAGTAAGGAAATGCTTGGTTTTTTTTCCTATTCGACTGCTTGTAGATGGTCTTGCGGACCGTTTCTACGTAACCGGGCAGTTATTGGTGAGACCTGAAGGGTCTCCAACCAATCCCGACGAGAGTAAAATACTTAACCTAAGCTAACTACTATTACGACGCGTACTAACATCATGGCTGGCTAGCTAATTAGCAACAACACCTCTAAGGGCGTCCCCTAGGGGGGACTCGAACCTTGGCTTAGGGCGTAGCTTGCGAGAGGACTGGGAGGGAGACGACAGCTTGATGAGGGCTGAATTAACGGTGTAACTGCGGAGTCATAAAAGACGACCGGCTCCGCGGCTGCGGCGGGTGAGCACGGTGGATCAGGGACGGCGGCGGTGAGACGTCGCGATGGGCTGGGAAACGCTTGATATCTACGTCGGATATTATACTTAAATGCATTACTAATACAGGTACTTATTCAGTGAAATTTAAAATCGCTCTAGACAAAATCAAACTGGTTGCTATTTTAATTGTATAATTTATTATTTTAATGCCATTTATTTTAGATTCTGTGAGTAGGTAACTTAACTCACACACTGACCTATTACTTTTAAATGTTTGGGAAAACGTATACTTTTGCAATGTTTGTAAATATGTGAGCACCATGTATCTATCACATAATTAATTTGTCATTGCTTCATTTTAAATTATTTTTAGCTAGTGTGGTATAGTAATTTTATTCTAGGTGCATCGTCTTCACATATAATTGTATAATTAATGTACTTATACAAAATATTGTAAGACATTTTAAAACAGTAACGGTGGAGTTTCTTGCCCATTCTTCTCCATACGAAACTACCTTTTGGAAGGGGCGACTAGAATCAATTCTATTTTTTTTTTGTAATTTTTTACGTTCAGAAGTGCCTTTTATGTGCCTAATTGAAATAAATACTTTGACTTTGACTTACAAAATGCTCGAGTATCGAGGATTTTTCCGTTTAATGGCAACTGACCCCAAAAAGCGGGGCATTCTTCGAAAAATATTAACAAAAATTGAGAACGTCATTAGCATCATCCCAAAGTTAAGAATGCAGATGTTTACTACTATAATTATGATAATGAAAACTGAAACTATACCGCTGCCGTCAAGCAATAAGACAAGAATAAAAACAATCTGACAATACTATAACGTTAACAACCCGGGAGAAGAATGATTTGTTAAAATAATGTTAAAAAATTTCGAAGATTCACCCATCACAAATTGACCACAGGATATAGAATTTACAGCAATAGCAGCATTATTATATCAAGTTTATATTTAAGAAGCAATAAGGCAGTAATCGTGATTGGGACTTGGATATTTTGGTTTCCTTATGATTGTGAGGTCCAAAGGCACTCTTTATTATACTGGGAACTTAATATAGGTAAGGGGCAATGTCGCTTACTGAAGTACCTAATTACCCTAAATGGCGATAGGTGACCAGTACACATTTAGGGCCAAGCCACATCGCCTATCTTCCGTCGCGTAATTTACTCGAGGAATTTTAGTAACGTATCTTCGGTCAAATGTGTACGGTGTGAGATGTTTGTATGGAATGATGTGTACCGGCGGAAGATCGGCGACGTATCTTCATTCAGATGTGGCTTGGCCCTTATTCTTAATACACGTTATAAGTACGGTCAGCAACGAAAGTTGCGCAACACTTTTATTTTTACACAACATCTAAATTGACCCAAAATTATTCGATACACTGCTTTTCAGCATTTCATGTAATAGTCAAGAGTTTGTGTTATTTTATTGTTACATGTGTTCCGATTAAAGCTGAATATTATTGTGTTCAGTTATGATTTAAAAAACTGAAGTGTTAATAGACTTTCGTTGCTGACTGTACATACAAAATAAATATACTGGGTGTAAATGAAATCATATAATTCCTTCAAATTTCGTTATGTACTGCTGACATAGATTAACCCTGCACGGAATACATTCAATAAATAAAAAATTACAAGAAGTAAACATGTGTTCTTAACGTGAAGCATTTTAGCGCCCCGAGCGAAATGCGCGGCCAGCACTCGCCGCGCGGTCATTTAACTCAGGGCGCTAAAATGCCTCACGTTAAGAACACAATTGTATTTTTTTAAATTGAATCTAAAAGTATTCTGTGCAGGGTTAATTTATGTCACCAGTACATAACAAGGTTTGAAGGAATTATATGATTTCGTTTACACCCTGTATAACCATTATACCTACTGTAGTAGGTAAACAAAAAATATATTAAAACGTGCAAGAGTTTAACGAATCTCATTAATTTAAAAGCTTGATGAGACTTAAATTAAAATACTCTGTGGTTTTAATCAGAGCACAAAACATTTTCATTTGTATCTACAATTAAATTAAAGGATGAAATTCTCACATAATGTAACTTGGAAAGTGGTTATAATGTAAAAAATATTTTTAGAGACAAGCATTTATCTTTTCACAGCGACGTTTTCTACTGTGTACCTACTCGTATTTACCGCAAAGATTTGAACTGTGTACCCACCTGAGATTTATGTAACGAATACATACCTGATCATCATCAGATAGTCAATAATGAAAGTGTAAAGGCGGGTACAGACTGCTGTAACGTAACATGCAATGTAACATGATAGGTCCGTAGTACGCACGCTTAGTGTGCACGGTTCGTACGCGCATTGCTTCCACACTATGGGAATTCTTTTACATTGCATGATACGACAATGTGGACGGCAAATTCTTTCATTGCGTGTTACATTGCATGTTAAATTTCGTAAGTCTGTACCCGGGGTATTCTTCGAAAAATATTAACAAAAATTGAGAACGTCATTAGCATCATCCCAAATTTAAGAATGCAGATGTTTAATACTATAATTATGATAATGAAAACTCAAACTATACCGCTGCCGTCAAGCAATAAAACAAGAACAAAAACAATCTGACAATACTATAATGTTAACAACCCGGGAGAAGAATGATTTGTTAAAATAATGTTATTGAATATTCACCCCCGGCTTGGGAATTGTCACTTGTCTGTTCGTCATTTGCTAAATTTCTTAGAAATATAATCAAAGCCCACAGTATAGTCGTCGGTACGCAAATTGGCAAGAGTAGAGAACAGAATTCCTCTCCTTTCTTTCTTCTAAACAGACATGTTTAAAAATAAATTATGGCAATAACCATAGAATAATGACAAGCAATAAAAGTGACAATTTTTTTGTCGCAGTAAGTGTACAAGCGCAAACTTACTCTCACTACGCCAAAACCTTGCCAAGTTACGTGCCGACGACTATACCAAAACTCCGACCAAATGCATTATGCACTATACATTCTCACATAGGTATATCGGCGCGGACATTATCTGTCATATCCAACATCTGATGAGGCTCTCGTTGGGACCCAGCCGCCCAACGAGAGCCCAAGTAGGGTTGCCGCCCGTACTATAATATATACAGGGTGTAAATGAAATCATGTAATTCCTTCAAACCTCGTAATGTACTGCTGACATAGATTAACCCTGCACGGGAAAATTTAGGATTCAATAAAAAAAATATACAAGAAGTAAACATGTGCTCTAACGTGAGGCATTTTAGCGCTCAAAGTCAAAGTCAAAGTTTTTTATTTCAAATAGACCAGATTTCAGGCACTTTTAAAACGTCACGACTAGGTGCACGGTTCCAAAAGGTAGGTTCTATGGAGAAGAGCCGGCAAGAAACTCCATGAATACTCTTTTTAAAATAGTAGTTCATTACAATTCCATTACAGTAGTGTGAGAAATAGAATGAGAATAATGCAGGTTAATGTAACAAATAAACTCACATAAGAGTAACAAATAGAAAAATATGCCTTCTATGATTGCCATAGCAGTTAAGAGCTGACCAGTCCCGACAGACGGCACCCGTTCACGAGCATGACGTGCACATCCGCATCGGTCGGGATATATTTTTTATTTTTTTTATTGCTATCATTACTCTCAAGATATCTTTATCTTATTTTACAATGATTTTTTAGCTAAGTTTTGATGACATTTAATTATGTCAATTGTTTTATATAGTTTAGCTTCCTTTTCACTTTTGTAAATGTGAGAACTTTGTGGACCTGCATCTATAAATTTGTAAATTACTACAATATTATTCATATTACTTTTTTTTTATTTTTATTTTTGTTTGTTAGTTTTTGTACTCAAGTCTTTTAGTACTATATTACTCATTGGTCTGTGGTCAGGACCTCATTGTTCTCTCACTATCCTAAATCATTGTACTGTATCCACTGAAATTGTTAAAGGTATTATTTTTAAAAGAGTAACCATGGAGTTTCTTGCCGGCTCTTCTCCATAGGAAACAACTAATTGGAACCGTGCACCTAAATTCGACGTTTCATAAGCACCTGTATTGGTTTATGTGAAATAATTTTTTTTGATTTTGATTTTGATTTTGGTCAGCTCAACCATATTATAGAGAACTCAACGACCGGATAAACAACGCCACCATCAGCAAGACATTTAAGTGAGCATGGCAGACTCATATTACCAGACAATAGGCAGTAATATGATATGATTATAAGCGTATCACTAATAGCTGCATGATGCTCATACTTTACAGTTTGGAATGAAGTATTGTAAAGCGATATTATTAAAATAATAACTATAATACAAAAACCTATTTTGCCAGTCCAGATAAAGTCCAGACATTGTAGTATACAAACTATGCGAGTGAAACGATGTAGGGCAACGTTTGGAATGGTCTTTTGAGGAAAGTGCCATAGCAGTTTCGAGTTGACCTGTCCTAACTGACGGTACATCTGCTTCAATCATCGCGGAGCTCAAACCTTATTTTAGGGAGCTCAACAACCCGACCGCTGCACGACGCTATCAATCAGCTGGACATTTGTGTGGGTCACAAAAAAAAACTCAAGAACCGCCAAACGTTTACAAAATTCGTGTATATAGCTACCCTACATGGTACTCACATTCACAATTTATTAAAAATGTAACGTAAAAAATGAGGCGATGGTAAAATAATAATAATCATTGAAAAAAATAATTCGATTATAAATGTCAAAACGATAAAATAAAAAATAATAATGTTATGAAATAATTACAATGATGCGTCTGTGATAACAGCGAGCGGCTCAATTCCAAGCATTTTTATCGTCCATATAATCTTTAACGTTATAGAAACCCTTTTTGCATAGTTTCTGCTTTACATAGGACTTAAATTTATTAAGACTCTTGAATATTGCCTGGAATTTTGTTGTAGAAGCGTATACTTTGGCACCTAAAGGAGTTACTGATTTTCTGGAGCCTAGTCATTGGTAGGATGAGTTTATTTTTATTTCTAGTATTGACGTTATGGATGTCGCTGTTCTTAGAGAACAAACTGATATTTTTCTTTATATAAATCAAATTTTCATAAATATATTGTGATGCGACCGTCATTATATTAATTTCTTTAAATTTATCCCTCAGTGAATGCCTAAAACTAAGGTTATAAATTGCTCGAATAGCTCTCTTCTGCAAAACAAAGATAGTTTGGATGTCGGCAGCATTTCCCCACAACAAAATGCCGTACGACATAACACTATGGAAGTAACTAAAATATACCAATCTGGCTGTCTCTACATCAGTTAGCTGGCGTATCTTATAGACCGCGTAAGCTGCAGAACTGAGTCTTTTCGACAATTTATCTATATGTGGGCCCCACTGCAGTTTCGAATCTAAAGTTATACCCAAGAACATAGTGGTGTCCACAAGATCCAACTCGTCTCCATTTATTACTACACTGGTTTTCACCTGCTTAACATTAGGTGTCAAAAATCTGATACATTTAGTCTTTTTCTCGTTCAAAAGTAAGTTATTAACATTAAACCAGTGCACTACTTCAGAGATAGCGTTATTTACATCGTCCGTAACTGGCTGCTGCCGTTTAAGTTTAAATAACAAAGCTCAGAGTTAAATGAACGCACGGCGAGCGACAGCCGCGCAATTCGCTCAGGGCTTTAAAATGCCTCATGTTAAGAGCACAATACATGTTGGTTACTTCATGTAATTTTGTTTTATTGAATCCAAATGTTTCTCGTGCTGAGTTAATCTATGTCAGCAGTACATCACGAGGTTTGAAGGAATTACAGGATTTCGTTTACACCCTGTAGTATCGTACTATATTTCAGTCAAGTGTACTATATATTATAGAAAAATAATATAGTACGAAAAATACTATATTTTTATCCCTAATTCAACTGTCGCGCTTTTTATGATAAGTGTAAAAACGGAAAGAAGAAAGAAATAGAGCGTCTATTAGTTTTATTAAAAATGATTTGTTAATTTATTTTTTTAATATGAATCTAAATTGCTCAGATTCTTATAATTATTTTAAAGGTAATACATCATTGATGGCCAAAGCGAAGATCAATAACAAATACACATGGAAATATACATAATGATAAAAAATAAATGTGTACTTTTATTTTTCCTGAATTTCCAAAAAGTACTATATTTTTGCACCTTTTTGGGAAAAATACTATATTTCTTCAAAAAAAGGTGGCAACCCTAGGACAAGGGCCTAATGCAGAAATCGGTACTTCTGGACACAGCGCGTATTGTTAGGAAGTTCCTCTCTACATTGTAGTTTAACAAAAGGTTGTAGAAAATACAGTGTAAAAAAGACTCTGATCGAAATCCATTGACACAAACTGTTGGGATCGGACCGTAACGAACCGGGACATCTGCACAATCTGGACAGAGTAATTAACTCGGATGATTAATTACAATCTGCGGCGAACTCCATAACCATGGTAAAAACGGTTGAAAATAATAAATAACTCTGTATATTGGGTAACTGCCTTGTTGGTCTAGTGGTTGCAAGCGTGACTGCTGACCGTGAGGTCCTGGGTTCGATCCCCAAGTCGAGCAAATTTTTATTGGGTTTTACCTTGTGGAATTTTTCAGTAGCAGCCCGGAGTTTGGATTTGTGCCCGGTTGATGGCAATTGGCTCGCCCCCTATGGGATACAATGGGACTTAAACATAACGGTGAAATGAGGGTGTTACTATACACCTCTGCCTATCCTTCGGGCAGTACAAGCGTGATGTTATGTTATATTGGATAATAAATAACGATATTTGTAGAGAAATCTTACCTACTTTGAGACAAAAGTACATGGAACACCACTCTACGTCGCGTCAGTCTACCATTCCTTTGTTCTAGATGCACTTCCTTAGAAACGAGATTAGTACTTCCTTTTGTGACCTGACCTGAATATAACTTCCTCAGTCGTTCCTTTTTTTCGATTTCTTGGTTGGGCCCATAGTAAAACTTGTTCATAATAAATCATATCGTGAGCATACTAGTGTGTATCCAAGTACACACTAGTTTTCTTTAGAGAAACAGACAGGATCAGGGAATCAAATGAAACTCGTTAGCGTGCGGTATAATACAAACTGATGCGTTTACTTCATCCACTGACACACAGAGACATATATAAAATTACCTACAACATATATTACACATACATATCAATGAGTACTTATGAGGTTTTCAGTTTTTGCATTTACACCTTGTATATATATATTAGGTCCTTACCTATGAAATTGGCGTTTTTTTCTCACTAATAGAGAACCTCGTCACTTTATGATTTAAAATATATATCAATTGCTTGATATTATATCGAATAATGACCATCATAGACAACTACCAATAGTAAAAAAACATTATTACTTATAGTTTTCTAAACATAAAAAATACCTTAAAAATGACTCCTCCTTTTGTTAGCAGAAATGACCACTATTTTTGTTTTAACTTTGCCAAAACTTATTTTTGTCGCATAATCTAAGTGGCATACGTTATCTTAGTTTTTAAACATTAGTGCATAAAAGTTTTAAAACATAGTGTTCATAGTTGTTAAATAAATTAAGAAAATGTTAGTATGAAAAATGCAACTTCTTTAAAATTCTCCATACAAAACGCTGGTTTCATAGGTAATAACCTAATATTTAATGAATAAAGGATATTGTCATACTGTGTAATTTTGTCGAATTTCTCATACAAAATCCGTGATGTGTCACGGTAGTGCGAGCTAGGGCTGCATGCTAGTAATGGACAGCAAAGAGAATAATGAGAGAACCGGCTCTTCGGTCACCAACCTTGACATTGCAAGACATCGTATATTATCTATTTAAGAGATATCTTTGCCTGTGGATTTCTTCTTTTCGTGTGGTTAGTGACTAACCTGGTGTCAAAGTTTATGCCGCCCGTAGCCCTCTGACTCGGCTTCACATGCCGTCGAGAAATATCTCTTCTCACGATGTTTTCCTTCACCGTTTTTAAGCAAGTAATAATTATACAATACGGACATGAATCCGAAAAGTCAGAGGTGCGTGCCGTGGGTTAGAACTCGAGACCTACGACTTGGTAGTCCGACGGTCACACCACTAGGCTATCATTGTTGCCTTTTAAGCGCGTGGCTAAATATCAATTGCCGTGCCCCTAGCGCGCGACTACGAATCGATAAAATAATACCAACAATAAATATATTAAGCTTTTAGAGCTATGAAACAATTTTAAGTAATTGTTGTAAATCATATCTCTATTGAATAAACGTTTTAGTTGTACCACGCAGTTCATAGGACAAAAATACAACAAAAAAAACCCTGCATGTTCTCTGTCGCAGAAATACGACACGCGCGGCAGAGGCACGGAAATATTTGTCGCAGAAATGCGACTCAAGCGGTTAAAAGGTTAAACTGCCTGTGGACTGAGATAAGCTGTTAATAATTAGTATGATGACGTCATTTAACATTATTACGAGTATACAAGGTTAGTCAGAAAGGGAGTACTAAGCCGAAAGGGTGTTAAAGTACCTATAATAAGGGATAACTTTTGTTCTACAACTTTCCCCAAAACTCGATAGTTTAAAAGAAATAGCTTTTCAAATATTTCGTAAAAAATATGCTATATCTATCTATCCATAGCTACGATCAGCTGTGTTTACTATTTAGGTCATATTTGGGGTCACAGATTAGAAACTTAATTTTCTGGATTCATAACTAAAGCAGTTATGTTTTTTTTATTGAAAAAACTAAAATAAAAATCTTTTTGTATGCAAAAAAAAAAAAAAAAATTTTGATATTTTAACACTTGCTTTAAAATAGTCATCAGTGATACTTTAAGTGGCCCGCGGCTTAGTGCCTCCTTTCCGACTAACCTTGTATGGGTCAGTTCTAGCCTTAAGCTCTCCACTTATATCTATATTATACTAATATGTATATAAAGCTGAAGAGTTTGTTTGTTTGATTGATTGATTGTTTGTTTGTTTGAACGCGCTAATCTCAGGAACTACTGGTTGGAATTGAAAAGTTATTTTTGTGTTGGATAGTCCATTTATCGAGGAAGGTTATAGGATATATAACATCACGCTACGACTAATAGGAGCGGAGCATAAATGAAAAATGTGGCGAAAACGGGGAAAAATGTCCACCCGTGCGAAGTCGGGGCGGGCCGCTAGTTACAGTATAACTCTACAAGCTGTAATAAACGTAACATTGACAAGAGAAACTTTCCTCATATCGTGTAGTTCGTTTATTAGTGTTGCTAGCTCAAATAAATACTCGCACTACAGAATGTTATACTGTTTCAATGTTACAGAAAGTTTATTACATGGGAGCAATTTAACTCTGAATTGAATGCGTCTAAACTTGGTAACGTACAGAGCAAAAGATTGATTAGAATTTTATAATGACAAACAAAAAGAAAGTATGTGTTTTTGTTACACTTTGAAAGTCGGCAACTGCCTGGTTGGTCCAGTGATGGCAAGCGCGACTGCTGATCGTGAGGTCCTGGGTTCGATTCCCAGGTCGGGCAAAGTGTTATTGGATTTTTCCGTGTGGAATTCCTCAGTAGCAGCCCGGGGTTTGGATTTGTTTCCGGTTGACGGCAATAGGCTCGCCTTCTATTATATGCGACTTAAACATAACGGCGAAATGAGGGTGTTACTATACATCTCTGCCCAACCCTTCGGGGATATTATGTTTATGTGAATAGAAATAGTGTTTATAGTTTTGGAGTTGGAATTTTAATCCAAAAAAAAAAACTTTGGGGGAAGAAAGTTTATTTGGATTTCAAACAACGACATAAATATAATTAAATTTATGGTAGTAATATTTATTGCTAGCTGTTCTCCCGCGGCTGTGTACGCGTAAATAATCAGTGACACCTATCGAATCCCAACATAGCTACGAACCATCGCATTGACAAAACAAATATATTGTGTAAATATGACCTCAATCGGCGAAATCGTTCTCAAGTTTGGCATGACCAAGGGAAATAGGGATTCATTTATATATATATATATATAGATTAGCATGAAAGCAGTCGCTGTCAGTCCCTTTATTGCGGTCCATTAGTCATCTTTTACAGCAACCCCGAGAAGAGAGGACCCGTCCCTTGCATTCAGGGAACTACACGGCCAGTGATCAATTAAAATGATGATCTCCACTTAAATATAAAGACGATTAATTAGTTATAATTAATTAATTGGACCGTTTTCCCTAAATACGTAGGTGTCTTGCCCTTGTCTGGGTATTACAAAGGTAGGTACGTGTAGTGGGATTTTATTCAGTATACCTTTGACCCCGATCATTCTCCCTGACTCCCATATTTCGGATCGTACGAGACTCGTTTGTATAGATTATGTCATTTATAAAGCTAAAAGCTTCGACCTTTGGGCCTTTGTTTCAGAGTGACGTATGTGTAGTGTTCAATTGTTTACACTAGAAATAATATTCGGCGAAAATGCTAGGTTTGCAGGCCAATAAACAACAGAAGTAGAATAAATTTCGCGCATTTATCAAAATATAAAAGAGGTCGTTCAATATTACGAGTTTATTTTAATCGATTCGATACATTTGTTTGTGATTAAAATAACATTTATTAGGTAACGTTGTTATACTCATTTTATATAATTATTCAAATAACAAATAAAAATATTGCTAAAAACTTATTACTGAATTAAACGTAACTGCCCGTTCTCACAGTGGATCCGTTTTATCGAATCCGTTTTAACGAATCCGTTGGTACTGGATGCGTTGATCACATCTGTACCGATAAATCAGTTGAACAAATGGCAACTGGCAATGGCAGATGGGATACGATAAAAATAACGGATCCAGTATTTTGTTACCAGATTCGGAATACGGTCGTCAAAATAAAATCGGATCCTGTTAACAGTTTCTGTGTAACTAGCTGTTACATCTATGAACTATATATAAAACTAGCTTTTGCCCGCAGCTTCGCTTGCGTGAAGTTTGAAATCCTTGTTAAGCCCATTTTAAAACGACATTTTAAAATCCAAAACGTCCGTCTTATATCACCCCCAGCGGTTTAGGCTGTGCGTTGCTAGATTAGTCAGCCAGTCGGTCAGTTTCTCCCCATGCTTCTTACTTCAAAAGTACCAGATTTCTCATACAAACTTTCAACACTTATTTCACCCCCTTAGAGGTTGAATTTCCAAATATGTGTACATTTATTCCTAACCTAACCTTTCGGAGTGAGATGCATTCTGGGATAGTATAAGAGGTATTGTGAATGAGTGTAGAATAAATGAGAAGATTGTTATGCTTGGTGATTTCAATGGTTGGGTAGGTGTGAAGAGGAAAGGATATGAAAGTACACTAGGTGCGTTTGGGGATAAAAGGGTGAATGAGAATGGAATGAGTTTGTTACAAATATGCGTGGAGAAGAATCTTTCTATAATGAACACTATGTTTAATCATAGAGAGATTCACATGTATACGTGGGAAAGGCAAGATAGAGAAGCATGATTGACTTTGTGGTTGTTGATGAAAGACTGAAGAGTAAGGTCACAGATACAAGAGTGTATCGGGGTGCCAATGTGGGGACCGACCATTATCTTGTCATGTGCCGGATACATGGTCTGTTTAAACGTTGGTGCCTTTGGGTTCGGGTTCCTGTGACTGCACTTGAGAGAATAAAAGTAGAAAGGTTGCAAGAATTAAAAGTGAAAGAGGAATATAAGAGGGAAGTAAAAGAGAAGACGAATGAGATTTTAGAAGGAATGAATGATTATAGTTTAGAAGAAGCATGGAATGTTGTAAAAAAACAGCATGGTGCAAGTGGCCACAAAAGTATGCGGTGTGGCGAAGAGGAAAAATAACAGGAGAACGAATGATTGTTGGATAGATGATGAAGTTAAAGAGGTCGTACGGAAGAAGAAAGAAGCTTGGCTTAATTTATTAGCCTTTAAAGCTAGAATAAGGATGAATCAGGCAACGAGTGTGATTGACGATTTGGAAAGAGTGAAGAAAAGATACACCGAAATAAAGGCAGAAGTAAAAGAGATCGTAAAGATGAAGAAAAATTAAATGGAAGATAAGTATAATAGGAAGTTCTCCGACAACTTCAGGGTCAATGTTAAGCTGTTCTGGCAACAAGTAAGATTGGCTCGTGGAGTTTCGGGGACATCAAATATGAATATAGTTAGAGGAGGAGATGGATGCTTGTTAAGTGAAGAATGCAAGGTGTTGGAACGCTGGAAGGTATATTTTGAAAGTTTATTTAGTTGGCAGGATAGTGTGCAAAGAGTGGGTAACTGGGCGGAAGCGAGTGAGTCAGACATTGACTTGGATGAAGATGAGGAAAATCTGATTGAAATGGATGAAATCGTGAAAGCGCTGAAATGTATGAAAGTTGGAAAAGCTGCTGGGTGTGACAGAGTGCCTGTCGAAATGCTTAAGGGCGGTGACGGGGTGGTAGCAAGCCTGCTGTACCGGATCTTTAATATGTGTTGGCCAAGTGCCGGGCGACTGGTGCAAAGCTGTAATCGTACCACTATATAAGGGAAAAGGTTCACAGCAGGAGTGTAAAAACTACCGCGGCATTAGTCTTTTGAGTGTGGTTGGCAAACTATATGCGAAAGTTTTGATTAACAGAGTGATAAAAATAACAGATGAGAAATTATGGGATGTTCAAGCAGGGTTCAGAGAGGGGATGGGCTGTATGGATCAGATCTTCTCCTTGAGGTGCATAGCCGAAAAACATCTGGCAAAGCACAAGAAAGTGTACTGCGCTTTCATTGATTTGGAGAAGGCCTATGACAGTGTGTGGAGGGAAGAATTGTGGTCGACACTATCTTTGTACGGGGTGGACTGGCGCTTGATACGGGCACTGAAATCGCTGTACAGGGATTCCAGTGCTTGTATTAGGATAAATGGGGCGTTCACAGACTGGTTTGGCATCTCCAGAGGTGTTAGACAGGGTTGTGTAGCGTCTCCATGGCTGTTCAACCTATACATGGATAGTTGTTTGACAGATTTAAAAGGGAGTGAGTGTGGATTGAAAATGAATGAGTTGTCTATCGAATGTCTTCTCTACGCAGATGATCAAGTTTTGCTTGCATCGTCGGCGGAAGAGTTGCAACACATGGTAACTATGATGAATGGAGCATATAATATGAAAGGGATGAAAATTAATGTAAACAAGACGAAAGTAATGGTTTTTGAAAGAAATGCAGATGTATCTGAGTGTAAAGTAAAGATAGGAGATGAAAGTATTGAACAGGTGAATGAGTTTGTTTATTTGGGAAGTATGTTTACAAGAGATGGTAAGATTGACGAAGATGTGAAAAGAAGAGCAAATGCGGGAAATAAAGTAAATGGTGCTATGCATGCGGTTGTGGCTAGCCAGTGGATGTCCAAAAAGGCACGACTGGCTGTCCATAATGGTGTGCTGGTACCTACGCTTATGTATGGAAGTGAATGTTGGTCGTGGCAGAAGAGGCATGAAAGTAGAATAAATGCCGTGGAAATGCGTTCCTTGCGAAGTATGTGCGGTGTAACTTTGAATGATAGATTGAGAAATGAAGAGATTAGACAAAGTTGCGGTTTAAAGGATGATGTAGTGACAAAAATTGAAAGGAGTATGCTTAGGTGGTTTGGTCATGTTGAGAGAATGAGTGAACGGCGATTAACAAAAGGAATTTATAAGGCGGATGTCAATGGGAACGCCGGTAGAGGACGTCCTAGAAGGACATACATCGATGTTATTGGTGATGTGCTTCACAAAGGTCAGGTGCGTAGTACTCTCATGAAGCGAAAGGGGTATGTAAGGGTCGTAGCATGTGGCGTTCTATAGTTTCTGCCTACCCCCATGGGAAAAAGGCGTGAGTTTATGTATATATGTATGTTTATTCCTAACCAGAAACCTTAATATTTAATTTCATCTTTCTTACTTCAAAAACGACGGACTTACATACAAACTTCAACCCCCCATTTCACCCTCTTAGGGGTGAAATCTCCAAAAACCCTCAAACACCTATACGTTTATTTCTTTCCAAAAGCCTAAATATTTAATTCCATGTTTCTCACTTCAAAAATACCAGATTTCTCATACAAACTTTCAACACTTATTTCACCCCTTTAAGGGATGAATTTCTAAAAATGCTGAAACATGTGTACGTTTATTTATAACCAAAAACCTTAATATTTAATTTCAAGCTTCTTACTTCAAAAATGACAGACTTACATACAAACTTAAAAACCCTATTTCACCCCCTTAAGGGTTGAATTTCGACAAATCCCTTCTTAGTGAATGTTTACGTCACAAAATTAACCTACCGTCAAAATTTCAAGTTTCTAACCCCAGCCGTTTAGGCTGTGCGTTGATAGATCAGTCAGTCAGTCAGTCAGTCAGCTTCTCCTTTTATAAGTATAGAAGATAACCTATGATTTGTTTTCATTCAACATTTTAGGCGCAGTTTATATACAGAAGAGACGTTGCCGTAGCCTGTAGGCGCGGACGCTTCTCCTTCGACAAAAACGACCCTATGCTCTATAACTATTAAGCTTACTTTATGTTTTGTTGATTTTCTTTGATTATCTGTCCGCGCCACGACTCTGGAGACGCCCTGTCTATATAAACCGCGTCTTAAATCGTTTGGTTAATTCGCCGGCCGTACGAGCAAAGCGCGTGGCCTGTGAGTGATCCCATCTTGTCCATCCTCCTGAGCAGTGCACAAGCGACATAGTGAGGTAATAGGTGAGATTCGATGGAACAAATCTAGATTGAATTTCCTGAACTGCCTCGTTGGTCTAGTAGTGGCAAGCGTGGTTGCTGATCATGACGTCCTGGGTTCCATCCCCAGGTCGGGCAAAGTGTTATTGGGATTTCCGCGTGGGATTCCTTAATACCAGCCCGGAGTTTGGATTTGTGCCCGGTTGATGGAAATAGGCTCGCCCCTTATTATATGGGACTTACACCCATATTCTAAGATGTTCCTCCAAAACTTACTCGACTCATACTCGACTCAGGACGGCCTCGAAAACACCTTCAAAATTGTATTCTTTCTTAGTCTTTAAGAAAGTTAGTTCTTAGTCTTTAAGTTAATTCGGAGTCATTATGTCATAATTTGAATTAGGTATCTGCATCGCGCAAATAACGCCGTGATAAATAGTTGTAAGGATTATCGTAAGCATATTCGATAGTCTTCAAAATTTATTTTTGTTACATACGTACTTTGAGACTTCCTTCCTTAAGGTAGGTTCCGAGATACCTTGAGTTTGACAGATGATTCCTTACCTCGACTGAGGAAAAATTCCGAGTCGAGGATGTTTATGTCAACTATAACTACCGAAGGTAGTGAAAAAGGCTGAGTCGAGGTGGAGTCGACTCGAGTAAGTTTTGGAGGAACGTCTTAGAATATGTGTGTTAAACATAACGGCGAAATGAGATGGTTACTATACACCTCTGCCCACCCTTCGGGGAATACAAACGTGATGTTATGTTATGTTAATTGCCTGAACCAACCGCGCTTTGTGATACCGTGGGTCCTTGACTACGCACACATCTGCAAAATATTCAGTTCATTATTTAAAACAAAAAGCTATTTACTTTACAAACTTTATAAGTCACAATTGTTGAAAACTTTTGCCATTTGAATTTTAAACAGTGTTTTAAATAACAAATTTCAATATGAAGACGTTTATATACAAAGTGAGTCGTATATAACTTTAATCATTAATTTTGAATCCAATATAAACCATTACACAATAGATAAATGGGTACCTAAGAACAGAGTCGTAATGGACCCAGGACCTGCAGTCTCGACATAGATAGCGACCATTAATAAACCAGAATATCTTTATTTCGGACACAAATATCCATACAACGTTAGTCGGAAAGGGGGTACTAAGCCGCGGGCCACCTAAAGTATCACTGATGACTATTTTATAGCAAGTGTTAAAAGTTCAAAATTCGATAATTTTTATTTGCACGCAAAAAGATTTTTATTTTCGTTTTTTCAAAAAAGGAACATACCTACCTGCTTTAGTTATGAATTCAAAAAATTAATTTTCTAATCCGTGACCACAAATATGACGTAAATTGTAAAAACAGCTGATCATAGCTATGGACAGATAGATTATAGCATATTTTTACGAAATCTTTGAAAAGCTATTTCTCTTAAACTATCGAGTTTTGGGGAAAGTTGTAGAACAAAAGTTATCCCTTATTATGTGTACTTTAACACCCTTTCGGCTTAGTACTCCCTTTCCGACTAACCTTGTACAGTGTTAGTAACATACAAAAAATAACTTATTGTCTAGTGTTAGTAAAAATCAACCTTCGCACAAACTGCTGTACAATCGGAGAACCGAGGCTCTCGGCTACAGTTTTCAGGATGCTGTTTTGACTGCTCCTCACTCTCCTCAGCAGCTTTTTCTACATATACAGTGGACCCCCGGTAATCCGGCCCGTGTCTAATCCGGCACCCCCTGTAATCCGACATGTCTATTATTATTGAATATTTTTTGACAATCTTCGCTAATGTAGATAATGCATGATTGAACAGGTTACAACTTGTACGCGCCACCACTATTGTGCTCGATCACAAAACAGATAGGTACAGAAGTCAATCTACATACAAGTGCGCTCGAGCAACGCACACAGACACTGCTCACGGACACGATATCTCGGACTGTTTGGGACTAGAGGGCGAGTGAGTGCGAGCGCGAGTGCCATGCGCTTGAGAAAGATAGATATATAGATAGAGCGACCGCCGAGCGTAGGTATGAAAAGTGAAGTAGGTACATGTGATTGACTTCTGTACCTATCTATTTTGTGGCTCGACGCTCTCTATTGTGTTGTTTAATTTACTAAATTTGACATACATAGGTAATGAAGTATGATTTGTACTTCAGAGTATAACATATAGAATGTCATCATTGAATCTGTAATTTGTCGGATTACAAGGTACTCTTTTGTAAAAAAATCCGGACTGCTATCTCTTAGTACAATTGACCCATAGACAGTGTCCATGTAAATAAGCAATAATAAAATATATTAATAATAAATTTGGCAATAAGCCTTGAAAAGTGTTAATGGCATATTCCTATAATTTACAGAGCGTTATTGGTTAAAATTGAGACTCTTGTATCTTTACCAATAATAAAGGAAAGATCTCATAGCTTTGCATAGTAGACCTTTCCATATGGAAGTAGCTATCACAGGTAAAATTATCCTAGAGTCTATTTATACAAGGTTAGTCGGTAAGGAGGTACTAAGCCGCGGGCCATTTAATGTATCTCTGATGATTATTTTAAAAAAAGTGTTATAATTTAAAAATTCGGTTATATTATTTTTTCCATGAAAAAATATTTTTATTTTAGTTTTTTCAAAAATTCTTCATCCCTGCTTTAGTTATGAATTCAGAAAATGGAGTTTCTAATCCGTGACCCCAAATATGACGTAAAATGTAAACACAGCTGATCATAACAGAGGATAGATAGAGTTTAACGTAATTTTTATGAAATCTTTGAACAGCTATTTCCCTTGAACTATTGACTTTTGGGGAAAATTGTAGAACAAAAGTTATCCATTATTATGGGTACTTTAACACCCTTTCCGACTAACCTTGTATGCCCAGTTTTACAATAAAAAATGCTAACAGTGGTAAGCTAAACGATTCGTTTTTGTTAATAGGAACAGGGCATTAGTCATAACTTTTAGGACCCGTGGCTGATTACGAACCACGCGTATCATACGATTTGCGAGGTTAAGCCGCGCTTGCCGCGGTCAGTTTGTGGATAGACCGTACGTTACACATTAAGACCTCCATGCCTCGGAAAGTACGTTAAACAGTCGGTCCCGGGTATCTTACGATGACTATGACAGTCGTTACGGGAATTCAGAAGTCCGAAAGTCTCACAACCGGTCTAACCTTAGGATATCGGCATTGCCCAGTAACTGCGTTGCGGAGGTCTGATGGCAGTCGCTCCGTGTCAAATACTGGTGTTCATCCCCATCTAGTTAGACACGAAGCTGACCCCAACATAGTTGGGAAAAGGCTAGGCAGAATAATGTGCAGCATCCTGACGTGCAATAAAACACACGTGCACGAGCACAGTGCATATAAGAAGAATTTTCTATTTTTTTGTATAGAGTTTACTTGATCATTATGACGTGAGCTTTGATGTTGTTTTTCATGAATAAATAATGTAGAAAGACATTAAAAATAAATCGTTATGACTTAACTATCGAAATCGGTTGTAAAGTGATCACTATCTTTGTCGAAATTGCAGGCAGGCCCAGGATCCGAGGTTGCGGTGCATGCTTTTGCGAATCCCGCGACCCCGGCCGTACGGTCAGGAGAAAGAACACCGTTATTTTTTAGCCGGTAAGAGTTCGGCAGACCCCTTCGCCATCCCCGGGCGAGGGACATCCATGAGGATTTTCCAAAGCAAAAAAAAGGCAGACCCGGGATTGGATGTTTGTATGGGGTTTAATGACACTTAAAATGCGACCTAAAGCGCCACAAATGTCCGTTATTATATCGTGTGCCTATTGATACACACATTCTTTGAAATCCACTGCCTAGTTGGTCTAGTGGGAGCAAGCGCTACAGCTGATCGTGAGGTCCTGGGTTCGATTCCTCAACGTGTTATTGGATTTTTCTATGTGAAATTCCTCAGTAGCAGCCCGGTGTTTGAATTTGTGCCTGGGTTAATGGTAATAGGCTCGCCCCCTATTACATGGGACTTAAACATAACGGCGAAATAAGGGGGTTACTATACACCTCTGCCCAACCCTTCGGGAAATAAAGGCGTGATATTATGTTATGTATGTTTATTCTTTGAAATCATTAGTAATCTAATTAAACTGCTATACATAAATTAGACGTCAGATACAAAACAAATAATTACGTTCCAGAATTGCGATACTCAATTAACTCGACGCGTAGCAAGTCAGTTTCATGCTACGACACCGTAGCTGGCGTAGCCGAGGCAGTGAATTACGTCAGTTAGTCGTAGCAACAATTCAATCTGTATTTTCATAGCGATGTTTACATTAAGAAACTAGTGCCGTGAACTAAACTTACACTTAACATAATTTTAGATGTTAGCTTAGGTTTAAAACAAAACAAAAACAAACATCAGCTACGTTGATATTAAAGCGGGTCTACTACAACCAAATTTTTGTTAAAAATACGTTCTAACATGTTTTTCTAACAAAAAAAGGGCGTGGCTTAGTTGCTTGTTCAAACAAAAACATGCAAATATGTTGTTATCCGAGACGGATGGATAAGGGAACGTACCCATACTCCGTGACCCATTTTTTACTATTTTTTACCCCCCTCCCCCTCTCGGTGACCACCTGTAGTACATGCCAATACCCCCCCCCCTCTAGTTTTCACGTAGTAATATATAAATATGGTTTTAAATCATTTTTCGAATACAGAAAGTTAAAAAAAAGTTGACTCATATGTGCGACAGTGTTGCCACCTGTGAGTTCAAAAAGCGCTAAATTCTGCGTGCCATATTTGAATATACATAGCTCGAAACACTCGAGATTTCCCTAGAGGATATTGACTACGTGACGAAAACCTGAGACTCCCCCCCCCCCCCGCCCCTGTGACTGATCGTAGTATTTTATAGACCACCTCCCCGCCCTGAACGGGTCACGTAGTATGGGTACGTTCCCTAACATCCCCGCGTTCGCCTGTGGGGGGAGAGGTAGATATGTTTGTTCCGTCGTTGCTCAACTATATTATATAACAACCATCACGCGTGTTTAAAAAGTAGTCAAACATTGTTCGTTGAGTTTTTGTTTCTTAATCGCAGCAGACCGCAATGTTTTGCTAGCATGTTCACCAAACATGTTTAGTTCCATTTTATCGCAACAGACCCGACTTTACTTGCTGAAAAACTATTTAAATACTGGAACACACAATCATGCAACTTGTACCAACTTTAAGGATTTCTTTTCTCTTTCTGATCCCAACATAGTTGGGAATAAGCTAGGCAGAACAAAATCTTCGATACCGTCGTTACAAAAAGGCTATGACATTCTTTCATCTCGTAAAGGAAATTAAGTTTAAAAAAAGACCTTTGTCGCCTCCATCTCGAAGCTTAGATTTGCTTTTAATGAGAAATTGTAAGCCGTTAGCCGTAACTTTTAAGCTAGTCATACATACACGCTCTTTAGGCAGCTTGTAAAGGAATTATTGTAGGTGTAATTAACAACATTTTGCACATACACTTTAACTTGCAAGTGAAGTTGTCCTTATAAGGAATACCTGTCAGTTATACCTGAGCGTGTATAGCCACCTTTAGGCTAAGAATTCACGGAGCGATATTCACCCGCGTCCGCCGCGGTTGCGGCCCCGCAGCTTCTGTAGAATGCAGATATATATGTAAAAAATTAAAGCACATCTCAGGACGCGTTTTACGCCCGCGGTGTGCGCGGTTGTTTGCAGATCCCGCTGCACCGGCGGCCAACTAGTAGAATCGCGCGGGCCGCGGTCACCCGCAGCCTCGGCGGGTTGCGCCCGCGCGCTCTGCGATCGGTTGGCGGGCGACCGCAGTGGCAAAGAGTAACAGATAACCCATAACAATCTCTATCCTGAATCAGTGGATGCACCCAGAACCTTTTGGGTCTTCTTTTTTTAATTCTTCTGTGAAGTAAGTATAACGCAACAGCTCGTTTCTGGTGTGTATCCATGGCGGTGTGGACCTCAACTGATCGTTAACCGCCCGTCTTGCGATCATCGCCCGCCACGTTTGCGGGCGATGATCTCAACCGCGACGGCTGCGTAACCGCGCAAATAATCGGTCTCGTGAGTTTAGAAATAAAACCGCAGTTCCGCCACCGCGGCGGGTACGGTACAAAATCGCTCCGTGAGTTCTTAGCCTTGTTTCGTGAATCGTATCCATTGATGCAAACAACTGTTTGTATATGCACTGTGCTCGTGCACGTGTGTTTTATTGCACGTCAGGATGCTGCACATTGTTCTGCCTAGCCTTTTCCCTACTATGTTGGGGTCAGCATCCAGTCTAACCAGATGTGGCTGAAACCAGTATTTTACACGGAGCGACTGCCATCAGACCTCCGCAACCCAGTTACAGGGCAATACCGATCTTCTTTTCGTATGGTTAGTGACTAACCTGTTGTCAGAGTCTATGCCGCCCATAGGCCTCTGACTTGGCTTCACATACCGTCGAGAAATATCTCTCAGGCATGCCGGTTTCCTCACAATGTTTTCCTTCACCGTTTTTAAGAAAGTGATAATTATACAATACGCATATGAATCCGAAAAGTGCGAGGTGTGTGCAATACCGATATCCTAAGGTTAGACTGGTTGTGAGACTTCCGGGCTTCTGACTTTCCGTAACAACTGTCATAGGTATTCGTATGACACCCGGGACCGACAGTTTAACGTGCTCTCTGAGGCACGGAGGAGTCTCAATTTGTAACGAATGGTCACTCATCCACAGACTGACCTCGGCAACCGCAGCTTAACCTCGCTAATCGTATGGTCCGCGCGGATGGTAATTTGCCACGAGCCCCACGACTGTATCGAAAACATTACTATTAATAAAAACATTGAAAGATTTGGTTCTAAATTGAGTTTTATTTTTTTGTCAATTTAAGGCTTAGCCCTTCTTTTTAACCGACTTCCAAAAAGGAGGAGGTTCTCAATTCGATTGTATGTTTTTTTTTTGTATATTAGTTCCGCGATATCTTTGCTAATTGTGAACCGATTTTAATTATTATTTTTTTGTTTGAACGAGTATTCTTTCGAAGTGGTCCCATTTAAATTTGGTGAAGATCTGATGAAGAACTTCGGAGATAGACCATTTGAAGTCGGTTTTATTTTTGTTAAAAAGTGATTATAAGGGGAGGTTTCATTAACCTCTTCTATTCTTAAGGTTAATTTTTAATTTGATTGAAACGGATCAGTATTTATTATGTAGATTGTGGATACATGATCCAAACTAAGTTTGTTTAAATAATCCTTACTCAGTTAAATCTTATTACACGCTTCAGTGAACAGAATTAATATCTTGGGTTTTGTTATAGGTATTAAATATTATGTTCGTACCTACTTTAATTTTATAAACTGATATAAATATGTAATCGAATGAAAACTGAAACAATTTAACATAATTCTTGAATTGACTATCCGATGGCACTTGACTTTCTTTGCTACGGACCATGTGTTCGATTCCCGCATGAAACAAAAATATACAATAACATTCATAAAATTTTAATTATAGGTATATTAATTCGGTTCCACGCATTTGTCCATATTTGTGGACTAACTAGATATAGGTATAGGAGAAATGAGAGTGAATCATAGTTTAAAAAATGAACATTTTTATTTACAAACATTTTGGAAACAGCAAGCTTCTTCTTTTCGTGTTGTTAGTGACTAACCTGGAGTCAGAATGTATGCTGCCCATGGGCCTCTGACTTGGCTTCACATGCCGTCGAGAAATATCTCTCAGGCGGTTTCCTCACGATGTTTTCCTTCACCGTTTTTAAGCAAGTGATAATTATACAATACGCACATGAAACCGAGAAGTTAGAGGTTCATGCCTTGGGTTCAAACTCGAAACCTATGACTTGGCAGTCTGACGGTCACACCACTAGGCTATCACTGCTGTTAAAACAGCAAGTAATTTTAATTAATTAATTTGAAGCTGGCGTTTGGTTGAAGCATAACACACTAGAGTACCTATCGTGTTAAGTGCAGATCAATATTATTGGCAGCAAGCACACAAACATCTGATACCTGTTCCTGACGTCACATCGGGCCATGCCAGCGGGCCGCTTCTGTACATTCTACGGGCTTCCAGAGCCTTCTACGCCGGCCCCCACCTTAGGCTCAGCTGCCGACCATCGACCATCGACGCATAGGCTATCTTCTTATTGTAATCAGCTATCTATATATATCGAAATATAATCCTTATATTGAAGTCTAGTGGTTTTAATTGGTCAGTCAAGACCCCCAGCAGCAAACCTGGAGCTTGGCATTCAAACATACCATTATTCAATATTTGGGACTCTCTGAAATTGGATGATCAGACTGTTTACTCTACAAGAGTAGAAGAAACTAATTATAGCTAGTAATCCATTCTGTAGAGCCTGTATAAAGAAGCTCTACTTTAATAAAAAATAAATGAAAAACGTAATTAATTATTTTTGTTCATTTGCATAACATACAACACAAATAAATACCTATTACATAACATCACGCCTTGTATTCCCCGTAGAATTAGGCAGAGGTGTTTTTATTACACCCTCGTTTCGCCAGTTATGTTTAAGTCCCATGTAATAGGGAGTCAACCTATTGTCATTAGCCGGGCACAAATCCAGACCTCGGGCTGCTACTGGGAAATTGTTAATGGAAAATCCCAATAACACTTTCCCGACCTGGAGATCGAATAACAAATAAATATTCTTGTTTTAAACTGCACCAAATAACGAACACCTCGCTACTTGCGTTAGAAAACATTGAAACATAAACCTTTTTTATTAATTACTGATATATCTCTTGAAGGGAAAATAACAAAAAAAGTGAAAGTTCCACTCTTCAATTACCTGAAATAAAATTGTTAAAGGTTATCTAGAATGGAGGGCCGAGGTCAAAGCCTTCGAGCGATAATTACGTGAAATACATGATCACAGCTCCTGAAAATACAGTCAGAAAATACTGGGTGTAAAAATAGCCTTAACGAAGCCGAAGTCTACGCATACTGTACATAAAACTAAGTAACATACAGCCAAAATGATTGCTGGGAAATAACTTATTTTTTGGTATTAAAAAACAGCTTTTAATTGTAGCGCGCAATGGAAGCGCGCGCAACACTCTGTGCCTACATTTCAAAAATGTTGATAATGTTTGTATAGTAATAACATTTAAACTTAGTTTTCGTGAAAAACGTACAAAAATATAGTAACTTTGACCTTCAATGTCTCCATAACCAGTCGGTTCCCAGGTGTGGCCGAATATCAAAAAAAACTTCGTAATGATGGAAAGAATACGTGGCTCTCGGCTTCGTTAAAGGTATTTTTACACCCGATATATAAGGTCTAACATTATTAATCCGAAATATTTTAAGACGTACATCTATGAATGCTAAGGAATTCATATCAAATATCAAATTTCTTATTTATCCATTTAATTGTTAATAAATAAATAAATTTTAAATGACTTGAATAACGATAAATTTACTGGCTCTTTATTATTTTTTACATCCATCCACGCCAGTTACTACGTAGTACCTACACGCCATTGAGGCGGCGGCGCGCGCGCACTGTTTACCTATTTTGATTGATCGTAGCCGAAAATCAAACGCTAGCGACGCGGCGGCAATAGTCCCCCCGCAGGCGCCCACGCGAGCGCACGTGTTTCTAGGTTTTCAGCGCGACGCACGGCACGGCGACGTACGACTGCCTGCAACGAATGTACTTCCAACATGATGGCACATTATGATAGGCACGTCAGGGACTACCTAACAAACGAGTACGGAGATCGTTGGATAGGTCGAGGCGGCCCTGTTGCCTGGCCAGCTCGCTCGCCTGATCTAACGCCATTAGATTTTCACGTGTGAGGTAGGGCTAAAGACCTAGTTTATGGTAACGATAGCCATACAATATCTAGTGCCGAGGAACTAAGAAATCGGATTGTGAATGCTTTCGTAGTGATGAGTAGTGACAGAGACACTTCAGTGCGCGTGCAAGAATATGTCATAAAGCGTGCCGCCCTCTGTGGCCAACAGCAAGGCGGATATGTGCAGCAATTAGTGTAAATAAAATAGTTGTTAGGTATGTACATTTAAATCATTGTAAATAAGACTGATTCAAATTTATAAACACGCCAAAAACATTGTTGTAATAATTTGTAAGCTTATTTAACCTGTCTACCTACCTACAATGCAGTAAAAACCTATAACAATTATAATTTTTTACGACTTCGTAAAAATGTGTGACAACGCAAAGTACCTATTTATTATTATTTTAACCCATTGACGCATTGTCCGACGCCGCGACGTGAGTGAGCGACAAATGTGGCAACGCGAAACGATATGACGCGACTCGACACAGTGCGAAACAAATGAAATATCAAAAAGTAGACGTTACTTGGCCTACGTTGTCGAGTAGTCTAATTAATAATGCGGATTGTTTTTTACGCAACGATATGCGTACACGAAGTGGTAAAGTATAATTTTATTGTGTTCTAATAACAACGCTTGAAAACAGTACCTTCTTAACCATTGTTACAATAAAAACGCACTACCTACTTATTGACATCGCGGCAGTCAGTTGTGCATTGTTTCGCGTCGCGACTTGTCTCTTTCCATTACCTAGGACAACCCAAGCGAGGCAAACTCTAAAGTTAAATTGGGGGAAAAAAAAATCTCTCACGAGCCGGACTTGAACCTGCGACTTGGTTCAGAACACCAGTCGATTTAACCGCTAAGCTACCGTGAACTCTTTATCCTGCTCATGAAAAAATTATAACTAAGTACCTATGCAAAGTAGGTAGGTACAAATAAACACGACAGGTAGGTAGGTATCTAAATCAAATTATTGTGTCAATAATTTGTCAGTCCAAAGCCTGATAAAGTGTGATGGAGAATTTGAATCAGACAGTAGGACGTTTAGTAGATAAATCATAAGTACGTACTAAGGGATACAGTCAGGGGTACAGTAGATAATAATTAAATAGGTTTTAAGAAAGACCGTCGTTTGCACGCGGCCTCACTCGACAATTGCGACCGCCCTAGTCGCGCCAAGCCACTGTACCTACTATGCCGCTATTGTGTTGAGTACGTACCTATGTACTTACTTAGGTAGGCTAATGAGTGAGTAGGTAACTAATTAATCAGTCGAATTATCAATTTTAGAATTAGGATTTCTGATAAGATCTATCAATGGTACGTACTCCGAATCAGCTGATCTGAGTCAATGACCTACGCAGAGCGTTTGTTTTTTTACGCGGGAACCGGAGTTTGGGCGGCACTATGTACTTACTTAGGTAGGCTAATGAGTGAGTAGGTAACTAATTAAGCAGTCGAATTATCAATTTTAGAATTAGAATGTCTGATAAGATCTATCAATGGTACGTACTCTGACGCAGCTGATCTGAGTTAATGACCTACGCAGAGCGTTTGATATTTTTGCGCGGGAACCGGAGTTTCGGCGGTACGACGATGCACCAGTGCCGCCCGCCACTTGACAACAGAGTAAGAGAGAGAGAGGGAGACTCAGAACTCGGACGACAAGCACTAGAGCCCGCCCCCGCGCGCGTTCATTCATTGAGGAAACGTTTCATGCCAAGTGAAACCAACATTATTAAAATTAAATTTAGCAAAGGTGTAATTTTTTTTATTATTATATTAATTATTATTTACTACAAGGCATGTTTTTAACCTATAGATTCACCTCCTTAAATATTTCGGATTAATAATGTTAGACCTTATATTATACAAGGTTAGTCGGAAAGGGGGTACTAAGCCGAAAGTTACTCTAGGTTGGTCTAGTGGTGGCAAGCGCGACTGTCGATCGTGAGGTCTTGGGTTCGTTCCCGAGGCTGAGCAAAGTGTTATTTGGTTTTTCCGTATGGAATTCCTCAGAGTTTGGACTTGTGCCCTGTTGATAGCAATAGGCTCGCATTACATGGGACTTAAACATAACGGCAAAATGAGGGTGTACAAAAACACCTCTGCCAAACCCTTCGGGGAATACAAGGCGTGATGTTATGCTATTTACTTTGTCAGCCTTTCGTAAATGTCTGGATAGATAGACAGCGACTGACTTACTGATAATAATTGTATTGTAACGTAAATGATAGTAGAATATATGCCGTGGAAATGCGTTCCTTGCAAAGTATGTGCGGTGTAACTTTGAATGATAGATTGAGAAATTAAGAGATTAAACAAAGTTGCGGTTTAAAAGATGATGTAGTGACCAAAATTGAAAGGAGTATGCTTAGGTGGTTTGGTCATGTTGAGAGAATGAGTGAACGGCGATTAACAAAAGGAATTTATAAGGCGGATGTCAATTGGAACGCCAGTAGAGACGTCCTAGAAGGACATACATCGATGTTATTGGTGATGTTCTTCACAAAGGTCAGGTGCGTAGTACTCTCAACCGGCGTGCGTGTATGAAAAGATGTATGAATGTGGATGAAGCGAAAGGGGTATGTAAGGGTCGTAGCATGTGGCGTTCTATAGTTTCTGCCTACCCCCATGGGAAAAAGGCGTGAGTTTATGTATGTATGTATGTATGATAGTTGTCATAGTTGAATATTACTAAGGTTGAAGTACTATTTGTATAATGTATTATAGGTATGTAAATGGCGTCCGATCGCTATGACGCATCGCAACGACGGTTGCCACTTATTGAAAAGATAGCATCACGTCTGTATTCCGCGAAGAGTTGGGCAGAGGTGTATAGTAACACCCTCATTTCACCGTTATGTTTAAGTCCCATGTAATAGGGGCGAGCCTATTGCCATCAAGCGGGCATAAATCCAAATTCCGGGCTGCTACTTAGGAATTCCACATGGAAAAACCCAATAACATTTTGCCCGACCTGGGGATCGAAAGCAGGAGCTCACGATCAGCAGTCGCCCTTGCTACGAGGGCAAGGTGAAAAGTTCTCGGCCTGGCAGTAAAAAACATTGATTTTTAGTTTAAAAATAATTTTATTTTTCTACGTAGTCTCCCTGTAGCTCAATGCATTTTGTCCAGCGTTTCTCCAATAAATGAATCCCATCCCTGAAGTGTGATTCTGGAAGGTCTGCAAAATACCCTTGGACGGCTGCAATTACCTCTTCATTTGACCCATAACGTTTCCCAGCCACAAACTGTTTTAAATTTGGGAATAGATGGAAGTCTGATGGAGCCAAATCTGGCGAATAGGGTGGATGTTCCAGCAAGTCATACTTCAAATCCCTTAGTTTTCCCATTGCCAAAGCACATTTGTGGACAGGTGCATTGTCCTGATGAAAGATGATTTTTTTCTTTCGCAATCCTGGCCTCTTCTCACGAATATTTTCATCCAGTTGGTCCAGAAGACTTTCATAGTATGCCCCATTTATTGTTTTACCCTTTTCAAGGTAATCGATAAGAAGAATGCCTTTTGCATCCCAAAAAACACTGGCCATGACTTTTCCGGCAGATAAAGTCGACTTTGCTTTTTTTGGTGGTGGGCCACCAGCTTCTACCCACTGCTTGGACTGCTGTTTTGTTTCTGGTGTGTAGTGGTGAACCCACGTCTCATCCATAGTGACAAATCTCCGCACAAAATCTTTCGGATCCTTCTTAAATCGGCCCAAACTTTCTTGGGAGAGTTGTTTACGAATTTGCTTTTGGTCAGCGTTTAACAAATGCGGCACCCACCTTGCGCAAAGCTTTCTCATATTCAATTCATGATGTAAGATGTTCCGTACCCTTTCTTCTGATATGCCAATGGTCTCAGCTATCTCATACACTTTCAATCGCCGATCGTCCAATACCATATTGTACACCTTTTCGATGTTTTGGTCTGTCGTCGCAGTTTTTGGTCGTCCCTCACGAGGATCGTCTTCAAGGGATGTACGCCCACGTTTAAATTCAGCCGCCCATTTTTTTATGGTTGAAAACGAAGGCGCAGACTCTTTGTAAACCTTTACCAACTTTGGACGAATTTCTGTTGGCGATAACCCGTCCAAAACGAAGAACTTAATGACGGCACGATACTCTAATTTATTCATTTCAAGAAAACACAATGACACGTGTATCTTAAAAATCCGTTTAAGGAAAAGTATTTGACAAATCGAAATAAAAAGTTGACAATCGTTTTCCTGACAAGTGTAGCAATGTCATAAAAAATATTTATATATGTAGCAAACCTCCTTCCTTGCTAGGCCGAGAACTTTTCACCTTGCCCTGGTACCACTAAACAAACGAGGCAGTTAAAACGGGGTATCGGTAAAATGGGGTGAATAAGGATGCAGGGGTGAATCGGGACGAAACTTTAAAATGGATTTTTACGTTGAAATAATATAGTTTGTTGCCAACAATGACACTTAATCGTTAATTATAATATAGTAAACACATTAGAGTCCTTTTTGGCAATAAAATATATTATTTCAATGTCAAAATCCCTTTGAAAGTTTCATCCCGATTCACCCCTGCATCCTTTTTCACCCCATTTTAGGGTATTGAAAACAACTTTTTTACAACTTTTTAACAACCCATTACAACGTATCTTACTAGAACCGTAATAGGAACGTGTCACGCACGGCATAATTCGTCGATCACTACTATGCCCACTGCAACGGATCAACCGCGGTCTATACCCGTATACAACGCGTATGATGACCGTACCATCCCCGTTTAGTGCCCGTTCTATCGGTTGTTGTACATTTTCTTTAATCTATACACAAGGTTTGTCGGAAAGGGGGTACTAAGCCTCGGGCCACTTAATGTATCACTGATAAATTGTTTTAAAGAAAGTGTTAAAATTTCAAAATTCGATTAAATAAAAACCTACGCAATGATTTTCATTTTAGTTTTATCAAAAATTCTTCATCCCTGCTTTAGTTACGAATTCAGAAAATGAAGCTTCTAATCCGTGACCACAAATATGACCTAAAATGTAAACACAGCTGGGCTTAGCTGAGGATAGATAGAATTTAGCATATTATTTATGAAATCTTTAAACAGCTCATTTGGGGAAAGTTGTAGAACAAAATAATAGTTATATACCATGTTTTAATGCAAATAAATATTATGATTATGATTAAAAGTTATCCATTATTATGGGTACTTTAACACCCTTTCGGCTTAGTACCACCTTTCCGACTAACCTTGTATATAAAAATGAATCCCTATTTCCCTTGGTCACGCCATAACTTGAGAACGACTTCACGATTAAAGTCATATTTACACAATACAGGGTTACTGGTAATTCGACGTATTCCTTGCAGGACATTATAGTAGGGTTGAAATGCAACAAATTAAGCCACCAAATGTTCTGCTGAAGTTCAGTAGTTTTTGAGATATTCATTATTTTAGGTTTTTATTAAAAAAATCCAGATTCAACCATATTTGAAGATGTGTTTGGAATTTTTGAACTTTTAATTATTAACGTAGATCTGCTATGGCAACAGCTATGATAAAAACTTAAACAATACATTCGCGCCGTACATTATTTATAAATAGGCTTCAAATGGTTGAAAATGGGATATTTCAAAAAATATAAATAACTCAAAAACTACTGAATTTTAGTGGAATATTTGGTGGCTTAATTTGTTGCATTTTAACCCTACTATGACGTCCTGCAAGGAATACGTCGAGTTACCAGTAACCCTGTATATTTGTTTTGTCGAGACGATGGCTCGTAACTATGCTGGGATCCGACAGGTGGCGCTGTAGTCAAATTATTTACGCGGGCACAGCTGCGGGAGAACAGCTAGTTGTATATAATTGTATAAATATTCGTATTTACGAATACAACCTATTAGACTTTTATTCTCCATATTATATGGGCACGTGCATTCGTTTAAAGGCTTGGAAATAATTAATATCTCGTATAAGCCAGGAATTATAACGCGGAGCATACCCGTAACATACGCGGTACAAACGTGTTGCATAATTTCCGTGCATAATGGTGCGTCCAGACCTGACGAACGCGCCGCGAGTGCGCCGCACGCGCGCCGCTCGCGCGCAGCGCGCGAGTCGTTCGCGAGCTGCGCGCGAGCGGCGCGCGGGTCTTTGTACGAACATGAAATGCACGCGCGCAGCTCGCGAGCGGCGCATTCGCGGCGCGTTCGTCAGGTCTGGACGCACCATTACACGTGACGGGTATGCAGTGCATACATGTCACGTGTGAAGCACGAAGCGTTCTGTTACCTGCAAAATATATTGTCGCGATGAAATTTTGCCAGTCCGTGCATGACACGCTACGGTGTCGGCAATGTCGGCATAGATAAATGTAACAGACTGCTGTAACGTAACATGAAAGGTACGTAGTACGCACGCGTAGTGTGCACTGTTCGTGCACGCAAGGCGTCCACACTATGGGAATTCTGTTACATTGCATGATACATTGCGACAATGTGGACGGCAAATTCTTTCATTGCGTGTTACATTGCATGTTACATCTCGTTAGTCTATTCCCGGCTTAAGGGTGTCGGTCGATAACGGAACAGACTAGTGGGCATTGTCTCATACTAGTCCATACTAAGATTTTTCTTTTTGCCTTTGCCGGTACTGTTTGGTCCCAGTATGGTACGGTGTAGTGGGTAGAGCCCTTAACCCTTTATAAGGCAGTGGCAATATGTTTGCCACCAACTTTTTTGGCAGATGCCGCCTTGTTATATTTTTATTTTCAAACCTGATTGTATGCAATATTTTTTACATTTTTTTTATAAAATATGAAATTCACAATTTAAAAAAAAATATATATTAGGTATTTAAAAAAAATCCAAATAGTTTGTTGTTTACTTTTCCTAAAATCTTCTGCCATATAAAGGGTTAATAAGACATAAATAGGTAACTATCGCCCGACCAGTAACAGGCCCAGGGAGGACGGCGCGCCGTGTTCCGCGCGCGTCTCTCGGAGGAAGTGGGGCAGGGAAACAATTGCCCCACCACAGGAGAGGTCCACCAGAAAAAGCTGGTGGACCGAGACCTGCCGGGGTCGCGGTGCATGCAATAGCGAATCCCGTGACCCCGGCCTTAGGTCAGAAGGAGGGACACCGTGGTGGTTTTAGCCGGTAAAAGTCCGGCAGACCCCCCCCCCCCCGTCTTCCCCAGACGGGGGATAGTCCATGAGGATTCCCCCAAGCTAAAAAAAATAAAAAAGATGGCGACAGTATCCCCCCCGGTTGGGTTCCCGCATTGTCGTTGCGGGGGGGCTTAGTAGCCGTGACATTGATCCGCTACGGTGCCACGGTGAAGCGAAGAGGAACCCAAGGAGGGGCCGCTCGTCGGGGCTTGAGTCTGGTAGCCCTCGATGTAGCGGCCAAGTAGGTTGCGGTGTCGCTTCGGCTACATCGCAACTGAGGCGGGCCGCGATGTCGTTTGGAACGCATCGCGGCTGAGTGCGGGAGGCCGCGGCGGGAGAGGAGTGCCGGTATTACGGTGCGCCGTTCTCCCTACCTTCCGCGGCCTTGACGGGGCCGCCACCGTCAGATAGCGGACGCGGTGGGGCCGCAGGGGAAGAGGAGTGGCGGTGTGTACCTGGCCGCCCTTTCTATCCTCTGCGGCCGAAAAGTGGTAGGCGGCGGGGCCACTAATCTAACCTGTCGCAGGGGGACCAGGGGTGCCCAGACACGGGGTAGTCTGGCACCCATGTACTTGTTTGGTCCCCGAGGTGGTCACGGCGTACCACGTGTTCTGGTGCGCCGGTGATGTGGGGTGCCCCCCGCGCCTCTCAGGAGGTCGTGGGGTGGGGCCCTACAGTGGAGAGGTCCACCAGTAATTGGTGGACCAAGACCTGCCGGGGTTGCGGTGCATGCTTAGGCGAATCCCGCGACCCCGGCCGACGGTCAGAAGGAGGAACACCGTTGGTTTTTAGCCGGTAAGAGTCCGGCAGACCCCCTCGCCTTCCCCGGGCGAGGGACATCCATGATGATTTTCCAAAGCGAAAAAAAAAAAAGAAAAAAAGATGGCGACAGTATTCTTTAAAACTGTTAATTCATTACAACGAGGGGTTAATTCGAAGCTAGCCTAAAAAAAATTTGCTTATGTATAATGAATAGAAAACACAAATGCAAAAAAGATTGATGTAAACCCTATTCACGGATAGGGTTACCAGGTGTCCGGCTTTAGCTTTTTACAGTCGTGTCCGGCCAAATATATACAAGACCGACCTGTCCGGCTTTTTTTAGCCCTTTGGTCAACCCCGCTCCGCCAAAAGAACCCGAACAAAAGCGCGAGTGACTCACGCGGACACGCATGACTTGCGTTATCGCCATCATCAACATTTTTTTTCCTTAACACATTGAATGCCGAAGTTAACCGTCAAATCACAATCGGTGGCCACCATACAAATGACCTTCTACGTAATACTACGTAGTTGGCATCACGGATACCAATTTATAGAGGGATGCCGTGGTACGTAATTTTGCGTATACGGAATATTGCGTAGGTAGGCACCACTAACATTCATTTTATCCAGGTTGCTTACCTACGCAATATTGCGTATACGCAAAATTACCTACCACGGCATCCCTCTATAAATTGGTATCCGTGATGCCAACTACGTAGTATTACGTAGAAGGCCACAACTTGAAGCTGGACCACTTGACTTAAAGCACCTGTTTTCTTTCTTTTTATTGTTGATTTAGTAAGAAGTATTACCGTTATCGTTGAAAATAATTACTAAGAAGTGTATTGATCTAATTATTAGTCTATAATTTTTAACCGAAACGTGCCCTTGAAATTTTGTGATTTTAGGTATTTATAGGTAGAATTAATAAAGCTACTACTTTTTTATGTCGTGTTTTATTTGAGATGCCAAAGAGTATAAAAACGTCCATTGAAGGAGGCCGAATAACACAGATTACCAAATATTCTATAGGGAAGACCTACGTAATAATACGTAGTCGGCATCTGCCATTATTACCAGCTACGTAATATTGCGTAGTTGGCATTCAACGTGTTAATAAACCAGTGCGTCAGGCTTCCAGGGCAAAAAGTCTGGCTAAATCTGAATCTGTGTCCGGCTTTTCTATTTTTAGGCCTGGCAACCCTATTCACGGAGCGAAAAAATAAAATGTAAACAACATTTGACTACTCGTAATAGAGATATTTTCTGTAAAATATTTCATAACATTATTTTTTAACAAAAATAAATTGCGTGATGTTTATCTATTTGAAACACTTTTTATTCATTCGGCCTAGTTTCGGATCTAACCACAAAAGAACATGGTAATATTGTTTATTTTTTTTTTCCTTCCGAGAATAGGGTATAGGTATTTTTTTAAATATATTTAGTAAACATTATACCATGTCAGCAAAAGATCGAACGACATATTTGATGGAAACAGATGGGATATGTAAGCCGGTGCTAACCTATCTCAAATGCTTGATATAGGAAATTGACACCATATTCCCCAGCTACGAACTGCGATCGTATGATAAACAAAAATGTATTTTATAATACATTTTTGTTTTTCAATTTTGTCATTGTAATATACTTACTCGAAAAAAGGCTGACACTACGGTGCAGATACCTACTATAATATTTTATCTGCTAATATCTATCTGCCTCATTGGTCTAGTGATGGCAAGCGCAACTGCTGATCGTGAGTACCTATGTTCAATCCCCAGGTCGGACAAAGTGTTATTGAGTTTTTTCCGTGTGTAATTCCTCCGTAGAAGCCCGGAGTTTGGATTTGTGCTCGGTTGAAGGCAATAGGCTCGCCCCCTATTACATGGGACTTAAACATAACGGCAAAAAGAGGGCGTTACTAACACCTCTGCCCAACCCTTTGGGGAATATAGGCGTGATGTTATGTTATACTTTAGCGTAGTCATATTTTTGTGCTAAAAAAGGCAGTTTTGCCTTCGTAATTTATATACTCGAATAAAGGGTGATACATACGGTGTGGATACTAAGATATTTTATGTGCGAGTATACAGGGTGTAAACCAAATCATACAATTCCTTTAAACCTCGTGATGTAGGTACTGCTGACATAGATCAACCCTGCATGGGATACATATGGATTCAATAAAAAAAAAACAAAAAGTAAACATGACTGTGTTCTTAACGTGAGGCATTTGAGCGCCCCGAGCGAAATGCGCGGCTATCACTCGCCGCGCGGTCATTTAACTCGGGGCGCTAAAATGCCTCACGTTAAAAACACATGTTTACTTCTTGTAATTATTTTTTTATTGATTCCAAAAGTATCCTGTTCAAGGTTAATCTATGTGAGCAGTACATCACGAGGTTTGAAGGAATTACCTGATTTCATTTACACCCTGTATTGTAAGAATTTGAGGCTAATTAACAACCGCGCGGATCATACGATTTGCGTGGTTAAGCTGCGCTTACCGCGGTCAGTCCGTGGATGGGAGACCGTTCGTTACACATCGAGATCCCTGCGTGCCTCGGAGAGCACGTTAAATCGGTCCCGCGTGTCATATGAATATCTATGACGGACGTTACGGGTAGTCAGAAGCACGAAAGTCTGACAACCGGATCTTAGGATATCGCCATTGCCCAGTAATTGGGTTACGGAGGTCTGATGGCAGTCGCTCCGTGTAAGATATCGGTATTAAGCTGCATCTGGTTAGACTAGAAGCTGACTCCAATATAGTTGGGAAAAGGCTAGGCAGAACGAGTATCTATCGCACACTCAAAAGATAAGACAATCTAATTAGTAAAACTGATACATTAACATAATGAAATTTGTATCTGACAGGAACTGGTTATATCTTCATATTATCTGCACCGTGTTATTAGTCCACTCATTTCTAAGGAAAGCGATATCGTAAGATATGCGCTGGCGTAGATATTTTTTATTATAAAAGTATAAAAATGTTTTTAGTTACTTTTACTTATAAAAAAAAGAACAAAAAATACTCGTTGTAGCTGTTATCATGATTATGCACGAGTTTTTTTTTCTTAAAAGCCGATTCTGCCCTTTCACAGAGCCGATCCGTTTTAACGGATCCGTCGGTACTGGATGTGTTGTTCACATCTGTACCGATGGATCAGTTAAACAAATGGCAACTGTGTCGCATTCTGGCAGGCAGGATACGATAAAAATAACGGATCCAGTATTTTTTACTGGATTCGCAATACTGTCGTGTATGTGAACTCGCTCATACAACTACAGTCGCCATCACTAAAATTAAAACGGATCCGCTAAAACGGGTCCTGTAAACAGTTTCTGTGTGAACTAGCTGTTAAGCTACGATACTGTGAATAAAATACTGTATAATTATAACAATAACCACAAACAAAACACATTAATATCCTTAAATGACAACACGAAACAACGTAAATACATAAGTCGTACGATAAAAATATACGTAGCCACAAATAATCTGCACAAAAATGTAATAACAAATAATGGTACTAGGGTTGCCACTTTTTTTTGTAACAAATATAGTCTTTTTCCCTAAAAGATGCAAAAATATAGCACATTTGGGAAATTTAGGAAAAAAAAAGTACACATTTATTTTTTATCATTATGTATTTTCCATATATATTTGTCATTGCTCATCGCTTTAGCCATCAATGATCTTGCCTTTAAAATATTTATAAGAATCGGAGCAATTTAGGTTCATATTAAAATAAATTGACAATTCATTTTTATTAAATTAATAAATGCTCTATTTTTTTCTTCTCTCCATTTTTACAGTTAACATAAAACAGCGCAGCAGTTGAATTAGGGATAAAAATATAGTGTTTTTCGTACTATATTATTGTTCTATAATATATAGTATAATTGACTGAAATATAGTACGATACTATAAACGGTGTAAATAGACCCTTAACGAAGCCGAAAGGCACTTATTCTCCACGTCATTGCGATATTTTTTTTGTTCTGGACTATGCCTAGGAACCTTCTAGTTACGGAGATATTGGAGGTCAAAGTTCCAACTGTTTCACAACATTTTTTTTAAATACTAGTTTCGAAGGTTGAAAATGTGCTTGAAATACCTCCATTACCCGTTTACTAATCATTGCATCTATCAGTACAGTGTTTTGTGTGCGTTACATTGAGCTTCACAGTAAAACGAAATTTTTCACCCAAAAAAAAGTCGTTTCCCAGCGACAATTTTTGCGTAGGGTTACTTAGTTTAATGTACTGAATGCATGGTTGACGGCTTAGTGAAGGGTCTTTTTACACCTTGTATATTATAGTACGAGTGGCAACCCTAAATGGTACATACATATTTTTGGTACACGTTCCTGAGATCATTCTGTTATATAAATAAACCTAATGAACCAACATGATTTCTCAACGGGGTTACAGAAACATATTTTATTTCTGAGACACGTGGTCGAGATAAGAGGAGAGTATTATAAAGTATTTGAAAATACAATATGCACGCAGACACAAGGGATGATAAATTTACAGAGGTTATTACTAGAAGCAGTGATAGCCTAGCGGTTGAACGCGTGCCTTCCATGCAGGAGGGTCTGAGTTCGATTCCGGCCCGTACCTCTGACTTTTCGAATTCATGTGCGGATCAGAATTTGATTATCACTTGCGTTAACGTTAAAGGAAAATCATCGTGAAGAAACCTGCACACGTGAGAGGGCTGCATAAAGTTTTCGATGGTGTGTGTAGTCTGCTACGCACCAAGCCAGCGTAGTGGACTAAGGCCTAAACTCTTCTCATTCAGAGAAGAGGCTCGTGCCCAGCATTGGGGCAATAATGGGCTAATTATGTTATGTATTACTAATCAGTGTACCTAGATCCTTCAATGTTACTTGTGAAATGTGCCGAAGGCGTAGCACGAGAGGGCAAAGGGACAACAGTGCGTTCCACCGAAGATCCCGGAGCCTTTTGTGCTGAGGACGACTATCGGCCACCCGGTGTTATATTTGGTTAGATAAGAATCCGTCAAAACACTTCCCCATGTGGAGAATCCATGGGGATAGATAACAGTCGATAAAAAAAATAAACAAGTCATACTACTACAGGCGCACCTTTTTAAATAATTTTAACCTTTTAACCGCTTGAGTCGCATTTGTGCGACAAATATTTCCGTGCCTCTACCGCGCGTGTCGTATTCTGCGACAGAGAACATGCATGGTTTTTTTGTAAAATTTTCGTCCCATGAACTGCGTGGTACAACTAAAACAATTATTCAATAGAGATATGATTTACAACAATTACTTAAAATTGTTTCATAGCTCTAAGTATTGAAAAAGCTTAATATATTTATTGTAGGTATTACTTTATCGATTCGTAGTCGCGCGCTAGGGGCACGGCAATTGATATTTAGCCACGCGCTTAAAAGGTTAATTAGCTTCAATATTTGTTTGTTTTTTTTTTCGAATCCTGCGACATATTTTTCAACTACTGCTCAACCGATTGTCCTGAAACTTCGCACACTAATTCAATTTCCATGACAATACACTATAATAATTTCAACCTTGAATCCTGCAAATCTTGATGCTGCAGGGATACTGCAAGATAAAACTGTTTAATTTTTTCTTTTTTAATCTCTTTAATTTTTTTAAGGGATTATTCTTATTTAAGAATCAAGTTAGAAAGAAAGAAAGAAAGAAAGAAAAAGTATTTATTTTCCGCCCACGCGGACGCATACGGATCCTTAAAATTAAAAATATAATGTTTCTTAAAAATTAACACTTAAATTTAAACCTAGTATATTAAACAACACGGTAACCCAAACACACAAAAAAAAAAATCTATGGTTACTATTATTTAGTCTATGGTGCACGGGCTACCATAACCATAAATCCTAAGTTAGAACAATCCAAATCTTTGTAACCGCAGAAGGATCTATTTGACTGCGAGTTGCTGTCCAGCGAAGAGTCCATTAAAGATGGCGTCGACAGCAAAATAAACGAAGTAAAACAAACCTACAGCAAAGCTAAATCCGTCTAAAAGAGAAACCTGCTATTACACTTTCCTCAAAAAGCCATTCCAGTCATTGCCCTACGTTGTTACACTCGCATAGTTTTTACTACCACAATGTCTGGACTTTAAAAGAGACCTCGATCTCTGAGTTTGTTTCGGCTTTTCTTCTCAGAGCTAGTCAGATAGGAAATGCCGGCGCCACCTAGTCTTAAATAGAAAAACATTACATTGACTTGTAAAAGTGTCTGTAACAGATTTATTTACAGAAATAAAAATCATTTACCATAAAAGAATAATTTAAAAGAAATTCTGAGCCACCTGTGCGTAGACCAGAACTATGAAAACACGATTAAGGAAAAACATTTTCCTTTCCTTTTTCAATTGAATAGAACTTACGTATTAGATGTAATTCTTGTAACTCGTTATATTTAGGACCTTTTTCCTTGGTTTGATTTTCAGAGAAACTGGAAATAGGTACATGTACGTTATTTATGTGGTAAACTAAGAAAAGATAAATAAATAGAGGGATGTGTTTTTACTTGATACCATATTAGGCCCATACTTAGTGAATTTATTTCTTACAGACATACAAAGAAATAGATTTATTAGTATCCTTAACACATAAATATCAGAACTATGTCTAAATAATCCCTTAAAAAAACTTTAAAGTTAAATGGTTTTATCTTGTAGTACCCCTGCAGCATCAGGATTTGAGGACTGAGGCCGGGGCCGCACTGGTACGGCGACAGCGACGCGGCGGCGACGCGAAAAAATAGGTGGCCGCATTACAAAAGCGAGAAGCCGGCGAAACGCCGCTACGTCGCTTAACGGGTGGCCGCACCTCTTCGCTCGAATATGTCGCGCTCTTTCGCACGAACGCCGCGAGGATTTTTTTTAACCGACTTTCAAAAATGGAGGAGGTTCTCAATTCGACTGTGTTTTTTTTTTTGTATGTTTGTTCCGCGATATCTTTGCTAATTGTGAACGGATTTTAATGATTATTTTTTGTTGGAAAGAGTATTCTTTCGAAGTGGTCCCATTCAAATTTGGTGAAGATCTGATGAAGAACTTCGGAGATAGACAATTTGAAGTCGGTTTTATTTTTGTTAAAAAGTGATTATTTATTCAAGTGTCGTCGCGGGTCGCTAAATAATTTTATTTAATGCGGACACCCTCATTACTTGTAGAACATTTGAAATTTCCTTACGATATGAACAAATAAAATTCGCTTGTCGTTTCTGCAGTGCGGCCACGGACATAATTATATTTGTATGAGTTTGTTTTCACGAAATCGCCGTCGCGTCGCTGTCGCTGTCGCCGTACCAGTGCGGCCCTGGCCTCAAGTTAAATTATTATAATGTTATATTGTCATGGGAAATAAATTTGATTTTTTAGTACTCTCAACCAGCGTGCGTGTATGACAAGATGTATGAATGTGGATCAAGCAAAAGGAGTATGTAAGGGTCGTAGCATGTGGCGTTCTATAGTTTCTGCCTACCCCCATGTGAAATAGGCGTGAATTTATGTATGTATGTATTAAAGTGTTTCAGGAGAATCGGTTAGCAGAAGTAGTTGAAAAATCTGTTGCAAAATTTTTAATCAAACAAACAAACAAATATACTAAAGTGAAGCTAATTAAAACCATTTAAACTGAACACAAATATCCCTCACGTATTAAAATACATAATATAACATCACGCCTTATATTCCCCGAAGAGTACGGCAGAGGTGTTTTTAGTACACCCTCGTTTCGCCAGTTATGTTTAAGTCCCATGTAATAGGGGGCGAGCCTATTGACATTAACCAGGCACAAATCCAGTCTCCAGGCTGCTACTGAGAAATTCCTAATGGAAAAACCCAATAACATTTTGCCTGACCTGGGAATCGAACCCAGGACCTCTCGATCAGCAGACAAAAAACATTTTTTTTTTAAATTAAAATGTAAACTCAAATGTTTAAAACTCAGCTAGGTCAATGTCTCATCACAGATAAATGTCTTATAAGAAAACTAGCGACCCGCCCCGGCTTCGCACGGGTGCAATGTAGATACTAATTAATGTAGGGCATATAAACCTTCCTCTTGAATCATTCTATCTATTACTAAAAAGTGCATTAATATCCGTTGCGTAGTTTAAAAGATCTAAGCGTAGAGACAGCGGGAGCGACTTTGTTTTATACTATGTAACTAGCGACCCGCCCCGGCTTCGCACGGCTGCAATGTAGATACTTGTAGGGGAACGAGGTATGGTGTTCCTCCTACGAAAAGGGAGGATCCTCCTACCAGGCGGGTCTTATGCCTGGCGGGCCACTGCCCAACGGTTGATGTTGGGAAGTTGTATATATATTAACTCCGTGTCAAATCTTGATACCGCGATGCAGGATTTGTAACATTTCATCTGACAGCTGTCATTGTCGTTGCTGTAGTCTGCTAGACATTCGTCGTGCTGCGTAGTTCGCATGTGGCGTGATAGATGCCGCCACATACTAATGTGGGGCATATAAATCTTCCTCTTGAATCACTCTATATATTGCTGAAAACTGCTTTAAAATCCGTTGCGTAATTTAAAATATCTAAGCGTACATGCAGCGAGAGCGACTTTGTTTTATACTATGTAAGAAGATGAATGCATGAGATTAGATTATAACTGATAGAATGACAAATTTAACACCATAACTTTAATTAATTGAAATATTGTTCTCAAGGAAAAAAAAAATTGTCTTTTTGAGAACTGAAGGTCGCCCGCAGCTTTGTCTGCATGGATATCGTTTATCGCGTATTCCGCGTTATTCGGAATAAAAGTAGCCTATATCCTTCTCCGGGTTCTAGACTATCTCTGTACCAACATAACATAACATCACGCCTGTATTTCCCGAAGAGTTGGGTAGAGGTGGTAACACCCTCATTTCGCCGTTATTGTTTAGGGGGCGAGCCTATTGTCATCAGCCGGGCACAAATCCAAATTCCAGGCTGCTACTAAGGAATTCCACACGAAAAAACCCAATAACACTTTGCCCGACCTGGGGATCGAATCCAGGATCTCACGATCAGCAATCGCGCTTGCCAACACTAGACTAACGAGGCAGTCTCTGTATCAAGTTTCATCAAAATCGGTTCAGTAGTTTAGTGGTGATGAGGTAATAAATAGACTTACAGTGTTTCTTTCGAAAACATCTACCTCATATTTTAGCGTCCGGTAGGATTTCCCGGTAACACTGAAAATAATCTAAATAGTGTACCTAAGTAATAAAATAAATCCATGTAACACAATTATGACTCTCCAATCTTGAAAATACATCTAAATTACTTTGAACGAGCCAATTAGACGCGACAAAGGAGGTTATTAAGAAATATCGATAATTTAGGTTCCGTCAATCATCTTAATGGCTGTATTCATGGTTCATTTATGGATCATCGATAAAAGGTTCTACAAAATTAAAGGATTCTGTTTTCATAATGATTGAGTCTTCCAATTAGGAAGTTTAATAAGATTATGTATAATCGTAGTTGATTGCTTTTCAAATATTTCGTAAATGGTGATTTTTGGTCTAAAATTTAATCCTTCACGCTCGTTGGTTAGAGCACAAAACAGATAGGTACAGAAGTCAATCACATGTATGTACTTCACTTTACATACCTACGCTCGGCGGTCGCTCTATCTATATATCTATCTCTCTCAAGTGCATGGCACTCGCGCTCGCACTCACTCGCACTCTAGTCCCAAACGGTCCGAGATATCGTGTTCGTGAGCAATGTCTGTGTGCGTTGCTCGAGCGCACTTGTATGTAGATTGACTTCTGTACCTATCTGTTTTGTGGTTAGAATGTGGATCACTCAGCTAGTTAGGTATACATTACGCTAGCCGGTACGTTGCCTTTGCTCTTTGGAAAAGAATAGATCTAAGTACATAATATACAACGTGTTACAAAAATACCTCTAAAAGCCGAAAGGGGGTTAAAAGGTCCCTTGTAAAGAGTCTAATTGGCAATATTTGAAAACAGTAGTATGACCCAAAAAAAAGAATTTGGATAAAACATAAAATAATCATCATTGAAACGCAACCCTGAATACATAAAACTAAACAGTAGACTACCCAGAAAGTTATTTACATTCATACCTAATTTCCTCTGAGAGGTAAATGACAACAACCATAAAAGACTACTTGATTATTTACATTTGGAGAATTATATTACAGGTTGTAGACATGATATAACCCACAACAATTTCAACTATAAATAGAACGGCCATAGCCAATTTACTCTACTTAAACAAAATCAAATTAAGAACACTTGTATGCATTCTACTAAATTTAAAAAAAACTGACAGCGTCATCTTTCATCCATCTGCAGTTTGAATCTAGATGAGCGATCATAACCATAATAAATCCATTAGCCATGTGTGGTGACCTCGCCAGTTCTCGCGACAGCTTACTCATAGGTTAGTCGGCAGGGTAGTAGAGACATGAGAAACTTTTAATATGAAACATCTAATGCGGCGAAACGGCTGTTGCGTGGCGACGCTCGCAATGGCAGACACATGACGGCAGACCTTCGTAACTCGTCGGCTGTCTTCGGATTGAGTCGGCCAGTTTTTTTTTTACATAATGAGTTTCGGTGTTTCACGGCTTATTTTTTTTGATACTTGAAGATTTATTATTTAATTTCAAAGTTTAAAATATAATAGATACTATGCTTAAAACAAAAAAAATCTAAAAGCACCCATACGACTTTTGCAGACTGACCATTTAAGTTTAAATAAGTTAATCAAGATACAAATTAATTCCATAAAAAGCGAAGTTCAGAATAACTTAAGTTCTTGATTTACGAAAAAAATACCCTTATTAAAGCGTCTAGGCATTTTTTCTTAATTAAGTATAAAGACTTTTTTAGCAATAATTACTGTCTTGTTTAATTAAAAGAGAAAATTATGTATTGTAACAGGTGAGAATTATTGGATTCAAGATTTTTAATCCTCGACGTAAAATAGAGAAAGGACATTCTCGTTCAGTCAGCTGTCAGCTTTTGGATCAATAATTAACGCTTCAATGTACTTAAAAAAGTCTTAATAGTAGATACTGTTACAACTACAGATGAATTATTTTTTATTAAGTACATTGAATCAAGGAAGTTTCCAAGTGTTCATGTACAAGGTTAGTCGGAAAGAGGGTACCAATCTGAAAGGGTATTAAAGTACCTATAATAATGAATAACTTTTGTTCTACAACTTTCCGCACAGAACCGTACCGGCATTCGTACGGGCTGGTTGTGTTTATTGTTGCGATTTTAATTACTATCTACACTGTGCAAAGTGTTGTTTACGCACTTTCACGTGTTACCGGCGTGCGCCGGACCACCCAGGTGCGCTTGCCTTACGCGATCGCGCCATGGCTGATAACGTGAGCGCTTCACCGCGATGTGATGATATACAGAGCTTATTGAATGTTTCTTCGGACACGGATACTATAGATGATGATGATGGTAGAAATAAAGAGGAGCTGGTAAGAGCGGAAAAAAGGGGAAGAGGGGATAGTACCGAAGAAGAAGAGGGTTGGACAGAAGTTAAGGGGAGTAAAAAGAAGGTATGTTATGGCAGTAAAAACTCTGTACAAGAAGAAAAGTATGAAGTCTATGCTTCTTCTAAGGAACGTCTTCCGAAACAGTTTGCAATGGCACGTATTTTAAAAGAGAATAAGATAGATAAAATCTGCTGCTTTAAATATTTAAGTCCTTTCAAAATACGGTTCGAATTTGAATGCGAATCGGCTGCCCAGAATCTTTTAATGTGTGAGAATCTTTTGGAGAAGGGATGGAGGTTCCAGAAGGCTATGCAGCTGTCTGTCTGTTATGGCCTAATCAAGGACGTAGACCTGGACTTCACAGATGACGAGATCCTCAGCAACATTTCATGTTCACCCCCCGCTAAGCTTTTATCATTCAAGAGGCTAGATCGTCGCAACAGGAGTGAAGGTGGTTGGTGCCCCAGTGAAACCCTTCGACTTTGCTTTGACGGTGATCACCTGCCTGCGTCTGTGCGGGTTTGTGATATTAGCATAAAAGTTTTGCCATTCATTCACCAAGTGTCCCAGTGTTCCCAATGTTGGAGGTTAGGCCACAGTAGGAAAATGTGCCCGTCCAAATATGTGATCTGTCCAAAGTGTGGTGGGCATCATGAAAATTGCGACACTTCTTTGTTTTCATGTGTCAACTGTAAGGGCAACCACATATCGCTCAGCAAGGCTTGCCCAATATATAAGAAGGAGAGGAGGATCAGGGAGATTATGGCTGAGTTTGGATGCACATACAGGAAAGCCTTAGAATTGTATGTCTCACCTGAAAATCCCATTCGTTCCGAAATTGACGTACTCCCTCAAGCCCCAGTAGGCACAGAAAATCGTCCTTCTTCGACACCCTTTTTTTTTGACAACCCTTCACAAGCTAGGGAAACGAATCCGGAAGCCTCTATTCGTTCCACTTATGCTGACATAATCCGCACGAAGGCCGTTGTCCACAAGGAACAGACACCTGTCGCGGTTAGAAAGGAAAACCACCTTCCTAAACCGAAATCAGTAAAGTCTCCGAAAGTCAAGAACGACCCACCCAAAGATGACTGGATGTTTTGGAATACAGATATACCTGCATCTGATCAAACATCCGATGATGGAGAGGATAGCGATCAACGTCCATCTTTCAATGAGTTGTGGTCGAGAATAAAGGAAATCATTTACCTCAAAAAGTCTAGCTTAATTTTTAAGATAAGGTGTATCTACCAAGTGTGCCTAAAATGGTTAACTGTAGTGTTTGCGAGTTTCATTACAGATTTGCCGTGGATAAAAGCTATGTTTAACTATTTTATTAGTTGTGATGGCTAACAAATATATTAAATTAAATATCCTGCAGTGGAATGCCCAAAGTATCAGGCCTAAGTTAGCATCGTTCCTTCAACTTTTATGCCAGGAAAAGATTCATATTGCAGCCCTTAGTGAAACATGGCTCGAACCAGAAAGTAATTTTAAAATTAATGATTATGTTGTTTATCGCGCGGACCGGGATGACTCATACGGCGGTGTAGCTATCATCGTGCACAAATCTATAAAAGCGCAGTTGCGACGAGTTCATATGAATAATACCGGTATTGAGGTAGTGTGCGTGCAGTTATTTAATTGTGACCCGTTTGAAAATATTGTGTCTGTCTATTGCCCTTCTAGAATCGTAATTACTCAGCAGAATTGGGATAGTCTGTTATCGTTATGGCCTTCCAAGACTTTAATCCTAGGTGACTTTAATGCCCATCACGTCAGTTGGTCTTATAAAACCGACCTCAGAGGAAATCTTATTCACGACTCGCTTATAGACAGCAATTTTTTTTCTCTGAACGATGGTACACATACGCGAGTGCGTCTAGTTGATAATCATTTACAACAGTCTTCCCCTGATATATCTTTGGTGTCCACAGATATTGCGTTGAACCTCAATTGGACCGTGTTAAATGAGAATCTAGGCAGTGACCACCTAATAATTAAAATTTCAACATTATGTACGTCGAGTCTCCCTTCAATTATTAAAAGAAACTTTAACAAAGCAGACTGGACTTCATTTAAAAAGCATCTAGAACAAAATTTTTGTAATTTATCTTTGCCGAATGACCTTCAAAAAGCTTACGATTTATTTATAAGTATTCTGAGTGAAGCTGCAGACAAATTCATCCCGTTTTTAAAATTTAACCAAAATCCCACTTCTAATTTCATTCCGAAGCCGTATTGGACTGCAAAACTATCACACACTGTGGCTCAACGTAGGCTTGCATTATCCAAATTTAGGCGTAATCCTTCTCCCCAGAACCTCGATACTCTTAAAAGTCACATAAGTATATCGCAAAGGCTAATCCGTCAGGCTAAGCGAGACAACTGGCAAAAGTTTTGTTCCTCAGTAGACCACACTACAACGTCTAGCGATATGTGGCGCAAAATGAGATGGCTGAAAGGTTACCGTTCGCCTAGACATTTTGTAGACGCCCAAAGTGCTACAAATCTTTTAAATTCTTTAACCCCAGATTATGTGTCCCCTTCGACCCCTACGGTCCACCATAATAACCCTATATTAGATAGTGAGATCTCCATACAGGAGCTAGATAAATGTATCAAGTCTAAGGATACATCTCCTGGATTAGATGATATATCCTATTCTATGATTAAGAATTTACCTGATGTAGGAAAAATTTTATTACTTACATTATTTAATAACTTTTATGAACATAGTTTTATCCCTTCTCAGTGGCGCGACATTTGTATCATACCTATTCCAAAACCTGGTCGCGTCCCTAGTACTGTTTCTTCACTCCGACCCATATCCTTGCTTTCATGTATATGCAAAATTTTTCACTACGTTTTATTTAGAAGATTAGAATGGTTCTTAGAAAAAAGCAACACTTTCTCTGTGAACACAGTTGGCTTCCGTAGGGGTAGGTCGTGTCTAGACGGCCTTAGTTGCTTAATCTCCACAATACAAACTGGCTTTTCCGAGGGTTGTTCTACTATAGCTTGTTTTTTAGATATAAATAATGCTTATAACAACGTCAATAATACTGTTTTAATCAATGTTTTGGATAATCTTAAAGTAGGATCACGCATCTGTAAATATTTATGGAATTTTCTTCACAGAAGAGTACTCAAAATAAGAGCTGGGAACAGCTATATTAGTAGACATTCAGGATGTGGTTTGGCTCAGGGTGATCCGTTATCTCCACTTTTATTTAACATAATAACGTTGGATATATGTAAACAATTGCAGAACTACATTTGTATATCCCAGTACGCGGATGATTTCGCCATTTATGTGCAGTGTTCTTCTGTTAGTGATGGGCAATGCAAGATCCAATCTAGTCTTGATGTAATCAATAACTTGTTAACTCATGTAGGTTTAGAGATTTCTCCCGCTAAAAGTAAGATCTGTTGGTTTAGTAGAGGTTATCGTAGGCCTACTATAGAAGTGCGTTTAAACGGGACCATGTTAGAGTTAGTAGACCATGTGAAGTACTTGGGAGTGTGGCTTGACAAGGGTCTCCGATGGACAAAACATATTAATGAGGTCCGTGAACGAGTACTAAAACTAATTAATATTTTTAAGGTTTTGGTGGGGGTTGGATGGGGAATACATCCCAACCATTTAAGACGACTGTACATTTCACTCATTCGCAGTCGTATAGACTTTGGTAGCTTTCTAGTGGACAATAGCGCAGATACACATTTGATAAAACTGGACAGATTACAAAATATTTGCATGCGGTTAGTAGGTGGATTTATCAAAAGCACGCCGATTCACGTGATGGAATCCGAATTAATGTTACCTCCCCTTTTTATTCGCCGCCAATACTTAGCTGGCAAATTCTATTTAAAATCAAAATGTTTTGATTTTCCTGTAGTAGACATACTGGATAAGCTACATCGTCTTTGCTACAATAGTGCTTATTGGAGAAAAAAGAAAAAACCTCTTTTAGTTTTGACTCACGATTTTCTTAAGCAAGAACATATGTACTGCAGTAATAAAATGGGCATGTTCTCCATGACTACTTGGGTCAGCAATATGAACTTATCAGGTATTGTAAAACCTAATTTAGATTCAGTAGATAAACCTAAACACTGTTATAATGAACGTAATTTAAGATCAATATGTTGTAAGTCTTTAAATGCACTTTATTCTGGCTTTTATTGTATATATACGGACGGTTCTAGAGGGAAGAATTTCTGTGGCGCGGCCTTTTATGATTCGCAAATAGATGCTTTTTTCAAATTTAAAATCTCAAATTCAAAAGTGTCAATAATGCACTTAGAGTTAATCGCTATTGCTGAAGCTTTCGCTTACATCGAGTCATTGGACAGTGATCGGTTTGTCATTTTCACTGACTCGAAAAGTGCTCTTCTCCATCTGATGAGATGCACAAGTTCCTCCTCTGTTGGGGGGCTTCCACTGGCTTATTCTATATTAAGAGCCATTACTGATTTTGTTACCAAACATAAAATAGTTGTATTGCAATGGATCCCTTCCCACGTTGGATTAGAGGGTAATGAAGTGGTTGATCGTTTAGCAAACGAAGCCGGGTCAGATGGAGAATTTTATTCGTGTTCCCCTTGGCATACCGAGCTCTTACCTTTAGTTAGAGACAGATGTATTCAATCTTGGTCAGAATATTTTGATAAAAGATCGTTAACGAAAGGTATTTGGTACAGGACGATTCAACCAATTCTTCCACGGACTCTTTGGTTCAGCGAGGGAGGGATGACTAGACAGGAAGTGGTGACGGCTTTGAGGCTCCGATCTGGACACATACCGCTCAATAGTTTCGGATTCATGATGCGCAAAGTTGATTCACCCAATTGCGTTGTCTGTGGAGTTATAGAAGACGTGCATCACATCCTGTCGGAGTGTGTACGTGTTGGAGTTCAAAGACGTCAAGCTTTTGTCAATAGCTCTAATGTCGGCTTCTATAATAGCATTCTAGCCTCACCATTATCGGATGAGGCTAGAACACTTTATCATATTATTATTATGGGTATAAGGTTGCGGGTAGGCTAGTTTATAATATTTTTGTATTCAATCATCGGGGTAACATATTCTTTATAGAAAAAACCCTGTAAATAAATAAAGATTAAAAAAAAAAAAAAAAAAAAAAAAAAAAAAAAAAAAATTTCCGCAAAAGTCAATAGTTTAAGAGAAATAGCTGTTCAAAGAATTTATAAAATATACACTAAAATCTTCCAAAAATCCTTAGCTATATAATCAGCTGTGTTGCTAAAGCAGGGATGAAAAACTTTTGATAAAACTAAAATAGACAATTTTTCATGGAAATAAAAATTATCGAAATTTGAAATAACACTTGCTTAAAAAAAATCAGTGATACTTTAAGTGACCCGCGGATTAGTAGGTACCCCCTTTTCGACTAACCTTGGATACCTAGCAGTGGCGTGCATTGAACAATATGCAATGCAATTATAGGCAATTAAGCAGTGCCTACCTCATAAGATTTAATTAACTACTCCATCTTTAACTATTACTATAAATAAAATAGAAACATTTTTTACAAAAAATTTAAACCGACTTCAAAAAAGAATAAAATAATTACCATATAAAATTAACAGTTTCAGAAGTCGGTGCTGATCTACGCTGAACCAAATTGATGGCACCGACTTCTGAAACTGTTAATTTTATATGGTAATTATTTTATTCTTTTTTGAAGTCGGTATAAATTTTTTGCAAAAAATGTTTTTATTTTTTTCATTTTAGTGGCCTTAATTAAAACTTGGTTGGACCTACTAAAGACGCTGCTCCTAACATAATCACATCATCACAATATGCGTACTGTTCGTAATTGAGGAGTTCCATTGTCTATCTCCGAAGTTCTTCATCAGATCTTCACCAAATGTAAATGGGACCAACTTCGAAGTATACCCTATCCATTAAAAAAATAATCATCAAAATCGGTTCATAATTGGCGAAAATATCGATGAACATACAAAAAAAAAAATACATACAGACGAACATAGTAACCTCCTTTTTGGAAGTCGGTTAATAAGCGTGTATGGCTATGATTTCTTTTGATCAGAATCGCGTACAATTGAAAGGCGACATCGCTGGTGCCTGCCTACCTAGTCGGAAAACCAATGCACGCGACTGATACCTATCTTTTTTCTATTGTAAAAAAAAAACACATTTTTATTTATTTATTTTCTTTTCAATAAAAGCGTAAACAAAGCAACATTGATTGCAAGTTATATTTCCAAGGCATCGAATAAAGGTTCGATCACATTTGACGCTTGGCCGCACACGTCACTCAAGGCTCTGAGAATCGTACAAAGAGTCGTTTACACTTGACTGGCAAACGCAGCAATTGAAGGCTGAAACGTCTTTGTTTAGCAATAAAATATAATCTTTTTTATAAATTAATTGTCTTAGACTGTATCATTGATCCAGTAAATGGAGAGCGCGGGTTCTGAGGTGTCTCTTGGGCGACATCGCAACTGAGGCGGGCCACGATGTCGTTTGGAATGCATCGCGGCTGAGTGCTGGAGGCCGCGGCGGGAGAGCAATGCCGGTATTACGGTGCGCCGTTCTTCCTACCTTCCGCGGCCTTGACGGGGCCGCCACCGTCAGATGGCGGACGCGGTAGGGCCGCAGGGGGAGAGGAGTGGCGGTGTGTACCCGGCCGCCCTTTCTATCCTCTGCGGCCGATAAGTGGTAGGCGGCGGGGCCACTAACCTGACCCGTCGCAGGGGGACCCGGGGTGCCCAGACACGGGGTAGTCTGGCGTCCATGGACTTGTTTGGTCCCCGGGGTGCGGTCACGGCGTACCACGTGTTCTGGTGCGCCGGTGATGTGGGGTGCCCCCTGCGCCTCTCAGGAGGTCGTGGGGTGGGGCCCTACAGTGGAGAGGTCCACCAGCAATTGGTGGACCAAGACCTGCCGGGGTTACGGTGCATACAATAGCAAATCCCGCGATCCCGGCCTTAGGTCAGAAGGAGGGACACCGTTGGTTTTTAGCCGGTAAGAGTCCGGCAGACCCACCCCCTCGCCTTCCCCGGGCGAGGGACATCCATGAGGATTTTCCAACGCAAAAAAAAAGGGTTGTAAAGTAACACCCTCATTTCACCTTTATGTTTAATTCCCATGTAATAGGAGGCGAGCCTATTGCTATCAACTGGGCACAAATCCAAACTCCGGACTGCTACTAAGGAATTCTACATGGAAAAACCTAATAACACTGCCTGACCTGGGGATCGAATCCAGGACCTCACGATTAGCAGTCACGCTTAACCTTGGTCAGATTAACCTACCTTTTAATCTGCTTTAGTTGCCTATCTATAAAGTTTAATTTTAATTTCGTGTTTTCGGGTTATATCTTTGTAAGTCGAGTGATTTGAACTCTTCAAGCTACTTCGATGCGTGTGGTACTGGGTTAGATTTATAAGTAAGCACAGTGCACAGTGTAATCTGTGCAGTGCAGTGCAAAATGTAAAGAAATTGATATGAGTTAATTTAATCTAATAATATCATTGGCCAACTGTGAGCGAACGTAGAAGCTGGTATTGGCATGGTATTGGATAGCTACTGAAAAAATCGTAATGGAAAAAACCCAATAAGGGCCTGCGCAGACGAGGGACAATGGCGGACAAAGAGCGCACCGCGGACTTTTTTTCATGTCGACATGATGTATTGGCGCGGGCAAAGTGCAACCTTATTGCAGTACTAATAAGAGCGCTCCGCGGAATTTTCGTCCGCCATTGTCCCTCGTCAACGCAGGCCCTTACATTGCCCGACCTGGGAATCGAACCCAGGACCTCACGCCCAGCAGTCTTGCTTGCCACCACTAAACCAACAAGGCAATACAATACCTTCTATACCTCTGTTGAGTCCTTCAGTAGTGTACCTTTTATTAATAATCCTATTAAGTTCTAAGGCTATTAATATTTTAAGTTATTATTAATTTATTGAGCTTAAAGCACGGCTGGTCCATAAATTATATTTCAAATTAAATTTAACAAGATACTCAATACTGTTTTGTAATAACTCAATACGAATAGTGTTGGGCGATATCAAATATTGTTATCGAGTTACCAACTTAGATAATATCTCATTGTTTAACTTTAAATGTTTTCGATTATCATTATAGGAAAAAAACTACGTTTAAAAAAACCGACTTCAAAAACTAAAAAGTATAAAATTAACAGTTTCAGAAGTCTGTGCTAATCCACGCTGAACCAAATTGAAGGCACCGACTTCTGAAACTGTTAATTTTATATTATTATTTTATACTTTTTGAAGTCGGTTTTTTTAAACGTAGTTTTTTTTTTAATTTTTTAGTTTTTATTGTCTGTAATAGGTTGTTCTGTAAACTACATAGGATTGTTCTAGATTACATCAGGTAGAATAATTACATCGTCCACGTAAACTAAAATGTTCATAAAAAAAATTTTAATGTTCATAAAATGAAAACTACTGGGCCAAACTATGTTAAATTTTTATGGGACCAAATGGAAACTGTTCCGCATCTAACTAAAGAAGAATCACGTAAATCGGATCATAAATCTCAGCGTAATCGGTGTACATACATAAAAAAACCAATGGAATAGAGAACCTCCTCCTTTTTGAAGTCGATTAATAAAATATAACAGGATTTTGGTAAAGCTTGGAACGTGTAAGCTTCAAAAGGAATCCTTATCACATTGGGACCTTAATACCTGCATTACTCCAATACTTATCAATCTTTAATTCGTCCAGTCCATCTTCTTCTTCTTAGCATGTCGATGGCAATCTCAATTGCGTCGGCCCAGAACTTAGCTACGAGTTTAGAGTTATCAGTAGCGTCCATTAGTCCCTATAACGTGCAGGTATCAGTGCACGCAGGGCATGATGTGAGGTGTCCCACCGTTTGTGGAACAGCACCACATTTACAGTTCAAGCTGGAATGGTCTATTAATCTCCACCTGAGCAGGTTTTCTTTGCTTCGACCAACCTGGTCCATTCCATCATGAGTTGGTTTGTTCTACTTAGCCTTTTCCCATCTATATTGGGATCAGCTTCAAGTCTAACCAGATTGGGCTGAATACCAGTATTTTATATGGAGCGACTGCTATCAGACGTCCGCAACCCAGTTACTGGGCAATGCTGATATCCTATACAATATAAATCTAAACTAGTAATTACTAGTATAATACAAATCTAAGGTAAAAACAACATATTTTTATACGTATCAAAATATGTATAAAAATAATTAAAAAGTGAACTCAGGCGTCAAAATATTCCTCCACATCACTGTCAGCTGGAAGCGTGCCCAGAAGACTGGCAACGTTGCCACGTTTGATGGCAACGCTAATTCTTTGGCCAAAGAATAAGCCAGCCCTCTGAAATAAATGTAATTTATCCCAACACTAACGTAATACTGAATTTCATTCACAACGTAAATTGATCAATACCGGCTTAACTATGTACTTACAACTTTCTTAAGATCTCTAACTTAATAAGTTTCTGTTAAAACACTTGTCTGTGACCTAGAGCAATCATTAGTTGTTTTAAATCTGACAAGAGATATTAAAACAAAAAAAATTGCTTTAGCGATTACATGCAACTTTAGTTTTAAGTAATTCGAGTTAAATAACATAACGTCATGCTTTGTATTCCCCGAACGGTTCAGCAGAGGTGTGTTTAGCACACTCTCGTTTCGCCAGTTATGTTTAAGTTCCATGTAATAGGGGGCGAGCCTATTACCATTAACCGGGCACCAATACCGACTCCGAGCTGCTACTGAGAAATTCCTAATGGAAAAACCCAATAACATTCTGCCTGACCTGGGGATCGAACCCAGGACCCCATGCTTAGCAGTCCCGCTTGCGACTACTAGACCAACAAGGCAGTCAAATTTGAATTCTAATCCAAGTTAAATATTCTACGGTAGATGTTAGGATGTAGGATTTGGGGTAGGTAGGATGAAAGCTCCTTTTCGACGTATTTAGTGTAGTTTTTAAAATGGGTCTTCAGGGAAAAATTTCAACTATGAGGTGTATAAGTATAAGTAAAATATATATATTTAAATAGTATGTACTAATGTATATAAAATGGTGATAGCTGAGCGGTTGAACGCTTACCTTCCATGCAGGAGGGTTTGAGTTCGATCCCGGCCCGTAACTTTGCCTTCGAATTGATGTGCAAATCATAATTTGATTATCAGGAAAACATCGTAAGGAAACCTGTACACCTGAGCGGGCTTCATAAAGTTCTCGATAGTGTGTGTAGCCTGCCAACCCGCACCAGGCCAGCGTGGTGGACCAACGCCTAAACCCTTCTCATTCCAAAAGGCCCGTAACCTGCAGTGGGACAGTAATGGGCTAATTATATTATGCTATGTAATAATGTAGGTACATACTTATTTTGTTTGTATAAATATAATATTTTATTTGTATAGGATAGCTTGAAACTATGGGTCATACATAATTTTTCGTGGATTAAGGGATGATTTCCACCAAACGGTTCGCGTCGCATCGGATCGGAACAGATTTTACAATCTTTAAACGATATTAAATCGTGTACACAGTATTTAAAGTCTATATTACCAAGCCGCGCACAGCAGCTTGACCGCGGGCGTCTTCCGCGACACGCGATCGTAGCCGAAAGTTTGCTGCAACGCGCGATCGGCTCCGTACGCCTGTGGTCGCATCCGATCGGATCCTTTCAAACATTAGAACACGTCAACTTGGTAGGAATGAAACTATTTGACCAGGCGCAGAAACGGATATGTTCGCAAGCGACAGTACGGAGCCGATCGTATGCGTCGACACCCTACCGGACGCGATCGGCTGTCGCCGCATCCGTTCGTATCCTTTCCAATTTGATGCGATGTGAGCCGGTGGAAATCATCTTTTGGTCGTTATGTACTTAGCCATGCATCTTTTGTTCCAGTCATTTTAAATTCCTGAACCTTATTCGTGAAAATGCTCTCGGGTTATTCCGACCTTGGCTTATCGTTGAAAACTTCTTCAAGTTTCCCCGGAAGAAGGAAACGTACGTACCGGTCCAAATTCAAACATAGTTGAACATCACATGGTTAAATACTTCAGAACAAGTTCGCTCTCAACATTTGTCAAGAAATTTAATTAAATGAATTTGCGATGTTTGATTTTCAGTAAGTTGTAAGATTGTGCAAGTTTCTTGGATGGAAGGCATTTGTCAGATAACTTAGTATAGCCACCTTATCGTCCGTACCTTATCGTCGGTGGAATTAAAGTTTTTATATATTTTGAAAGGCTAATTTTGTTGACATAACTTTTGGTAATCTGGATGTTTGATATGCTTATATATCGTAAAAAAACTAGTTTATTATGAGATTGTTACTATACAATATTTTTAATTTTTTAGTAGGTAGTCCAAAATACATAATTTTGGTGATGTTCCAGTAATGACTCCGACCGACCTTATAAGTTACGTATTACGTACTAACTGTAATATCTGTATCTAAACTTACCTAAGTTTAAGTAGGTTGAACACGGGTTGTGACTTTTGTAGGTACTTGTATTCGCATGCATTCCCAGGAGTAAGCCAAGGTATACCGCATACAACAGCGTACCCGTACAATCTGATTACTTAAATATGGGATGAGAAATGGCGGATCCAATATTTACCTGACGTTCAGAGAATGTGCGTCACCGAGAAATAAATAACGACAATAATAGTAGGTACGTCGCCATTTTCAATTCAGTTTGTATTCTGTTGTATGTACTATTGTACACCCACATTTTGCCAACAAACGGTATTAATTTATCGGCATGTAATAGGGGACAAGCCTATTGCCATTTTCTGGGAATTTAGAAAGAAAAGGGAATTTGGTATCTATCTAGGTACAATATATATGTGTTCTGCCTAGCCTTTTCCCAACTATGTTGTGGTCAGCTTCCAGTCTAACCAGATGCGGCTGAATACCAGTATTTTACACGGAGCGACTGCCATCTGACCTCCGTAACTCAGTTACTGGATCATGCCGATATCCTACGGTTAGACCGATGTGCACTTTCGGGCTTCTGACTACCTGTAACAACTGTCATAGGTACTCGTATGACACCTGGGACCGATTGTTTAACGTGCTCTCCGAGGCACGGAGGGGTCTCGATATGTAACGAACGATCACCTATCGACAGACTGACCGCGGCAAGTGCAGCTTAACTCAGCGTATGATCCGCGCGGTTGGTAATTACCCACGAGCCTCTCTCTAGGTACAATATTAATATCTTCATTATATAGGCTAAATAATAGGTATACCTACTGCGATCACTAATCAGTATTTTCATGTGGTTCCCATCAAAAATAAAAAATAATATAGCAGGCTAGTAGTGTAGACAGTAGTGTCTTTCTTTGTACCAATTTCTCCTTTGACCATTAATTGTAGCGGTCATTGGTAGCTTCATGTTGACCAGTAGAGGCAGACACAATACCTAATTTCTTCAAACGCGATACCCGCACGACGTCTAGAGGTGTCCTCAAATGAGTCGAGATAGAGTAGAGTCCTTACGTCATAATTTGAATTATCTGCATTGCGCAAACAACGCCGCGATAAATAGTTGTAAGGATTATCGTAATCATATTTGATAGTCTTCAAAATGTATTTTTGTTACATACGAACTTTGACACTTCCTTCCTCAAGGTAGGTTCCGAGGTACCTCGAGTTTGACAGATGATTCCTTACCTCGACTGAGGAAAAATCTCGAGTCGAGGACGTTTATGTCAACTATAACTACCGATGATAGTGAGAAAGGCTGAGTCGAGGTGGAGTCGAGTCGAGTAAGTTTTGGCGGAACGTCTTAGAATATGGGTGTATACGTCAAACGTTCGTGCAAGGCATACTGACGAATAAATGACAGCCTAACCCTCCACGTTACCATCTTATTATATTACAGTTAATATTTGGGTAGGTACCTATGTAAACCGGGGTTGCGGTGCATGCTTTTGCGAATCCCGCGACCCCGGCCGTACGGTCAGGAGAAGGAACACCGTTGGTTTTTAGCCGGTAAGAGTCCGGCAGACCCCCTCGCCTTCCCCGGGCGAGGGACATCGATGAGGATTTTCCTATGACAAAAAAAAAGGGTACCTATGTAATGGGAACAAAAAATTAAAAGAGATTAATAAAAATATCATTTTAAATTAAAATATTAATTTATTTAAAAAAAACATACTTGACATACCAACATACAATTTTGTTTCACAAAAATAAAATGCTTTAAACATTGAAACTGCATGGCACAAATTAACTTTTATAATTTATTTAAAACTTAAAACACGATAAGGTTTGGTTTCATTAATATATTTTTTTAGTTTGTTTCTATGATCGCTACAGAGAGCTTTTAGTATAGAAAAATAAAAACTATAGTACTTAGCTATGCCTAAAAGTGGTAAAGGTATGTAATAAAATAAGTTTAAAGGTGTTTGACATCCAAAAACTTCGTCAATTTCGACGTGTATGAGAGTTAAAAATTAAATGTTATGAATTTCATTCACTTCGTTACTTACGAATTATATTCCTTAACTAGTAGCTTATCCTATCAATATCCTTATTTTATAGTTATTTTTAATAATACATGTACTGTTACGGTAATCCACGAGTTAAAAAAATAGGAATCGTTGATTTTCTAATGTAGTAATTATAAAATGTATGAGAGCCAAGAGTCGCGATGATTTCCTAACAAAAAGTTATATATTGACGAAATAGTTATTAGACTTTGAAAAATATGATTTATGTTATACTTCATAAAGGTCATCATATAGCTGCTGATGATCGTAGCAAGTCAACAGATTCGTCTAACCGTGTCCTTAAATTGTATCAATAACTTGCCTGTCTGTTCCTGATAGGATGATTTTATCAAAACGTTGTTTTCTTTTAGCGAGGTATTGCTTTAATTGTTTTACGCACAAAATATCTTTAACTAGCGGCCCGTCCCGGCTTCGCACGGGTGGACTATTTCCCCGTTTTTGCAACATTTATATAGCCTATAACCTTTCTCGATAAATGGACTAACCAACAGAAAAATAATTTTTCAATTCCAACTATTAGTTCCTAAGATTAGCGCGTTCAAACAAACAAACTCTTCAGCTTTCTAATATTAGTATAGATTATTTTTTAGTAATGTTAGTCGAAACGCTGTCTACAACGACGATCTGTTGATAGACCAGCAGCCCGGTGGTCAGACGACGTAATAAGAATGGCTGGGAAAATGTAGATGAGGAGAGCACAGGATGAAAAAGAGAGTTATACCTACTAAAGAAGAGTCCTACACTCGGCAATGGAGGGTTAAGGGTTAATGATGATGATGATGATGATGATGATGATGATGATGAGATGTTAGTCGTCACAAATCAAACATGTAGACTTAGCAGAACTCGCGAATACAGTAACATTATGTTACACTAGATTACTTACATTTATTGCATGTTTTATATGCCTCTTACCTAACTACTACTAATAGGACCGCAGTGTGTTCCTTCTTGCTTATACTTAAAAGATAATATACGTTTTAATATTACAGTGATATCTAAAGAGCAGGTGAAGCAAAAAGAAAAAACGCCGAGGCCTAATTTAAACGAAATATTTTAATTTCTTTGTAAAATGTGCAATTTACTGTTTTGTTCTTACAGTGAAACCCAACTCTTTTTTTCTATGGTATGCGAAATTTCGCCGGCTGCTTTTTTTTCCTACTCGACTGCTTGTAGATGGTCTTGCGCACCGTTTCTACGTAACCGGGCAGTTATGGGCGAGACCCGAAGTGTCTCCAACCAATTCGTTGGCTGCGTGTGAACTTTCGTATATTGGCACAAATTCGAAACTACCCTCTATCATTTGTGCGTCTTTGGCGGGCTTCATCGAATGCCTGGCCGGCTTTCATACCAGAAGTAGCAACATACACAATAAATACATAAGGCAATCTTTAAATAATGCTTGAACAATATTCTGATAGTCGCCACAATTAGAGGTCATAACAACAAGAAACGTCAGACACTCCACGTTTTCATTCCTAGCTGTATTTAAAACTCAGTCTAATTACCTTGACATAAGACTTAATTTTCTTTATCTAGATTGACTGACTGATTTATATAAAAATACTTTAATTAAGTATTAAATTGAAATCTATTAATAATCGATTCTAAACAATCTTTTTCTGGTTTCTAGTTAATTATGTTACACCTTGTATACTTCCAAGTGCATTAATTAGTACCTAGTATACTAAGTGGTGTAATTTTTTTCTAATGGTCTTCTTCTAGATTGTCCTTTTGGACTACTTCTACTTAACCGGGCAGTTATCGGCGAGACCCTGATTACTATTCAGTTGCAATGAGACTAAGACTGACTATATTTTTGTTAGAAACAGCCCCTAAAATGTTTATCTAACAAAATGGGGGCGTGGCCTAACTATTTACTGTGTTGTAATGGGGAAGGCAACGCAAAACGAAAGTAGATGGCAGCACCTCCATACTTAGTTATTTGAACCAATCAGAACCATCATATTCATATGAGCAATAACTTCAAATATATTGCAACCAATAAGATCGCACTGGAATAATCGAAAGTGGCGCCATTAGTTGCACAGTTGCCTTCCCCATTAGTCCGAGTGTTCACTAAAAATGTTTTTTTGGTTTGTTTTGTTAGATTTTTGTCGCAGCAGACCCGGCTTAAGCGTTTCATATCGTGCACATTTTACAAAGAGATCTTATTCTAACTACATTCTATTAGTACGTGTACTTTTGCTTACTAGGTATATATATATTAGAAAAAATGTTATAGTGCTGACTTACTACTAAATAATCGACGTCGATAATAAGTCATTTCTCTTAAATTATTACTTAATTTCTAGCTTAGGTATAATAAGGTTTAATAATTAAAATTATTAAGCATTAAAATCAATATTGTATAATAACCCCTGTATTTATTAGGAAAGAAATAGTCTGCGACACATATCGCCAGCATTACTTGGCGAAGTCGCGTGACGTCACTGAAGATCTTGTCCCGCGGCATTTTCATGCTATGACTAGTCGCGCGATGTTGGTAGACATTTCACGCGATGTTGCCGGACATGTCTCGCGATGTTGCCGGATATGTCATGCGATTTTGCCGGACATGTGACGCGATGTTGCCGGATATGTCACGCAATGTTGCCGGACATGTCACGCGATGTTGCCGGACATGTCACGCGATTATACCAGTTCTCACTGACGACACGTGTCGCTTTACTACTGTCCTCTAATGAATACGCAGCTTTATCTATTATACAATCCGTCTAGTAATTATGTCTTAAAAGAAATTTTGCCTTAATTATGAAACATGACAGTCACATTTATGAATATTTACATTATTACATCTAAAGTACTAGTGAATTCAATAAAATTGCCTAATATTGTGTACAAATCAATATTTCAAAATAGTTTTTTGAGAACTTCAAAAGAGGGTTATATATTTTAATCATGAATAGAATTTTCTGCTCTCTTCCCAGTATTTATATGAAACTAGCGGACCTGGCAGACGTCGTTCTGCCCGGAAAAGCAGCGCCACCTACCGGGTCCAACTACGTTTTCAAACCATTCACGAACCCATTGAAATACACACACAAAATTTCATCCAAATCGGTCCAGCCGTTTAGGAGGAGTTAGGTGACAAACACACGTACAGAAGAATTATATATTTAAGAATATACCTACATGGAATTTAGTATGACAACGTTTTTATAAATATCTATTTCTCTTTCCTTCAATTTTGTTTTTAGATATTTTTATTATATTTCGTAATTCGTCAGTCATTCTTAGGTAAGTATATAACATATATATATATATGACATATATATCTTTCTCGATACAGTGAGCATAATATTTGATATAGCACTTATTATGATTATGTTTGAAAACGATAGGTATTTAAGAATGTTATACTGTTTACTTAATTTAAAAAAGTCAATTGAATTCAAAAGTACACCCTATTAACCTATTAATAATTATTCATCAACGCATCAGTAAGATACCTACAGTAACTTCTATGTTAATTAAAATGCATAAATCTTTAATTGCTTCTCTTAATTTACTAGTTTAAAGCATCTACATGTAGGTATGCCCGTGGAGATACATACTTAATATTATATGTATAATGTAGTACATGTATACTTATATTAATAATTTCTTAGTCTAATTTAGAAATATGAGCCCGTATATTTAGTGTTGGATATATGTATATTTAAAACAAAAAAGTAAGTATCAATATTTCTGCCAAGTACCTAATAAATGTATCAAATAGTTCATGAAATCAAGTTAAAGGTTAAATGTTTAAAATACAGCTTGTTTATAGCCTTTATTGTCCCACTGTAGGGCAAAGTTTTCCCGTCCACTACTTTTCCCGTTTATTTTGGAATTTCTGGACAGTAAAAATACAGCTGTCGAGATACAAACTTAAATAATTACTAGGAAACGATATTGATGATGGTCAAACTCTATATTGTTGTGCGAGCCAGGTTTGTTTATTAAGTTTTTTTTGCTGTCAATTAATTTTATTTAACAATCAGTAAGTTTAGTGTTTCAACCATTATTAGATATATGCCTAGTTTGCGTTTTATCAGTCATCAGTCAAACAAAATCTCTTTTGCGTAACATAGGTGATGGGTACGTAACCACATGTGCGATAATTCTTTGTCAACGGAACCCTTTCTTTTAAACATGGTTCGACTGCTGACAAAATTAAAACAATGTTTATTAATTTTGTTTGACGGTTCTAATAAATGTGATTAAACCACAAGAATTAGAGTTTGAGTTTAATGACTAAAATTCATAATTATATTTATAAATATTTTATGAAACTGAGAAATATAGTAAATTATTTATGAAATTACTACAAAGAATGTCTTATTTTCCACTTTGAATATAAATTATTCATTTCGCAAGTTGTCAAACGAGCACTTTACTATATTTATTCATGATTCCATTACTACATTGTATGCTTCATTTTATACAAAGTTAATTTGGTAGAAATAGGAATTTGAAAAATAAAACGAAGATGAATAAGAAATGGAATTCGGCGGAAATATAGATATCTACTACCTACACGAATTAAAAATATGTAAAAAAAAATAAGTTTTAACGAAACGGAGCAGAATTAGGAACGGAACTTAATTACGTAATGGAACTGAATGGAATAAGGTATAAAATTGAAATTGGCAAATTACAATGATGTCCACCACATTTAACAAAAGAATACGACAAAATGTGACGTGCCTTTGACATTCTACACTGATCAGTTCACAGTATCATAGAGGACGTTTATGGATCAGATGGTATTGTCTGGTTCTAAACCGATCTGTTGGTAAAGGTTTACATAGCAATGGTTCGTTATTTTTCTGAAGTGAAAATATTTCGAGTCGTCTTTAATTCTGGTTGATGATGTAGTGAGTGAATTAACGCGGTGACGTCATTTTTCTGGGTCTGTACCTGATCAACATTTCTGTCAAATCCAATACAAATTAGACATAAATATGGTATGGTTACAGTTAAAGTTAGTTGGTACAACTGGACCTAAGATGTCTAAAAAAGCTAAATTTATCTGCTAACAAAATAAATATGCTAAATATGTACCGAAACTCTTCTCATTTTCGTGGAAGGAAGCTACGGAAAATTTATATTATTGTACATAATTAATTAGGTACATATTATGAATTATCAAATATTAGGTCCTTACCTATGAAATTGGCGTTTTTCTCTCACAAATAGAGAACCTCGTCACTTCTATGATTTAAAATATATCAATTGCTTGATATTATATCGAATAATGACCATCATAGACAACTACCAATAGTAAAAAAAACCTTATTACTTATAGCTTTCTAAACATAAAAAATACCTTAAAAATGACTCCTCTTTTTGTTAGCAGAAATGACCACTATTTTTGTTTTAACTTTGCCAAAACTTATTTTTGTCGCATAATCTAAGTGGCATACGTTATCTTAGTTTTTATACATTAGTGCATAAAAGTTTTAAAACATTAGTATTCATTGTTGTTAAATAAATTAAGAAAATGTTTGTATGAAAAATGCAACTTCTTTAAAATTCTCCATACAAAACGCTGATTTCATAGGTACCTAATATATAGTTTTCGCTGATTATATTATAGACAAAGAAGTCATCTATCTGTAGCTTACCATCATAACCTTTTCGCTAAGTTTCATGGATTAATCGAAAAAAGCACCGAAAATTAGCATATTTATAACAGACTAGACTATAACCTGCGGTTTCACCCGCATCCTAGGGGAACCACTTGATGTAGCCGGATAAAAAGTATTCTATGTGTTAATCCAGGGCATAGTCTATCTGTGTGCCAAATCTCATCCAAACCCGTTCAGCCGTTTTTGCGTGAAAGAGTAACAAACATTCATACAAACTTTCGCGTTTCTAATATTAAATAAGGATTTGTAAATCCGCCCTTTAGAATTCCGTTTACGAAACGATTTTCAGAAACTCTACACCGGTCAATGTATTTTGTATGCACCTTCGTTTAATTACCCGAATACAATATTTCGTGAATATAATTTACATACGTCTGACAACCGGTCTAACCTTAGCATATTAGCGTTGCCCAGTAACTGGGTTGCGGGGGTCTGATGGCAGTCGCTCCGTTTAAAATACTGGTATTCAGCCGCATCTGGTTTGACTGGAAGCTGACCCCAACATGTTGGGAAAAGGCTAAGAATTTACGTATGTTTTTTCCTGAATTAACAATATTTCAAGTCCTGGTAATGCCTATTTGCGTAAATAAAGTTATTCAACGGACATGGAACCGTAGTTATTGCATACCCGATTCTGGACCAAAAACAAAAAAGAAAAACTATCTTAAAATCAATCACTAGATCCTTAAGTACGTCAGTCAAGGATAAGATAACTGATGTGAGTTGTGGTCATCATCAATTCTTAGCTTAATCTTCTGTCATACCTCAATAAGGTGAATTTCTGCTCATGCGCAACTCTTCAAAAAGTATCTTACCCTTAATTAATATACTAGACACAAAAGTTGTTAGTAGGTACAAAAAACTCTACTGAGATTCTTTTATTGTTTGTGGTTCAGAATAAAATATGCAACAGTGCAACATTTGGCAAAGTACGTAAATTATTGCTCTTACGAACGAATTTCAGTTTCTCGCATCGAGAATTTCTTTTCGGAACGGATTGAACACGTTTTACACCATGTTAGCATAATTATATAAAAACTAGCGGCCCGTCCCGGCTTCGCAGGGGTGGACATTTTTACCGTATTTGCAACATTTTTCATTTATGCTCCGCTCCTATTGGTCGTGGCGTGATGTTATATTGCCTATAACCTTCGTCGATAAATGGACTATCTAACACACAAATAATTTTTCAATTCCAACCAGTAGTTCCTGAGATTAGCGCGTTCAAACAAACAAACTCTTCAGCTTTATAATATTAGTATAGATATTACAAATGCAGTTATGCCTAGCACACAGAGATGTTTATGTTAATCCTGGCATAAGATAGATACTTTTTAAATAATTGATTTGTTGAGGAACGAGGTATGGTGTTCCTCCTACGAAAAGGGAGGATCCTCCTACCAGGCGGGTCTTATGCCGGGCGGGCTGCCCAACGGTTGACTTTTTTTCCTAATCGAGTCTTGTAGATGGTCTTGCAGACCTTTTCTACGTAACCGGGCTATTTTCCAACGGTTGATGTTGGGAAGTTGTATATATACTATCTGCGTGTCAAATCTTGATATCGCGATGCAGGATTTGTGACGATACATTTGAGAGTTGTCATTTGTTATCGCTGTTGTCTGTTAGACATTCGTCGTGCTACTTAGTTCGCATGTGGCGTGGTAGATGCCGCCACAGATTCAAGTTCAGTAAAAAGATTCAAAAGTACATTTCACTCAATTAACTATCTACTTATGTTATGTACACGAAATCGCATAATTTCCGTGTCCGTAATTCCGATCCGTTTACGTGTAGCCGTTACATAAACTAATGTTATAAATTATTATATAACGTTATATTAAACTACGTTATTTTTTTTTAACTAAGTTTACATAATTAAGAATATTACGTAAAATTGGGTGTTGCGTTTAATATCCTTGTTATTTCGTTAAAAATCTTATTTTAAAAGAAAACTAACTATTAAATAGGAAGCTTATGAATATAATGTCGTCCTTAACTATCACTGGAGTAGATGCCTCGCATTTCTTACAACTAAACTTAACCTATAAGAGTAGCGCGACACAATGCCGAAAAAATGCGACGTAAATTAAAAGGAGTATGCTTAGGTGGTTTGCTCATGTTTTGAGAATGAGTGAACGGCAATTAACAAAAGGAATTTATAAGGCGGCTGTCTGTGGAAACGTCTGTACAGGACGCCCTAGAAGGACATACATCGATGTTATAGGTGATGTTCTTCACAAAAGACAGGTGCGTAGTACTTTCAACCGGCGTGCGTGTATGACAAGATGTATAAATGTGGATGAAGTGAAAGGAGTATGAGAGGCTCGTAGCATGTGGCGTTCTATAGTTTCTGACTACCCCCATGGGAAAAAGGCGTGAGTTTATGTATGTATGTAAATACACCCGCGACACACCAGGCTGAAATAACGTCGCGTCTTGCCGATATAAACACATAGCCGCTGGAGTTCGGTCGTGTAATTCCGGCACGGTGTGGCGCTAGTCCGGTCTTAGTTTATCTATAACAGTAATTCTTTATCGCCAAATGTCGACCAGGGCAAATCATCCCAATTATTTAGATACTTATACATATATTAATATACTAATTTTAGTCAAATAGTAGATTTTAGTGCTAAAAAAATTAAGTAGAAAAGCATATTATTCCTTATCATTATATTTGATATTGCAACTTTTATTTGAGAAAGCGTGAATGTGTATAAGAATAGTGTCGTTGATGTGTTTTAGATGTACGCTAAGCAAATATAGGTATTTTAATTCCATTCATTTTAGATTACACAACCACACATTGTCAATTAAGAATGCAAGTAAGATAATATTTTTTTTTAAAGAAATGTATGGTAATTATTGCTAGTTAGTTAATTAAATTCACTCAATTATTATACCATTTAGACAAGAAAACATATCAAAAATTTAATCTTAAGTCTCATTTATACGAACATGAGCTTTTGTATTTCACGCTCTCAATTAATAAATATAAGTAGATCCACACATTAGACTAAGCAGAATGTAGATTATAAGATATTCTTATTATATATATATAGATTATGCAGTCGTGGTCAATAATTAGGGACGCTAGCACTAAATGAATAAGATTTTTCTTCAATGCATTAGTGCTATATTCGTGAAATATTAATGCTTGTGCTAATGATGGCATTTAAGTACACTCACGTCCTAAATATACGATTAGTAAATTAAGGAAATAGCTAATTAATATTTATTTCATAGAAACATAAAACATAACAGTAACTCTTGCGTAGTATTTAATTACTGGACAATTTATGAGAAAGGCGTAATATGTCCCTAATAAATTCTTTTATATTTCCATATATTTTATATATGAAAACATACAAAATGATAAAAAAGAATTACAGGCAGAAACTTGGTGTTATTGCTACCTCAAACTAAGTAGGTACAGGGTATCCAGTTTGGCTAAAATTATTGCATAAAATCATTTGACATCGACACGATACAGCCGACTCTACATGTTGCAGATTTATAAAGACGATCGCGATGATGAGTCAGTGGTAGGTGCGTCTTAACTGCTTGCCAAGGCCAGTGAAGGGTTCCAGTGAGCCGGAAGTGTGTGCGGTGGGTCCTCAATGAGTCGAGGAGGTGCAGTCCTGCGTTGTGGCTGGCTGCTGCGTCGACCAGGAGAGAAGTGCAATCTGCTTGTTGACCAGCCGAAGTGCAGTGTGCCGTGCCAAGTTGCTAAAGTGGACTGAGGGTAGTAACCAGGCTTGCGCGTTCGCTGTAGGCTAGTGGTCAGGATACCCGTTGAAGCCGAGTGCTGGCTGGCTGTGTGACTTGCTGCTTGCTGCTCGAGACGGAGTAAAGAGGGAATTATGGCGACGATGAAGATGATGACGTTGTTGCTGATCTTGTTGTGAAAGCTGCGATAATAATGCTGGCTAGCGGTACCAGTGTGGAAACACTGTCTGTGACGATCACTTCGAGATCACCTCTGTGGAGAAACAAGGTATGTCGTTCCTAGAACAAAAGCGAGATTTCTTGATTTTGGAGAAACTCTTCCGAACAGTTTTGCTTCAATCAAATGTCCTTGGCTGAAATACTAGCATTCGGTTCTTTGCCAATTGTTACCCTCCTACAATCTTCTTGAGGGCTGTCCTGCTTAGTATTTTCTTTGAACTCTAAATTTTACCCAGATTTCTACCTGTCCCCAATTAGTAGACCACGACTGCATATATAGGTAAGATGATTTAATAATTTATGTATGTACAGTATATGCTTGAACTGAATGCATTCGGGGCCTGAGGTGAAGCTTCCCCCACCGTCCGCACCCCTCGCCTTACACGCCCACAAATGTAGTGCTGTCCTTGTCATCTAAGAGCACGAAGGCATTCCCACACGCATTCATCAGCTCTGCATTCAGTTCGTGCGCGTACTGTATGTAAGTTTAGTTAGATGTTTTCATTTTATGACAATATTAATATGAATTAATAATTACTTTTATGAAATTATGAATGACATTGCATGAGTGAAAGTTTTATATATATCTAATTTGTTGCATACTGATCATTTATATCATTTACACACAAAGAAGATGAGAATCTATGCAAACATCATTATTGGTAAGGTGCTTTAGGGTTATTACGACCATAGGAATATTGCGAAAATTACGAATTATTACTAAACCAGGCAATATTTTTTGCTCTGGCAACATTATATTACATTACACATTCTGGCATTATCACGTTGCTAGAGCAAAAAATATTGCCAGGTTTAGTAGAAATTGGTAATTATCGGAATATTCCCACGTTCATAATTATCTTAAAGCATGATATAAAGCTAACATGCAAAGCTAAGCTATTTCTTTGACACTTGTTCTTTTAATTATAAATAATTATACACTTAACTTCTAAACTAATGATTAATAACGGCACGGTACCCTCGTTTTGTGGTAATATATTTACACTTATTATAATTACCTCATTATTAAATCTAAGCTAAAATAAATCACATTCTTCATTTAAAATTAAAAGAGAGACTTGCTTTCTTGCTTTCGATAGAAGTGAATAGTTCGAGCTAAACGACTTGAAATATTTTTTGATCATAGGTCTGATAATTCACATACATAAGAAATATTAAACGGAAGTTTTAGTTAGGCACTTACAATTTCCGAAGAAAATATATATTTTTTTAAATATTATATTGTATGCACTTAACCCTGAGAGTCTGACGTGATTGGGTTTTTCAAAAATGACTGTAAAGTATTGTGAACCCAGCCATTACGATTAAGTCAATCTATTCCGTGATTTTTGTTCAGTCTTCCACTCGGGGACATACACGTAAATGTCAATTTATTGATCAATTCCGTTTTATTTCTTTTAGATAAGGACTGCAAAAACCATTTTTCAGGTAAACGATAAAGACGTGATACAAACACACTTCCATACAATCCATACATTAAAACGTAATTAATGTAGCAATCTATCAAACGAAAATAGGCTTTAAATATATACTAAACCTTCTCGCCTTACTATCAATAAAATTAGTACGTATAAATACATATCTAAATGCTGATCTTTAATACTAGACGAATCATGTTTCATATAATTTACAAGGAAATAACCATTTTTTTACAACTATAAATGGATAAGACACCAACCTGTTACATATAAGGTTTTATATAAATACTTAGGTATAAGTTGTTCATTGGCCAACAGTGAACAACAGAAGAGTCACCGTTGAACATCGGTAACGTACCAACTGGATCGAAAATGAACTTCAAATCAAATCGTTTAATGCGATCCATAATGTACACTTACATGTGGTAAATAAAAAATAATAGAAACAATTATGGACCCTGTCGGGCACAGCAAATTTTTAAATGAGTAGAAATAGTAATTCGAAAGTCTAACACAGGAGACTTAAGCTTTATTTTTGAGAAAGACAAATAAGTCACTGGGATTCAATTTGTCGATGTTATAGCGACTAATAAGATCACAGACAATCAAAGAGTTCAGTTCAAAAACAACAATCTTTTTTAAATTTTATAAACCTGAAATAATGCAACATGGAACAGTATTTTAATTAAAAAAATGTTATGGAAACGTTCCTCATTGAATCTACGACAGGGAGCTATGTTCAATGACCGTTTTTCAGTTCATAAGATGTTATAAAAATGTCCCGTATTGAATCTACGGCAGAGGGTTTATGTTCAACGGTGACCATCTTTCGGTTCATAAGATGTTATAGAGATATTCCTTGTTAAGTCTACGGCAGAAGATTTATATTCAACGTTTTTAACGTTAGTTTTGGTTATTAAGATGTTATAAAACAGTTCTTGAATCTACGGCAGAGGGTTATGTTCAACATTAATCATCTTTCGGTTTATAAGATGTTATGGAACAGTTTCTTATTGAATCTACGTAAGAGGGTTATGTTCAACAGTGACCATCTTTTGGTTCATAAGATGTTATAGCCATATTCCTTATTAAGTCTACGCCAGAGGGTTTATGTTCAACAGTGACCATCTTTTGGTTATTAAGAAATTAGTTCTTGAATCTACGGCAGAGGGTTATGTTCAACATTGACCATCTTTCGGTTCATAAGATGTTATGGAACAGTTCCTTATTAAATCTACGCAAGAGGGTTATGTTCAACAGTGACTATCTTTCGGTTCATAAGATGTTATAGCCATATTCTTTATTAAGTCTACGCCAGAGGGTTTATGTTCAACAGTGACCATCTTTCAGTTCATAAGATGTAATGGAACAGTTCCTTATTGAATCTACGTAAGAGGGTTATGTTCAACAGTGACCATCTTTTGGTTCATAAGATGTTATAGCCATATTCCTTATTAAGTCTACGCCAGAGGGTTTATGTTCAACAGTGACCATCTTTTGGTTATTAAGAAATTAGTTCTTGAATCTACGGCAGAGGGTTATGTTCAACATTGACCATCTTTCGGTTCATAAGATGTTATGGAACAGTTCCTTATTGAATCTACGCAAGAGGGTTTATGTTCAACGGTGACCATCTTTCAGTTCATAAGATGTTATGGAACATTTCGGTTTTAAGTCAACGCCACAGGTTCGATAGTAACCATCTTCATAAGATTTTATGGACCACTTCCTTATTAAACCACTGCAGAAGGCTATAGGATAATTAAATCTACGGTAAAGGCATAAGGTTCAACTGTGACCATCTTGATGACCTCTTAATTGAGTCCATAGCGGAAGCCTGTGTTTTTTGTTTTTGAGGTTTATTACGGAGATCCATGCTGATTGTTTATTGTGATTCATAAGAGGCCTGTTTATTAATTCTGCGGTCAAAGCCCTATGTTTAACAATGATTACTTCCTAGCTGTTGACTTTTAAAGGACTGTTCTGTTTTAAATTAACAAGAGAGGCTGATGTTGGAATGGACCTATCCCATATTACTAAGATGTGATTTGTCTGATCTTTATTGAGTGACTGTGACTCTTAATTGAGTTTGCGACTGAGATTATGTTCAACATGTAACTATCTTTTGTTGTTCTTGCTGTTGCTCCAATCAAAATACCTTTGAAAATACACTCCCGGACTCCTAAATTGTTTTTTTTTCTATTCGACTGCTTGTACATGTTCTTGCAGACCGTTTCTACGTAACTGGGCTGTTATTGGCGAGACCTGGTGAGTCTCAAACCAACTCCTAAATCGAGCCACCGTTCGTTTTTATGTATAAACGACTGTTCCCTTCTGTATGAACGCTTGATGTTTGCCTCCGATAGTATACTTAAAGACAATACTCATACAGTTCTTTATACAGTGACATTAAAAAATGCGTTTGGATTTTTTCGTTTGATGGGAACTTTACAGATCTTTATACAAAAAATTCAGGGTGACTCAATTCAAGTGTCCGGAAGTGTATTAAATGAAAATAATAACTTAATTACAACTATCTATTATATTATTGCGAAAAATATTGTGACGTGTTAAATGACGAATGAAAGTTATGTAAGTACCTACCTAATGACTTATTCCGTTCTAAACCTAATATAAATACGCACGTAAATATAATTATACAGTGACTTGTATCTATAATTCCCAATATTTAGCAATGATAACCAATAACTTAAAATTAATCTTACGTTGTAGTCTAGTATCCCACTTATGTCGTTCTAGTTCCACGCAAGCATATTTACATATTATTTAATCGAGATTATAATTAATAATTATTGATAATTAAAATTATTTTTTCACAATTAATCGTATTGTTTTACCCTACTTGTGGCCGGCGCCTACATTTCGAGGATGAGATCTGCCTCTGCGCAGTATACATCTAAAAGTATGTAGTACAATGTTTAAAATTATTAAATAATATCTAACTAGGTGTAAATGCAAAAACTGACAACCTCTTAAAGGCTCATTGTACTCATCATTATGAACAACTTATACAAGGGACCAACACTAAAATCGAAAAAAAAAATTGTTGCTCCATACATTTATGTTCGCATAACTCGACAAAATGTAGGGAACAGCTGATTCTTTATCGCCATTTCTTGATTGATCCCATACTAAAAGTTGTTCATAATGATATGTAGGTACAATGAGCCCTTAACAGGTTTTCAGTTTTTACACCTTATAATATAAAAGTATTATATAAAGCCTTATCAGTACCAAGTCCCATACACGAAATGCTGCAGTCATTAATTATTTTAATTATTTTTTATCGTGGATTTTGAATTTGTAACTCCTCTGTGGCGTTTTAGATCGCTTTCGCCGCTGAGGTCGTCGTTAAGTTATGATCTCTATTTTAAGACTGTATTTATAACCTTGTCTACATTTAACCTTTTGGACGCCAGAGCATAAATGCATCGGCGTACCCCCCACGCCAAGGTAACTGTAATTCCATCGTTTTTGTCACATATTTGTGACGCTGGCGTACAGGGTAAACTTTCGTTTGTCACGTATATGTGACAATGGCGTCCAAAAGGTTAATAAAATATAGTTTGATACAGTACGGTCGAAATAAATTTGCCGCCCTGAATTTACCCGCATGTATACTTAGCAAGAAAACTGTTATTGTAAAAACTATCAAATAAAGTTTGATTCAAAAATGGCGAATCCAAAGACGATGTTATTAAAAAGATTATACATGTTTTTTTTTTTAGTTTAAGCCCAAGTTGGAATATTTTTTAAGAAAGCGTACTTTTCTCTTCTTTTTACGAAAAAATAATATTAATATTATAATATTATACCATGTATACTAAAACTAATGTTTGGAAACAATAGAAATAAAACACATAACTTAAATTGACATAAATATAACCATAATGTTTAATCAAAATAAAATAAAAGTATTTTAAAAATAAAATGATTAGTTATTACATTCAATAAATATGTAATGATGATGATGGCGATGAAAATGATATCCATGAATTCAAATGCGACATTAGACGTACCCATGGAAAAAATCCTAAGGTGCATGCTACACATTCAATTTTTTTTACAATATTTAGATCGCGATCCTGTTTCGAGATATTTATTGAGCGTTTAAACAATCAATACATTGATCTAAATGCTCAATAAATATCACGGTACTAGGGGCCTACCCCGAAAAACGAACGTCAAAGTTTCGGGTCGAAACGAAACAACGACATACATCGAACTTATAAATATACGATCAAAGTATTGTCAAACAATGAACTACTAGGTATCAATTAACATTTGGGAGTAGGGTGAACGAAAGATAAAATGTCAAATCGCGAAAATCGAATCGATCGTCGGATCCGAGACACTTTCGTGGTTGGAAAACGTGCGATCCGTCAGCCGAAACTTCGTAGTTCGATTGTTGGAGTAGGCTCCTGGATCGCGATCTAAATACAGTGATAAATATTGAAGATAAGAAATATTTATTGAATGATGATTTAAAAAGAATGTTAGGTATTTTGTTGTCGATGTTACATTTTTATTTATATGTATCAGATATTTTATCCAAACTTTTTAATATTAAAAACTTAATATAATGTATGAACACGGTTGTAACCGGTGGTAGTACCTGCTGAGATATTTAAAAAGTAATTAATGTAATAAAAATATAGTAATTGAGATAAATAATAACGTCCATTCTGAAACGAATACTTGAAAAAAAGAAACATATTATAAATATGCGCAAGAGTTCGGTTATCGAGTGACAGTATTTTTTTTAAGATTCGCTTTTGTAAGGTTGTTCTTATAATACGCAGTTACGAACTGATATTGTTATTTTGATATATTTTTTCAAAAGCATTAGGTATGTACCTTTTTATTTGTGAAATTAGATATTTATATTATTTTGGCTATTTATAATTAAATATTTTATATTAGTTTGCATGATTGATTACAATTACTGTCAATTATTGCTGTTTGTTGAAATTTATGTTTTGACGACCAATTCGACGGCACTTTGCGTTTCGTGTATGGGAATACTTATAACCTAATTGAGGTGGATTTCCTTTCGGTTGTATGAAGTATTTTCATTTTTATTTCGCAAATTACACAGTGTGTAACACAATGTAACGCGGTTCAGGGTTGGACAGAAATACCTTTATATATTAAAGATAAAAATAACGATATTTTTAATTAAAATACCCCAAATTTATCAGTAGAAAATCAAAAACTATGTATTTCTGCTCTCCCCCAAATTAAAATCGTTGTTATCTACCTAAAAATTATCGTAACCATTAATTTGTTTAAAAAAAGAAACTTTGAAAACTTTTTGCACTTTTAGCGTTGTAGATATAAAACCTATTTTCTACATCAAAACTTATTTTATAAGAAAAAAATTAAAGATAAGATATACCTAAACTGATAAAATGAACTTATATTTAAATGTACGTAAATCACGAGCGCAAATAATTAAAATAATGAAAACTATAATGAATTACCTAAGGCGGATTGCCGACATATTAAGGTAGTCAACTTACTAATTGACTAATCAGGAATAAGCTAAGGCTTTGTACGCATTAACAAAAATCCAAAAAAAAAAGTTAGAACACCAATACGAACCGACGTATTTTTTTTATTAGTTGTTACTTTCTTAGTCAAATGTTGGAGTGAAAAAAAAAACTTGTGAATCATTTGAAACAATGTTCATTATGTTACTTTTAAATTGTATTTTTTATTATTATGAACTGCTCATTCCTGATTGTATAAATATTATTAAAAAGTAAAAGCGTACGTTTAAGACTATTCAGCCACGTCAAATTAATATCGAACTAAATCAAATTAAAACTAATAATTGAACGGTAAAGAGCATGTTTCATAAAATAAAAAAACTTATATTAAAATTGGTATTATATACCGCCTATAAATAACGGAAGAAACTATAAAATATTTACTAAAAATGTGTTTCAATAGATTTTATAATAAAAAAATTTAATCCGCGGTTACGGCCATATGTGAACGAACTCCACGTATTGGAGTTTTTTTATTCTGTATTTTTTATATATAATCCTCAATACTTATCTCATATTTGCAGTAAGTTTAAATGTAGGTACTTGTTTAAGAATAATATTAAAGTGTCTCATTTAAATAGAGCTATCAAGTTAATAACAAAATAGACCTATGATTAATTAAAAAAGCAAACTCAATCTAAAAACTATGTAGCAACTATGTATAAATCTGCAGTTTATGTACATATTCGTCAGTACACGTAACAATAAGACGCCATATTGAAAATGGCTATTAAAAGAAAACTCTATGATTTTATCACTCAGTTGACGAGTAGCCGTTCACGACTTTAATGATAGGCTTAAATCAAATTATTAAAGAAACTATGAACTACGTATTAAAAAAAAAACTTTAAAATTATTAGATGCTACGTGCTAATAAAATATGATACATAAGTGTGCGCGTACTCTTACAGAGAGGATATATGAATATCATAAAAGTTTTCACATTAAGACATACTTATTAAATATAAGACACTAATGGCCAAAACGCTACTCAATTTTAAGTTGTCGTTAAGGTTCGTGCTGTCCCTTTCACTCTAAGGCGAAGTGACACTGACAGCACGAGACTTAACGGCCACTTAAAATTTAACTGCGTTTGTGTATTTGACCTTATAAGACTCCAAACTCATTTAGTAGAGAAACATGAAAATGAAAATTCAAAATCAGCAATGTGCACGAAAATGAAGATGAGAATAATTATTATAATATTACATGTATCAAAACTATAACATGTTTTACATAAATATTCTAAATATAATAATAACTCGTCTATATAAATAAAAATAAATCGCCAAATGTGTTGCTAAGCTCAAAACTTGAGAAAGGCTCGACCAATTCGGCTATATTTTTTTTTATATATTCCTTAAGGCATAAGGAAGGTTCTTATGGAGAGAAAAAACATAAAAATTGCGTGGAAAATAGTAAAAACAACACTTTTCTTTTCCCACAGGCCAATAACTTTTGACAGAACGAAGTCTGTCCGGGCAGCTAGTAGACAATAAAACAAAAATTTCTATGTCATGTAAAATATATACTAGTTCTGTAAAAGTACGCGCACTGCATAATTTCACACATCATTGGAACAAGCAATTAGAATACGTTTCACTCACTCTCAAACACACACACACACATGCACACAAACACACACACTTATACACAAAAATTACTTTGAAATATCAGTCATACGCTTATTTTAAGAGTACTTAAAAAAAATGTTCCTACGCTACTTTAGTAGAACACGGCACCCAAATTTTCCGATATACATATTTACAGTAGACTTGGAATTATTCTAAATATTCCATACATAATTTATACACCACTAATAATTTGACTTATATACTATGGCTTGTTGCCTAATCACAATCATACGTAATAATATAAATAAGTTTTTTTTTTAGAAAATCAATGTCTCATTCTTTTTTTTATTTTGAAGTGATTACAAGAAATTTTTAACACTTCTGTATACAAAAACATGTTTTATTTTTAGCGGTACTAAATGACTAAAATTAAAATCTAAATGTTTTTTTTTTTTAGAAAATCAACGTTCCTTGCCTGCCTTTCTATGAATTGATAAGCGATTTTTTTAACATGCAATTTGCCTATAATAGTAATTTATTATATTTTACGAGTTAAAATTAAAATCTAAATGATACCTCAGCCGATCATAACTCTTTGTCCTACGCTAATTTTTCAGTGACTATATTATTTCCCGAACATTGAAATGTTACACTTAAATTAATTAACATAATTGTTCAAATCCTAAAATTTACTTATAACAGGAAAAAAAATTGTACGTGACTAATAAAAACGAAGATCACAAGATACGAAAAAAATATTAAAACGAATATACGCGCATCTAATGACGATAAACAATTCCGACATTGCAAAGGATTTATATACAAACTCCTCAAATGGACCTCCCCTTAATGTTAATATTTAGGATACAGCCATATAAAAATAGTTGCCTTACAATATCTTTAGAAAAATAATTATATTCAAAGTTAGACATAGTTATATGACCTCCCTTACCTACATACCCAAAATAAAAATTACGATATTAGAATAAAACTAAATCGACATTTAATGCCATTTAAATTCGATTTCGAACTATAGAAATATTACATACAAACAAAACCACACAAAGTTAATAAAATTCTAAAAGACCTACATGTAACCGTTAAAACTTTGGAAATTTTCGAAACGAATAAAAGAAAAATCTTATACTTAAAATATTTTGGCCAAACAACAAATCAAAAATTCTGTTTCAGAATTTGATAAAATAAAAATATACATAATTTCCAACGTCTTTGACATTTGATTCACATTATCGTATTGGTCACCATAGATTAAATTGAACACTAAAAAATGAAATGAATTTACCTCATTATTTTGATTCACAACATGAAAATAATTGCAATATATTTTTTCTCAGTAATTTCATTCAGATCCATTGAAACTGGACCTGAAATCGTTTGAATGGACGCCTTTTAAGTGCGCAAGAGGGAACGAGCAAAAAGAGGACAAGCGAGGCAGTGTAGCCGGTCGTTATTCAGATACCAGGGGCGGAGCCGAGTCGAACTGAGCGAAGCGAAGTGGGACGTACCGCGAGTCTTTCAAGACTGGCAGTAATATTAATGAGATGTCATATTAATTATTTATATTAATAAAAAATTGGAACGTCGTGTCTAGCGATACAAAGAAGGGACGAAACAGTGACAGATCTGATGATGTTTGAATTTTTTTTGGAGATAAATTGACAGTGATTTCATCACCTCCTGTGTACAACTTCGGACAGTAACACAAGATGAGCTGAGCTGTCTACACTCTACCACTTAATAGAAAAATGTGCAACTTGTCTTCAAGACGCTGGTCCCCTGTTGGTTAAGCCTTTAAACCAGTTGGCATTTAAGGATTTAAAGTTCTAAATATGTAGTCCATCAAACGTTCTGAGGTTGTTCTTCTTTTCTTATGATTGCGTTAAATAGCTGAAATGTCGATAGTGAACCACAAAGTAAATCGTAGATTTATTAAAACGTTTATGAATCTAACTCGATAGTTAGATCTATTCCTATTTAGATTACACACCATTAAAATAATTGCAATGGATTTTTCTCAATATTTTGTTCAGGTCCATTTAAATGAAACCGATAATCGTTTGAATGGATGCCTTTTAAGTCCTCAAAAAGGAACGAGCGAAACGAGGACAAGGAGGACAGTGTAGATGGTTAATATTCAGATACAAAGAGCAAAGCGGAGTGTAGCTGAGCGGAACAAAGCAGTAATGTGTATTTAAAATTCGGATACCCATCTCAAGCGACACAAAGTAGGGATGAAACTGTCTTAAATACAGATGATATTTGTAGTTTTTGTAGAATAATTGTCGGTTATTTCATTACCCTCTATGTACCGCTTCGGACAGTAATTCAAGGTGGATGCAACACTTTTATTGATCAGCTGACAACACTACCCCTTACTAGAAAAATGTGCAACTTGTCCTCATATCGCTGGTCCCCTGTTGGTTAAGCCTTCGAAACAGCTGGCTTTTTAAGGCTTTAAGATTCAAAAATTTGTAGTTCATCAAATATTCTAGAAGCTACAAAGATGTTCTTTTTGAGATGTTAATAGTGAACTACAGAGTAAACCATAGATTTTGTTTAAATTTAGTCATTTTGTTAGTGACGTCCATCCTGGTTAGGAGATGCTGTGTGATAACCAAGGTTCTGTGATGAAACTGCATCGTGAACATCACAATAATGCAAATCTTCAATTCTTCATCTTTCCTTACATGATACTTATAGTTATGTAGTAAATTTAAGGGAAAACACGCGAAAAAGCTATGATAAAAAGGATTTACTCTCCTCCTGCTTGACAATCCCCATCTCCTGGAGCACGGCTTCGAGACCTTCCGGCATCCTGCCCTGGTCTAACTCCAGATTCCACTTGTAATACTAGAAAAGAAGAAAGGGATATTTTTACCACCTGATATTTTACTCAGAGGGGCCATTCAAGTATTACGTAAGCAGAATTTTACTCATTTTTGACCCACCCCTATCCCTTGTCAGCAAAAGTAAGCAAAGCTTCCCCCCCCCCCCCCCTCCTATGCTTACTTAAACATTGATATATTTTTTTTTAACTGATCAGGTTTCTTTAAATAAAAATTGCTGACGTAATCATCATCTAGACACCCCCGTCCCCCATGTCACCAAAAATAAGCTAAGCAAAGACCCCCTCACGCCCCCTTTCGTGCTTACGTAATACTTGAATGGCCCCAGATTAGTTTACATATCAAATAAGCAGAGTCGATCAATTTAGGCTGCCTGTCCACTGGAGCAGAGAGGAGCGGTGCGGTGTGGAGCTAACCAATAGAAATGCACAATATTCATAGAGCAGAGCGGAGTCGTGAATTATATGCAATTCTATTGGTTAGCTCCACACCGCTCCGCACCTCTCCGCTCCAGTGGACGGGCATCCTAAGGCTGGTGTTCGCCAACATTAATTTTCCGGTTAAAAAATCGTTTACCTAAAACTCAAGTACATTTTTCGAATAAAGGGTTGTTTAACCAAAGAATCAATCTTGGTTAGCACCACCCTTAAGAGAAATTTTGTGAAATATGAAATTAATTTAACATGCTATAAAATTTAAACCATCTTTTTTAAGATGCTAGGAGGTACATCGGTACCTACTTTACGGCGGTAGGAGGGTGCTCCTGTGGATAACATGTATGCTCAGTACTGTGACTTCAATCATTATCAAAATATAAAAGATTTTAAAAGAACTTTTGTAAAAACAACTTTTAAATTTTAAATTGTACCTGTACTTTTCCATTGTTTACCTTACAACTTTACATGCTGTGTGCTCCTAATTGAAGAAGTACCTACTCTGATATAAGGCTCATTCTATTTACAATTTTTGTGATTTTCTACGTCCTTTGTTGGAGGAACTTAATAAATAAATCAATAAATTACGTTTATTTTTCAGAGAGCCTATGTATAACACTGAAAAACTTTAAACAGAAAAGTAATGTAAATATAATATTATAAATTTTCACGTACAAACCTTATCCAGTTCCTTCCTCAGCGCCAGTACAGACCGCTCCCGGTCAGCCACCAGCTCCTCAAGGTATTGGTAGCGGAGCTTCTTCCGCGCGCGACACTCCCGCGCAGACTGCCTACTGCGTTCTGCTTAAACACATGCAAAATACCTACGTTAGGCCTAAATACAATATACTCTTATTTAGCGAAAATATTAGAACTCTTGTCAATAGAATAATAGAAAAAAAGCAATGTAGTCCGTCCAATGTAGTCATTAAATATCTTTTTCCAAATAGGGTTGGGTCATTAATTAGCAAGTAGGTACAGTACTTTGGTATTAGTTTTGCGCTTCGACAATCTTCGTGTTTCCGAATTCGTACGAATGCGACCTATCCGGAATTGATCCAATTAATATTTTATAGACACACAAAGATACTATTTGACCAGGGCATAATTCGAAGCCCGGTTGTCACCACTGCGACTGCCCCAAGGACACGGCGCTGCACACTTTGCAGGCGTGTCCAGCTTGGGGGTCGCAGCGCCGCGAACTAGTCGCGGTGGTCGGCAGTGACCTCTCGCTTCCGGCCGTGGTTCTGTCCATGGTCGGGAGCGAGACTGCGTGGGAAGCCATCGCCTCCTTTTGTGAGGGGGTGATGGCGACCAAAGAGGAAGCGGAGAGGGAGAGGGAGCGGTGTGCTCTTCTCCCTTCCCGCGCCAGACGCACCGGGCGCCCCGGAGGACGCGCGTACGCGATGACCTCCAGCCACCCTAGTGTGTGGCCTGCGGGCGGCGGGTTTGGGGACTCGCCGCCCGACCAGTACCAGGCCCGAGAAGGCGGCGCGCCGTGTTCCGTGCGCGCTTCTCAGGAGGACGTGGGGCAAGGCCCCACAGAGGAGAGATCCGCCATGGGTTGGCGGACCGGGACCTGCCGGGGTAACGAATCCCGCGACCCCGGCCGTACGGTCAGGAGAAGGAACACCGTTGGTTTTTAGCCGGTAAGAGTCCGGCAGACCCCCTCGCCTCTCCCGGGCGAGGGACATCCATGAGGATTTTCCAACGAGAAGAAAAAAAAAGGGCATAACTCGAAAGCGTGTTGAATTTTTTCTTCGTTTTTACCAATCATGTTATTTCTATACTTTCATATCAATAATATTAAATTGATGTCCACTTAATGGTAGACAAACACCCTATTATTTATTTATAAACCATAAAAATAAGAGAAGAGAACTATTACAAAATTTCCATTACCTATCAAATCGTGTTCTAATTTGGCAGATAATTTACTAGCTACTATATTCACGTAATATACTACGCAGACAATTATCTTAATCCTTATCATTACTTATGAATAATTATGATTGTTACTCATAAATACAGCGAGCACTTAGAAACGGAAGAACTACTTAGAAGATAATAAGGCCAGGATTTGTTATCAAATATAATCTGTTTTGTTCGGATATAATATATCTATGATGTTTGCAATAATATGTGTTAGTACTAGTTACGAGTAGAAACTATTATTTAATCTGTGGTACTTGTTCTACTTTATTAAAGGAAATCTCTCTGCCTAGCCTTTTCCCAACTATGTTAAGGTCGGCTTCCAGTTTAACCAGATGCGGTTGAATACTAATCAATCTAAAACTAATATTTCACACGGAGCAACTGCCATCAGACCTCCGCAACGCTACTGGGCAATGTCGATGTCCTAAGGTTAGACCGGTTGTCAGTTTCGGGCTTCTGACTACCCGCAACGACTGTCATAGGCATTTGTGTGACACCCGGGACCGACGGTTTAACGTGCTCTCTGAGGCACGGAGGGATCTCGATGTGTAATGAATGGTCACCCATCCACGGACTGACCGCAGCACGAGCAGCTTAACCTTGCAAATAATATCGTCAGTGGAAAGGTAAAAAGACTAAAGCGCCAATATACCTACTTTACAGGAGAGCGATTCAAAGTATTTTTTTAAGAAAATAAACATATTATGTAGTTATATTTCTTATAGTATAAAAAGGATAATTTAATTAACTATTTAATATACTCTAAGAAACATAACTATGTTTATTTTCTTAAAAAAATAGTTTGTATCTCTCTCCTATAAAGTAGGTATATTGGCGTTTTAGTCTTTTTTAACCGACTTCCAAAAAAGGAGGAGGTTCTCAATTCGTCTGTATGTTTCTTTTTTTTTAATGTTTGTTACCTCATAACTCCGCCATTTATAAACCGATTTAGATAAAAAAAATATATTTGAAAGGATATACTTCCAGATTGGTCCCATTTAAGTTTGGTGAAGATCTGATGAAGAACTTCGGAGATAGACAATAGAACTCCTCAATGACGAACAGTACGCATAATGTGATGATGTGATTATGTTATGAGCAGCGTCTTTAGTAGGTCGAACCATATATTATTTTAATTAGGGCCACTAAAACGAAAAAAATAAAAAAACATTTTAACAAAAATAAAACCGACTTCAAAAAAACGATGAAAAGAATAAAATAATTACCATATTATAAAATTAACAGTTTCAGAAGTCGGTGTCTTCAATTTGGTTCAGCGTGGATTAGCGCCGACTTCTAAAACTGTTAATTTTATAATATGGTAATTATTTTATTCTTTTCATCGTTTTTTTGAAGTCGGTTTTATTTTTGTTAATACCTTTGCACTGACGATATGATCCGCGCGGTTGTTAATTAGCTACGGGCCCCTCTTTATATAAGGGAAAGTGCTATTAAAACCATGAAAAAGAAATAGTTGTCAGTCTCCAGTTTTTAGTCTTCTTCTGTTAGTACTTAATAGTCTGCTAACAACAACACACTACGGTCACCATCTGTTTAGCAAGCGTGGTGATTATTGAAAATATTCCTTTGACCGTTATTGGGGCGGCCTTTGGGAGGCCCATATTCAGCAGTGGATGCTTACGGCCTAATATGATGAGCAAAACAAAACTTGTTTTAAACATACATACATAAACTCACGCCTTATTCTCATGGGGGTAGGCAGAAAAGAATATAGAAAGCCACATGCTAAGATTCTTACATACTCCTTTCGCTTCATACATCTTATCATACACGCAGGCTTATTTTAAAAGCATTGTATATTTACAGGATTCGGTCCTAAGCACAAGTTAGACTGCCCAAAATGACGCCAGGGTAGTTAAAATTTAAGTAGTAAAGAAACTGTTCCAAGATTCTTAACCGAACATTAATGCAACATTAACATTGTCTCTAGTTAATTAAAAATTAACAATGTTGCTGACTGCGGTGTAATAAATATCGCATTAAAGCCTCGACCACGACATTAAAATGCGACTATACTGGTTTTAAGATCGCAGTACAATGTTTGAACATTATAGTACGTACTCTTCTGACGGAATTAAATGATAAGACATTTTCTATGTCACTACCAGTGATAGCCTAGTGGTGTGACCGTCGGACTACCAAGTCCATAGGTCTCGAGTTCAAACCCATGGCACGCACCTCTGACTTTTCGGATCATGTGAGTATTGTATAATTATCACTTGCTTAAAAAAGGTGACGGAAAACATCGTGAGGAAAGCGGCATGCCTAAGAGATATTTCTCGACGGCATGTGAAGCCAAGTCAGAGGCCCATGGGCGGCAAAAACTCTGACACCAGGTTAGTCTCTAACCACACGAAAAAAATATATGATGCAGATGTCACTTTAAGGGAACTTGTGCAGGGTCTGATCCAAATCAGAAAAAAAAACGATCTGAAGAAACTCTGCTGCAAAGCTATGAAATTCGGATCCGATGTAATGCACAACTGTTCATACAAGTACTACAGCTAGTTCAGGTCGTATTTTCTCGGATTTAGATCAGATGCAATGCACGACAGCACTCAACCAGCCAGCCAGTTTGAAAGATCTTCAATCCTACGTCGTTTGTCAAACATCGCACTACGTAATTAAAAACACAAGATATGCTCAGTAGCGTAAGACGACCACAGCTATAGGCCTACCCCAATTAATTACCAAAAACAAAATTATTTTCGTTCTCGATAAATATTATTATTCTTAGTAGGTTAGTCATGTAAACTGATATAAAGATCCTTACCTAGCTTGGCCTTCATGTCCTGTTTGTCGAGCTGCGCCTTGCGGCCAGGCCTGCGCCCGCGCTTGCCCCCCTCACGCCGTTCCCCGCCCTCCGCGCCGGACGCCCCCACCGAGCCGTACACCCCGCCACCCAGCGACTCCTGGAAACAACAACACATTTTTGAGATCTGAGGATGTACGTAGAGAGTGGTGAAAATAAATAATATTAAAAACAGCAAGACGGTCTTAATTGCTCTTTGATTGCATCTTTAGATAACATGTCATGGCATATTTGTTAAATGTGATGTTATGCCAAAACTGGTAGGTACACGTGTGTTGATTATTTTAGAATATAAAGAAATCAAAATCAACTCAACAAAGACCTCATTCAACAAGTTCTGTGTGTATATTATCTTAATATAAAAAATACCTCAGCTACCTTTGAAACCTTCAGTTTTAAACCTAGATAATCGTAAGAGGTCAACAAAATAAAAAGAAAAATCAGACTGAAATTATATCCACCAATCGATTATAATGATGACTTCGATCCGATTTTAAAACCATTACAGCAGTACTACGCGGTACAAACACTACATCTTGGCAATGAAGTCGATAATGAGCTCACGACAGAGATACGACACGCAATAGAACATCTAAATATGTCTCATTCATATACTAATTTTGTCTTTGCCAAAATTTTCCCGTACGTAAAACGTCAAGTTAAAGTATTGCGTTATTTTTGTTACATAATCGGATTTTTGGACTGCTAATTTTAGCTTTGCACTTCTAGAGATTCCGAGGAAAGTATGTATTAGCAAAATTACTTTTACTAAGAAAAAAGATAGCTAAATTGAGACTGCTAATTTTAGCAAAGCACTTACGGTGCTTTACGGTAATTACGAACAAGGAAATATTCCAAAAATTACGAATGATTACTAAACCAGGCAATATTTATTGCTCTGGCAACATTACATTATATTGCATTAGACGTTCTATCATTATTACATTGCCAGAGCAAAAAATATTGCTAGATTTAGTAGAAATTTTTAATTTTCGGAATATTCCCATGTTCGTAATTACCGTAGAGCACTAAAGATTCCAAAGAAAGGTCTTGAGAAAAGTTAGTTATTGGAAAGCGAACCAGTAACCTTGACACTGAAAGTTTCATTCGTCTGGCAAGGGTCAGAGATGGTTTCACAACACTGGCGGCCAGCCTCCTCTAGAGGAGCGGCTCTAGAGAAAAATAATGCAATAAACCGAAAACCTAGACCGAGGGCCGAAACCCTTCTCATTCAGAGAAGACTGATGCCAGGAGTGAGGGATTTCCTTGCCCAGCAATGAGACAGTAATGGGCTGATAACACTTCAACGAAAATTGTAGTAATACTTATAACATAACATCACGCCTGTATTCTCCGAAGGGCAGAGGTTTTAGTAACACCCTCATTTCGCCATTATATTTAAGTCCCATGTAATAGAGGGCGAGCCTATTGCCATCAATCGCACACAAATCCAAACTCGGGGCTGCTACTAAGGAATTCCACACGGAAAAACCCAATAACACTTTGTCCGACCTGGGGATCGAACCTAGGACCTCACGATCAGCAGTCGCGCTAGCCACCACTAGACCAACGAGGCAGTTGTAGTAATATCACGCGTGTATTTTATACACCATTCATATTTTTATGTGCATGTTCCACAAACTATTAACATCAGTTGGACGGATGTTGAAATACCATTTTCATGGGTTAATTATCCCTAATTTGCTTCGGTCAGGTCATTCGTGCTAATGACGGTAATAATCACATCATATTTAGAGCGTTTGGAGAAGTGAAACACGCTTCGATTAAACAAGTATATAGGGACTCTACCATTGACATTTCAAGTCTAACAGAATTTAAGAAGAAAGAAGATGTCAAAGAGGTTCTGTGCAATTCAATTTCCGAGAAAAAACAGAATTGCTTTCCGTGCTAAAACGATTTCAGAAAACTGGCAGGGCGAAATACGAATTCATTAAAAAACTAACTGGTACATGGGAACCGCTCAAGTAAAACAAAGACCTTGAAGCAGCCCTTTCTTTCTTATCGCTAACTTTTTAATTGCAAGCAAAGAAATACGAACACGCATGGAAGTTGGAATAAAGGTAAACAGTGACGTAACAACTGCGTAGTATTGAACAAGAATTGGCTTGACTTAAACACAACACGAAAAAAACCAAGGCGAGCGCCTATCCACAATGTCTGTCAGTTCGTTGACACTAAAACCTCATTGGAAACACATACTTCAATTACTGCGGAGGACATTAAACGTAGGTCTTATCTCAAGGAGATAAGGTTCAGAATCGAACACGTGTGTTAACAATAACCTTACTGTTTAGTACCGTGACAGTACTGAATGGGGGTAATTGTTTTAAGAAGCACGTTTCCACTGCGTGCAAGGGAGATGCGGTGCCATAAACACAATAGAGTTCTGAAAACATGGAGTTTTGTTGCATTATGTCAAGTTTTTTTTAAATTATACACTGTGTACTTTGTGGAAATGAAAATGACAGATGGAATTGGTATACGACAATAGTAACTACAGCCACCGGTTTATAGGACCTTTTGGAACTGCGTTACGCGGCAATGATTACGTGTAGTGTCAAGAAAAACAATGGAGGGAATTTAATTAGTAAATGTTTTTAAAATATTATTGCACTAGTCTCTTTCTCTTTCAAAATAATCATTTACTCTCATACGCATTTTCCGATCACGACTGTTTAGCACATTGCGACTTTTAGCACTCATTTTGGTCACAAGTATCATAATTAAATACACTGCATAAATAAATAATTTTGATAGCGTTGCTGACTTTACTGACATCTGTCAGTTGACGTCAAACGGCGCTCCATTTTAAAAGGTCCTATCCTTACAGCATTTGGAACGAATCAAAATCATTTTTTTTTATTTCACATAAACCAATACAAATGCTTATAAAAAGTCGAATTTAGATGCACGATTCCAATTAGTCGTTTCCTATGGAGAAGAACCGACAAGAAACTCCATGGTTACTCTTTAAAAAATAATATATTTAACAATTTCAGTTGATACAGTACAATGATTTAGGATAGTGAGAGAACAATGAAGTCCTGACCACAGACCAATGAGTAATGTAGTACTAAAAGACTTGAGTACAAAAATTAACAAACAAAAGTAAAATAAAAAAAACAATATGAATAATGGTAATTTACAAATTTATAGATGCAGGTTTAAAAAGTTCTCACATTTACAAATGTGAAAAGGAAGCTAAACTATATAAAACAATTGACATAATTACCTATTAATTAATTAATTGAAGAGTAGTACCTAATACATGATAATGATTGGAATTTAATTGTGTATTGAAATTCGTCTCAGGATGAGAGAAAAATCAACGTTTAAGCAAAGCTGTCATGAAGGTGCAGCTAATTAAACCCCGTTGTCCCAAAATTATACTAAACTACCATAATTGTATGCCTAGCTTAACTAATCCTAGTTTTACCTAAACTTCTTTCTTGTCGGTACAAGCTAAACAAAAACAGATAAGGCCGAGGTGGAAAAAATAATTGCTATTCAGCAAAGTTGGTAGCAAGACTAGTAAGGCTAAATGCCCAGCGTGCGCTGGACGAAGTAGGTACCCATCGCCACTCCACATGTTATACATCTTAAGGTCTATTTTTGCTTGCACAGTGCAAGAAACAACCTATTTTACCGACTACGTATTGCCATTACAGAAATGAAAATATAAGTATTTTTTGACAGGATATTAAAAATTGTAATTTGATTACATGATGACAACCACTAGTAATGTCAAATTGATTTATGTAATGGTTTTTACAACAAAACTCCTTAAATCAAATTAAAGACATTATAATTATGGCACTACTACGTCATATGGAGGCAAAAGGCAATTTTGATCTTTGCTACCAAATAATTAAACATAATTTTCTATGCATTGGTCTGTTACGTTCAACAGTTTGAAAAGTAACATGTGCCCGCGATGTGGGAAAGGAATGAATTTGAAAACTGACGAACCTATTTATTCCCCTACTGTACCTGAACTAAACCAAAGTATCCTCAAAATACTCTCAATGTATAATAAATGGGACTTGGCACTTGGCAGATAGGTACAGAAGATTTACGAGATACATTTCATGTTATAGACCATAAAATGTATTACAAATGTAAGTGCAATTTACGCCGTACCATAAGAATTTGTGACATGGAAACAATAATGCAGAGTTAAGTCCGTTCGTAAGTACATAAAATATGAATTTTATTTGGACGATTCGACGTGATCTTTCACTGTTATATTTCACGCAACAAAACCGGGATATGACAGTGTAAGGCGCAATGCACACAGAGAGGACGAGACGTGGACGGGACGCATCTTTACATAGTATAAAACAAAGTCGCTCCCGCTGTCTGTCTGTCCCTACGTATGCTTAGATCTTTATAACTACGCAACGGATTTTGATGCGGTTTTTTTAATAGATAGAGTGATTCAAGAGGAAGGTTTATATGCCCCACATTAGTATCTACATTGCACCCGTGCGAAGCCGGGGCATTTCTATAAAATATCATGAAAAAGACGAGCAGTGGACACGCCGCGGATACAAATATGTGTCCCTGCCACGTCTCGTCCTATCTGTGTGCATTGGGCCTAATGTGTTCGAAGTCTTAGGTATAAAAGTTTATTTCGTAGTTTAAATTATGCTATTTATATCAATAGAAAAAATACTTAAAAGTTCAATAAGAACTAGAAAGAAAAGTATTTAATTAAGAACGTACCTGGAGCTCACTTAAAAAAAAAACTATTAAAATTTACATAAGAACACACATGTTGACAGCTCGACTTCCCAGAACAAACTACTAATTTTAATGGGGTACTGCACTACGCTGTTCGACATCCCCGCGGCGATTCCCGGGCGAGTCCAACCCCCGTGCTGCCACTCGCTGAATTGAGCTCGCCCGGTTCGTGCACACGATCAATACTGCATCCTGAAATGCTATTTTGAGAGAGGGGATGGGGACGTAGGCTAGACGTCTGGCGAACCGGTTACCTATACAAGTTTGTACGTAGATACCGGTAAAGGTAATGGGGCTTGGCCCCCGGGGCCGATGGGGATTTCAATAATTTTTTCGATGTCTAGACAGGGGTGTTTTTTTCAATAGAGAAACTCGGAAGGACTGGATATCATTTTGGCAATTGAATTGCGAACGGATACCGATTAGAGATTTGCGTGAAAATTTTCCTTTTGAAACCGTTACAAAACCGTTTTAAATCGATATCACGAGTGTTTATAAATTTTGAAATATTAGGTACTCGTTAAAATTAGTAGCACCGAACGACAACCATCCTACAAAATATGACCACGTGTTATGAAAAATTTCTAGAAACTTTGCAGAAATACTTGATTCGAACAATTGCTGCGACATAGAGGTTCAATACTAAAATTAGCGTTATTAGTTTATAATCCTTATAATAACTTAAATAATGTGACTGCAAGAGGTCTTCGTCCTGCAGTGAAATGAGATAGGTAGTGATTGATTACCTGCTTATCAGAGCAAGTTGCACCTTTGTAACTACAAGAGACGAGTTACGACAATATTCCTTGTATAGCCGATAAGGACGCGACAAATAAGACCTTTTTCTTAAATAAAACTAGAGTTTTAATAAAATTCCAGCTGTGTTTACACTTTTTTACTATAAAAACATCGTCAATCAACATTCTCTTGAATAGCACATTTATTATATATGAAAAATTTCAGCGACCACCGTTTAATAAAATCATGTTAACTCCGTCATTGTGAAAAACGCGATGACGTCGTCCTATTTAAAATATTGGAACTGCGTAGTCGGCGCGGCGCGGTCTCAATCGCAACCGCCAAGACTTATTACCAAATCGTCAAAACTACGAACGTTTTAATAATTTATTATCCATTGCATGCTTTATGCTACAATTTCTTTCTAGCAAGTCATAAAAAAACGCAATGGAAATCAAACTATACAATTTTGCGTTGTACGTTTTGTAACTGCGTCACTTTGCTACGTGCAGCGGTGCAATGAGCTTTTAGGTCGCGAATCACCGAATGTATATTTGACGACCAACCGTGGCTCGGCCATTTTTGTTGGAAAATTGAAAATCAATACTGTGATGGACGCCATGCATTATGCGCTTGGCCAGTAGAATGCACGAGGACTGGCGCCAGACAAAGAGGTATATCAATACTTTATTACCTAAGGTACAGGTGTATCCATGTTGGTTTTCGATCGATGCTTCGAAGGATACCAGAGATGAAGTACATAACAGGTGCACTGTAACTTAATATGTATTGCCTAAAGCTTTAACATTGTAATAAGGTGCTGAATTTGCATATTTAAACTGTGCTCATTACTATGAGCATCCGTTGACTCTGAGATAAAGTAACACCTTACATTATCTGATGATGGGCGGTACACATGCATTTGCTTTTTTTAAATAATATTCGTGCATTTTCAGATTAAGCTACAAATCTATTTAATGTAAAATTCTAAAAATAATTTCTAGGTAGGTATACTATTTTTCATAAAAGTTATATTTAAAACTGTATTTGGTAACAATGATTTTAGACACGTTGACACCATTTATAAGTTAAGTCTCATTGCTATACCGACCGAAATGTGACAAAGGCAACACATGGTGACTCTTAGGCAATCCTTGCTACGAGTTCGTTGATTCGGTACCTTATGTAGCTCAACCATTTCGAAAATAACAAAAGTCAAAGAAATCTTGGGCATTCAACATATTCTCATGCAGATTTTAACACTGGCTTCGTTTACAGAATCGGAATAGAGTACCAAAGGGACCTTGAATAAGTTTTATATCTCGAAGCTTCCATAGAGCTTTGTCCAATCCCCAACAAAAGGCTTCCCTCGGATTTTACGCATCGATGTTAAAGCTTATAATAGATAGAGAGCTCCGAGGTACATTGAATTAAAATTTCGCATGGGGTGACTATCACCAACCGTTTTGCAATGCAGAATACGCGTAATAATATTGATTTCAACAGTAGCTATGGTTACAGAACCAAGGCCACCAAGGTGAACGTGAAAAGGGATAAATCTCGAAGCTTCTATGGAGCTTTGTTCCCATCCCTAACAGAGGGGTTCCAGTCCGGGTTTCATATCAATAAATCACAAAATAAAAGGTATCTTAACGGTACTATAAAAAAACCTTACAATTATGGTGCTTCAAGGTTTTTGAGCGACTGTCTTCAATATAGAGGTAAAATAAAATTGTACACAAACGAGAAGACAGCATCAATAAAAGACGAAGTAGCAGTTAAGATTGTCAATTAACATACATACGTTTAAACAAATAAATAAGTCAGATATAGACATGTGAGATGGACACAATAAATGCCAGTTTTTTTCTATAGATAACATTGCATATTATTATAAAAGGGTCAAAATAATATTATTATAAAATATGAATAAGTCAAACTGAATACTTCATAAAATATTATAATCAAACCCAAAAGTAATTTACATGTTTATATAAAATCAAAAAAATAAGTCGTATTTAACCTTTATATGTCAACGTTATTATACTCACAAAATTTATACTTAATAATGACGGGATTTGCAAGGTAAAATTAATCAAATGTAAAGAAGAAGTGTATTATGAATACAATAAATACCCAACATTATTATCGCACAAAGTAAACGTTTTTGTTTACAAATTATATAATTACTATTATTACAAATAATTTCATAACAACTAGAGAAAAGGACACTTTTATGTTGCGGTAAATGTTAAAACACAGCTAATGCTTAAAGAACCCAGTCATTTAAACAATGATTTTTATTTTTGCTTCTGATCTTTAGTATTTTTATTGTTTTTGTTTCTTAGAAACTATTTTGACTAACTTTATCTTTCCTTACTTTCCCTTCTGAATAACCAAACTCTGCTTTTATTGAGAAAAGCTCACATAGGGCGCAATGTTGAGTCACATAATTCACATTATCGGCAGTAATGTGTAAATATAAGTACAATGCATAAAGGGCGACAGATTACGAGTCTGCAAGCATTTACTGACATAGCGACAGATTGTTGCTAACTGCATAATAATAATATGTTTTTGCCAGTGACCTCTCACCATCTGCGCAGAATCCCAAGCATATGATACAATCACGCTACCCGTTCATTCGAAGATGAGTATTTAAATGACAAAAGATGAACACTCACAGCCACCTTGGATGTAACGACGTACCATTTTATTCATTGTGTTAATGATAATTATCAGCTACTTTACAATTGCCCATCGTAGTGTAACTGAGTAATCTATACTAGTAATCTTAACTGCTTGCTATTATTAGTAACGGCATGTTGAACGTATTGCGTTTTAAAAATCAATGCGATCAAACAATTGCCAACACATGTTACGAGTTAGGAATTGGACCATTGAACGTAGTTATATCTCTTTTGTGTAACATTGAATCTGGTTAACAGCAAATATTTTTGGGTAACTATTGTTAAATTTTAATTATCAACCAAGTCGTATAAAAGCAATAGTAAAAGTGCGAGGTTCTATAAATTTGAATGAATGTTATGTAATTTTATAAAACATACTACTGTTGGTTTTCATTCAGTTTTCATAAAGATGTAGAGAAAGAAGCGCTTATAAAAGTCTAATATAGTTTCCTTTAGATAGAGGTACTAACCAGTCAATACTGAGAAATGGCTTATTATTGTATTCATTAACCGCTAAAAATAATAAACAATTTCTACATATCTCGGAGTGGGGCTACAGATCAAAGTTGGTCAATGTTACTCTGCTTGTTTTGTTATCACTTTTTACAATGTTGATAAACAAATATAAATAATTACACAAATATTTTGTACATTACTATACCTAATGAAACAAAGATAGGTACCTATAATTTGGACTACTATATTATGCTGTACGTGTTGGTAAAATCGTTAACTTTCTAGTAACACGCAGTTAAACGATCCACTATCTTTTATTAGATATTCCATGATCTATTAGAAATTAACAATTCGCTATTAAATGACCATGTAACTAGTATCGGCAACTATGTTGAACATAATATATAATAATATAATTAACAAATACGCAGTAAACTTTGTTTCTCGGTTAGCAACAAAAGGCCGGCCGATACCAAGCAAACTGCGTCGTTCGTTCGCGTCAAGCGATGTTCATTTTATGCGGCGTAGTAACTGACAGTACCTAACCTAAAATATTTCGCCTTCAACCACTCTTAACACTGCATACACGCAACTTAAACATACCGGTCTATATAAAAAACAATTCAGAACTTATTTTCTCACAAGAATTTAGAAATAAAAGTATCGCTACTCACGATTTATTGTGAATTTCGGAGTGTCGTGTCCGCCCTAGCGACTGCTTCAACGCACACTGGCTGCGCCGCGTCGCGTTGCGCAGTGGGAACGACCGCGCGCATTTACTCTTCTTATTTTTAAAAAACAACTTTTTAAATCGGCATTGGTTCTGTACAGTACAGACAGACAGACTACAACGAGTAGTACCGGCACCGGACGAGACGTGTCGCAACGACTCGTATTGTGGCCCTCCCCACCTTGGACAAAGTGACCTTATCGTTTGGCTGCACTCGGTAACAGTGAGTGCAATATAAAGACGAACTTACCTACTATAGCGCTGTGTCGCGATACTAATAGAGATTAATGCTTCTTCGAATAATACCGCTGACGGCTGAGTAGGTATGCATTTTGGAAGACCGGTTTCATCCACGTCCTGTGTAAGCTCAACTGTTTGAGAGTAAAAGTTTTAAAACTTACAATTTTCTTCTAGGCCGCTCTCTTCCACATCTTCTAAATGCAAAGAGTACTAGATACTACCCGAAAATTTGATAATTCAACAGCAAAATAAACAGAAATTTAGACAACATTTTAACAAACAGTTACATCGATGGTCGAAGGGGAACTGGCCGTGCTAGGTGCATCGCGGCAGGATTCAATAACGCAGCGCACTAATTGGAGACCCATTTCCATCAGACATGCGCTTGAATATCGAACTACTTCTGGATGTAGGAATGAATACGAAACATTTTATCTCTCGCACACAGATCGTTTTAATATTAAACTTATGAAAAAATAATGCATAACACACCAATGTTAAACAACCACGCTCTTCAAGGATTGTTTTATACCTCAACTCTGCTGAATCGTATCGAATATTGGGTGTTTGGGTGTTAACACCTAAGCCAATATTTAACGTCTTTACTTATAACATTAATAGTTAACGCTATGCCGGAAATTAAAAATAAACAATGTATTTTTACCTCTAGACATTTTACTAAAATCACTAATCCTTACTTTGGCTTTAACTTTTTATAAAGACTGTGATGTGGTTTGTTGCGAATACGTTACTGCGTAGTAGGTACCTACTGCGTTTCTTCAGACATAACTAACTACGCAGAAACTAACCTAGGTCAACCATGAAGGACAATCGACAAAAATGCATTCATGGCGCGCAATTTGGATTCTCCTTCGATTATAAGTGGAAGGATTGGTAAATTTTTACTACGTATTAAGATTTCTTTAGATTGGGTAACGCTCAACTTGAGATTGAAATTATAAAAAAAATATAGGTCTACAGATGTTTAGAAACTTGTCTACACCGTGTCTAACGTCAAATTCCATGCATGTGAGAAAGTACTTAAACCCAGTTTAGTCTAAACACGATTTTGTGGGAAGACGGTCGTTGTCTAAACTTTCTTTTGTGTTCATACGCACTATGTCTGCGATTGCTACGAATAAAATTGTAGAGCCCTTTCTATTATTCGCTACGTGGCGTGGAGTTTGACAAATAATAGGTAAAACGCCTGCTAGTGGGATGGGTGTGTCGTAAACGGTAAAAGGACAAATAAATTCCATTTTTTTTTTCATTTTTTCTGTCTTCTTGATCTAGCCGTGGCAAGAGTTATTGCTCAAAGAGTTATTAGTTACCGTGTGGAATTCCTCAGTAGTAGCCCGGAGTTTAGATTCGTGCACGATTGATGGCAACAGGCTCGCCCAATATTACATAAGGATATGACTATACACTTCTGCCCAACCCTTCGGGGAATACGGGCGTGATGTTACGTTTTTTTTTATTGTATGACTAGCTGTGTTCTCACGGCTCTGCCCGTACCCTATGTTACTCAGTGATAATGTAGCTATAACGGCAAAAAATTTTTTGAAATCGGTCCAGTAGTTTTTAATTTTATTCGTTACATACAAAAATCCAAAAATACAAATCGTTCGTCTTTATAATATTAGTATAGATTATATCAAGAGTAGAAGTATTCCTGAGCGCGCTAATACCAGTACGATTGTCATGCGTCGTGAACTCGTGATCATGGTAATAATCTCTCAAAACCATGTCTGATTTTTGTGGTAGCCGAAACACCAGTTCAGCTTAAACATTTACCAACTGATATAACAGCTGTTTTAAATACGCGTCCACGTCCATTTATTCCCGAAAAAAATATCATTGTTACAAAAAGAAGACATTGTATTCGATATTTCTCCGAAACAAACACGAGGAACAATTGGAGAATTGTTCCCTTAGCATTGAAAAACATTCAATTAAATAAACCAGTTTCTTCTGTCACAATCAAACTTAATTTTACGAACACGTGAGAATCTTTTTATGACTACAATACATACAGAATGTCCCAACGGTAGGCTACCTTTTTTAACCGACTTCCAAAAAAAGGAAGAGGTTCTCAATTCGACTGTTTTTTTTAATGGTTTTCCCGCGATATCTTTGCTAATTGTGAACCGATTTTAATGATTTTTTTTTTTTGTTTGAAAGAGTATTCTTTCGAAGTGGTCCCATTTAAATTTGGTGAAGATCTGATGAAGAACTCCGGAGATAGACAATCGATCAATTATAAATAATTATATCGGTCAATTTGAAGTCGGTTTTATTTTTGTATGTGGTTAGTGACTAAGACCCATTTTTGACAAATTTATACCCCCGTCCCCCCTCGGTGACTACCCGTAGTATATGACCAAGTGCCCCTGTGACCAAGCGTGGTATTTTGAAGACCCCCTCCCCCCTCTGAACGGGTCACGTAGTATGGGTACGTTCCCTAACCTGGTGTCAGTTTATGCCGCCCATAGGCCTCTGACTTGGCTTCACATGCCGTCGAGAAATATCTCTCAGGCATGCAGGTTTCCTCACGATGTTTTCCTTCACCGTTTTTAAGCAAGTGAGAATTATACTATACGCACATGAATCCGAAAAGTCAGAGGTGTGTGCCTTGGGTTCGAACTCGAGACCTATGACTTGGCAGTCCGACGGTCACACTACTAGGCTATCACTGCTATTATCATCATGTATTGCCATAAAAAAATTGAGCATGAGGACAATTAAATTCTTTCCACATTTTTTTTACAACGACCCACTTTGGAAGGAATTTATGTCTATCAGTGGGCAAGGTTTAGATGGAACAATAAGCCAATATATAATATACGCAAATTACGACACTTTGGTGCAAGACAACTGTGTAAGCAATGTGCAATGATATAGTGCGAAAGATAACGTTATCTTATCTAGTAGGCCGCTGATACATGGATAGAGCAGACGATTCAACGAGGTATTCAGACAGATTTAACAAAGTAAGACTGTACCCTAGGGTGCTAACCCTCCCGAAACTCGTTCGCAAAATCAGCCACCAAATAAAGTGCCTCAGCTCCCAGTATTCAATAAAAATGTCCCGAAAGGACATGTTATATTTTTGTATGGAAGCTGGGCTTTGGCTGTGAACAGAGAAGAGATATTTTTTTATGAAAGCACATAAAATATAGAGCTTTCGTATATAATTTTTATTGTTTTTTAAAAGCACCCTTCTATTGTTTTTTTTTATTTAAATAATTAGAATAAAAAAATAAAGTTGCAACCCACAGTTGTTAACCCATAATTATTAATTCTGGCAACACTTCTATTGGATGGCATTTATTGTCATTGTCAACGTCAGTCATTGTCAAAAAGTCAAATTCGCTTCAACTTATTCAACTGTGGTCTGTTATTGTGACTGTGGTTCCTGTGTTTTTGACTATGTACTATTGTTTTGAGTTTTTTTTGACCTGGCTTTTAACAACTATATATAGCGATTTTGTGTGACAACTTTGACATGATTAGACATTGATGACATTACTGACAATGACAAGTGACAACCTTGCTGACATACAGTAAATATTTTCTTTTATTCTATTGAGACAAGGGAATCAATGCCATACATCCAAACCATTAAGTTAATTAATTGATTTTATTTTAATTTAAGCCGTTTAATATTATTTTAATATTAGGATAAATAGTATGCTTTCAAAAATGATATGTATCATTTTTATTTCTAAGTTTTTTATCAGTTTATTAGTTTTTTAACATAAAGAAATATCAGGATTTTAAATGTTTTATAATTAAATAATGGTGCTTTTAAAAAAAAACATGTTTTTCTAAGCACGTCCTAGACAGTTTTCCCTATCAGAAAAACCGCACATGTAAGCGGTTCAAAAATAAAATTATTTTAAGCCCATTTCATAACATGTCCTTTGAAACGCGCGCCAAATCATAGTAAATCGCAATCACGGTGGTGGCGCTGGCAAACGGGTTTCGTTCAGCAAATAGCACAAATAGCTCTTACCTCACATTTACAATACAACCTTTTTTTTTAGTTCGTTTCCCTTCTACAAAGTTAGCAGCTTGAAGGTATAGGTAAGAATGAAAACCACATTACGAACACCTACTGAAAGCCAAAACATTTGGTGTTGAATATTTACTAAGGAATTCTATTTCTTTCTAAATACCGTACTCGGAAAAAGATAGAATATTTTGTTCGGAAATCTATCTATTCCAAATAGAATATCTAGAAAGAGACAGAATTCCATAGTAAATATTCAAGGCCAATTGGACCGCGTTATGCAATAATGTGTCAATCCACAAATATATGAATTTTGTGTTAACGTTATAGGGGAACGAGATATGGTGTTCCGCCTACGAAGAGGGAGGATCCTCCTACCAGGCGGGTCTTATACCTGGCGGGCCACTGCCCAACGGTTACTGTTGGAAACTTGTATTTATATACTACTAGCTGTGTCCTCACGGCTCCGCCCGTAGCCTATGTTACTCAGTGATAATGTAGCTTTCTAACGGCAAAAGAATTTTTGAAATCGGTCCAGTAGTTTTAAGTTAATGCGTTACATACAAAAATCCAAAAATACAAATCTTTCCTCTTTATAATATTAGTATAGATCTGCGTGTCAAACTTTGATACCGCGATGCAGGACAGTTCGCATGTGGCGCGATAGATGCCGCCACAACGTCATTAGTTCTTGTGGTAGATCTATACTCAACGCTTGAAAAATGCCCAGAACTGTAGTAAATTTCATAGAGCGTCTATCAAAAAAATCATAATGCAGTTTGCATTTTTTCAATCGTTGAATCGTTAAATTCATATTATTGTGGGTTGACACATTATTGCATAACACAGCTCAATTGTTTCCACTTTCAGTAGCTGTTCGTAGTGTGGTATCCATTCTTACTCACACCTTGATGGTTGGCAGCCCTATAATTATTATGTGCCTAACCTAATGTATGACCTACGTAACGCTGACTCATGGAACTTGGGTGCGTTTCTGATAAACCTATACCTACACCAAGATAGTCGGTAACATTGTGAAGATAGATAGAACTTTTTGAAGAAATGCGGTCAATATGCTATACGGTATCCTGAAAAACAGCTTACGAGCTGTTTCATTCAGCGTGGTTTGATAAAGCCAGGTGGGACAGCTGCCCCCCCCCCCCCCCCCCAAGCAGGGTCTGGTTAAGGGCTCAGTAGGAATGCTCCCGAAGTGAAGAGTAAATAATTTTAAGCAACGTTGCATTTAAAATCATTCAGAATAGATTGATATCGCATCGTAGCTGTAAGTGGACTGAACATCCAGTCGGCAGTTGCAACGACTGAATCTTACAGCGGGTTCAAACGGTTCGATTTTAGTTGATCAACAAAAGTTGAAACGTTTTGTTCCTTCATATTGATTCAATTTGATTGAAATTCTGTTCAGACGGTTCAAATCGCATGCGATTTGCCAGTTGATCAACTAGAATCGAATCGTGTGAACCTGGTATTAACTGCCTTGCGGTCGAGATGCAGTCAGTCTGTCTGGGCCCTTACAAATCCATTTCCGATATGAACGAACTATGATTCACCAAATAACGTTATTAGTTATTGCGGAATTGCAGAAATAATTATATGTTATCAAATAACACAGGATGTTGACCACAGAGGACATAAAAATACTGATTGATACATAATTCTAAAAATATCCGTTATTTATAGAGTTCAAGTTCTGCCTAGACTTTTCCCAACTATGGTGAGATCAGCTTCCAGTCTAACCAGATGCGGCTGAATACCAGTATTTTACACAGAGCGACTGCCATCACTCCTCCGCAACCCGGTTACTGGGCAATGCCGATATCCTAAGGTTAAACCGGTTGTCAGACTTTCGGGCTTCTGACTTCCCGTAACGACTGTCATAGGTATTTGTATGATATCCCGGACCGACTGTTAGCGTGCTCTCCGAGGCACGGAGGGGTCTCGTTCTTTACTGAAAGGTCACCCACTCACAGACTGACCGCGGCAAGAGAAGCTTAACCTCGCTAATCGTATGATTCGCGCGGTTGGTAATTAACCACGAGCCCCTCCCGTTATTTATAGAATATTATTGAATTTAATGATGTGATTTTTTCAAATACCGTAGCAACCAGTGTTGCCAACTCGGATTTTGAAAAAGGCGTACGCCAGAATAGTAAATTACGTAGAATTAGTAAAATTTTGCGTATGAAAAGTTCGTACTTTTTTTTTTAGTGAAATATAGAGGGTAACGCTGAATAAAACGAGTGTTTTCTTATGCAATTTACTTAAATTATTCGTAATCATTACTCTTTTGAGGCAAATTTAATTTATACAATTTATTAAAACGTTTAATAATATGTTCTTGTGAAGGGTCGTGGTATTTTTTTAAACAAATTTGTGGAAAGTATGCCTTTTAGTGTTATAGTGGAAAGTCTATTACGTTGGTTTTCATTAAATTGATCGCAGAAAACAGACGCTCGAAATTTGCAATATGAATAAACTTTGTGCAAATTGGGCCAATAAAGAAAAGATTTGAGACAAATCGCTTTTTTTAGAAAATACGTACCGTAAAACCTGGCAACTTTGCCCAAAAAATCAGAGTATTTTTGCATTAGTTGAGTTATTTCCGAAAACGTTAATGTATTTCATATTATTTTTGTACCACACAATACTATATGTTCATATCTCGATATTTATTATTGAAAATATCCAGAAAAATGAATTAGTGTGTGTAAAAAACACAATTATAATTGTTGGGCAAAGAATCACAGGTTTTTGGCAACTTTGCCAACTTGTAATATTTCAGATACTATAAACCGTATCATTATTTTAAAAATTGCTGAATATAAATACAGGGCCATAAAGTATAGTATCAAATTATGAGATGAATGAACATATTCGTTGTCCTTCAAAATTGAGTGGGCAAAGTCAAAAAGCTTCCTAGTACATTTTTCTTACCATAATGGTCAATGTCTAAGGGCTGTCATCATTGAATAAATGCTACATTTAAATACTTAATGAAAAAGTTTTTGATGTGGAATATTTCTATTGAGATAATCATAAATTCAATCAGTATATAATGGATACAAAATGAAGATATACGGTATATTGCCAGTTAAGTTATATTGCTACGATATATTACTAACTTTAAGGTAGCCAAAAGACAAAATATGTGACTAAACATCTACACAATATGTCGGAAGACAGTCACCAGTTGCAGATACTGTTCGAACTAACAAATTCGATGAATGCCTATTTATAAATAGTTCTACACATGTATTGCTGGGAATTGTTCCATTAAATATGTAACAGCAGGTTTCTTTTCTTCCAATTTGTTAAAAACTAGCGTTTTCTAGTCCAACTTGGCCATTGGACAACCTTATTCATCAGAAGCCACCAAAACATTTACAAGTTTTTCTCTTTTAGCGTTCTGTTAGTTTGTGCATAGGTACCTCTTAAAATTATAATAAATTTAAAAATTACAGGTGACAACCCTACGGGAAAAAAATTGGTGGGCAATGTCGTCAACCATGCTCAAAAAACATGCATGTGACTTTGCCCATCAATATATTTTACAATTTTATGAGATGTTTTGTGTGAAATACCAGTCTATATTATTCATTTCATACATATTAACGGTGGCAAAAAAATTAATTACCTACTGTATCTGCAACTATCACTTTTTGATAAAGTTTTTTGACTGGTTTTTGCCCGCTAAAAACAATACCAACTTTTAAAGGTTCCTGACAGCCAACGGAAGTAACATAGGTGACATTACGTCACTTGGTATTGTCAGAAAAATAATCAATTTTCTACCATAGGCAAAAGAATACTCCTAACTATAGACAAATTTGCTATGCATCAAATTTTTAAAAAAATACACAACTGGGCAAAGTCATACCTCAAGGGCAAAGTTGCCAGGTTTTACGGTAGATTCTAGGACTGATGTTCGTAGGTTTGCAGGAAAGGCCTATAGTACGTAGATCTACGTAAAAAGACGTAGATCTACGTAAAAAGACGTAGAGTTGGCAAAGCTGGTAACAACTCTTGATGTACCTACCTACCCAGTTTACCACGTTTGGTTCTGTATATCTTAAGTTAGAGATCAATCTCTTTTATTTGGTTTATTTGGGATGACAAGCAGTGCCAATGGACATGGACATTCAGTACTTAATCAAGCCGTGTATACCTACTGTTGAACTCTGGCGTTGAAGAAATATCCTCAAGTAAGTCAAGTATGGGGTTCTAGTGGAGCTGAATGGCTCACCTGGCAAGACGTTGCGTATCAGCAGGTGAAGTCCGTCGGTCGTTACAGACTGGCGACTTTTTTTTTTTGGCGGTGCCCAGTGGTCATGTCATATTAGGGTTGACCCACATCTGTCAGCACGGAATCGCGCGTGCGGTCTCACGCTGTCTTTCTCGCTCTATTAAATGACATTCCTGAGCGACAGAAAAGGATAGAGCATGATGTGGGTCAACCCTTAATGCCATGGATGCGATTACCATATCAATGGGAACGACACAGCAAACAGGAAAATAAAATTTGCAGGCCTATTTTATATTCAGCTGTGCGTGGATTTGGCTGTGGCTGTGTCACCTAATACTGTCATTTCAGCAATTTGTTAATATACGAGCCTATCGGCTAATATTAAAACAACAGATCTGTAATAATCCAGAACTTACGAAAAAAGTATTTATTTTAAATATTGTTCCAAATGTTGTGTGCAGCGCCATCTATACTTTTCAATCCAAATCGGTTCACTAACAAATCAAACTGCTACACGATTATAATAAGTGTACAACAGCGACACTAGATGGCGCTGCAGGATAAGAACTTGATCTAATGTTGTTTCCTTTGTTATCATATTTTTTGCCTTGTCAGATAAATTGTATGTATTTCAAGTAAATTTAGCTTTTTATCATATTACAGCACAGATATAAATCTCTCAATATACTTCTAGGAACCCCATATTATGTACCTATTTTGTTTCTTATTATAAGCAGTCCAGAAGGCTAAAAATAAAACCATTATTGATTTTTACACCCACTAAAGTATGGCTGATTAGAATGTACCAACTTATTTTTTTAGGTTCTGTCTGTACATTCAGCAAATGTATAGAAACAGAAATTGCAAATTATTTTTGGTTAGAGATAAGAAACCTTGTGATGTATGAATTATAAAGACAATTAAGAATACTAATGATTTCAGCTGCAAATATAATCTATGTGTGTCAGACATTTGAGGTCAAATGCCAATTGTGTGGAATGTAAATTATATAGATTACAATTTTTATGTATTGGGATTCTTGTGTAATTTGATATGAAACACATTTATTTTATATACTTAGCAGTGATCCTTAATAAAACAGCAAAATAAAGTTCTTTAGAGATTAAATTACAATATTATAAAACAAGTTTTAGATCAACGTTTACTAAAATAATTATGAATACCATATTGGTTTCAGAATATTAAAAGATGACCTCGGCACTATACCAGAAAAGCAATAATGCCAAATATTAGCAAGACATGTTGCATGTCTTAGTAAAACACTCCACATGTTCGAAGTAAACACAGCTGATAAGACCAGATATTAGTGTTTTCAACCACCATTTGTTTGTTTTTCATAGCCTTTCCATACAGCCAATAGTAGTACCAACCATTAATAATCATAATATCCTGCATAACATGACGAAACCCTACATCTTGTTGTGCAATAGAAACGTACAGAAAATAGATTAAATGATTCAATGCCGTGTCATAATGTTAATATAACATCAATACACAAAAAAGTTGAATATTTACAAAATGTTTCAATAAAACCACCTTGGTACAAAAATAACGTCGACGTTAGAAAAAACATGAACTGAGATCATAAATAGAACATAATAACGTAGTAAACAAGCGTAACAAAGGAAATTAATAGCTACTTACGTTCTGTGATTCCTCCTCCAAAACAGCCATGGCTTCAAAATCGATATTCATCTTTACAATTTGACACACCTGATTCAATAAAAACGTAATTAATATATTAAGCTATCTCGATATGTGAAATAAACAACGAGGAAATTAGATAATTTGTATCAAAAGTTGCTCTTCAAGGTATTGTTTACAAACTGGCAAGGTCATTTGACATATTTTGGTAAATAATACGGGTGCGTTCATTTTGGATATTGCATAAACTATTTTGACATCTAGTACATTAGTCGACTATCTTGTAACGTCACTATGACATAAACAATTTAAGCAATGCTGCCACATCCAAAAAATAAACGTCAAAGTTTTTCGACCTCGCTGGTTTTTCTTTCTGTGATAAAAATCGTTCGTAGCTTTTATGTTTTTTCATTGAACTTGTGATGTGGCCTTATAAACTATAAACCATTTTATCCTCTTATTATTTTAGAATGTGTATAGAGTGCGGTGTTACTGAGGTGGTTTTGTATTTTTATGTGCGGTTAATGCATTAGTGTCATTGTGAGATCACGATGCGTATCGGTTTCGTGTTATATTGGTGCGTATTTGCTTTTCATCTGTGTAAAGCGGAAGATGTGGAGAGGACAGAGACTAGAGATAGTGGCAGAAGGCAGCAGTGGGGTCCCGTGGTGCGGAGCGGGTCGTTTATGAGCGACTCTGCAGTCACAGCGTCCAATGAACAGAGTAAGTTCTCATGACCCTGAATACGATCGTTTTTTCTGACTTCTCATGACACCTGTTGACGTCCTTCACTCGAGTCATATCTGAAACAATTCGTAATTACAAGAATACATGCCAATTATTCATTTTTATATATTTGTAGTAACAAAACATAGCAATTAATAATCTTATACAACATCGAAGCACAATTTATAACCCGCATTTGGAAGTACGAAACATTCTGGTGATAAGTTTATTAGAAACAAGTAGATATATGTTTCTAAAGAGAGGTGGAAATAATTTATTTTAGACCAGTATTAACTTAAATGAATAGGTAGGTACCTAAATAAAATTATTTATAATTTACTTCTAAATTATTAACAAGTGACTGACTGATGCCCAAATTTTATAAAACTACCAACCTATCACCTTTCAGATATAAATTAAATTAAATGCAGCTTTTTAATATAAAATTCTTGAACCTTTATAATTTGCACAGGGGCTACAAGAACCTCTCAATTTAACACACATCCTGTAATCATAAATTAATTAATTTAGGCTCCTTGTCTTTTTGTTTACATTACAAACTCTGAGAATTTAATTAGTCAATACTCAATTTGGACTTTATTGCTTTAATTTAAAGTATACTCTCCTTTACCAAATCCTGTAGAAACACCAGATGTTTTTCATGGACCACTGGAATAGTACTTTTATTAGTGTACACTAAATCTTAAACTGTTGTCAGTTATGGTGGATGTAAGAGTTATGTCTGACCACATGTTTAGATGTGAGGGAGTAGGATAAAATTAATTATTACAAAATACAAGCTAAATATATATTTGCTGTTAGCCAGTTATTATGTGACTCTATGTAACTTATAAACAGTATATAAGAAGTAAAAGCTACGCTAGATCTATTCTTTTATTATGAAGAAGAATCGAGGCTTATCTCCACACTTCCTTCTTTCCACTTTCTTAGCTCCACACTGATAAATAAATAAATATAGTTAGGTAATTAAATAAAATAATATACAATATTTTGCCTTATTATTGAAATCATATTTAACCATATTTAATCATATTTTGGTAAATTAAAAGTTTGCAATTATTGATAATTGCAACTAGGGAAAAATGTCACAGTAAATTTTAATTTATTGGTTACTAATAATTATTTTTTCTTATCAGTCATTCCTGCTTCATTGACGCCCCGTACACAGTCAATCTCGATCGCGATCCGCAATCAAAATCAATGATCGCGATCCAGATTGATAATGTACGAATAAGATTGACGGATTGATGCATCTGGTCACAAAACAATCTGGATCGCGATCATTGATTTTGATTGCGGATCGAGATTGACTGTGTACGGGGCGCCATTCAGCTCTATTATAGGTACTTAGTATACCTATATTTTTATACAACTAGCATTCTCATGCAGATTCTGTTGGTCTATTAGAGACAGTTTAATTTATTTAAAGAAACTGACCATACTACATAAACAAAACATCACACCTGTATTCCCCGAAGGGTTCTGCAGTGGTGTATAGTAACACCCTCATTTCACTGTTATGTTGTAAGCCAGCCTATTGCCATCAACCAGTCATAAATCCAAACTCCGGGCTGCTACTGAGGAATTCCACACAAAAAAATCCAATAACACTGCCCAACCTGGGGATCGAACCCAGGACCTTACGATCAGCAGTGGCGCTTGCCATCACTAGACTAACAAGGCAGATAAACTATACTTTATTTACCCTCATAGTAATATAAATAAGATTCCTAAATAATATTAATTACTTAGTACATGCTCATAAATTGCAAAAAACTAACACCATAAAACATAACACCTGCCAATGATGATGTTTCAAATAAAGTTGCAAAAATAATAGCTCATAATATTGTGAAAATACAATTTGGCACAAATTCAAACATTGACAAAGTAACAAAGGTGTACAATGAATTGTTTGCATTGCAATACTGCCATCCAGTTTCTAAAAGACCGTTAAGTAAGTAAACTTAATTTTGAGTAATGAGCAAAAACATGGAAAATATTGTCCTTAGAAATTCTGAAGACATACAGGTGTTTTTGTTGTACGAAATTATTGGGTTACTTTTAAGCTTGCACAGTATAATTTTAAATGAGTTACGAAACTAATATTGTTATTAAAATTTCAGTTTTTGTGTGAGTTAACCCTATTTCAGGATTGTTCAATCCCAAAAATGATGTAGCCATGTAAGTAGTCCCTGGATCTCGTAACTGACAAGGGATAGAGAAATATGAACCAGACTGATAGATAAAGAAAAAGTTGCGCTTTTACATCTTCTTTACATAGTATAAAACAAAGTCGCTCCCGCTGTCTGTCTGTCCCTATGTATGCTTAGATCTTTAAAACTACGCAACGAATTTTGGTGCGGTTATTTTTAATAGATAGTGATTCAAGAGGAAGGTTTATATGCCCCACATTAGTATCTACATTGCACCCGTGCGAAGCCGGGGCGGGTCGTTAGTAGTATATAAAATTCAAATTTGACAAAATGACACTTAACAGCCTTTTGGAAAACGGACGACGTAGTAACAAACTATTTTAATAGAATCATTGTAATACATTGGAGTGTAGAAAACACATAACTATTGGTGACGATATGGGTTTTATCTATTTTTGTTTTCTTTTGGGTATGATATCATTATCAGTGATACTAACTTTAGTAACGAAAAAGGCACACAATACTTTAAATAGAATATAATTTTATCCTCATGTGTGTTGTTTATTTTTAATTTTAGAACCTAGTTTACAATAGGTGTTGTTAGGGAAAACTACCTGAAGATTACATCATGATGAAATGATGACGATCATGTCCTCCATACAGCACTGATAGCCTAGTGGTGCAACCGTCGGACTGCCAAGTCATAGGTCTCAAGTTTGAACCGAACCTACCTGCCTCTGACTTTTCAGATTCATGTGCATATTGTATAATTATCACTTGCTTAAAAACGGTGGAGGAAAATATCGTGAGGAAATCGGCATGCCTGAGAGATATTTCTCGACGGCATGTGAAGCCAAGTCAAAGGCCCATGGGTGGCATAAACTCGACACCAGGTTAGTCACTAACCACATGAAAAAGAAGAATGATCCATGATGTATCTTTTGATGGAAACATACTGGTAGCGCCTAGCTGTGCTGGAATACGTCTTGCTAAGCCAAACTTGATCTTTTAAATGTTCAGTGGCATAAAAAGTTGTATATGGTGTACAACATGTGTGCAACACCTGACTGATTGCAGTAGACTTCAATCAATCCCCAACGAATCCAAATACACAAGTAGATTAGAAAGAGATTAATGGGTGAGGCTTAAAGCCTGCGCAGACGAGGGACAATGGCGGACAAAGTGCGCGGTGCGCTCTTATTAGTACTGCAATAAGAGCGCATCGCGGACTTTTTGTCCGCGCCAATACCTCATGTCGACATGAGGTATTGCGCGGACAAAGTGCAACCTTATTGCAGTACTAATAAGAGCGCACCGCGGACTTTTTGTCCGTCATTGTCCCTCGTCTGCGCAGGCCCTTAACATCCAGCAAAGTTTGATTTTCATTAAATACTTAGAACTTAATGCTTTAATTTTATGTATCACATAACATAGGGTTGGACAGAGTTGTATAGTAGGTAACACCTTCATTTCGCTGTCATGTTTAAGTCCCATGTCATAGGGGGCGAGCTTATTGCCATCAACCGGGCACAAACCCAAACTCCGGGCTGCTACTAAGGAATTGCACACGGAAAAACCCAATAAAACGTTGCACGACCTGGTGATCGAACCCAAGATCTCACGATCAGCAGTCGCGCTTGCCACCACTAGCCCAACGAGGCATTAATGTATCACATATTTTTTTATTTTGATTTCAAACCCCTTACTAATAAACGGTAAATAAAGTTATGACAAAAAATGTATAGTTATACATACGTTATTCATGACATAACTTTATTTAGCGTACCTATCTTAGTAAGCGGCCTAGTATTTTGTAACCACAAACTCAAAAATAAAGATGAATCAGAATGAAGTAAATACAAGCTTAAATAAATAAATACTATTTTAATCAATCATAAATGTCTTATTTAAATGAGACTAACTATAAAGCGTGTAAAAATATACTACAATATAGGTAGTAAAATAGTTTCCTGTGACTAATGCAGTGTAATGTAAGAGTTTTAATGCATTGCACTTAAAATTAAAATATCTCTTAGTCTACATTGTTTCAAAATTAAAATTGACGTTTAAAAAACTCTAAAGCCGGGTTCACATTTTCGTCATATCATTTCTCAGCCGCGTGTCACGAACGTGTATCACGATCGGTAGTTTGAACGCAAAATAATACGCGATCATGTGCGTTTTAAATGTGAACCCTGGTTAAATCTCCCGTTTAATCCGACAACAACGGCGCAGGAGGCTTACTCCCGACAGCTTCGGTTTCTGTTCAATCGAGTTTGATACGAATTAGCTTCAATTCGTATTCTTTGAAATCGATATAAATGCATTAACTTGACTAAGTGGAACGCAGAGCTAAGAGGCTCATTGGCGACGAAAAACTGGTGGATGTCAAGCTTCACAACTTGGCTCATTGCCGCAAGGTTGCCTGCTTGTCGGTCTTCTATAGACTGTAGTACTTCGGAGAGTGTGCTCAAGAGCTCCACAACCTCATCCCACCGGCCCCCTTCTACCATCGGACATCTAGACGCACTGCAAGTTATCATCCATACTTAGTTGCCATTCCACCAATTCGCACTAAGCGCTTCCAAACATCCTTCATAATGCGCACTGCAAAAGAGTGGAACTCGCTACCTGCGTCTGTGTTCCCGAACGCATTCAACCTGAATCTCTTCAAAGTTAGAGTTAACAGGCTTCTTCTGGGTGAGCTCACTCCATCGTAGACTTTGTCTCTTTCTCCTCTGACCTAGACTAGAGTCAAGAGCAAACCCATTTCAAATAATATATATATATACGTTCGTAGGCTCGAATTGAAACTAACGAGTGTACAATGCCCCAAGTTCTCGCGTAAACATAATAGAGTTAGAAGTAGGTTATTCATATATGCTGCATAGTTTTACAAACATTTTATGTTTGCTTATCTGATTACATGCAAGCATCATTTATTTGTTGAACTGCGTGAACTATGGTGATAAGGAGGAAAACATTAGATAGCAAAAGTTTCCTTATTATGGTCAATTATTTTTTATTATGACCTCAGTTAGGTGATTCTGTCCCGTAGTATTTATAATTTACGTCATATTGTAAATTGTATAACAGTTTATTTACCTGTAATTGCCTAGGAAACATTTTGATGTTATGGTTACTGATGTTTTTGTTTGTAGTACCTTATGACGGTGCTCACACCAGGTTCACACTTTTCGATTCTAGTTGATCCGTCTGAACAGACTTCAATCAAATTGAAGCAACAAAAACGTTTTAAATTCTGTTGATCAAGTCATTTGATCAATTAGAATCGAATCGTGTGAACCTGGTATTAAGTACGTCCGGCGCACCCTAGGCTGTCAGCCCATCAACCTTACTGTCTTTTTTTCTTTTTCTCGTTGGAAAATCCTCATGGATTTCCCTCGCCCGGGGAAGGCGAGGGGGCCTGCCGGACTCTTACCGGCTAAAAACCAACCTTCTGACCTAAGGCCGGGGTCAAAGCATGCACCACAACCCCGGCAGTTACTGACTGTCTAATCTTTTCACCATGGTATAAGCAATTCTCGTATAGCTCGTGTCAACACCAGAGAAAAAAATTACCGTTTCCTATAATATACCGAGCGTTATTGGTTAAAATTACGACTTGTATCTTTAACAATAATGAAGCAAAGACCTCGTGTCTTTGAATAGTAGATCCTCCCATACGATAGTAGCTATTACAGGTAATATTAACTCGCGAATCTATTTATATGCTCAGTTAAGCAACAAAAATGCTACAATTGGTAAGCAAAATGATTAGTTTTTGGTCATAGGAATCTGGCATTAGTAGTTAACGTTTTTTTTCTTGTATTATTTCTTGCCCCACACTAGGATTTCTCCTGTATCGTGGGTGCGTTTACAGACACAAATCTTCACATGCACAAACGCCCACACCCGGAACAACTATCTGGAGGCCATACAAATATTTGTTCCGTGCGGGAATCGAACCCACGACCCGTTTGCAGTAATTCTGCATAATAATACTCTTAAACTATTATCTAAAGTACACATTCGCCCAAGAGCTCATAGCCCTGTGCTTAGGGTTGCTCCACGTTTGGAAAACAATGTCGCAAGTTATAAGGTCAAAGCACACATATCAAATCGGAAAGGGATCCAAGCCGTTCAGTATTCTTTGTATGAAACTCCCTACTGCAACGCACACTAATCGGAATCGTAACGTAATCGCCTCGCCTCGGGACAAGCTCACGAACCGCGGTGCGGTGTGTGGTCAACGTGGTCCCCGCGCTTACGGCTCGTCGTCCCCGCGCTTACGTCTCTCCGTACCCGAGCTTACGTCTCTTCGTCCACCCTTGCCAATCTCATCTCTCCCGCGGCCTGCCTGCAGCACACTACTGTTACTGCGAGCCGTAAGCGCGGCGTCGCCTAGCCGTAGCCGAGTCGACGTATCGGCGCTGCTGATCTGGTTTGGTTACGTGCTTACGTTAGGTTGACGCCTGTTTGACGGCGAGGCGAAAGGCGATACGGATACGATCCCTTTCCGAGTTGATATGTGTGCTTTGACCAATAACCGGGACATACGAATATAACAAATTAACAATGTATTAAATTAATGGATATTAAATTATATTAAAGTACCTACCCACATCATCACGTAAGCATTAAAAATCATATAAAAATTATAGGTACTACCTCTCATAATTATTCCCAATTACTTAATTTTATGGAGCCAAATACATAAAAATCTGTCCAGTAGACATCCGGAACTGACTAGCACGTGAAAAACCAGACGGTATTACTAGCAGACGGTGCATGACTCATCAAAATACTATGATATCAATGGCAGACGAATGAGCGGTCGATGCGCGTTTTCATCTTATTTTAGAACGCGCTACATCGTGTCGACGTGGCATCGATTGTACCTGCCTTACGAAATGCGAACCGCACTAGATTCCCAGGTACAATTGTTTTATGTCATTAGAGAAACAATTTCTTTTATCTTTTTTCTAGATTCTCATTTTTAACAAACTTTGATGGAAAAATAACAAAAGCGGATGTTCTCATGTCAAATCGACGCGTATGATTGTTTTTTTTTAATTTGTAGACGATTTTCTCGGAGGTTCCTTAACGGGTTGAAATTATTTAAACTATTTTTTTGGCTTAGTACGAAGGTGGTCCCATTTGTTTATTTTTTTTTTTAAATCCGTTCGGTAGTTGTCATGGTATTCTAACAGAACTAAATCCTGACCAGTATGTCATCTAGATACACAAAAACATGAACGAGCTCGTACATAATTACTCAGCAGTATGTTGATCGATTAAAGTCGATAGAGACTAATGTTAAATAAATAACAGAAAAAAGGATACATACATATTATAATACAACGTTAATGACTTGCTAATGAATAAAAAAATCGACTAAACGATATTTGACTAATCGTATCAAATATTTCCACGATCTTCTTTGTATTAAATCCAATTAGATAATTAAATTTTAAATTAATTCCACATCAAAAACAAATAATTAAAGTCGGTCAGTAGGTGTTGGAAACAATACTCCTAAAATAACTGGTACTTGATAACTGGATGTCTGTTTGCTAAGGGCGGTCACAGCGGATGCTTGTGGTTTACCGTCTGTGTAAATATAAGGTCATTAATGTCTGTAGTATTTGCGTCCTTCTTCCTATTATAAAATCATGGAGCAATTCTTATCCGACTGTGAATTCAGCTGTCTTAATCGAAACGTTCTTTTTACGGAGAGTTTTTAGTGCTTAATTTCTTTCTACAGAAGAAAGTTCTCTGTCTATCTCTATCTATTCAGCCAATATCTACTCACCACTGAGTATAATAGTCCTCTTTTTAACGGCCGATTTGCTGGTCCCGAACTGGTCTCATCATCTACTTTCCCCTACGATCTTCACAATGTCTGTATATTCGAGTATTAATCTTCCTTCTTTCTGCAACTCCTCCAATCTTCGTCGTCTCTCTCTGTACACACTCTAAACAATAGATTTACTAATAAGGCCACACTCATTTGTTTCTCTGCCCAGCTCATTAGGAAGTACTGGCGAAATTAATAATGTTTAAAGGGCGTCCACTAGTATGACATAAACGTAAACATCTGTTGGCACGGGACGGCCGATCGGTTGATTAATTCCATGGCTAAATCAGTAACGAACAGTCTAGCCATTACAACTTACGACTGTGATGCTATTAGTACTTTTTGTGACGTGTTTTTGGTGCACGAGATTTTCTTTATAGATTTTGGCTTGGAGAAAATCTTTCTAGACACTTTCTAATGGTCTTTCTGGATTCTTCCGGTAAGAAATGTCTCTGAACGCTTCATCGGTGATGATGATGAAGAGGACCAACAGGAGTAAACGTACGCTTTTGTACGCGTTGAAGTGCATCAAAGCCTTTGCCGAAAACCTTTCTCTGTTGAGAGAGTTGTAACAAAATTCGGAGATAACTTTTCGAGCAAAAGTCCAAGCTTTATTTTATGATATTATAAAGTAGTTTACTATGTAATAAACATTTTACTATGTTTCCTTCCAGTTCCTACATACAAATAAGTATCTATTAATGTCATGCAACATATTGTACGATTTACCTATTATGAATTACCATACATTTTCAACCGTTGTTTTTTATTGAATTATAGTTTTATTGATTGTATAATTTATTGTTTTTATGTTCTTCTAAAGAAAAGGTAGGTAAACAGTTAGAGATACCTATGATTTTAATTTCATAGTCCAGATTCTCAACGTTGATTTTTTCATCCATGATCATAATAGTTATTTAATTTATTAGTAGTTTACCTTCGATTGTGCCACAGGCAAAACAAAGGATCTATGTTTTCTTTTTGACCCATCCGTATTGTTCTGGCATAGCATGTCCATTCCATGACACGTGTATTCTAAAGTAAGTTTGTAACGCCAACTTCTTTTGCCGCTGTCATCTCTATGGATATAAGTGTTATTATTACACTTGACAGTATCATTTTTTTTAAATCTTATTGCCGTATGAGAAAGCGTCGCATTATTACGATTTTAAAAATTCCGGGCAATAATTTAATCTGAACAAATCCAACGCTTCAATCAGTTACAAACCGTGGATAATGCATTGATTCATTATACCGTGTTTCAAGGCCAGCAGTTTTAATTGTTCCACATTTCAAACTAGGCATTTACTAGGTATTTTCTTTATATTTCGGTTCATTTCAACCTTGGGTTTCATCGTAAAGAGGCAACTGATGGATTGTCCATCTGAAATAGCTCTTAGTACTTAACAATTGTCTGATCGAACATTCTATTAGGTTTTTTTGGTTCGTGCTCAAGACTTTTCCTCATATTTATCTTTTTATTATCCTCGCTTATTATACATACGGTTTGTAGCTATTGTTGTTCTGCTAAAACGGCGTCATAAATAGTTACATGATTGTATCAAATCGTAATAAAAAAATTGAATACATTAATTACTGGCTATTATGTCGTCGAATTTTTTTCTGGTTTGTGTTGTTTTGAGTCACTAAATAACTCGCTTGGCTGTCACACCACAAAACTAAAGGCTGCTGTTACCAATCGATCATGTAGGTCGAGTTGAAAACCGGCACCGTAGGAACTTCATGAGTCATCTGCATACAGAATTATATTCCAAAAGTCAAAATCAACCGCCGATCGCGTTGTACTTATGACCGGACCTTGACCAGACCAGTTCTTCTGTTAAGTAGCCACACCTGTTAAATTTATTGACCCAACGTTCATATCATAATACATGGACAATTTTTTTTTAATAAAAGAAGATTTTTGTAAATCTCATAGTACTTAAACACTTTCCATTGTCATTCATAAACGTAGGTACTCCAGGATTTCCTCTGTCGCAGTTGTTGTAGGTGATAGTCTAGTACATTATACACACTGAAATCTATCTACACTATACTTTAGAGTTGTCCTTATACGAATAACCCTGGCACTTCTCATCACTGAGGTTTTCGTGTCGTATCACCTATTTCTGCTTACCTTACTATTTCTAAAATCATAGATAATACGGCATTTGATTCTCCAAATCTGTAGACATTCCGCGTATCTCGAGTTTCATAACAGCGTACATTGTTTGAATTCACAATTACACATAATTGGTTCCACAATCACATTGTTGGTTGTCTGGACTTGTTAATTGTTCCATTAACTTGGCAGTGGAAATGAAAAGTTCCCTTGTTTATTATTCAGGCTGTTAAGTGCCAGTTATTTGGTTTTTTTAATGAGTTTTGTAATTGGAAACTGTATGAGATGTTTAAATTTTAACATCTCATAGTCTCATCATCTCGTATCATCTCATGTTTAAATTGGATTGTTTTTTGTATTTCTGGTCGGATAGTAACACAGTGCATCGTGGCAAGACAAGCATGTGTGCTTTCCCCTCGCCTCAAGGCAGACGACGAAACTCGTGATCTAGTATGACTCAGACCGGTGTACATATTATAGTCTATAGCCTATAATAATTTTATGTTAGGTATCTATACAGATGTCCGAACATCTGTGCATTGTACATCTACAATTCTGTTTCCATTTAACTTACACACATATAGTTATAAAGTCATAAGTCGGAATTTAAGATGCTAACATTTACCCGAGGAAAATCGTTGATCATTCGTATGAAAATAACTATAAATAGAAAATAATCTTCCAGTGCAAACATTTATTGGAGCAGTTTGTTGAACTCCATACGTGTGTCTGAAATACCTTGTTTATTTTATTAGCATAGAATCTGAGCCAAGTGATATGGATTCATTGTCTACAACGAGGAAGATGTATTCTATACTCTTATTGTAATGTAAATGTACAAATGAAATCTTGACATGCGATTATTTCTGCATGTATCTACAATTTCTATAGGATCGTTTTCATCCTAACATTTCTCGAACATATCACTAGTTGTAACGATTTTGACGGAACTGATCTTGATCTCGTAAAGCGAAATCCACTAGCAAGTTAAATTGCGCAAATACATGCTTACCTGTTTACACTGAAAGCAAGTTTTGTTGAAACCTTCACGGTCAGGTTTCGGCAAGTCTGTGAAACTTCCAGAAGTGAGCTTGCTGCTGGTGTCTATAGTGAAAGTCGAATGGAGAAGTAAATTTACGTAATTTAACTTGCTAGTGAATTTAGCGCTTAAGAATGCCTTCATCAGAAGTGTAGCCTTAATTTTTTCCAAAAGACACCAAGATGAAGACGAACTTTTAACGCTATTAGTCGACGGAGCATCGGTACAAAATCGCAACGATATAAAATCATTTTAATGCGGGATTGGTTCCTAACTATTAATTATTCTTTACGTTTGCCAAGTACACTAATATCCGTTTCTCTTTAATCAAAATTAAATATCAATCTTCATTCACTCATGCGACAGCCATTTGACCTTGCAATCCTTTCGGAAACCAGATATCAGTGTTCAGGCGGATGCTGCTGCATATTCTCCTGATATTAATCCTACAGTCAGTCTTCCGACACCCACGGGATGGGTTACATGTTCTTATTATAGACCAGTTTACAAGACACATGCAGGTACTCATAATTGTCTACAATTGGTACTATATTAGACAAATAAAACCAATTTTTGCAAGGAAATGTAGAAATAAGCAACATATTTGCTTCCAACAGGAGAAATTTCACACAGTATAATACTTCTAGAACTCTTATTGGTCAATCAAAATGAGCTGAAACTACTTGAAGGGTTCAAAAGATATTCTTGCCTTGGTGGGCCACTTGTGTCTGATGTTATTGACACGGAGTATAGTACAGCTTGAAGTACTATTTAATCCCGTAAAGGAAATCAGCAAATGATATAAAACAATGGCTGACTTAAATCGCTGTACATATACACAAGTACTTGTTGGTACTCCCGCAGTTAATATTAATGTTATTACGCGATTGTTAGACTGTATTTATTTAGATAATGGATTACATAACAGCCGGTTATCATGAACTTTTAAACGCCATTGCATTGCACGTGACCATAGTTAGGGTTATCAGAATAAAGAATTGTATAATTTATTTATTTTCAGATTGAGCATGGATTGTAAATTAAATAAATGGGGTGATTTACTTCATTTATTTGTAATTTTTCATTTATATTTGCCTAAGTGGTGAGTTTATGTCACCAAGATAAATATCACCAATGCATAGATCGATACCATTCACCTCATATGATGTAGACAGTGGAACCCACAATGCGACACTACGGGAAGCCATGAGGCCATCTATTCTTAGACCACACAACATGAAAATATTAATTCTAATTAGGTAATTATAATATATTATGTTTCAATCCAGATAGAAGGCTGAAAGTCAGATAGAGAATACTCAACACGTCAATACGGTAGTGATCATAAATCAACGATAACCGACTGAAAATAAACAAAATGTATGAAAATACACGTCCATTAATTATGTTTATGGATATACGAGTAAACTGTTGATAGAAACGACCGATAGATAGATGTATGTTCTCAAATAAAGCACTCCAGCACTTAGCAAATTCTCGTTCAGACGAAATAAACGTTGTTTATCGCCTAGGACGTAGATAGAAAATCTATAATGGTGATACGTACTCAGCCGTATTTAGCACGTCTTTCACCACCCGATCAAAAACGTCACGCTATTGTGACCTGAATGAACGTGCATTTATGTACTTTATGACGCAAATCTCCCATGAAGACAGAGAAACAGAACGACACGTTTCACACGATGCATGATCCTTACTGTTTTTTATTCCACGATTCATCTTTTTACAACGTGTATGTAGAGCAAACAACGCACTTGACATTTAATGACACATGACAATTGAGGTCTTTGTTATGGCCTTCTAGCTCAAGGTTTTCCTTCAGTTTAACAAGATTATTTAAATCCCTTTTCGTAATTGCTTTTCATTGATCCAATCCACTTGACCAAACCATCGAAGTCAACATCGAGGCAGAATTTATTCCTGAGATCCTTATTACGGTACTGGAGACCATGTTCCGGAATATCGATGACTTCCAAGGTTTTAACTGCCATATTCCTATTTCAGTTATTTTCTATACTTTTTATTTGAACTTGAAAATGCTATGGAAGGTTACTGCCTGCCAAGTGCGAACTCTAGCTGCAACAGATGCAACCTAGATTCTCATTACGGGCGTTTGACAGTTACGCGACATGCCGTCAATGTCTGCTCCTTTATTTAAGTATAAAATAAATGTTTCAATGTTCAACGGTAAACCTTACATGGTTTGTTATCAGGGATTAAATAATATCGAGTGATAGCATCAATTAACCTTTCACCGCCATAAGTGTTCGAAATGATAGGAGGATAAGACATGACGAATCTGAATTCATACTCAAATTACTTAAAACCTCCGTCCTCTTAATGATGTCTCAAGTTTATAAACACATTTCAATTTAAATATTTAGTTTGACTACTGGATGTTATGTGTTCTGTGCACGGCAGTCATCAAAGTTTTATAACCGCTAAGAACCGTCCTCAGCGTAGCAGAACGATATTTGCATATTATGTGTTCTAGGTACACGCGTCATATTTTGTAGAACCGTGTATTAAAATGAATAGTCTTACGACAGTCAATATTTTCTATTACGGTTCGACTAGTACCTATTTACGTCAGCAAGCAAGGAAGTTAAATACACAGAATTGTCAAAAAACGAACAATACTGTTTGTGCCCGCATACAAAGCTATTCTACCATGGTCATCTTCGAAGAACATTAAGCAGAATAGCCGAACTCTAAGAATCGTTTCCTGAAGAAGCCTAATCACTTAAACATCGGAATTTCCCTTGCCGTGACAAAAATCTAAATCCTTTGCTATTTGCTTACAATTGAGTGTTTGCTCAAGATCAGTTTGCGTCACAACATCAATTGATCTTAATAAAAGGGGAGTTAAATGGCTGGATGTGTTGCTTTGTTGAGCACAACCACTAGAATTGATTGTTTCATTCACGACTACGACTATGGTTATGACATCGTCATATAAATGTCTTTTGTATAAGGTATAGCACATAATATTATCTAGAAGCAAAACCTAGTGTCTTGGCTCTTGTATGATTTAATAGGTACCTACTGGAATTTCAAATTAAAAGTTAATCTGTTTTAGGATTTGATTTTCCTTTGGTATTTTCTCAAATCTAGTTTTTATAACAAGCAAATACTTACTTACAATAAAACTTCTATCAATTTCAACTTTTAAAATATGTATTTCAATTTTGCTATCAAAGAAATTGTTGGTATTATTGATCATTTTTTTTTGCTTGGTCTATATATTATGTATTGTATTGGAAAACATAATTGATTTGAAATATTATGTTTTCAACACCATACGCTATTAGATAGCATTGGCACTTCCCATCCAGTGATTCAACTCTTGATAACTGTATGCAACGAACATATTAATATCATGTATTAAACGATTATTCAGTGGCATTTACAACAGCACATTTGTTAGATTGTTTTCGTATTTTGGCAATGTTTATTGTTTTGGCATTTTCCTGGTTCTTGCCGTGACAAGAATTTCAAGCCCAAATTGGCCTTTGATCTTGTTGTCTTATTACATTCCAAGGATTTTTTTGGTTTTAGGTTCGATTTAGCTAATCCCAAGGTCCATCTAAATGCGTCCCAATTTCATTACCATTTCGTAGATTGCAAATCGAGACTCATATTTTGTCGAAATTGTTTCTTTTATTTCTTTCGTTGCCGTTCGGATGATGAGTTCTTGATTAATGATAGGTTCGTTTCATAAGGTGTTCTGCTGCAGATGTAATACTAGAACAGTTCTTAGTGATTTCTACTATAGCAGAACCTAGAAACCTAACAGAAGTTTTCTCAAGGCTTAAATTGTCTATGTTAAATCTCACACTGTATTTTCGTACACAATTGTTTCTGCTTATACAAAAGTCATCATTATCTGTTCAACTGCTCGGTAACTGCTACCGGTGTATCAACAATGCTACGTTAATGGTATATTTAACGGTCGGTCATGTACTTGTAAGTGTCTAAAGTGTTAGCTAAACGTGTATGACGTAATATCGTAAAAATAAATACAATGTATGTGCTTAGCGCCTTTTATGTACAAAACATGCATATTTTATTGAAATTGATTTTTCTATCCATATTGAATTTACATTTGGATACGGGTTAAGGGTTTTAGTGGTAATTAACCAGTTTCGGCTCTATAACTGAATTTCACCAAAAGTATTACTTGGTTCAGTTGGTGGTATACTTGAATTTTTATTTGACTAGAAGAGTAATGGTAATGGGAGTTGTCCTGCTTTTAGGAGCCTCAAGCATAGTGCTTGCCTCTTTAGAGAACACTCACCGTCAAAGGCGTAAAGAGTCATGTTTGTAAACCTAAACGTGTAAAGCACATGCATGCATACTGAATCTATATACCGGGCGGCGAACTAAATAATAACCATCAATCCTGATCTTAAACACGTAAATATTTTATGCAAGATTTACGCTGTATTTATTAGTTTGTGCTATAAGATTTTATTTATTGCATTTTAATATGCACAAGGAAAATGCGATGAATGAAAAATACCTAATTAAGTAACATAATTGGTGATTATATGCTCACCAACTACAATTTATTATAATTCATTTCCAAAAATAAAATGGAATATGCAATTTTTTTATATCGTGTGACATCTCCTTACCTCTCAAATTTAAAACAACCGAAGGCCACACACATACGGCCCCCTCACCACAGCCACAAATGGCTGCCCATAAGCTGCTTCCATACATTGCGCGTGGCCACTGAGTCCCAATAAAATGTATGGAAAAGTTAGACCGCAGTTTATAGCCGGCCTAGTGGCTGTGATCGGCTTTAAAGAGAGACCTGATAAGCTTATTATGGTTTCCCGGCCCACTAGCATGGTCAACATCGTATAAGCTCTTACGACACCGTTGGGCAGGAATGGGATAAACTATTCTTAAGTCAACCACGTGGTGCCATAAAATAGTTGATTGATGTAGATCGAAAATGATGACGACGCGAAGTAAACGTTCTGAATCGCTTCCATTGATGTTGACGAAAACGGTGTTTACTAATTTCTTTATTATAGCAACAACTAGTAAGGCGATTAGTATTTCAACATTTACGTACGCTTTCACAGTATTTCGTGTTTTATCGCGTTTTGTGTGATGATGAAGCCATTTTGTTATTGACCCTGGCAGGCTTAGGCTGCGGCTAGATAATGGAATAAACGTAACCTCCGCTTTGACTGATAAGACAGGTGTTTCCGAAAACATTAATTATGTTGTTATTTTATTTATTATTTATACATTCTCGTCTTTTATTTGGGGAAATCTACTGGTTGGTTCCCACAAATAACCTTTGGTCCTCTAGAAGATGTCATACGAACAGACAAAGTCATTTATCTATTGGTTAAGTAGTACTTGGTAACGTCTATCACCAATCCGGGTGATAAGCGCAGTTGTAATGTTGGCATTTTCTCTTCAATATTCGCTCTAGCGATCAGATGTAGGTATAGTTGAAGCTTACGTTTCTTAATATTGATAGGCCTTAAGAGCTGTTTTACGAAAAAAAGATTTCTACTAACGCATTTATAATGTCACGGTTTTGGGCAGAGTCGCACGCGCATTTAAAATGATTTCCTCAAATTATTAACACTAAGCGAACATTGCGATGGTGTTATCGTTGTTACACAAGCCCTAACGGTACGTGCTCATGTAGTAGGTAGGTACTAGATGGATTTTAACGATAATCTAACTCGTAAACTAAATGGTTAAACTTAACGAGTAAAATACGGAGTGAAATAGTAGGTAGTGAGAGTTTTGGGTTTTAGTATGGGTGCAGCCTTGCCCCCGATATTTGGGTACCTATCAGTTACCTTCAAAGCCAATGCAATAGATCCTACTACTTACTGGTATTCTAATACAATTATAGTACACTAGCTTTTGCCCGCAGCTTCGCTTGCGTGAAGTTTGAAATCCTTGTTAAGCCCATTTTAAAGTGATATTTTAAAATCCAAAACGTCCGTCTTATATCACCTCCAGCGGTTTAGGCTGTGCGTTGCTAGATTAGTCAGCCAGTCGGTCAGTTTCTCCCCATGCTTCTTACTTCAAAAGTACCAGATTTCTCATACAAACTTTCAACACTTATTTCACCCCCTTAGAGGTTGAATTTCCAAATATGTGTACATTTATTCCTAACCAGAAACCTTAATATTTAATTTCATCTTTCTTACTTCAAAAACGACGGACTTACATACAAACTTCAACCCCCCATTTCACCCTCTTAGGGGTGGAATCTCCAAAAACCCTCAAACACTTATACGTTTATTTCTTACCAAAAGCCTAAATATTTAATTCCATGTTTCTCACTTCAAAAATACCAGATTTCTCATACAAACTTTCAACACTTATTTCACCCCTTTAAGGGTTGAATTTCCAAAAATGCTCAAACAAGTGTACGTTTAGTTCTAACCAAAAACCTTAATATTTAATTTCAAGCTTCTTACTTTAAAAATGACGGACTTACATACAAACTTAAAAACCCTATTTCACCCCCTTAGGGGTTGAATTTCGAGAAATCCCTTCTTAGTGGATGTTTACGTCACAAAATGAACCTACTGTCAACATTTCAAGTTTCTCAACCCAGCCGTTTAGGCCGTGCGTTGATAGATCAGTCAGTCAGTCAGCTTCTCCTTTTATATACATATATAGATCCTTTTATAAGTATAGATATGAGATAGTAGGTAATGTTACGGCCATACACGTAACTGCATGCTTGGACAATCCTAGAACTTCCAATAGTACCTATTACAGTTAGAGCGCTTTTCCAAATTGACAAACACTCGCTTATGCATAAATACGCACTTTATACAATTATTATTATCCATGCTTACTAGAGAAGCATCCATTTACATGCGTCGCCAGCTTTTTTAACTTTCTTATTAGCCCATACTGTCCCACTGTAGGGCAATGACTCCGTTTCTTCCATCTGTCGCGATTTTGTGCAGCTTCATACCAACGGTCAAAAAAGACATCGAACTCCACCCGCCATCTTCTCCGCGGTCTGCCGCGACCCCGTCTCGCTGTCTCGGGGCTCCAGTCTTATGCTATACCTTTTTACTAGTAACTTATTATTTCATATAAGTACCTAATATCGACATGCCCGCTTAATTAATCAACCCACTCAGCCTATCGTAGTCGATTAATAATTAAAACCGATCCTTCGAGTAATCAGTTTGGAGGACCACGAATGCAGTCGAGTTACTAACGTAAACGTAACGTTAACGTAAGTGAATTTTGAATCGGAAATACTAGTTTCGCATATACTATTTAATTAAATTGAAAACTTTATTCATATCTATGTACGGTACAAATTGTGCGTGTCGCAAAAAATTACCAAAATGTTATAAGACAGTTGTATGTTCGATTCAAAATTCGCTTACATTGGCGATATGTTTACGATACCATACGTCAAATGTTCGTCGCTCGAATATAACTGCTAGTTATGGGGTTTTTCGTAAATGCACCATGACAGCCGGTTCTTTCGCATCCGTCTGCTCGCTGCCATTTTAAGGTCGTTGATCCATCCTACCTGCTCGCCGATCCAGAACCTTTTCTATAAGTCAGTTGTCGACTGATTCGGTTCGTTTACTCGTTTTTCTCGTACACAAAACAAAATAATGTACGATTTACGCCGAACGGCACGCGTTGGAGCTGACTTTAAGCTGTGTAAATTCCATACAAATATGAAATTTGACTACTGTATAGAGATAGACGCTTTAATTTCCTTTGCACATTGTAAAATCCGCTCCAACGCGTGCCGTTCGGTGTAAGTCGTACATAATAAACCGAATCGAGGGACTTACATCTATACTAAGCTCTTAACATCTTTAAAGCTGTACCCCACACATATCAGGGCCGACACCTGACCGGAGATCAACATCGCATACATTTTATACCGAAGCAAGACCTCAGTCGCTCAGTGCTGGTCAGTTAGCGTCGGTGACCAGCCCGGAAGCGACGGAGGTCTTGATTCGGTACAAAATGTATGCGATGGTGATCTCCGGCCCGGTCCTGACCCTGACACGGCCCTGATATGTATGGATAGGCCTTTATGGTCGCTTCAGGGATCCCAGGTAATCGGGGGGCACGGCAGTGCCCCCGCTAAGTCGAGCGCGAAGCAAACACTGCCGTACCATCCTTTACTGGAACCATTTCGCCGCATTTTCAGGCCCCTATTTGAGAACCTCTGGATAAGACCAGAACGCAGAAATTTTCGTCATCCAGTAAGCTATAATCACATACTTAAAATACAAAATTTCAAGTCTGTAGGTCATTTAGTTCCGAAGTTAAGGGAAAGCAAAGTTTCGCATTTATGACACTCACTCACTCACTCACTCACTCATGATCATCAGAATAGAACTAGTACTTCCCATAAACTCAGAGAGCTGAAATTTGGTACAGAGTTAGGGTTTAATGGCCACATAAAGGGAAAACTATAAAAACTAGGATAATCGAAGATCTGGAGTACCTGGTGACCCTGATTAGAAAACACAAGAGCCCAACCAAACTATTAGAGATCGACATACCGCCTTTACAAAAAATATTCAACTTGGTAGGCCGCTTCAATTGACGCCAAAAAAAAAAAAACAATATGCCCCACGTTTCTACAAAAAGAAGTGAAATCCCACCAAAAACATTCTGTAAAAAACTAGCCAAGTCTCTATGGAGCTGCTTGTTTATCTCTAAAAAGTAATGAAATCTAGACAACGTCGTGCCCAGTCTAAGGTTCCTTACTGCGATTTCTTTATTATTATAGTTAATGTTGTGTGACTTGGCCGTTGAACATTCTTTATACGTTAGTGGGTACAAGTCAACGGGACAGGTACAGACGGACTTCTATCAATGATTAGAAGTCCGTCTGTACTGGTTTTTTTTATACTGTTTGTTTTAGGCTCGCCTATACATAAGTATTATTGAAATACGCAGCTTTATCAAGCCTACAATTGACTGGTTATTGAATCAACGTTTTCCGAGTGGCAATTTTCCATCGTCAATGGGTAGCGGTTCTGGCGACAGATTGGTGCAATGGTGTCATGGAGCACCTGGTTTTGTACCCTTGTGTACCCTTCAACGGCCAAGTCACACAACATTAACTATAATAATAAAGAAATCGCAGTAAGGAACCTTAGACTGGGCACGACTTTGTCTAGATTTCATTACTTTTTAGAGATAAACAAGCAGCTCCATAGAGACTTGGCTAGTTTTTTACAGAATGTTTTTGGTGGGATATTATATTCATATTGATTAGATAAAAGCTAATCACCATGTCGGTAAATTCTCTTTGTCTTGCGTTACAACACAATATGAATAAATGACTTACTTAATTGCTATTAAAATTAACCTACATATGTATCGCGGTTTTCCTTCTAATCATTATAAATTCAATTAAAAATTGATTTGTTTGCATACAGAATATTTGTCAATAAATGCCAGGAGCAACGACTTCTACGCTGATTTCGAAATAATATCATGTACATTCTAGTTTATTATCATTTTTTGAAGTTTACATCCTAATGAAATTATTTTGTGACAGAGGTCCTTAGCACTGGTATCGCCTTGTCAGAAGAATAACCCTCCTCGTTAACATTAATATGTACATATTAAAGTAATGAGTACGTAATTGAAGCTTTGTTTTAAATATCACACTCGCAAATGGCGTGTATGATAAGATGTATGAATGTGGACGAAACGAAAGGAGTATGTAAGGATCGTAGCATGTGGCGTTCTATAGTTTCTGCTTACCCTATGGGAAATACTCACAGATGAAACATGCTCAATATTTATTAGCGTATTCCACAATGTTACTTAGGTGGTAGTAAAAGAAAATGATGTAATGTGTTACAATTGTGGACCCTGTTGGGCACAGCAAAGTAGGATAGAGGAGGATTATTATTAGTTAAAATTTAAAAAATAAATAGAAAGTTTAGTATAAAGTTTAGTTTAGATTTTTTTTTGTTTGGTGTGAAGGTAGATTACAAATTGGTTTTTTGCATTTATTTGCTTTTATTAATTTTTATATGCTATTTAGATTATGTATTTCAAATTATATTCGGAGTTTAATCATTTATTTATACTATACTATTTATTACAATATTTACCCTGTTTACATAGGTGTACATAGGTGATACAAATGCATATACCTATCCACTACATATTCCATCCAATATTTATTTATACATATATTCATGAAATTGGTTAAGTGTTGTTAAGTCTACCAGGATATTTGGTTCATCAGACAGTCAACACCTTATCGAGGTCATTAGCCAGACAGAATTGTATGAACAACGATATTAGATAATATTACATTTGAATGTTTGAAATATAAGTTGCGATTAGCGTCGCTTGGCCTTTGTGGACAAATGCTTTGTTATATTTTCGGAATATTATTTAGATAACAATATTATGTTGAGGAAACACCGGTTTTATATTTGTTGATCAAAAATTTACAAGGAGATATTGAGCAAGGGCAACCAATTATTCCTTGCTATAACGTTTAGATGTAGATGACAGACTAAGATCAGTCCGTAGTAACAATATTTTATCTAATTTATTTGCCAGGAGTTAATGATGACACACATAACTTAACATCACGCCTGTATTCTCCGAAGGGTTGGGCAGAGGTGTATAGTAACACCCTCATTACGGCGTTATGTTTAAGTCCCATGTAATAGGGGTGAGCCTATTGCCATTTATCGGGCACAAATCCCAAATTCCGGGCTGCTACTGAGGAGTTCCACACAGAAAAACCCCAATAATACTTTGTCCGACCTGAGGATCAAACCCAGGACCTCACGATCAGCAGTCGCGCTTGCCACCACTAGACCAACGAGGCAGTTTAATGATGATTTTATCATAATGTTGTTATACCGAGTATAATAACTTAAGAAGATAGATATATAGAAACAAAAAACTCTATTGACGTACGTACCAAGCAAACTACCTATACCCCGCCCAGTATTACTAGCCACGCGGTGAAGTATGGAACAAAATGAAAATGTAATAAATTTGACGTACTATTGCGTTTTGCCTTTACAAGCAGCGTCGCTCTGAAATACCAAGTTATACTGGATTCACTGTAAATCTAAACTCAGTTTTTGTCGTCTGTTTTCATTCACGTTTCAATTTTCGATCCCAAAAAACCTAGCTGTCAGTCTCTCGAGTTTATTCGTCATCATTAATACGTCACCTCCTCATTGCTCTCTAGGAAAAATAATAGTTCTGTCTCGGAATAGGAACCAAGCCTCATAAATGGCATAAAACCTTAGATTCTCGAGGGGACAAAATGTTCCTCAACATGACGTGCCACGTTGAGTTCATGGAACGCTGCGACGTTGCGCGCAACATTGTGCGGCATTTCTCGGTGACGCAGGACACGTTGCAAGCCGCCGCTTCGTAAGCGTGGCGCAGGTGTGTGGGAGCGAATTTGCGACTCAACGCGGGACATTCACGCAGATATCCCACGTCGACTCCCACGGCATGTTGCTCCATTTGTCTCTTAGTCTTCTTCTTTTCGTGTGGTTAGTGACTAATCTGGTGCCAGAGTTTTTAGGCAAGTGATAATTATACATGAATCCGAAAAGTCAGAGGTGCGTGCGTGCCTTGGGTTCCAACTCGAGATCTTTGACTTGGCAGTCCGACGGTCACACCACTGGGCTCTCACTGCTATCCCTGTCCCTTAGTGAATCCAACGCTTAAAGATAAACCATTTACCACGTGAAATCAAATCATAGACTTCTAGATCATTTCATAGTTCTAACAACACCTTATTTTGTTTCCAGTACTGTTCGAGGCATGCCACAATGAGCCCACGTGCCTGCAGGATCGCGCTGGTCTCGAAGCCATCACCCAGCTGCACAGGCAGCTCGATGACGATGCCAACGGAAACGTCGACCTCAGCGAGAGTGATGATGTGAGTTGATGACATCATTTTACAGGCGCCGACTCCAAAATATTCTAAAGGCCTGGTCAGACAGAGATCGTGGCAGTTTCTGTGTGGCGTATTCCATACATTGTAATTCGCACGCCAAGAGCACGCGATCAACACGCGACGTGAATATCACACCCAGCCACGCTCTCTCTCTGACCAGGCCTTAAAGAAAGTCTGTTGGAGGCAGGCTTACCATTGCGGTGTTGAGCAGTATCTACTAGAGTTGCTAACGATCTTGTCTTTGCTTTCTAGAGGTGTAGTAGGAGAAGCAGATAGGCTTAGTAGGAGAATATAGGGAAAAAGTCACCCGTTACTCATTGGACTTTTCTTGTTGAACCAATCACGGAAACAAAAGCTAAATAAGGTATTTTTTTAAGCAAAAAGGCATCTTGAGATTAGAGAATAGTACAAATTATAATAATAGTTCAAATTGTTTGACAACAAAAACAAAATCAACCAATCATTTCCTGCTTCTAGAAAATGCCTGAATTAGTCTACAGATAGTTTACGTTTTATCTTCGTCTTCCTGCCCTTATCCCACACTAGGTGGGGTCGACACAACGTGTATTTCATAAATCCATGTTAGAGGTTTTGGCTTCTTGTTTTATGACCGGCCGCCTGCCTGACATCAACCCTTCTTGGGAATACTCATTGCGTCGTCGCACGAGTGATCCAATGTGCTTGCTGATATTATGCACTGGGTCCCAAAATGATATGCTTGTCAATTTTATTGCCGACAACTAAGCAGACTATGTTCTTCTTGGTGAAGTATACTTGAAGTTCCTCGACCCACTCATTCAGTTTTGCAAGGGACTTTGGTTCTGACACATCGCTATATTAGTATAGCACCGTGAGCTTCTCTGTAAAAACTTGATGTCAATGTTCTGTATCGCTCCTGTCCCGCTGTATCCCAAAGATCGTTTACGTTTTATAGTGGACAAAATGAGATGCTACCATAGGTCACTGACAGACTAGGACCTATCTTCCTTTCCTCTCCGAAAAAACCCCAAGCTATGACCTGGGGGGTTACTCTCAACAGCTTTGAGAGTTCATACTCTCAAAATCGACAAAACTGCACGACTGTGCTGAGATTCGTGTTGAAAGTAACAAATATTTAAAACCGTCGTTAATTTTTATTCGGGCCTGTGCAGAGTTGTGCGCTTTTATCGATTTCAAGATTAAGAATTGACAGTAATTCGAATTAAACTCGATCAATACAGGACCCGCAGCTGTCGGGAGTAAGCCCCCTGGTACTTGAGATACCATGAACAATAATTTGTGCGTGCTAATAGAAATCAAACATCGAAGAGATAAGGATAGGACTTCCTCAACACATAAAAAACAACATCCTCAACTTTTTTTATCCAAAAATAACCGCATATAAGGAAACTAATCACAGTTTCGCAATGTTTATGAGCCGTTGGGCAAGGTTATGTCCTTGTTTATAAATCAGCAGATTCTCAAACTAATGTGATCTGGCTTTGTTCCACTGAAAAGCGTTTTTGGGGTCTTCATTGTTCGACATTCAAAAAGTGCTAATTGGTTTTAGCCTATATAGAATTAATTATATTTACATTTTATAAAATAACATAACCTCACGGCTGTACTGCCCGACGACGGGTTGAGCAGAGGTGTATAGTAACACCCTCATTTCGCCGATATGTTTAAATCCCATGTAATAGATGGCAAGCCTATTGTCATCAACCGGGCACAAATCAAATTCCGGGCTGCTACTGAGGATTTCTACACGGAAGACCCAGTAACACTTTGCCTGATCTGGGGATCGAACGGACTTCACGATCAGCAGTCGGGCATCCCACCCTTAAACCAACCAGGTAGTTTCTATGTTATACTTGTTTATTAAATGTCCTTTTTAATTCCAGTTCCTTCGCGAGGAGTTGCAGTACGACAGTGGGTATGAGAAGCGGCAGCGCGCGTTCCATCACAACGATGACATGCATATCTCCGTCAAAGAACTGTGGGAGGCTTGGTTGCGCTCTGAAGTAAGTTATTACCTATGTTCACTGCATATCCGAAAAAAATTGCGAATCGGCGCTATGCGATTTCGTGCGGCAAGGCGTCTTCCTTCCAAGGTTCGGATGAGCAATCCCTCGACGATTGTCAACCGTATTGAACGTATTTTATACTAGGTAGAACAAATTTACGTAAAAAGATTTGCGCACTGCTGATACTGATAAGCTGATATAGGAAAAATCAATTACGCGAATCAATTCGCAAGTTCTTGCGATGCGTCGTGCGAGCTCGTATATTTCAACGATGCGACGTCGCATCGCAGTTTTGTGTACAAGCTCTAAAAGCGATAAATTAAGTGCAATAACTAGGGGATTGGTGCTTTACTATGGTTTCGTAAGTGCTTAGAAGGCCACGTTAAACGCCGTGCTAGACACATCACGTACAAATCCTACCATACCATTGTAATGAACACAACCAGATTCTTATGTCAATTAAGACCAATAGATCTAATAAACTAACAAGATATGAACGAGTCCCGATTGAACTACACAATTCTCAGCTAAAACCTAGTTTTCCTAGCATCTTGCTAATGTTTCAAACTTCTATTGCAGGTTCACAACTGGACAGTCGAGCAGACGGTGGAATGGCTATCGCAGTCAGTGGATCTGCCCCAATACAAGACCATGTTCCTGCAGCACAAAGTCACCGGTGCTACCCTGCCCAGGTAACGAATTGAAGACACTAAATTATTATGAACTTATAGCAGTGATAGCCTAGTGGTGTGACCGTCGGACTGCCAAGTCATAGGTCTCGAGTTCGAACCCAAGGCACGCACCTCTGACTTTTCGGATTCATGTGCGTATAGTATAATTGAAGCACTGGGAGCAACAAGGGCGTTCGGCACCCAATGACCGTTTTGATATTATTGCATCAAATTAAGCATTGCCCCATCTAGTTTCATATGGCAAAAACTCATTTCGATTCATTGTTTCTAGATGGCGTGATAGGTATTTATTAAGATGATTTCGCTATGACGTTGGTGCATGGATTACTTATATGCATTTGAATTTCAAACACGTTACGACCGAAAGTTGCGATAGTTTATATAAATGTAAAAACATGTCCGAAATCGGTGATTTCAGTGCAGATAATGACCAGACTGATTATGTTCTCCCAAAAAATAAAGGAAAAAGAAGTTGAAGAATATAAAGTTAACGGAAAAAATTTAATTTAATTTTAATTATTAAACCAAATGATTACTGTGATTTACTTTTAATAATGAGTCCAAATGAATACTGTGATTCACTTTTAAATAAAAATGATTCTTTTAGGTATCCAAAGCCATTATTTATGCCTTGAAATCCTTTAAAACTATGAAAGGCCAATTAATTTACGGGTTGGGTGCAACAAGGGCGGATAACATGTATTCAAAAAATATGTTATTTTGAAGTTTCTAACAATCTTAAAATAATAATAATACTAGAATCTTATAACTGAATCATGGTACCAATAAATTTTATAAGTACTTGAGATTTATCCTAATCTATTTAAAAGTTATAATACATCAAAAACTTTAACTTAAATTATCTCAGAACTCACTTTTTTGTGTAACGCCCTTGTTGCACCCAATGCTTCAATTATCACATGCTTAAAAACGGTGAAGGAAAACATCGTGAGGAAACCTGCATGCCTGAGAGATATTTCTCGATGGCATGTGAAGCCAAGTCAGAGGCCTATGGGCGCCATAAACTCTGACACCAGGTTAGTCACTAACCACACGAAAAGAAGAAGAAGAATTATGAACTAGCTTTTACCCACAGTTTCTCCGCGGTCTCCATACAAACGAAGTAAGTTAATAACTTCACTATTTGATGATAAACACCCTAAACTAAGCATGATATGGATTAGTCTCGTCATTATCTAGGTTTATTGCTAAATAGAACAGCAAACTAAATATTGATATGGAACTTAGGAGCCTCCAAAGACCAACAGCAACTTTGGACGTCAATTAATGTTATTAGGAGTATGATAACCTCAAAATAATTTAGCAATAGACGCAGTTTATTTATTCGAAAATTCAAATAACTTTATTTTGCATAGGAACATTCAGTGGTTTTCTAATAAGAACCCTTTTCCCAAAGGACTGTTAACATTTTTAGCGCGCCCGTTTTCCGTTTTGTCTGTGACTGTGTGCGTTATCTAGCATCGTAATTAATACGGGAGTGTGAGCTTCTAACTGCTCATTACTGCGTCTATCTCTTTCTCACACTGCGCTAGCTGAAATAGCAACCTTTTTGGCCGCGCTCACCGTCGTGTTCGTCTCAACGGCATGCGCACTCTAAGACTCAAACTCACAAAAATCCAATCTTTCATGTTTAGAATATTAGTAGGATTAAATAGATAACACGGGAAGGGAACCGCCTTATTCGCCTACCTTCTAGTTAGTCGTAGCAGGTATGATCGGCTCTGAACCTCAGTTCCATCACCGGTACCAAACTCGTGAGGAAAAAAACCGTCATAGATATTCATAGGCGTATTCATAGTAGGACAGATGGGGCGCTTACCCACCCTAGCACGGGAAAGTATAGGTAAATGGTCTAGATTCAGTCAACTCGCTACCCATGTCCACAGAACAATTACCCAAAATAGGCAGACCAATGCCCAACTCTATACTTATTTGAACCTCAAAAATAAGGTTATGAGGCAAAATTGGCCCATAATCCCATTCTGCACTTCCAGATTTATTGAAAGAAATATTCTGTCTGACTGACTTAACCCCCATCCTGGCTACGCCCGTGTAGATATTCATTCATATGATAGCCATGACTGATGGCTTTACGTACTATCCAAATCACGGAGAATAGCCATGTCAACCAAGCCGCGGTTAACGCTGTTTAAAATCTTAGTTTTATCAAACCGCGTAGCATCTACTAACCGTCACCCGATCTCTAGAATTGTCAATATTTAATGATTGTTCATGTCAATTGCTTCGTTGGTCTAGTGGTAGCAAGCGCAACTGCTGATCGTGACGTCCTGGGTTCGATTCCCTGGTCGGGCAGTGTTATTGGGTTTTTCCGTGTGAAATTCCTCAGTAGCAGCCAGGCGTTTGGAATTGTACTCGGTTCCTGGCAATAGGCTCGCCTCTTATTACATAGGACTTAAACATAACGGCGAAATGAGGGTATTACTATACGTCTCTGCTTAACCCTTCGATGAATACAGGCTTGATGTTATGTTCATGTTACCACGTGGTTCTTAGTAAAGAATAGGCCACACGTTTCTCCATGGTTGTCGCAAAAGGCGGCTAGGGGATTATGTAAGGAGGGTGGGCAGCTGTGTTCTGTCAGCTAACAGCAACATATAACTTTCACCAATCCGTATACAAAATCGGCTAATTATGTCAATATTTCATCACGGCCGTTCTTTGTAGCAGTCATACCTATTCATCCAGGCTAACATGCGCAGCGCGACATATTCATGCCGTCGCATTATCTCGTGCCGAGACGGGATAATGTATGACTTATCCCGTCTTGGCACGAGATAATGCGACGACAAAGTTATGTCGCGCTGCGCATTGTAGGCTTGCTGGTAAAATTTAAGACAACATCTAACTCTACAATAGTCTATAGCTCCCTGCTTCGTCATCAGATTGGCTGTGAACAACATGCAGTACCTGAGCAACGTGCTGGGCATCAAGGACCCCATCCACAAACAGAAGCTAGCGCTCAAAGCGATGGACGTCGTCCTCTTCGGACCCCCTAAAGGTAACGTGCAACTCTTGGACATAAACATTTTATAATAAAACGTGTTACATAATTCCCCATGAAAAATGTAAATAAAATCAAGTAGTCGGGTGAATATTCGAAATTTTGTAACATTATTTTAATAAATCATTCTCCTCCCGGGTTGTTAACGTTATAGTATTGTCAGATTGTTTTTATTATTGTCTTATTGCTTGATGGCAGCGGTATAGTTTGAGTTTTCATTATCATAATTATAGTATTAAACATCTGCATTCTTAACTTTGGAATGATGCTAATGACGTTCTCAATTTTTGTTAATATTTTTCGAATATTCACCCAGTCCTTTATGGTTGTTGTCATTTACCTCTCTGAGGAAATTAGGTAAAAATGTAAATAACTTTCTGGGTAGTCTCTATAGTTTTATGTTTTCAGGTTTGCATTTCAATGATGATTATTTTATATTTTATCCAAATTCTTTTCTTTTTTTGGGTCGTACTACGGTTTTCAAATATTGCCAATAGACTCTTTTTATAAGGGACCTTTTAACCCCCTTTGGGCTTTAGTGATATTTTTGTAACACGTTGTTTACATATAGGTCGTATTATATGCCCCATTCATGATTATATCATTAATTTATTATCTCGTATAATATTTGTGTGTTTCAAACCTAGCGGAAAAGAATTCAACTACTTCTGCTTTAACCGATTCTCCTGAAACTTCGCACACAAATTCAATTCCCATGACAATACAACATTATAATAATTTCAACCTTCAATCCTCAAATCTTAATGCTGCAGGGTTACTGCAAGATAAAACCGTATAGCTTAAAAAAAAGCGATTATTTATTATTGTTTACGGATTAACTTACGTGCATGTTGACTGCGAGCTCGCTATCTAAGCAGCTTATAATTACAGGCTTCGTTTAGATCTGAAACTAGACCAGCAATCCTAAAACATGTACATAAAACCTTAAACAATCATAAATACGTAAAAGTTTTTTTTCTTGTGGTTAGTGACTATCCTGGTGTCAGAGTTTATCCCACCCATGGGCCTCTGACTTGGCTTCACATGCCGTTGAGAAATATCTCTCAGGCATGCCGGTTTCCTCACGATGTTTTCCTTCATCGTTTTTAAGCAAGAAAATTTACAGGATGTAAATTGTAGCAGGATCTTTATAATCAATAATTGCCCGGTTGGTATAATCAGCCTACTGCTGAACACAGACCTCTTCTCAGAATAAGAAGGTTTTAGTACGGTGCCCGGTAATTGCCCGATTCCTACCAAAAAACGGTAATTTCTTGCTTATCACTCCTAGCATTTGGTACCCGGTAAGCGCAATTGATAAGAGGATATCCTAATGTAAGCTGTGATAAGCTTCTATATTTCCGTAGATACAATAGTGTTAGTTTTAACCATTAACGGTCGGTTAGACATACGAGGCGTAAAACACAAAAACTAGGAAGAATTAAATTAAATACAACATTGTTTATTGAATGCCACCTTTGATTATGTTTATATTACAACCGGTTCACCATTATCTAAGAATCTACGATAGATCATTGAAACCTGTTTGCCGGGCAGCCTCTTCTATGTTTTTATTATCGAGCAATAGTGCTTAAACCCGTTAAGTCATGTCATTTCGTTAAGATTTTAAAATACAGAAACTTTTTAGTATATTTCAGCATAATCTTCTTCTTCTTAGCCTTTTCCCAATTATCTTGGGTCTTCTTCCAGTCTAACCAGATGCGGCTGAATACCAGTATTTTACACGGAGCAACTGCCATCAGACCTCCACAACCCAGTTCCTGGGTAATGCCAATATATTATTATTATTTTATTAGATATTTTTCTTAAATATGATATTTTTATACCATGCATGAAAACTTTAATGAAATTCTTTTAAACGGATAGAGCAATCTATCGTGTCAATGGTTCATCCGCCATTTGTTTTTAGTAGTAGTTTAGTGGTAGTGTGCGGCCACCTAGAAATATTAATTATCGCTAAAAATACGCCATCTGTGGATGTCTAATAGAGCTTTATTTAGCCAGAGCTGGATATGTCAATATTCAATCAATAAAAACTTACATTTCGGCCTCATATAGCCTTGAACACAAAATTCATTGAAAAATTATACAAAAGTAACATAACTGGCTTGAAGATATGTTTGCAAAAAAAAACATGTTTCCATTACCGAAACAAGTTAAATTATATCATTTTTTTAATTGCAGAATTTCATTAACCGATTACGAGGCCGGAAAGCGAAGTATTTTTGGCATAATGTCGATATTGTTGACTTCTATAGCTTTGTGTTTTTCAGGCCGGTTTTTGGTTCTATATAGTTCTGTCCAGTTTGGCATCGAGGAGGCATTTCAGGGGCACGTGTCTTTGCGAGGTTAAGCTGCGCTTACCGTCAGTCTGTGAATGGGTGACCGTTCGTTACGTATCGAAACCCCTCCGTGCCTCGCAGAGCACGTTAAATACTTGGTCCCGGGTGTCATACGAATACTTATGACAGTCGTTACGGGAAGTCAGACGCCCAAAACTCTGACAACCGGTCTAACCTTAGGATATCGGCATTGCCCAGTAACCGGGTTGCGCTCCGAATAAAATACTGGTATATAGCCGCATCTGCTTAGACTGGAAGCTGACCCCAACATAATTGGGAAAAGGATAGGCAGACCAACTGGACGTAGTTTAGCAGAAAGGACTCAATCCACAAAATTGTCAAAAATGAGTTATTGGTACCAAAATGGTCTATAAGGTAGGGCCTTTCATTCAGCAAAAAAGATTCAAGAAATAAACAAAGGAAATCCGTTTTTTGTGACAGGGAACCAAACCAGATATTAGGCAGGTATTTTCTTTTTATTACCTATATAGAGCCAACCTGTTTAAATCATCCAACCCTATGTTTTCCTAAATAAGTCCAGAAATGCACAATATAACCATCAACCACCGATTTTACCAAGGATGTGTAATGACGTAACAAAATCTGAATACAGCATCACTGAAGAAAACTACTCTGAACTTAAAACGTTAATAACTCAAAAGTAACTCTGTGTGGGTTGAGTCTTTTCTGCTTAACTACGCCCAACTATGAACATATTTTTACATCTCCTCTCTGCCTCTAAACATCCAAAGCTTAATGGCTAAATAACGTTTAAATAAATAGTTATACCACGACATTGTCATATTCATCATACTTGAAAGACGAATTACATAACATCACGCCTGTATGCCCCGAAGGGTTCGGCAGAGGTATTTTAGTACACCCTCGTTTCGTCAGTTATGTTTAAGTCCCATTTAATAGGGGGCGAGCCTATTCCCATTAACCGGGGAACGAATCCAGACTCCGGGCTCCTACTGAGAAATTTCTAATGGAAGAACCCAATAACACTGCCCGACCGGGGGATCGAACGCAAGACCCCATGCTCAGCAGTCGCGCTTGCGACCACTAGACCAACAAGGCAGTGATAGAATGGTTATACAATATTGCTATATTCATCATGATTAGCAGTCGGATTAGTGATCGCGTTATGTTGTTATCAGAGATCGGATAATCGGATGCATATTTACCTACAGTTAATTTTTCGTTACAAAAGTATGGAAACGACTTCTGAAAAGAATTTATTAGAAAAAAACCAGTATCACGGGATTACATAACTAATCAATGTATATACTTGTAATTGCTTAAAAGTTAATTTTTAATCCCCAATTCAAATATAAATGTGTATGTAGGGTGTAAGAAAGTGAGGGGTGCATGTCTGTATTCGTTTAAAAAAAGGTACAACCTTAGGTATGTAAATAAATAAATATGCATCCAATTCTAGGTAAATATGATTCCATTCTACAGAACACTAAGTTTGACGATCCCGGAATTGCGGGATTTTTTCGATACAAAAGTGCATTCCATATTAGCCAACACCTGAACTTTAGGCAAATATGCATCCGATTATCCGATCTCTGGTTGTTATTAACAAACAGGGTGAAGCTGCAGCCCATCCTCTTGTTGCCTTTTAACATCCACGGTTGGAAAGAGGGTTGGCTTCCTGTACGATCAGCAGACTCCACATTTCATCTCACAACTTTCTCGGGAATGGCTGAATCACGTAAGACGACACTATTGGAGACGCTATTCAATTTGAGATGTTTTTATTTATTTAGATTCTTGTCTTGCTCTCATTTGACCCTAATCTCACCTGGTGGTAAGCACAGACAGGGTCTAATGTAGAGTACACGAATCCCAGGAACAGAGATATAGAGGTATTCCCCTATCCCCTCTGGCTCTCACATACACACGATGGAACACAGTAAACTGCTTGGCATCGGACTTTAATGTGAGGTAGTTAGCTAGCCAGGCGAACCGTATAGATCCTACCACCAAGCGTGCTGGGTTTTGTTGAATCTTACAATACGCGTCTATTCCCAGCGTGCGGTGAGGAAGTTTTATATTCTAAGCCGTCCCCATACGGGGTAATAAGACAGAATATCCAGTAATTTTGGCAGTTGATGGTAGGGTTGCCAACTTTTATTAGAAGAAATAGAGTATATCTGATTTTAAAGGAGGTAAATAAAGAGTACGGACTTCCAAAAAAGATTATCATTTATTTTATATTTTTAAAAAGGTATTTTTTCGTACTTTTTGCTGCACATAACAATTTTTCATGGTTTTCAACATATTAATACCAAATAGTCTATTTTTTCGGTTATGATAATGGGTTTGCATAATATTACATGACTGGCACTAGTATAGTAAACATTGTGTAAAAAAGAGTATTTCAGCATAGTCTATTAGTGTTATAGATTATAGAGTACGCCTACATGATATAGAGTACAATACTCTATTTTAGAGTACGGTTGGCAACCCTAGTTGATGGCTCTTCTCGCAAAGGCAAATGTGGACAATAATGTTAAATTCAGTACATTAGAATTTAGTTCTTTGCCGTCGTCGCTTCCTAAGATATACCTAGGCAATAATCTTAATAAATTACTAAGTGGAAATCAAATCATCCTTTGATATTTATTGCAGAATAAGGCAACTCTGAATTAGCATATTGTACATGTTTAGAACACCTGTCTTTAATTAACCGTCGCACCTACAATGAAAGGTAATGCAAAGGTGTACTTGAATTTTTATTTAATTAGGCGTAAATGGTAAGTATGTTACCGTCATATTCACATTTAACACTATGAAAACAATATTAATATTCAGCCAGACAATGTTTGTACAACGAACTGTTTTGCCTCTTCGTTATTTTTTACTGACAAAGATTCTGCTTAATGGTAAAATAATTTACGGATATGACCGCATGTAATAGGTAGTTTGTACTATGTAAATAACACGTTTTATTTGGAATATGAACATAACATCATGCCTGTCTTCCCCGAAGGGTTAGGCAGAGGTGTTGTAACACCCTCATTTCGCCGATAGGCAAACCTTTTGTCATCAACCGGGCACAAATCCAAACTCCGGGCTGTTATAAAGGAATTCCACCCGGAAAAACCCAATAACACTTAGACCGACCTGAGGATCGAACCCAGGACCTCACGATCAGCAGTCGCGCTTGCCACCACTAGACCAACGAGGCAGTTGGGATATAACAATATCATAAAAATACAATGTTTTTGAATAAAATAAAATTGTCTCAAGGCATGCAAAGCTTCTGATTAGTTTGCTTTGAATGCCTTTTTCACCAGTTCGGAATCTTGGGTTTCTTAAAAGGAGAGGATTCGCAGTAGCCTCCTCCTCCTGGTGGCCACCAATCTATCCACCAAGCACGGTAATTATAGCAATATCCTTTACGACAGGCCTATATAGAGCAGTGGAAGTTTATGAGCTAATCATCATCAGTCGATAGCTATCCACTGCTGGTCATAGGCCTTTTCAAGTGCATGCCACTGAACCTGATCCTAGGGTTCTCTCATCCAGCTGCCTTGCCAATATCATCAGTGCACTTAGCCTGAGTCAACACTAAGTTTGTCGATTCACAGTCTCCACTCAAGAACACGACTACGTCTATCCCAACGGTCATCGATTCCATGGCTAATATAGCCGGCTCATGCCGCTTCAGCTTGCTTGTCGTGTAGGCTATGTCGACTTTGGTTCTCTGTCGAATACCTTTTCGGATTCGATCCTTCAGAGTAAGCTACTATGACAAATACATCTAGTCTGTATTTTTGAGGAACAATATGACCCAAAATTCTTCTACGGTAGTGTTAACATGGCCCTGCTTGATCATGCGAACTAGACGTGATATGACACATCCTCAGCAAACCCAACAATGTTACCAATGTCACAAACCAACCACGCCAATATAACAACATAAAAATAAATTGGATCTCCTAACCAACACCATAGCTCGTTGAAGGTCATTATCAACAACATCAATATAAGTGCAAAAAACGTTTCATTATGTTCCCGATAATAGATCTACAAGTGCTGCGACCATTGTTATACTACTGATAAGGTTTTGTTCATACGTGACGATTGCTGGCGACACGATTGTCGCCAGGTACGGTCGGTGTGGCAATATGTTTTTGGATTTACATACTTATCTGTCCTCTGAATATTTAAAATGGAAAGGTGATTGACTGACTGATTTGACTAACGAAACATAACATCACGCCTGTATTCCCCGAAGGGTAGGGCAGAGGTGAATCAGTGCCTCCTTGGCAGTGGCGTAGCGTGCCTTGGCGGGGCCCCGTATAAAAATTTGTTTGGGGGCCCTTAGGAAGGGTAAAGATTTCTCACAAAAGAAAAGAAAAAAAAATGTTTGCATAAAATTAAAAGAAATATTTATTCATCATAATTATCTATCTATCACTTTTTCCGAAATTTTCACAAACAATTCAAATTAAATATACACTCTCCTTGCCTTTTTTCGGCAAACTGATTTATTAAATCATTTATAGCTGATGATGACTTTAGTTTTTTTAAAGTTTCTGCCTCTATAGACAATAGTGACAGGTCTTAATTTTTGCTTACGCACGTTGGGGGCCCCCGTGACCCGGGAGCCCCGTATAATTGATACGGCAGATACGGCGGTATCTACGCCCCTGCTCCTTGGTCTAGTGGTGGCAAGCGCGACTGCTGACCATGAGGTCCTGGTTTTGATCCCCAGGTCGGGCAAAGTGTTATTGGGTTTTTCCGTGTGGAATTTCTGGAAGGCGAAGGCAATAGGCTCGCCTCCTTATTACATGGGACTTAAATATAACGTCAAAATGCGGGTGTTACTATACACCTCTGCCCTACCCTTCGGGGAATACAGGCGTGATTTTGTGTATGTTAATATGATACGAAGAGTTATGGTAATGATGGAATATACGAAACCATTGATTGTCCGATAGCTTATCTCAACCCTGAACATTTAATTGACGTTTGTATAGCTTGATTGGATATCGTTGATGATCAGAGTAATTGAAATTAATGAAGTAATTATACCTTTATGGTTGAGTAGCTATGTCCTCACGGCTCCGCCCGTAGCCTATGTTACTCAGTGATAATGTAGCTTTCTAACCGCAAAAGAATTTTTGAAATCGGTCCAGTAGTTTTTAAGTTTATTCGTTACATACAAAAATACAAATCTTTCCTCTTTATAATATTAGTATAGGTATAGACTAGCTGTGTCCTCACGGCTCCGCCCGCATAAGAAGTTTTATTCCAGTAATAAATATAGCATATGTTACTCAGTGATAATGTAGCTTACTAACGGCAAAATAATTTTTGAAATCGGTCCAGTAGTTTTTAAGTTTATTCGTTACATACAAAAATAAAAATCTTTCCTCTTTTTAATATTACTAGCTGTGTCCTCACGGCTCCGCCCGTAGCCCATGTTAGTCAGTGATAATGTAGCTTTCTAACGGCAAAATATTTTTTGAAATTGGTCCAGTAGTTTTTAAGTTTATTCGTTACATACAAAAATACGAATCTTTCCTCTTTATAATATTAGTATAGAAATAGATTATAGTTGATTATAGTTGATAATCGCAAGACTATTGTAACTCGACTTAAAATTTAAAAATGATTTATCGTTCTAACTATTGTTTTGCTATTGTTATAGCAGGTTGTTAATAACGTTTTGTTCACACGTGACGATTATATTATACGACTTTATTTGCGTTAAGTGCTTACCATATAAAACGCGCATGCGTAATGGAATCAGCTGCTCATCGTGTGTTTAAGTAGTAGGAATTAATAGTGTTCATTGATGAAAATCAATTTGTGAAAGACTCTTGTTCAATTGTAATACTTCAATAGGTTTTAGACTTGAAATTTGAGACCAGATATCGCATGGATATTATACAAGGTTAGTCGGAAAGGGCGTACTAAGCCGCGGGCCACTTAATGTAGGTATCCGTGATGAGTGTTTAAAGGGAAGTGTTAAAATTTTAAAATTCGAAAAAGAAGCCGTACAAAATTATTTTTATTATAGTTTTTTCAAAAATTCTTCATCCCTGCTTTAGTTACGAATTCAAAAAATGGAACTTCTAACCCATGACCCTAAATGTAAACACAGCTGATCATAGCTGAGGATAGATAGAATTTAGCGTTTTTTTATGAAACCTTTGAACAGCTATTTCTCTTAAACTGATGAATTTGGGAAAGTTGTAGAACAAAAGTTATTCATTATTATGGATAGGTACTTTTACACCCTTTCGGCTAAGTATCCCCTTTCCGACTAACCTTGTATATTAGAAGGAGTTTGAAAATGGCACCAGTGACAGACAAGTTGAAAGGAAATCGTTTGACTTGATATGGGCACGTGATGAGGAGGGATGAAATGCATGTGACTAATAGAGTGGTGAATATGAACGTTGATAGATGGAGGGGGAGAGGGAGACCAAAGAAAAGATGTATAGATTGTGTGAGGGAGGATATGAAGGAAAAGTGAGTAAATGATGAGGTGACAGGGAAGAATGAAAGAGATGGACATATTGCGCCGACCCCAGGTAACTTCAGAACAGGGCCGGAAGATGATGATGAAAATATATCGTATGGTTTTTAGAAAAGGTATTAGGTACCTTTACGAGGTGAAATTCTGTTTTTTCCATTTTACGTTAGAACAAAATATTGTTAGCAGAGGATCTATTCTATAATACATTATGCATAGAAATAGTCGTTCTTTCTCCGATGACTATTGAAAAACAATTGACTTGTTCTAGAATCAATTTCCTCTCGTCCAATAGTATTGTCTGAACTCAGGTTTAAGGTCAACATTCTTTGCTACATAATTATGGTCTATTTATAGCGTTGCTTTTCGGTGTACCTGTTTTGTTAATTGCCCTGTAATTAAGGTTAAAATTGGAAACCCTAGTTTCCTGCCAATGACGTAAAATTCTAAAGATTGATTCCTCAAATCGTCGGTCGGCAGTGAAAACCACGTATGTGTCAAATACAAATTTTTAAAAGAGAGAATAAACTGTCTCCTGCAAAATAAATGGCCGATCAAATGTTAATACAAGTTTGTCATTGTACGTCATAGATAGCTTAGAAGTATTTGAATTGAAAGTTTGTTGAACTAGTACGTGTATGACAAGTTTATCAATCTAAAGAACAAATAAAACACTTTTGAAGAAATTTTTATTTACGAGGTTTTCACTGCCGAGCGTCGATCGATATGTAACCGAATATATGATTTTTAGTAAGTATATAAAGGCGGTAATTCAGGGCCTCGTGGGTAATTACCAACCGCGCGGATCGTACGATTTGCTGGATTAAGCTGCGCTTGCCGCGGTCAGTCTGTGGATGGGTGACCGTTCGTTACCATCGAGACCCCTCCGTGCCTCGGAGAGCACGTTAAACCGTCGGTCCCGGGTGTCACATGAATACCTGTGACAGTCGTTACGGGTAGTCCGAAGCCCGAAACTCTGAAAACCGGTCTAACCTTAGGATATCGGCATTGCCCTGTAACTGGGTTGTGGAGGTCTAATGGCAGTTGCTCCGCGTAAAATGCTGGGGTTCATCCGCATCTGGGTAGACTGGAAGATGAACCCAACACAATTTGAAAAAGCTAGACAGATCAATAATTCTGTGAAAAGAAGACGTGTACGTACGTTTAGAACGTTTCTGATTTTAATAAGACGTCCAAAGTGAAAAAACGGTAAAATCTTTCAAACAATAAATCATAACTTAAATTCAATTTTCCTTATATTTTTCTTAGAAAATTTTGAATACATACTTCAAAGAGATATTGTTCTGAGAACAAAAAAAAACATCAAAACAGAAGATGGGATTCCTATTCACCATAAATAATTTTTGCATGTACACACGACCATATATCTATGCAATTCCAGTTTATGATGATCTATCATTGTACGGAATTTCTGTACAATCAAGGGTCAGCTTATACTGGACATGTACAGCTTGATTTGTCGTTGTGTACATAGTCGTACTTCATAATCAAATGTAGGTGGCTAATACAAATAAACGGACAAAATATGAGCTTGCTGAGTCATCAACAAAGAACAATCAGTTTTGATGATGTTTTTCCTTTTTTTATCCTATTACATAACATCACGCTGGTATTTCCTGAAGGGTTAGGCAGAGGTGTATAGTAACACCCTCATTTCGCCGTTAATAAGGGGCGAGCCTATTGCCATCAACCGAGCACAAATACAAACTCCTTGCTGCTACTGAGGAATTTGACACTGGAAAACCCAATAACACTTAGCCCGACCAGGGGATCGAACTCAGGACCTCAAGATCAGCAGTCGCGCTGGCCACTGTTAGACCAACGAGGCAGTTTTTTATCTTGTGTGTCCATAATAGCGTGCCAGTGTGTCTAGGCTCTGTCTATGGTCCCCAATCCGCTTCACAGCATACGGACTACATCTACAAGCATCTCCTCATTTTTTTAGGGGCTGTCCAGCTGTGGGCTTCAAAATGCCCAGTAGCATGTTATCTGCCTACCCTTTTCCCAACTAAGTTGAGGTCAGCTTTCAGTCTAACCAGATACGGCTGACTACCAGTATTTTACACGGAGCGACTGCCATCAGAACTCCGCAACCCAGTTATTGGGCAATGCCGATGCTCTTTAGACCGATTGTTCACTTTCTGGCTTCTGACTACCCGTAACGACTATCATAGGTACTCAATTCTTTATTGCATTCCATAATGTAATTTTACAACAGGTGGTAGGCTTATTAAGTCTATGGGTTCAATTACGGACCCTGTCGGGCACAGCATAGTTTAGTAGGAGAGAGGAAGACCGCTTATTTGTTTGATTGCGATTTAATGTTTTATTCATTACTAGCTGTGTCCTCACGGCTCCGCCCGTAGCCTATGTTACCCAGCGATAATGTAGCTTTCTAACGGCAAAAGAATTTTTGAAATCGGTCCAGTAGTTTTTAAGTTTATTCGTTAGGTACATACAAAAATCCAAAAATACAAATCTTTCCTCTTTATAATATTAGTATAGATTGTTGATAAATGTTTTGTTAATTATAATTGGAAACTTAATTTATTTATTTTATTTAGACAGGTATGCCCAGTAGCATGTTATTATAATATAATTTACTTATTTTAATACCGGGTGTAAGGCACGGTGTACTGAAACCTGAAAGAGTGACTTCAACCCATTATTCAGAATTGAAAATAAGTGGAAATTTCATTGTCATATGAGGTGAATTCATTGTTTTCAATTTTGGGTAACTTGCCCTTCACACAGTTAATTTACCTTTTAAAAAAATAATTGAAATACAATAAAATATTGGCGAATTTGATTATATCCAGTGAATTCGTAAAATTCTAAGAAAACTTATTTTCAATTCAAAAGTATGTGCTGAATGAGATTTTAAGCGATATTGAAAAATGTATTCAATTAACATCCTTCAGGATAACGTTATAATTATATTTGAAACATATTTTCGTCTTGATTTGTTGCCTAGAAAGAGATAAAAAAAGAAAATGAATGTCTTTTGTTGTTTCTATATAAACCATGTATGGAAATAAAACTATTGTTTAAATATTTGTGATGACACTCTGAAGGTGACACTGAACTTCAACAGATTACATTTTTCAATATCATCTAAAAACTTTAAAAAAGGCTTGAAATTAGAGCGAGACAGCTGTATAACGGGAACGGCCTCTTAAACAATAAAAGTAACACTTAATTTTTGCATCCGCATTACATACATCACGCCTTGTATTTCCCGAAAGGTTTGGCAGAGATGCTTTTAGTACCTACCCTCGTTTCGCCAGTTATGTTTTAAGTCCCATGTAATAGGGGGCGAGCCTATTGTCATTAACCGGGCACAAATCCAGACTCCAGGCTGCTACTGAGAAATTCCTAATGGAAAAACCCAATAACACTGCCCGACCTGGGGATCGAACCCAGGACCCCATGCTCAGCAGTCGCGCTTGCGACCACTAGACCAAGAAGGCTGTCAGTCAGTTTTGCATCCGCGTACATACACAACTAGATAAAACGATATACCATAGTTTACGTCGTCGCTAGAATGTACGGAACGTAATGTTAGACAGCAAGTTACTACTTATAACGTGTGATTAAATCACATTTACTAGAGTCACCATTCTTGACTATTCGTTAGAGACTGTCTCGTAACCGCCGGCCTAAATATGTTGAGCTTTGCCCTCATATCCTTGATTGCTACCCACTCGTCTATAATGAGTAATGAGTCGTGAAGAATTATCAAGATTGTATTGTATCTAATTTTTTACAATTAATTTTTTTTTTTTTAATATTTTTGATATGGCGATTCAAATGATAAACGTAGCAGTAATATAAATTGAAAGCTTAAAAATATTTGTAACACTTAATAATTAAAGTTAAATTAATTCCCTTAAAAAATACATAACATCACGCGTGTAGTCCCCGAAGGGTTGGGCAGAGGTGTATAGTTACACCTTCATTTCGCGATTTTTAAGTCCCATGTAATAGGGGGCGAGCCTATTGCCATCAACCGGGCACAAAACCAAACTCCGAGCTGCTACTGAGGAATTCCACATGGAAAAACTCAATAACACTTTGCCTGACCTGGGCATCAAACCCAGGACCTCACGATCAGCAGTTGCGCTATGCACCACTAGACCAACGAGGCAGTTAAAAAATCTTTTAGGTTAAACGGTTTTATCTTGCATTACCCCTGCGGCATCAGGATTTGAAGATTGCAGGTTGAAATTATTATAATGTTGTATTGTCTTGGAAATTGAATTTGTGTGGGACGTTTAAGAGGAATCGGCTGAGCAGAAGTAGTTGAAAAATCTATCGTAAGATTTGAATCAAACAAATAAAATATACGAAGTAACGCTAATAAATAAAAATAATATATCTTACTTTCATATGACCCTCCGTTTGTGTTCGTAACATTTGCCTTTTCAATGTCATTAAAAAAATAATTACATAAAAAAATTAAAACCGCATCATTGTACAAAAATCCTGCAGACAAACATCGACTTCAAACCATAAGGCTGTTTATCTATGGCTTCCGACACGACACGGGAAAATGTGTTGACGACACCGAACGTCATATAATTGAATGAATTATTTACTACGATAGGTACTAGCAGTGTCGTGTCGTATCGTATCGTGAGTAAACTGTTCTTAGGCTGGCTCATTACGTTGGCCCCAACACTCGCGCCAACGCTGGGAGTTGGCCGATTGTTCAGTTATGCCGCGGCGCACACCGAGCGGGCACGTGCTAAATTTGACCAAGATGTCATGCACGTGGACGAACGAATTTTTCCAATAACAAAAAATAATGATATGTACTCAGTATCGTAAAAGCAATTACAGCAATTTCTAAATCAGACATCTGCACATTGGCTCTGCTAGACGAAACTAACATCATCTCCAACGTGTGGATGCTACACGCACTATTACGATCAACGTTGGTACCAACGTGTGGAGCCGGAGTTAGGCGAATGCTACACGCTCAATATTTATTATACGGTTAATATTGAGAGTACAGCATGCACCATAAAAATATATGGTTCTGGGAGTCGTAACCACACTTTGTCGTGTCGTGAGACGTAGAAAAACGACCTAATGGTTTCGCTTTTACCTTTTTGTTTATAATGGAACCAAGCTCCGTTCAATAAAGAGAAAACAGTTTATTTTTATCTTCTTTTTTCGAGGCGGTAGTTCGCTTTGAAAACATAGTTGTACTGCATTTTATACCGTCACTTTATAACACAGCATTGTTTTAAAATCTACATTATGTTGGAGTGTGAAAATTAAATATTTCATGCTATGACTTTATCGTATTTAGCCACACAAGTTTCCATGATATCATCGTGTTTTTTCAAAGTAGTATCGGCAACCGTAACGCGACAAGTTTCGCAGATATTACACGTGTATTATTAAAATTAGCATTGAAGGAAAACCTGAATTAGTTCGCGCTTAAAACGGCCCTGTCTCGCATTTTGCAAAATGACGGTGTCAATAGCATTACATCACAGCTTACAAGAACGATTTAGCTTCATTCAAACTTGAGTTTTGTGATCGCTAGCTGTGACATTAATAGCGAAACAGTTTTTTTTGTAAATAAAAAATACATACGCGTATATTCGCAATAGTAACACTATTATTTTTATGTTAAATTCTATAGTGTTCTTTTATAATTATATCTAATGAGAATAGTGTTCATTCGTCCTTATCCTTAAAACTTATCAACAGTGATGATTCATTTTTGATACACCGTGAAGTGACTCCTGCTAGTATGTGAGACTAAATGTTTGAGACCTGGATCGCAGTGTGTGCTTCATATTGTGTGTACCTGGCGTTCAATGGGCGTCATGTGGATTTGAACGACGATGGTAAACATGTACTGACACTAGGTACTATGACACAATGTTTAACATGAGTACTGTACTTGACCTTCTGAGTATAGCTGTTTGGATTATACAACTGTGATGATACTTGGAAAATAAACTGGTTTGGTTTCCAGGAGTAATAATAACTCGTTTTTGTATACGTATACAAAGTTTTACCCAGCACAGTGGCAGACAATACCTTTTTTTGGAAGAGTCAACTCAAGTTGTTAATTATTTTACTAATTACATATTGTTATTTACTCAGAGAGTATGTTACACAGTCGGTACCGGGTGTCATGCGAATACCCATGACAGTCGTAACTCAGAAACCCGATAGTCTGAATTCCGGTCTAACATTAGGATATCGGCATTGCCCTGTAACTGGGTTGCGGAGGTCTGATGGCAGTTGCTCCGTGTAAAATACTGGTATTCGGCCGCATCTGTAAGCTGACCCCAATATACTTGGAAAAAAGGCTTGGCAGAAAGAATGTGTTACTTGCTTCTTTTGTTTTGACGTGAAAAATGTAACCTACTTTAGTAAAAAATTAACCCTCGGTTTTTGAGACGTTCATCAATGTAATATGAAGTCAAATATCATGCTCAATAGCCGTGCTCAGTCGATCGCAACACTTGACATTATACCTTTAAATAACCATAAATTTCTGTTATTTATTGAACTATCAACTTTTAATAAAATACTTAATTTGATGAAAATTATAATTATCTTTTTATTAGACCAGGTATTGGTTTATTTCAACCTGTTTCGGATTATTCCACTTACTTTCGATTTACACAATTCAAATAAAATTTGCCGTCAGTTTCGTTTTAAATCTAGTTTTATATTAATTTGTGTAATGTTGCTATTTATAATGTATCTACCTATGGATCCTTGATATCTATTTTTTTTAATTTTGTGTTGGCTCCTAGCGTACATGATCTACAGCTTGTATATAAAAATTGTTCCACCTAGCCTTTTCCCAACTATGTTGGGGTCAGCTTCCTGTCAGTCTAACCAGATGCGGCTAAATACTAGTATTTTACACGGAGCGACTGCCATCAGACCTCCACAACCCTGTTACAAAGCAATGCCGATATCCTAAGGTTAGACCAGTTGTCAGTTTCGGGATTCTGACTTCCCGTAACAACTGTCATAGGTATTCATATGACACCCGGGACCGACTGTTTCATGTACTCTCCGAGGTACGGAGGGGTCTCGAAGTGTAACGAACGGTCACCCATCCACAGTCTGACCGCGGCAACCGCAGCTTAACCTCGCTAATCTTATGTTCCGCGTGGTTGGTAATTACCCAAGAGCTGATGTATATGAAAATTATTTGTGTAAAATAATACCTTCTCCGCGGGAAATCCAAGCTGGTTCATGAAGCGTAAAGCAGTTATGTAACCATTAATTTTTTACGTTATTTTTGCTAGTTATTGAATAACATCGTCCACAGTTACGGGCAATTTACCTTATTTAAATAGTTTTCACAGCTTAGCTAGCAGGAAAATAATTGTCAACGATTTAATGGTCTGCTCACCCTTAGATTATCCGGTGACCTTCGTACTGCGATCATCGTTAGCATTGATAGTACAGTCATCTGTTGAAAGTGGAATTATTAGGTACCCCTTTTCATTATGTAGTTAATGGAGTCGTAAATACATAATTATATTTTGACGACACGTTTGGTGCAGTGGCTAAGCGATTGGCTTCTGCGCTGCGGGTCGTGGGTTCGATTCCCGCACGTACAAAATCTCAGTTTTTATTTTATCTGCTTAAAATTTGTGAAATTATGTTATCTTAAAGCTTATAACATAATACATTTTTATGGGACCAAATGGCAACAATTACGCATCAAACTAAAGAAGAATCACGTAAATCGGATCAAAAATCTCGGCGTAATCGGTTTACATACATAATAAAATAAAAACTGAGATTTTGTAGTTTCGATAGTATACGTAGGGACCGTCGAAATATTTGTATGACCTACAAATAGTTGTTCCGGGTCTGGGTGTTTGTGCATTCGAAGATTTGTGTATACAAGGTTAGTCGGAAAGGGGGGTACTAAGCCGCAGTCCACCAACGTCGAATAACTTTAATCGAGGAATAAATTTGACGTTTTGACAGCTTTCGTATAGAAATTCTGTCAACACGTCTGTCTTATTCCTTGGATAAACGCTATCCGACGTTGGTAAAATCGAGCCTTAAAGAAAGTGTCAAAATTTAACAATTCGATTAACTTTTTTTTCATGAAAAGTTATAATTAATTTCGTTTTTTCAAAAATTCTTCATCCCTGCTTTAGTTATGAATTCAGAAGATGGAGTTTCTAATCCGTGACCCCAAATATGACCTTAAATGTAAACACAGGTGATCATAGCTGAAGATAGATATATTTTAGCGTATTTTTTATGAAATCTTTGAACAGCCATTTCTCTTAAACTATTGACTTTTGGGGAAAGTTGTAGAACAAAAGTTATCCATTATTATGAGTACGTTAACACCCTTTTTGCTTAGTACCCCCTTTCCGACTAACCTTGTATAAACGCACCCACGATACAAGAGAAATCCTAGTGTGGGGCCAACGTATTTAAACAAGAAAAAAAAAGAAAAACTCATGTATAAGCATCTTAGGTAGGTATAGAAAATTTATCTATTTATCGGAGTTAAAAAACTTGATATACAAAGGGAATATGGTGTGGTATGACTAACTAATATTTTTTTAAATTTACCTTTGTATGTTGTCCTTCTACCTACTGCACAAGTGTAGCGCAAATTTTTTGTTAACATTTAAAAAAAGGATTTGTCTCTAAAAATATTTTTTTATTATACAGGGTGTAAACGAAATAATGTAATTCCTTCAAACCTCGTGATGTACTGCTGACATAGGATAGCCTGCACAGGATACATTTGGATTCAACAAAAAAATAGGTATTACAAGAAGTAAACACGTGTTCTTAACGTGAGGCATTTTAGCGCTCCGAGTTGAATGACCGCACAGCGACCGATAGCCGCGCAATTCGCTCGGGGCACTAAAATGCCTCACGTTAAGAACACATGTTTACTTCTTGTAATTATTTTTTATTGAATCCAATAGTATCCCGTGCAGTGTTAATCTATGTCAGCAGTACATCACGAGGTTTGAAGGAATTACATGATTTCGTTTACACCCTGTATTTTACGCCCTTAACATCTCTAGCCTTTTCCCAACTATGTTTTGGGTCAGCTTCCAGTCTAACCAGATGCGACTGAATACCAGTATTTTTCACGGAGCGACTGCCATCAGACCTCCGCAACCTAGTAACTGGGCAATGCCGATATCCTAAGGTTAGACCGGTAGTCACTTTCGGGTTTGTATTGTTTCCCGTATCGACTGTAATAGGTATTCGTATGACACCCGGGACCGACAATTTAACATGTTCTCCGAAGCACGAAGGGGTCACGATGTGCCACAAACAGTCACCCATCCACAGACTAACCATGGCAAGCGCAGCTTAACCTCTCAAATCTTATGATCAGCGCGGTTGTTGATTAGCGACAACCCCCTAACATTAATTTAATTTTTAATTTTACTTCAAAGCTAAGCCAAAATTTTAAACCAAGATTTGGCCTCATGATAAGAATCAGTATGGCCAAGGGCGTAGCCAGGTACGGGCAAGCTGCGCTTGCCGCGATCAGTCTGTGGATGGATGACCGTTCGTTACACATTGAGACCCCTCGGTACCTCGAAGGGCACGTTAAATAGTCGGTCCCGGGTGTCATACGAATACTTATGACAGTCTGTTACGGGAAGTTAGAAGCCCGAAAATCTGACAACCAGTCTAACCTTAGGATATCGGCATTGCCCTGTAACTGGTTCGCGGAAGTCTGATGGCAGTCGCTCCGTGTAAAATACTGGTATTCAGCCGCATCTGGTTAGACTGGAAGCTGACCCCAACTTAGTTAGGAAAACACTAGGCAGGACTCTACTGTCCAAGACTGATGGTCATTGAATGTAAGTTAGGCTCATGTTTAGCAGAAGCATTTTTACAGGCTGAAAAATATCCGACCATGACATACAGACAGACATCGGAGTCTCACCATAAGGGTTCCATTTCGACCTTTTAGTTACTGAACCCTAAAAATAGTACAAAAATTTGATCCGTCTATTAACTAATTAACCTAGATTGTCCTATCCTATATAAAGACTTAACAACTTAATTCAATTAACTAGTCTTGAAAATATAAAGTTACCTGATATCAGTTACATTCATCATGGTTCAAATTGGTCATGGTTATTCGGATGATACTACTACCACCATCTTCTTCTTCCTGCCCGTATCCCACACTAGGTGAGGTCGGCACAACATGTATTTCATAAATCCATGTTGTTAGAGGTTTTGGCTTATTGTTTTATGACCGGTCGCCTGCCTGACATCAACCCTCATTGGGAATACTCGTTGCGCCGCACAGTGAGAAAAAAATGACTCTTTTGTTCAAAATATACCACAATTTTTGACGTATCGCTGCCATCATAGATAATATACTATATACTGGTAGCTGCCATTTTTTTTATACACTCCTGAGATCACACACTTTGGTGTGTCACTGCCACTTTTCCTTAAAAGTCAATACCATAACCTCAAAAAATCGGGAAATGAAGCATAAACAATTTCTAAAAAAGATTTTTTAACAAAAATCAGTTTTCAGGGGTTTTTCAGGTCCCTGGTCATGAATTTATTGTCTGTTGATAAAAATTCAAAATGACGGACAAAAAGGGCGGACCAAAAAAATTTTTTTGCTTTATTTTGCTTTTTTCCATATAAATTGAAGTGTTATGATATTGACTTTTAAGAAAAAGTGGCAGTGACACTCCAAAGTGTGTTATCTCATGAGTGTATAAAAAAAATGGCAGCAATACGTCAAAAATTGTGGTGTACGCAGATTTTTGGACAAAAAAAAACATTTTTTTCCCACTTTGCGCCGTCGCGCGGCTGACCCATTGTGCTTGCTGATATTTTTTATTTTTTTTTACAGACAACATTTGGGTCTAGTGTGTTAGTAACAAAGTGACTTATTCTATGTTAGTACTTAATAACTAGTAAAGACTTGGTCCGGTTGACCAGCGCCCACACAAGCGGGCTATCAGCCCGGGCGGCTATCATGCGCAGGATAGTGTTAGGGCTGCCGCGCAGCCTGCGAATTAGAGAGGCGGACTTCTTACGCCAGACGGCATTGAATCCGTCGGTGCGCGCATCGGTGAACATAGCCGATTATGCACTGGGTCCCAAAATGATATGCTTGTCTATCTTATTGCCGACAGCTAACCAGACTACCACCATCAAACTATCATTATTCTAAATCCCATTCGTGTATTCCCAGAAGGCAGTAGATGGAAGGACTGGCTTCTCGCGTCTTTACTGTTGGGGGCGGTGGTGGGTGGATGGGCGGCACTGCGCGCGGGCCGCGCCAGCCGTCACCAGGTCCAGCGCATGCTGCGCGATATGGAACAGCTGCGGAAAGCGGAGATGGCGCTGAACGACATGCAGAAGGAGTTGGAGAAAGCTCGTTTAGAACAGGTTTGTTGGAATCGTTTATTTATATTGAACGGTTCTCCATGCAGGAGGGTCTGAGTTCGATCCCGGCCCGTACCTCTGACTTTTCGAATTCATGTGCGGATCACAATTTGATTATCACTTGCGTTAACGGTGAAGGAAAAACATCATGAGGAAACCTGCACTTTTGACAGAGCTCCGTAAAGTTCTCGATGATGTGTGTAGTCCGACAACCCGCACCAGGCCAGCGTGGTGAACTGACGCCTAAACCCTTCTCATTCTGAGAAGAGGTCCGTGCCCAGCAGTGGGACAGTAATGGGCAGATTATGTTTATAAACATAACATCACGCCTTACGTTCTGCGAAGGGTTCGGCAGAGGTGTTTTAGTACACCCTCGTTTCGCCAGTTATGTTTAAGGCCCATTTAATAAAGGGCGAGCCTGTTGCCATCAACCGGACACGAATCCTAACTCCGAGCTACTACTGAGGAATTCCATTCGGAAAAACCCAATAACACTGCTTAACCTGGGGATCTAACACAGGACCTCACGATCATCAGTCGGGCTTGCCACCGCTTATCCAACGAGTCATTTATTTTAGTGTAGAAAGTTGATGCGTTAGGATGAATTTAGTAAGCCAGTTATTACTTACTGCCTGACAACCTCTGCTAGACCGTACGCAGGTACAAAAACATTATAAACAGTAGTTTTAGCAAATTAGGCACTTAACGCTTCGCTGACTATGTGCCAATCTGTTGACGTACTGCGTTTATTTTGCTATATTTGATTGTTTTTGTCTCTCAACAAAACTACTTATTACGGCAAGATGAAATTGCGTCATCGACATAGCGTCAACGGCGACGGCAGGTTCAGGTTGATGTGAGTTGATCAGGATCTTTGAATTAATGCCCCGAGGACACGGTGCTGCACACGCTGCAGGCGTGTCCAGCTTGGGGGTCGCGGCGATCGGCGGTGCCCTCTCGCTTCCGGCCGTGGTTCTGGCCATGGTCGGGAGCGAGGATGCGTGGAAAGCCATCGCCTCCTCCTCCGGTTATTAGCCGGTAAGAGTCCGACAGACCCCCTCGCCTTCCCCGGGCGAGGGACATTCATGAGGACTTTCCAACGATAAAAAAGGGTCTGTGAATGGGAAATAACCTTAAAACCTTCAGTGCGAAAAGTAAAATTTCTTGGAATAAATAAGCAATTACTGCCTCGTTGGTCTAGTGGTGGCAAGCGCGACTGCTGAACGTGATGTCCTGGGTTCGATCCCCAGGTCGGGCAAAGTGTTATTGGGTTTTTCCGTGTGGAATTTCTCAGTAGCAGTCCGGAGTTTGGATTTGTGCCCGGTTGATGGCAATAGGCTCGCTCCCTAACTTTTCGAGGAATACAGGCATCATGTTATGTTATTTAAATAAGCAATATACAGAGTAATTTTTAACCACTTACATATCTTGGTTTTTATACCGTGCTCCGTGTGGCTTATTAACATATCCCTTTACATCAATTTTGTACAAATATTGCGAGGCATCTAAGTAAATTTATTCACAGAAATTTTAACCAAAGTCATACTTTTTTTGTTGTGTAGCCATTATACCATTTTGTATAAAACACTACTGTTTTCATCTATAGCAGAGATAGCCTAGTGGTGTGACCGTCGGACTACTAGTCATAGGTCTCGAGTTTGAACCCAAGACACCCACCTCTGACTTCTCGGATTCATGTCCGTTTTGATAATTATCACTTAGTTAAAAACGGTGAAGGAAAACATCGTAAGGAAAAAATGCCTGATATATATTTCTCGACGGCATGTGAAACCAAGTCAGAGGCCTATAGGTGGCTTAAATTCTGACACCAGGTTAGTCACTAACCACACGAAAAGAAGATCAAATCTGTAATGTAATCAATTCTTACGTTTACAGGAGAACGTGACAACAGAGAAGAAGAATTTGGAAAAGAAGCTAAGAGAAGCAGGTGACACACCGCTACTGAACTCTGCGTCATCAGACCTGGAGGTGACCCAGCTGAAAGCTGAAGTTGAGGTAATTGTTATTATGAACTGCATCTAAATAGTCACTTTTTAACAAAAATAAAACCGACTTCTACAGGTCAATCTCCGAAGTTCTTCATCAGATCTTCACCAAATTTTAATGGGACCACTTCGAAAGAATGCTCTTTCAAACAAAAAAATAATCATTAAAATCGGTTCACAATTAGCAAAGATATCGCGGAACAGACAAAAAAAAATATCGTACAGTCGAATTGAGAACCTCCTCCTTTTTGGAAGTCAGTTAATAAATCAGTTGTTTTAGAAAAAATATTAGCAATATGGGATGCACATCACTAGTATTATGATTTATGATCAAAGATATATCGACGCTCGGCAGTGAAAACCTCGTAAATAAAATTTTCTTCAAAAGCGTTTTATTTGTTCTTGAGATTGATAAACTCGTCATACACGTACTAGTTCAACAAACTTTCAATTCAAATACTTCTAAGCTTTCTATGATGTACGATGACAAACTTGTATTAACATTTGATCGGCCATTTTTTTGCAGGAGACAGCAGTTATTTCTATCTCTTAAAAACTTTTATTTTACACATACGTGGTTTTCACTGCCGACCGATGATATACTCCAAAAATATGCACTTGGTTCAAGTGATTCAAACCAATAGTTTAACCAGTCAGGTTATAACACCTATGTAACTCATGTCATGCAAAATTAAATAATCGTTCTTAAAATCGATATTCGAATTGACAATCTAATCGGTAATCCGACCGGCTCGTAAATCCTAAATGTGATATTTAGGAGGGACCAGGCTTGACGAGGCCCGAACTGGCAATACGGGCAAATCGGGCAAAAACCCGATGGACCGGATGCCCGATGGGCCGGTCACACGGTCGGAGAAATCGAAAGAGTGATGGGAACATCAAAAAGAAAGAAGGTCGTCCAACTATCACCTATCGCTTGAAATAGAAGCCGCAAATTGTTTGTATTTGTAAATGCACCCAAGATACAGAAGAGAAAGAGTGAGGGGAGCGTGTAAAAAAAAAACGTCGTCCGTCTGGGAATTAAATCTTTTTGCCAGCACTGGCCGACCGTCTCTCAAATGCCCGGGCCGATTTCAGGTCCCAATCCGGCCCTGGGCTCGACCCAAATGTTACAAAATATCCACATCAAATGAGCTCAATATTAGGAAAAAATAAAAATTATACTTTCGGTACGGTTTTTTCTAATGTAAGAATTCGACTGAACGTTATTATTGCAATATTCTGGAAGTAAAACTATTATGTGCAATTTCAATTCAACGCGCTGTACAATTATGATGACAATCGCGCTAATGTGATGACTTGAAGGTTTTTATTCTGTTTTGCAGGTAAATTGTTTACAAAAATGATGTTTGATTTGACTTAAAATTATTAAACTCAGACATTGTAAATTTAAGAATGCCCGTAATAATCACGAAATAAAAAACGACTTGATATCGCATTATTTTAGCATCAAATCATGCTGACGCGGTAAAAAACATCTTAGCATGAATCAGGTAAAACCTTAGGAAACCTATAGTAAGGAGCTTGGAAATTTGCCAACTAGGAATTTGTTAGTGCGATATCCTTATTACACTACCAAATACCCTATTTGGCTAATGGCCAAGTCACACCTTAGGTATTAGCTTCTGCACTAGGATAATGTCAAGCATGACCATTTTTTCTTTATTTATTTGAAATTTTTATCCAAACAGATATGCCAACTCCATCGTGCCTCTTAACATAAACACTAAACATACATAAACTGAGCACTTACATAATTAACTCAAACTATACTGGCCTGCAAAAATAAGTATCACACTTTTAAAATTGCAATAACTTTTTAAGTACACAAGATATATTTTCGAAACAAAAAGGACTCAAAAAAGAGTTTAACTTTGTTACTATAGTTTCAAAGAAAGCTGATAAAAATAGCTATAAAACGTTGTTTATTTTAAATCTCTAACTTCTATATTTTAGAAAAAAATTAAATTTTAAAAGTGTGATACTTATTTTTGCAGGCCAGTGTATAATGGATGTCACAGGTGAAGGACTGTTATTAAACGACATTATTTTTTGGCAACTTCTGAAGTTGGTTGAGACAAAATTGATTGAATGAATCCCACGCTTAACTTATTTAAGTGTAATACGCTCAAAAGTGACTCCCTTTCGCGCCTGTTCCGGACACATTTCAAAGCATGACCATTTTAAGACGATCTATTCAAAATTAAACCATCTACTTAAAGAACCCATTCAAGACTATTTTTACAGGTGAAAGTCGGTTCAATAATGAATCTTACCTCCACGACATAATGCTCATAATTCAACTGCCTAATTGCTTATCACTCTCGCAATGAACATTCATAAACTATCCAAGAAAACAGATTCCGATACCGAGTGTTACGAAATCAGGAATGCAGTTCTTTAATAAAGGCCTGTTCAATAATGAACCTTATCTCCTCTACACAACGCTCATACTCCAACACTTACGGTACTTTGTCAAAACCACTTTTCTTCCAGATGCTACGCGCAGAACTTCGTCGCGCGGAAGGTGAGCTAGAAGATAGATGTTGGGCGCCCCCGCCCGGGCTGCAGCAGTGGTTACAGCTAACGCACGAGGTGGAGAATAGAGCATACTTGCGGAAGAAGCAGCAAGCCGATATGCAGCTGCAGCAAGCGAGAGAAGCAGTGAGTGTATTTTTTTCTTAATACATTTGGTACCAAAATATAAATAAACTAGCGACCCGCCCCGACTTTGCACGGGTGCAATGTAGATACTAATGTGGGGCATATAAACCTTCCTCTTGATTTTGATGATTTTATTGCTGTAAACTGCATTAAAATCCGTTGCGTAGTTTAAAAGATCTAAGCGTACAGACAGCCGGAGCGACTTTGTTTTATACTATTTATTGATTTAGGGACAACAAACAGCAGTGTAATAATAAGTAAACATAGGTTAGAACTTAATAATAGAGGCAGCAAATACACTATGTAAAGATAATTAAAATAAGTAACCATTTTTCTCGAGGGAACTTTTAGGTCACGTTGAGGTATTTAGACACAGAAGTACATGGAATGAAAGCCACGTTCGCGCTGTATATTGTGCGCGTGCACATGCACGTGGTTGCGAGCAGATAAGACTAACATTATGGGGCATGGCCAACTGTTTGCTATACATTTGGTTGTATTTGTACTGTTTAATACTTGTTCCAAACAGTTTATTGGCTACTAGCTGTGTCCTCACGGCTCCGCCCGTAGCCTTTGTTACTCAGTGATAATGTAGACTTCTAACGGCAAAAGATTTTTTGAAATCGGTCCAGGAGTTTATAAGTTTATTCGTTACATACAAAAATACAAATCTTTCCTCTTTATAATATTAGTATAGATGTCTAAACTAAAAAAAAAAACAATTTTGAGAGCGTTCTGCTGCTATAGTTACCGATTACAATAACCTACATCTAGCCACATCATTATAATTCCACTAAACACCATCTCCTATTCCAGTGTGAGAAACTACGCAAGAAGCGTTCGAGTTTAGTGGGAGCATTCGTTTCGACGCACGGCAAGTCCATAGATGACGTCGACCGGTCCATAGTCGAGGCGCGCACGGCGCTCAACGAAGTCACGCAGGAGTTACAGGTGATGCATTTATTATTATGAAGAAACAATGCAATTTCTTATTCCTAAAAGTACTTGCAGTGAAATTCTCAAAGAACCCCCTCTCCAACTGTGAACAGGCCTGTATCACTCCGCGGTTTAGGTATGTAAAACACGCCTGCGCGCACTTTCACCTCCGGAGTGAAAAATGAAAAACACAATCCCGCATGAAGCACCTTTTAAGTAACAACATAACATCACGCCTGTATTCCCCAAAGGGTTGGGCAGAAGTGTATAGTAGCATCCTCATTTCGGCGTTATGTTTAGGTCCCATAAAATTGAGGGCGAGCCTATTGCCATCAACCGGGCACAAATCCAAACTCCGGGCTGTTACTGAGGAATTCCACACAGAAAAACCTAATAACACTTGGCCCAACCTGGGAATCGAACCCAGGACCTCACGATTAGCAGTCGCGCTTACCACTAGACCAACGAGGCAGTTCCTTTTAAGTATTTCACGAATAAATCCGGAAGTGAGGTTTCTATAAGTAGTACTTTTTTATTATTCTGGCCTTATTAAGCTTTGATTGCGCAAATTTATGTCTGCGAAAGGGGGGGAAGGGGTTTAGCAGAAATCACGAAATATCACAAGGGGGAGGGGGGTGTAGTAAGATATCACGTGTATTTATTTTTAATAATAATAATAATAACAGCAGTCATTGTGCCGATAGTCGTTACGGCCAATGGCTTAATAGCCAAGAGCCTCGACCAACATCTTATGAGACTACGTTGGGCAGCTGGGTCAAGGGCCTGATACAGAAAGCGGTACTTCTGGACACGGCGCGCATTGTCAGGAGGTTCCTCTCTCTGAGGCCCTAACCACCGGTAGCTTGGACCCTGTTCCCGATGCCGGTGGGCTACTATTTTCTATTTTTAAATGTTTTTGTATAACTTTTATTGAAATATTTAAAAATGTATTATAATATATATATAAGATGAATAAACGCATAATAATAATATATTTATTTGCGCTTTTTTTTTTTCGTCAAACGCGCGATTTCTATACCGAAAAGCGGCGTCGAAAACCTTGACTCGTCGTTACCAGGCAACAAACGAATATGTTATATTTTTTGCATGATTACAGCATTCCTTTAATATTATTTTTACGCCAGTCAAAAACAACCTGCAACCTTTCTGTCTAGACATTTTTGGCATGGTCCTTAATTTCAGAATAAAATTAGATTATACTTTATACCTGTATTTAAAAATAATATTTAAAAAAAATTAAGATTCTTTGTAGGTACTAAAAAATACACGTGATTTTGGGTGGGGGCGGGGGGTTTGTCTTAAACCTCACCACGTATCACCAAGGGGGACGGGGGGGTTATAAATATGCTAAAAAAACATCACGTGATTAATGGACGGCCCCAGAGATGTTTATAACCTCCAAACGTTGTAATCCTAATCGTAATAACGTTTGTTTTCAGGAGCGCATGCACAGGTGGAAACAGCTGGAGCGTTTGTGCGGCTTCAACATCATCAACAACAACGGCTTGCAGTACCTCGAGACCCAGCTCTACAGGAATGCTAATGGGCGACCTATTGGACGAGGTGAGAACTGACTACTTACAAACAGTTTACCAGCGGTCTCATACCAAATTTCCACCGTAAGATGTCATTAGTATAACCATGGTGTATGCATGCTTATAGCCCCCGAGTTGTGGCAATCAAGGGAAACTAAAGCCCTGGTCAAACAGAGAGTGTGGTTGGGTGTGATATTTAAGTCGCGTTTTGATCGCTTGCTCTTGGCGTATGTATTACTATGACAATGTTTGGAAGACGCCAAACAGAAACTGCCACGGGAAGCTTGAGGCGTCTTCCATACATACATACATAAAGTCACGCCTTTTTCCCATGGGGGTAGGCAGAAACTATAGAACGCCACATGCTACGACCCTTACATACCCCTTTCGCTTCATCCACATTCATACATCTTGTCATACACGCACGCCGGTTGAGAGTACTACGCACCTGACCTTTGTGAAGAACATCACCAATAACATCGATATATGTCCTTCTAGGACGTCCTCTACTGGCGTTTCCATTGACATTCGCCTTATAAGTTCCTTTTGTTAATCGCCGTTCACTCACTCTCTCAACATGACCAAACCACCTAAGCATACTCCTTTCAATTTTTGTCACTACATCATCTTTTAAACCGCAACTTTGTCTAATCTCATCATTTCTCAATCTATCATTCAAAGTTACACCGCACATACTTCGCAAGGAACTCATACGTCTTCCATACATTGTCATAGTAATACACACGCCAAGAGCAAGCGAGCAACACGCGACGTAAATATCACACCCAGCCACGCTCTCTATCTGACCAGGCCTTTAGACAGCCAGCTAAGGCGTTATTAACCACACAATCTCCATCCAAAATCAATCTTCAAATCCAACCTCATTTTCCAGGTCGTATGAGCAGTTCTCAGGACGACCTTAGCATCGGCGACGACGCGTCCATTTGCGGCTCAGGTAAGAACTATGACGAGATGTCCATCTACCACGAACACGTCGAATGAGGTCACACACGGTCGCGAAGTAGGTGCATTTATATTGTTACAAAAATTTCGTTACCTTGGATTGCTTAAAATAGTACCCAGAAACAGGAAATTGTAGTGTGGGGAAACAACGCTAGGTATTGTTTTTTTATACATGTGCACCTAGAATTTTTGGTGTCATAATGGGGAAGGCAATGCAAAACGAAAGCAGATGGCAGCACCTCCATACTTAGTTATTTGAACCAATCAGAACCATCATATTCATATTAGCAATAATGTCAAACACATTGCAACCAATATGATGGCATAGGTACAATCTAAAGTGGCGCCATTAGTTCCACAGTTGCCCACCCCATTCTAATTGGTTTAAATACCCCTAGACTTGAGTTTCCTGTTTCGTGGGTGGCATACATATTATACTAACAAAACACGCTTAGAGGATGACTTAAAATATACCATTAGAGTTATAAAAATATTTCATCGAAAAGCATCGAATCGAGAAAAAACACTTGAAAATACAACACTATGAATGCATCTACTTCATTTGTTGGCTCCACACAATCATTCAATCTTCGAACTGAGCGTTCAACCGTTGATGGGTAGAGGGGATGTCCGAGATATAGGCTGGATCCATCACTCGTGTCGGGTTACATTATCGAATTATTGATATCATAAAAAAATCTATCGAGTTTGCCTAGCTCGAAAGTTGGACAATTGTGTAGAGCCAGCAATGATTAAATAGTACACTTTATATAAAGTTGCCAAAAGACATTTTTCAATAGATTTTTTTGTTTTGCATTTAGTTTAGCAAACGTATTTTGATAGTCTTGCTATGGAGTGTTTGGTAAAGTTTTTATTAAAAAAATCATTGAGCGATATTTGACAAATAGTTTCAATCGAATCTCAAAAGGATTTCATGTATCACTAAACACTTCGTAATAAGTCTTGTAAGTAGTAGCTACATTTGCAAGCGGGAACTGCTACAACTAGCAAGCTAATAATATGCTTTACTGTATAGACCCAATAAAACAATATATTATTTGATGAAAGGAAATCGGATAATTTTGTATGGGCCTTAGTCCAAGTGACTGAAGAAGACGCGCATAACCAGAGTGAACTTCGCTTCTTCAGAAGAAGCGAAATGTATGCCCCTCCCTCAGCCCCCTCAGTGCCCTTTACCGCCTTGCTTTTATCGTGATGCGTTTAGAGCGTCTCGCTATCTCATTTTCACGCAGTTATAAAAGAATTACCACGTGTTTGAACCGCTCTGACTCGGACGCGTTCAAATTAACAATATTATAATATAAAAAGTGGATTTATGTATATAAATATTTGAATATTCATATTTTAATTTTAATGCTTTATTGTTTCATTTTAGCCAATAACTTTTTTGTCCATGGATAGATTTTTTAGCAACGATAGAAAAAAGCATTCCTTTATAATGAGCTAAATAAAATAAGTCTCATCATCCGACATCACTTGGACCGCCCCCCTCCGATCTTCTTTAAGGTCCTAACTCTCGAAAGAATATATTTTTAATAAAGGTGTGTAAGACCCAAAATAATAATATAGGGCTGTGTATGTCACTTGATCCACTTCAAAAGCGGCTGCTACTTTCTAAGAATCATGTTTGAAAGTATTAGAATAGTCAATTGAATATTATTTATTTAACGGCTTTGGCGGCAGCAGATTTTAATTTATTATGCCTGGTTTTATTTTTAAAATAAAATATATTTCGCACGATTATAATTCAGAATCAGAATTTAAATGTACAATATCATGACAAAATGTGCAATATAAAGTTTGGTTTAATTTTAATCAGAGTGATAAATAAATACTTAAAATCATTATTTATCTATCAACTTACAAATGTTCACAACTTTTGAACTTTTTGTTATTTTCTCACAAACAGATTTATATACACTAATGTTTGAAGCTATGTGATAATATTAACTTTAGTAATATAGAAGTAACTAAGGAGTTTACTTGTAAAGTGATAACTTTGGAAGTTACCCTTTTAACATTAAAGTACCTAAAATTATTTGTTTAAACAGTGCTCAAATTATATATCAATTATGCAGAAAATTGTTAATGTTTGTACTTAAACAAAACGATTAATGTATCGATATAGATATTTTAGTCGATTTTGAAATGTTTTAAAAATATCGTTTTGTAATTTACTTAAAATAATCATTTAATAATAAAAAATAACTTATTATGCGCATCGATTTTCCAATTGAATTGTTTATTGTAGATCATAGACAATTTAAATAGTTAAATATTTCATCTTACTAATGATTCATTTAGTGATCATAATATCTAGTTCATCTTACCCATCGATTTGTATATACGATTAATCGATTATAGACAATCGAACTGTTTAGTCGAGTTCCTGATGTAGATCTTAAATGTTTCATAGCGGCGACATTAATAATAAGTTTAAAAACATTGTTATTTATTATTGCTAGTTTCTAAGTAACAGTTTTATGTATGTATTTGATTTAATAAATCGTATTTTGAAAATGTTGTTCGTCACAATCGGTAGGAAGCTTTCAGGCTGAATATATTGAAGGTATTTAACTTTTTATCCAGATGTTTCCCAGATAAGTAAAGCATGTATGAAGTAATAAATGTATTGTTGTACATAATATCTCCTATCGGTGTGGGTTTTCTTTCACTTTTCTATTCCTGTGCATGTCTGTTAACTAATATCACATAAATACAAAGCAGTCTCATCTAGTTAATAGCTTGAAGCAACTTATCTTCGCACGCAAGTATTAAAAATACACTAAACAACGACATAATGTAAATGCAATTAAAATTAAGAAAGCTTGACTGACACACATCAATAACGCTCTCAAAAGCTTATTGATGTAAAAATTAATAATAATTGGCTTAAAAATAATATCGCTTGTAATTTACCCCAGCTTGACATGTTTAGTAGATTATTTAGTCGATTTTAAACAAATGACATGATGCTCTATGCACGTTTGAAAGCTTTTGACGATTGTGATTTTGTTTTATTTTGCCGCCATACCCTTCCTGGCTTCCGTCAGTGTTGCAATAATCTCCCAGTATAGATTATATTAGTTATGCTTTTATCAGTGTTTTATATGGCAACATTTTTTTCTTTGGCACTTTACAGGTAAGAGATTATCATTTATCAATATTATATGCTTTATATTGTAGAATTACTTCTTTATATTATTTCATACATGCTTTCAACGATATAACACGCTTTTGTACAAAAAGATGCAGAGATGGTACAAAAATGACCACTGGGAATTTGCTTGCTACGTGAACGCCGTGGCCAATTATTACAAAGATTGTGGTAATTGCAGTGGCTGATAACTTCATGTGGCGTGAGGACTCGTCCGGCAGCGAAGCAGATGCCCCACACTACCCCTTAGATCTGAGACTTGCTGAGGCTAGGTGAGTCAATTATTAGGTACCAATGTTTGGAAACACTATGTAACGTGACATATTGTCTAGAACTTAAAATTACTGTTTTACTTTAATAAGGTAGTACTGTCTAACGACCGAAACGAATAACCTATCTGTCGATGGTTTGCTGTAATAGAGATAGTTAATCGACATTACTTCTTCCTATGACTTTCATTATGACTGCCTTGTTGGTCTAGTGGTCGCAAGCGCGACCACTGAGCATGGGGTCCTGGGTACGATCTCCAGGTCGGGCAAGTGTAATTGGGTTCTTGCATTAGAAATGTCTCAGTAGCCGCCCGGAGTCTGGACTTGTGCCCGGTCAATGGCAATAGGCTCACCCCCTATTACATGGGACTTAAACATAACTGGCGAAACGAAAGTTTACTGAAACACCTCTGCCGAACACTTCGGTGAATACAAGGCGAGATGTTATGTTATGATGTTCTTCCTCTTAGCCTCCTTATTATCTTGGGGTCAGCTTCCAGTCTTACCAGATTCGGCAGAATACCAGTATTTTACACGGAGCGACTGCCATCAGACCTCCGCAACCCAGTAACTGGGTAATGCCGATATCCTAAAGTTAGACCGGTTGGACTTCAGGCTTCTGACTACCTGTAACGACTGTCATAGATATTCTTATGACAACCGGGACCGACGGTTCAACGTGCTGTCCGAGGCACGGAGGGATGTCGATGTGTAACAAACGGTCACCCATCTACGGACTGGCCGCGGCAAGCGCAGCTTAACCTGGCAAATCGTATGATCGGCGCAGTTGTTACCACGAGCCCTTATTTGACATAACTTATATGGAGCTAATGCCAAATTTCTATCTTTAGTAGGGAAAAGCGCCGATAAATAGGTTATTGGTTTCAGCCGTAAGAAGGTACTGAATTCAGTGGACTGTGACTAGAATTTTGTGTGCCTTTTCCTTTAATTACGCTCATGCGAATATTAATTTTATGATACTATAATTAGACGTAATTTTCTTCAGGTTACAACTAGAAGAGCGGTTAGCTCAAGAAGCTCGCGAGCGCCGTCAAGACGAGCGTATCGAGCGACGAGCGGAGGACAAGCGAGCGGCCTTAGAGGAGTATCGCGCCAGAGCCTCCTACAATGATCTGCGCAAGAGTCCCACCGACGAGCGGAATAAGGACCAAGTGCAGTTCATCTTAGGCGGGGATAAGTAAGTCATTTACAAGTTAGTTCTATATGTTGGAAAAAATAGTTTTACTGGAAGATTAGTTTTCAATGTGTTTTATGTAAAGTTTATCTGCTGTTTACATTTAGTGCAGTACTAGCCTAGTGGTGTGACTGTCGGACTGCCAAGTCATAGATCTCGAGTCCGAACCCAAGCCACGCACCTTTGACTTTTTGGATTCATGCGTATTGTATTATCACTTGCTTAAAAACGGTGATGGAAAACATCGTGAGGAAATGTCTGAGAGAAATAGAAAAAAAACTATTCGTTTTGCCCCGAACGAAGACAACGACTATATTACAATATTCTAATTTACATTGTCTTTCCAGCGTCAACTGGTCGAACGAAGGCGAGCTCTCCCGCGCAGTGGAGCTGTCCCGTGCAGTGACGTCGCTGTCGCAGCCGCAGCTCCGCGCGTCCCTCCGCGGCGCCCCCCTGCCCCCCCCGCGGCGCGCCCTCCCCGTGTCGCCCATGGTGCGCTCGCGCAGCACGGACGTGGTGACGCTGACGGCGTCCATAGATGACCCGCGACCGCCGCCCAGGAATGCCTTCACGAGGCAGAAGCCGCTAGCTGAGGGTGAGTGGTGAGGATTATGTTGATTTATTGAACGACATGGGGTTTGCAGAAGTTCATTTTTGACTTTTTTCAGATGCCCCAACGCCATCAAGCAACACGCCACCCGAGGAGGAATCAACAGACTCCTCCTTAATGGACGACGAGGGGCTCCCGAAGCCCCGCAAGCGTCGCATCCACCTTCCGTTCGGCAAGAAAGCCAAGACCCCCGCGTGACCCCGCCGGACCCCCACCGGTTACATTCGACACCAGCCACGGGTACGACGAAGCGTGTATGTTAGCTAAACTATTTATAAAAGTTATAGTGCAAAATAGAAGGTTAAACTTACTTCTGACAATGTGTGGTAAGAAACTAACCAAGAACGCGAGGCTAACAAAGAGAGAAAACTTCACGCGGTCTCCTGTCAGAAGTGCGATCGCTTAATATCAAATTATTCCTATCTATTTTGCACTATTAACAGATAAAAATGTAGCAAAATGATAATTATTTCGGCTATAAATAACTTCACAGCCAACTTTAAAAGTTGAGCTTCTAAAATAAATTCTTGTAGGGTGTAGTAAACTAAAAAATTTAGGCCTAATAGTAAGAAACGTTTTCGCTTCTTTAAAGTCAATTGTAAAACCAAAATACACGGTAAAAGCCAGTATAAGTACAGTCAACGACAGGTCGACATGGCAATCAGCCCCGCATACCCGCAAAGCGCGCGCCATCTTAGTCTTAGCGCTGCAAGAGTCCGCATCGACCGCGTTTATCGATTTCAATTTCGCTCACGTTGTTGCTTGTACAGTAAGTGATAAGGTTCGTCAGATTTCAAATTCATTCCTTTCCCACTTCGCGGGCACATGTTACCTTTTCAAACTGTTGAAAGGAAAAGACCAATGCATGGAAAATTATGTTTCATTATTGGGTAGCAAAGACCAAAATTGCCTTTTGCCTCCATTATGACGTATTAGTGCCATGTAATGTCTTTGATTTGGTTTAAGGAGTTTTGTTGTAAAAACCATGACATCAATCAAATCGATGATTAAATAGATTGGCATTACTTGTCTGTCACCATGTCACCATAATATCTTATCAAAAAATACTAGTATTTTCTTTTATATAGTGTTGGCAATACATAGTCGGGTAAATAGTTCATTTCTTGCACTGTGCAAGCAACAATAGACCTTAAGTTGTAAAACATCTTCGTTCTGCGGCTGTACTTGTGTATTGAAAAAGACTAGAAAAATTGCCTTGTCGACCTGTCGTTGACTGTATAAATGTTATATTTACCTCATTATGTCAATTTCGGTGACCATTATTTAAGTAAATTAATTGTCATCGCACTTCGTCATACAGCTGTGAGTAAAACTCGGTTGTAATTTGACTGAGCGTTTTTAGTTCAAAGTTTGATTTTTCCCTCAAATCATGATTTCTTGCACGTTTGTTACAGTTTGACTACACATTTAATAGTAGTTTTCATTCATAAATGAATTTTGTTTACTATTTATGTACTTAAATTTATTTTTATACCTCGTTGAAGTGTTGCAATCTGTTTGAACAATATTTATAACCGAGATTGTCTTTAGGGATGTGACAAGATTTTAAAATGTCAGTGACCATAAAGCCAAGTATTCATTCGTGAATATTTGTTTATAAACATGTTTCAGAAACAAAAATCTACATGTTTTAGAAACATTGATACATGATCTTCTGTCGTATTACGTTATGAAAAGATTAGACAGTCAGCAAGTTTGATGACGAGGCTGACTGCCCAGGTTTTGCCAGATGTACTTGAGTATCGTTACTACCTACTACATCTCGCGGTAAACGCTTCGGGAAGTTTTTGAAACGTGTGACAATTTTCTGAAACGTTATTTACTAGTGAATACAAGGTTTAAGACCCGTCATGTCCCAAATTTGTCTATATTTAGACAAAATATAGACACATTACACCATTGTTATGTATATCTATTTACAGTCGTATCATATCCACATGCAGTAAATACACATCGTAGATCAATCACACAAATCGATAGTGAACTACGAACTTCCACTTACAACAGTAATTAATTATTTATTTAAAAATATAATCATTGAATGATTTATGTATATGCTAACCGTCTTACTAATAATCACTGGTAAAGTTATAACGCTGTTTAACGTCAGTTTAACCATACATTTTTGATGTAAAACATCTAATGTGGCGGTACGGGTGTGAGAGCGACTGTTGCGTGGCGACGCTCGCGATGGCAGACACACGACGGCAGACCTTCGTATCTCGTCGGCTTTCTTCGGTTCGATTCGTCCAGTATTTTTTTTATAAATTGAATTTCGTTGTTTCACTTTTTTATTTCATTTATAAGCTTATCATAACTTTACACAGCGATTATTGGTAAGAGGGTGAGTGTCATACGGCCGTTTTCAATAATCTATCTATCGGTGGTTTGTCTTACTAGAGATAGAAATTTGACATTACTTCTATGTGGATTATGTAATTTTTTTATATGTAGTAGGGGAAATCGCCGGATAGGTTATTGGAAATGGCCGTTAACGGATCTTATAATGTGTGTTTACTGCCTGTGAAAGAAAATTATACAGGAGTATGAAAGACATTTATTTTGTATATTTAGATATTTTAATATTTAATATGCATGTATAGACATTAGAGACCACGAATTTCTTTTTCAATATTTGTTATTAAATATTGTTTATTGTGTAAAGACATTTTGAAGTATTTTTGTCCGTTTTTGGAATGTTGTTTTGTCCAATCCACTCCCCTTTGAAAAACTCCAGTCCAGTACGTTTTCTATATTTTGGCTATTTCCAAGTATATCTGGGTTGTAAATTACCGAGTATATTATTTTTTATTTATAAGAGGTCAGGTTGGGTACCCGAATTTTGTGCAAACACATTTTATTTAAGAATCATTATGTTATAAAGTATTTTGACTTTATTTTTATATATTCATATTAAATTATTTATATTTTGTAATTGATGACTGCCTAATGCGTGTTTTCATTTGCTTTTTAATCCCGTGACTAGATTCATTGTAAATTGGACATTTTAGTAAGTTACAATTCTGATACGAAATCTCATATACATTTTTCTTTTAACTCTATAAGATTGGTTATATTTTTACATTGTATACTACATTTTTACTTAAAAACGCTATTAAGACGGGTACAGACTTACGAAATGTAAAATGCAATATAACACGCAATGAAAGAATTTGCCGTCCACATTGTCGCAATGTATCATGCAATGTAACAGAATTCCCATAGTGTGGACGCCTTGCGCGCACGAACCGTGCACACTACGCGTGCGTACTACGTACCTTTCATGTTACATGCATGTTACGTTACAGTAGTCTGTACCCGCCTTTATATGCTCCATATAAATTATGTATTGTCTTCAAATTCAGTTGTTCTGTCAACTAGAAAGATGAACGCTCAGTTATGTTGTGTTTACTGTAGTGTTTACGGCGTTTCGGAAAATGTCCAGGGTTCCTATATCAACAATAAGTATATATTTAACGAAATAAATTAAAACGATAACTTACAAATGATTTATTTCATGGCAAGTTTTAACTAAACCGTTTACATGACACGATTATTTAATTGCAATATAACATTACGTCCATCAACGAGAAGTATTGAGCTGTAGATTAAGATTATGAAAAGTAGGTAAGTACTAAATAGTATGAATGTAAACGGTCAACGTTTTCTGAAACGCCAGATCTATAAATCATTTGCTAGTATAATAAACTAATCGCAGTATAAGTTACGATTAAACACGAGTTTACCATATCGCATCATTCCCTTTTTTGCGTAGTTTTGATAGCGATATTATCGACCTTTAGCTGTACGTGTAGAATTATTTGTAAGGCAACATGGTGCTAAATGAACGTTTCCAGACTGAACACCGCGCATGGCTCAAATTTTTGTATGAATTTTAATATTCTGTTTGTTTATATGTGGTTTTTGTACTAAATTGTGACGTAATGTTGCGTTTAGCTCCTGCCGTCTTAGTAAAATGAGTAAAATAATGTTGGCGTAAATAAAAATGATCTTTGTGCAGCCTGAAATAAGATCGATTTTCTATCCATCGTACTGTCTACTTATAAAACGTTCTGTCCAGGCTCCTGTATCGTTACGCCAATGTCAGTCAACAAATCAGTACCTATCATAGTTCAAGTTAAATAACGAAAGCTTACGTAAATATTGTGGTGAGATGTCCCAATTGTGTCTACAATCATGAAATATTAAGAAATTCGTACTTAATGAAATTAATAGTGTAATGCAGAGGTTGAGTACAAAAATGTATTTAACAAGTGGTAACCAGAAACGCCTACATGGTTCACTTGTTGTCAATAATGTTAACTTTTAACATTGAATTTTAGACATATTTTTAATTAGTTAATTATTTGTCGGATTTATTTTATGGCAACAGACCCTGTGACGTAATATAATAATACTACTTAATTATTAATTATCTTTTTACTTTAAATTATATTGTAAAATAATGTTTTCGCCGTGAGGCAGCTAAAATCTTCCTTAGATGAATCACAGTTTGCCTAAATATCTTGGGTCTAATGCCATAAATTAGATCAGAAAATTTCACGAAATGTATATTTTGTAGACCCCAGATCTGATCGCGTTGTAAAGACAAATCGTGATAAGTAAATTGTTACAATCATTGAAAGTTAATAAATTGATATTACAAACTTGTGTTTTATTAATCTAACAGTGGTCGATTCTGTCACATTTTGACAATACTAAACTAGACTAAACGCAACTGTCAGTTTCTTTTTCTATTGAAACAGAAAGAGCAGTGTCGTAGCGTGCCTTGGCGGGGCCCCGTATAATAAATTGTTTGGGGGCCCTTAGGAAGGGTAAAGATTTCTCACAACAGAAAAAAAAATGTTTGCATAAAATTAAAAGAAATATTTATTCATCATAATTATCTATGTCACGTTTTCCAAAATTTTACAAACAATTCAAATTAAATATACACTCTCCTTCCCTTTTTTTCGGCAAACTGATTTATTAAATCATTTATAGCTGATGATGACATTCGTTTTTCTAAAGTTTCTGCCTCTATGGACAATAGTGACAGGTCTGACAGTTTTTATTAATTTTTGTTTACGCACGTTGGGGGCCCCCATTGCCCGGGGGCCCCGTATAATTGATACGGCGGTAGCTACGCCCCTGAGAAAGAGACAAACGCCCTTAGTTTAGTCCTGTCAAAGTGCGCAACAGAATCGACACCAGTATAGAGATACAAAGAGTTTGCAATCAAAGCCACTCCAAATCCGAAAACTGGTCTAACCATTAGCGGTAACATGATATTATTCTGTTCTGTTGCAAAAATCAGACCGTATTGTCAGAAGATTTTTGGAACCCTGAATTCATCCAGAATCTTGCCAGATTATGAATGAAAAATATTGAATGGTGGGCTGCTACCCGGAGTTGCAATGCAGTAGTAGGACCACGACCAAAAACAGTGACCCGGAAAAAGCTGGTAGGTAAGTATAGTTGAAATTGTCAACAAACAAAACTAACTGAGCATGGTAGTATGTAGGTACCAGGAGCACATAATCACGTGTGTCAAACGCGGTGCAATTCTACTATTGTTATGATTGCCTAGTACAAATTACTATTACAAGTTTGGTAGGGTAGGTATGCATTGACTACAGCATGGTTGCGTATATTAGGAACACATAAATCACATTTGTGGCTACTTATTAATAAATTCCACTACGTTATGATTGCCTGGTACGAGTTACGACTACGTAAAAATCACTCGGCATGTACCAGGAACACAAACACGTATACGTTGAACGCGGTGCAATTCTATTAACACCTATTGTTATGATTGCCTAGTACAAATTACAAGTTTGGGAAGTAGGTTGCATTGACTATGCAGCATGGTTGAACACATAAAATCACATCTGTGGCTACCTAATAAATTCCATTACGTTATGATTGCCTGGTACGAGTTACGACTACGTAAAAAGCACTCGGCATGTACCAGAAACACATAATCACGTATATCCTCTATTAATTGTGTTATGGTTGCCTGGTACAACTGGACGTAGTTTAGCAGAAAGGACTCAATCCACAAAATTGTCAAAAATGAGTTATTGGTACCAAAATGGTCTATAAGGTAGGGCCTTTCATTCAGCAAAAAAGATCCAAAAAAATAAACAGAAATACGTCAAAAAAATTATTAGCCAGGTATTTTCATTTTATTACCTATAAAGACCCAACCTGCTTAAATCATTCAACCCTATTTTTCTAAATAAGTCCAGAAATAATCAACCAACTTATAGATTTAAAAATACGATTGATTTTACCAAGGATGTGTAATTACGTAACAAAATCTGAATACAGCATCACTGAAGAAAACCACTCTGAACTTAAAACGGACGTAGTTATGCGAAAAGGATCCAACCCACACAGTTATGAGATATTCAATTCTTAAGTTTAGACTGTATTTCTTCATTGGTTCTTTGATTTAAATTTCTTGATTTTATTGTAATTAAAGGACAAATGTATAATATTTAACTTGTTAAAGTGTTATTGTGTATAGTTTGGCTTAAGAAGTTTAAGCGAGTATTTTGATATAAATAACTCACTTTCGATAATTTTGTGGGTTGGATCCTTTTCGCATAACTATGTCCAAACGTCAATAACTCAATAGTGACTCTGTGTGGGTTGAGTCCTTTCTGCTTAACTACGTCCAACTACGACGACATCTTTGAAACTGGTCTCAATAATGAAATTATTAATAGAAAACAGCCACATCACGTTTGTACGGTACCAGGAACGCATAATCTCGTCGGCGTTGTGTAATACGCCTATTTTTAAGTAGTTGCTAGGTAAAACTGTAATTCGTTCTTCAGCCTGTCGGACGTAGCTTTTCATGCATAATGGCTACAATCGTTAGTACGAGGGATAGTTCTGCCTAGCCCTTTCTTATCTTGGGTTCAGCTTCCAGTCTAACCAGATGCGGCAGAATACCAGTATTTAACTCGGAACGACTGCCATCAGACCTTCCACACGGAAAAACCCAATAACACTTTGCCCGACCTGGTGATCGAACCCAGGGCCTCACGATCAGCAGTCGCGTTTTCCGCCACTGGACCAACGAGGCATCCCAGTTACTGGGCAATACCGATATCCTAAGGTTAAACCGGTTGTCAGACTTTCGGGCTTCTGACTTCCCGTAACGACTGTCATAGGTGTTCGTATGACACTCGGGACAGACTGTTTAATGTGCTCTCCGAGGCACGGAGGGGTCTCGATGTGTAACGTACGGTCACCCATCAACAGACTGACCGCGGCAAGCACATCTCGCAAATCGTATGATCCGCGCGATTGGTAATTAACCACGAGCCCCTCCGTTAGTACGAGGAATAAAAAGCGCTAAATCACGTGCGTGTGAACTGAGGGACCACACTGGTATTTTACAAAATAAAAATCGTAGGATTTTGTAGTAGACTTAAAACAATTGTAGAACAAATATGGGAATTTGTAAAAAAATATATATATTAAAAACTCAACCCTATAAAGTGAGGTCCCTCAGTGCTCACAGACCATCAGCCAGATCCCGGAAAGTAACGGAAAAAATAATTTATTGTGACTAGACATTTAGTAAAGAATTTGTAAAGATATTTACTGAATAAGAGACCACAAAGAATCAAAGATATTAAACTACTAGCAACTACTACTATCCACTAGCAAGATATTGAAGCAAGCGCTTGCTTAGGCGGTATAACTTCCAGAAGCGGAGTTGCTACGGGTGTGTCCAAGTAGTGAAAGTCGGTTCCAGAAATCAACTTACACAATTTAACTTGTTAGTTAAAAGATGTTTTAGTGCTAAACCCACTAACAAGTTAAATTGTGTAAGTTGATTTCTGCAACCGACTTTCACTAGGTACTTGGACACACCCGTAGCAAGTTAGGATTATGCCCTTGTCAGAACCAACCACAGAACAACGCATTTTTTATTTAATTTATGGTGCTATGATAAGTTCCGCAGGCGTTGATCATAATTGTTGTACCATTCCAGAAAATAGGTACCAAGTACTTATTTTTGTATACCTCCTAGCCTTTTTTCCTAACTACGTTTTAGCAGTTCCAGTTCCAGATGCGGCTGAATAGGTACCAGTAGTTTACACGGAGCGACTGCCATCAGACCTCCGCAACCCAGCCACTAGGCAATGCCGATATCCTAAGGTTAAACCGGTTGTCAGACTTTCGGGCTTCTGACTTCCCGTAACGACTGTCATAGGTGTTCGTATGACACTCGGGACAGACTGTTTAATGTGCTCTCCGAGGCACGGAGGGGTCTCGATGTGTAACGTACGGTCACCCATCAACAGACTGACCGCGGCAAGCACATCTCGCAAATCGTATGATCCGCGCGATTGGTAATTAACCACGAGCCCCTCAGTTAGTACGAGGAATAAAAAGCGCTAAATCACGTGCGTGTGAACTGAGGGACCACACTGGTATTTTACAAAATAAAAATCGTAGGATTTTGTAGTAGACTTAAAACAATTGTAGAACAAATATGGGAATTTGTAAAAAAATATATATATTAAAAACTCAACCCTATAAAGTGAGGTCCCTCAGTGCTCACAGACCATCAGCCAGATCCCGGAAAGTAACGGAAAAAATAATTTATTGTGACTAGACATTTAGTAAAGAATTTGTAAAGATATTTACTGAATAAGAGACCACAAAGAATCAAAGATATTAAACTACTAGCAACTACTACTATCCACTAGCAAGATATTGAAGCAAGCGCTTGCTTAGGCGGTATAACTTCCAGAAGCGGAGTTGCTACGGGTGTGTCCAAGTAGTGAAAGTCGGTTGCAGAAATCAACTTACACAATTTAACTTGTTAGTTAAAAGATGTTTTAGTGCTAAACCCACTAACAAGTTAAATTGTGTAAGTTGATTTCTGCAACCGACTTTCACTAGGTACTTGGACACACCCGTAGCAAGTTAGGATTATGCCCTTGTCAGAACCAACCACAGAACAACGCATTTTTTATTTAATTTATGGTGCTATGATAAGTTCCGCAGGCGTTGATCATAATTGTTGTACCATTCCAGAAAATAGGTACCAAGTACTTATTTTTGTATATCTCCTAGCCTTTTTTCCTAACTACGTTTTAGCAGTTCCAGTTCCAGATGCGGCTGAATAGGTACCAGTAGTTTACACGGAGCGACTGCCATCAGACCTCCGCAACCCAGCCACTAGGCAATGCCGATATCCTAAGGTTAGACCGGTGAATACTTATTGGGATACAAAAGAAATCTTAAATAGAAGATCAAGAAATGTTGATGAAACTCATCGTATCATAATTTTCAACCGGAAGACCTTAATTGCTGGACAAAGGCGCTTTCCAGAACCTTCCCTTGTCAACCTTTTAAATTCTGCATGAAGTCGTGATAGGTGACAATCACACAATCATGTAGAGTACATTGATACTAGTAGCAATGTAGGTACTCTGTCGTAATCGTTTTAATTTCGAAATTTATAGAATCCTTTGACACCAAGACCGGACTGGGACCTGAAATCGGCCCGGGCATTTGAGACGGTCGGCCCAAGCGATTAGACGGACAAGGTTTTTGTTTTAGACGCTCCCCTCACTCTTTCTCCTATATCTTGGGTGCATTTACAAACACAAACAATTTGCGGCTTCTTTTTCAAGCGATAGGCGATAGTTGGACGAACTTTTTTTTTGACGTTCCCCTCACTGTTTCTATTACTCCGACTGTGTGACCGGCCCATCGGGCATTTACCCGTATGGCCAGCCCGGGCCTGTTTGACACTGTTATCATAATCCAAGGAACCATTTTGCTGATCCTAGTGGCGTAGTTTGTATTGAATAACTGAGCTGTGTTATGCAATGTGTCAACCCACAAAAATATTAGTTCTGTGTTAACGCCATCTAGTTATAGTGGTAGGTTTACACAACGCTTGAAAAAATGCAAACTGCATTAAGATTTTTTTGATAGACACTATTAAATTTACTAGTTCTGGGTACTTTTTCAAAGGTTGAGTATAGATCTACCACAAGAACTAGATGACGTTAACACAAAATTCATATTTTTGTGGGTTGACACATTATTGCATAACACGGCCCAACTTATGGCCAAACGCTAGGTAGGTACTCAATTTTAAGTTGGAATTAATTTCGTGCTGTCGCAGTCACTTTGGTTCAAAACGACAGTGACAGCACGAGACTTAACGGCAACTTAAAATTGAGCAATTCATTAGTATATGGCCATTACACTTTCGAGGATACTTACTTCTTCGTTTGAAGTCGGAGTCAACTCTTGCAAACCACGTTCACACTTGACGTGAAAAAAGTGACATTCTGGGTTTTAACTGACCTTTTTTGTGTAAGCAGTAAGAGCCGGCAAACTACAGACTTTCTATCGGCCGATAGTTTAGTCGGTTTCTTATAAATATGAAGATGTGTGCAAAAAATGTATGAAAAAATGTAATCGGCCAACTATCGGGCGCTAGTTTAGTCTGCAGTCTGCGGGGTTCTTAACTGTTCAATATAAAATTTTACTGACAGGATTTGTGATTACAATCGGGATAAAGAAATAAATACAAAAAACATTTCATTACGAAATTTATTTAAAAATATTATGTGTACAGTCAACCAATCTGAATCATGGCCCACCATAAGCATATGTTATACAGACATTCTAATACAATTAGGTCGAATTTCGCTTAAACATGTATTTCCTTGGCAACAAACTTTTAATCATTTTGCTAGGCAATGACAGTATGTCATGTTTGGCACTCTACCTTGACAATGTTAAGCCTTTGGCCAGACTGCAAACGCGGGCGCGGGCGCGGTGCGGCGAGTTCAAACAAAAGAACTTCATTTGAGTGTCCATAGTGGGCACGCGGGCGCGGGAAGTGGCGCGGGCTACTTGGCGCGGGGAGCGCGCGGGTAGCTCACGCCATAGCTCTTTCATACAAGTGGCCGCAGTGAGAGCGCGGGCGGCAAGCGACAACCCGCGCGGGAGCGGGGTATCTCAAACTAGTTCGAGCTGAACACGCGCGTTGTTGTGATGGCGTCTTCAAAATTAAATGTTGAAGAATTAATAAGTGCTATTCAAGCACGATCTGCACTGTGGATGTCGAAACATCGTTTTTTAGTAAGAATTTTCCAGTAAAAATAAGTCTTCTTCATCCATATGATATTTTGACAAACACTGGACACGACAACGCTCAAACGAAGCCACGCTCCACTGCGGACAGGTAAATCGCGCGCGTTCCCGCACCCGCGCCGCTGCTCCCCGCACCGCGCTGCCAGTCTGGCCAAACACTAAGTCTCAGCACTTATACGCACTAGGGGCTAGCCACCAGGGCGGTTAACCGCGCGGTTTGTTTTTAATATGAAACCGCGCTTTACGCACTAAACCTTGATTCGCACGAACGCTTTTTCAACGCGCGTTAAAAAAGCGTTCTAATACAACAAATAGCAAGCCGTATATGTGTTCACAAGATAGCGCTTTTTTAATGCAGCTTATCTATTGTACTCTCTTTAACGCACGCTAAAAAAGCGTTCGTGCGAATCAGGCCTAAGTGGCAAAGAAAATTTAACCGCGGCGGCTAACCGCTGTAGCGGTCAACCGCTAGTGCGTATGGGCGCTCAGTCTGAAGCTGTTTGACGTGATATAGGTATATTTTAAATGTTTTGAAAAGTCAAATGCTAATACGCGTCATGGTGGAGTGTGAATAGTAGAGATCGAATTTTACTAGCCCGTGGTGGACCGACATTTTTTTTAATTCGACGCCATATTTTGAGTGTTTTACCACATCCATCCACTACAAAACATATTAAATAAGAGATCGTGGAAATACACATGGAAATGGATTATCAGTCAATTTTATTATAGAGCCGCCTTTTTAATTATAACACATACGATTTAAATATTTTACCTTTGATATCCAGCAAGCATTTAAGGATTGGCTCGTCATGTTCCTGCATCATCTCGCAGAGCATTGAAACATTCTTGAATATGGTGTACCAGAAGTCTGGGATGCCCTTAACATTGGGGTCCATTGGCGTCCTGCAAATTATCTACAGTTAGAGATTGTAGCGGTACTGTGTGATGTATTAAATGTATGGAAAGAGCCTCAGTTGGTGATGCATGTAAAGTTTTATCATTTTTCTTCATATCTTGGTGTGTAGTAAATCATCATTTAGAAATTGCGTAAACGATTTTCTAGTAACAAAGTTACCTTTATAGTCATTTTTTTAAAAACTAATCATCCCTACACAAAAATCCATAAAATCGTATCAATATACTAACTCAGCGGGTTTCTCTTCAGCCGATTTCTTGTCATCAGTGCCGTCGGTGATGGCCGCGCTTTGTACCGCGCGCGCCAGCTCTTCCTCCTCGTTCTCATCGCGCCTCGGGTTCAGACACTCGGGCCTGAAAATTATCTACAGTTAGAGATTGTAGGGGTACTGTGTGATGAATTAAATATCTGGAAAGAGCCTCAGTTGGTGATGCATGTAAAGTTTTATCATTTTTCTTCATATCTTGGTGTGTAGTAAATCATCATTTAGAAATTGCGTAAACGATTATCTAGTTACAAAAGTTTCTTTTATAGTAATCTTTTTGAACTAATCATCCCTACAATTAAATCCATAAAATCGTATCAATATAGGTACTAACTCAGTGGGTTTCTTGTCATCGGTGCCGTCGGTGATGGCCGCGCTTTGTACCGCGCGCGCCAGCTCTTCCTCCTCGTGCTCATCGCGCCACGGGTTCAGGCACTGGTCATGATTGGGCTCGTATCCACCGTTCATTACTGAAGCGAGCTACAAAAAAAAGGAATTTGTTAGGTTGGTTGAATAATTTTAGTGGGATATTATTATGATTAAGCTGTTTTTCAGTACATTTTCCTATCAAGCCGTGAAACTTAGCTAGATGTTATGGTAGATGTGATGTTATGGTATAGACTACTCCTGTATCTAAAATAGGTGGAGAAAACATTATAACTTTTTTAATTTCAAATTTCTAATTCTGTTAGGGCAAACCGGCGACAGATAGGTTATTGAAATCGGCCTTAAGATTACTCAAGTATCCAAGTCTCCTCTTTACCTTCTCAAACAGTGGCTTGCAGAGCTTCTCGTACTTGCACTTCACTGTAGAACTTTGCCTCGATGTCCACGAACTCGCTCTGCAGAGTGCGCAGTGCACGGATGCGTCGGCGCACCACGTGGATGCAATTAGTGATCGCTGCTAGCATCTCGTTGCACGTCCAGTCACGATGTATGTACAGTCCGCGACAAGTCGACATGGCAATCGGATATGAGGAGAGTCGTGGCAGCACGCCCGCACAGCGCCCGCGCCATCTTAGTCTCTGGACGAAACCGCATCGACCGCGTTTATAGATTTCGATCTCGCTCGTTGTCGCTAGTAGTTGTGTATTGAAAATGACTAGAAAGTTACCATGTCGACCTGTCGCGGACGATACCTACTGTCATAATGTCGAAAGTTATAGAATCCTTTGACACTATCACCATAATCTAAGAAACCAATTTGGTTGAGAAACTACTGGCGTAGTTTAAATTTAACTTATGGCCAAATAGGTACTTAATTTTAAGTTGGCGTTAATTTCGTGCTGTCACTTCACGTCGAAATAAGTGACAGCACGAGACTTAACGGCGACTTAACTATGTAGCGTTCGAGTATTTGGTCATTACACTCTCGAGGATACTTACTTCTTCGTTTGAAGTCGGAGTCAACTCTTGCAAACCATGTACAAAGACGAGAAAAAAACTGACATCCTGGATTGACCTGTCCTTTTTTGTGTAAGCAGTAAGAGCCCCCGCATACTATAGACTTTCTATCGGCCGATAGTTTAGTCGGTTTCTTAACAATATGAAGATGTATACAAATGCGCACATTATAACGATTCAGTTTCCTTCCTTATAAAAAGGTAATCGATCAACTATCGCGCGATAGTTTAGTCTGCGGGGCTCTTATCCGTTCAATATAAAGTTTTACTGACAGGATTTGTAATTACAATCAGGACACAGAAATAAATACAAAAAACATTTCATTACGAAATTTATTTAAAAATGTTATGTGTACAAATACCCTATAGCTGGTGTACGCGATGCGAGCATAACGCTTATACCGTTCATCATAATAAAAAAGAACCACTGGTCTCACAATAGCCTTATAATCACACTGATGTTAATTGAAACAACATAACGATTACGCCTATAACATAATAATTTGCATTGTGACGTCCTGTTACCATCTTAGGTTGCTATTTTACTGGCGACACACGTTCGGCGTATTATACAAATACAAAATAACATTATTTTAATATTAATTACCGTCTCATAGACCGTTAATTCCAACAGTTGTCAACAGGCAGCGTTGACAACATCACAAGTCTCGAACTAGCCTAGCTATCGTGCCTCAAGCACCGAACAGATTTAGATTACTAAAACATTGGACAAATTAATAATAAACGAACAGTAAACTCAAGGCGGATAATTAAAACGGGCCCAAGCTTCGAAGCGGGGGCGACAGCAGCGGAACTATACAATTAGATTAATTAAGCGCTTTAAATATAATAGACGACGCGAACACATGCATTTGGAAGTTAAATTGTTTAATAAAGGCCTATAATACGAAGCTATCGTCACCGTTTCGAAGGCTGCCTAGTGTTACATTCCATTACTTTGACGTGTTTTGAAACAAAATAAGGAATGTGAAGGAAATGACGTCTCGCGAGGTTTCTCAGTTCAACGCTTACACATGTCCCTTTCTATGAAGCTTCCTATACTAGATATCAGTCACTGCATTATAATTTAGTGCATTTGTGTATGGCGAGGTCGGTGGCGACTGTTTTTTTTTTCTTTGCGTATGTTCAAGGCAGTATATCTTCGGAGATAAAAGCAGTAAAACATCACGAATATCGAAATATCAATTCATTCATGTACTAATTGTGTGACAACTTTAATGTTAGGTTTATAACACCTGGTTGCCTCAGTATCAAACACGTATACCAAATTGATTATGAAGGTCGTAAATACAATTTACCTTAGTATAAGATAGAACTGATTAAGGAACATTGCCGCTCACTACAAAAGACCCAATACATTTAAAATAAAACATTTTGTGGGTTACATTACCTAATTAAAACCTTCTTCAATTGAATTCTTGTGAGAATCAAGTTAAACAGCTACGGTCGAATGTAGTGAAAGGCAAGTAGATATTCAGCACCAAACATACTAGTCGTATGAACAGACCTCGACAGTTAGATAAGAGTCGCGCAGTATGTGCGCGCACTACTGCTGCTTGCACTCGGCGGGGTTGTCCTGCGGGCCCTTGACGGGCTTCTTGCCTCGTCTCCGAGGCGCAGGCTCCTCGTCTTCACTCTCTTCCGTCGAGCATTCCTCCTCCTCCTGACAACGCCATCAACACAACGTCAACAAATATTACAACAACACCAACCTCGTCAGACTCGTTACCTTACATAACATTGAACGTGAATTCTGCAACCATCTGCATTCTCGACAAACTCGCACAATTCGCATGCAAATAATAAGGATATGATAAATAAAACACACTCGGGTAAAAAGCATACAATTTTAATGTCATCATACGACATCATGCCAAAAACATAAAGCCATTACCGATATATAAAAACTACCTGACGAGCTGCTATACATTGACATTATTATGCTAACTTCAATAGAAGGTTACATAAATAAAAAATATACATCTATTATCCGACCTAACTATTGTCAAATCATTATTAAAATACATATTATTATATTATCGGATAGATCACAGTTGGCGATGTTCAAGTGATGATGTATAAAATGCATTTTGGCACTAAAAAGAGATTCAGCGAATTCAATTCCTGGGCAGACTGCCGTTACGCACGGTGCGAGGGATCTACTAGCGTCTCAATGGAATGACAGTACTTAAATTTCATTCAATAGGAAACATTAAATATAGCCTTAGAGAATAGTAATATCACATGAAATTTCAAAGTACTCAAACGAATATGTAAAATTCGTAAACAAAAATACACACTATAATTACTGTATAATAAATAAAAACGAGTAATGTATAAACTAAACTAGAAATGCAAAATAGTTGTCGTAACAGACATCTAACAAGTTAACATGCATTATACATCGATAATGAAGGCACCTCACACTTCTCGCATCAAGTCTACAACGTGAGCCCTTCGAGAGCTCTCTACAAAAATCTACTCTAAAACATATTTATCTCGTCGAAGGATAAACCATGCATAGAACGCAGTGTGGTTGAGCGAGAAGTAAATAATTATTATAATATTCTAGCGTACAAATACTACCGATTTATAGGACAATAACCCGACGCGTCGCAGGAGTATTAGTTATCACGCTTCGCTTGGCGAATCGATTTTTTTGGTACAATTTAAAAGAGATATGGGCTGATATGGGCTCGATAAAGACTAAAGCACGCAGAGCTCGTGTGCACGAGCCGCTAGGGGCCCACGCCAACGTGCGCGCGTTGCGCGTGGGCACGTAGCGAGCTGCCGAGGGACGCTATATATAACGCTAGGGGCGGTCGGACAATTGTCTTGCATCAATCCTCCGCGTCGGACACTTCCTCCGTCCCAGAGTCTTCGTCAAAGTACGAATCCTCCTGAAACCAAACATACCGCTTTTGTTTGTGCAGCCACCAGCCAACACCCACCAGACGTAGATACTGTACACTCTGTTACCCGTGGAAGATTTATGCAGACGCGCTACAATATTACTATATACATATGGGGAGCAGGGTTTAGAATGCATACTGTACCTTCGTCTGATATGCGGGGAGTGGGGAGGAGGCAAAATCAACGTTTAGCACATCCGGTACTAAACTAGCTAAGCAAGCAATAAAAAGGTTCTACCATGCAAGTATGTTCAAACTAACACCTCGTGGAAATGCTAGATGGCTGTAGAATTCACTGTTCCTAAAGTTATGCAGACAAGCGCGTTGAATTATGACGAGTTCATTATTTATCGTCATTTTTGCTGTGACGAATGTTCAATCAGAAATACTATAATATTTATATTAAATAATACTACCCTGTCAATATTTGAATAACGCTTAAAAGCACAAGTTAGTTTATTAATCTCGCATTCACTTAAGTTTACTATTAGTAAATTACTTTATACTTCTGATTGAACAGTTAGACATCATCTAATATTTTGGAAAAAATAATTGTCATCATCCATCATGAGATGCATTTTATTACTGCAGTCTGGCCACTTTAATCTTGTATATAAGGTAAACAAACTATTTATCGTGAAACATTAATTTTGCTTGAATCCATTAAACATACATTTACAGAAAACCTTAATACTTACATTCTTAAATTGTTTAAAAATGTGTATTTTTAAACGATTATAAAAGGGAAATAAATGATTTACATACAAAATGTTGTTTACATTTTATACAAAATTTTAATGGCCGGATTATACAAAGCTACCCGCCTATGTTGAAGCTTATTTCACGAGACATCGAAATACAATAAGGTCTATTATGGAAACACGATGCTAGAATATTCAGGGCACTCTTTATACCACATGACACCCTCAAAACAAAATAAATGGAACTGAATACAACCTATAGTTGAGTTATTATATTATTTTTGCATGGCAGCGGCTTATACAGAATTTGATCTGTTAATGCGTAACCATTACAAAATGGTTGCATGTAAACCATAGCATGCTTGGAACACCATATTGTATATAGTATTATGAACCTAAAACAATAAAAAACATGTTATTAAACTCTTAACTTTGACCGATATACTAGCAATGATGGTATATTCGTCAAAATTAAGATTTATACCTTTTTGGAATGGAACACACAGAGCCTTGGTACTTTTTATTCTCGCCTTCTAGCGTCGTGTTTCCTCAACAGACCTCGTGACGTAATGAGTGTATAGCTAAGCGGTGTGTACTGACCTCCTCTTCGTAGTCATCATCGTCGTCATCATCCAGCCCCTCGCCGGTGTACAGCAGGACTGCGCGTGATACTACGCGCTCGCGGATGTAGTGGCCGATCTCGAAGTCCGCTGTTAGCAGCGCCTGGTGATTGGTGGGAGGAATTATGAGATTGGTAATATTAAGACAGCTCCCTAATATGTGGGCAATACAGTTTGGTTCGGTTTAAGCAAGTTTATCGGTCCCCAGCCTAAATTTTCGCGGGTATTTTCCTGACTTGCGCGAGATTTGAGCACATTGATATATGCTTTGTAAGTTTCACGCCGATAACGTTGTGGTAGTCGTGTATAGAAAACGTGGGAACAGTTCCATGATGATGTAAAGCTTCAGTGGCACACAGACTTGTTTTGTCCCAAATAATGAGGCTGCCTCATACCTTATAGTTGGTACCACAAAAGGCTGCTAAAAGAAGAAGTAAAAACAATCAGGCCTGGACAGCGAAAATCACTAATCCGATTGCCTAACAATGATAATAACAATCTATACTAATATTATAAAGAGGAAAGATTTGTATTTTTGGATTTTTGTATGTAACAAATAAATTTAAAAACTATTGGATCGATTTATTATCACTGAGTAACATAGGCTACGGGCGGAGCCGTGAGGACACAGCTAGTATTCCATATGACAAAAACTGTGGACCTTGAGAATGATGTCGACAGTACATAATCTCTCACTACTAGAATTCCAAAGATGTCGGTTATAGTTTCTTACCTGGATGTCGGAGGCGAGGGTAGAGTTGGGATCATCGGGCATGGTGGGCGGGGAGAAGAAGTTGAAGAACGAGTCAGCCTGCACAGACTTGGTGACGGTGCGCACGGAGCCGCGCGACTTGTGCTTCTGCTTCTTCTTTATCGTCTTCACTGTTACGTTCTTGCCTTTCTTCCAGTTGATCTCGCAGCCCTGTTTACAAAATTAAACATACGATTTTATGATATGCGAGGTTAAACTGCGCTTGCCGCGGTCTGTCTGTGGATGGATGACTGTTCGTTACACATCGAGACACCTCCATGACTCGGAGTACGTTAAACAGTCGGTCCCGGGTGTCATGCGAATACCTCCGACAGTCGTCACGGTTGATCAGCAGCCAGAAAGTTTGACAACGGTTCTAACGGGTTGCGGAGTTCTAATGGCAGTCGCTCCGTGTAAAATACTGGTATTCAGCCGCGTCTGGTTAGACTGGAAGTTGACCCCCAAAAAAGCTAGGAGAAAGTAACAATGATTTTGGCGCAGTTATTCGCCACTTCGGAGAATGACCCGAGTCTGTTGTACGAGCCTTGCCTATAACGAGGTAGACGTTGATATGAATGAACTCTAAATGAACTCTTAATTAAGCTACACTGGAGGTTGAATCAACGTAATCACATTGTTGTTTATGTTTCCCTACAATCAACAACGGTTCCATCAATAGTCTGGCTGCTGACGAGACCTAGATCTAATGTGGCCACACATTCCATAAGTACTGCTGTCTTGTAAAAGACTATCCATCTCTGATTGCTGAGCAATTAGCATTGACCAGTGTACTAGCAGGAGCATATTGTGCTGTTTGTGTTCATACCTGCGATGTCACCAGCATGCGGCGCGGGCGCACCGTGTACTGATCCAGCGCGAATAGTGAGCAATGGGACAAAGCGGTATGTATTTAGCTGTTAAGCAGTTACACTCCGTTTCACGTAAGATACGTCTTGGGATTACCATACGACAAAAATTTAATATTCAAGAAAAAATCAAAGTAACATACACATTTACCAATAATAGTGTTCCGTAGCTCTACGGTTTACGAAGTGACATCAGCCCCAAGATTAATTCTACGTAAAACAGACTATTATGATAATGGAGCATGAAGGCACATTTTGGCCTCGCCTAGCGTGTTAAATGCGGGTGATATTTACCATAGGGATCTAGGTTTGATGGAAGAAATTTTAACATGTCAATTCAAGAAACAACGCAAGTATTGACATTTTAAAATTTTATGACTACAATCTCATTCCTAATTGCTTACCTTGCACGAGTAGATCTCTGGTCCCTCAAATTCGAGTGGGTTCTCATCATCAGGCTTGCACTTCATGGAGTACTCCTTAGTCAGAATGGTATTTGTGAAGTAGTCGTTAGGTGCAAAGTAGAATTCCAGTGTGAAACCAATAGGGTCTTCGCGCATTTGCACTGAAAATGTCGCTATGTTAGATGTGGTAGGGTAAAGTTGGTTTGTGATATTTTAGGAAGATCCTCAGTTGGTGATGCATGTTAAACAAATCAATCATGATTTCTTCAGCGATTGGGTGTTGAATGTCATCATTAAATTGTAGTTTTATTTACATTCTTGCCTTTATTGCAGTAATAAACTTTAATATATTTCATTTTTAAAGCCGGGTCTGTTGCGACCATGTTTTTGTTACAAATAGTCCCTGACAAAATTGGGGCGTGGCCTATCTGTTTACTGTTTTATTATTGGTCAGAGTGTTCACAAAACATATTTTGTTACATTTACGTCGCAACAGTACCAGCTTAAAATGTATAACCAGTTAATTGCATTCTAATAATAACACAAATAATTTAAATATTTTAAGTACCTTTGATATCCAGCAAGCATTTAAGGATTGGCTCGTCATGTTCCTGCATCATCTCGCAGAGCATTGAAACATTCTTGAATATGGTGTACCAGAAGTCTGGGATGCCCTTAACATTGGGGTCCATTGGGGGCCTGTAAATTTTCTACAGTTAGAGATTGTAGGGGTACTGTATGATGAATTAAATGTATGGAAAGAGCCTCAGTTGGTGATGCATGTAAAGTTTTATCATTTTTCTTCATATCTTGGTGTGTAGTAAATCATCATTTAGAAATTGCGTAAACGATTTTCTAGTAACTAAGTTACCTTTATAGTCATTTTTTTAAACTAATCATCCCTACACAAAAATCCATAAAATGGTATCAATATACTAACTCAGCGGGTTTCTCTTCATCCGGTTTATTGTCATCAGTGCCGTCGGTGATGGCCGCGCTTTGTACCGCGCGCGCCAGCTCTTCCTCCTCGTTCTCATCGCGCCACGGGTTCAGACACTCTTCATCATTGGGCTCGTATGCACCATTCACTACTGAAGCGCGCTACGAAAAAAAAGGAAATAGTTACGTTGGTTGCATAATTCTAGTGGGATATTATTAAGTTGTTTTTCAGTACAGTTTCCTATCAATCCGTGAAACTTAGCTAGATGTTATGGTAAGCTACCGATAGACGTCTCCTTTGTCTAAAAAGGTGGAGAAAACATTCTTATATTTTTTAATTTCTAACTTCTATCTCTGTTAAAGCAAACCGGCGATAGAAAGGTTATTGAAATCAGCCGTAAGAGTACTCAAGCAAGTATCCAAGTCTTCTCTTTACCTTCTCAAACAGTGGCTTGTAGAGCTTCTCGTACTTGCACTCAAGCGCATGCACTTCACTGTAGAACTTGGCCTCGATGTCCACGAACTCCTTCTGCAGTGTGCGCAGTGCGCGGATGCGTCGGCGCACATTCGGCGGCAGAGATGCCATCGCCTCCACGTGGATGCGGTTAGTGATCGCTACTAGCATCTCGTTGCGGGTTATACCGCTGTTGACAAGCAAAATATTACGTTAGTATTTGCGACATTTTACCAACAGAAACTTACACACTAACGGCCCGTACACAAAACTGCGATGCGACGTCGCAACGTAGAAATATACGAGCTAGCACGATGCATTGCAAGAACTTACGAATTGATTTTTCCTATATCTTCTTATCAGTAACAGCAGTGCGCAAATCATTTTACGCAAATTTATTCTACCTTGTATAAAATACGTTCAATACGGTTGACGATCGTTGAGGGATTGGTCACCCAAACCTTGGGAGGAAGACGCTTTGCCGCACGAAATCGCATCGCAGCAATTCGCGTTTCAGTTTTCTGCGTTGCGAATTCGCATCGCGTCGATACGCAGTTTTGTGTACAAGCGCTAAGGCCGACTTGTGCAGCATTGGCAGTCCAGGGCCTAAGAATTAACACAGGACTAACCAAAGACATCCCTGTCAACATACAAAATTCATTAGCCTGGGCTAACTAAACAAATTCGTCGTATTTCGAAATAATAATATTTAATAATAAAAGTTTTTACTCATGTAGACTATTCCAGAAGGCTATTATAAATATCGACGTCTACTAGCGATTTTAGAAGACATTTCTATGAGGAGGATTCTATGGTCAAACAACGCGATGTTGCATGATTTTAGATGTTATTCAAGAACATTCCCAGTTTATTATTCCAAGCAGGTATGGTACAATAAAACCTGAGATAGTTCGAATACATAATCAATACTAATAAATATTGGAAATCCTTGGGTTTAGCTATGTTTAATATTACAGTTTTCAAAACTGAATAGTGAGTAGCCATGATAGAATGTAATTAAAGTACGTTTTTTACTGCCTCATTGGTCTAGTGGTGGCAAGCACGACTCCTAATCGTGAGGTCCTGGGTTCAATTCTCAGTTCGGGCAGTGTTATTGGGTTTTTCCGCGTGGAATTTCTCAGTGGCAGCCCAGAGTTTGGATTTGTGCCCGGTTAATGGCTCGCCCCCTATTACCTACATGATGTTATGTTTTTTTTTAACAAAGGTTTTTACAGACATCTCTGCTGAAGCGGGTTGCTTTAATAACAGATTTATAGAAAGCAACACTGGTATTGAATTAACCTTTTAAGCGCGTGGCTAAATATCAATTGCCGTGCCCCTAGCGCGCGACTACGAATCGATAAAATAATACTTACAATAAATATACATATTAAACTTTTTCAATATTTAGAGCTATGAAACAATTTTAATGAATTGTTGTAAATCATATCTCCATTGAATAATCGTTTTAGTTGTAGGTACCACGCAGTTCATAAGACGAAAATAGTACAAAAAAAACCATGCATGTTCTCTGTCGCAGAAATACGAAACGCGCGCTAGGGGCACGGAAATATTTGTCGCATAAATGCGACTCACGCGCTTGAAAGGTTAAAGATACGTGTTGATATGTGCCGTCACGTGAAAGATCCATAAATACACGAGTTTCTTTTTACGAACAAGGAAATTCGGAGTTCAGCTTACGTACATAACAACCTAATTTGCGTATCATGACATAAAAACACCAGATTTCTTTATCCCAGTGTATATACTCGTAGCAGATTTACAGTTGCGCTCCAATTTCCCTGAAATAGCCCCGTTGCGTAACAAAATAAACAGTATAGTCTTGTAAACAGTATACTGCCCATCCCAGTGATGTAGACTGTTACCTCTTCAAGGGTTATTAATTTGTAGGAGAATAGCGACCTTCGCTTGCTACTGGCAGCTTTTATTGCTATACCATAGATATTCAGAAAATTATATCGTCTAGTTCTATCAAAGTCAAATATACAACAAAATTAATATTATTGTCCATGGTTCTCGTTAACTTGTATGTTTAATTGAAAAGAAAATACGAAGTCGTCTTGTTCCATTAGCGACAGCGTTCTGTGTATGTTCTGCAAAATATTGTTTTAAATGTTTCTGAGAAGAACCAATTGTCGAGAAATCATTTGAAATTACGGAGTTTCATTAGATACTTGCTGATACCTACAATATATCACGCCTGTTTTCCCCTAAGGGCTGGGCAGAGGTGTACAGTAACATGTAATAAAGGGCGAGCCTATTGCCTTCAACCACAATATAAATCTAAAGTAAAAACTAACTACATGTACAAAATACGTATAAAAATACAAAATTCATAGCGTTTTATGAGCTAAAAATGCTAAAAAAACATCACGTGATTAATGGACGGCCTCTTGGTGTAAATTCACCGAGAAGAGTAGTACAGCACGACGGACCAATACAGTACACGTACTAAATAGTTCAATAAATTACTTCGCAATACCAACCAATACGTGGAACGATTCTCTAGGTATATAAACTCTTTATTTAAAGCTTTTTGACGCGCTACGGTAGCCATTTAGGTATGTGCCGATACTTTTTGCACAGCAACGCCGCGATTGCACTTTTTGTTGATAGAAAAACATACATATTTGGCGTTACAATCGATATCATCTCGAAGTAAGTTCGTGTATAAGATTGCTTCATACGAGCGCAAAAAGAAATTAATTAGATATGATCGGAAGATTAAATATCTTCTTACTGTGCGTGACGTAGTATAGTATGTAATTGGTTTAATTTAATCTTTTAAACTTTAATATCTTCTCTATTAAAATAGCTTGGAGATTAACACGATATAAGATCGAAAGATTGGCAAATAAAAATAGGAATAAGAAATCAATGATGCAAGATAAAAGTATAATAACACAAAGGAAACTAGCAATCAGATACGTAGTTTATACGGAAGTCGGCGTGAAGTCTGTTATTTCTGTTTTTATAAACCTTTTTATTAAGTCGGTGTGAAGAACGGGAGAGCAGACAAGAACCGGCTTTTTTACATATTCATGTGTGTACTTACGAGTATGCTTCCTGCGTACATCGTTACGTTGGACGGAGTGCCGGTATATTGTATATTCCATCGTCAGTTAAAAACAAACTACGTTTAAAAAAACCGACTTCAAAAACTAAAAAGTATAAAATAACTTAATATAAAAAACAGTTTCAGAAGTCGGTGCTAATCCACGCTGAACCAAATTGAAGGCACCGACTTCTGAAACTGTTAATTTTATATTAAGTTATTTTATACTTTTTAGTTTTTGAAGTCGGTTTTTTTTTTCCTTTTTAGTGTCTGTAATAGGTTGTTCTGTAAACTACAGTAGGATTTTTCTAGATTACATCAGGTCCAGGTAGAATAATTACATCATCCAAGTAAACTAAATTCATAAAAAATAAAAATATTCATAAAATGAAAACTACTGGGCCAAACTATTTTAAATTTTTATGGGACCAAATGGCAACTATTCCGCATCAAACTAAAGAAGAATCACATAGATCGGATCATAAATCTCAGCGTAATCGGTGTACATAAATAAAAAAAAACTTATTGAATATAGAACCTCCTCCTTTTTGAAGTCGGTTAAAAATCAGCTCAAGGATAAATTTCGCACGATCGAAAAACATGCGAAATTGTTTATCGAAGTTCATAATTCATTCAAACTGCGTCTCGCATTATCATTTCGGTTCTAAATTAGTTTGCAAATTCCTCAAAGAGCTGGTAAACGATCAATATTTTACGATGTCCAGCAACACATCATTTGCTAAGCTCAGTGATTACCGGTAATTTTTTTATTTTGTCTATTCGCTTTCTTGTAGATGGTCTTGCGGACCGTTTCTACGTAACCGGGCAGTTATTGGCGAGACCTGAAGGGTCTCTAACCAATGGGGACGAGAGTAAAATACCTAAGCTAACTACTACTGCTAACATCACGACTACAGCACTAAGGGCGACCCCTAATGCGACTCGGACCTCGGCTTAGGGCGTTACATACATAGGTATATAAAACGGGCTGGTGTCCGCAACTCCACGTCTGAGCGCGTATTTTGCGTTAGGGCATTAGGCTTAGGGCGTTGCTGGCGAGAGGATTGGGAGGGAGACAGCGTGATGACGGCTGAATTAGCGGTGTGATCCGGGAATTGATTGATTAATATACCAATGGCAGCCATACTCGGCAACACATGACCATACCAGCAATATTGAGGCAACTTGGCAATGTTGCCCTAAAATTGACGAGTAATAATATTGTCCTAACATTGCCGGCCATATTAGCCATCCACACAATTGCCGAAAACTGTTTATCGTTTCTCTTTACGAATCGTCTTTGAGATTTCTGACGATAATTCGGTTAAAATTAATTCTAATGGCGTCCTGTCAAGGAAAATAAAAACGAGCAACGCAGCTGCTCAACATCCACAAAGAACAGAAAGGGGGAAATGGCCTTATGAAGTGCGCATCATATAAAAATATTAATGCAGGTTTCGCTCCCAGTCTGTCTCTTGCATTATGTGTCTATTATGAGGCAAAGACCATGACATGGTTACTTACCATTTACCTTATGTACTCCGCCCTGTATGAAGGTAGTGTACGTGTATAATGAAAATATCACAATAAGTACCTAAAATATTGAAAAAAAAAAGGGATAGCATAAAATAATGGTCATATTATAATAAAATCAACATTTTCTGAAGTCAGTGCCTTCAATTTCACTTAGGTTTAAATTTATTACAGGGCCGTGGCTTAGCACCGACTTTAGAAAATGATAATTTAATTATTTTTGACAGTTATTTTACGATTTTCATTTCTTTATTTATTTTTTTGTATTGATTGTATTAAATAATAACACAGCTATACGCAAAATCATTCTATTGTGATCTTCAATTATGATAAATAATGCAATAATCCCATTACGATACGTGTGCTGTTTGTTCTATTCCTCAAAAGTGCTCCATCAGATCATAAAAAAATGTATATGGGAACAGCCCGGGAATATTCTCTTTCAAATAAAAAATAATCATCCAAATCAGTACATAAATATTTGCCAGAGCAATGCGGGAACATAAATTAAAAAAATAACATTAATAAACGCGCGTCGAATTGAGAACCTCCTTTGTTAAAGTCGGTTAAAAAGGGTGCGAAATTGGCAAGCCAATAAGTACGTTACTAAGGCCAAGAAGTCTTTGTACGCGTTTCAATTGAATGTAACAATAGTTTTTTTTTATATGCAAAGATATAAATAAAAGGAACTATTCAGCCTACTTTTACTTTTAATACTTTTTTTAACGCGTTGTGCCTGGCACGGGTGATCGAGTAAATTGTTTGCGGGCGCATTGTTATTTTGTAATAAACGCTATACATTTGGTACCTAGACTTTTTCGTCTAATGGACAGGTAAAATATTAGGTACCTGTAATAGAAAACCAGTTTCTTTTTTGCAATACAGTCAGAGCATGAGATGTTAAAAAAGTTATAATAATCGTATATCAAAATAATTATTAAATATAAAATGGGGACTGTAATTATTATCTTTCAACCGGTTAGTTATAGGAGGATTACGAGAATAGCATTGAATAAGTTTTACCAATAAGGGGTTACAAGTAACGCTCCAGAGTGTGAGCAACTGAAGGCATTTAGTCAGGGATCAGTGAATCTTTTTTATTGAATCCGATGAACTAGATAGGTTGCAATCATTAATTCTCTTTACAGAATCCAGTTAGGTAGTTGGTTATCGTGTGATTTCGGCAACGAAAATATCATCGGTAAGAGGCAATTTCATAAAAATGTTTTAGAAAAACAATACATGCGATTACAGCAATCACGGGAGATTTGCTGTTATCTATTGAAGAGTTTCATTGTCTACATCCGAAGTTCTTCATCAGATCTCCACCAAATTTCAAACAAAAAAGAATCATTAGGGTTTCGGGGGCGATAAATCGATCTAGCTAGGTTTCATTTTTAGAAAACGTCGTTTTATGCGTCTTTTCAGGCAGTGAAAAACTGCTACAATAACATTAGAATATGAAAGTAAATTTCGCCGTGCTCTACTAAGTTAAAATAGCTCAGGTGGGAAATCGGGTGGTCCCGAAATCAGAAGACTCTGTTCGAGTCCAAGTGGTTATTTTTTCCCCCTTTTTTTTGTTTCCAAAAAACACGATTTACCAAAAAAAGAACCGAGCAAAGCTCGGTCATCCAGGTACTAATATTGATTGTTCATTCTAAGGTATTTAAAGGGATGTCCAATTATTTAGTACTAGCTGTGTCCTCACGGCTCCGCCCGTAGCCTATGTTACTCAGTGATAATGTAGCTTTCTAACGGCAAAAGAATTTATGAAATCGGTCCAGTAGTGTTTAAGTTTATTCGTTGCATACAAAAATCCAAATCTTTCCTCTTTATAATATTAGTATAGATAGTATAGATTTAATTTTGTAAGCTTACAAAATAATTGTATAGGACTCGTCTAGTCTTGGTGGATATGGTACCTTTTCGTGTTTACTTAGGTAGAGCGATGCACTAAGATTTATGCTTGGCTAAACTTAAACTCCGCCTCCGACTTAGCTAGACTGAACACTTATTGATCAAGTAGAGCGAAAAATGACTCATTAGTTCATTGACCCGTAATCTCATCTCGCGCCTTCTTGTCCATGCCATTAAAGTCAAAGTAATCATAGATAATGGCTTGTAAAATGATTTGAAGGAGGTTCTATTTCGTTTTTTTTTTGTTTTATAAGCACTTAGTAGTGTAGTTTTGTGTTAATCAAGACTAAAAATAATCTCTACCCGATCTTACCTATGTATCCTTTAGGGATTTTCTATACCAATATTATAAAGAGGAAAGATTTGTATTTTTGTATGTAACGAATAAACTCAAAAAACTACAGGACCAATTTCAAAAATTATTTTGCCGTTACAAAGCTACATCATCACTGTAACATAGGCTATGAGCGGAGCCGTGAGGACACAGCTAGTATTCAATATTTTGAGTTATTTTATAGCAAAATGAATAAGTAATGCAATATGTTCAAAGTAATGTCTCAAAGATGTTTATATTTCTGGTAAAATATTAAAATGCCACAATATTCCATATCAAGTTCAAATAGTGAAGGTTCCACAAGTTCCACAAGTACATCTAAAAAAACATGTTTCCATAATTCTGGACCACAATAAGTCACCATTTTTTTTAAATAGTTTTATTTAATTTAAGTAGCGTTAGAATTATATCTAGAAATATTACTAATAAAATTGAAACAAGCGCTTCTGCTTAAAATAACTTAAATGTAACCAATGAGCTGTTTGAACATGTTAGCACATTGCTAGCCGGGAAGGGTGATTCATCTTGCATGAATTTAGGGCCTGCCATGTGATGTAATCATTTTTAATGGGAATTATACTATTACGGGACATGGAATATTACAGCACTTCCGAACAAAGGAGCATTCACATGAAGATATATTTGGATAGTGGAGAAGCCAAGTGATCCAACTGACATTTTGGCCAAAATTCAGTTATGTGCAGTTTTGCTCTATCTTCAAAAAAATCAGCAAAATTCCAACTGCATTGTATCTTGTTAAAACTACATCATTACCTACGTATGCACAAAAGATTTGTATGAAAACTTTGATGCATTTTTGCTTTATATCTTAATCTTACAAAATGTCAGTCGGATCACTTGGCTTCTACACTACTAAAATAAAATCTTCAATGTCTTACTACGATGCAAAATGTAGATTAATATTTCAGCAGTAAGTATAAAATATATTTCGGCTTGCCTATTCCTAGAGCTTCTTCTTCATGAATGCACATATTGATGTTGCGGAAGCCAGTGTGTCATTTCAGTGGACTAAAGTAATTATGTACCATAATAGTGCCCAAATGATGGCAATAGGTTCGTCATGGGACTTCAGGCAAAATGTGGATGTACGGACTCTTGTAATTGAACACCCCTTCGCAGCAATACAGGCATGATTGTGTTACTTATGTACCTATGTTTGTAATTATATCTTAGGACTTGTCAGCAATTAAACATGACTAAAAAATATCAGAACCTCTGATCTGTAACTGTTCTGTCAAATCTAAACCCCATGTTGACATCACAAAAGTGCATTAATAAAATAAAAAACCTTTTTGTTAATAATTCATGTGTTGCACAAGGATGCAAAATAGTCTGGTTCCTTCGTGAGGATTAAAAGGAGTTCTTAATGTCAACACATGTGGCTGATAGTGTCAAGTAGGTGTGTAGGGAGTGCAGGGCTAACCTATATGTATACACGCAGACTTACCTTTTCATGAGGTGTTGAGCCAGCTCACCACCCCCAACAATTTCCTCCTCCTCTCCAGACTCCACCTCGGAAGTGTGGTCATCACCAGCTCGCTCCACTGTACCCATGTTTATATCTAAAACAAGAACACCATGTTAGCACAACGGCGTTCGCGCCACGTTGGTTACCATACCGGCTTCCGAAAATACCTTTACAATCAATACCTTAATACAACACTACCGCACCGAATAATATAGAACTACTCAACTAACATATCTAACAAGTATACTTCGTGATTTTCTATGTAAAACATAATGCGTAGTTCGTTGAAAAACCATTTTGGCCGACCACATGGCCGACTTTGTTCTCGCACAAATTAGAAAACTAATACCACTTACGGAATAAAAACGGATTCGCAAAACAAATGAAGTAGCGGTGGGAAGATTTATTTAACACAATTTCGTTTTATTTAGCGAAATATTCCAATACAATAACGTACCTTACTGCCGACAAAAGTTGTGAAAAGAAAGATGGCGGACGCGACGGAATACGGCGAATGACGGAATGAGTGACCGCAACAGTGTTGCCAAAGAAGTGATATTAGAAATCCCCAAATCGAGGAGCCGAATTCCAGGAAATAGCGGCGTAAAGGTATGTCCACACCAGTGCGCTTTCATGTTCATCTTGCGCTTTCAACTTTTAATTCGTCTTGCGTCAAGCGTATGCAATATTGATTGCCATAAGACGCATGCAGCTTATCGTCTACTGTACGCCTCGGTCAGTCGTCAAGTTAGACGCGTGTGAACTTATAGCTATCTGTGCGGCATATTTAGTGTTAAGTGCAAGCAAGGACCCATTTCTTTTGGTCACAACTTTTTGATGTTCCTTTGAGAAGTATGATCTCAAGCTCTTTATCTTGTTTTGAACCGTTTTCACATCATAATTATGTTTTAGGCTCAGAGAAATCAACGCGTCGTTTTTTCATATTTTATTTGTGTATACTTTGTGCTTGTGGTCCCATACATTTTTGTTCAATAATCTTCTATAAATTCTAATGTTTTAACTTTATCTTCCGCCATTTTGCCTAGTAAAACCAATATACAAATAGTCCTCTTTGAATAAAACGCTCGGAATGTTGCACGCGAACCCACCGGTGACGGATTAGCTTGCGCTAGAGGCATGCGCTGTTGTCGAACTAGTTTTAGCGCATACGCTATTGCATGCGCTATGGTGCTTCATGCATGCGTCAGGCGAAGACGCAAGCTGAACGTGAAAGCGCACTGGTGTGGACATACCTTAAGGCGTGCTATACACATTGTATACACAATGTGAGAAGGAATCGAATAGATTACGTAGAAAAATATTCTTTGTTTATGGTTTTGTTATTCAATAAATATTTCCAAATCTAATGGGTCGACCGGTACATTTAAAGCCTCTCATAATAATATACGGAACGATTCCTCGCTTCGATCAATCGTCAAGAAAATTGTAACGATCCGTCGCTACTTGACGTTGGTCATGATGCAAGAAACGATCGCTCGTTACAATCGAGCGGAATCAAATTACTTTTGAAACCGAACACAAATGGAAAACGAACTTCTTGGCATTACCTCTTTGGCGATAAATTTATTTTGGCTAGTTCCTAATAATAGAAAACCAGAAAACTGTGGATTAAAGGCTTTGTCAAACAGAATGCGTTATTATTGCGCGTCAGGGCGCTAACCTAACGCGACGCTATGACGCCGAGCGGTGTTGTACTGCGATGGCGATGTACCGCCAAACAGAGCAAAGGCGCTGCGTAATGCTAGCGCTGTCGCTCTGTTTGGCGGTACATCACCATCGCAGTACAACACAGCTCGGCGTCATAGCGTCGCGTTAGGTTAGCGCCCTGACGCGCAATAATAACGCGTTCTGTTTGACAAAGCCTTAAGAGATGACTCTTGGTAATATATATAAATTGAAATGAATATTGGCATGTAAATATTTTAAACGAATTAAAATTTCACCCAAATGATTGGCAAAACTATAATTATGAGAATGATGGAATCTATTTACCTAAAATCAAGAACGCAACTAAATCGCATGAGTTATTGTTGTGATCTCCGATGTCTTCTTCGATCAAGTAAATCGTTAACGATATTAATATACAATGTATCCCAGCATGTAATAATAAAACTTTAATATACACACAATTTTATCGACAAAAGCACCTGACACTTTGGGTCGAAAATCCAATTACAAATTAAAGATAGAAAAATATTAGTATTTGGTTCAGATATTTCGACCTACACATATTCAAACACTCACAACTCAAGACCTAGATCTCACAGAGGTGTGGTTTTTGTTTTGTTTCGTAAAACAATATAAAGATAAATAAAAAAAACATAAAATACACGTGTTAGCCCCCTGTAGTTTGTATAGTATTATAGAAAATGTGAAAAATAATGTATAAAATGTTACTTTCATGTCTCATTACAAAAATTGCTTAACTTAATGTATGGTAGTTTGATACTTCTTTAGGTTGTCTATGCTGTAGCCTTTCAAATGACATTACATTCACGCCTCTGTGAGACCTAGGTCTTACGTTTTTTTTTTATTGGAAATGGATTTGCTCTTGACTCTAGTCTAGGTCAGAAGAGACAGAGACAAAGTCTACGATGGAGTGAGCTTACCCAGAAGAAACCTGTTAACTCTAACTTTAAAGAGATTCAGGTTGAATGCGTTCGGGAACACAGACGCAGGTAGTGAGTTCCACTCTTTTGCAGTGCGCATTATGAAGGATGTTTGGAAGCGCTTAATGCGAATTGGTGGAATGGCAACTAAGTATGGATGGTAACTTGCAGTGCGTCTAGATGTCCGATGGTAGAAGGGGGCCGGTGGGATGAGGTTGTGGAGTTCTTGGGCACATTCTCCGAAGTAAAATCTATAGAAGACCGACAAGCAGGCAACCTTGCGGCGATGAGCCAAGCTGTGAAGCTTGGCATCCACCAGTTTTTCGTTGCCAATGAGCCTCTTAGCTCTGCGTTCCACTGAGTCAAGCGCGGCAAGTTGATATTTTGCTGAGCTATCCCAAAGGTGGCTGCAATACTCCATGCAGGATCGGACTTGCGCTTTATAAAGAGTCACAAGTTGTCCAGGCGTAAAGTATCACTTCACTCTATTTAGGATGCCCAGTTTTTGGCCCCAGTTTGGGCTTTGTGCTCAATGGTGGCGCCGAACGACGGATAAACTGGGTCAGTTAGTTAGTTGGTTATTATGTATGAACAACTCAATAATTAAATAACACGATTTTTGTGATTTGAAATGTAACTCGATACGTCGAGGTTCACGGGGCGTATACGACATAAACGCAAGTCTCTTACGCCCTTTAAGCGCTGTGGTAATTCTAGTTTCAGAAAGCAGTATTGCAAAGAGTGTGACGCTTCTTGCATTGTTACAGAACGGTCCAAACCGGAAGACTATATGGCCGATTCCTATAATTTACCGAGCGTTATCGGTTAAAATGAAAACTCTTATATCTTTACCAATAATGAAGCAAAGACCTGAAGCTTCGCATAAAAGACCGTCCCATACTTTAACAGCTATCGCACTTAAAATTAGCTTACGAGTTTATCTATATGCCAATGATTTGGCAATGAAAAATGCTACTATTGGTAAGCAAAGCGTTTCGTTTTTGGTCATAGGATCCGAACTCCATGCCTATCGGTTACAGGAACAGATGCACCTCGAAAAGTAGGATTTTGATTGAAATGACTCCTTTTCGCTGTGAAAAGACACGCCTGTGTTTTGGTGGCGTTAAAAGAGACCAGATTGTCATCACCCCACTGGGAGACAAGGCTTAAGGTTAAATCTGTCCGCTCTACCATGGCCTCTCTCAAATGATGAACTTCATCCCCGCTGGTTTTTGCGTTGGACAAGTATCTCTCTGAAACAGTACTATCATCTGCGTACCCAACAATACCAAGCTGAAGTAGGTCATTGATGTGCAGCAGGAAAAGAATTGCAAAGAGTTCCCTGAGGAACTCCGGCATCAATAGTCACAAGCTCAGAGGAGCAGCCGTTGTGGGTGTTTGAGTATGTAGCAGTCGAAATAGGTTAATCAAATACTAATATTATTCTCTCATTGAGAGATAGATACTCTATCATTAGGGGGTGGGGAATCGATCCTATAAGTGGGGTGGTTTTGTCGATAAAATTGAGTTTATATACCGCCCTTAAAATTGTATTACTACACACTGGGACACATTGTATAATATACAGTATCGATTCGTCGTTTCGATTAGTCTGAAACGACAGATCGTGAAGGCAAATCGTACCATGTATGGGGGCCTTTAGACAGTTTGATGTACGGAAATCAGCTTTTATACAGTAATTTAATAATAAGCAATGGCCTCGATTCTGTTGAGCACCAAATAAATTTAACCAAAAATATTGCTATCTTTTACTTGCAAATTAAACAAGAAAAAGATGGAAAAATATTAGAAATGTCAAAATATGTTGAACTAAAATTTCCAAACAGTCGACACCTCAGCAATGTCGCCTAAAAACACGTTGATGTTCCACAAATAAACTAGTCTGACAGTTTTAAAAATGATCTGGCTCTTTTTTGTTTTGCCTGATAATAAAAGATGCGCATCAGAATCGGCATCAATTTATCTAGTTTTTGGCATATCCACAAATTACCCGATAGGCCTCAAAACTCCGGTAAATCGAGGAATTATCCACACATTGGCAACGCTGGACCGTAATGACTTGAAATGACGGCGAATGAAATGAAGGAATGACCGAAAGCGATCAAACTGGCAAGTTTATGAAGTTTACCGTTTCCGGATCTTTTTTTCATGCGTCGAACGATGTTTTCAAATACACGGGAAAAAAATGATTGTGGCATCAATCTTTGCTCCAAATATTGTTCCAAAGTAGTAATTCCCGTACTTTATTGCTGTAAATTTGAAATAGATATGGACATTGATATAGATTTATTTTACCAAATAGTTAATAAAAATTATATAAATTTCAACCTGACAAAACATCTTATTTTTTATTTCTAATTTATATCAATGTCGCCTGTAACAAATAATGTCAGATTGTCAATCAGTCAAGTAAACTTCAACGTCTTCAACTGTCATTTCATTACGGGAAAATATATTATTAGCGTTGTTTGTTGTAATTTTGGTTGAAATGGTTTGAGTTTTTTGATATTTTTGATAATTCAATGTTTCTGAAATGATATAGGCAATAAGTGAATAATTAGGTCGTGAAAATGCCACCTACCGTTCAAACAAATGAGCCGGAAAGAGAAAAACGTCCACAACGGACGGGTGAAAGGAGGTTAGTTGGTTTTCATAACTTTCAACTAAATGAAAACTTATGTTGGAAATATTGATCTAATTCTCGAATTATTCGTAGATCGGAGCTTGTGACACGTGTGAAGTACTGCAATACGCTTCCAGACATACCGTTTGACTTAAAATTTATTACATATCCGTTTCCCTCGACACGATTCATTCAATACAATCCGACCTCTTTGGAAAAGAATTATCGGTATGAAGTGCTTACGGAACACGATTTGGGCGTACACATAGACCTTATAAACCGGGATATATATCAGGGCGATGGCAATGCAATACTAGATCCAGCTGACGAGAAATTACTGGAAGACGACATCTTAACTCCTCAAGATTCCAAGAGGTCGCGTCACCATGCCAAGAACGTGTCGTGGTTGCGTCGCTCAGAGTACATCTCTACTGAGCAGACACGGTTCCAGCCTCAGTCTATGGAGAAGGTTTGTGAAATTGTGTTCATTCAACAACTGAAGGGATACAATGTCTGGATGTTCCACATTTGTTAGGAGGTGGTATTATCACATATCTCTCTCTTTAATTTATTCTAGCGTGAACAGCACAAACATGTTGCCATTTGTGTTGCAAGCTAAACAAAGTTTCATGTTACAATATTGAGGAGTGTTAAAACACTACTCAACCATGCGCAATTGCAAACATATCTAATGAATTAAAAACAACTAATTGAGCAACTTCAGAGAGGCTTACACCCATATTCTAAGACGTTCCTCCAAAACTTACTCGACTCGACTCCACCTCGAGTTGACATAAACATCCTCGACTCGACATTTTTAACTCGAGGTAGAGCTTTACCTTGGTACCTACCTTAAGGAAGGAAGTGTCAAAGTTTGTATGTAACAAAAATTAATTTTGAAGACTTTTTTGGATATGCTTATTTGCGCGATGCAGGTAATTCAAATTATGACGTAATGACTTCTCGAGGAACCTCGAAGTTCACTTGAAATTGCGACTAAGAATACAATTTTGAAGGTGTTTTCGAGGCCGTCCTGAGTCGAGTATGAGTTGAGTAAGTTTTAGAGGAACGTCTTAGAATATGGGTGTTAGTTAATGAAGAATGAGCTTGACGCATACATACAATCACGCCTGTTTCCCACTGGGGTAGGCAGAGACTATAGATTTCCACCTGCTACGATCCTGACACACCCTTTTCGCTTCATCCACATTTATAAACCTCAGGCATGCTCGTTGGTTTAGGGTGATACCAACCTGACCTTTTTTGAGAACATCCGTCGTACGTTCGCTGACGTTGGCCTCTTCCAACTGTTCTATCCACACTTGCCTTGTACACTTGTCTTGTTTTGTTAATCTCCTTTCGACAATCCTCTCTATATGACCAAATCATCTTAACATACCTTTCTCAATCCTTCTCACTACATCTTCTTTCACTCCACAGCCTTCCCTTGAGCTTGACACGCTAGATAAAATGAACTAAAACAATAAAATCTTTCAGGTTGAAGCTAAAGTCGGTTACAATGTCAAGAAGATCTTTAGTGAAGAAACACTGTACATGGACCGTGAGAGTCAAATCAAGGCTATTGAAAAGACATTTGAGGACAACAAGAAGCCTATAGAAAAACACTACAGCAAACCTGGGGTTACACCTGTGGAGGTCATGGAAGTATTCCCTGACTTTGAAATGTGGAAATACCCATGTGCGCAGGTCATATTTGACTCGGACCCTGCACCTACTGATAAGAATATGGCCGGGCAGATTGAGGCCATGTCTCAAGCTATGATTCGGTGGGTAGTCTGTCTCTGTTGGTTTTTTATTTTGTGTTTTGTGCTTTAGCGTTAGCAAGATGCTATTTTGAAATGGTACCTTGCTTGGTATGCTATTTTGGAATGGTTTATGTCCAAAAAGGCTGGTTTGAATAGGCAGAATGATTTCAGGATTTGGACTCTCACATTATTGAAGTTGAACAACGAAAAACGTAAACAAACTTTATTTTTTGTGTTTTTTTAGCGATTCTTACTTCCAAAGGAGATACGGATATACATAAAAATTTGGAATATTTAGGTTTTCATTACCTGCACGTAATATTTTAACAGTGACTGGATATACATACATACATACATAAACTCACGCCTTTTTCCCATGGGGGTAGGCAGAAACTATAGAACGCCACATGCTACGACCCTTACATACCCCTTTCGCTTCATCCACATTCATACATCTTGTCATACACGCATGCCGGTTGAGTGTACTACGCACCTGACCTTTGTGAAGAACATCACCAATATATATGACTGGATATGTTTTTGTTTTTATTTTTAATTGGGATGGGATGGGATGAGTCAGGCCCCGATTGTGTGTTTTTTTTTTGAAAGGGCTATCTCTAAGGATCATAATTAAATTTTTGGTGAATTTGTGTCGCAAAATGTCCGAAAACACACCATCCACCACCCCCCTGACCTTCTTGGTTTCTCAAGCTATTAAATTTTGATATTATCAGATTGTCAGTTTCTAGTTATACGTAGATAACAGGAAAACGACCGGTTTTTTCACCAGCCTCATAGTCACTGAAAAATATGGTAATAACATTCTGGTACGAATCGCTGAACGCGCGATTCCGACTCTTACATTGTAATTTGCATTAGAACTAAAAGGCTTATTTTATTATTACTTGATTATTTTTTCAGAGGTGTGATGGATGAAAGTGGAGAACAGTTCGTAGCCTACTGTCTGCCCACTGAAGAAACGATACAGAAACGCCGCCGTGACATAACAGAGAGTATACTGTACATGGATGGTGATACATATGAGTATAAGATGGCTAGAGAGTACAACTGGAACGTCAAGAGTAAGGCTTCTAAGGGTTACGAGGAGAATTACTTCTTGGTGAGTAAATAAGTATCATAAACATGATCTATGACATTGCCTGGTTTTTCAGCAATGCGATGACGCTGATGAGATGCTGGGTCTTTATTTTGCTTTCTGATACACGGATGTATCCAATAGAATAGCAGTAACTTTGGGATACTAATAATGTTGGTTTTACATGTTTTCTCCTTATGTTTTGATGTTATTTCCATCTGCCGTGTACAAGTTTATAAATGTTTTGCTGAGGCACTGCAGTAATATAAAGCCAGGTTCAATGATCCACACTCTATTTTGTTGTATTACTTCCATTATTAAATGGAATTAAAGATTTTTCTCTACTCTTAGATTTCTCTTCAACATCAAATCACTTAATAAAATATATCTTTCTTCAACAGGTGGTACGCAACCACTGTGTATACTACAACGAGTTAGAAACGCGTGTGCGTCTGTCTAAACGCCGCGCACGCGCCGGTGTCGCCGCGCAAGCGTTGACGCGACTCGTGGTCACACACCGTCCGCTCAGCGCTGCAGAACATCGTATCCTCAGGCTTAGGGAGAAGCAACTTGAACCTCCACAGGTAAAAAAATATTTGCTGTACACATTTTGTCCTAGAAAGGGATATTTGACCTAATTGAGACAAACACGACTCTTCTGTGCCTTTTAACTTTCTTTGTTTATGTATTGATATGTTTCTGTCTTAGGAGGAAGATGAAGAAGAAGAAGAGGAAGAAGATGACGACGATGATGAAGATAAACAAGAACAGAATGGAGAAAAAGAAAGGTTTGTATTTGTCATGAACTTAGCCTGTAAACATACAGCACTGAACGTGGATAAAATAAATTGGTGATCGCAATATGTCGATTTTTAACGCCAGAATGGTGCTGCTGTCTTCTCAGCTCAGACAATCTTGTCGTACGTGTCCTAGGAGGTCCTAGGACACATACGACAAAAAAGAGTTCTGGGGCCTATCAGCCAATTGCTTAAAAAACTAGCCAGAAACAAATACCGCATTGACAAAGAATTTTAACAAAAATTTCAGATCGCGTTCTCGTTCAAAATCTGGCTCGAAATCGCCACACGGCTCGGAACGGTCAAAAGGCTCCAAGTCGAGGTCACGGTCAGGGTCGGGCGTGCGTTCGAGGTCAAGGTCGAAGTCCAAGTCCAAATCCAGAAGTCGCTCTCGATCTGGATCCGGCTCGAGAAAGTCCAGATCTCGTTCTGTATCTGCACATTCGGGTTCTGCTAGGTAAGTAGAATTTTGGGATTTTAGTATGTCTGTAAGGGTAAATATTAACCACACCAACACGGTATCGTTTGAAGTCCTGCTCGTCCAAATTACCCATATTAATAACAATTATTTATCCACAGATCAGGTTCAGGTCGCTCCCGCTCTCGCTCCAAATCAGGATCACGTGTGTCATCGCGAGCATCCTCCCACGTTAGTTCCAAGAGTGGCAAGGGATCGCGCGCCAGTTCTGTAAGCGGACGTGGGTCTAGAGCCAGTTCTAAAGGCAGTGGCAAGGTGCGTATTGGTATCAGATTATTGTTCAACGACTGATGGCCGGCGCTTATTAACGGCATGGCACTACAAAGGATTTTTTACGCTCAAATAATTTTAAACCTTATTTTAATACCCTTTAGGACTCTTATTTACCGTCCGCGGTACGACGAAGCATTCCGCGGTACGCTAAGCAAATACGAGTTCTAAGGCTATTGTAATAAGGTTTAAAATTATTTTAGATTAAAAATCCTTTGCCGTCCTGTGAGTGAGCGCCGGCCATAAAGTGCACAACGAGGCTTTGAAGACTAATAATCTCTCGATAACAGACATCAGCCTAAATACCTCAGCTCGATGGCGGTCGCTAAGCGTAATTACCTCAAAGGTCTCGTGGTCTGCGGATGTTAAGGTACAGGGTTGGATGCCCAGTGTGATGTGGTGTACATAACCACTGACCTGCTCTAGGCTGGTGGCTGCTGGCAAGGAAGATAATAAATGGCTAGGTCTCAGTGCTGGTTTTGAGTATCCAGATAAATGGCCCCTCTTTCGAAAAAACTGGTATTGAGTACCGAGTTTAGTGCATTAATAGGTCGTTGTCAGCTCCCAGCAATAAGTTCATCAAATACCCACTTTCCCAGGGCTCCAGAGCAAGTTCGAGGGCTAGTTCTCGGGCCTCTTCAAGAGCCAGCAAGCATTCATCGCGAGCCTCGTCTCGAGCCTCGCGTGCTTCATCCAAGTCTAAAGCATCAGGCTCTAAGGCGTCTTCCCGAGCCAGTTCCAGAAAGAATTCGGCGTCTGGTAGCGGATCTGATAGGTCTAGGAGTCGATCTGGAAGTGGATCTAGAAAGGTGAGTTGATTGACTTACGTATTGCGTTGAGGAAGAAAAAGTTTTTTAAAAGAACAAAGAGAAGAATAAATGGGCTGTTTCAGGCTGCGTTTCTGTGGGTACTAGAATACTTAGCGCACATACGTTACGTCTGCACAACACCTTAACCTTTTGGACGCCATTGTCACATATATGTGACAAACGAAAGCTTACCCTGTACGCCAACGTCACTAATATGTGACAAAAACGTGGGTTTAGAGTTTGGTCAACAAAAGATGTCCACAAGAAAAGGCGGCAATTTAAAAAAATCTCGACATTTATTAGTACTAACCTTTCTACATATGAATCTACACTAATGTACGTACCTAACAAAAATCAAGTTCTCTGGATAATTAAACCGTCAATTTAGTTTATAATCAGTGTTGATAGCTGAAGATTTTTTTAAAACGGCCGCCGTTTCGCGTTGACATCTTTCGTTGGCCACACTCTACAGTTACCTTGGCGTGGGGGGTACGCCGATGCGATATGCTCTGGCTTTTAACCTTTTAAGCGCGTGTGTCGTATTTGTGCGCCAAATATTTCCGTGCCCCTACCGCGCGTGTCGTATTTCTGCGACAGAGAACATGCATGGTTTTTTTGTTCTATTTTCGTCCTATGAACTGCGTGGTACAACTAAAACGATTATTCAATAGAGATATGATTTACAACAATTACTTAAAATTGTTTCATAGCTCTAAGTATTGATAAAGCTTAATATATTTATTATAGGTATTATTTTATCGATTTGTATTCGCGCGCTAGCTACACGGCAATTGATATTTAGCCACGCGCTTTAAAGGTTAAATGTTAAGGGAATTAATGGTTAAAAAAATGGATTCATAAAGCAGTTTTATTCAGGAGGCGCATTGACTCAAACCTCGAACCACCGCAACGCAGTGGTAGCTTATATCTGAGTTATGTAAAGATGTTAACCATATTTATGCCGCTCCAGCTCTTTCCCATGATCAACTCGACCCCTGTGAGCTGATTTTATCATACTGCGATCACCGTCTGCCGAGCATAGATGGGCCCTGTTATGCAATAATGTGTCAACCCACTAAAATATGAATTTTATGTTAACGTTATCTAGTTCTTGTGGTAGGTCTATACTCAACGCTTGAAAAAATGGCTAGAACTGTAGTAATTTTAAAAGGACGTCTATCAAAAATATTTTAATGCAGTGTCCATTTTTTCAAGCGTTTGGTAGACCTACCACAATAACTAGATGGCATTAACACAGAATTCATATTATTTTGGGTTGACACATTATTGCATAACACTGCTCAGATATTGTGGTCATATTTCCTTACGAATAACAATCGTTTCTTGGCGTATGTCCAGCTATGGGCTGAGATGCTGATGATGTTGAGGTAAAACTGGTACTAAAACCAATGTTATGTTTTCAGGGTTCTCGCAGCCGCAGTGGTTCGGCATCCAGTGCGTCATCACGCCACAGCGGCTCCGACTAAACCGATAAAAACTCTGACTACACTGTGTACACAAGTTGTTGAATGTCCACGTTGCTTCTGTTTGACCCCGTGTAAAGTGTAATTTCAATAAAGCGATAAGGATATATTGTTGTTTCTTTTTTGAACACAGGTGATGTTACGTCTGCGCAGTACTTCAGACCGAGGCCGCTCTGAAGTTAGCGTTAGGACAAATTCCATTACACACTAAGCCCTCGTTCGCACGAGAGCTTTTTTAACGTCCGTTAATAAAGCGCTGGAATGAAACCAATGGGTGCCGTAGTATTCATTCACACGACGACGCTTTTAAAACGCGGCGCTTTTTTATCGAGCAGTGTTGTATTTTAAGCGCTTGGCGTTGGACGTAAGTCGAATGAAACATACGGCATTTCTTGCTAGTGTTCGCACGAGCGTTCAAAAAGCGCCGGTGGAGAAAGCAGTATGCTCTCATAACGTTCGGTCACGTTCATTAAGATTGCTCAAAGTAAAAATACAAAAATAAAATTACTGTCACAAGTTCTTGGAAAAATAAAAGAATAATAAATAGTTTTAATATACAGTGTGTTCTTTTAATAATGTCTGTATAATGTCATAATTGGGTGCTTACGTTTTTTGGCAAAAAGGGGGGAATGTTTGGACGTTTTGGCTTATTGTTTTATGACCGGCTGCCTGCCTGACATCAACCCTCCTTGGGAATACTCGTTGCGCTGTCGCGCGGGTGACTTATTGTGCTTACTAATATTATGCACTGGGTCCCAAAAATGATATGCTAACACAAAATGCTATAACCAGTAATTTCTGGGAATTCATTTCACGTGCTACCGCGGCAAAAATCGGAAAAAGAGTGATTTTAAAACGTTCGTACGAACATACAAGTCGAGAGCGTTTAAAAAGCGCTCATGTCGGGATTTAACGCATCGCTTTTTTACCTCTCGTGCGAACGAGGGCCTAAGGGGTTATTACATTACCCGTTTTTTAGCTTATGACGCAATAGGCTATACTATATAGCGAAATAGTATAGCGTAGTCTGAACGGCGCTTTACTTCGAGCGCTTCAATCATTACTGCGTAGAAATAAAACTAAAACATATTTTAATAGTTTTATTAGTACAACATCCACTTGATTACATATAAATACAATAAACAAACAACATCGGAACGGAACCACAAATAAAACTAATTTGTTCCCGTTTCTTTAGACATGAGACTTATCAGGCATAATATTAAAAAAACGGTTAGACATAATGATTTTCTATTTTATTTAAACGTATAATTTAGTCTCCAGCAATTCACCAATACATTGGCACCGATTCTCTTATTCACCAACTAAACAAAAATTAAAGAATTGCTATCCTTTTCACTCTGATAAAATAAGAAAGAGAGGACATAAATAAGAGCTGTCAAATTTAGTTGAACTAAAATTTCCATACAAATATAGACGACACGTCGAAATGTGTCGACTAAAGACACTGTGAAGTTCAAGGCGTAAACTAGTTTGACATCTCTAACTTAATTCTTATCTATTATCATCTTTTTCTCGCGCCGTCTGTTAGTAAAAGATAGCAATTCTTTAATTTTAGTTCAGTTTGTAAATAAGAGAATCGGAGCCATTGGTGTCGATTCTGTTGCGCACTTTGACAGGACTAAACTAAGGGAAGGTTTTCGTCACATAGTCAATATTCCCTAGGAAAATCTCGAGGATTTTCGAGCTATATTCAAATATGGCGCGCAATATTTTGCGCTTTTTGAACTCATAGGTGGCAACACTCGCACATATGAGTCATTTTTTTTTTAACTTTCTGTTTACAGAAAATTATTTAAAACCATATTTATATAAATTACTACGTGAAAACTAGAAGGGGGGGGGGGGTATTGGCATATACTACAGTTGGTCGACGAGGGGAGGGAGGGGGGTAAAAAATGAGTCACGTAGTATGGGTACGTTCCCTAAGCTAAGGGCGTTTGTCTCTTTCGGTTTCAATAGAAAAAGAAAGTGACAGTTGCGTTTAGTCTAGTTTAGTACAGTGAAAATGTGCAACAGAATCGACACCATTATCTGGAAAATGTTTCATAAACGAATCTATTGCATATTTATTATAAATGTATGTACAAGATTATGTCTATAACAATACTTATTATTTAATTTTGTTTACAACAAAATTGAGTTTATAAATAAAATAAAATATTAATGTCATTATGATCCAGCAAGCAATTGCTAAAGTATTTGTAGCCCATTAATTTATTAACCTAAATTAAATACACAATGATCTCACTCAAGCAAAAAAAATAAACATGAATTTCGCTAAAGGAGGATGGGTGGTTATATAAGAAATCAAACCCACATAGTGATATGTTATATACCAGTGGAAAGATCTCTTTAAGACAGGGATGGGCAAACTTTTCTCATTAAGAGCCAAAAAAACAGAGTCGTTCTTATGGGGGCCAGAATTTTCATGGCATGATATTCAAATTTGTCATAGGCGTTTCACCCCTTCTCACCCTATAGTGAGACAAAAAGCAGTGATAGCCTAGTGGTGTGACCGTCAGACTGCCAAGTCATAGGTCTCGAGTTCGAACCCAAGGCACGCACCTCTGACTTTTCGGGTTCATGTGCGTATTGTATAATTATTACTTGCTTAAAAACGGTGAAGGAAAACATCGTGAGGAAACCAGCATGCCTGAGAGGTATTTCTCGACGGCATGTGAAGCTGCGTCAGAGGCGAGAAAAAAGAAAAAAGTAAGTGACAGTTGCGTTTTGTCTAGTTTAGTACTGTCAAAATATGCTATAGTATAGACACCATTGAAGGCTTATGATAATAATAACAGAACTTAGTAGTGTCGACACAAACACGACACAGGTAAACACATTGATTTTCGAGATTATTCGAAAGGTTTTTACGACTAGAAACAGAACAAAGTGGTTGGCGGGTCGGGTTAAAACGGTTCGCGGGCCATACTTTGCCCATCACTGCTTTAAAATTAACATTTGTTATTATAATAACTTGTCTCCATTATTAGTCTTCGGAGTTATATCATGCTAAGTGTGACTAATAACTTGATAGTCCCCTGTTCATAAATTTTGTTAATTAGAATTTACTATCCGCATATTTCTATCAGTTTCGCAAAGATGAGTAGGTATAGCCGGTAGTCAGAGTTAGTATACTACACCTGTGACCCTCCCCTCACCCTTTGCGGAGCACCCTTGGTTTTTAATGTTTAATCGCAAACAAGTTGATGGCAATAGGCTCGCCCCCTATTACATGAGACTTAAACATAACGGCGAAATGAGTGTGTTACTATATACCTCTGCCATACCCTTCGGAGAATACAGGCGTGATGTTGTTATGTTGCAAATAAGTAAAATAAGACGGAATAAATAATAATTATCAAATAATGGGTGCTGAATTATCATTACCTACCTATTTTTAATGACGATCGCTCTAAGGTTTGCTGTTAGAAAACTCATTTGTGAGTTAAGCTCGCCTTTGTACATGAATTTACCAAAGGAACTGTATTATATATTATTATTTTGTGTACAATAAAGAATAAGAATAAGAACGATTGATGAGGATTTAATAATGAGTAAAAGTTAATTAATTTACAAAATAAGATAATTACAACGTCGTCTAATCAGTCACATTTAGCGTGATATTAACTTCGAATTCGAACATACTAATAATTAAGACAGGTCGTAATAAAAACAAAATGTTCTTTTTTATGGGAGCTTTCTATTGGTATATATATATCTTGTTACTATTCGGAGGTATCGGCCCAGGGGATTGGAGGGGGGGGGGGGGGTAATCTCTGCCCATTCTCCTTTTGCCGCAAAATATCTTAACCCAAACTTTTAGTTTTCGAAAAATACCACCAAATTGTATATTTATTACAATCAAATACCATATTTGGAATTCCTTAATAATAATAACCTTATTTAAATTTAAAAACGATACGACTTTATAAAGTTATATTATCTGAACGCCATACAAAAAGGCTAAGTAATATTATGATAATAGTTATCAGTTATATGGTGCACAGCCCATTTAATAAGACATTATTTATTCCGTTATAACACCGACTAAGCTTGGCCAACTAGAACTATTTATTTTATTAGTAACACTACTGGTTTATTATTTACTAGTTACTTCGTGAATAAACTCTATTGCTAACTAAATTATAGGCGTATCCAGGTTGGGGCAGATGGGGCGCTTGCATCACCCTGACATAGGAAAGAATAGGTAAATGGTCTAGATTCGGTCAACTCGCCACCCATGTCCACAGAACAATTACCCAAAATAGGCAGATAAAAGCCCAACTCCGTCGATACTTATATGGCCCTCAAAAATAAGGTTATAGAGCAAAATTGCCGCATAATCGCATTCTGCACTTCCAGATTTATTGAAAAGACAAATATTTACTGTCTGACTGAGTTTTCCCCACCCTGGACAAAATTCTGGCCACGCCCATGAACTAAATTACTATTAAAAGACACTAACATGGACATCTTCGAACCTTCGTTAATTGGGGCTGGGCAGAAACGTCAGTAGTACTTTTTCAAACTTACCAATGTATCTAAGATTAGTTAGCCAAATCTTAGTCGATTAACACTCAGTATAATACTTTATTTCAAAGGCAAAATTTTTCATAACCCGGATGCATAAATATAGTTCTTTAAAATTCATTAACATAATAAATATATTGTATAAGTCTTTAATAACTTTTCAATTTAATTAATTTCAGTCGACAAAGTTAGCACCGCTACATTGACTAGGCGGTAATTTATTTAAAATTATTTGTGTTTTATGAAACTTCTATTAACCTTTTTAGCGCGCGAGTCGCATTTATGCGACAAACATTTCCGTGCCCCTAGCACGCGTGTCGTATTTCTGCAAGAGGTGTGATTTACAACAATTACCTAAAACTGTTTCATAGCTCTAAGTATTGAAAAAGCTTAATATATTTATTGTAAGTATTATTTTATCGATTCGTAGTCGCGCGCTAGGGGCACGGCAATTGATATTTAGCCACGCGCTTAAAAGGTTAACTTTCTATGTAATTATTTAATTTTGGCTCTAATGCTAGTCAGGTTTAAAACCTGGTATAGTCTAAATTAAAATTACGCGCGTTACTATAGCGCCACGACATGCTAAACTTACGCGACCGTACTTCGGTGGCGACGTTTTTTATAGCGGCAAGACGCGACGTAATTTCTGCGTGCGTTGGTGTTGCGGGTAATTTAAAAACCATTGTACATAGGCGTAATCATGTCGACATTGCGTTGCGTATTTTCGACATTGTATGGTGATGCAATACAAAAATACGCGCTAATGCAGTGGAGGGGCGCGTAATTTTAATTAACACAATTACCAGTCTATTTCTAATATTTCTGATATGTAAATAGTAGAAAATATAGGGAATGGAATAATCGTTATTGTAATATAAATAATTTTTACTTCATAGTAAAACCAATAACTATAATATTCAAGAATGTATTAAAGGTAGTTTAAAGAATTCTATCTCTATTGTCAAATTATCGGAAGGATAACATTTTCGTTTTATGGAATTGGATTAAGAAAAAATGTTAAATATTATTACTCCCGTATAAAATAGAACGTTAGTATAGTTAATGAAAATGCATTATAGTCGATTATAGAAGAAGAACGTTGATCAAACTAATTGATAAGGTACACTAGCGTATAACTTGCTACCAGTGTAAAATTGTAATCGAGAATCGTCTCCCCACTACATTTAAATAAACATATATTCTCTGATCACTATTGTATAATTTTACCATACTTTAACGCTTATTTCTCCGCGGGGTTATGTAGAGGTATTCGATATAAATTTTACAATTTTATTTGTCTGGTGACATTGTCGCGAATGGACCTCCTGGTTAAACTCCGGTCGAACCCGAAATAAGTCTAGCGTCACCAAAAAATGCTCGTGAGTACTATGCGTGCCAAATAAGAATAGGATCGCGCTTGCTACAACTTCACACGATAGCTGTCAAATTGGTACTGCCAGCAAAAAAATACTATGAAAAAAAAAAGTTATATTTTTTATTCATAGATTTCATTATTATTTACATTCATTTTTATAAAATGTTATTTATTGAATTCCATAAATAGATAATTTTGGATAATTTAATAATATTTGAAAACAGTATTCATTAAAGAAATGAACCAATATAATTAGTTAACTTCACGAAATGCTACTGGTCACCCTAATATGTCGCCATAATAATAATATAATTACTGTGTAATTAATTCGGCGTAAAATTGATAAGAAATACCAAAAAGTGAACAAAAATAATTAAACTGAATATAATTTATTTTTTTACTTTTTGCACACCTTACACTTTCGTAATGAAGTTCACGAGTATTGCGGAACAAAATGGCGTCTTGACAGTGCTATTCTTATTTGGCACGCATAGTAAAGCTGTTTACGTCCATAAACATGAATGTCACACACGAAAGTTATAAAGTTATAATATAACAACATTATAAAAGGTTAGTCGGAAAGGGGGTACTAAGCCGCGGGCCACTTAATGTATCACTGATGATTGTTTTAAAGAAAGTGTTAGAATTTCAAAACCCGATAAAAAAAAATTCCATGAAATAAAAAATGATTATTTTAGTTTTTTCAAAAATTCTTCATTTCATCTTTAGTTATGAATTCAGAAAATGCGAGTTTCTAATCCGTGACCCCAAATATGACGTAATATGTAAACACGTCTGATCGTAACTGAGGATAGATAGAATTTAGCGTATTTTCTATGAAATCTTTGAACAGCTTTGAATTATTTCTCTTGAACTATTGACTTTTGGGGAAAGTTGTAGAACAAAAGTTATCCATTATTATGGGTACTTTAACACCCTTTCGGCTTAGTACCCCCTTTCCGACTAACCTTGTATATACTTTGTCTTGTTAAACTTTCATCAAAATTAAGCTTCGTATCTTTTTAACCGACTTCAAAAAGGAGGAGGTTCTTTATCGAATGGTTTTTTTTTATTAAAACGGCGTCCTTAGCTTATAAAAAATAGCTTGGGAGTCCTTGGAAAAGGGAATTCAATTGAAATGCATTAAATTTGAAATAAATGCATGTGCAATCAGCGCGGCCATGAACTACAAAGGTATACTGGCCGCTAACACAATTATTAGTGAGGAGACATAAACCCGAGCACTTAGTCGATTTTATCACCATAGACAAACATACTAAAACTAAAAATAAAGCTTAACTTCTACTGAGTTCCTCGGCCACGATGTCCATATAGTGTGTAGTGAAGACTGCTTTGTTGTGCATGACGTAACGGAGAAGGGTGCCGGATACAGATGTCAGTTCTCGAGATAAAGCTGACAGGCCAACGGGGATCTGACGCGAGCCCCCGCCGCAAACTAGTATTGTTTTGAGGAATTCGAGGACACGCTGGCCTGGGAAGCACAATCGATCAACATCATCAAGAATAGAAAAGGTTTTTGTGGTCAATATGGTCGAGGTTTGAGGGGCTCGGGGCTAATTACCAACCGCGCAGATCATTCGATTAGCGAGGTTAACTACGTTTGCCGCGATCTGACCGTGGATGGGTGACCGTTCGTAACACATTGAGATCCCTCCGTGCATCGGAGAGCACGTTAAACAGTTGGTCCCGGACGTCGTACAAATACCTATGACAGTCGTTACGGGAAGTCAGAAACTCGAAATTCGGACAACCGGTCTAATCTTAGGATATCGGCATTGCCCAGTAACTGGGTTGCGGAGGTCTCATAGCAGTCGCTCCGTGTAAAATACTGGTATTCTGCCGCATCTGGTTAAACTGGAAGCTGACCCCAATATAGATGGGAAAAAGCTAGGCAGAACTATGGTCATAGAAAGCTTTCGGAGATCGGTCACAAAAGCCTGGGTTTCCTGAACCACCACAGCCATTGCTTGCTTAGTTCGTATAACTTGCAGAAGTCGATTTGCTGTGGGTGTGTCCAGTTTGGAAGTTGGTTGCAGAAGTCAACTGACTAGTGGGTTCGGCGCTTAAGGAATTGTGAGGCGGCTAGGGTAAAAGGCAGCCATTTGAATGATGATCAGACATGTGAACTCTGGTCAGTCGTCAGCTAAAAAAGCTGATATCCCTCCGTTCAGGTAATCTCTTTGCTGGTCAGACGGCAACGAAGACCCTAGTGTTGTGGCTGATCCTGCCATTTAGCCCAAAGGCGGTAGAGTGCGCAAAATAAGGAAAGAAAGAACCTCTTGTATACTTACGAACAATCTCCCGGACCCTATGCTCAGGGTCTCCAAGTGAAGTGATCTGTGTTCTGATGAGCTCCTTCGTCTCAGCATTCAGTGCAGGTTGAGCGAGATTTTCCAGGAGTTGTTCTGTCACCAGAATTATCTCCTCGGCCAAGGATGGCAAGATGGACTTTAGTTCTCTGTAACAGAATGAAGAGTTGTAGTCTTTGTCTGGTTTAGAAGGAGGAGGCCATATTATGTAAGCTTCCAGATGTGATATAAAGCTTTATAGTGAACTCGCAGCAGTATTCATCCGATCACAGCGGGGTCGTGCACTGTGTCCAATCCGAATCCGAGAAAATACGTTTCTAGGTAAATCGGTTGGAAATCTATGGAATTCGGATCGGCTGTAGTTCATACAAATACAAATAGTACTGAAAGAAAGAAAGAAAAACCGTTTATTCACGTGAGAGTGAGGCACATAACATAGCTTTTTTTTTTGTTTTTTTTTTGCAGCTTATTCGGATCATATTTTCTAGGATTCGGATCAAGCGCAGTGCACAAGCGCTTTATGTATTATTCTTAGAATTGAGAATTAATTTCCATCAAGATATGGAGCTGCTAAAGCATCAAACATTTTGTAATATAATTTCAATAATTCAGAACCTATTTGAAGCCCTTCGATGAAATCAAATTCTAGTTTTACCCATACATTGCAACTAAATATTCAGATTAGACTAAAGCTAAATAAAATAATTCTGGAAGAAAACTTGCATGTCATTGGAAGCGTTATCAATGATGATAAGAATTTTCTCCTTCAAGGTCTGCTTATGGGCGGCCGCTGCAGTTTGGTCGCTGCCACAAGCTGGGCTGGCCAGCATTATAGATGCGACGCATATCAGTCGGTACACTTGGGTGCCGAGCTCGGCGAAACGGGGCGCGTCGAGGGATATTGTCTGAAATGGAAGATAATTTTTAAATAAATTTTCTTACGCAGTTATTGGCAAATTCCGCTTGATTTAGACAAAAATAGACAAACAATTCTTACCTCAGGATAGTTCTTGGATGAATCCCACTCCAGTAACTCCAGGTAAGCCTTAGCCAGGGTCTGAGCGGTGACGTTCCTGATTATATTCTTGTCTGTGACTGGCATACCGATACCTTCTGTATCCATGTTCCGTTTTAGCCATTCTCGAGTGTATTGGAGACCATCTGTAAATGGAAAAGAATGTTCTTCACCAGCACTATTCGGTGAGTTCACTTGCTTCGAGTAAAGAAGTCCTTTTACAACTCAACTCAGAAGTCCAATATGTCTTGCGCTCGATAGCAATGCGCACGGATTTTCCAACTTTGAATCAGCGAGTTTCTGGTTTCATTTGGGCTCATAGGTTCAAATTAGTTATGTATCTACCCTTTTGATATAATCTAATAATTTCTAAGTACCTTTTGGTAAGTCACTTTTTATGATAGAATAATAAATACTGCGTACAGAAATCTCACTCCCTGACTGATGAATTAAACACATAGAAAAATGATCTCCGCGCATGCAAAATTGAGCTTTATCGTGAGACAGTTCTTATTCCACTGTGCGTTCGTGGTTTATTACATTTCGGTTTAGTCACTAACTAACGTTCGGTTTGGTGTCCTTTCGTGTTGCACTCGGGAGTTGCAGCGGCGCGTAGGCATGTTTTCATACCTAAATGTCAAGGGACGTAGGCCTGCTTTTTGTACGACATCCGTGGGAACAGACATTCATAATACGCTACCTTTATTCGAAGATAATATTCTGATGATAGTTTTCGGTTGACTGAAAGAGTTTCTGAAATAAACACATTCGTAATGGAACTGACCTTCAGAAACCTTGAGTATCTCATCAAACTTGGCCCTCTCGTACTGAACACTCTCCTGCTGCACGTGAGGTCTGATCATGGCGATCAGGGTGTTTGCTAGGTCCAACTTCAAGATCTCTAGGGTCTCTAATATTGCGCGGAATACATCTACCTGGAAGAGAAGAAATTCAATTCATAACTGCTGCTGGGACTTAGGAACTCAGACTACTAAAGGGGATGGTTGGGTGAAAATCATAGTCATACAGCCTTGCAGGCGGATTGCTGATCACAGTAAAACCCAGTTCAGATGACAATTAGATGTTTTGGAACTGACTAATTATGTTTTAATGATCGAAAAAATGGAACATTACCAGGTCTTTACTGAATAAAATAACGTGAAATGATGTTAGGCGTTGCTCCGAAATGTCAATTTTTATTAGCAACTTAACTGCGGAATATTTCTGGGATGGAGTAAAAAAATTGTTACACAAAAGTTAGTTTTTGCTTTGTGCAGAATCTATACGGTCCGCCTGGCTAGCTATCACCCTCATATTAAAGTCGCGGCGCCAAGCAGTTGACTATGTCCCGTCGTGTGTATGTGAGAGCCAGAGGGATATAGGGAAATCCTTCTATATCTCTATTCCTTGGATTCATGTGCTCCATCTTAGACCCTGTCTGCGCTTACCATCAGGCGAGACTAGGGCCAAACGTAACCAAGTGAAGAACAAAAAAAACCGTGAAATATGTTACTGATTCAGTTTCTTTCCTTGAGGTAATGAGCATAAAAGAGATGGTTTTCTTTTCATAATATGACAAGTTACAGTCTAGCAACTAGCTCACGAGTTTTTATTCAAAATAAAACATAACTTACAGTATCAGTGAGCTTGGTGATATTCTGTATTATCTCGTCCCTGGCCGGTGCAGCCAACTTCGCCATCAAGTCGATTACGAAGCTAGCATACTTATGGAAGTCCAGGCTATTGTTCTCGGCTTGTTGCTGGATGAAGTCGGCGTCTAAAACCTCTTCGATCATCTCCCGAATACGCGTGTGGCGGGGGAGTAGGATCGAAAATAGACCCTGAAATTTTGTGATCAATGCTTTAGAAGATAAGGTTCAGTTTTGGTTACACTGTGGTAAGTGGAGGTGATTCAGTTTAGGCATAGTCGCCGGGCACGTAACTTGGCACGGTTTTGGCGTAGTGGGAGTAAGTTTGCGCATGTACACTTAGTGCAACAAAAAATGGTCACTTTTATTGCTTGTCATTATTCTATGGTTATAGTCATAATTTATTTTTAAACATGCCTGTTTAGAAGAAAGAAAAAAAGGAGAGGAATTCTCTTCTCTACTCTTGCCAAGTTACGCGCCAGCGACTATATGTATACGGATAGAGACAAAATAATATAACTTATAACACTTTTTGGTGATGAAGGAGTTATTACTAGATCTTTTGGAGCTAAGTAGCATTTCTTTGTTTATTCTAATGTGTAGCTGTCTTTTTCATGATCTGTGGTCTGAATAGGTACTCACCACTGGTCATGATAGTGAGTTTACATGCTTAAATTGTTAAACGATCGATTCTAAATCCCTCGGATAACCATAAAAACTTAGAAACCCCTTTTTTGTAATCACCACCAAAGTTTGATGCAAATGAACATAGAAAGTTAAGTACTACACAAATTCAATCAGAATCTGTATTCCATGAATGTTGAAAGAAAGGAGATAATTTAAGTACATTCATGTAACAAATGTACCCAATTATAAAATAACTGTTATGCATTGGATGTTTGCCAACTGTTACATAAAGCACTTGCCATCAGAGCGTGAAATAATTAAGAGTATAGTAACATTTACATAATAACAATTGTGTAACTGCCTCGTTGGTCCAGTAGTGGCTAGCGCGACTCCTGACCGTGAGGTCCTGGGTTCGATCCCGAGGTCGGGCAGTGTTATTGGGTTTTTCCGTATGGAATTCCTTAGTAGCAGCCCGGAGTTTGGACTTGTGCCCGGTTGATGGCATTAGGCTCGCCCGCTATTATATGGGACTTAAACATAACGGCGAAATGAGGGTATTACTATACACCTCTGCCTCACCCTTCGGGAAATACAGGCGTGATGTTATATATACTAATATTATAAAGAGGAAAAATTTGTATTTTTGTATGTAATGAATAAACTTAAAAACTACTGGACCGATTTCAAAAATTCTTTTGCCGTTAGAAAGCAACATTATCACTGAGTAACATAGGCTATGGGCGGAGCCGTGAGGACACAGCTAGTGTTAAATAATTGTGGTTTACGGATTTTACGGTCTCCAATAATTTTGTTAAGTTCTTATGTAGTAGCAGCAAAATTAGATAAAAAATTGTCGAACCAGGAAAATGATTACCAATACTATATAGATTTCCTTCTTCCCCTTTCTTAGATCTTATGGAGGTTTTCTTTTTATGAAAGGCCTAACCTATAAATATTGACTGCTTCATCAGAAAATCGTGTTTATCAGTTATTTAGATTAAGGCTGGCACAGGTGTGGCCAGGATTTTATTCAGTGTTGGGCAAACTCAGTCAGACAGTAAATATTTGTCTTTTCAATAAATCTGGAAGTGCAGAATGGGATTATGGGGCAATTTTGCCCCATAACCTTATTTCTGAGGTCCAAATAAGTATATACGGAATCAGGTATTCGTCTGCCTATTTTTGGTAATTGTTCTGTGGACATGGTGGCGAGTTGACTGAATCTAGACCATTTACCTATTCTTGCCAGGGTGGGGCAAGTGCCCCATCTGCCCAACCCTAAACACGCCTACGAAGGCTGGTGTTCACTAACATTAATCCATTGGTTAAACAACCGATTATCTAAAATTAATTAGTAAAAGGTTTTTCGATCAGAGAGTTAATGTTGGTGAAAACCAGCCTCAACACTGCTTGTATGTATGGAGTTGGATGTTAGATAACTTTCCATAAGTGACTTCTACAGTTTTGCTGAATAATGTTGGGCCTGTTCATCTCTTTTGGGTACAGAATTGGTAGTATGTTTGCTTATGAGTTTCTGAGTGAAATCTTCGTCTTAAGGTGCACACAAACTCGCTCACTGCGAGTTTGCCACTCACAGCGGGCCACCCCGTCCCCACAGCCTGAGGCATACGTGGCAAACCATTCGCGGGACATGCCTCGCGATGTCTGTACGCATCGGGCCGACTTTTGTAATGTCTGTTATTTCTGATCGACTTTTTGTAGGACGTGTGCGTTGCACTGTTGCAATCAGTACGTTCTATTTTCTCCTACAAAAAATCGGTCTCCGATTATCGGACGTGGGTGGGCAGCCGTAGACAACCAGGTTATTAAGTGACCCACCTGTTTCACATCTTCTAATAGTACAAGAGCCTGCTTGTATTGTGGTGGGTCAGAGTTGAGCTGCTCTCTCAGTATATCAAAATATGCCTTATGCATTGTCTCTTTCACTAGTTTCTGATAGCTGCAATGTTAAATAATAGGAACTAATTAATAAAGAACTAATTTGTAATTATTGTAGTATTAAAATAGATAGAACAGATAAGGGAGTAAATAACAAGGTCTGACATTCAAAGAAGCTAAGATTTGCAATAGGATTTCATCTATGTACAGGAAGAAGCCTTTTTGCAGGTAATAGAAGGGTTGATGGTACATTTATTAATTAAATTTATTATTTTGAATGCATTTGAAATAAGAGAAGGTCGAAGGAATGACGGCTTCTTATGGGCAAAAATGAAGTGTTGCTTAGCAATTTTTATTTCCAAACTATGTTTAAAAATATATGCTTGTATGCAATGGGGTTTTTCATTCATTGTGGGTAAAGATACAAGAACACTTGGTAATTGATAGAAATCGGCCATAAGTAGGGTTGCCACCTTTTTTAAAAATAAATATAGTATTTTTCCAAAAAAAGATGCAAAACTATAGTACTTTTGGAAAATTCTGGAAATAAAAGTACATATTTATTTTTTATCATTATGTATTTTTCCATGTATATTTGTTGTTGCTCTTCGCTTTCGCCATCAATGATTTAAAATCATTAGAAGAATCTGAGCAATTTAGATTCATATTAAAATAAATTATCAATTCATTTTTATTAAAATTAATAGATGCTTGCTTATTATGTTATATTGTATGTGTAAACACAAAACTAAACTATTTACCTATTGTCTGGTGGTTCAAAAGGCTCCAACTTAAAGTCCTGGTCAACAGCAATCTCATGAGCCAATGCCATGTTCTGCATGCCATGGGCAGCCTTCATAATGTCTTCCAGGGTAACAAACTTGGGTGGAGAGGCTCCAGTTATTGTTGATCCTCTCACTCGGAATTGTATTGGGTCACTGGCATAGTAACTATGGGAAAAAGTATTGATTAAATATACCATGGAGATTGACTGATTTACATGGGGGTTGGCCATATTTATGGCTTGTAAACAAGCTGTGTTACCAGTGGCGTGCATTGGTTTTCGGACTAGGTAGGCAAGCACTAGCGATGTCGCCTTTCAATTGTACGCTTAAGCCTATTTCAATATGATTCTGACCAAAAGAAATCATAGCCATACACACTTATTTTATTTATAGTAATAGTTAAAGATGGAGTAGTTAATTAAATCTTATGGGGTAGGCACTGCTTAATTGCCTATATCTATAATATATATATACAATGCGCGCCACTGCATACTCGCCACCTTGCTGACAATCTTTCCAGAAACTGTGACCAAGCAATTTATGCGGCAATACTGTGGCTATAATTTAGTAGTGCAAATAATAATTGTATAATATATTTTATCTGCTTCGTTGGTCTAGTGGTGACAGCACAACTGCTGATCGTGAGGTCCTGGCTTCGATGCCCAGGTCGGGCAAAGTATTATTGGGTTTTTCCGTGTGGAATACCTCAGTAGTAGTAGCCCGGAGTTTGGATTTGTGCGCAGTTGATGGCAATAGGCTCACCCCCTATTACATGGGACTTAAACATAACGGCAAAATGAAGGTGTTATTATACACCTCTGCCCAACCCTTCGGGGAATACAGCCGGGATGTTAGGTTATTTTAATCATAGGTAGAATAGAATAGAATCTTTATTTGCTTAGAATGTAGGTACATAAATATAAGTTGTTAAGTTCTAATAGAATCCATGTGTATTCTGCCTTAATATAGCATGCAAATGTAATACAAAAATAGAGGATAATACTGTATAATAATAATAGCATTTATTTACAAGGAACTTTGTGAAATGATTTTTTAATTTGGTCAGGAATTTTATTAAAGATTACAGGAGCCATACAAATCACATTTCTTTTTAGTAAGCTAGTCTTAAATGCGCCCGTACTGAATAGATTTCGATATTGAGATCTCATAGCTGTATTTCATTTTCTGGTTTCTATAAAGTTGCAAATAGACATCGATTTGTTATTACAAATATAGCCAATTCAAGTATATAAAGGCATGGGAAGGTTAATAACTTATGAGACTTAAATGTAGGTATGCAACTGTCTGAAACTTTAAGACCAAATATAGCTCTCAGGAAGCGCTTTTGAGCTTCGAAAATGCTTTCTCGTTCACTACAGTGACCCCAAAATATTATACCAAATCTTAAAATAGAAATTACTAGACCATGGTAGGCCACTAATATTGTCGGTAAATTTACTTTTTTTAACAGATTATGCAACATAACCGCAGTTGTGCTTAAACGTTTACACATATCTTCAGCTTGCGGCTTCCAAGTTAACTGGCTGTCAATAGTGATTCCTAAAAATTTTGTACTGTTTACTTTTTCTATAGTTTGACCATTGTATAGCTTATATTCATATCTCCTGTAGCTATATGTTGGTAAAAATGCATGATTTTAGTTTTTTGGAGATTAATAACTAAATTATTATTGTCAAGCCACTTTATTAAACTACTAATTGTATTGTTAATGTCATTAACATATGATTCCTTATTGACACATGAAACAATTGATATGCTATCATCTGCAAATAATACCATAGGATGAAGTATATGACGCGGCAGGTCATTAATATACAGTTAGCGGCACGGAATGTGGCCCAAACATAAACGAACTGATAACAGGCGATTTTGGTATCGCGTATGAAAATTTCGTATGGCAGCTTGTCAGGACGTTTGTTTTTGTTAATTTAAGAGAGTAAGCACAAAAAATTGTTCGTTTGTTTAATTTCTGTAACATTTAATGTTAGTTCGTTGCTAGAACGCACAAAACACAGGTAACTTAAAATTCGATATTAAAATTGTCGTGGATTTAATCTTTATTGTTTTGTTTTTTAATTAATCTGTAGTCATCTGAGCTTCCAGAATCGGAACACAATGCCCCTAATTTCAGCTCAAGTTGTTCAAGCTGTGTGACTTCCGAGTCAACGGCGAACTCAGCAAGAGATTGCTGAATCTTTAAATGTACCGCGTAAAGCTCTCAGGTACGACTTAACAAGGTACAACCAGACCGGCCTTTACACGAAGAGACCAGCAAGTGGCGGGATTAGGTGTACTTCAGCGCGAGATGACCGATTTATCGCTCTCGCAATTTTGAGAAATCGGTTCGTTACTGCGATCGAAATACAGCAGCGCCTACAAACGGCACGAGAGGTGAACGTAAGTGAGCGAACATTAAGAAGGAGAATGGAGGAACGGAACCTGCGTGCTCGAAGACCAGCTCGAGGTCGAGAACTGCTCGGGCACCATCACGTAGCTCGACTTCGATTCGCTCGCGAACACGCAAATTGGACTCAGAGCAGTGGAATAAGGTTCTGTGGACTGCTGAATGCGTAGTGGCCTAAAGGGCTCTAGATGGCTGCGAACGTGTGCAGAGAAGGCAGGGGGAGAGGTATCTGCCAATCACCACCATGCAAGGCGTCAGTTCTCATACTGGATCCGTTATGGTTTGGGCAGGGATCAATTCAGACGCACGTACAGAGTTGGCGGTAGTCGAAGGTCGTCTAACGGCAGTGCAATACGTTGAATTGATTCTCCAGGCACATGTTTACCATACGTGGGGTTCATCGGTAGCGAAAAATTAATCTTAATGCAAGATAATGCCCAATCTTACACAGCACATTGCGTAGATGAAAACCTTTCGGACGTCAGAATTTCAAAATTGGAGTGGCTAGCACGAAACCCAGGCATGAATCACATAGAACATGTCTGAGACATGCTTAAAAGACGCATCTGATCCAGTCTCAACCTTCCAGAGACTCTCAGTCAGTTAAAAACCGCTCTAGTGGCCATCTGGGAAGAAATATCCCATATCAACGGGTCCTACGTATACTGGTACAACCCGCAAAAATGCGAAATCCACTTTTCTACATCAATCACCTTCAAATCACCGATGGTTTACTCAATTTTTATTAAATAATAATTTAAGTTTCGTGGTAACAAATTTGCAAACGAATGGAAATAACAGTATTATATTTTATACGGGATATAATAAATATTTAAGAACTATAAACAGCTCTTCTATAAAGTTGTGTTTTTACACTTGCAACATTATACGTAGGACCCGTCGATATGAACATTATAAACATAATCCACAGCATGCCTGATCGCATGCAGGTGGTTATTAGGGCCAGAGGTAGAAATACCCGCTATTAATTTTAAGTCCAATAGCTTAATTTTTTAAATTTCATTAGAAAACATTGTTTTAAACTTAGAGCTTAATGTCGTTTTTGTAATTTTATAAAAAAATAATAAAATTAACACATTTTTTTTGTTAATTAAACATTAACATTGACGATTCGAATAAGCTTTTAATTTTAAACAAAAAAAACCTGCATTTCACGGTTCATTTTGATAATAAACCACAAAATGCGTTTGGGCCACATTCCGTGCCACTGAGTGTATAATAAAAATAACAAAGGTCCTAGAACACTGCCCTGCGGGACACACTATTTTATTGCTCTAAAACATTGACTTGAAACAAAACAATGAATGGTAAGTTGTATGAAGTTGTAAATTCAGTTGTAAACTAATTATATTCATGACTTGCACAGTGAGTCATAGGATTATATTTTTTTTATCTAATATTATTAGTTGACTATATTAAAATATTCTGAGTTTAAAAGTGTTCCAAATGTCTTTTTAATTGTAGAACCTTAAAATACTGGCTGGTATTCGGCGTAACACAAAAATACTACCATTTTTTTCTTATTTGGTAGGTATTTGTTCACAATTGTACAGAACTTTGAAGTAATTAAGAAATATGATCTAGATAAATAATGTATACTATGTTCTAATAACTATGATAAAACAAAGAAACCACAAACCTTGAAGCCGTAGGCATCGGCTGAGATGCTGTTCGAGGATTCTTATCCCCTTTTTCTGATCCCTGAGACCCCGAGCTACTAGGTCCCTCGCGGTCGCCCATTGCGAAAACTTAACACAAACTGACTGAGGTAAAAGCAGTAATCTTTTCAACCCATATAAGGCTACCTACTCAAAGGCACTGCATGAAATCGGTCAAATCATTGAGTACAATCGCCTTGAGTCATAACAACACATAACCTTACTTTTGCAACAAAGAAACGATAATATTTTCGATTTTCTACGCGAATATTTTAAACGAAAACTACGCATCGGGTATTTTAAAGTAGTTGTGATTATTTTGTACGTTTTTTGGAGACGTTTTCGTTTATTTTATACGAAATTCATCAGATGTTTTCCTTTACTTGTCAATTTGGTGAATGTCAAAAACTTTTTTAAAACGTTTCGTTATCCCGATCCGACATGATCCGTACGTTATGCTTTGATACAGCCTATAATTTAAAAAATCATAATAATAAAAACGCTTGTATGTATGTATATTTTTAAACAATTTAATTTTTTTATGTATACATATTCATGAAATATTGCCTTAGGCCTGCCCATTGTAAGTTCAACTTGCTAATCTTAACAGCTAGTTATGTCGATGACTTGATAATAATTCTTGTACGGACTTCCTCAATCCGATTAGGGTCTTGTAGAGAAATTCCGAGCAAAGCCCTTGCCATAACATTGTTAGGTACATTATTATATCCTAATTCCAAAGCTTAGACCGGTTGGTAGAATGTCTCACTCTTACTTCCCGTATAATTAACAAGGTATGAAAACCGACATGGCAACGGCCCCTTGGTTTTCATGACTTTAAAGGTTTTTAGACGCATTATTGTCAACTCATCTTTTTCCTGTACCTACGTATTTTGATGCTTTTCTTTTTAACCCTAAGGTTGACTGATAGAGAATGCCTTATGGCATTAAGTCCGCCTTATGTACCACAATAGTGCATAGAAGTATAAATACATACATACATACATAAACTCACGCCTTTTTCCCATGGGGGTAGGCAGAAACTATAGAACGCCACATGCTACGACTCTTACATACCCTTTTCGCTTCATCCACATTCATAAATCTTGTCATACACGCACGCCGGTTGAGAGTACTACGCACCTGACCTTTGTGAAGAACATCACCAATAACATCGATGTATGTCCTTCTAGGACGTCCTCTACCGGTGTTCCCATTAACATCCGCCTTATAAATTTCTTTTGTTAATCGCCGTTCACTCATTCTCTCAACATGGCCAAACCACCTAAGCATACTCCTTCCAATTTTTGTCACTACATCATCTTTTAAACCGCAACTTTGTCTAATCTCTTCATTTCTCAATCTATCATTCAAAGTTACACCGCACATACTTCGCAAGGAACGCATTTCCACGGCATTTATTCTACTTTCATGCCTCTTCTGCCACGACCAACATTCACTTCCATACATAAGCGTAGGTACCAACACACCATTATGGACAGCCAGTCGTGCCTTAAAGTATAAATAAATAAATAATAAATAAATTAAGGGGTCCGGATGTGTACAGAACGGTAGAGCGGTCTCACGACTGTGCCTATGACTTCTCTCATCTACCTTTCATAGCAGCCCGTAAACGTCCACTGCTATCCAGAGATTATTCAAAGACCGCTGTTATTTACGGTCACGACTCGAGACAATATTTCAAATCATCATGCTTGGCAAAGAGACTTATCAGCGTAAACGAGAATATCGGAGGCCATTCTACTGAAAATCATTGAGGTGGGTGGGGTTGTGTATATCAATGGTTGGGTGTTCTATTCTTTACCGGGACACGGCAATCGAGCTTAACTCACTTTATTATTATTAATTATTAAACATTAATATTATTTATAAACATTATTTATTAAGCATTAATATTTTCTACTTCGAAAAACGAACGTCTAAATTTCGGATCGAAAGGAAACAACGACGAACATTGAACTTATAAATATACGATCAAAGAATTGTCAAACAACGAACTACTACAAACATGTCATTTGGGAGTAGGGTGAACGACAGACAAAATGTCAAATCGCGAAAATCGATTCGATCGCCGGATCCGAAACACTTTCGTGGTTGGAAAACGTGCGATCCGTCAGCCGAACTTCGTAGTTCGATTTTCGGTGTAGGCCCCTGGATCATCTAGATTTAGTTCTAGGTAGCTTTTTAGTTCGTTCTGCCTAGCTTTTTCCCAATTGTGTTGGGGTCAGCTTCCAGTCTACCAGATGCGGCCGAATACCAGTATTTTACACGGAGTGACTGCCGTGAAACCTCCGCAACCCAGTTACTGGGCAATGCCGATATCGTAAAGTTAGACCAGTTGTCATACTTTCAGGCTTCTCACGACCCGTAACGGCTGTCATAGGTATTAGTATGACACCCGGGACCGACGATTTAACATGCTCTCCAAGGCACGGAGGGGTCTCGATGTGTAACGAATGGTCACTCATCCACGGACTGACCACGGCAAGCGTTACTTAACTTCACAAATCAAAAGATCCGCGCGGTCGTTAATAAGCCACGAAGCTCCTCACGTAATAACTAAAAATCATTTTCGCAAAGTATTTTTTTTTAATTTAGACTAGGTATAACGCTCTCAATGGTCTTGTGAAAATGTTAAATGGGATTGGCTGTTTACCTTAGAATACAGTTTCTGAAAGTTCACTCAGAAAATTAGCTCCCCTTCCGGTAACGGTACCGGCACTTACCTATCGCTTTATAAAGTTTTCAAATTAGTAATGGTCGCAAAAGCTTTTAGTATTTTGTGGACTTCAGTATTATTATGGCAGCCGATTCCTTTTTTCTTTGGGTATGATTTTATTTTAATCAAAGCTTTGTATTTATGTGTCATGCAAGTACTTAGAGCCGCAAGTGCAGGTGTAACTGCTGCAGAAGTAATCAAATCGAGGATAATTTGTTAGGATAAATAGTCATTGTTCTGAGATTCGCTCCGGTCAATAAAAGTAGGTGTCCTTCGTTGATAATAACATAAAAATGACATCACGCCTTGTATTTCCCGAAGGGTTCAGCAGAGGTGGTATAGTACACCCTCGTTTCGCCAGTTATGTTTAAGTCCCATGTAATAGGGGCGAACCTATTGCCATTAATTGGGCTGCTACTGAGAAATTCCTATTGGAAAAACCCAATAACACTTTGGCCAACCTGGGGATCGAACCCAGGACCCCATGCTCAGCAGTGCACTTGCGACCACTAGATCAACAAGGCAGATTATATAGATCGTTGATAATGGTGTCGATTCTGTTGCGCACTTTGACAGGACTAAACTAAACTAAGGGTGTTAGTCTCTTTCTGTTTCAATAGAAAAAGAAAGTGACAGTTGCGTTTAGTCTAGTTTAGTACTGTTAAAATGTGCAACAGAAACAGAATCGACACCAATATAAAGAATTAAACTTTTTCTGTAGGTACTACATCGTCCTCTGCAGACCCGAGAAAGCAGCGCGCCGTATTCCGCGCACGCTTCTTAGCAGGACGTGAGGCAGGGCGACAAATACGAGGGGACCACCGAGCACCAAGGCCTGCTGTGGTTGCGGTGAATGCACCAGCGATCCCGGTCTAAGGCCTCGGAAGAGTAGATAGTCCAACATAATCCCCACCTGCTCCAGTGCAGATAATCTCCATAAGAAAGAAGAAGAAAGAAGAAAGGAAAGTTGTTTATTCGCGTCAACATGACAATATGCGTCACATCCGTGCAAAACGGCCATAACTCAGCATAATGCTGTGTCTCACGTGCGAAACGGGGCCACAGCGCTGGTTTTCAGCGACAGTCGGCGTTGACATGATGACGCCCATCGGTACAGCAAATAGAAGGCAAGGTTTTACAACCTAAAATAACAACACAAAATGACATTTAATTTCTCTTTAATATTGTAACTCAAACAAGTCACATAAACAAAGCACAAAGTAAACTAAATCAATCCTATTATAACGTTGAAGATAAGGCAAAGAAATGAAAGTAAATTCTCTCTAGTTTAAAATGAAATAGTTGTGGAAATGCAATCCGCTTCGCTAACGGCAAGCCAGTACGTTTGCCTAGGTAAATTAGTTGCTAGTTCTGTCTGAGAACAAGTTAGATTGCCTCCTTGACTCTGTACGGCTCTTTAATTTTTCTCTGAAATATACGTAGAAGTTGGATTGGAAGTTTTTGCGTAGGTATTATAAAATTGCTTTTGGTTTAATAGAAAATTGTAAATGTAATCTAAGGTTATGTATTTACGGTGTAACTCTAAGGCCAGTATTAATAAATATATAGATAGAGCGACCGCCGAGCGTAGGTATGGAAAGTGAAGTACATACATGTGATTGACTTCTGTACCTATCTGTTTTGTGTCTAGGCGCTGCCGGCCGCTGCCACTTCGGTGTGAATTGAGCCTTAAGGTAGTTGCTGTTGGAAGATCTCTCAAATAAGAGCTGTTTATTGATACGGGCCTAGAACTCTCTCATCTGTCAATATGAAAATAATTAAGTATATTTCAGCGTAGCGGTGTTAGGACGCAACATAGAATACGAGGTATCATTTAGGCCCCTCGCCCACGGCGACTTTTTGTAGCGATGCTGTCGCATGTTTCGTAAACGCGCGACAGCATCGCTACTAACGCGCGTTAGTTGCATTTGCAACGCGCTACAGCATCGCGTCTGTATCGATGCAAACACGCGACCGTGTCGGACTACATCGGGGAGAGAACGGAGGGAGGGTGGCGCGAGAATGGAGAACCAAGCGTTTGCATCGCGGCAGAAGCGCGACAGTATCGCGTTTGCATCGCGACTGAGAATCGAGGTGTGGGCGAGGGCAAACAGCTAGCGACCGCATCGCGACTGTATCGATGCGAACGCGCGACAGCATAGCTACAAAAAGTCGCCGTGGGCGAGGGGCCTTATACATGACATCACGCCTTGTATTCCCCGAAGGGTTCGGCAGAGGTATTTTAGTACACTCTCGTTTCGCCAATTATGTTTAAGTCCCATGTAATAGGGGGCAAGCCTATTGCCACTAACCGAGCACAAATCCAGACTCGTAGTACATGGGCTACCCCGTGTCTGGGCACCCCTGGTCCCCCTGCGACGGGTCAGATTAGTTGCCCCGCCGCCTACCACTTTTCGGCCGCAGAGGATAAAAAGGGCGGCCAGGTACACACCGCCACTCCTCTCCCCCTACGGCCCCACCGCGTCCGCCATCCGACGGTGGCGGCCCCGTCAAGGCCGCGGAAGGTAGGGAGAACGGCGCACCGTAATACCGGCACTCCTATCCCGCCGCGGCCTCCACCCTTCAGCCGCAATGTCTCCCATAAGACATCGCGGCCCTCCTCAGTTGCGATGTCGCTCAGGCGCCACCGCAACCTACTTGGTCGCTACGTCGAGGGCTTGCAGGCCCAAGCCCCGACGAGCAGCCCCTCCTCGGGTTCCACTTCGCTTCACCGTGGGGTTCCAAGCCACGGCTATTAAGCCCCCCCGCAACGACAATTCGGGAGCCCAACCGGGGGGGTGCTTGCGACCACTAAACCAACAAGGCAGTAAAAGGTATTATTTAATGTTCGTTTATTCATTGTATATACATATAAATTATATTTTTAAATATTTCCACATAAAATATAAAAAACATTTAAAAATATAAAAAATAGTAGCCCACCGGCATCGGGAACAGGGTCCAAGCTACCGGTGGTCAGGACCTCAGAGAGAGGAACTTCCTGACAATACGTGCCGTGTCTAGAAGTACCGCTTTCTGTATCAGGCCCTTGACCCAGCTGCCCAACGAGAGCCTCATCAGGTGTTGGTCGAGGCTCTTGGCTATTAAGCCATTGGCCGTAACGACTATCGGCACAATGACTGCTGAGTCAACCTCCCACATGTCGACAACCTCGTGTGCCAAGTCTTGATACTTAATTTCTTTATCTTTCTCGGCTTTCACAAGGTTCTCGTCATGTGGGACAGTGATATCAACAATCATTGTGAGACGCTCTGATCGATCTATCACCACTATGTCAGGCTTATTGGCAACAATAGTCCTGTCGGTGATGATAGATCGGTCCCAGTACAATGTGATATGACCATTCTCGAGAACTGGGTCGGGCACATACTTGTAGTATGGTACTTCTGCGTCCACAAGGTTGTATTTCAGAGCAAGTTGCTGGTGGATAATCCTAGCCACTAGGTTGTGTCTGTGCAAATACTCGCCGTTAGCAAGACGAGAACAACCAGAAATAATATGTCGAATGGATTCACCGGGACAGTGGCATGCCCGACAGATGTCAACCGTGCCGTCCTTCACAATATATTTCCGGTAGTTGTTCGTCATCATAACTTCGTCCATAATTGCACAGACAAAACCCTCGGTTTCCCCAAAGAGATCACCGAAACGTAGCCAGGCTACGGACGCTAGGAAATCTACATCGGGCCCATAAAGGGCCCGGTAAAAGCGTCCGTGAAGCTCCTTGCTCTGCCATACCTCCCTGCGGCCATTAGTATCCAGTACTACAGGCTTGCGCCAGTTCTCTTTAGCCAAGGAGAGCGGGGTGAATCCTTTGTCCACTGCGACTACATCACGATGCATCCCCACGTCGGCTTGGAGGAAGTACTCCCTGAGGCTGCACACCTCGCGGTTGTGGAGGGTCTTAGCATTTAAAAAGCCTCGACCCCCACACTTCCTCGGAATGTACAGCCTCATCACCGATGAACGTGGGTGATGCATTCGGTATGCAGTCAGCAGCGTACGGACCCTCCTATCCAGGGCATCAAGTTCGGTCTGAGTCCACTTGAGTATGCCGAAGGAGTACATCAAGACCGGCATGACCCAACCGTTAAAGGCGCGCACCTTATTTCCGCCTGATAAAAGACTTTTAAGTACTTTTTTCAGGCGGCCATAGAAGCGCTCCCGTAACGATTGCTTCATGTCGGTCTCATTGATGCCTAACGCCTCCGACATGCCCAAGTATTTGTAGGTTTAGGTTGAGGAGAGGGATCTGAGGTGTATGGAATCCGAGAGTTGTGTTCCCACGGATTCCATAATCCCTCCTCGCTTTACATGCATGACTGCACATTTGTCCACACCAAATTCCATCCTGATGGAATTACTGAAAGTTTCAGTTACTTTCAGTAACTTCATCAGTTGCAAATTGTTGGGGGCGAAGAGTTTCAAATCGTCCATGTAAAGGAGGTGGGATATTACCTGACCATTATTTAATGTTATTATTATCATTTATCAATTTACATTATCTTCACTTTGAATTTTTATACATAATACCTATATATACTAGCGGACCCGACAGACGTCGCCCTGCCCGGAAAAACATACCGACAGCAGCGCCACCTACCGGGTCCAATTGTGTTTTCAAACCATCCAGGAACTCATTGAAATATACCTACACACAAAATTTTATCCAAATCGGTCCAGCCGTTTAGGAGGAGTTAGGTGACAAACACGTACAGAAGAATTATATATAATAAGTTATTATAACATCGTTCAAACCCGATCCATTGTTACGCCAACAGTTTGTATCGGAAGCCACAATATTTAACTAATAAAGAAGTATGGACTCATGATCGTCGGTCGTTCCAATCCGATTCAGTTGAATTAACGCGGTGAACGTACTTACAGTTCGAGTGTTGGCTTAACTGGAGATGTTAGTGCATTTGTTGAGAAGTTAAATAGCTTTAGAATTGCATTGTGATAAACTAGTACCTATTATAAAATGGTTGGATTACAGTAGTTTTTTTTAAACGGTTTTAATTAGCTCTTCTTTTCGTGTGGTTAGTGACTAACCTAGTGTCAGAGTTTATGCCGCCCATTGGCCTCTGACTTGGCTTCACATACCGTCGAGAAATATCTCTCAGGCATGCCGGTTTCCTCACGATGTTTTCCTTCACCGTTTATAAGCAAGTAATAATTATACAACACGCACATGAATCCGAAAAGTCAGGTGCGTGCCTTGGGTTCTAACTCGAGACCTATGACTTGGCAGTCCGACGGTCACACCCCTAGGCTATCACTGCTATTTAATTAGCTTAACTTTGTATTTTGTTTGATTCAAATCTTGCGACAGATTTTACCAACTACTTCTGATTAACAGATTCTCTTGAAACTCCGCACACAAGTTCAATTATCATGACAATACAACATTATAATAATTTTATCCTTCAATCCTCAAATCCAGATGATGCAGGGGTACTGCAAGATAAAACCGTTTAACCTATAAATATTTTAAGGGATTATTTATTAAGCAAATTAATCTGACAGTTGCTTGGCTTGATATCGCCAGATTTATGTGATATTAAAATTTGTCATTCAAGAAACAGTTCAAATGTTTTTTTTTTAGCTATTGATCTTTTATGTTAAGTATGAACCAAAAGGTTGCCTTGTTCTGACTGAATGATCGCAAGCAAGCGTAACTGCTGAGCTTTGGGTCCTAGTTTCGATCCCCAGGTCGGGCAAAGTGTTATTGGGTTTTTAAATTAGGAATTACTCATTAGCAGCTCGGAGTCTGGGTTTGTGCCCGGTTAATGGCAATAGGCTCGCCTCCTATTTCATGGGACTTAAACATAACTGGCGAACCGAGGGTGTACTTAAAACACCTCTGCCGAACCAAAAAGCGGAAGATAGAACTTTGTTTAATAAAACATATGGGTTCAGTGCACTTTATTGTAAAATGAAAAGCATGCCTCATTGGTTTGGGTCGATCTGGGCAAAGATGATGTCACCCGATTTGGAACATAATGATATCATTTGTAAGACTTCTTTGTTTGGAGGGCTTTGATCTTCAACCCGTGTGGATAGGTCATCTGTGTGGTTTTATGATTTCGCGTAGAAGGAGAGGTGAAAAAAAAATTGAGTGAAGGTGCTGAAAAAGGACATTACGAAGCCCGAAGAGGCCTCTAAATGGATTTGGTAAACTGCCCGGTTTGGTAAACTTAGCCTTGTTCGCTAAAAGAGAGACGTAGTAGTTGGTATTTATTTGTCTCCGGCATAAATGTGTGGAAAGATACATTAATGTAAAAGCGAAAGAACCATGCATCGATCGTAAGAACGTGATCTGCTGCAGACCAAAGGATGATTACTGTAATTTGATCTATGTATGGCAAGATGCAATGCCGATTTAGTTCGTCTAAAAGATCTGGACAGAATTGGCGCAAAATGGGGAAGAATAGTGTGAAAGAGAGGACGCTTATGATGGGATACAAAACGCTACAAATGATGATGATGACGATGACGACAAATCTATGTAATATTCCCAATGCCATCAAAATATAGATAATATTATCTTCATCTCACAGAACATCTTAACCGCTATAATATGCTCTATGGTTGAATTTATTAGCTCTTCGGGTGTGCAGTGATTAGAAATGTAGATCGTGGGGGACAAAAACTACACTCCCGACCGAGGAAGCGTTTAGCATAGTAATTAAGTGTTTTGGATGTGCGAGAATTATTAATGTGGATGCGTTCGCTTTATTATCTTTGGGGTAGGCAGCGCTCTATCTCATATTGATTTGAAGGAGTTAGGCGCGATCGCTTTCGGTATAAAAATAGATAGGTGGTACTTATTGTTACTTCCCATTGAGCAGCGATCTGTTTGTGCATAAATGCTTGAAGATTTTGTGAGTACGTATAGCAAGAAGGATTTCTTGATATTATGTCTTTAATTATTGGTATAATGTACGTAGTGGCGTGCATTGTTTAAAGACAATTAAGTAGTGCCTACCTCATAAAATTTAATTAACTACTCCATCTTTAACTATTACTATAAATAAAATAAGCGTGTATGGTTTTGATTTCTTTTGGTCAGAATCGTATTGAAATGGGCTTAAGCGCACAATTGAAAAGCGTATAAAAATACCTACCTATACTATTACTCCTTCTACGCAGATCTTAGTAATCACACAGTGTAACAATGAGTATAAATACTCAATCATCACCTATTAAGGAGTGAGTGGAGTGGTTTATTTTTTGCTAGTAACGGTTCGGCTTCTACTCTGTAGACTGTGGTTATCGTAAAAGATGCTTGTCAGCCGGCTTAAGTCATAAAAATGGATTGAGGAAAAGGGTTCTTTCGGCTAGTATGTACTAAAAAGGCGATGGGCCCGCAACCTGCAAACGATTGACGTTTGAGTGCATTCAACATCGACCATTGTTTGCAGAACTGAAGCTCAAGTGTGTTGGTTCCGTCCGTAAAAATAGAACCTTGATTATATTCCATACGGATACCTAAAATTGATCTCCTCGGTGAGTCAGTTTTATTTTTAATCGATTTGTACAAATCGAATTCTGAATTGAAAACGAAGTTTTTGATTGAGGTTTATTTTGTTTAAACAAACATCAGGTAGGTACATCATAATTATCATATCTGGTTCATAACATCACGCCTGTGTTCCTCGCAGGGTTGGGCAGAGGTGTATAGTAACACCCTCATTTCGCCGTTATGTTTAAGTCTCATGTAATAACATGAGACTTAAACATAACGGCGAAATGAAGATGGCAATAGACTCGCTCCCAATAGGGACACTTTATCCGACAACACTTTGTCCGACCTGGGGATCGAACCCAGGACCTCGCTGATCAGCAGTCGCGCTTGCCATCACTAGACCAACGAGGAAGTTATTTCTGATCCACTTTTAATTTTATAGAAAGGGCAAATTCTGCAAAAAAAATGTTGTCAAATCGCAGACCAACCAGAATCGTCATAAAGGGTTCGTTCACAAAAATTTTGTTGTTGTTGTATTCGGTTTGGTTGTGGTTCATTTGCGATTTGGTATACATTTTTGATGTGAAACATCTGATGCGGCGGTACGGGTGTAAGAGAGGCTGTTGCGTGACGACGGCAGACCTTCGTAATTCACTCAACTCGGTTTAATTCAGCCAGTTTTTTTTTACAAAATGAGTTTCGATGGTACACAGTGGCGTAACTATAGGATGGAAGGGCTGGCAAAATCTGCCGGGGTTGCGGTGCATGCTTAGGCAAATCCCGCGACCCCGGCCGACGGTCAAAAGGAGGAACACCGTGGGTTTTTAGCCGGTAAGAGTCCGGCAGACCCCCTCGCTTACCCCGGGCGAGGGACATCCATGAGGATTTTCCCACGATAAAAAAGGGCTGGCCAAATGCCACGGGCCCCCAGCCTACCGGGGCCCACGACTTTTGAAAATTAAGTTTATTAGATACTATAGCTTCCCGGACAGACTTCGTTCTGTCAAAAGTTATTGGCCTGTAGTGGGAAAAGAAAAGTGTTGTTTTTACTATTTTCCACGCAATTTTATGTTTTTTCTCTCCATAAGAACCTTCCTTGTACCTTAAGGAAAATATTTATAAAAAATATCCGAATTGGTCGAGCCGTTCTCAAGTTTTGCGCTTAACAACACATTTGGCGATTCATTTTTATTTATATAGATTTAACTAAAATGCACACAATATTAGTCATTCTGTTGGGTAACTTAGTTCAGTGATTTATTAAAATTAAATTACAATGTGACGATTTTTACTGGGGCTCCATCCAATGCATTTGCCTCGGGTTTCTGATGGTATAGTTACGCCACTGATGGTACATATAGACTGCCAGGCGTCCCACTACTGCGTTTTTTTTTGTAGTTTTGGAATAAATTTTAGTTTTAAAACTTGGTAATTTTGAAATATCCTTTCTGTGAGCTCCTTAACGTTTAAACTTACAAGTAAACATAAAACAAGATATTCCAAAATTACTTTAGCACTACTTTTATAAATCGCAGTCAACCAGATAAGGGCGAACAGAACTTACAACTCAACGTGTCAGAGTGTTGAAACTGATCTTTTTTGGACCAGTATTCCGAAAATATAATTTCTTTAATGGTCATTGATCGATTATTATTTATTGTTTTAAATTTTCATGGTTATTGACGTTAGTAGAATGAACTATGTCGGGATTTACACCATGTACCTATTTATTTTTGAGACTCCGATATTTCGGCGCAGTTGCATGCGCCATGATCACGGAAGAACTGTCGATTGTTACGTGCGGGTAGATGTTATTGGCAGACGAAACGGTCTACCCTCCGTCTACACTGGCCTGCAAAAATAAGTATCACACTTTTAAAAAAAATTTTTTTTCTAAACAATAGAAGTTAGAGATTTAAAATAAAAAAACGTTTTATAGCAATTTTTATCAGCTTTCTTTGAAACTATAGTAACAAAGTTAAACTCTTTTTTGAGTACTTTTTGTTTCGAAAATATATCTTGTGTACTTAAAAAGTTATTGCAATTTTAAAAGTGTAATACTTATTTTTGCAGGCCAGTATAGTTCGTTTATTACACTCGATACCAGAACCACTGTCTGCAAACTCACTATTCACTCGAATCTGTTCTCGACACACGACACTCACTGTATCTGTACGCGAAACGGCACTTTTTTCATTTTTGTTGTTTTTACACAACTGGACTACTGGGTTCCAGACACTCGACCATTTAAACCCATCCTCACGATTGAAATTTTTGTATTTATTTGGTAATTTCAATGATTATTATTTATTTATTTATATTCACATAAGGTAACTATAATTTATAAACTAAGCCCCACAAAACCGTAGTAGTAGTTTGACTGTGGGGTCGGTGAGTCTCTATACACTTAACTTAGTACCTACATAAAATTATATAATTTAGAGGTAGCAGCTTAACACCTTTCTAAATAATATTTTTTAAATTTATTTTTAAAACTATTTTTGTTCATATCACTCCTTATGTCAGCTGGCAGACCGTTCAATAGATATGGTATTCGTTTCTTTAGGGTTCTGTCACCATAGTAATTAGTGACTCTGGGTACAATGAGTTTGCCAGCAGCCATAGATCGTGTGTTATGATCGTAGATTACATGAGTTAGGTTATGCTCCTGGGTACCATGGTGGTTAACATTGATAAGGGGCACAGTGTCATAATTTTGTATCTGTATGAATCAAGGTTTTATCTATTACTAGCTGTGTCCTCACGGCTCCGCCCGTAGCCTATGCTACTCAGTGATAATGTAGCTTTCTAACGGTAAAAGAATTTATGAATTCGGTCCAGTAGTTTTTAAGTTTATTCGTTACATACTAAAATCCAAAAATATAAATCTTTCCTCTTTATAATATTAGAAGAAAGAAGAAGAAGAAAATTAATTTATTCAGCCAAGAACACAATGACAGCATAAATAAAATAAAGAAAGAAAGAACAATATAAAAAGAATTAAACATATACATTTCGACGGTCCCTACGTATACTATCGAAACTACAAAATCTCAGTTTTTACTTTATCTGCTTAAAATGTATGAAATTATGTTATCTTAAAGGTTGAGATATAATACATTTTTATGGGACCAAATGGCAACTATTCCGCATCAAACTAAAGAAGAATCACGTAAATCAGATCACAAATCCCAGCGTAATCAGTGTACATACATAATAAAATAAAAACTGAGATTTTGTAGTTTCGATAGTATACGTAGGGACCGTCGATTTTATGCTGTCGAGCATGTCCATGCCGAAAAGGTCACCAACTCAGCATATGCTAGTCGTCAAACACCCAGCGCTGATTTTCAGCTGGTACCCCCGCAGTGACACACGGATGGAGGTAGTTAATTTTAAATATATATTGTATTATACTTGACTAGATAAAAGTGTTTTATAATGTGACAATAAACAATGCATATACTAGGTAGATATTGAGATAAACTACACAAATATAATAAAAATAAAAGATAAAAACTACTTTTAATTTATGACAGTTAATCAAAATATGGCAATGTCAATTGAAATATTAGTATAGATGTCTACTTGTTCTACTCTCTTCCCTAACCGTGAAAGCTTACAATTGGCCATCCTATAATTCTGCCTCGTTAGTCTAGTCGTGGCAAGCGCGCCTGCTGATCGTGAGGTCCCGAGTTCGATCCCCAGGTTGGGTAAAGTGTTATTGGGTTTTTCCATGTGGAATTCCTCAGTAGCAGCCCGGAGTTTGGATTTGTGCCCAGTTGATGGCAATAAGCTCGCCCCCTATTACATGGGACTTAAACATAACGGCGAAATGAGGGTGTTACTATAATACCTCTGCCCAACCCTTCGGGGAATACAGGCGTGATATATGTATATATATATCTGTGTGTGATAATAACTGTGTTCTAGTTGTAAGGTTTCTAGAGAAACAAAATAAAATAGTACAAAACCTACTTCTAAATCGTTCAGAAAACAATTTCTTAGTGCTGAAGAGTTGGAAGGTTCATTAAAAATGTGGTGGTATGCCCGCCGACGGCTTAGTATTGGCTCAACTAAAGCTGCAACTTTCCTGACTTATAGACTTAATATAAAGTCTGTAGACGGCTTTGGTTCTGTGTTAGTTATTTACAGGTTAGTCAGAAGCTTTTATTTTGTTGATGTGATTTTACGGTTGAATCGTTTGTCGTGTTCTTTGGAAGTTAGTTGGTGTGATTAGATTGAATGTAACTGACATCCGTGGAGCACAAAGGTTCCAGACGAAAACCAGCGTCTAGTATTTAGGTATAGTGCTTGACATTAAGATGATCTGGACACCTTTTTGGTCCAGCCGTGAGACACATACCCAAAACTTTTTTTTTATATCACACTTTTATCTTTTGTATCTCTTTGTGCTGTGTCCAAATAAATGTTTCTTTAAGTATCTTAATTTATTTATCTTTATGATTTATTCCGCAGTACCTACTGAAGCGAAGACAAGAGTCGTACAAGTCAACTGGTGGAATCAGGTTTCGATTCCCGTCGTGTCATAATAGACGACTAATATGTACTTACTAGGAAGAAGCAAGAAGACATATAAAAAAAAGCCTTATGTCAACTAAATTGTTACTACTATTACTAGACTATTTTAATAAAGACTCCCTACACAACTTTAGATCCAGATCTGCAAACCCGTAATTTTTAATCCATCATCATCATCCTCCTGCGCTTATCCTGTAAACAACATTAAGTATTCTATTCTATTATTATTATAAAAACAGTAGCTAATTTGATATTAACTTGTAAACGGAAATTCGTAATATTATTTTGATTGATTAAAGTATCTCAATTGTCTAAACATTGGATTATTCGATCGAATTTACAGACGGGCATTCGTTTTTCCAACCGTCGAGTGATACAGACGTAGTCCTTAGGTGTAAAACTGTGTTAAGGGCTATTACTGTGTACCTAGCATTAGTGTTGTAAAAATAAACTATAATATAATTAATCGAAGTGTTTAGTTATTTCCATCCTTTTGCAGTAAAGTATTATTGGAGGTTTTATCAATCCCAACTTATTTGGGGTCGGCGCAGTATGTCTTCATCTTCCATACATCTCTATTAGCCGTCATTTCAGTAGTCACCCCCTTTCTAGTCATATCATCTTTCACACTATCCATTCATCGCTTCTTTGGTCTTCCTCTACTCTTATAACCATCCACATCTAGACACAAAATAAAATGAATTGTGGGGTTCGTGGCTAATTACCAGTCGCGCGGATCATAAGATTTGCGAGATTAAGCTGCGCTTGCCGCAATCAGTCCTTCGATGGGTGACCGTTCGTTACACATCGAGACCCCTCTGTGCCTCGGAGAGCACGTTAAACAGTCGGTCCCGGGTGTCATACGAATACATATGACAGTCAATATAGGAAGTCAGAAGCCCGAAAGTCTGACAACTGGTCTAACCTTAGAATATTAGCATTGCCCAGGTACTGGGTTGCGGAGGTCTGATGGCAGTCGCTCCTTGTAAAATACTGGTATTCAGCCGCATCTGGTTAGACTGGAAGCTGACCCCATCATAGTTGGGAAAAAGCTAGGCAGAACATCTTCTTTACATAGTATAAAACAAAGTCGCTCCCGCTGTCTGTACGCTTAGATCTTTTAAACTACGCAACAGATTTTAATGCAGTTTTCAGCAATGGATAGAGTGATTCAAGAAGAAGGTTTATATGCCCCACATTAGTATCTAGATTGCACCCGTGCGAAGCCGGGGCGGGTCGCCAGTCTATACTAGTATTATAAAGAGGAAAGATTTGTATTTTTGTATGTAACGAATAAACTTAAAACTACTGGACCGATTTCAAAAATTCTTTTGCCGTTCTAACGGAAAAGAATTCAGATTTCTAAATCTACATTATCACTGAAAAACATAGGCTACGGGCGGAGCCGTGAGGAGACAGCTAGTACAAAATAAAATGAAAATCCAATCACAAAACCCAACTACATTGTCCACTAAAACAACACACATGTCCAAAACACAATTTCGAACAAAACTCTGATCCTGTTTAATGTGTTAAGAACAATAAATACAATATGGGTGCCGGAGCAATCTGCTTAAAAACAGGATTTAAAGTTAAATTAACATTGGACCGCAGTGTCGACAACGGATACACTGTTTTATCATGCGTTTTAATCTCTTAAAATAATTTAAACTCTTTAATCCTTGTTTGTGTATGTGATTTTGGTCGGCCGGCTTTCGATGGCTGTGCGTCGTTATCATTGGTGATATTTTTCTGGACGTTATAAAAAGGTTTAATACTTATGATTGTGATTTCATTTTGGGTCATTCGGCTCTGATTGGTATGTTATTTTCTTCATAAAATAATATCACGCCTGTATTCCCCGAAGGGTTGGGCAGAGGTGTTAGTAACACTCTCATTTCGCCGTTATGTTTAAGTCCCATGTACAACACGTTTGGTGCAGTGGCTGAGCGATCGGGTTCTACGCTACGGGTCGTGGGTTCGATTCCCGCACGGAACAAATATTTGTATGGCGTACAAATAGTTATGCCGGGTCTGGGCGTTTGTGCATGTGAAGATTTGTGTCTGTAAACGCACCCACGATACAGGAGAAATCCTAGAGAGAGGCAAAGATTAAAAAAAAAATTGAGTGCAAGCCATCAACCGGGCAGAAATCCAAACTCCGGGCTGCTACTAAGGAATTCCACAAGGAAAAATCCAATAACACTTAGCTCGACTTCGGGATCGAACCCAGGTCCTCACGATCAGCAGTCGCACTACCACCACTAGACCAACGAGGCAGATATAATTTTATGGATGTTATAAAAAGGGTTAATACTTAATAATAAAGATTTAATTTTGGGTCATAAGGTTCAGATTTAATAGCAGTGATAGCCTAGTGATGTGGCTGTCGGACTGCCAAGTCATAGGTCTCGAGTTCAAACTCAAGGCATGCACGCAAGTGTCGCCCTTAGTGCTGTTGTTGGTAGTAGTCATGATGTTAGTAGTAGTAATTAGCTTAGGTTAAGTATTTTACTCGTCCCCATTGGTTAGAGACCCTTCAGGTCTCACCAATAATTGCCCGGTTACGTAGAAACGGTCCGCAAGACCATCGAAAAGCAGTAGAATAGAAAAAAAAGAAAAACAACCTTTGGGCAGTAGCCCGCCAGGTAAAAGACTCACCTGGTTGCAAGATTCTCCATTTTCGTTGGAGGAATATCCATACCTCGTTCCTCCATATGGTAATTAGACTGGTTGCGATGAATACCATAGTCAATCCCCCGTGACCCCGGTCATGATAGGTCCTCGGAACTTCGGAAACCCGGGTACTCTCCTGGCCTTTTTCGAGGAGTTAGGGTGGATCGAGTGACTACACTTACCACCCGTGACGCAAAATACGTGCTCAGACGTGGAGTTGCGGACACCAGCCCGTTATACCTTATACCTTAGGTCCTCGGAGAAAAACTGTGGTGGTTTTCGTCGTTAAGAATCCGACAAGTAAAAGACGAACAATTAAACTTCATAATATATTTTTGAAAACATTTAATAATGTCAACATATTCCTCTATTCATTGTAATTAATTACTAATATATTTAACAATTTTATCCAGAAAGCTCACTTGACCTGCAGGAAAGAAACTGTGGCGAAGAATTAAAAAGAAAACAGTAACTGTGTTAGGCCATCAATGACCATAATTCTTTGAGTCATTTGTTCCAAATGAAGAATACTTCGAATGAAGCACTGTCTCCTGGGTATTCTATATCGTCAGGATTTGATTTACCCTATAGGCTAAATAATAGGTTGAAGCCTGGAGCCACGAGGTCCTGGAGGACGCCAACGGATGAAAAGTCTTTTGAAAGTAGAATGGAGACGTTTTTTTTTTTTTAAAGAAACGTTGCCCCACACTGGGATTTCTCCTGTGTTGTGGGTGCGTTTACAGACACAAATCTTCACACGCACAAACACAACACAACAATTCACAGAATTAAAACCCAGTCAGGGTCTGTGAGTACCCCAGGGCGAGAGCCAAGTTTATATAAGTCTAGGGGAGGCTTAAGCCCTAAATTAGGGCTTAAGCCTCCCCTAGACTTATATAAATAATATAGGGCTTAATTATATTGTACATGGAAGCCTTCTCCATTCATCACTTTAGAAAATAAGTTTATTCTGTCAGGAATGTGGTGGGCCCCGGTAAAAATGTTGTCTGCATCAGACAATGACGAGACTTGATAACGACATGTTACAGACACTGAAACTGAATAATATGTAAAACCAATAATATTCTAATAACATAACAAAATTAGCCCATTACTGTCCTACTGCTGGGCACGGGGCTTCTTCTCAGAATGAGAAGGGTTTAGGCCTTAGTTCACCTTCCTGCATGGAAGGAAGCGTTCAACCGACAGCTATTACTGCTTATATTCTAATGGTCATTAATTATTAAATAATATTCTAATGGGTGGCCGGCGATATTATAAATATAAAGTCTTATTAGGCCCTAAAGATATTTTTTACAAGGTCGAATTGGAACTTCATTATCTTGTCTAATTTGTTTATGTGCAACATACATAATTTAGATAAAATACGACCTTTAAAAATTAATAGTACATTATGATACAAGTGTGCTACGTTGGTCATTACAGTCGACAGGCGAGCGCGATAAGAAAGCTGAGACTGTAATGATCAATGCACACGCGTTTCATACGACGTTTTACAAGACACTTGCGAGGAAAATAACAGACTTGTAAGTCTCTAGTAGAAAAGTAATTCTTTAATTTAAAAGCCAGGCGCAAAACGCTTTGTAAGAAGATTAAAATAAAAATGTATAGTAAAATTCGTAGACATATCATTAATCTGTGGTAAACACTAGTGTGTAATAAGCTGTATTATGAACCTAAAAGCGGTGCAATAAGAGCCACTTTACGAGCAAGTGTGTTGAAAAGATCATTTCAGCATTTGAGTGGAAAGAGTATGTTTACACTCTTGTGCATTAGACCCCTTTTAGGGTTTAAAGCGCAAAAAATCTATTATTAAGTCCGCAACGATCTGCATATAATGGATTCCACCATTTTCTGAATTGTATGTAACTGACTCTGGTTTCAAGCCAACCTGCGCTGTTCAGGAATTTACACAGACTACATGGCTCTAGAACAGTAGACTCCCTGATTCTGTAGTGGTTCTTCCATTTGAAGAAGTTGTAATACTTTTCTTTGTCTTCAATTGCTTCATACATTAATTTTGCTACCATCGCTTCGCCTAACTGCATCCCGTCTATGTAGGAATCAGGTGGTAGATATCTGTGGAGGATATAGAGAAGTCTTCAATTATAATTAATGTAGGAACCAGACTTCATCGTCACTAATGGGTTTATTTTTTTGATAGAACTTTTAAATGCGAGTGGACAAATAGATCATTTTTATTTTTATATTCTTGACTTGGTCGCGTTTGGCCCTAGTCTCACCTGATGGTAAGCGCAGACAGGGTCTAAGATGGAGCACATGAATCCAAGGAGCAGAGATATAGAGGGATTCCTCTATACCCCTCTAGCTCTCACAAACACACGACGAAACACAGTAAACTACTTGCCGCCATACTTTAATGTGAGGGTGGTAGCTAGCCAGGCGGACCGTATAGATCCTACCACCAAGCGTGCTGGGTTTTGTTGAATCTTACAACACGTGCCTATTCCCAGTGTGCGGTGAGGAAGTTTTATATTCTACGGCCGCGTTCCCACTTTGTCGTGACGACAGATAATCGTGTAGTTTTAAGTGTCGTGGCTTATATATTTAAATGGAGGTGTTCACATATAAGACGACACGATTAACTGTCGTTCACGATTTGTTTTTGCAATGATGAAAGATTGTCAAGCCAATGGGAACGGCTAGCACGACAGTCGTAAAACGATAAGAAACGTCACGACATCGTGACGGCAAATCATGTGTCGTTATTACGACTATCTGTCGTGGCCACGATAAAAATATCGTCTCAGTAGCACGAGTTTTTGCCAAATCGTGTAGTTAATGTATTCGTTTCGTTTTCGACAAATTTTGTATGACAATTTTACTAGCGCCACGTGTGCGTATTTGGAACTAAGCAATCGTTAGCACAGGTTTTTGACAACCGCTTTCGTATAGTTATCGAAAAGTAAACGTCACGTTATCGCACCAAATGTATGAGAATCGGTAGCACGAGTTTTCATTTTGACATTTAGTTTCGAGTTTCTCGAAAGCTGGGTCGAAAACGATCTCACTGACTTTTTCTTAGTGAGACACCTAACCTATAAGATTGTTTGCGAGTTGTTTTGTGAAATTATAAGGTTTTAAAGTGAAATAATGGCACAAAGAGGAAGACACGCAGGGTATTATTATTTTGCCTTCCGTTTAATTGATGAGGCTAGGAGAAGAAGACGTGACATGAGGTTAGTAAAACTTGCCTATTTTTTATGTTTAACAGGCGTCAAACGTCAAACCATTGACGGGAACGTTCGTAAAATCAAAACCGAAAAAAAAAATGTTTTTTTTTACGTTTTGATATTTTTATAAATATTTTTATCAGGTTTCCGAGCGCACCATTCACTTCAAACCATTCCATTCGCTTTTGGATTCTCGGCCTATAATAACTATAGTTAAGTAATAGTATCGAGTTAACGTAAGACGTTTATAAGAACTCGTGCTGCCGAAATACTTTAATAAAGCATCGAAATCGTTTTCGTCTGGTATACACGTTACGATATCTATTCGATTTTGCTATAAACTCGTGCTAGGGGCTCTGATGTGCAAATGACAAAGCGACTGCCGTGAAACAATAAAATGTCGTCGCGATCCAATGGGAACAGCTAGATAAGATAGACGCTAAACGATAAAAAAAATTGACGACAAACAGTCATTATAATGAGAACAGCTAGAGACGACAGTCATCCAACGATTAATTAATCGTCACGACATAGTGGGAATGCACTCTGACCCGTCCTTACACGGGGTAAACCATCTCCTTTATTTCACAATCTTCTATCTGTTGTAGCGGAGGTTGGAATTCTATACCTGGATTCTAAGTTAAGAGATCATAGTTAATTTCTAGATCCCCAAAATAGCGAAGATCTAATATGAAAGTATAAGGGTATAATGTTTCGTTCTGCTTTGCCTTTTCCTAACTATGTTGGGGTTAGCTTTCAGTCTAACCAGATGCGGCTGAATAGCAGTATTTTACACGGAGCGACTGCCATCAGACCTCCGCAACCCAGTTACATGGCAATGTCGATATCCTATGGTTAGACCGGTTGTCAGAAGTTCTGTTCGGGCTTCTGACTTCCCGTAACGACTGTCATAGGCATTCGTATGACACCCGGAACCGACTGTTCAACGTGCTCTCCGAGGCACGGAGGGGTTTCGATGTGTAACGAACGGTCACCCATCCACAGACTGACCGCGGCAAGCGCAGCTTAACCTTGCAATTCGTATGATCTGTGCGGTTGGTAATTAGCCACGAGCCCTTCTATAAGGGTAAAATATGTCAAGCAATAAACGTTATACTTATGATATTGTGCTCCTCCAAACACAACGGGCACAGCATTATTCTTATATCCAAACAATACAGCCTTGGTAATATAATCAGTTGCTATAGAATCTTCTAGAGCGAGATAGAAGTAATAAGTTGTTCGAATTCTGTAATAACATGATTTCATGGATCTCCTTCCGCATTTCATTGTACCACAAGGTCCGAAGACATCTACGGTAAGATTGTATTTTGATAGCTCATTCTTCAAAACTTTTAGGTAGTATTCTCTTTTGCTATTTGTTGTACATTTATCAAGGTATATAGCAGCAGCCTGAGATTTTGAAGTTAGGGTGCTCTTGAAGTGGTTACTAATTGGCTGCATGTTGTAGTTCCAGTTCAGTGTATTGCCAAGTTCTTCGTCCTGCGTGCTGTAGACACTGATGAATTTGTAGGGTATTGAGGAGTCTGGTCTGCAGAAAAAACGGTTTATTTTAAAAAAATAGTAATGGTATATTTTATGGTTCACTATTGATTCGCATAAAATTTTATGGCATCATTTATCTAGGCATACTTTCACTTATCTTAATGATCGTTACGCATGATAATCTATATATTAATACGTGAAGCAAAAACTATGTATAGTTGAGTATGAAGTTTGAAACAGTTAAAGTTTATATGGAGAAGGAGTGCAGAAAGCTAATATTTTTATATAATATGCATAAGAAATATATTAAATTAATAAAAAAAAACATTACACACACTACCATGGGTTTGACACACACACATATAATACATACATATTTAATAGTTCAAACTTAAAATTTAAATGAATTATGGTCGAACTTCGACCACTGGGCGACCACTTGTAATATTAAATATTAATTCTGCATAAATGTATAGGCAATTTTTTTTTACCATTATATGGTAACTTAACCTAAGGGAACGTACCCATACTACGTGACTCATTTTTTACCCCCCTCCCCCCCCCCCTCGGTGACCACCCGTAGTATATCCCGATACCCCCCCCCCTCCCGCTCTAGTTTTCACGTAGTAATATATAAATATGGTTTTAAATATTTTTTCGATAAAACTCGAGATTCCCTAGAGGATATTGACTACGTGACGAAAACCTAAGACCCCCCTCCCCCCCCTGAACGGGTCACGTAGTATGGGTACGTTCCCTAACCTAATCTACAAAAGTACACCGAAAAAATATAGCCCAATGATAGTTATGCCTATCTCATTATGCCAAAGTATATTAGGAATTATAAAATTATGCGAATCAAAGGGATTCCATCATTTATACTTTGTGCAATTAACTCTAGAATTGTAATTGTGTTGTTATCTACTTCGTCAATGTTAAATTATGGCTAGGATCGGCCAAGTTTGATCGAACCAGACGAACACTGATTAGAAGGCACTATGCTTTCTTAAAAATATTTGAAGAGTTTCCGATACTGTAGCAAATGCTGCATGACATCTACAATGTTTAAAATATAATTTCGATAAAAGAAAGAAAGAAAATTATTTATTATGGACTCACACAGGCAGTTACAGAAACAAACACAATATTAAAAAAAAAAAAAGGATAAGAATTTATACTACCTGCATGAGGCCAAAAAGGGCTCCTATCTCAGCATTATGCTGACATTTAAAAAAACAAAATGTCGCAACGCTGGTTTTCAGATAGGACCATAGTGATACCATGGGCAATAACGACACAAATAAATAAATAAACATGATGACGATACATATCTTGCCTGTGACTACCACTACGTATTTGATCTTTTAGTTTAACTTACGGAGTGATTTTTTTGCGCGAACTATACAGAAACTTAACATATCATCACGCCTTGTATTCCCCGAAAGGTTCGGCAGAGGAGTTTTACAACACCCTCGTTTTGCCAGTTATGTTTAAGTCCCATGTAATAGGGAGCGAGCTTATTGCCATAAACCGGGCACAAATCCGGACTCCGAGCTGCTACTGAGAAATCCCTAATGAAAAAACCCAATAACGCTTTGCCCGATCTGGGGATCGAACCTAGGACTCCATGCTCAGCAGTCACGCTTACGAACACAAGACCAACATGGCAGTCACACAAAATGTTTCAGGTATACAGAAACTTATGGTATAAAAATCATATTATATCCACAAAAATATGTTTGAATTGAACTGCCCTTCAATTGTCTTCTTGGTCTAATAGTGGCAAGCGCGACTGCTTTTCGTGAGATTCTGGATTTAATCCTCAGGTCAGGCAAAGTGTTATTGGGTTTTTCTATGTGGAATTCCTCAGTAGCAGCCCGGAGTTTGGATTTGAACCCGGTTAATCAAATCAAATCCAAAATTTTTATTTCACATAAACCAATACAGATGCTTATGAAACGTCGAATTTAGGTGCACGGTTCCAATTAGTTGTTTCCTATGGAGAAGAGCCGGCAAGAAACTCCATGGTTACTCTTTTAAAAATAATACCTTTAACAATTTCAGTGGATACAGTACAATGATTTAGGATAGTGAGAGAACAATGAGGTCCTGACCACAGACCAATGAGTAATATAGTAATAAAAGACTTGAGTACAAAAACTAACAAACAAAAATAAAATTTTAAAAACAGTAATATGAATAATATTGTAGTAATTTACAAATTTATAGATGCAGGTCCACAAAGTTCTCACATTTACAAAAGTGAAAAGGAAGCTAAACTATATAAAACAATTGACATAATTAAATGTCATCAAAACTTAGCTAAAAAATCATTGTAAAGTAATGGCAATAGGCTCGTCCTCTACTACATGGGACTTAAACATAACGGCGAAATGAGGGTGTTACTATACACCTCTGCCCAACCCTTCGGGGAATACAGGAGTGGCATTTTGTCAAAATAAAAAATAATAAACGCTTACTTATATGTCCAAGTCCAGTTGAAGTAATTTTCGTACACGGGACTGCACACTGGATAATTATCAGACGAATCATTCGCAGCAAATATATATTTCTGAACGAAACTTCTCACTTGCGGTAAGTCTCGGGTTTGTTGGCTAACGTCCTGGACATTGAAGACAATCGAATCGAAGTATCTGAGGTCCCCCAAAAGTGTTCTGTTCGTCGTCAGATAGCAGTTTATATGCTCGCAGTTCTGGTTTATAAAGTACTTCTGCCCTTCTTCTTCTACACCGGCAACCTTAGTCCACATCAGTATATGCTTTATATCTGGCATGTACCTTCTGATTGTTTTTGTAGTTGTAATTGGCGTTTGATTCTTGATAAAGTAGCTGATTAGAGTCAAAACTGCGACATGAAAAACGAATTTAAAGTATTTCGTAAGTCTTGCCATGATGTCAATCAGTATGACGATCAGAAGACAATGTGTTGACGTATCAATTGCGTTGAAGCAGTTGCAATAATGATTGCTCTCCAAGTTGTCTGAATAGGTGTGCATCGTTCTGACGAAAACGTAAGAGTAAGTTGATACGATGATTTCTAGAAAAGACTTCGTCTTGTTAGTTGTTTGTTGTAAAATGTTTTGCTTGTTTTGGCTTGCTCGATAATTTGCGTCAAAATAATTTTGAGAAGTATTCCACAAGATTCTTCTGAAAGACGCGCATTGCAAAGATGCATTGCATAACTTTGTAGCTCTGGTATCTTACTTTAGTAATATTTTTACATTTACTAGCACAGACTTATCGCGCCATGGCTAGGTTAGTAAACTGAAAAATTTATTTATTAAATATGTAGACAAAATTCCCCATTTAAGAATTATACAACACTATATGCGCGGTAAAGGTCTATAGAATTGTACTGAATACGAAAGAAAAATTATATTTGATTTGTCACAATACGATTTGGCGCGTTTTTTTCAAAATGGCGACAATGCTTCCCGCGCTTATTGTGCACGTGATGTGGGTCTCTGACGGACAGGCTCCGAACAAAATTGTCCGTGTTTTTTGAATGGGTTGTCCGATTAATGTTGTTACAAGGAAATCATTTTGATGGACGCTTTAGAAAACATTTTTTTTGTGCTACAAATGTGATGTATGAATGTGTTAGGGGAGAATAAAAATCTACTAGGCTGTATACAAGCCTACCGTTGCCTGACACTTAAATAATGACGTAGGTAACCATATTTTATCGCTTTATCAAACATACCGGTCTATTGCATGCATTGGATGTTAGAATTTGATATGAAGCATGAGCACCTGCAATGCCTGAATACTGTATACACATACACATACTACAGTTACTTTTCAGTCGAATAACATTTAATATCGTCGAATACTATCCAATACTGCGTCACTAAAAGCGAATTCAAAGAAATGCAAAATCCGCTGCTAAAGCGAATGTATTAAACCATTTAATAAATAGGTACGTATATTCCGCTGCATATAATACCATCCAATATTCATACAGCATAGCGAACACAATCCCAGCCGATATGAACAGTATGTCAGTGAAGCTATATGAGATTTAATATACAGATATTCGCAGATATTGTGCCGCTTGTTCAGTATTCAGTGGGCGGGAGTGATTTTCCAATGAGCGGGCTGGTACGAATGCAAAGACGCGATGTCTTCACTGTGCCGCGGACAACGACGACGTATTCTGAATTTCGAATAGGATAATTCGATTATTCGTTCAATTTGATTTTTCCGGTGCTGAGGATTCTTTAGATTTTAAACAGCTGTTGGGCGTGGGTTGGTCTGGATTAGGTTAGAAGCTAGAATAAACGGAATTACATACTGAGTTAATTGATAAATTATTGGACGGAACATTTTTCAATGAAATCTCATAATGCTAAGTTAGTCATAAGTCAGGAGGATAAGATTGTGTTTTGATGTTTGTAGTCCACGGTGCATGATAATGATACGAGTACTTTGATGCCCGTATCTTTTCTATTTTTTTTTCTTATTAATATCTAATGCTCTTACATGATCGAATAAATCACTTTTGACATACGTCTCAGCTGCAGTTATGATATGGAGCAATACAAAGCCACTAGTCGCTGTACTACGAGTATGTTCGACGATTGTCACCAAGGCAGCTTAAGATTTTATAATATAAAGTAGACTATTACCCGCGGTTTCACCCGCATCCTAGGGGAACTACTTGATGTACCCGGATAAAAAGTATCTTATGTGTTAATCCAGGGCATAGTCTATCTGTATATTAAATCTCATCCAAATCCGTTCAGCCGTTTTTGCGTGAAAGAGTAACACACATCCATACATACTTACAAACTTTCGTGTTTATAATACTGGCTGTGTCCTCACGGCTCCGCCCGCGTAAGAAGTTTTATTCCAGTAATAAAATAGCCTATGTTACTCAGTGATAATGTACCTAGCTTTCTAACGGCAAAAGAATTTTTGAAATCGGTCCAGTAGTTTTTAAGTTTATTCGTTACATACAAAAATACAAATCTTTCCTCTTTATAATATTAGTATAGATATAGATTAGTAAGGAAGTAAGGATATATTGACGACGTGTTTGTGCAGTAGCTGAGCGATTGACTTCTGTGCTGCGGGGCGTGATTTCAATTCCCGCACGGATCAGATATTATTTTGAATGGCCTACAAATAGTTGACTCGCGTTTGGCTGTTTGTGCATGTTAAGATTTGTGTCTGCAATCCAAGATACAGGAGAAATCCCAGTGCGGGGCAACGTTTTGAAACAAAATAAATAAATAAAATATTGTATTAATAAACTTATCAGATCTTTATTACATACATTATACAATTAAATTATTTATCTATACACAATTATCATTTACCTACATTTAAACCTAATATATACAATATAAAAGTAAACTAAAAACATACAAATCTAAAGACAAAACTAACTACCTATATACAAAATTATTAAAATACAAATTATTCAAAAATATCACTTAGGCGTCAAAATATTCCTCCTCAAAAATAAAATAAAATATTGATTCAATTTAAATATTTATTTCTTTACCCAATTCACCTTTCAAAACAAAATTTATTGTAGCAATATTTCGAATAATTACTACTAATATTATAAGAAACAACGATTTCTATCGTCGCATATCCAGAATACCCCCTCAGCCAAGGTAACGTGGTCTCGCCAGCTAATGAGATTCTTTGGGTCGCGGTTTGCATTTCAGATCAGGCTGTCTCGACTCTGTCGTTCTGAGTCTGTTCTACTGAACTCCTGCTCTAGTAATGTTCTGCTAGTTTGGAAGTTTAGAAGGTTTTTGAACTTCGCTTTTTGTACAAGACTACTTAGTTTAAGTTTTGTGGAGTAAAGCGATAGGTCTTAATTTTAAGTTAATAATATTTTTGTTCTTCTTTTATAACTGCCTCATTGGTATAGTGGTGGTAAACGCGACTGCTGATCGTGAGGTCCTGCTTTCAATCCCCGGGTCGGTCAGTGTTATTGGGTTCTTCGGTGTGGAATTCCTCAGTAGCAGTCTGGAGTTTGGATTTATGCCCAGTTGATGGCAATAGGCTCGCCCCTATTACATGGGACTTAAACTTAACGGCGAAATGAGGGTGTTACTATAAACCTCTGCCCACTCCTTCGGGGAATACCGGCGTGGTGTTATGTTATGTGTTTTTCTTCTTTTATTTTTATCGTGTAGGTAACCGTCTACTGCCAGTAGGCCTAGCACGTATGTTGTGATGTAGATAAATAAAGTAAACGTAATGTTAATGAGAGTGAATTTTGAATTGGAAGTACTCGTTTCGCACATACTAGTAATTAAATTGACAACTTTAATCATATTTTTGAATGATACTTTTGCATGTCACAAAAAAACAAACCGAATTGTTATAGGACAGTTGTATTTTCGATTCAAAATTCACTTACATTAGCGATAGGTTTAATGTTCGTGCTAGGCCTTTTTTTTCTCGTTGGAAAATCCTCATGGATGTTCCTCGCTCGGGGAAGGCGAGGGGGTCTGCCGGACTCTTACCGGCTAATAACCAACGGTGTTCCTTCTCCTGACCGTACGGCCGGGGTCGCGGGATTCGCAAAAGCATGCACCGCAACCCCGGCAGGTCCCGGTCCGCCAACCCATAAGGCCTACATAATTCAAAATACTGGTTTTCAGCCGCATCCGGTTAGACTGGAAGCTGACCCTAACATTAAAACTAAACATTCAGTAGGTACCAACCTAACGATATCACAGCAGTCTTCCCGTAAATTATTCCCGTGGCCATTTCACAAATATATCGCTATACGGCCAGCCCACGGAAAACCATGGAAAAACAAGGAATTGACACTTTCGCAACGTGGTTTTCATTACAATGATACATTATTTTTGGGAAAAGGCTAAGTAGAACGATTGACAATTTATTTGTAAACTTTACACTATTTGCGGTGTAGCATGGTGCGGGTGATAGCTGTCAGTATTTGGTTTTAACATAGCATAACATCACGCCTGTATTCCCCTAAAGGGTTGGGCAGAGGTGTATAGTAACACTCTCATTTCACCGTTATGTTTAAGTCGCATGTAATAGGGGCCGAGTCTATTGCCATCAATCCGGCATGAATCGAAACGCCGGGCCGCTACTGAGAAATTCCACACGGTGAAACCTAATAACACTTTGCCCGACCTGGGGATCGAACCCAGGACTTCACGATCAGCAACAAGGCATTGGTTTTATTTGTAGACAATAACATTTTGGCAGGGTAAATTTATAAAATTTACTACAGTTACTACTGATTCCGTATTTTACGACTGTGATATTTACACCCATATTCTAAGACGTTCCTCCAAAACTTACTCGACTCATATTCGACTCAGGACGGCCTCAAAAACACCTTCAAAATTGTATTCTTAGTCGCAATTTCGAGTGAACTTTGAGGTTCCTCGACGGAGTCATTACGTCATAATTTAAATTATCTGCATCGCGCAAATAACGCCGCGATAAATAGTGTAAGGATTATCGTAAGCATATTCGATAAAGTCTTCAAAATTCATTTTTGTTACATACGAACTTTGACACTTCCTTCTTTAAAGTAGGTTCCGAGGTACCTTGAGTTTGACAGATGATTCCTTACCTCGACTGAGGAAAAATCTCGAGTCGAGGACGTTTATGTCAACTATAACTACCGAAAGGGTGAGTCGAGGTGGAGTCGAGTCGAGTAAGTTTTGGAGGAACGTCTTAGAATATGGGTGGGTGCAATTGAAACATTAAGTTATGATTGTAAAGTTTGTCTAAAGTCACCCGCACCATGCTACATCGCAAATAGTGTACATAGTGCCATTGCTACTTATACTATGTACAAGCATTCGGTTTATGTCTGTAATAATATTATTATAGCAAATGGTACCCATGTACCTACTTCACAAAGGTCCGTAAGTCCATCTATAAAAGATCGCACAATACTCAATTCATAGCATGAATATGTCATTTAAAATATGATTTGTGTAAAAAAGGAATAAATTTGGCGTAGCAATGTAACAATATCTTCGAATGTGTAAGAGGGGCATACAAAAAATGCTTTTATTGAAACTAGCCGGGCACGTTATCCATTATGTATTAGGCACCGGGGTATCGTCTCCATTGTCATACGATATCATAATTCCCATAATTTAAGATAAACATAACATCACGCCTTGTAAGTACTTTCCGAAGAGTTCGGCAGAGGTGATATAGTACACCCTCATTTTGCTAGTTATGTTTAAGTCCTATGTAATAGGGGGCGAGCCTATTGTCATTAATCGGGCATACATCCAGACTCCGGCCTGCTACTGAGAAATTTTTAATGGAAAAACCCAATAACACTTACCCGACCTGGGGATCGCACCCAGGACCCCATGCATAGCAGTCGCACTTGCGATCACTAGACCAACAAGGCAGTCATAGTCCCTTTATTTATGGAGCGTTATTGGTTAAAATTGAGACCCTTGTATCTTTACCAATAATGAAGCAAAAACCTCATAGCTTTGCATAGTAGACCCTTCCATATGGAGGTAGCTATCACAGATAAAATTAGCTTACTAATACATTTATATGCCCAGATTGGCAATTAAAAAATGCTACTATTGGTAAGCAAAACGATTCGTTTTTGTTTATAGGAACCGTGCATTAGTCCACCTCTCTTAAAGAAATAAATCGTTTTGATTATAGTGTTTTGACAGTTAGAAATAAGAGTTGTATGTGAAGGGCCTCATCCAGGGAAGTATTAACTACCACCATACTTATATCTGCAGCCAAGCAGCATTGCAGTGTTCCAGTTTGAATGATATGGGAGCCGGTGACCTTACAGGCATAGAAGATTTTCCAACTTTGTCTCCATGGTTGGCAACAATAGGTGCATATAGGCGGTGGTAGTCACTTTCCATCAGATGGGCCATCGGCTCGTTGGCCAATCTTATACATACATAGTTATGACAAGCCGAGCTTCTATTTGGTTTTATAGTAATCGCTTTTTCAATTCGAGAGATATTTTAAAAGCTTGGAGAACTTCTTAAAAAGAAGAATAAGTTCTTTGTAAAACCTTAAAAAGAAAGTGGTTTAAATTGCAAGTTTTGCATATAAATAAGTAAATAGTTCAATGAATGTCATTGTTCTCATAATTATGGTGATCTTTACCATCAAATATTTCTGCGATCTGACACTTAAGGGGATGCCCTTAAGTGTGAATATAATGATATTGCTGTTATTTTTTGTTTGTTTAAATGTCCTCTACACCTATATACAGAATTAAATGCGCGCCGCAACTTTGCAATAAAAACTAAATGGCGGCAGAAATAGAATAATGTTGGAACCCCTTAACTTTAGGGTTATAAATACATACGAGGGCCTAACATACTTTTAAATTTCTGTTCACTCCATATATGAAATCGATAATGATACAAATGAACCAATTAATAAAACGTGCCAGTAACAACTGTTATTAACAGAACCTTTTTCTAATTTTCATCTGACAATTTAACACCCCAAACCGTATCGTCCCTTACAATGGCCATTCGCAGCAATAATACGAACATATCTGCAATATTCAGTTTTTGCCCGTCTACCTTATGCCCCTGGGGCCCACTGTCTATGACACATGCGTAGGACTGGCTCTAAAATGGGCCCCCTGAATACATTTGCTCATCCGATATGAGATGCCGCCTTTTTGTCACCATATTGCGTGACATGGATAGTTTTTCACACATCATATTTGGCCGACATTTTTGTAACGTATTGTGGCAATGGAATTTATTGGAATATTTTTGAATTTTATATTTGAATTTGGAATTTTGTTTGTTCGGTTGAAGACAATTATTTGATTTCATTCCATTGTATGAATTGACGTATTGAACTATTATTCAATATTATTATTATATTTTTAGAAATACACATAATTTTATGTTATTTTTGTTTTAAGTTTATATGTTGTTAAAAACGAAAATTATCCCATTTTGCACGTTATACAGAGTAGATATGAATTAAGGAATAAGGAACAGTCTTGTTGATACGACTAACAATGTACTTAGTATCAGAGTAAACACAAACATTATGTACAAAAACACGAAATTCAATGAACCATGTAGGACGTTATAACCAGATCTTATTATATGAACCTTATTGATGTATTAGTTTTGCCATTTAGTCGTTATTAATTCGTTGATGGATATTGAAATACGATCAGAATTCAGAAAACACCATTATTATGACCAGGAGTTATTATGAACATATATAATTGGAATGGATATTATTTAAGTACTATTTGAGGATCTTATTAAAGGGCCATTCTATTTAATAAATTATTATGAGGCATTCCATTTAGCGCACCAATTTGAATAGCACCGATTCGAATCACACCAATAGTAATAAGGATACTATTCTTGCGATTCGAATTGGTAATATTCAAATTGCTGCGCTAAATGATTTGATACTTTCAAAAAGTCTATGAGAAAATATATAAATATTTATATAAAAAACATACCTAACATCACGCCTTGTATTCCCCGAAGCGTTCGGCAGAGGTGTTTTAGTACACCCTCGTTTTGCCAGTTATGTTGTAATAGGGGGCGAGCCTATTGCCATCAACCGGGCAAAATTCCAAACTCCGGGCCACTCCTAAGGAATTCCACACGGAAAAACCCAATAACAAATTGCCCGACCTGGCGATCGAACCAAGGACCTCACGATCAGAAGTCGCGCTTACCACCACTAGGCCAACGAGGCATATTTATATATTATATAGATACATTTTGTTATTAAAAAACTGAAAAATTCTCGTTATTGACTTGGATTGAATATTCTGACAAGAAGGACTTTTTGCTATGTAAAAATACCGATAAAAAATAAAACTTTGTTGGCACTGTAAACCTAGAGTATATACACTACTAAATCGGTATATACACTGACGGACTCATAAACTGCATCAATGTTCAAGACGCCTTTGAAATAAACATTTTAACCAAGTATTCAAAGTTTTTATACAAATTTAAATTGAAACCTATAGTTTGGTTCGTTAACTTCATAACAGCGTGGTATCATATCCTTAAGTGTGTTTGTATACTAGAAAGGACCATTACATTTTTTTGAACAAAAACGATAAATGTAACAAAAATTGGTTTTATTGAAAAAATTGTTTTTACAAAACAAAAAAAGTTGAAGCACAGATTTTTTTTCTTTTAATCTTTTATTGCCTCCACGTGCCCTTATGATAGATTCCAATCGGTTCCGCATAGATCTGATTAGGGTTATTAAAAGGTCTTGCGGAATATTGTTCCATTCTTGTGAAATCGCTGTTCTTAGTGCTGCCACTGTTGTGGGCACAGGATTTCTCGCATATACAGCTTTTTTTAAACTGTCCCAAACATGCTCAATGGGATTAAGATCCGGGTTGCGTGCTGGCCAATTCATGGTACGTATCCCAACCTCTTCGCAATATTGTCGAACTTGTGCAGCGGCGTGGGCTCGGGCATTATCTTGCATTAGAGTAAAATTTTCGCCTATTAATCCCATGTACGGACCACGTGAGCTTCTAAAACCTCTGTTATATAGCGTTGTGCCATCAAACCTCCTCTTCTACCGTTTTGACGAACCATGTCGATGAACACAAGTTCCGTTCACCCGATCATCGAAATGCCACCCCACACCATACACGAACCGCCTTCAAAAGGAACATGCTCCTCAATGCAACTTTGAGTATATCTCTCCTCACGTCGACGATAGACTCTTCTGCGACCGTCTGCACCATTTTAAAATGTCGGTGAACAATACGTCTAATTAAGGTGTTCACGGCTTGTCTGTGAGCTGCAGACAGCTTTGGACCATTTGCTGGTCTAAAAGGGGTGATTGCCGCTTCCTTAAGCCTCCTTCTTATTGTTCGTGCACTCACGTTTACTCCACGCACTTCATTCAGCTCTGTTTTGATGTTTACTGACGTGAGGAAACGATTTCGTAGGGAAGTTGAAACAATAAATCGGTCGTCACGACGGGTGGTCGCTCGAGTTCTGTCGGTACCGGGTCTCCTTTTTAACCGACTTCCAAAAAGGAGGAGGTCACTATGTTTGTCTGTATGTATTTTTTTTTTTTGTGTATGTTCATCGATATCTTCGCCAATTGTGAACCGATTTTGATGATTCTTTTTTTAATAGATGGGGTATACTTCGAAGTTGGTCCCATTTAAATTTGGTGAAGATCTGATGAAGAACTTCGGAGATAGACAATGGAACTCCTCAATGACGAACAGTACGCATATTTTGATGATGTGATTATGTTACGAGCAGCGTCTTTAGTAGGTCCAACCAAGTTTTAATTAAGGCCACTAAAAAGAAAAAAATAAAAACTTTTTTACAAAAAATTTAAACCGACTTCAAAAAGAATAAAATAAATACCATATAAAATTAACAGTTTCAGAAGTCGGTGCCTTCAATTTGGTTCAGCGTGGATCAGCACCGACTTCTGAAACTGTTAATTTTATATGGTATTTATTTTATTCTTTTTGAAGTCGGTTTAAATTTTTTGTAAAAAAGTTTTTTGTAAGAACCTGTCTCTACAAACCTTCGGTATACTGTAGAAACCATAGACTGGTTTAAATTTAAATTTCTAGCAATCGTTCGTTGATCCAAGCCTTCCCGCACCAATGCCACAATTTGAGCGGCTTGTACGGACGAAGTATCCATATTTATGGTTACGAAACTTTTGTTGAGTTAAAAAGACTAATAATCAATACATAATGGTAACAACAATTTAAATCGCAAATGAAAAAAAAACAAAAAGAATTTATTTCAAACTTTACTCTAATAACACGAATTTGAGACTATGCATAAATTTTATTTTCCCGGCTGTATTTATATCTTTTACTGCATTTCTATTTATAAATTTTGTTTTTTTTTTATGATTAAAGGACGCTCTCGACATTTTCATTTAATTTAATCTAAAAAGTTTGCATACTTATCAAAAATATTAATTCGAAAGTAATCCTGAACTTTGATACAGTTTATGAGTCCGTCAGTGTATTTATGACTTGGGTTAGTATTTCATAAAGAAGATGAAACTGACTCTTAAACAAAGTGTATAACGCAGCAGTCCTAGCACGAACAATTGACGTAAGTATATAGGTATAGTATCGTAAACGTATCTTTAATGAAAGCGGATTTTGAATCGAAAATACAACTGTCCTATAACATTTAGGTTTATTTTTTTGCGACATGCTCAATTTGTATCATGCATGGATATGAATAAAGTTTTCAATTTAATTTAGGATGTGCGAAACGAGTATTTCCGATTCAAAATTCACTTACATTAACGTTACGTGTACGATAGTAACTCGACAGCATTCGTGCTAACAGGCGCGGTCTTTGGGAGAGGGGGTGGGGGGTCATATAAACAGTAAAATAATTTAAGCATATTAGAATTGACTGCACATTTTTTTTGTAACATAACACCACGCCTTACAGTCCCCGAAGGGTTCGGCAGAAGTGTTTTAGTACACCCTTGTTTTGCCAGTTATGTTTAAATCCCATGTAATAGGGGGCGAGCCTATTGCCATGAACCCGGCAGAAATCCAGACTCCCGGCTGCTACTGAGAAATTACTAATGGAAAAACCCAATAACGCTTTACCCGACCTGGGGATCGAACCCAGGACCCCATGCTCAGCAGTCGCGCATGCGACCACTAGACTAACAAGGCAGTCAGTCAGTTTTTTTTTGTAAATTATCTTTTGACTTGTACGGTTTTGGAGGAGGGTCATGACTCCTATGACCCCCTCCCCCTCAGACCGCCGCTGCGTGCTAAGCCTACTGTATCTTAGAAAGTCAGTATTTCACGGTTAAAAGCGTTAAATTAAACTAACAATATCCAAGCCCATTAAGAAATTACGGATATTTCCTATCCTAACATAAAACAACGTAAATAAAACATATTTCATATGTTAATATGCTATCGCAGTCCGACGGTTATAACTCAGTTCAGTTAGACCCGAACTGTAAAATTAAATCACGCCTCAAAGAGACCGTGCTCTGAATAACTCTATTGGTTACCAGATTACGTAACAAATATGTGCAAATGGTAATTGAATATAGAGACCCTGAGATAATACACGTCTGGGAAGAATCTTGATATGAAGCTTCGTAGAAGTTTTGGTTACAAACATAACCTTGCCTTTTCAGTCGCGCAGTCGGGTAAAATAACAGTGCATGTTCTGCCTAGTCTTTTCTCAACTATGTTGGGGTCAGCTTCCAGTCGAACCAGATGCGGCTGAATATCAGTTCTTTACACGGAGCGACTGCCATCAGACCTCCGCAATGCAGTTACTGGGCAATGCCGGGATATCCTAAGGATAGACCGCTTGTAAGACTTTCAGGCTTCTGACTTTCGTAACGATTGTCATAGGTATTCTTAAGACACCCGGGGCCGACTGTTTAACGTGCTTACCGAGTCTTGGAGGGGTCTTGACGTTTAACGAATGGTCACCCATCCATGGACTAACCACGGCAAGCGCAGCTTAACCTCGCAAATCGTATGATCGTAATTAACCATGAGCCCCTTCACTCACGATACATTGCAAAATAACAGTTTAACTACTACCAACTCGGAAATGTATAAAGATTAGATGTGCCAGTCGTCGAAGTACTAGGCGCGCATAACATTGAAGACATCGATCACTGTAGGAACTGCGTCTAACTGCGCGCGGACAGGGTGACCACGCGTCTCGTCGCGATCTATCTTCATCTGAGCACTGAGTTGTGTGGCGCTGTGTCCATTGTAACATACGTGCCGTACGAATTTGATAGAATTCAATAATATAGGCACGACTGTTTTTAAGTTACCATTAAGATGACATTAAATAAAACGAAATGAAATATATTTATTTGGACACTGTAGGTACTAGACATCAAACACATATGTATTGTAATGTTCTTTATTGTTAAAAAGGTTTTACTACATGTTCTTATATGACATGCTTAAAAATTAACTTAATTTATAACTATTATAGACGACAACATGTTGCAAATTATTACTAAAGATTTTCTGCACCAGACTAGGCCTGTCCAGCAAAAAGATTTCGTTATTTTTTCATATTTGTTTCTTCAGTTAACTATTTAGATAGGTACTTATTATCTTGTGAAATATAAAAAGTAATAGTTTTTTTTAATAATGCATCTATTACTATGTTAAAGTTAATATAATGCTTATTATAATTATATAAAAATACACAACAGTAATACATAGGTACATGCTCTTCGGTGAACACGGTTTAAGTTCCTCCTGAGCAATTGGTGGAAGGTCCAAGAGATCTTGAGATAAAAGTTTCATAGTGTAAAAACATAACTATAATGAGAACCAAATCTGACTAGCCTTTTTCCAATTATATTGGAGTCAGCTTCCAGTCTAATCAGATGCGGCTGAATACCAGTATTTTATACGGAGCGACTGCCATGAGACCTCCGCAACCCAATGACAGGGCAATGCCGATATCCTAAGATTAGACCGGTTGTCAAACTTTCGGGCTTCTGCCTTCCCGTAACGACTGTCGTAGGTATTTGTATGACACCCGGGATCGACTGTTTAACATGCTCTCCGAGGTACGGAGGAGTCTCGATGTGTAACGAACGATCACGCATCCACCACGGCTAGCGCTGCTTAACTACGAGAATAGTATGATCCCCGCGGTTGGTAACTAGCCATGAGCCCCTCATAATGAGAACCAATTCAAAGTAATTAAAATCAAATATTGAACATAAATAAGACAGTACGACGCGCTATTTATCTCTGCATATTTTTTCACCTAATCCTGGAACATCTCAAGTTAATTGTATTTCCATTCTCGTCCCACATTCAAGTATACTCCACCAAGAAGAACATAGTCTGCTTAATTGTCGGCAATAAGATTGACAATCATATCATTTTGGGACCCAGTGCATAATATCAGCAAGCACATTGGGTCACCAGCGCGACGGCGCAACGAGTATTCCTAAGGAGGGTTGATGTCAGGCAAGCGACCGGTCATAAAACAATAAGCCAAAACCTCTAACAACATGGATTTATGAAATACATGTTGTGCCAACCCCAACTAATGTGAGATAAGGGCAGGAAGAAGAAGAAGATTCTCGTCCCACATTCTCGTGACGTATCGAACCAATGGGAACACGCCCCAGATTGACTGATAGTCCCATGTAATGGGGGCATTGAGTGATCACGCTCCAATCTGACAAGTTAGTTCTACTCTTTCGCGCTGATCGATGGACGAAACACGTCGTTGTTCCGTCGACGAGACGGATACGTTATTGATTGGCTTTTTTGAGTAGCACAGATTGAGATTAATAGGCTGATTGAAAGTTTTTTATTTGGTATTATTTGGCGTTGTATGTTAAAAGGATTGTTTCATCTTCTACTTCTTTTTGTGTGGTTAGTGACTAACCTAGTGTCAGAGTTTATGCCGCGCATGGGCCTCTGAGTTGACTTCACATACCGTCGAGAAATATCTCTCAGGCATGGCGGTTTCCTCACGATGTTTTCCTTCACCGTTTTTAAGCAAGTGATAATTATACAATACGCATATGAGTGAGAGAGGTGCGTGCGTTGGGTTCGAACTCGAGACCTATGACTTGGCAGTCCGACGGTCACATCACTAGGCGATCACTGCTCAATTATTGTTTCATGACAGAATAGTTAAATGTTTAATAGAGAGACTGAAATATCGATAGACGAGTGTTTTTCAATCATCAACAATATCGTAAAATTAAAATACGATTTCTTATTGATCTCTTCCTTAGCTCCAGTTGTAATGAAAACTATATGCTGCAATGAGACTCCAGGTTCACACGATTCGATTCTAGTTGATCAACTGCTAAATCGCATGCGATTAGAACCGTCTGAACAGACTTTCAATCAAATTGAAGCAACAAAAACGTTTCAAATTTTGTTGATCAAGTCAGTTGACAAAGTAGAATCAAATCGTGTGAACCTGGTATCACCTAAATTACAAACAGATATACATATTTGTAAGCCTAGACGTATACGGAGGCGCAGGGCGCGCACGCAACACAGTGCAGCCAGTCTTACAATCCATACAGTTCAGCAACACCTTTGATGTCAGGCGATGCCACTGCTTCTGAAGCCGTTGTCCAACTGTATGATTTGTAAAACTGGTTGAACTGTGTTGCTAGTTCGGGCTGCCTCCCCGTATACGCTTACATTTTTGTCCACTCCAATAATATCGATACCATGAATCTCTTTCAGCCAAAACTGCATTCCCCGTCCTGACTTCAAAAGGTAATTAAACCAAAATCCAGTAAATAGTATTATCTAACGCAGATATCAACGCACGTAGGTATTAGGCAATGTAGCGGCGAAATATGCAATATCGTCAGTACACAACACATAAAAGATGCGTTCAGAAGTATCACTCTACAAAATGTTATAGCAGAGCTCCTTGTGAACGTTCGTCTGGGTAAGTAAGTACCTATTTTATGAATAAATAAATATAAAAATATTAAATTGCTACTTAGCCCTCTTCCTCTCTCCTAATTTTGCTGTGCCCGACAGGGTCCGTATTGGTCTTTTACTTGTTATACCATCTATGTAATACATATGGAATGCAATAAAGTATTGAGTATTTCTGCCGCCGAGCGGCATTACTGAGTTCCAGCTAGAAGGGTATGGGTGCCGGTGAAATTACAGGCACATGAGATTTTTCAACCTTGTCTCTAAGGTTGACAACGCATCAGTAATTCTCTTGGTGTTGTAGGTGTATAAGGCGATAACTGCTTTCAATTTAGGTGGCCCGTCGGTTTGTTTGCCAACCTAATTATTAAAAAGAAGTGTATTGAGGTTGATGTTTAATTTAGTCAGTTACGGAAGTTTTTTTTTTATTCTTGTCTTGTTCGCGTTTGACCCTAATCTCACCTGATGATAAGCTCAGACAGGGTCTAAGTTAGAGCACACACATCCAAGGGACAGAGACACGGAAGAATTCCCCATACCCCTTTGGCACTCACATACACATGACGGAACACAGTAAACTGCTTGGCTTATTGTCTACATTTTACACGTGGTTACTACTATCTCGTCAGATTATAACAGATATCACAGCAGTAATAGGCTAGTGGTGTGACCGTCGCACTGCCAAGATATAGATCTCGAGTTCGAACCCAAGGTACGCACCTCTGACTTCGGATTCATGTGCGTATTGTATAATTATCATTGGCTTAAAAACGGTGAAGGAAAACACCGTGAGGAAACCGGCATGCCAGAGAGATATTTCTGGACGGCATGTGAAGCCAAGTCAGTGGCCCATGGGCGGCATAAACTTTGTCACCAGGTTAGTCACTAACCACCAGAGTATCAAATTTTTTTAGGCTTCAAACATTATTTGTATAAAAGATGGCATGAAGTGTCTCTTCAAAGTATTTAGGAGAGTCGATGAATGAAGAACAGTCTTCAACAAAATATACAAGACTTGAAAGAGGAGATTTTGAACCTTCTGTATTTTTTATTTTGTCCTGTAACCCTCTCCAACGCTCGGTCGGGGTATCCACGTTATTTCAGAGTTATATTCAGTTATTGCCCTGATATAATTTCCCCACATAGTTCCAGGCAATATTGTCAACTATTTAACATTGCTTTTCGTAATTGATTTACGTGGCGTAGGCGCAAGCGGTTGGGAAAGCTAAGTTTGTGTGGAATAGTTAGGTTTTAGAATTAGTTTATTATGTTGCTATAGAATCGGGAAATGCGACTGAGGGATTATAATTTAAAGAGGGGGGACAGTGACATCTTTCTTTGCGCTAATAGTACTGTAATCGATAATCCGCCTTTTCCCAACTATGTTGGGGTCAGCTTCCAGTTTAACCAGATGTGGCTGAATATCAGTATTTTATACGGAGCGACTGCCATCAGATCTACGCAACCCAGTAACTGGGCAATGCCGATATCCTAAGGTTAGACCGGTTGTAAGACTTTCGTGCTTCTGACTACGTCATAGATATGCGTATGACACCCGGGACAGGCTGTTTAACGTGCTCTTCGAGGCACGGAAGGTTCTTGATGTTTAACGAACGGTCACCCATCCACGAACTGACCGCGGTAAGCGCAGCTTAACCTCGCAAATCGTATTATCCGCGCGGTTGGTAATTAGCCACGAGGTCCTAGGATGTTGTTATATCAATCATATTAGCAACTTTTACATTAAATTAAACTGAGATCATTTTTCATACTTATTTTTCAAATTAGCGTTTTCTCGATTGGTCTCTGGTGACTCGTGATAATGAGAACTTTTTAAAATAATATAAAAAGTTTCTTATGCCCTTTGTAACACTTAAGGCTTTTTGCCTGGTGGTGGGATCTGTACAGTCCACCTGGCTAGTTACCACCCTCGCATTAAAGTCCGGCGCCAAGCAGTTTACTGTGTTCCGTTGTGTGTATGTAAGAGCCAGAGTAGTATAGGGGAATACCTCTATATCTCTGTTCCTTGGATTCGTGTGCTCCATCGTAGATTCTGTCAGCGCTTACCATCAAGTGAGACTAGGGTCAAAAGCGACGAAGACAAGAAAGAAAAGGAAGTCAAGTTTTTGCAATATCATGTACACCAGAAAAACCATGAAAAATAAAATCCAAACCATGAAAATTAATCAAAGTATCCGCATTCCCCAATAAATTCTCCGATAAATTCTTCTCAGCGCGTACATCATTATCCTCGCTAAGTATTATAAATATTTTATCAATCATGGCTGCAGTCTTGGCTGGCTCTCTAATTAGATGCATCCTGCACGCGCCAGCGCTGAATATTTCACGCGTTTCAGCTATTACTGGGATTCACGCACACATAGAATATGTAATTTGTTTGTGTATCGTATGGATATATTTATGTGTGTTAGATAAAGGGTGGAGGCATAATTCTTGCAAATGTTCACTGTTTTCAGTTGTATTAAGTACGTTGGTGGCTCACGATCTATTTTAAAGGGTATATGGTATTTAAAAAGAGGGGCCCGTGGCTAATTACCAATTGCGCGGATCATATGATTTGCGAGGTTAAGCTGCGCTTACCGCGGTCAGTCTGTAGATGGGTGACCGTTCGTTACACATCAAGACCCCTCCGTGCCTCGGAGAGCACGTTATACAGTCGGTCCCGGGTGTCATATCACCTATGACAGTTGTTATGGGAAGTCAGAAGCCCGAAAAGTCTGACATCTGGTCTAACCTTAGGATATCGGCATTGCCCAGTAACTGGGTTGTGGAGGTCTGATGGTAGTCGCTCCGTGTAAAATACTGGTATTCAGCTGCATCTGGTTAGACTGGAAGCTGACCACAACATAGATGGGTAACGGCTAGGCAGAATGCGTGTCATGTCAGATTAGATATCCCTCATAAGATAATTATTCATAGAATGGTAACACAGGAGCGAACGACTGACGCTCTTCACAGATAACTTGGTCCTAGTATACCAAATGGGCAAGTTGACAACAGCTGACACTTGACACAGCTTTTACTTGCTGCACTGATGGACGTCATCATGTCAACGCCGGTTGTCGCTGAAAACCAGCGCTGTGGCTCCGTTTCGCCCGTGAGACACAGCATTAGGGTAAGCGATGGCCGTTTTGCGTTTTTCCCAATAGTTTATTTTTGGACAGGACTTCATTGTTCTCTCACTATCCTAAAACATTGTACTGTATCCACCGAAATTGTTAAAGATATTATTTTTAAAAGAGTAACCATGGAGTTTCTTTCCGGCTCTTCTACATAGGAAACGACTAATTGGAACCGTGCATCTAAATTCGACTTTTCATAAGAACCTGTATTGGTTTATGTGAAATAAAAAAAAAATGATTTGGTTTTCTATAAGTATCTATACTTCTATTCTAATATTATAAAGAGGAAAGATTTGGATTTTTGTATTTTTGTATGTAACGTATAAACTTAAAAACTACTGGACCGATTTCAAAAAATCTTTTGCCGTTAAATAGCTACACTATCACTGAGTAACATAGGCTACGGGCGGAGCCGCGAGGACACAGCTAGTGTTTTATATTTTTATTTTATTTTTGTGCGTCGTGTTGGCGCGTATAAAAAATTTTTCTTTCATTCATCTTTATTTTTTATCAAACGCATGAAGTAGGTAATAATAACCTTTATGGTTGTAAGTGTTGTATAATCTGTAAGCGCCCTAAAGCTGATCGCATATAGCAGTTGATCGCCATGTTTTTAACTGCAGGTCACACCAAATGGTAAATGGTAACTGCAGCTACAAGCAAATAGTGATCAACTGTATCACGAACAATTTATGCCTGGTTCTTATAAATAAAAAAAAATCTATTTGTTTACGTATTTTTTATTGCCAAACTCAAAAAGATAAATATAAAAATAATTACATAACTGCATCACGCCATTATACCCCGAAGGGATAGCAGAGGTGTATAGCAACACCCTCATTTCGTCGTTATGTTTAAGTTCTGTGTAATGGGGAGCGAGCCTATTATCATCAAGCGAGCACAAATCCAAACTCCGGTCTGCTACTGAGAAATTCCACACGGAAAACCCAATAACACCATGCCCAACCTGAGGATCGAACCCAGGACCTCAGGACGACCAGTGATAAGAAAAAAATAATATTATAAAGATATTTTTACCTGTGATAGCTATTTCCATATGGGAGGGTCTGCTATGCAAAGGCTCTTTGCTTCATTATTAGTAAAGATACTAGAGTCTCAATTTTAACCAATAAAGCTCCGTAAATTATAGAAATCGGCCATTCGTGGCCCATTTGCGATCAGCCTAAGGACCAAGCCACATCTGACGGCAGATACGTCGCGGATCTTCCGTCGCGTAATTTACTCGAGGACTTTTAGTAACGCATCTTTGGTCAAATGTGTACGAGATGTTTGTATGGATATTTGTGTGTACCGACGTAAGACCGGCGACGTATCTTCCGTCAGATGTAGCTTGGTTCTAAGACAGACGCATAATCCTCCTGCTCTTATCCCAACTTATTTGGGGTCGGCGCAGTATGTTTCATATCATACTGCACAAATGTTTCGGCTATATTTTATGATCGGCCGCTTGCCTGACGTCTACTCTCCTTGGGAATACTTTTGCTGGTGGCAAGCACCACCTACGATCTTATTCCATTTCGAACTTGCGGGTGCTGCATGCTTGTCAATCTTATTGCCGACAACTAAGCAGACTATGTTCTTCTTGGTGGAGTATACTTGATGTCAATATTCTGTATCGCTCCTTTCCCGCTCGTAATCCGTATTCGACATTGTTTACAATAATTCACAATAGTTCACAATTAAAAAAATCAAAATTAAAAATAGGCGAAAATAAATTTTATAAATGTAAGACTAAGACAAACTGTACAAAATATTTTTCTAAAATTTTACCTGCAACACCATCCTAAGTGTAACATCTATCCTAAAATATTCTAGACGAATACGATTGTATTTTTCAAAAGGCTGTAGTGTTCCGCCGTAGTTATTAGGTATGCTGTCGGCGGCCACGGTGGGGTCCGCCATTTCTCCTCATAAAATATAAATTCCTCTTATAAGTTTGAGTGATCTTCCTGTGGTTATACGTAATTTTACGGCAAAAGTTTTGCGGCGATCGTGTTCATAGCTGTCTATTCCGTGAATGAGATAGAGGTTTTTATTTAGGTCGTGTTGTTTGAGTAGATCGCGTCTCATTTATTGTATCACTACCGACCCGCCCCGGCTTCGCACCGGTGCAATATAGATACTAATGTGGGGCATATAAACCTTCCTCTTGAATCACTCTATCTATTGCTGAAATCTGCATTAAGATCCGTTGCGTAGTTTAAAAGATCTAAGCGTACAGACAGCGGGAGCGACTTTGTTTTATACTATGTAAAGATAAGAGATAGCTTTGAGATTTACAATAAATGTAAAATGGCTAGACAGCAGGATAAATCTGCACAGTGATACGACTATTATACTGGTAGAATTTGTTATAGTTGGATAGATCAGACGACAGTTGCTATGAGATAAGAAATTTAGATACCTAACTTGGAAATAGAAAAGACGGGAAATAAAAGCCATGATAAAGAATGGATTTGTCAGATTTACTCAATACCCCTCGATGCGCTATTATCACACTTTTTATGTACTTATCTTCTTCAATTGCCGTATAAAACGACATTGTGTAAAAGACAGCAAACAGAAAATCGTGTAGGGGGTCTATCATTACTACTAATATCGGTCGATTAGGATTGCGAGCATGATAAATAAAGTAAAGAAAACCAACAAAGATTCTCCACCACTGAGAGATAGGGGTTAGGGATTAATTACGGAAGCTAGTTCACAATATAAAATTTACACAAGATCAAAAAATAAGGAGGTAATCAGATATAAAACGTCAGACTTCTGCGGCGGTGCGACATAGAATCTTCTGCTTCGTTTTTCCTTTATTTTTATATTTGACTGTTTTTAGATTGTCTTGCGGATCGTTTCTACGTAACCGGGCAGTTATTGGCGAGACCTGAAGGGTATCCAACCCATGGGGAGCTTCTGCTCCGTCGAATGACCACTGTTTTTATAACGTCGGGTACGTTGATTCATCTTGACGACTCCATCCTTAAAGCTCTACTCACACATATCAGGGCTGTGTCGGGGCCGCGACCGGGCCAGAGATCACCATCGCATACATTTTGTACCGAAGCAAGAGCTCTGCCGCTTCCGGGCTGGTCACTGACGCTAAATAACCAGCACTGAGCGACTGAGCTCTTGCTTCGGTACAAAATGTATGCGATGTTGATCTCCGGCCCGGTCCCGGCCCTGATATGTGTGGATAGACCTTTATCAACATTGTCCAGTGTTACCAGCTACCGACAACAACTGACTTTTAATATATGCTCCAAGAAAAAAAATTGTTCCTTTAAGACGTATAATAATATCCATTCTTGCATCCCCCATTCTGAACAGCCACTAAGCTGACTACAGTACGCTAATATAGCATACTTATTAGGGTACCGATGGGTTACTTCATAACTCGTGATTTGGTTCGCTTAATGGGCTTAGTTCAATGTGTTCCGTGATATACGCGCATCAGGGATGATGACTGACGGCGGGCCTGCGTAATACCCAGTTATAGTATATTTAACTTGATGTTTAATCGTTGGAGTACTGAAGTTTGATACTCTAGTGTGGGGTAAAAGTTAAAATATACAATAGATTCAATAAAAAAAAAACATGAATCGCCCTGTTTAGATCATGTTCGATATATGGCGAGACATTTGATTCGACGTAGAGTGATTTACTGTTACGGAAATAAGTTCTGCAAATAAATATTTATACTGTGTTTCAGTTCAGCGTACGATGTTGATTATAATAAGAGCGTCACGAAATCCCAACTTTTTACTATCCAAAAACACGCCAAACATAATTAACAAAAGTCAAAATTAATTATACATCCGAATTACTTTCGTAAATACTCGGATCGAAGTTAAGCCAAGAACAACAGCGGCTCATTGTAGACGCATCTCAATAAGCCGATTATTCAGTAATTTGCATCGGAGCGGGCACAACCCTATTACCATGTCAAAACCCGCGAACTCAAAGACAGACTGTTTGGCGCCATGTTAGGTTACGGATAATGGCGGGAATATTATCTGTGGTCCTGTGAATCGTGGTTTTAATTTTTTGTGTACGACGGAGATTTAGTGGAAGTGGAAAAAAAATGCTGATACTGTTGAGTAATTTTTATAGGATCATTATAGATTGAATGCTAAGTTCTGTGTCTATGATGTTCTTATAAGATCTCCTTATAGAGCACATATCTATTGTCATCCCTGACCCACCGTGCTCACCCGCCGCAGCCGCGGAGCCGGTCGTCCTTTCTGACTCCGCAGTCACACCGTTAATTCAGCCCTCATCAAGCTGTCTCCGTTCCAGTCCTCTCGCAAGCAACGCCCTAAGCCAAGGTTCGAGTCCCCCTATGGGACGCCCTTAGTGGTGTTGTTGCTATCTAGTCATGATGTTAGTATAGTAGACGTAGTAATAGTAGTTAGCTTAGGTTAAGTATTTTACTCTCGTCGGGATTGGTTGGAGACCCTTCAGGTCTCATCAATAACTGCCCGGTTACGTAGAAACGGTCCGCAAGACCATCTACAAGCAGTCGAATAGAAAAAAGAATAAGAACGTATATATTGTCTCTTGTCACTCGGTTTGTTTTAGTTATTCTCGTTACAATAAATATTATTTAATTCAGAAATCTAGCCGTAGTACAATTTATCTAATAAATAGAATCTAATAAATATCTTCCCCTTGGTGACTAATAAAATTTCAGATCGATGCGTCCATTCATTCAGTACACTAATACCCGGTTACTATTAACAAAAACGAATCGTTTTGCTCACCAATGACAGCATATTTCATTGCCAAATTGGGCATATAAATAGATTTGTAAGCTAATTTTACCTGTGATAGCTACTTCCATAGGGTTTACTATGCAAAGCTACGAGGTCGTTGTTTCATTATTGGCAAAGACACAAGTGTCGTAATTTTAACCAATAACGCTCTGTAAATTATAGAAGCACTAGACTGCGAAAATATCGTGTCGAGAAAGCCTTATGAAGAAGAAGAAATTAAAATAGGTATGTCATAATTGGTTGGAGACCCTTCAGGTCTCGACAATAACTGCCCAGTTACGTAGAAACGGTCCGCAAGACGACATACAAGCAGTCGAACAGAAAAAAAATGTTCTTCTCTGTTCTCTGGACTGTTTTGTGTATAAAAAATGAATAGTAAAAAAAACATTTTTAATTAAAAACAAGCTGAAGTATATATAAGGTCTAACCAAAATATCTGGACAAACTTTTACACAGTGTTCAGTAAGTGTAACTGAACATAACTATGCAAAAAAAAACGAAATCCAAGTGTTTTTCTTTTCTAACAAAAATTTTTTTTCAACCTTAGTTTTACTTTTCTTATTATTTTTTTACATTTTTCACTTCGCTGTTTAGGTAAAACACGGCACGGAATTAGCGCGCGCCCCAATGACGGTCGATGCATAAGAAATGGATGAGTTTATTCTTAGAGTACAGGCAATTTGAAACGATATTATTTTTTGGTTAGAAAAAAACCATTTGGATCTCGTTTTTTTTTTACATAGATGTGATTAGTTAAACGTACTGAACACTGTGTAAAAGTTTGTCCAGGTATTTTGGTTGGACCTTATATAAATGCTCTAAAAAGAAGAAAATAAACTTTAAATTAAATCAAACCCATAAATTTATTACACAATACAATTAATTTACTTATATGATATAAAAGCATGTCGCGTGATACTAAATAGACAAGCATACAATATGTAACTTGATATTGACCAAAGATATTGACACACGATACTCCAAGAAAAAATATAAATAAGTTCTTCTTGAAATTGTAAATCTCGAGACAAGCTTTTATATCATATAAGTAAATTAATTGTATAATGTAATAAATTGATGAGTTTGATTTAATATGAAGTTTATTTTCTTCTTTTTAGAGGATTTAAATAAAAGTTTGTTTTTAATTAAAAATGTTTTTTTTTACTATTCATTTATTTTTTAGTATGTCATGGTGAAACTTAGAACGGATTTTCACAATTGAATGCATATACAACATTTCATGTCTGTGCTGCCAACCATTGAGGAGTTCCTTAGTCAGGACCCAACCCTGAGTGCAGCAACCATGTCAAGGTAAAACTTTAAAAACCGGCTATCATAATAAAATGCGTACACAACATTTCGTGCCTGCACTGTCGACCGTTAAAGAGTTACTTTATCTGGAGCTAATCCTGGTTGTCTATTCAGGTAATACTTACCATAAAAATGCATTGTCATCGGAACTGAACCAACATGTAAAAATTCAACTCAGTAGGATAAGAGGAACTGGTTTAAAATTCAGTTGCTAGATTTGAACTGGACATACATACATGCAGACATTGCAAGTTAAGTAAAAGCTTGTACAAGAAGGAGGTTTTAACAAGAACAAGACCGAAGAAATACTTTTAGCAACGCCTAGTAAATCCTCACCCTATTCTCGTCGTAGTTAACTTTAGCATCTGGCAAAAATGTCGAGCTGGTCCAGTGACTTTCTCGATATTCAAAACACATTTATTCTTGTATTTACTTTGTGTTTTAAGAACGTCTAGACACATAAATAAGAAGCGCCTTACACAATCTGTTTCTAACTTCTTCTTTTTTGTCACACAAATGATTCTGTAAACACAAGTTTTTGTGACGTGAAATTGCGTCCATGTACTTTTAAAATGAGTAGTGGATAAGCAGAGTAGTTAAACACATTTTAAGGTTCTGAATACATACTGTGACGGGTGGTGGCTGACTGGCGGGGGTCCTGGCCTGTAAAAGGTCGGGCACACGGTAGATCGGCCCTCTGCGGAGCCGGTCGTCCTTTCTGACTCCGCATTCACACCGTTAATTCAGCCCTCATCAAGCTGTCTCCGTTCCAGTCCTCTCGCAAACAACGCCCTAAGCCAAGGTTCGAGTCCCCCCTAGGGGACGCCCTTAGTAATGTTGTTGCTATCTAGTCATGATGTTAGTATAGTAGACGTAGTAATAGTAGTTAGCTTAGGTTAAGTATTTTACTCTCGTCGGGATTGGTTGGATACCCTTCAGGTCTCACCAATAACTGCCCGGTTACGTAGAAACGGTCCGCAAGACAATCAAACAGCAGTCGATTAGGAAAAACAAAAAAGATCCCCTCTCGCGCCGCTGCAGTTGCCAAGCTAAGTGTTCACCTGCCCAAGAAGACCCTGGACTCCTCGCATTATACGAACCACGCCCTGTTGATCTGTTTTGTAATTCTTAATTAAATATATATAGTGTACGGTTACAAGTGTTATTCTTTATCCTCCCGTAAGTACACGCCTGCTAAATTTTATGTGCACATGCTAGTTGAGGGTTGACTCCTAAAGCCACCCTAAAGTGTTATATTGGCGCCCAACGCGCGTTACCGTTCTTATGCTCTTACTTACCTCCCAATCACAGATCAACACCCAGATTGTTTTGCACTCGGAAAAGGGCCTTCTATTACCTCTTATAAGTTAGCCTTATCAAAATTAGATTCTTTTATCGTAGCGCAGGCTGTTGTGGTTTGATCTATCTTAAAAAGAAAAGCCTGTATCTTCTTCTTTTCATGTGGTTACTGACTAACCCGGTGTCAGAGTTTATGCCGCCATGGGCCTTTGACTTGGCTTCACATGGCGTCGAGAAATATCTCTCAGGCATGCCGGTTTCCTCACGATGTTTTCTTTCACCGCTAAGCCTAGGAAAACACGTTTGGTGCAGTGGCTGAGCGATTGCCTTCTGCACTACGGGTCGCGGGTTTGATTCCCTCACGGATAAATATTTGTGTGGCAGATAGATAGTTGTTCCGGGTCTGGATGTTTGTGCGTGTGAAGATTTGTGTCTGTAAACGCACCCACGATACAGGAGAAATCCTAGTGTGGGGCAACGTTTTTTTTTAAGAAAAAAAAGCCTGTTTAAAAAACCTGATAAAACGAATCTGTGACTTTAAAAAAAGATACTGCATACTTACCTATTTTTACCAATAGCTATGGCTGTCACAGCCTAAACTTAAAGCCTGCCAAATCCCTATCACATTAAGTTACCGACGGCGCGATTTAAAAAATAAAAATGTTTAAAAAATTCTCAAAGTTTTGCGTCGGGGTCCCAAGTTGATGCCTAACTTTTGCTGGGAGAGGCTTACGGAGGTAACTTTGGGAACGTTTGGAAATCTCGACTTTATTCAATAGCATAGTTTTTGGGCTATTAGATATTTATAAGCTTATGTTTAAACTAGTCTGTGTGCTTGTATAATGTTAATGATATTTTTGGTTGAAGTTCAGAAGCTGAAATGGCAGTTTTATGATTGGCTGAAAAGCATTACGTCACTTTTAATGGTAAAGCAGTTCAATCGGTAATTAACGTTATACCTCTCGTACCCATTAAGTATTGCTGTATTATTTTTAGCCGACTGCGACGAATCTACAAGCAACGAATTTTATGAAGTTGAATAAATGAATACAGTTTTGAATACTTGGGGGCCATTCAAGTATTACGTAAGCAGAATTTTTGACCCACCCCTCCCCTTTGTCAGCAAAAGTAAGCAAAGCTTTTACCCCCCCCCCCCCTCCTGTGGTTACGATAACATTGATATATTTCTTTTTTAAATTGATCAGGTTTCTTTATTGTTATTCATGAGCAGCAGTTTTTAAGTACAGAAAAATAAGTAAATAAATAAAAATTGCTGACGTAATCATCATCTAGACACCCCCATCCCCCATGTCTTCAAAAATAAGCTAAGCAAAGACCCCTCCACCCCCCCCCTTCGTGCTTACGTAATACTTGAATGTCCCCTTGGATGAATAAAGGGTTAACTTTAGAATACAACGTGTTTGATTGCCTTGATCCTTAAAAATATATTTTCGCTCCAAAAATCAAGATCATAATATGACGGATTATCACGTCACACGTTGGAGCCTACCAAAGCCGAACGTCAATATATTTACGAGAACCTACAAACAGTTTTTCCACTATTTTAATGGTATTTGACGCTTTTTGGCGTATTTTTCGTCTGTTTTAACGTATTTTTGCGTCGGCGCTTAGTATCGTGAGTCTGACAGTCGCTATCTGTGCCCGTTCCACTGTATCTGTTATACTGGCGCGACAGTTTTGCCAACTTGTCATTTTTTACGGTGCAACGAACCGACTGAGTTTGCAGTGAATTTTGTATTTGTTTAATTAATTAATTTATTGACTTGTTTGTGCTGTCTTTGAGGCATTTAAGATATTTAACGATACTTGGAAGTAGTATCGAGCACTAGGATTTTATTAGTTTTTCTGTATCTTGAGTATTTCCTATTTTTAACCGACTTCCAAAAAAAAGGAGGAGGTTTTCAATTCGACTGTATGTTCTTTTTTGTATGTTTGTTCCGCGATATCTTTGCTAATTGTGAACCGATTTTAATGATTCTTTTTTTGTTTGAAAGAATATTCTTTCGAAATGGTCCCATTTAAATTTGGTGAAGATTTGATGAAGAACTTCGGAGATAGACAATTTGAAGTCGGTTTTATTTTTGTTAAAAAGTTTTTATTACAGACACTGCTGCCGATTCTATTGAGCACAAGCAAATCTTAATTTAGACTATTGCCATCTTTTTCACATAAACATACACATAACATCACGCCTTGTATTCCCCGAAGGGTTCGCAGAGGTGTTTTAGTACACCCTCGTTTCGCCAGTTATGTTTAAGTCCAATGTAATAGGGGGCGAGCCTATTGCCATTAACCGGGCAGAAATCCAGACTCCGGGCTGCTACTGAGAAATTCCTAATGGAAGAACCCAATAACACTTTGCTCGACCTGGGGATCGAACCCGGGATCCCATGTTCAGCAGTCGCGCTTGCGACTACTAAACTAACAAGGCAGTTTCACTCTGATAAAATAAGAAAGAAACGGACACAAATAAGAGCTTTAAAATTTAGTTGAACTAATATTTTCATATAATAATAGACGATACGTCGGAACGTATCACGGTGAAGTTCAAGGCGTAAACTAGTTTGATATCTCTAAAGCAGGCCATACACGCTAGGGTGTACCTGACAGGTTTGACTGTACATTTTAACTGTACAGGTAAACCGGAGCGTGTATGTCACACAACTGTGCAGGTTTCCACGCCTGTACAGGCAAGTAAGAAAATATGAATTTTGATATTTTTTGCCTGTGGGTATACTTGTACAGTTTAACTGAGCAAGTAAAACTGAGCGTGTGTGGCGGTCGCCTGCGCAGGCGTCAGTTGATAACAGTTTGAGATACGTCTTTTCGTCCATTCGTAGATAATTGCAGTAAACTTGCGGCTCAAATTTCAATTGTTTCAATAAGTTGACATAAGAGAACTGTTTTCTTTCCAGTAACCATGCTTTGCACCACTGTTCACGGTGTTTTCGTTTATATTTCCTTTTCATTAATAAAACAAACAATAAACCTATTAACGCGATTGTGTCGAGATCAAGCGCCGCTGGCGGGGCCATGGTTTCAACTGAGTTTTTGTACAGGTTTATCGCTACGTGTATGGTCTCTACCCAGCTCAAGTTTACCTGTACGGTTGAACTGTACAGGCAAACCTGTGAGGTAAACCCTAGCGTGTATGGCCTGCTTAACTTAGATCTATCGCCGTCCTTTTCTCGCGCTGTCTGTTGGTAAAAGATAGCTATTCTCTAATTTTTAACCGACTTCCAAAGAAAGGAAGAGGTTCTTAATTCGACTGTATGTAGGTATTTTTTTTGTATGTTTGTACCGCGATATCTTTGCTAATTGTGAACCGATTTTAATGATTCTTTTTGTGTTTGAAAGAGTATTCTTTCGAAGTGGTCCCATTAAATTTGGTGAAGATCTGATGAAGAACTTCGGAGATAGACAATTGGAAGTCGGTTTTTTTTTGTTAAAAAGTTTAATTATAGTTTAATGGGGTAGGCAACTGTGGAACTAATGGCGCCACTTTCGATTGATTGTTCCACTGCAATCCTATTGGCTGCAATGTGTTTGACATTATTGTTAATATCAACCTGATGGTTCTGATTGGTGGAAATAACTAAGTATGGAGGTGCTGCCATCTGCTTTAGTTTTGCGTTGCCTTCTCCATTGGTCAGCAAGAGAATCAGCGCCATTAGCCATACAATATTTGACACGAAACTGAATATGAGCTCCTTGCTAAATTACTTGCTAATTGTTGTTTGAAAATATACAGGGTGTAAACGAAACCATGTAATTCCTTCAAACCTCGTGATGTACTGCTGACATAAATTGACTCTGCACGGGATATCTTTGGATTCAATAAACAAAAAATTACAGGAAGTAAACATGTGTTCTTAACGTGAGGCATTTTAGCGCCCCGAGTTAAATTACCGCGCGGCGAGCGATACCGCGCAATTCGCTCGGGGCGCTAAAATGTCTCACGTTACGGACATCACGAGGTTTGAAGTAATTACATGATTTCGTTGACACCCTGTATTTTTTAATAAACATTTACATAATTTTATTTAACCAAAAAGCATAATACAATAGGTATGTTGATAATACATTAAATTGGCTCTTATTGGACCGCTTTTAGGTCCGTAATGTAGCTTATTGCGGACTAGTCCGGTAAAATGTACCACAGATTAATGATATGTCTACGAATTTCACTTTACATTTTTTTTTTAAATTTTAGCAAATCTTTTTTACTCCTAAAAAATAGTAAAGTTTTTTATTTTGAACTGCTACTCCTTAACACAGGTTATTGTATAACCTAGCTAGGAGAGCAGTGTAACAACTTTCTGTATAGAAATTACTGTAAATTAGTTCTAAATACATTAAGTCTACTTGGTATGTCTGCAATCTCTATTATGAATGAATAAAGATATTATTATTATCTCCTTTACTCATTAACTTAACATACTAATCACATTTTTAAATATTTCAATAAAAATTATAAAAAAACATTTTAAAATATAAAAAATAGTAGCCCACCAGCATCGGGAACAGGCTCCAAGCTACCGGTGTTCAGGGCCTCAGAGAGAGGAACATCCTGACAATACGCGCCGTGTCCAGAAGTACCGCTTTCTGTATCAGGCCCTTGCCCCGCTGCCCAACGAGAGCCTCGTCAGATGGTGGTCGAGGCTCTTGGCTATTAAGCCATTGGCCGTAACGACTATCGGCACAATGACTGCTGAGTCAACCTCCCACATGTCGACAACCTCGTGTGCCAAGTCTTGATACTTAATTTCTTTATCTTTCTCGGCTTTCACCAGGTTCTCGTCATGCGGGACAGTGATATCAACAATAATTGTGAGACGCTCTGATCGATCTATCACCACTATGTCAGGCTTATTGGCAACAATAGTCCTGTCGGTGATGATAGATCGATCCCAGTACAATGTGATATGATCATTCTCGAGAACTGGGTCGGGCACATACTTGTAGTATGGTACTTCTGCGTCCACAAGGTTGTATTTCAGAGCAAGTTGCTGGTGGATAATCCTAGCCACTAGGTTGTGTTTGTGTAAATACTCGCCGTTAGCAAGACGAGAACAACCAGAAATAATATGTCGAATGGATTCACCGGGACTATTATTATTATATTATTATAAAAATAGAATAAATAAACTGTGTTAATTAAAATATCATAAATAAACATGTCAGTGTTTATATATGATGTTTACGTGTACGAACATTATATGCGTATCAGTGGCGAAGAGTGAATTTTCTTAAAAGGGAAGCCTAACCAAAAAATGCTTACCTTGCTCAAGTGTGATGCGTGAATTCCAGTAACTACTCGTATAGCTGTGGCCCTGTGGCTGACTTCGAAATCTTGTACAGATGAATTGGCTTTAGCTCACTTTCACTATACATGTAAGCACTTATACATAGAAACAGTGTCTTGCAAGTATAATAAAAGTGGCTTTGAGAAAAGCCGTTTGGGGATGGATATGAGAAGAACATCAGCAGTCCGACTGACGCTAACGTCATAGAAACCAAGAAAACGTTCTTCGATTCCAGTTTCAGATAAATACCTAAATATTACCGTTAGTTGCTCCCTATGACTAACATCGGGCGTTTCGTCAATCATGACCGATACAAACTGAGCCTTATTTATTTCCAACTTTAATTTGGTCGCGTAAGACGAATGCGATACTTTGTATTAAATCATTTTGTATATCACTCGAAAGGCCAGAGAATGTGGGATTCTGTGTTGAGGAACATTGTTCCAAATGCGAATCGATTACGGTATCATACTTGCTTAAATATAACAACGTTTCTATATAGTTACCGCGGTTATCGGATATTTTCGTGGTGGCCGCGAAAACCCAATTCTTTTTTACCTAGCAAAATTACTGTGTCGATGAACCCTTTCATTAAACTTCTATTCCGATCTACTTTTCTATTATGAACTTCATACGTATTAGCAAAAAATGTTTCTATCCTACGATTTCCGAAATCATGCAAAGATAAACAACTTCGGATATGTTTTTCGGTCTGAACATGTTTTTTGGACGAATTTGAAAGATTATTAATATCTTTAAATCCCGTGTGGCTCCATAAGCTACTAGAATCTGAGAATAATATGCAAGGAAAACAAAAAAAAAAATTTAATTTTACAACTTCCCGTAAGCCAAGGGTATTTGTCGTACTTACAAAGAACTGTTAAAATATTTGAAAAAACCATCGCGTCGTTTGTAATTTATAATCATGTCAGGGCGAGCACAGCCTAACTGAATTACATGTTTTTGATTTTGAAACTCAACTTTGAAAAGGATGTTTCCTCAGTCAACAAATAATCTGTCAGACAGCATTCTACGTTCACTAATGCCGCCATGGTATCGAATTTACTCAATAATAACAAAATCACTACTTAAATAACTACGTACTTTCTAATAAAACTACAAACTAAATAAACTATCTTAGTAATCCTTACTTACCTAAATACCTATTTAAATAGACGATCACCAAACAATACAACGCCACTAACCTTGTTTTTACTGCACTATCACTTCGCAAAACTATCACTAGTTTACACAAATAAATCAATTTCAACAATAATACATGAATAATGCTATAAGATTCTAAATTATGATACGAATATATCAAATCAAATGCAAATGAACAAGTGAAAACAATAATATAAATAAGCGCGAAAAAAATCTGTTGTGAATCTGTCATCCAAATATTACTATCTGAACAAATTACGAACTTCAGTAGCATTATTTCCATCTCGTTCTGGCGTACGCATTTCCTATCTCTGTCCTTATCGTAACTCGATGAATCGCGGCTTGCCGTCGTCTTATATCTAGCGGTGTTATGTTGCCTCAAGGTCACGATCGCTACAAGTGAAACTATGAATTAAATGTACTGGATTCCTGCCGCGCCTGACCGGGTTTTCTTTTGCGTCATTTCAAGTTACGTTGGTCCGAAAAAAATTGTAGGCGTTTATTTATTTCTTTGATTGTTACTTTCATAAGCAAATGTTATACCTGCAATGTAACTTCGTAAATACCTAATTATTTGTTTAAATGATAATTGAAAATAATAGATATTAGTATTTGCCATATTTCGAAAGGGAAGCCGATAGGAATCGAGTTGTATGGAGCCTTCGCCATTGATACCTACTACATTATAATTTTTATACCTGTATCATGTAATCATACTTACGGTTACTAGACATCAGGAATTGGCCTGACATGTCACTGCCTCGTTGGTCTAGTGGTGGCAAGCGCGACTACTAATCGTGAGGTCCCGGGTTCGAGCCCCAGGTCGGGCAAAGTGTTATAGGGTTTTTCCGTGTAGAATTCCTCAGTGGCAGCCCGGGGTTTGGATTTGTGCCCGGTTGATGGCATTAGGGTCGCCCCCTATTACATGGGACTTAAATATAACGGCGAAATGTGGGTGTTGCTATACACCCCTGCCCAACCCTACGGGAAATACAAGCGTGATATTATGTTAGGACTATTAGGATTCTGGTCGGGCTTTAAAATGTTAGGTTTTTTTGATTGTTTAACATTATACCGAATAATTAGATTACTTTTCAATGTTGGGAGTCTGCGCGGATATTGGATTCGCACACAAAACAAAAACTTACTAAACTACTATTGACCGCGCTAGATCCAATAATGTCAGGACATTTTTATAAAAATCTATTTTTTTTTTTTATCTTGACTGTTCAGTTTTACATTTGGTTACCCTAATCACACTACAATAATAGGTACACTAAAACAGTTTGGACTTTTGTATTTGTTTCAGTTTAATGTTGCTAGAGGCAATGGGGAAGGCAACGCAAAATGAAAGCAGATGGCAGCACCTCCATACTAAGTTATTTGAACCAATCAGAACCATCCTATTCATATGAGCAATAACTTCAAATATATTGCAACCAATAAGATCGCACTGGTACAATCGAAAGAGGCGCCATTAGTTCCACAGTTGCCTTTCCCATTCTACTACCAAAATTGTTGAAAAATAGCAACTGTTTTGTTGGAAATGTGTTTGTCAACAGTTTTGTTAGCAGAAATGGCTTTTTTTTACGTAGGGAAATCCTCATGACGACTGAATAATTAATATTATTTTCCATACTGTTCTGTTCTGTGTAGCCTTTTCACTAACTATATTGGGGTCAGCTTCCAGTCTAAACAGATGCGGGTGAATACCAGTATTTTACACGGAGCGACTGCCATCAGACCTCCGCAGCCCAGTTACTGAGAAATGCCGATATCCTAAGATAAGACCAGTTGTCAGACTTTTCGGGCTTCTGACTTGCCGTTACGGAGGGGTCTCGATGTGGTATAGCAGTGATAGCCTAGTGGTTTGACTATCGGAATGTCTAGTCATAGAACTCGAGTTAGAACCCAAGGCACGCACCTCTGACTTTTCGCATTCATGTATAATTATCATTTGCTTAAAAACGGTGAAGGAAAACATCGTGAGGAAACCGGCATGCTTGAGAGATATTTTTCAACGGCATCTGAAGCCAAGTCAGACGCCCATGGGCGGCATAAGCTCTGACACCAGGTTAGTCACTAACCACACGAAAAGAAGAAGAAGATGTGTAACGGACGGTCACCCATCCACGGAATGACCGCAGCAAGCGCAGCTTAACCTCGCAAATCTTATGATCCTCGCGGTCGGTACCTAATAATCCACGGGCCCCTATTAAACATTATTTTTCATACTAGATATTTAGTAGGTATATTAAAACAGTGTAAACGCTTCCATCAATTGATCTACAAGTTACGACTATCCGACTAACGTCCGTGTTTACGTGTTCGATACTAGCAATTACAATAATTCAAATGCCACTTCCTGACCTATCTCTGCGAGTACATTAGCTAATACTGGTTATGTTAATGTTACTGTCCATTTGACAAATGGTGGACAACTGTGGACGTTTTCATGGTGGACAGTACACCCATGGTGTGTAATGGTAATGGCCCAGTATGGTCGTTGATGGGTAACAAAACAGTATGAGCAGTATTGGTTCTGTAGTATGGTAAACTTTTGGCACACTTCAACAAATATTGCCTCTATGGTCTAGTGGTCGCAAGTGTGACTGCTGAGCGTGTGGTCCTGGCTTAATTTCCCGGGTCGGGCAGAGATTTATTTCCTCTTATTACGAGATATGATTTAAATCAAGTCTAAGGAAAACCCAGATTTTAATTAAAAACCTGAATTTTAGACTTTCGCAATAAGAGAGACGGTATTTAAAAAAATAAATAATCTAGAATGATATTTATTATACAGGGCGTAAACGAAATCATGTAATTCCTTCAAACCTTGGGATGTACTGCTGACATAGATTAATACTGCAAGTGATAATATTGGATTCAATAAAAAAAAAATTCATGACGAATACATGTGTTCTTAAAGGACCAAGAGGATTACTGATGCGTTGCCAACCTTAGCAACGAAGTTGTAAAGTCTCGTGTGTGTGCCTAGTTGATAATTTTATTTTGTTAATTGTTCCGAACCGTTTACAAAAAACATAGGCAGCAATTAAAAACCAATGAAACATATAATAAAATGCCTAATTATAGGCAGTTTGAAATTATTGTTGTTAATAGACAGAGACCGCACTATTGAACAATGACGTCATTGCACTTATACTTCATACTGACACATTTTTCCGTACGATATCCGTTACGTGCGACAAAGACAGAAAATGCGCCATTCAACAACTTGAAAAACGTGTATCTCGTCCATTTTTAGAGTGGTTCTATTTATTTTTTCAATTGTTGTTTTCCTTCTTTACCTTTTTTGATATAATGCAAATTAAATAAAAAAATTCCTAATTTTTTAAAGTAGTCAACTATCGCATTTCACACACACACGCATCAGTGATAGCCTAGTGGTGTGACCGTTGGACTGCCAAGTCATAGGTCTCGAGTTCGAACCCAAGGCAAGCACCACTGACTTTTCAAATTCATGTGCATATTGTATAATTATCACTTGCTTAAAAACGCTTAAGGAAAACATCGTGAGGAAACCGGCATGCCTGAAAGAAATTTCTCGACGGCATGTGAAGCCAAGTCAGAGGGCTATTGGGCGGTATAAACTCTGACACCAGGTTAGTCACTAACCACACGAAAAGAAGAGAAGACCGCATTTTACCGCCATCCATACCCTTCAAAAATGCTGTTTGGCGGCGGAAATAGGTACCTATAGTAAATCTATAAATTATACTTGTGTCGTCTACCACAGATCTAGCTTAAGGTGCACCAAATATCGGTAAATGCAAATATTGATTTAAATTGTAAACCAGTGGTCAATGCATATTCATTTGACCATTTACTATGTTAAAATACATGCAGCTGTAAATGTAATTATAGCATGTTGTATTGTATTCCAACAAGTTGTATTATTTTCGTATTATAACTTTCGTGCGACATTTTCATATTTATAATTGTATACGGTTTACCTACGTGTATCTCATTTGAGAGATCCCCCTTAAGTGTAGTTGTAAGTGCATGTATAGCCAAGTCAGAGGCCCATGGGCGGCATAAACTCTGACACTAGGTTTGTCATTAACCACACGCAAAGAAGTGTAGTTCTAAAATGACTTGAGACGTATCTTTACATAGTACTCGCTGTGTCTTCACGGCTCCGCCCGCGTAAGAAGTTTTATTCCAATAATAAATATAGCCTATGTTACTCAGTGACAATGTAGCTTTCTAACGGCAAAAAAATTTTTGTAATCGGTCCAGTAGTTTTTAAGTTTATTCGTTACATACAAAAATACAAATTTTTCCTCTTTATAATATCAGTATAGATAAAACAAAGTCGTTCCCGCTGTCTGTACGCTTAGATCTTTTAAAACTACGCATCGGATTTTAATGCAGTTTTCTGCAATAGATAGAGTGATTCAAGAGGAAGGTTTATATGCCCATCTACATTGCACCCGTGCGAAGCCGGGGCGGGTCGCTAGTTTAAAAATAAAAGATGGCATATTCATGGAATTCTATTGTAGCGGCTGATGGACTATCTCTCAAATGAGAGCCGGTTATTAATACGGGTCTTAGTGCAGTTAGATTCGTGATGTCGCCGCGTGTTAAGCTCATGACGAAACTATAAGAGCAATGCCGAAAAAATGCACATTTTAAATATACATCTGTGATATATATAGAACAGGCCGCCCTCTCTAAAGGTGTGGGTGTCAAAGGATACGGTATTATGTAAAAAGAATGGCAGCAGCGTTCTCCTGTCTAATAATAACAACATACTGCGATGACCAATCCATCTGCTAAGTGTGGTGATGGCTTGGGTTATCAATCATTGTAGCGATAATTGAAACTCATATCCTCTTCTTCTTCTTCTTTCTGCCCTTATCCCACACCAGGTGGGGTCGGCACAACATGTATTTCGGAAATCCATATTGTTAAAGGTTTTGGCTTATTGTTTTATGACCGGCCGCCTGCCTGACAGCAACCCTCCTTGGGAATACTCGTTGCGCCGTCGCGCGGGTGACCCAATATGCTTGCTGATATTATGCACTGGGTCCCAAAATGATATGCTTGTCAATCTTACTGGCGACAATTAAGCAGACTATGTTCTTCTTGGTGGAGTATACTTGAAGTTCCTCGACCCACTCATTCGTTTTGCCAGGGACTTTGGTTCTAACACACCGTAAACTAATAGGTATAGCACCATGAGCTTCTCTGTAAAAACTTGATGTCAATGTTCTGTATCGCTCCTGTCCCGCTGTATCCCAAATACCAAGCTTGACTTTAACATACCCTCATACCCTCTTATTACAAGAGATTTAATATATTTCATTAAAATTTTACATTGTGTTTGAATGTCACATACGTACATAATTAACCCATTACTGTCCCACTATTGGGCATTGGCCTTATTCAACCACGCTGGCTTGATGCGGGTTGGCAGACTACACACACTATCGAGAACTTTATGGAACCTTCTCAGATGTGCAGGTTTCCTTACGATATTTTTCCTTTGCCGTTAACGCAAGTGATAATCAAATTCCGATCCGAACATGAATACGAAAAGTCAGAGGTACGGACCGGGACCCAACTCAGACTCTCCTGCATGGAAGGCAAGCGTTCCACCGCTGGGCTATCAATGCTGAATGTCACGTAATAATTACAAACAAGAACATTATTCATATTTATTCATTATTATTCAACATTAAATTGGACACTGAACATAAACATTTTAAATAATTATGATTTATAATAAGTCTAAAGTAAACCCAGATTTAAAATACAGCTATCGCTTTTTGACGATATACTTATCACAAAAAAAGACGGGGGTATTTTAATTCTTGTTTACTGATTGTTAGAACATCTCACGATGAAAGGGTTAATGTTTATCGTTACCGTTTACAGGTTGATATGAAGCAAATATCTTTAACAAAAATAACTAAATATTTTTATCAACACCAATACATCGACGCGTCCAAAAACTACCGAGTCCCACCAAAGTGGGTGCACGCTATAATATATTGCGGCAGTGATTCAACAAATCTGTGTGGTACGAGGGAAATCACTTAGCATATGACAAATAGTGGCACAGTGACATGCTTTTAAGATACATAATCATACGGCTCTAGTGGGACGGCGGGAATCGTGGTTTAATAATGATAGAGTGGATATACCGGTTTATTCTGACGCGTAGTCTGAATACTAAATTCGTATACGTTCTATGACTAAAACGAGGTATAACTATATATTATATTTTAGATCTTCATATAATAATGTGTTTTTTTATTTTTCGGCATTGTCTAGTTACTGGGTTGCGGAGGTCTGATGGCAGTCGCTCCGTGTAAAATACTGGTATTCAGCCGCATCTGGTTAGACTAGAAGCTGACCCCAAGATAGTGGGGAAAAGGCTAGGCAGAAGAACTTCTTAACATGGGACTGGGCTGGTCATGTCAGCTGCATACATAACGACCGCTGGGCAAGAGTCTCCACACAATGGGTGCCTGAAGATGGACGGTGCCGCTATGGTCGGACATAATAATATAATTATTTTTGTAGCGTTGCTCACGCGCCGCCGCTGTAACAAGTTACGGCGCGCGCTTTCGGTTAGCCGCGCATACAAAGTCACTGCCTCGCTCCGCGTTAACCACCGCCGCCGCTCGCGTCGATAGTCGGTCGCCCGTTAGGGTATATATGTTCTGTGGTCGCCCGCCCGTAGATGACGCGCATGACTGTGTTACTCGCGTTGAATTAGTTTGTAACCGTGTGCCCTTTACATTTTTTTATTTTGACTTGGTCGCGTTGGACCTTAGTCTCATCTGATGGTAAGCGCAGACAGGGTCTAAAATGGAGTACACAAATACAAGGAACAGCGATATAGAGGGGTTATAGGGGAACCCCTTTATATCGCTGTTCCACACTCTCTGGCTCTCACATACATACGACGAAACACAGTTAACTGTTTGGCGCCGGACTTTAATGTGAGGGTGGTAGCTAGCCAGGCAGACCGTATAGATCCTACCACCAAGAGTGCTGAGTTTTGTTGAATCTTACAACACGCGTCTATTCCCAGCGTGCGGTGAGGAAGATTTATATTCTAGCCCGTCCCCACACGGGTGTATTTTCTTATTTTTTTAGTTCTAACTCTGCTGTATGCTTTTTTTTAAAAGTATAATTTATTTCATAAAATAGAGGTACAGTCTGTTACAAGGTAGGATGACAACTTAGGAATCGTTTACATCTGAGATGAGTCGGTAACAATACACGTTTAGGATCTGATGTCCTAGCTAGGTTACTTAGTAGCCTGTATCAAGGACAATCAGCCCTCATTTCCCAAAAATGGGACAAAAATATTGCTTAGACTGTTACATAATTATTATCAAAAATTTGAACAAAATTAATAAAAGTCCAATACAAGAATGAGTGGCTGCGCGCCGAATTATCCCTTTCCTCACATGTCTGACATTTCTTTTGTAATGACATAGTAAATATTATCAATATTGTTTCTCTGTAATTCATGATGTGTGTACATACATATATTATAAATATTTAAACAATTGTTTAGTTAAAATGTATCTTGGTTACCTAAGAATTTTCGTTGTAGTAGCGATATTGGTACAAGTAAGTGCTAAGCAGTTGAAATGACTACCATATCGTCACGCCTGTATTCCCCGAAGGGCTGAGCAGAGGTGTATAGTAACATCCTTCTTCTTTCTTTACAAATATGAAAAAAAATGATTTGAGAAATATGTCTCAGACGGTTTCCTCACGATGTTTTTTTAAGCAAGTGATAGTTATATAATACGCACATGAATCCGAAAAGTCAGAGGTGCGTGCCTTGGGGTCGAACTCGAGACCTGTCAGTCCGACGGTCACACCACTAGACTATCACTGCTGTATTCTATGACCAAAGTACACTAAAAGGATGTATCATCATCATCTCCCTGTCCTTATCCCACACTGGGTGGGGTCGGGACAACACGTATTCCTCTTCCATTCTTCTCTATCAGCCGTCATCTCAGTACTCACTCCTTTCTTACCCATATCATCCTTCACACAATCCATCCATCTTTTCTTTGGCCTACCTCTATATGTCTACTGAAAGGATGTGTTATAATGTCCATTAATTGTAGTGACAAACATTGAAAGGAGTATGCTTAGGTGGTTTGGTCATGTTGAGAGAATGAGTGAACGGCGATTAACAAAAGGAATTTATAAGGCGGATGTCAATGGAAACGCCGGTAGAGGACGTCCTAGAAGGACATACACCGATGTTATTAGTGATGTTCTTCACAAAGGTCTGGTGCGTAGTACTCTCAACCGGAGTGCGTGTATGACAAGATTTATGAATGTGGATGAAGCGAAAGGGGTATGTAAGGGTCCTAGCATGTGGCGTGCTATAGTTTCTGCCTACCCCCATGGGAAAAAGGCGTGAGTTTATGTATGTATGTCATTGGCTTACTGATAACTTAAGCAGTAGGCCAGTATTCAGCAGCTAACCCGTTAGGCTGAAATCAGATATTTGGGTCACAGTTTGCGTCGTAGTGTAAACCTGTTTTTAATGCGCCTATCTGTATTCTGACGTGATTACTCGTTGTGCATGGCTTAAATGTTCTGTACCTACTGCTGGCTATGATTCTATGATGCTGCCAGTTTAGAAAGACGTGTAATGCAAATACACCATCATCTTTCTATAAAAAGAGCTGACCTTAACATAGGCCTCTGGCCAGTTCGAAAAAACGGCCCACAATATTTTCGTGATGTATTAAAAAAAATATATTTAGATACTAAAAATGCAGAATACAATTGGGAATAAAATAACAATATCTTATTTTTTTTATACAGATTAAAATAAATAGAAACATAATTATTGTTTTTTGTTTTCGAATGGTTTCGTGCCAGACTTTATGTATGTATGTAGCTCAAAAAAAGCTATTGATGATTGATAATCAGAGATTGAATAATCGGATGCATATTTACCTAAAGTTCAGGCGTTGGCTAATATGGAATGCACTTTTGTATCGAAAAAATGCCGCGATTCCGGGGTCGTCAAATTTAGTGTTCTGTAGAATAGAATCATATTTACCTAGAATTCGATGATTTCTTTATTTACATACTTAAAGTTGTACCTTATTTTAACTAACACAGACGTGCACCCCTTACTTTCTTACACCCTACATACACACATATTCGCATTGGGGGTTAAAAGTTACCTTCAATTCATTATATGCATTCGATTAGTTATGCAATCCCGCGATATCGAGTTTTTTTTCTAATAAATTATTTTAAGAAGCCTTTTCCATACTTTCGTAGCGAAAAATTAACTTTAGGTAAATATGCATCCGATTATTCCGATCTCTGTTGATAATCACGGACTTTGTGCCAATAGACAGGACTACGAGTACATTAAACTTCGCCTTTGTTAGATTTTTTAATTGACTACATGAAGGTGTTTGATGCGACGCTCGCGATGGCTGACACACGACGGCAGACCTTCGTAACTCCTCGGCTCTCATCAGTTTCATTCGGCCAGTTTTTTTTACATACTGAATTTCTATATTTCACTTCTGCCAGGCATCCCGCGACGTCTTAATTTTTTCTTTATGTAGGTAATAGTTTGATAGCCAGGCAGACGGCCCACCTTATGGTAAGTGATTACTGTCGCCTATAAACACCAGCAACCACAGGCGGATTTATAATGCGTTGCCAACCCTAAAGACAAAGTTGAAGAGTCTCATCTGCCTGTAATTTCACCGGCACTCATACCCTTCAAACTAGAATATAGAAATGCTGCTTGGCTGCAGAAATAGGTATGGTGGAAGTACTTCCCCTGACGAAGTCATTCACGAGGAGCTGTACTAGTAAAAATGTTACTGGTGATTATAATAACACTAGCGGCCCGTCCCGGCTTCGCACGGGTGGACATTTTTCCCGTTCTTGCAACATTTTTCATTTATGCTCCGCTCCTATTGGTTGTAGCGTGATGTTATATAGCCTATAATTTTCCTCGATAAATGGACTATCCAACACAAAAATATTTTTTCAATTCAAACTAGTAGTTCCTGAGATTAGCGCGTTCAAACAAACAAACAAATAAACTCTTCAGCTTTATAATATTAGTATAGATTTGCTCTTCTTCTATTCGTGTAGTTAGTGACTAACCTGGTGTCAGAGTTCATGCCGCCCATGGGCCTCTGACTAGGCTTCACAGGCCGTCGAGAAATATCTCTCAGGCAAGCCGGTTCCCTTACGATGTTTTTCTTCACCGTTTTTAAGCAAGTGATAATTATACAATGAATTCCCTAGGAGGGTTGATGTCAGGCAGGCGGCCGGTCATAACACAATAAGCCAATACCTCTAACAACATGGATTTACGAAATACATGTTGTGCCGACCCCACCTAGTGTGGGATAAGGGCAGGGAGATGAAGAAGAAGCACATGAATCCGAAAAGTCAGAGGTGCGTGCCTTGGGTTCGAACTCGAGACCTATGACTTGGCATTCCGACGGTCACACCACTAGGCTATCACTGCTATAATATTTACTCACATACATTATCTATATCTATACTAATATTATAAAGAGGAAAGATTTGTATTTTTGTATGTAACGAATAAACTTAAAAACTACTGGATCGATTTCAAAAAATCTTTTGCCGTTAGAAAGCTACATTATCACTGAGTAACATAGGCTACGGGCGGAGTCGGGAGGACACAGCTAGTTATGTAATATTGAGGTAATCATTTAAGTTTACACTAAACAACTGTGTTTACAACGACAGTATTGTGGTAATAGATAGTCAAAACAATTAGTTTAACATAATGTAATGCCTACGGCGTAGCATCGAGGTCTGATCGTAGACATTTCGTAGACAATGTTTACGATATTGGTTCTACGTAGCTACGCTATACCAAAGATAATATCGTTAGTGGAAATGTAAAAAGACTAAAGCGCCAATATACGTACTTTACAGTAGAGAGATTCAAAGTATTTTTTTAAGAGAATAAACATAGTTATTTTCTTAGAGTATACATATTAAATAGATAATTAAACTATATATTTAATATGTATACTCTAAGAAAAATAGCTACGTTTATTTTCTTAAAAAATACTTTGAATCTCTCTACTGTAAAGTAGGTATATTGGCGGTCTTTTTACCTTTCCACTGACGATATTATATAGGTATATATTTATTTAATACATAACATCGTAGCATTATGCCTTTATTCCCCGAAGGGTTAGGCAGAGGTGTATAGTAACACTTTCATTTCACCGTTATGTTCAGGTCCCATGTAATAGGGGACGAGCCTATTGCCATCAACCGGGCAAAAATCGAAACTCCGGGCTGCTATTGAGGAATTCCACACGGGAAAACCCAATAATACTTTGCCCGACCTGTGGATCGAACCCAAGACCTCACGAACAGCGGTCGCGCTTGCCACCACTAGACCAACGAGGCATTCATAGTTTAAGATGCTGTGTGCAGCCTTCTGCCTCTATTGAAGGCTGAGAGTAACACCCATATTCTAAGACGTTCCTCCAAAACTTACTCGACTCGACTCCACTTCGACTCAGTCTTTGTCACTACCATCGGTAGTTATAGTTGACATAAACGTCCTCGACTCGAGATTTTTACTCAGTCGAGGTAAGGAATCATCTGTCAAACTCAAGGTACCTCGGAACCTACCTTAAGGAAAGAAGTGTCAAAGTTCGTATGTAACAAAAATGAATTTTGAAGACTATCGAATATGCTTATGATAATCTAACTATTTATCGCGGCTTTATTTCGATACCTCCCACGCAAAAAGTCGTAACACGTTTTTTTTGGTAAAATGAGATTTTAGTACTACAGTTCATTATTATAGAAATACTACACATCCTTGAAAACAATATTTTCATATTTACATTAAATACCAAGATTCTTACCCGCTAATAGTCGTGCCAACAGTTGCGACGATTTACGTTGAACTATTGGACCGCGCACCGGCTAATCACGGCACAGTATCGACGTCGTAAGATGTGAACAGTACAAAATATTACTTTGGAGTTTGAAAATCTAAAAAAAACAAGAAACTGTGTGTGTTTTGTACTTTACTGTTTTGTTTTTATTAGATACTAGTACTATGAGTAATGTACGGTCATCAAAGATTTAAAATTAGCTTGAAATAACCAAAATGATTCGAACGTGAAAATAACGGCTAATGAACTTTGACAAAATGGTAAGTTTATTTCTTACTTTAATTTACTATCATGATTTGCATGTTTATCCTAATCGTGTTAGTAAATTGTTTATAATGATTTTCATCACTATTTTCGTAAGTTAATAATTTGAAATACGTCCGACGCAAAACGTCGAAACATGAAAGTTGCGATTTAATGCGCGGTCGATATTATCATATTAAAAAAATCTGTACGCAGCATAAAGTCTTATGTCTGACATACGATCTTATTCGTGCTGTATTCGTTATGCTTTTTAATAGTATAAGGTCGTAACAAATAGATACGACTTTGCGACAGCAAGAATAAGGTCGTAAGTTTTTATTTTTGCCTATTTTTACGAAAATATGAGTTTTTAATTCAATCAAAAGGCCTCATTATCCCCTTTAACCTTCAATCATTGGTATATTCAAAAATTTATCCCACACTATCGTTTGCGGCTGATCAAGACGAAGATGAAGTTAAGAATCTCTCTCCTGAAAAATCACAAATTTGGACATACGACCTAATGCGCGGGAGGTGTCGATTTGCGCGATGCAGAAAACCAAAATTATGACGTAATGACTCCACTCTACCTCGACTCATTTGAGGACCCCTCAGTCAAGGAACCTCAATGTTCACTCGAAATTGCGACTAAGAATACAATTTTGAAGGTGTTTTCGAGTCCCTCCTGAGTCGAGTAAGTTTTGGAGGAACATCTTGAATATGGGTGTAAAAATAAAGCCTTGAAAGTGTAGCCTAATACAAAAATGCATAATTTAAAAACAAGTCCATGTATAAGAAAATATACAATTCGCTCCTACGAATACGCTATCGTAATTTTGTTTCGTGAATAATACCGACTCTACCAAGAACTAAGTTTCTTTTTTTTCTTCAACTTTGAGGTAACTTAGGACTTAAAGTCGGTACATACATTTCACATGTACTCACTCACGATGCCGGAACAGTTATCAGTAGGCCATATACAGTACGTAACACCAAGGCCGAAGCCAGGAATTTCTGTGTGGGGGGGGGGGTGGAACCCTGAACAAGAAAATCAATTACAATAACGAGTATATATATACATTTTAAAAGTAATTGAACTCTCTGACATTTCGGGGGGGGGGGTTGGGTTTGAACCCCCAACTCTACAGCCTCGCGTAATACAACGAAAAGCAAACCTTGAAACTGGTTAATGGGTAGCTAAAGTAGCACAATCATACACTTTTTGTCACTATCCACGCTATTCAATTTATATTTTTCTCATTTTTCATTACACCTTTCACTTTTGTAGTCAGATAGCATAACTAACATCATCCTACAAGATCAGCTGCACAATGTAAACAAGTAAGAAATCAACAATTTCTCAACATCCTGAATATCGTAGCTTGAACTATGCGCGCGTTTTCACACTGTGTGGTGGATAGTGACAAATAGTGTAAGATTGTATTACACTTCACCTACCCATCAACCAGTTACAAGGTTTGCTCTTCGTTGTGTTAGGCATTGTTTTTTTTTTGTTACCTATGGAATGCCACACTGCTTAGCAAAGGCCTCCCCTTTTGCCTTCCAAACCTCTCTATTTTGTGCCGTTTCTAACCACGTGAGCCCCGCAAAATCGTCTAGATCGTCACGCCACCTATGCATATACATATAAGTACTGTATACCGTGCCTCGGAGAGCACGTTAAGCCGTCGGTCCCGGGTGTCATACGAATACCTATGACAGTCGTTACGGGTAGTCAGAAGCCTGAAAGTCTGACAAACGGTTTAACCTTAGGATATCGGCATTGCCCAGTTACTGGGTTGCGGAGGTCTGATGGCAGTCGCTCCGTGTAAAATACTGGTATTCAGCCGCATCTGGTTAGACTGGAAGCTGACCCCAAGATAATTGGGAAAAGGCTAAGAGGATAAGTACTGTATACAAGGTTAGTCGGAAAGGGGGTACTAACCCGAAAGCCATCTATAGTATCACCGATGACTGTTTTATTGCAGGTGTTAAAATTTCAAAATTCGATAATTTTTATTTTAGTTTTTTTTAAAAAAAAAACATACCTGCTTTAGTTATGAATTCAGAAAATTAAGTTTCTAATCCGTGACCCCAAATATGACCTAAATTGTAAAAATAGCTGATCATAGCTATGGACAGATAGATTTTAGCATATTTTTTACGAAATCTTTGAAAAGCTATTGCTCTTAAACTATCAAGTTTTGAGGAAAGTTGTAGAACAAAAGTTATCCCTTATTATGGGTATTTTAACACCCTTTCGGCTTAGTACCCCCTTTCCGACTAACCTTGTATAAGTACTGTATATAAGGTCCATATTATATGGATACACGAAATATTTTAAGAGATACACCTTAGGTGGTAAAGAAGCCATAGAAAACGTTTTTTTTTATTTTATGTATCTTTTTTTATGTAATTATTATAATTATAATAATGCTTGAGATATTTTGCATAAAACCTTTGCTCCTGATTCTATGAATGACCCGCCACTCGCGGGCGCGGTTCTCGTCGATTCTCTATCTCTGTCAGTTATCATTACCTCTGAATGACTTTCTAAATAATTTAATTAAAAAAAACAAGTGAATTTGTTTTTTGATCTTTTTTACCACCTAGGTATATCTCTTAAGATATTTCGTGTATGAATAGATGAACCTTATACATATGTCTCTGTTTCGTGCGGGGACCGAACTCGCTACCCGTAACGCAAAAAACCCAACCGCTCATGTGATACCCTTTTAACAAAATCATTGCTAAAAAAAAAATAATTGAAACAACAAATGAAATCCAACTTCTATCAAAGTCGCTTAGTGGGGGATCCATCAAAGATTCCCCACGCTATATCGGCTCGGAATCGAACCCAAAACAAACGGAGAGACGCCCGGATCAGGGGTGATCGATCGACTTAGCTCTCGGGACAAGGGAACTTCATTCATTGACTATAGCCTGTAGCATGTGTGTCACCGGCAGAGATTCAACTGTGTGTTTTATTAAAACTCCTGAAACAGTCAAGACTTTAGGTAGGTATCAGTATAATATTGTACAATAAAAGGGTAAATGCCTGGTTGGTCTAGTGGCGGCATGCGGAACTGTTACTCGTGAGGTCCTGGGTTCGATCCCCGGGTCGGGCAAAGTGTTATTGGGTTTTTCCGTGAGGAATTCTTCAGTAGCAGTCCGGAGTTTGGATTTGTTCTATTACATGGGACTTCAACGGAGGGTGTTATTATACACCTCTGCCCAACCCTTCTGGGAGTACAGGCGTAACGTTATGTTGTGGATTTTAGACAGTGGTCGGAGTAATATATTTAGCGTTATGTAGTTAGCGTAGCATAATTATAATCAGCTTAATTACCAACCGCGCGGATCGTACGATTTGCGAGGTTAAGCTCTGCTTGCCGCGGTCATTCTGTGGATGGGCGACCTCGAGACCCCTCCGTGCCTCGGAGAGCACGTTTAACAGTCGGCCCCGAGTGTCATACGAATACATATGATAGTCGTTATGGGAAGTCAGAAGCCCGAGTCTGTCAACCGGTCTAACCTTAGCATATTTTTGGTTCAAGACAGGACTATCTTACATTTTACTGGACATTTAGGTACTAGTACCTAAATGGGCATAGCATTATTTCATTATATTAACTTTGTTTTCGCCTCCTCCAGACCTGCGTCCAGACCTGACGAACGCGCCGCGAATGCGCCGCTCGCGAGCTGCGCGCGTGCATTTCATGTTCGTACAAAGCTCACCGCGCCGCTCGCGCGCAGTTCGCGAGCGGCTCGCGAGCCGCGCGAGCTGTGCGCGAGCGGTGCATTCGCGGCGCGTTCGTCAGGTCTGGACGCACCATAACATGGGACTTAAACATAACGGCGAAATGAGGGTGTTACTATACCCCTCTGCCCAATCTTTCGGGGAATACAGGCGTGAAGTTATTTTATGTTTTTTATATAACCTTCGTAAATAAGTTCTTGTGATAGTATTTTGATTGCCTTGGAACAATTTTATCAACAAATTTCAATGTTGCAAACAGTGACGTAGAATTACGTACTTATTCTAAATCAATGGCTTTTTTTATTCAAAAATTTTTCGAGGCTTTAGTCACTTTTTCGCGATTATACAAGCCTCATAGGTGCGTCCTATATTATTACTTAAAAATAACATTAGATATTAAAAAAAATAACATTAAAAAACATATATAATATGGACATCAAGGAACCGCTACACAATTTCACCTGCATGGAAAAGAAATATCAATGGTTGCAAATATCAAAATGATAACCATAAAGTTCTATTGTGGGCACACCTTTACAAACTTCTCAAAAACAAAATAAACAGTTACCTCTCACTTTGAAGCGTTACACTAAAAGCGATACACCACACACAATGACGTCCGCAGCTCCACAGCTGACCACCAAGGATTAGATAAATAACAAGTTGGACCAACTTTGTTATATTGGGTGGCCGGTCCCCTATTCCGGCGTTAACTAGCTAACTTCCCAATGAGAACTCCTGTTTACTTTCTTTTGTGCTAAACTTTCCTTTGATTGTCAGGATGTGGGGTCGGATTAGTGGAGGTTATTGGTGCGATGCTCTTTTGTTTATTTTTGAAGTTATACGGGTGCCCAGGAAATTTTTATATCGTTCGAGTTTCACGTTTCGAACGCGATCTGAGTGTGACGTTTCCGGGCGACCAAACTATATTCAAAAATAAAAAAGTACTTATTCTGTTTTCCTCCAAAATCAAACTCTGACTCTTTCGATCACTTTTACCTATTCTACTGTTTTATTTTGACAACTTATATAAATATAATATTTTTAAACAAGCAATTTTTGTATATATAATATACTAGCGGACCTGGCAGACGTCGCGTCGTCCTGCCCTAAAAATTTGGTGACATACCGACAGCAGCGCCACCTACCGGGTCCAATTGTGAATCTAAACCATTCAGGGCGCCACCCAAACGCATACAAAAAAAAATCATTCAAATCGGTCCAGCCGTTTAGGAGGAGTTCAGTGACATACACACGTACAGTCGAATTATATATATAAAGATATAATCTGAATCTCGGAAACGGCTCTAACGATTTTCATGAAATTTTGTATGCAGGGGGTTTCGGGGGCGATAAATCGATCTAGCTTGGTTTCATTTTTAGAAAACGTCGATTTACCAAAGAAATAACGAGCAAAGCTCGGTCATCCAGTACTATTACTTATTTATGTGATTCCTTTCAACCTGTATTAAATAGGTATCAGTTTTTGAATATCTGTAATAGTGACGAAATAATCTTACTCTGTAGGATAGTTTTTTCTGAGCCGCTAATTCTTCTTGTTCTGCCTAGCCTTCTCCCAACTACGTTGGGGTCAGCTTCCAGTTTAACCAGATGCGGCTGAATATCAGTATTTATTTATTCATAATTAATTACAACGGCTTGCGCCAATAACAGTAATTAACTGGTAACACTAAACATAAAACTAAACATATTACATAATTAACATAATTCAGAAACAAATAACAAGTCAGAGATCAAACATACTTAAAAACCACTTTAAGAAGAGAAAAAATCGAGTAAAGTGATTACAACATATAACTTATTTACCTAACAAACATAACTTTCACAAAACATAAGACAATTGGACATGATTGCCCTGAGTGTGTCATTAAAAATGTCACATTCCGGGACAGTCTCCATTCAAGTATGTTATACGGAGCGACTGCCATCAGACCTCCGCAACCTAGTAACTGGGCAATGCCGATATCCTAAAGTTAGACCGTTTGTCAGACTTTCGGGCTTCTCGCTACCCGTAACGACTGTTATTGGTATTCGTATGACACTCTGGACCGACGGTTTAACGTGCTCTTCGAGGCACGGAGGGGTCTCGATGTGTAACGAACGGTCACCCATGGACGGACTGACTGTGGCAAGCGCTGCTTAACCCTGCAAATCATATGATACGCGCGGTTGTTAAGAGGTAATGCGGTCGGCAGTTAGTCCATACAAACGTATTCCTCAGTTTCCTCCTTGGATAATGTCACTAAAGCAAATGTTTTTTACCATATGACATATATCTACCACCACTATGTCCCTATGTTTTGTTTTTGTCAATAAATTAATTACTAAAAGAACTAGAATCGTTTGAACGTTACAAAAATCGACTGGTTTTACCACCGTTTTCAAACATCTGGCAAACAAATTTGACGAATGTAAAAAATAAAAGAAAAACATACAAACATAACTAAAGTTTTTCTTAAATTATTACAGAAAAAAATATTAAAATCGGACGAGATTTGAAGAAGGAAACAGGGAAATACGAAAGTACGATTCCGCTAATATTGCACAGGAGAAATCAGTCCGAGATGCAGGTGTCTCTTTCGCGCTCAATTGAGAAGGTTTGTGGGAGGGGTGGGACGGAAATAGATCGCAAAAACCTATTCAAATTATTAATATTTTGCAGCCCGCGTTTCCTCTTAATAAGCCATGAGCCTCTCGCTAATACGGACGGAGTATTCGTATATATTGTTAGTACTCGCGCGAGTACTCCGTCTATCGTGTAGGTAAATATGCCTTAGCAAAAGTTATAATAATACACACTCGGAAAATCTCGGAGCGCTCCAAATAGCGAAGTGTTACGCAATTACGTAACACGTCCTTGTTTCGCGGTGAACAGAATAGTTCACCTTATTTAAATGACGTCGTGCGGCGCAACGAGTATTCCCAAGGAGGGTTGACGTCAGGCAGGCGGCCGGTCATCTATATATATAAAAGGAGAAGCTGACTGACTGATCTATAAACGCACAGCCTAAACGGCTGGGGTTAGAAACTTGAAATTTTGACAGTAGGTTCATTTTGTGACGTAAACATCCACTAAGAAGGGATTTCTCGAAATTCAACCCCTAAGGGGGTGAAAAAAAATCACGCAAGCGAAGCTGCGGCCAAAAGCTAGTAAAACAATAAGCCAAAACCTCTAACAACATGGATTTATGAAATACATGTTGTGCCGACTACACCTAGTGTGGGATAAGGGCAGGAAGAAGAAGATTTAAATGCCGTCGTGGTAGAACAGTTTTTTTTTGGTTACTAATTGGTAATAAGAGATCATGGCACCAAAGTTTTTGAATGTTAAAGAAAATTACAGCAAGCAGCAGAACTGCATTCTAGATTTATTTTACGGTGCGGGCCTCTTCTCAGAATGAGAAGGGTGTAGGCCCTAGTCCACCACGATAAATGATTATTGATTATTATTTCTGTAAATAAATCTGTTACAGACACTTTTACAAGTTAATGTAATGTTTTTTAAGACCAGATGGCGCGGGCATGTCCTATCTGACTAGCTCTGAGAAGAAAAGCCGAATGAAACTGAGAGATCAAGGCCACTTTTAAAGTCCAGACATTGTGGTATAGAAACTATGCGAGTGTAACAATGCAGGGCAACGTCTGGAATGGCCTTTTGAGGAATGTGCCATAGCAGGTTTGAGTTGACCTGTCCTAACTGACGGTACGCATGCATCAGCCATCGTGTAGCTCAAACCTTAGTTCAACAACCCGATGCACGCAATCAGCTGGACATTAAAGCCGCTGGCCTGGTACGGGTTGGCGTACTACACACACCATTGAGAACTTAATGGAGGCCGTTCCATCACCGTTCCCTTCACCGTTAACGCAAGTGATAGTTAAATTATGATCCGCAGATGAATTTGAATAGTCAGATTTGCGGGCTGCTTGATCTCGGACCCTCCTGCATTGATGACAAACGTTCAACCCTAGGCTATCACTACTAGTAAAGTGCGGTCGTGGACCAGGCAGAATTTCGTACAATGACCTCTATGCCTACAACCAATTGTAATCTGTGCTGACGGCGGTCACCACATCTGTGCGAGCGCGACGGCAAGATATTTCTGCGCGAGCGACAGAGATAAGTAGTGACGTGTCATTGTACGAAATTCGTCCTGCACCGCGACCTCACTATAACCACAAAACAGATAGGTACAGAAGTCAATCATATGTATGTACTTCACTTTTCATACCTATGCTCGGTGGTCGCTCTATCTATATATCTATCTCTCTCAAGCGCATGGCACTCGCGCTCGCACTCACTCGCACTCTAGTCCCAAACATCCGAGATATCGTGTCCGTAAGCAGTGTCTATGTGTGCGTTGCTCGAGCGCACTTGTATGTAGATTGACTTCTGTACCTATCTGTTTTGTGCTATAACCTTCTAATATGACCACTCCAACCTGTCGTACCAAGAGCCATTAAATGGGACACAGTTTAGAAGTTGTGCGTTCATTAACACGTTTTGTTTTATCATTTGATGTAACCCGTTCTTCCGTAAAAAGGAAGAAAGTAAACAAAGTGTTTTTGGTGCGTATTACTGCATATCCCAAAAAGGGTGCCAGCCTTACCCTTAATAAGGCAAAGGGAATGTATTTCCCACCAACTTTTTTGGCAGACGACGCGTAGCCTCCTTGTTATATTTTTATTTTTAACCTAGCAATATTGAATTTTCTTACAAATATTTTTTATCTATACTAATACTAGAAAGAGGAAAGATTTGTATTTTTGTATGTAACGATTAAACTTAAAAACTACTGGACCGATTTCAAAAATTCTTTTGCCATTAGAAAGCTACATTATCACTGAGTAACATAGGCTACGGGCGGAGCCGTGAGGACACAGCTAGTAGAAAATAAAAATAAACACCTACATAAAAAAGAAACATTTTTATTATATTTATAAAAAATTGCCAATTTTTTTGTTGTTTAGGTACTTTTCATAAAACCTTACACTATTAAGGGTTAACTGAAGTGAAAATAAGAGAGCTCGTATCGCAGTGTCATAAAATAAGTAAAAATTACATAAATTTGTATGAACACTGAAATTAATAATAAACAAGAACCTATGTTTGTTGACTATAAGGGTTAATTTATAAATCATCGAATAACTTTTATCTGAGGATTAACTGTGATGTTTTAACAGCTTTTGTAAGCCACCATATTTGATATAACATCGCGCCTGTATTCCCCGAAGTGTTGGGCAGAGGTATATAGTAACACCCTCATTTCGTCGTTATGTTTAAGTCTCATGTAATAGGAGGCGAGCCTATTGCCATCAACCGGGCACAAATCCAAACTCCGAACTGCTATTAAGGAATTCCACACGGAAAAACCCAATAAAACTGCTCAACCTGGGAATCGAACTCAAGACCTCACAATTAGCAGTTGCGCTTGCCACCACTAGACCAACGAGGCAGTTCATAGTTTCATATATATTCCTCAGAAGTTATCTAAGGAATGAAAAATCGGTACATTGTCGATTACACGCAAAACTATTAAATATTGCGTAACAATATTAAATGGAATTTCCCAACCGATTATAGATGTAGAAAAACAAGCTAGAATATTATCTAACCATCCGTTCACACAGCGGATCCGTTTTATTGGATCCGTCGATACTGGATGTGTTATTTACATCTGTACCGACGGATCACTTAAACAAATGGCAACTGCGTCACCTCTGGCAGACAAGATACGATAAAAATAACTGATCCAGTATTTTTTACTGGATTCGGAATACTGTCGTGTATGTGAACTCGCTCATATAACTACAGGTGCCACCACCAAAATAAAAACAGATCCGCTAAAACGGATCCTGTAAACACTTTCTGTGTGAACTAGTTGTTAAACGTTAGTAACACAAAATTTTATTTAATATTAAAGTGACTTAGATACCTCATATTTCATCATAATCCTGTCCTATATCCATCATTATAATCACACACCAATTATACCCGATATCATTTATAAACGGGTTTCACTAATTTATACAGAAGGAATCGTAATCCGGGTAAAGAAGTGACCACGTTTGAAATAATCCGGTCGACACTAGTTATTCATTGTTATGTTAAGTGGAAGGACTATATTTGAACTCGAATAACATTCATCATAAAATAACGTAATCAGCTCATTACTGTCCCACTTCTGAGCACGGGCCTCTTATCAGAATGAGAAGGGTTTAGGCCTTAGTCCACCACGCTGGCCTGGTGCGGGTTGGCAGACTACACACACTATCGAGAACTTTATGTAGTCCTCTCAGATGTGCTAGTTTCCTTGCGATGTTTTCCTTCACCGTTAACGCAAGTGATAATCAAATTCTAATCCGCACATGAATTCGAAAAGTCAGAGGTACGGGCCGGGATCGAACTCAGACGCTCCTGCATGGAAGGTAAGCGTTCAACCAAGGCCGCCGTAAGCGGGCGTGCACGGCGTGCACCGCACGCGGGCGGCACACCCAGGGGGCGGCAAGTCGAGCGACTCATCTAATTGAGACCAATTTCAATTTTTTCGGTTTTGTGTCACTCAAGATACAGGAGTAATCGAAAGAGAGAGGGGAGCGTCTAAAAAAAAATCGTCCAAGTATCGCTGGGGAATTAATCTTTTTCTTTCGGTATTGCACGCGGGCGACGAAACAGCTTGCGGCGGGCCTGCGTTCAACAGTTAGGCTACCACTGCTCTATAAAACAAAAAAAACAAGTCTATTCGCTTGATTAACTGGCATGGCTTATTAAACAACTTTTTCTTTGAAACAGGAGTATATACCACGTTATGGCTTTGCCTTAAATTCCCAGAATCTACGTGAGTATACAGACCCAGTAATACGCGTTGCACTATCTTGCGTTGAGTTTGCACTATCTTTCAAAGACCAAACAGCTAATATATGTTTCCAACTAAACACCGTATTCTGCGTCCATTTTCAACTAATGCTTCCTTTATAAAGGTACTTACGTTACAGTATTATAGTCCGTCTCAACAATTTCAAAGCGTCGTTGGCTTTTAACTAATTAAAGTGTGTCTGACAAAATAAGCTGCATCGCGTCATCAAACGAAAGCTTTCTGTCCGACTGTCCGCCGTCCGGTAGTCCGCTTTGATAAAAAATACATGCTCTAAGAATGTTACTATTTTTTTGTTTTCTTACGACCTGGTCTGTTAATGTGTTTAAGAGACCCATGTTGTTTGTTTTCAATGGTGTAACTAATATAATACTTGTTTGATACAGATACTTACTAGACTGCCTTGTCTAGCATGCGGTCCTGGTGGTCGATCCCCAGGTCAGGCAAAGTGTTATTTTGTTTTTCCATTAGAATTTCTCAGTAGCAGCCCAGAGTCTGGATTTGTGCCCGGTTAATGGCAAAAGGCTCGCCCCCAATTACATGGGACTTAAACATATATGGCGAAACGAGGGTGTACTAAAAACACCTCTGCCGCACCCTTCGGGGAGTACAAGGCGTAATGTTATATTGATTAAGATAGTTTGCGCTTTTATGTTTATAATCTAATAGACCGGTACCTGAAATCTGGGATCTTTTAAGTACATAACCCGGTTTTGTCCGATAAGATTCTTTCGTCAGTCTTCATGATGTCTAGGTATTTGTGCGAAGCAGTAGTAACCTCCTTCTGCGAGAATGTTACGCTTCAGAAGGAGACCTCAGAGCAGAATCGCGAGAGGTACCCCGGGGAGGCAAACGCCCCGCTTCGGCGTCCAGCCCAGGTGAAACACCGCATCTCCTGCCGTAACATCACTTTCGGGGGACTTTCTGGGTCGTGTTTCGATGCGTCCGTCAAGCAAACCTGGAGAGGTCTGCATCTACCCCAGTCGAAGGAGATTATGAGGAGTTCAATATGAAAAAAGAAAGTACATAATATGCAAAGCAAATGCCGTTTGCATTTCTAGCAATTCTTGTAGTGTCTAGGTGGATAATTTTTGAAGTCACTACAAATTGCAATGTGGAACTATAGAATAAGACATACATATTTGTACGCTGCAAACTGTCCTATATATTTTTCTTAACAATTCTGTCCATCCAATCGTTGTCCGGAAGAAATTGCTTTAAGCGATAAGACCGCCATTTGTACTGTTTCTAATTATGTGTATTCCTTCTGTTTTATTTCTTTTAGTGTGCAATAAAGTATATCTATCTATCTACTAAGACACTATACTCCTTGGCATAAGGGCCTTAGATTATTCTTAGACAAAAAACCACCTAAGCCCACATCTCTACTATACCCTATTCACGGAACGAAAAAATAAAATGTAAGTAAATAACATTTGACTACCCTTAATAGAGATATTTTCTGTAAAAACGATGAAAAATTCTAAACTTCTATAAATAAGTAGTGTTTCAAATAGATTAAAATCATACAATTTCTTTTTGTTAGAAATTAATGTTATGAAATATTTTACAGAAAATATGTCTATTAAGAGTAGTCAAATGTTGTTTACTGTTTAATTTTTTGTTCCGTCTTCTTCTTTCTTTTCGTGTGGTTGGTGACTAATCTGGTGTCAGAGTTTATGCCGCCTATGGGCCTCTGACTTAGCTTCACATGCCATCGAGAAATATCTCTGAGGCGTGCCGGTTTCCTCACAATGTTTTCCTTCACCGTTTTTAAGCATGTGATAATTATATAATACGCACATGAATCTGAAAAGCCTTGGGTTCGAACTTGAGACCTAAAACCTTCGTTCCGTGATTAGGGTATAATCTCTACTTCTCTTACTTAATTTAATGACCTACATACCAACATTATTACCAACTGTACTCAATCTCATTTCGTACATTTGAGTCGTAATATCGGGCTGTACGTTATTGGAACTGCATTTGCAAGATGATTTTGCCCGTAGTTAGGCGTTGGCGGGCTGCCAAGAGATAGCGACGGTACACTTTCAAATATTTAGACAATATCTATAGTATTAATACAAGTTTAGATGTTTAGTGGAAATATCTGGATAAGCGCTGAGCTTCGCAGAAATTTCAAATAAGCAAGTAATCCAGATGGTTGTGCAATAGTAGGTTTTGTTATTGTGTTGGTTCGATAATGTTAAAACTGTTTTTGAGCATACTGTCTTTATACAATTATATAAATTTGGAATATTAGCAAGCTTACCCCGTGTGGAGACGGGTTGGAATATAAAACTTCCTCACAGCACGCTGAGATTAGACGCGTGTTGTAAGATTCAACAAAACCCAACACGCTTGGTGGTAGGATCTATACAGTCCGCCTGGCTAGCTACCACCCTCACGTTAAACTCCGGCGCCAAACAGTTTACTGTATTCCGTCGTGTGTATGTGAGAGCCAGAGGGGTATAGGGGAATCCCTCTATATCTCTGTTCCTTGGATTCGTGTCCTCCATCTTAGACGCTGTCTGCGCTTACCATCAGGTGAAACTAGGACCAAACGCGACCAAATGAAAGAATAAAAAAAAAAGCTTGATTAAGCACACAGACAAAACAGATAAAAGATAAAAGTTATTAATGTAAACATCATTGATTTTGTTAGAATCTATAATCTATGAATTCATCCAAAGAATAAAAACATTTGTCCAAGAGCCAATTGAACATTTCACGCTTAAATTACAATTATTTATACACACACAGATACATCTTTGCCTATACGTTGAGAGATAATAGGTGTGATGTTATGTGTTATGAAAAATGCTATCAAAACGATTTGTTTTTGGACGTAGGAACCGGCCATATATCTTCTATATTGGTGTTGTTTCTGTTGCGCACTTTGACAGGACTAAACTAGACTAAGAGTATTTGTCTCTTTCTGTTTCAATAAAAAAAGAAAGTGACAGTTGCGTTTAGTCTAGTTTAGTACTGTCAAAATGTGCTACAGAATCGACACTATTGTCTTCTAATAATCTTTCTAACAAAAATACTTAATCACACACTTCGTCCAATAGAATGAAACAACAAGATTTCACAGTCGGCATCATAACTGTCATCTCTAGACCATTGATTCAGTGCCATTACTAGTATTAGTTTCAATAGTATAATGGCAAAGCTGTTACAGATATTAACTGGCTTTGATGCATACAATACCTATGTGTCTGAATGCTAGCAAGCTTGAATGGTGACTCCGTATCTGTTCAATCTTCAGTGATGAGATCAGTTTGTGATTTTACACAGAGAATGCTATTAATATCAATACTTTTTGATGGAGGGGCTCCTACGATTTGCGAGGTTAAGCTGCGCTTGCCGCGGTCAGTCCCTGGATGGGTGACCGTTCGTTACACATCGAGACCCCTTCGTGCTTCGGAGAGCATGTTAAACAGTCGTACCCGGGTGTCATACGGATATCTATGATAGTCGTTACGGGGAGTCAGAAGCCCGAAACTCTGATGACTGGTCTAACCTTAGGATATCGGCATTGCTCAGTAACTGGGTGGCGGAAGTCTGATGGCAGACGCTCCGTGTAAAATACTGGTATTCAGCCGTATCTGGTTAGACTGGAAGCTGACCCCAACATAGTTGGAAAAGGTTAAGCAAAACAACTTACAGGTGGATTCTGATGTCAATTAACTAATCGTTAGCACTATATTATATAGATAAACATTCACAGCTGAGGACACTACTTACCTAATGCCGGGTTCCAATGTAGGTTCGAACCCAGGCCCTCACGATCAGCAGTCGCGCTTGCCACCACTAGACCAACGAGGCAGTTTAAACATAACGGCGAAATGAATGTTACTATACACCTCTGCCTAACCCTTTGGGTAATATAGGCGTAATGTTATGTTACGACACGTGCTTCTTACAAGTTATAAAGTGCAGTCTTCATAGCGTAGCGTTAACACGTACTTATAGTACGAGTAGCGTACGCAGATTAAATTGGTTTATTTATAAGAACAAGTTGGCATTTTAGTCATTGCAAATACCTTAACTTAACAAAACAATCCATGTTTTGATTCCAGACATAAACTACACCAAATCTATCGTTCTGCCTATCTTTTTCCCATCTGTGTTGGGGTCAGCTTCCAGTCTAATTATATACGGCTGAATACCAGTATTTTACACGGAGCAACTGCCATCAGACCTCCGCAAATCAGTTACAGGGCAATGCTGATATCCTAAAGTTAGACCGGTTGTCAGACCTTCGGGCTTCTGACTACCCGTAACGACTGTCATAGGTATTCTTATGATACCCGGGACCGACGGTTAAACAAATCTATCGTTTACTAGAATACTTGTGGACTGAATTCGAACAACAAGTCGTTAGCCTTTCAGATTAAATTTAAGGCGTGTACTTTCACGTACATTTTCTATCGCGCTGAATACTTGACATCATAACCTTTGCTCTAGGACAGGGGTGCCAAACCTTTTAGCATCAGCGTGTCTAATATTTTTTACTACTCTCTTGTAAACCATCATCATAATTTATCAGCACTTAAACCGTAAATTTCATTGGTGATGATGTCTGGTGATAGTGTTTTTTATACCGAGTAAGTAACTACCATTTTATCTCCTCTGGGTCGTAACTCAAATATAACCTGGTTTTTATAACTGTGCACCTTTCAACGTTAAAATATTACCATTTTGACAGTATTGGAAGCTATATTTGGTAGGCGTCGGCGAAGTGGTGGAGAAGTAAGCGGGCGGGTGAATTTTGACAGCTTCTCTAAGTGCAGAGTTATAAAAATCGTGTTATAGTGGGGAATGTCGGTAATAAGGTAAGACTAGTAATGGATATGTTGTTCGAAGGTAAGACTAGTCTTCAGATTTTTTCTTTTGCCTGATTGCATAATAGTCGGGACAAACGCGGAGATATCTCAATAAAACTAATTTATCCAAGAATTCATCGAGGCAATATTGCTTTATGACATAATAAATTAACCCAAAATCAATGAAATTATCAAAGTTGTATAATAGCGAACGTTTATTACCTTCAATTTCAAGATTTGAATTAATCACGTACCGAAAATGTTCCGTCGCCTGCATGCCATATGTTTACCATCCCTGCTCTCTGCGATCGTGTAGCGAGATGTTCGCACTTGCTTCAAAATGGCGCCCAAGATAAGATAGAGGGTGTTAAGTGAAAAATATTCGTTCACCAGCATGTAGGTACATTTTATGATGTTTATTAACATGGCGTTTCAAGTCGCGTTTGGGATAACCAGGATGTTATAATATCAATTACTAGATATTAGGAGTTTTAATCTCTAGTGGTGGCAAGCGCGACTGCCGATCGTGAGGTTCTGGGTTCGATCCCCAGGTCGGGCAAAATGTTATTGGGTTTTTCCGTCTGGAAATCCGCAATAGCAGCACGGAGTTTGGATTTGTGTCCGGTTGATAGCAATAGGCTCGCCCCTATTACATGGGACTAAAACATAACGGCAAAATGAGGGTGTTACTGTACATCTCCGCCCAACCCTTCGGAGAATATAGGCGTGATGTTATGTTATACGTAAATAAATAATTCTAAATCTATTGTTACACGGCTATGATTCTGAATGGTCAAATTCACTATTTTGATTAGTTCGATAAATAATCTATACCTACTAATATTATAAAGAGGAAAGATTTGTATTTTTGTATGTAACGAATAAACATAAAAACTACTGTACCGATTTTAAAAATTCTTTTGCCGTTAGAAAGCTACATTATCACTGAGTAACATAGGCTACGGGCGGAGCCGTGAGGACACAGCTAGTCAAATAATAAACAAAACAGCCTTTATTAATTTCCAACATAACATTATCTATTCAAAATTATACAAACACCTAACAATTGAAAGGTAATCCTAGAGTGTTTCGATAATTGCACAAAATAATGATGCTGCTAAGGGCCGTGTTTCGCATAATTAAGATCTTAATTCTTGCGTACTATCAAACAAAGCTGTTACATACATTAGGTACTCCCAAATAATTATTATGAACGTGTGCGAACACGAAATTATTTTAATATACAAAAGGGTGAAATTTATTGCCGTGTATTTATGGGATACCAACATACTGAGTATTTCTTTTTCTTATTTTTTCATCCTGTCTTGATCAGGTTCATTGATTTTATGGTGAGTTGGTGATTTTACCGACCTTTCTATCCAGCCTCGGTAACCTTTACAGGTGGTCCACACAGAAACTGTTTACAGGACCGTTTTTATTTTGGTGATGGCGCCTGTAGTTGTATGAGCGAGTTCACATACACGACAGTATTCTGAATCCAGTAAAAAATACTGGATTCGTTATTTTTGTCGTATCCTGCCTGCCAGATACGACGCAGCTGCCATTTGTTTAACTGATCCATCGGTACAGATGTGAACAACACATCCAGTACCGACGGATTCGTTAAAACGGATCCGATGAAACGGATCCGCTGTGTGAATGGGCTCTTACCCAAGTGGGTACAAAATTGAATGGGTGCGGCCAATTCTACCAATATTCAAAATATTCCTAATCGCATAAGAAAAAGTAAAACGAGGTGTTTTGTCAGTCAAAGAGAAGACATATTCCCCGTTCCTATGACCAAAAACTAATAGTTTTACTTACCAATGTTAGCATTTTTTATTACAAAACTGGGTTTAACAATAACTCGTCGTAATCTTATTTTATTTTTGATAGCTAGGTATGCAAAGTTATGGGATCTTTACTCCACTATTGGTAAAAACACAAGAGTCTTAATTTAATCAACAACTGTCGGTAAATTATAGGAATTGATCAGTAGACGACAAGAAACAATTAATTGCAGATCACTTTATTTATAAAGCAGTCGTTAACATATTAAAAGATGATTTTACTTAGACATTTTCTTATTTAAATAGTTACAAAGAACTCACACCTTATTTCACTAGTAAATTCATCATTTAAAATAAACTCGTAACAGCATTTCTTAAAAGGTTATAGGCTCCATCAGCTATATTCTTTGCACCATCTACTCCTTTGGAAACAGCTTCACCTAACTGCTCTCGTGCTTCTGCAAAAAAAAAAGGAACTTACTCAAATATTATCGTTCGTTTTACCTAGTCTTTTCCCAACTACGTTGGGGTCAGCTTCCAGACTGAATACTGAATACCAGTATTTTACACGGAGCGACTGCCATCAGACCTCCGCAACCCAGTTACTGGGCATTGCCGGAATCCTAAGGTTAGACCGGTTGTCAGCTTCTGACTACCTGTAACGACTGTCATAGATATTCGTATGACATCCGGGACCGACGGTTTAACGTGCTCTCCAAGCCACGGTGGGGTCTCTCGATGTGTAACGAACGTCACCCATCTACGGATTGACAGCGTTAAGCGCAACTTAACCTCACTTATCTTACTCGAATATAATCATCAGAACCATATTATTATACCTGAACTTCGACTGTTAAGTCTGTTAAAATACCGTTACAGCTAAGGGTGGTCGCACACTCGTAGTCATAGTCCGAAACCACTTGATGCACTTTGGACGCAGTTGCGTGTAGTCAAACAGTCATTCATAGCTTGGATAGACCTACATGACTACGCCTGGTCGCTTGCCAACCGTTCGGGGGAGAATATTCGAAAAATATTAACAAAAATTGAGAACGTCATTAGCATCATCCCAAAGTTAAGAATGCAGATGTTTAATACTATAATTATGATAATGAAAACTCAAACTATACCACTGCCGTCAAGCAATAAGACAAGAATAAAAACAATCTGACAATACTATAACGTTAACAACCCGGGAGAAGAATGATTTGTTAAAATAATGTTAAAATATTTCGAATATTAACCCTCGGCCTCATTCGTGTGGTAAACTGGTGCGCTGGTCTAAAACTGGTGTATGCTTGGTCGTAAGCAGTGCTCGAGTGCTCCTTTAAGTACTACTAATTTTTGTAAGCCTAGCACGGATGACGTCATGATAGTAACGTAAAAGTACCGTTAATGGAAGTTAATTTTGAATTGGAAACACTCGTTTCGCACATACTATTTCATTAAATGGAAAACTTTATTCATATCTATGTATGATACGAAACTATATGTCGCTTAAAAATTAATCAAAATGTTACAGGACAGTTGTATTTTTGATTCGAAATTTGCTTATATTAGCGATACTTCAAACGTTCGTGTTAGGCCTACAGGTCTCATATACCAGTCTACACGCTGGATTGCATGTCCAGTTTGATCAGTGTGTCTGGTTTGCGATGGAAATAGTGTAATATCTGAACTATGCGTTGATAGTGGACTACCACCCTATGAGAGAAAAGTACGCAAAGACGGATAATAAGTAATATTCCAAATATTTATAAATTTCGTTTCATTTTTGTCCATTTTTGAATTGACAAATAAAAGAAAAAGACTTACTCATAACTGGTAGAAGGATATTTCCATTAAATAGAAAACCTGGATTTAACGGTTTAGGAGTATATTCTGAAGCTCCTTTATCATTGCTTTCAGTAGCTTCGCTAGACAAATTTTTTTCTTTCTTAGATTCTTTGGGTTTAGCATTTTTGTCATCTTTAGATTCATTAGTAATCTTTTTACCTTTCTTAGGTTCATCTGGTGTGACACCATCGTCTTTATTGGATTCAGTGTCTTTAATTTCTGGATCTTTTGTTGGCTCCTTTGTCGGAACATCTTTATCGTTTTTAGATTCTTCAGTTGATACTTCTGTTGAGGCATTGGTTTGTGACGATTTTTTTACCCCATATTGGAAAATCTGTAAATACCCTACATTTATTTTGTGTTTCTTGTTATTTCTATCAATTTGATTAGAAATAGGGTCATCAACATTAATGTTCAGTTAAAAGCAAAAAAAAACGACATTTTTGTCTAGTACCTACAATCTTACGTCATAAAGAACTCTTGCCTCGTTGATCTAGTGGTGGCAAGCATGACTGCTCATCGTGAGGTCTTGGGTTCGATCCCCAGGTCGGGAAAAGTGTAGTTGGGTTTTTCCGTGTGTGATTCCTCAGTAGCAGCCCGGAGTTTGGATTTGTGCCCGGTTGATGGCAAAAAGCTCGCCCCCTATTACATGGGACTTTAACATAACGGTGATATGAGGGTGTTACTATTATAGTAACATATACCTCTGCCCAACCCTTCGTGAATCCAGGCGTGATGTTATGTATGTATGAATAACTCCACGTTTACGAAGTTAATTTTAATACGTAGATGTAAAATCAATATTATACACTTTAATAACGAAAAACAATTTGTATTTGATAAGTTTTAATAGCAAATTGGATTTCACGGTCGAAACTAATGTTTAATTTTTATTTTATGCTTTCTTTGCGACTAGTTGAATTCCTGGGTGTATGATATTATATAACATAACATAACATCACGCCTGTATTCCCCGTAGGGTTGGGCAGAGGTGTATAATAACACTTTCATTTCGCCGTTATGTTTAAGTCCCATGTAATAGGAGGCGAGCCTATTGCCATCAACCGGAAACAAATCCAAAATCTGGGCTGCTACTGAGGAATTCCACACTGAAAATCCCAATAACACTTTGCCCGCCCTGGGGATGGAACCCAGGACCTCACGATCAGCGGTCGCGCTTGCCATCACCAGACCAACGAGGCAGTTATTATATAATTGTCCAATATTAATGGAGATGACTCCATTTAAAACGACCGTCGGTAGTGGCACCATGGATTCCTTATTCTAGCCTATAGTGAGTCAGACAGGTAGTGGATCGTAGATACTGTTAAACACAATTCATCTCTATAACAAAGTTATCTCCCAAATAGGCAACAATATGTAGAAATCACTAATATTAATGATCGAGATATAGAAATCGCATACAAATCTGAACTAAAATATAACAGAGTTGGAGTCCCACAGGGTAGTATATTGGGCCCGCTTCTATTTTTGCTTAAATATTTGCCTAAAAATACAAAACATCACTGTACTTTTTTTGCAGATGACATATTCCTTGTATTACCTCAAAACCTACTACTACTTTTAATAGCTACAATAGGAAGATAAGAGATTAGTCCAAGATATTATCAAATGACTAGAGAGTAAAGATTTAAAAGTTAATATAGATAAGACTAGAGTCATTCAATTTTACAATAGAAAACAATACCTATATAATAATTACATTAAGTTATATATTTTTCATATGACCGTAGCAAAATCCAAAAGTTTTTTTGGGTTAGGATTTTTTTGAGTTAGGATTTGAATTCTAACATCACCATCATCAGTGACAGCCTTGTTCCTCCTACTGCTGAGTTAAGGCTACATCCTTTACGCCATGCTTTCCTGGTGGGTTTGTCTAGGTTTACGGTCATTCGTATATTATAGAGTTTTATGACATGCATTCAGCTAACAGCAGCAGCTGCGTTCCTATGTTTAAATCCCTAAAACTACTAACATTTCCATAATTGTATATTCTGGAGGTAGCATTGTTTGTTAAAATGAACCAAAATCTGTTTATTTTAGAATTAACAATTCTACAAGATAAGATCCCAATACAGAAACATTTTATATACAGGTAGTTTCAAAACAGCATTGTTAAGTAAGAATCTACAATAAGATACCTTATGATATTAAAGATGGAATAACATAGTTTTTCTAAAAGAAATTAACGAAACTACTGGTCAAAAAGTGCTATTATTCTGTCAGTGATTTTTTAAATGATAATTCTTTATGACATTATCTATCTATACATATAAAATGCTTTGTCCTGAATGACTGACTGACGGATCAACGCACAGCCTAAGCCGCTGATCGTAGAGACCTGAAACTTGGAGAGTGTGTTTTTTGTATGACGTAGGCATTCGATAAGAAAAGATTTTCCGAAATGCTACCCCTAAGGGGGTGAAAAAGGGGGGCAAAGTTTGTATGGGACAACATGATTCCTTGGTCCAATGTACTTCAAATTTTGCATAATCCTTTTTTAACAGAATTGATGGAGGACGTGTTTCGTATTTTATTGAAATTCGTCCCCTAACGGGGTTAAAAAGGGGAAGAAAGTTATTTCTCATAGTTTTCTTTTAGTTTGTCTTATAAGTTTAATTTAGTGTGTACTGTTTTTCGCAATTTTTTTACATTTATAAATTTGTCTGTGTCCATTTTTAAAAATGGGAGCAGAGTTGGCTAACTTCAATGGGAAATTAATAAGCCTTAAATTTTGGCAGCGGGTACCTTTTATAACGTAGGCATCCACTAAGGAAGGATTTTTCAAAATTACTCCCCTAAGCGGGTGAAAAAAAATCACACAAGCGAAGCTGTGGGCAAAAGCTAGTTAGACACTATTAGTGTTATTATGAGATGTGAAAATATTGTTTTAAATATTACAGTCCGCGCAAGTTTATTTATATTGTAAACGATGTCGAATAGTGGTGTGTAGTGTCGAGTACGAGAAGTTTCAGGTTTTTACAGAGACGCTCACGGTGCTATATTAGTTTACGATGTGTTAGAACCAAAGTCCCCATTAAAACTGAATGAGTAGGTCGAGGAATTTCAAGTACACCCCACCAAGAAGAACATAGTCTACTCAGTTGGCGGCAATAAGATTGACAAGTGCATAATATCAGCAAGCACATTGGGTCACCCGCGCGGTAACGCAACGAGTATTCCCAAGGAGGGTTGATGTCTGGCAGGCGGCCGGTCATAAAACAATAAGCCAAACCTCTAACAACATGGATTTATGTAATACATGTTATGCTGACCCCACCTTGAGTGGGATAAGGGCAGGAAGAAGAAGACTATAGTCCGCGCAAGAATAGGCTCGCTCTGTCAGTTTGCTTTGTGTTGTCTACCGCGCGCACCCCCCTCCTGCCGCTCACATACCGCAGGCGGTGACTAGTCTTCGCGCGCAGACTATAGTTACTTGTTTCTACGGACTATTTTAATATAATTATTTGTATAAAGAGCATGACTTGTTATAGGATATAACATTTCTAATTATCATTAACTTATTATTCTCATTTATTAATAATTTATTTTATATAACTTTGCATGCCATCTGGTAGAATGTACTGGATTCAATTATTTAACGCCAATGACACCTTTATGTCGATACCTCCCACGCAAAAAGTCGTAACACGTTTTTTTTGGTAAAATGAGATTTTAGTACTACAGTTCATTATTATAGAAAAACTACACATCCTTGAAAACAATATTTTCATATTTACATTAAATACCAAGATTCTTACCCGGTTATAGTCTTATCATGTTTAAATTCCCGCGCATATGGTCGTGCCAACAGTTGCGACGATTTACGTTGAACTATTGGACCGCGCACCGGCTAAATCACGGCACAGTACCGACGTCGTAAGATGTAAACAGTACAAAACATTACTTTGGAGTTTGAAAATCTAAAAAAAACAAGAAACTGTGTGTTTTGTACTTTACTGTTTTGTTTTTATTAGATACTAGTACTATGAGTAATGTACGGTCATCAAAGATTTAAAATTTGCTTGAAATAACCAAAATGATTCGAACGTGAAAATAACGGCTAATGAACTTTGACAAAATGGTAAGTTTATTTCTTACTTTAATTTACTATCATGATTTGCATGTTTATCCTAATCGTGTTAGTAAATTGTTTTTAAGTATATAATGATTTTCATCAATATTTTCGTAAGTTAATAATTTGAAATACGTCTGACGCAAAACGTCGAAACATGAAAGTTGCGATTTTATGCGCGGTCGATATTATCGTATTTAAAAAATCTGTACGCAGCATAAAGTCTTATGTCTGACATACGATCTTATTCGTGCTGTATTCGTTATGCTTTTTAATAGTATAAGGTCGTAACAAATAGATACGACTTTGCGACAGCAAGAATAAGGTCGTAAGTTTTTATTTTTGCCTATTTTTACGAAAATATGAGTTTTTAATTCAATCAAAAGGCCTCATTATCCCCGTTAACCTTCAATCATTGGTATATTCAAAAATTTATCCCACACTATCGTTTGCGGCTGATCAAGACAAAGATGAAGTTAAGAATCTCTCTCCTGAAAAATCACAAATTTGGACATACGACCTAATGCGCGGGAGGTGTCGTTTTATCACCTACAGTCTTTGGTCTGATCGCAGTCGCTCCGTGTAAAATACTGGTATACAGTCACATCTGGTGAGACTGGAAGCTGACCCCAACAAAGTTGGGAAAAGGCTAGGAGAAAGAGTCTTTGCAAATAAATGATTTTGGATTTTATAATGCATCTGAAGGTTTGGAGCTAGCGGTTAAAAATACACTCTACAAGTTCCTATGTAATGTCAATAAAAATATAATAAGTTACCTGCATTAATAAAAAAAGAAGAAAAAAATAATTTATTTATAAGAAAACTTAAACAATTATTATTAAAAAAATGCTAGAACTTATATTTATTTAAAAATTAGAAAAGTACGTTTAATAACACTAGAAATAGGTGTAGACTGATAAGCTAAAGCTTCCTCTCCTAATATTTCGCTATTTTGCTGTGCCCGACATGGTCCATAATTGTCTCATTTTCTTTAAGCTACCATCTAAGTACACATTGTGGAATGCAATAAATTATTGAGTATTGAGGCTATGCCGTACGTGGACCACAAAGCAACCCGCTGCTTTAATGGTAACCCTAAGACCTCATCTTCTTCTCTCGTATCGGCACAAACTACACGAGAATAGTTCACGCTGAGGTGATTTGTCTATTAGGCAGTCGACAAGGTTGGTACCGGGGTTGAGGGAGCACCGGACGTCTAATGCCAGTAATTTAGCATTGAGGCAAACGGAAAAGGCTGCGTTTGCGAGACTTGCTTGTAAGAGAAAGGGTTGTCTAATCTGTTCTGCCTAGCCTTTTCCTATTATATTGGGGTCAGCTTCCAGGCTAACTAATACCAGTATTTTACACGGAGCGACTGCCATCAGACCTCCGCAACCCAGTTACTGGGTAATGCCGATATCCTAAGGTTAGACCGGTTGTCAGACTTTCGGGCGTCTTACTACCCGTAACGATTGTCATAGGTATGAGAATGGGGTATGACACCCGGGACTGACGGTGTAACTTGCTCTCCGAGATATGGAGGGGTCACAATGTGTAACGAAAAGTCACCCATCCACAAACTGACCGCGGCAAGCGCAGCTTAACCTCGCAAATCGTATGATCCGCGCGGTTAGTAATTAGCCATGGTGGTCTAATTTAATCTATTGCTGTTTCACAAACCAAATATTTAATACTTACTGCAATAAAAAATAATAACACTGCCACTCGAGACATTTTTGATTTTCAGTTAATAATCTAGTAGGTATAAGTGGTTACGACTTGAAGCTTATTTAAATACTAACTGGGCAGTGTAAGAAGGCAATTGGTCACAGTGATTAGAACTTAATAATGCGTTTCAATTTACTCATATATCGATACCATGTTTTATGTGTTATTTAATTATGTACTTTGATTTTACCTAACATGAGTACGTACCATAAAAAATAAGTACCTACACCTTTATACATAATTTAGGATTAGGAATGCGGAAGTCGACTCAACGCTCAAATACATGTAATAAAGTAAGGAAAGAAAGAAAGATGAGTGGAATGAAATATAAAGTATAAGGTTCCACCAAAATACCTGGACAAACTTTTACACAGTGTTCAGTACGTTTAACTAAACATATCTATGCAAAAAAAACTAAATCCAAGTGTTTCTTATCGAACAAAAAAATTATATCGATTTAAATTGCCTGTACTCTCTAAGAAAAAACTCATCCATTTTTTATGCATCGGCCGCCCCGTGGCATATAATCTACTTCCGCGTTGTGTTTTACCTAAACTGCGAAATGAAAAAAGTAAATGAAAAAAAAAAATACTCGAAAAAAAAAATTGGTCAGAAAAAAAACCACTTGGATTTCGTTTATTTTTGCATAGATATGTTTAGTTAAACGTACTGAACACTGTGTAAAAGTTTGTCCAGGTATTTTGGTTGGACCTTATATATTACGTAATAATCTCGAAACGACAATTGTAAGAGAGCCCCCAGCCAGATGCAATAACGACCTAAAAAACACTCGAGGTAGTCTGGATGTCGAAGGTGGAAGACCTGATGTCCTGGCGCCACTTGAAAGAATAACAATAGCGCTAGGCTGATTATAATTTCGAAACCATGTCTATACAGCCAAAATTCTTCCATACCGTTTCCGAAATACAATAAAGACACGAGAAGTCCAAATAGCGAGCTATCGATATAATAACACAATAGCTATATGTCTGTCCTTTGTGCAGCGGTGGCGAAAGGCACGAATTGGGATTCGAACCCATCGATTCCCAACTAATATTTTACACATTCATGTTGAAACAAAAACGTATAGAGCGCGGAATTCTGCTGTGGACGGTGCGAACGCGGTAACTGACTTTAAATTTGAAATATTTTACTGTTTTTTTAGAACTCATATTTTATTTATTGCCGCAATAAAAAAATGAAAATAAAGTTTTATATTTAACTTGAATAAATTCGGCCCGTGCGTTCTGTCTAGCCTTTTTCCCGACTATGTTGTGGTCAGCTTCCAGTCTAACCAGATGCGGCTGGATACAATTTTACACGGAGCGACTGCCATCAGACCTCCGCAACACAGTTACTTGGCAATGACGGTATCCTAAGGTTAAACCGGTTGTCAGACTTTCGGGTTTCTGACTTCTCGTAACGAATGTCATAGGTATTCGTGTGGCAACCGGTACCGACTGTTTAACGTACTCTCCGAGGCACGGAGGGGTCTCGATGTGTAACGTATGGTCACTCATCCACGGACTGACAGCGGCAAGTGCAGCTTAACAAGGATCCACGCGGTTTTTAATAAGCCACCACTCCTTAAATCCGGCCAGTGTATAGAAAAAAATAAAACAAAGCCCACCTCATAGTTTCTGAGCAGTGGCTAGCATGAACATCACGCCTGTACTCCCCGAAGGATTGGGCAGAAGTGTATAGTAACACCCTCATCTGGCCATTATGTTTAAGTCCCATGTAATAGGGGGCGAGCCTATTGCCATCAACCGGGCACAAATCTAAACTCCAGGCTGCTACTGAGGAATTCCATACGGAGAAACTCAATAACACTTTATTCGACCTGAGGATCGAACTCAAGACCTCACGATCAGCAGTCGCGCTTGCCACCACTAGACCAACGAAGCACATGAACATAACTATGTTGTATATTAGTATTAAAAATGCAGTTATTGTCGCGACTATGATATCTTCTATCTTGTGGAACCACAATGCAATTTAAACATTCACCAAAATCAAATGAAGTTCCACACTATGCGTTATCCGAGGCTCGTGACTGCCCATTACGCATGTTTTGGATTACGATAACGATGTTTTAGAATCGATTATTTGATAACAAGCGTCGCATTTGTACCACTAGTTTACATTTACAACACAATCCGTAACTTATATAAGGTCTAGGTTAGTAGGAGTATAGCTGAAACAGCTCATAAACCTAATTCAAGTATAAAGGTCAAATTAAAGACGGTAATAGCAAAACCCATAACAGGTTCGAATTTTGTCTTAATCTCTTCATCTTTTGTGGAATACAGAAATGTAGTTTATAAACTGCGTACGGTACTTGTAAACAGCAATTGCGTTACGACGTATGGTTTCCTTTTTCAGTGTTTAACACAAAGATACTCCCTTTCATATTTCTATGGTTTAACATAATCAGCTTATTACTGTCCCACAGCTGGGCACGGGTCTTTTCTGAAAACGATGATTCCTCATGGATGTCCCTCACCCGGGGAAGGTGAGGGGGTCTGCCGGCCTCTTACCGGCTAAAAACCAACGGTGTTCCTCCTTCTGACCGTTCGGCCGGGGTCGCAGGATTCGCAAAAGCATGCACCGCTACCTCGGCAGGTCCCGGTCCGACAACCCTTGCCGGACCTCTCCTCTGTGGGGCCTTGTTCAACATCCTCCTGAGAAGCGCGCACCCTGGCTGGACTGCGGGTTTGCGGATGACACACACCATCGAGAACTATTTGGAGTCGACTAAGGTGTGAAGGTTACCCACGATGTTTTCCTTTACCGTTAACGCAAGCGATAATCAAATTCTGATCCGCACATGAATTCGAGAATTCAGAGGTGCGGGCTGGGTTCCAAACCTGACCTCCTGCATAGATGGCAAGCTTTCAACCTCTTAGGCTATCACTGTTTTTTAGCTATCACTAGTTTTTTTTTGACAATGCCCAGTAACTGGATTGCGGAGGTCTGATGGCAGTCGCTCCGTATAAAATACTGGTTTTCAGCCGCATCTGGTTAGACTAGAAGCTGACCCCAACATAGTGTGTAAAATTCTTGGCAGTACTAGTTTTTTCTGGTGTTAAAAGTAACCCAAATAATAGAACAAAAAAGAACTTTAAAAGAATACAATTTATTTTCTTAAAATATTTTTGCGACGACTGCGTTTTACTCGCCAACAACAACTGCGCAGCGCCGCTGCGGCCGCTCAAATGTAAATTAAATGATGAATAGATACGCGCCCGAATGCGCTTTGCTGTGTACCCGCAAAAAAATAACAACCGACCATTAATTCGAGATGGCTGTGTTGTTTACCCGGTTTTTCGTAGTTCGCTTACTTATATTTTTTATTTTTGTTTATTTAGTTTTGTTAATTATTATTGATGTTCTTATAATTTGTAGTAATCCAAGATATATTAAATTAAATTGCAATGAGCAAAGCAACAAGTCGTTTTGGTTTACAATTTATTTGGTTTTTTTACACGCTTTATATTAGCTTCACTATATGTAACTAACAATGTAATAAAATCTTGGAAATCAATTTTAACTTACTTCTAATTGGCGTATAGAAATGAAACTTTGTATACATGTATATGTAGTTCGGATGACAATAATATAATTTGGTACCCTGGAGCCGATCTGATGATGGAGCCAAAAGGTGGATCGTGGAACTCTTTAGTTATAATTTTTTGTGCGTGAAGAAAGCGTGTTTTTTAGTTTTTTAAACAATTTTTTTTAATTTCAAATTGCGGTTAACCAAAATAGTGATTAAAACTGCGCGTTTGCTAAGTTCGAAAAATATCTTTATGAATGAAATGCCAGACGTGGCTCTACTTTAGATCTCAGAACTTTTTAACCGACTTCCAAAAAGGAGGAGGTTCTCAATTCGATTGTGTTTGTATCTTTGTTCCGCGATATCTTTGCTAATTGTGAACAGATTTTAATTATTCTTTTTTTGTTTGAAAGAGTATTCTTTCAAAGTGGTCCCATTTAAATTTGGTGAAGATCTGATGAAGAACTTCGGAGATAGACGATTTGAAGTCGGTTTTATTTTTGTTAAAAAGTGATTATTACGGCAACAGTCGCGAGAGTTGGATTTTTTTATATGAATGTTTCTAATGGGATTAAATTGTCAAAAAAAACAAAATTTTACGGACTGCTATTGTATCTTTTATTATTATGATGTCCCGAATATTCCACAGTATTTTTGCGAACAAGTATAAAATTAACAGAACCTCTATCTCGCAAAGTATTTAAAACAACAATATTTTCTCTGTCCATTTTACTGAACAAGCCAAAACCTACATTAGACAGCTATACAACTAGGTTCTAAATGAAATATTACGCACAGTTTTAATAACGGCTTGCTGACGGTACTCGCACCCGTATCAGGGAATACGTCAGCCGGCCCTAATCCAAGGTTTTACGGGTATTTATTAGACACCTGCTACGTAACAACGTTTTTTTTGCTATCTGTACACTTGGTATCGTTTTCGAACAGACTTGTTGGTTTGGTGGTCTAAAAAAATTGATAAGCTATGTTCCTTGCTGCAAAAACTAGGATTTAGAATAAAATAAAAGGCACACTTCTTCTTCTTCTTCCTGCCCTTATCCCACACTAGTTGGGGTCGGCACAACATGTGCCTATTTCATAAGTCCATGTTGTTAGAGGTTTGGCTTATTGTTTTATGACCGGCCGCCCGCCTGACATCAACCCTCCTTGGGAATATTCGTTGCGCCGTCGCGCGGTTGACCCAATGTGCTTGCTGATATTATGTACTAGCTCCAAAAATGATATGCTTGATATGCTATATATAAAAGGCACACTAAGGTAGTATAATAATTTATGAGTGCTATAACAAACCAAGTATGACAATATTACCGTCACCAGTATTTACAATGATAATAATGTATCACCAACCGCAGTGATAGCCTAGTGATGTGATCGTCGGACTGCCAAGTTATAGGTCTCGAGTTCGAACCCAAGGTACGCACTTCTGACTTTTCGGATTCATGTGCGTGTTGTATAATTATCACTTGCTTTAAAACGGTGAAGGAAAACATCGTGAGGAAACCGGCATGCCTGAGAGATATTTCTCGACGGCATGTGAAGACAAGTCAGAGGCCCATGGGCGGCATAAACTCTGACACCAGGTTAGTCGCTAACCACACGAAAACAAGACCGACCGCAGAGTTTACGAGTATCTTCGTGTCGGCTCCGCTGCTCGACGACACTCGCCGACAACCACAGGCCAGTTTGGCATTCGAATATTAGACGGATCCGAGTTACTAGTACCTCCTGTTCGATAGCCTAGCGGTCTTCAGGACTGTGTTTTAAGGAGGTTATGAAGCGATACCACGCTGTCCTCTTTTATACTCGACGTAGGGTTGAATAATGACAGAATAATTTAACAACCATTGTAAATTTAGACAACAAGTTTGGTGCATTGGCTGAGCGATTGGCTTCTGCGCTACGGGTCGTGGGTTCGATTCCCACACGGAACAAATATTTGTACGGCCTACAGACAGTTGTTTCGGGTCTGGGCGTTTGTGCATGTAAAGATTGGTGTCTGTAAACGCACCCACGATACAGGAGAAAACGTAGTATGGGGCAGTGATCTCAAAAAAAAAATATGAGTCGTTGAATAAATTCTCATTTAATTCCAAGCCGCCTTTTCATTACTACAATACCAATCCTACAGTGCGTTTATAATATGATATTATCGGATATTAAACGATATTATTAATATCATTTAATATCCGATGAAAAGTCTTATCGTTTACGACCATGTAGTCGAAATTAATAGCGTTGCATGGAATTTTTCATTGCAATATATTGAAAGGTTCTTACATTTTGTTCATCCAACCAATTTACTTTCGTTCTAAATTCGTAGAAGTTTTCATTCAGACTTGTCACAAATGTGTTATGAATTCTGGAACCTTATACCATATAACGGGGTGAATAGGGATGCAGGGGTGAATCGGGACGAAACTTTAAAATGGATTATAACGTTGAAATTATGTAGTTTTTAGCCAACAAGGACACTTAATGGTAAAAGCACACATATCACCTCGGAAAGGGATCGTAACCGTATCGCCTCACCGCACCGCGGTTCGTGAGCTTGTCCCGAGGCGAGGCGATTACGTTACGATTCCGATTAGTGTGCGTTGCAGTAGGGAGTTTCATACAAAGAATACTGAACGGCTTGAGTTGATACGGTGACGATCCCTTTCAGATTTGATATGTGTGCTTTGACCTTAATCGTTAACCATAATACAGTAAACACATTAGAGTCCTTTTTGGCAACAAACTATATTATTTCAATGTTAAAATCTCTTTTTTAAAATTTCGTCGCGATTCACCCCTGCGTCTCTATTCACCCCATTTTACGGTAATTAACGCACACCCTCAAACACCCCAATTAGAATATTATGTTATAATCATAATATATACACTAAAATTTTAATTTAACATGTATATGCATTGTTATTTACTAAATTAACGTTCTTGAAATAAGGTTTATTTTTCTTTATTTTGTATTGAATGACGGAATTTGTATTAATACAAATAAAAATGCACTTTTAAAAGTGTTTTTGCCTTGATTTACGGTCCATTTTAGTCTGTTTGACTGTACAGGGGTAATGTGACTAATTTCCGTACTTTTAATTATTTTTGGGATAAAAATTACCTATATTAAAAATGATAGAAATTGATTCAGTAAACGATTCTGAACAAACTACTTTCAGGAGGTGCGTTAATTATATTACATATTGTATATTAAGCGTCTACGCTCGGGAGCAATGAATCTGGGTCACCAGCATAAACCTTAATATGTCGGAAAATATTGTTTAACATTGTAACATTGTTTTGTTTATGTTGGTGACTCTGCAGAGGAACGAGGAACATGTCGTGAGGAAAGTATGAATGTGGATGGTTATAAGAGTAGAGGAAGACCACAGAAACGATGGATGGATAGTGTGAAAGATGATATGGCTAGAAAGGGGGTGACTACCGAAATGACGGCTAATAGAGATGTATGGAAGAAGATGACATAACTATACTGCGCCGACCCCAAATAAGTTGGGATAAGGGCAGGGGGATGATGATGATGATGATGTTGGTGACTCGGATTCATTGCACCCGAGTGTATGTATTTGTATTGAGAGGGTACATATTTTTTGTATTAAATTTAAGCAAGCATACTCCTTCAAATTTTTTTCACTACATAATCTCTTAAACCACAGCTTTGTCTTATCACGTCATTCAAAGTTACACCGCAATGGAGTATTGCAAGGAACGCATTTCCAAGGCATTTATTCTACTTTCATGCTGAGCAGAAGATTCTACCGCTAAAATCTACCTTCTGACAAATTGAACAAAGATTGCATTAAACGACTTTTAGGAATTGCATTTGATAAATATACCATTGTAAGTCTTTTCCAGGAAGTTTCATCAATCGGAAATAAATATCCCCACGGGTGGGACGTTGAGTTTTTCGACTACCCATTTTCCATCAAACGTATGGCTGAGAAAAGTCCGACCCACCGCAGCTTGACATGGAAGGGGCGTTACCACTGAATCGATGAGTCAGTGGGTTCGAATCCGCTCTGTCTAATAAAACAGATACGCTTGGTGAGCACTTTAAACGAGAAATAACGAAAAGTATTTCTTTGTATGGGATTATTTTTAGATACTTGATTATAATTTGAGGACATAACATAACGCTTGTATTTCCCAAGGGGTTGGGTAGAGGTGTATAGTAACACCTTCATTTCGCCGTTGTGTTTTAAGTCCCATGTAATAGGGGTCGAGCCTATTGTCATCAACCGGGCACAAATCCAAACTCCAAGCTGCTACTGAGGAATTCCACACGGAAATCCCCAGGTTTTTCAGTGTATAACGTCGAAATGAGGGTGTTACTATACACCTCTGCCCAACCCTTCGTGGAATACAGACGTGATGTTATGTGTTATGTTATGTAAAAACCCAAAAACACTTTGTCCGACTTGAGGATCGAATCCAGGACCTCAAGATCAGCAGTCGCGCTTGCCACCATTAGACGAACGAGGCAGTAACTTATGTTTCAAACGATATATTATACCGTATTTGGAAATTGCATCAAAGCATAACCAATACCCAAAATTCACTTTGATGTGTCTCAGATACTAAACTTAGTATGTATAAGTAACCTGGCATACTAAACAAGCAGTGATGTGCTTTGATATCGATATCTTACACAATAGTAACTTTAGCCGTTCCACCTAATTGTGCATCACAAGTCAGACACTTAGGGTCGGACTATTGAGATTTATTGTTAATAAGAAATTCTTATTTATTTGCAACTGAGTAAATAAAACTGAGTCAGTTTTATTAATATTAATAATTATGTAATTTCGTCTAAAGAGAACACATGGGTCTCGATCCGCACTTTTATTTTAGGTAAATATTTTTTTTCTTTGAAAGAGTAAAATTGGAAACCGGCGTGCTTATATGACAAGATGTATAAATGTGGATGAAGCGAAAGGAGTATGTAAGGGTCGTAGCATGTGGCGTTCTATAGTTTCTGCCTACCCAATGGGAAAAAGGCATGAGTTTATGTATGTATGTGCAAATTGATTGTTTTCAGTTATCCTTTTTCTTGTCTTCCCGAATATATTGAATTATGCTTTCAATATTATCAATTAGGAGTTACTTAAAACTTGTTGTAGTTACAGGTTGTTGAAATGTTGCTATGAGATCGGTATTTGACTTGACCTTTTTATGATTATTGGCACATTATATCAGTCACTTATTTTTCTCTACTGCTTCTACTTCTCACTGTACCCGGATTGAGGTATAAAAAATAAAAAGTTTCGATATATCGATGAGTTTTTCAAACATCCGCACATCATTATACCACTTGTACTGAGAACGCTTAGTATTAGACGAAGCTTATTTGAGGAGGCTAGGCACACTTGTAGATTTAGCACTGTATAAAGCTTTGACAATGATAACTGGAGAACGGGTGCGAACAACTAACAACCGACGCTAACAACGCCTTTGTTACACTTAAGTGACAACTAAATTTTCGCGTCTGAAGGGAACTGCTTAGAAATTGGAAGAGGTTCAAGTGATGCTGTGTTTAGAGACAGATTTTTCTTGTCTTTAAAAAAATAGAGACGTCCACAGGAACGTTGTGGAGTGAAAGAAGATGAAGTGAGAAGGATTGACGAAAGGAGATTAACGAAACAAGTGTACAAGGAGAGTGTGGATGGAACAGTTGGAAGGGGCCGACCTCGGTGAACGTACCACGAACAAATTGCGGATGTTCTCAAAAAGGGCCGTGTTGGTAGCACCCTAAACCGACGAGCATGCATGAGAATGTTAATGAATGTGGATGAAGCGAAAAGGGTGTGTCAGGATCGTAGTAGGTGGAAATCTATAGTCTCTGCCGAACTCAATGGGAAATAGGTGTGATTGTATGTAGGTATGTATGAGACATCCACGAAGTACTTCTTTTTAATCGATGTTTTTGGTGTCGGCTCATTTATTAGAAGTAAGCTATGAAGGTTCATTGTAACGGGAATTGGCGTTGACGGGTTGATCTTCTTCTTTTGGTGTGGTTAGGGACTAACCTGGTGTCAGAGTTTATGCCGCCCATGGGCTTCTGATTTGACTTCACATGCCGTAGAGAAATATCTCCCAGGCATCCCGGTTTCCTCACGATGTTTTCCTTCACCGTTTTTAAGCAAGTGATAATTATTCAATATGCACATGAATCCGAAAAGTCAGAGGTGCGTGCCTAGGGTTCGAACTCGAGACTTGGCGGACCAACGTTCACACCACTAGGTTATCACTGCTATAATACAAGCCTGATATGATGATGATTATTATTTTGGCTTATCGAAGCTGACAATATCGTTCATGATTTCAATAAAATAGGTACATTTTTTTCAATTTGGTATCGGCTTTTCTATTTGAAGTAAAATAAATGAAACAAAACGTAAATGGAATCTACCTAGTACCCTCAGTTTCTGATAAGCTGATATAAATCTGTTGTCAAATCCTATGTCAACTGATATGAGTGGTTGACCAAAATACTAGAGTGCGCGCAAGATAACTCTGCGCGCGGCCAAAATCGGAACTAATCATGGTCCGCCATAGTGTTGCCGTTTTATTAACTTTGTCACTAGATCTACCTGATTTTAGGAATAAAAGAAAATATAATAATAAAGATTACCCTATCAGACGATAATAATCATAATGCATTCTTATTCACTCATGCCACATTTATCAGCTTAGTTCTTTTCCTTTGCAAATTACGTAAAAATACTAATAAATTTAATTGACAGGTAGTAAATTTAAACGAACATAACTGAGCTCAATTAAAATATAATAAACCGCAAGAGGGCTGCCCAATTTTAATGCTCACGAATATATTACTTTTCCTTAAAAAGTAGGACTTTGTATTTTTGCGATCATGGCAACATTTAGCACGCCCTCCGTCGCGCGCAGATTTATCTTGCGCGCACTCAAACAACTAATTACGTCACTTGACATGAGATTTGACAGATGACTGGTAAATTTTTGCGCTGATCGCCCTTCTAAAAACAGGGGGTAAGTAGTAGGTACAAAACGTACTCAGTAGGCCCAGCGAGAACGTTTGACGTATAGTATCGCTAATGTAAGCGAATATTGAATTGAAAATACAACTGTCTTATAACATTTTGGTTTATTTTATTGCGACATGTATAATTTGTATCATACATTCTGTCTAGCCTTTTCCCAACTATGTTGAGCTCAGCTTCCAGTCTAACCAGATGCGGCTGAATACCAGTATTTTACACGGGGCGACTGCCATCAGACCTCCGCAACCCAGTTACAGGGCAATGCCGATATACTAAGGTTAGATCGGGTGTCAGACTTTCGGGCTTCTGACTTCCCGTAACGACTGTCATAGGTATTCGTATGACACCCAGTCAGCTACAAAAGCTGAATATAATATACATCACGCTTTATATTCCCCAAAGGGTTCGGCAGAGGTGTTTTTAGTACCTACACCCTCGTTTCGCCAGTTATGTTTAAATGCCATGTAATAGGGGGCGAGCCAATTGCAATTAACCGGGCACAAATCCAGACTCCAGGCTGCTACTAACTGAAAACTTCCTAATGGAAAAACCCAATAATATTGCCTGACCTGGGGATCGAACCCAGGACCCCATGCTCAGCAGTCGCGCTTGCGACCACAAGATCAACAAGGCAAGCTAAAAATATAGTGTCTATTAATCATGTTCCCAGTGAAAGCTAACAAGTAGTTTGTTGTAGCTTTTCATTGGAACACGTTGGGTGATACATCAGCTTATCTTATCGACTCATCGCAACTCATCGCCGACCCGTTTGGCTCTCGTGAGCGTACAGGTTTAGCGACTTTTATGTTACAGCTTTTAGAGTACCATGGCTTTTAAAGTCGAAGTATGATTTAAGAACGCTGATTACTTTTAGGCTTTGGCCTCACTGGTACGGCGACAGCGACGCGACGGCAATTTCGTGAAAACAAACTCATATAAACATATGTCGGTGGCCGCACTGCAGAAACGACAAGCGAAATTTATTTATATACGAAATCGCCGTCGCGTCTCTGTTGCCGTACCAGTGCGGCCTCGGCCTTAAACTAAAGATACATTTCATTGGATAAGAATATATTGTTTGTAGTCATCGAATATATGGCTGTCTCAGTTTGTAAGAACATAACATAACATCACGCCTGTATTCCCCGAAGGGTTAGGCAGAGGTGAATAGCAACACCCTCATTTCGCCGTTATGCTTAAGTCCCATGTAATAGAGGACGAGTCTATTGCCATCGACCAGACTCCGGGCTGCTACTGAGTAATTCCTCTCGGGAAAACCCAATAACGGTTTGCCCGACCTGGGGATCGAACCCAGGACCTCACGATCAGCAGTCGCGCTTGCCACCATTAGACTAACGAGACAGTTGAGTAGTTCTTTGTATGAAGGAACCTGTTAAAATGTTTCTAGTAAAAAATGGTCATAAAAGTCACTATTTAGGTAATTTTGCATATTAATAGCCAAGTACACAAACGCCACCAAATTTTAACGCTACGCAAGTTGCAGTTTATTTCGTTGGTGATGCGAATTGCGAAGTTGAGAATGCTGGGGGAGTAAGAAAAGTTGATAGAAATAGGTACACCGTGTACACACCAAAAAGCAGTAAAAGCAAGCCAAGGCCACATGCACTACCAGGGAGCTAGCCAACTCATCCTCCTTCAGACTGGCGCAGCATCTAGTCAAACTTGGTGTTGAAGGAAATAGGTGCACACGAACACGGTCACTAGCGTGGGAACAGCGCGTTACCCGAGGTAGGTATTAGTTCAAAGCCGTCCTGTGGTGAGGAGCGAGCGAAGGTGCAGTCCGGTGACAGCGCATTAACCAGATCACAATTCTCAGCAGAACGAATTTGAACAAGATGAAGACGTCCCCGGAGGCGGCGTTGAGGTCGCGCGCGCGCGCCGTCAATTTTGGTGGACTCATTCAGCCGACCTCAAGGCTCGTGCACTTCACCCATTGATGGCACTTTTATGCATTTTGGGTGAACAACGGCGTAAACATTCGTGATGTCACTATCATTTCGCCTTAGACAGTGACAGCACCAAACTTAACGGCAACTTAAAATTGAGTAGCGTTTGAGAATTTGGCCATATAAAAACCATAACGCCAGGCGTGGTCGCAGTTAAGGACTTGGGGGGTGGGGGGGTGGGGTCATATTAACAGTAAAATGAGCTGAGCACATTAGAATTTATTGACTTTTTTTGTAAATTATCTTTTTTTAGGAGGGTTGTCAATTTGACGTATACGATTTTGGAGTGGTCATGACCCCTACGACCCCCTCCTCGGACCGCCCTGCATAACGCACTGTCGATTAACAGTGAAGTTCTTTCATTTGGTTCATATTTGGAAGTGTTTAAGCACGGCGAGATATAGACCGGGTCAATGATGGCTAACCGGCGTTTTCAATAACCTATCGATCGATGTATTGTCGGACTAGAGATAGAAATTTTGACATTACTTCTATGGAGCTTACAGTCAATGATAGGTCGACATGGCAATCGGGTATGAGGTAAGTCGTGGAGGGGGAGAATACCCGCACAGCACCCGTGCCATCTTAGTCTCTTAGCGCTGCACGAGTCCGTATCGACCGCGTTTATCGATTTCGATCTCGCTCACGTTGTTGCTTGTAGTTGTGTATTGAAAATGATTAGAAAATTGCCATGTTGGCTTAAATGTAATGTGGGTTTAAATTAAAATACAAAAATTGTGTGAAAACAGTAGGTGGCACGAACGTTTGACGTATAGTATGATAAACGTATCGCTAATATAAACGAATTTTGAATCGAAAATACAACTGCCCTATAACATTTTGGTAATTTTTTTTGCGACATGCACAATTTGTATCGTACAAGGATATGAACAAAGATTTCAATTTAATTAAATAGTATGTGCGAAACGAGTGTTTCGAATTCAAAATTCAGTTACATTAGCGATACGCTTACGTTACTAACGTGATTTTCCGTTTACGTTACAGAACAGAACAGAACCAAAACAGTTGCAAGTTCATCACTAAAACATAGGTACTATAGTTTCCCAAAACCCAGCTCACCTTTTACTCTAGGTACATAATCCTGATGATCCAGTCGTCGTAAACCGTACAAACAGAAAGTAGTGGCTGTGAAACTAATTAACAAGTTGTGCCAGACATCGCTTCTGGAGATTTCGTTAGGCAAACAGCTATTTTTGTGGAAAACTTTGCTATTTCCCCGTTGGAGTACTTACGCACTTTATTAGTTACAAAGTCGAAGAAGCTAATGAATATTTGTAGTAGGGAATCGTTTTTTTTAGCACACTTATACAAGGTTAGTCGGAAAGGGGGTACTAAGCCGCGGGCCACTTAAAGTATCACCGATGACTATTTTAAAGCAAGTGTTAAAATTCGATCATTTTTATTTGCATGCAAAATATTTTTTCTTTTTAAAAACATACCTGCTTTAGTTATGAATTCAGAAAATTAAGTTTCTAATCCGTGACCCCAAATATGACTTAAATTGTAAAAACAGCTGATCATAGCTATGGACAGATAGATTTTAGCATATTTTTTACGAAATCTTTGAAAAGCTATTTCTTTTAAACTATCGAGTTTTGGGGAAAGTTGTAGAACAAAAGTTATCCCTTATTATGGGTACTTTAACACCCTTTCAGCTTAGTACCCCCTTTCCGACTAACCTTGTATAGCTTAACCTGTAACCAAGTTTTTATAAAACCTTGGAAATCGATTTTCGCCCACTTCTAACTATCGCCATCGATGTGAAACTTTGCGAATATAAGACATTCAGATGACCATACAATAACCTGGTACCATCGAGCAGATGTCATGATTGGCTCGATCATCAAACACCGCCCCACGCCTTTACGTTTAATTTTGAAATGAAAGTGAGCAGTATTTATTTATATCAGATCTAATGTTTTATTTTACAGGCAACCATTATTTCTTACGTTTGCGTGTTTTTTTTATTTTTTTAAACTACATGATATGTACGGATCAGAGTGTTGGACCGTGAAGAAGACGGATGAAAGAAGATTATACGTAGCGGAGATGAGAATGTTGAGATGGATGTGTGGAGTGACGCGAATGGACAAAGTAAGAAATAAGTATATTAGAGGGAGTTTGAAAGTGGCACCAGTGACAGAAAAGTTGAGAGGAAATCGTTTGTCTTGGTATGGTCATGTGGTGAGGAGGGATGAAACATATGTGACTAAGAGAGTGATGAATATGAATGTTGATGGATGGAGGGGGAGAGGGAGACCAAAGAAAAGATGGATGGATTGTGTGATCCAGGATATGAAAGATAAGGGAGTAAATGATAATGAGACGGCTGACAAGGAAGAGTGGAAGAGAAAAACATATTGCGCCGACCCCAAGTAACTTGGGACCAGGCTTGGCTTCACATGCCGTCGAAAAATATCTTTCGCGATGTTTCCCTTCACCGTTTTTAAGCAAGTGATAATTATACAATACGCATATGTATTCGAAAATTTAGAGGTGCGTGCCTTGGGTTTCAACTCGAGACCTATGACTTGGCAGTCTGACGGACTAGGCTATCCTTGCTGTTATAAAACAAGGTATTTATATGCATTCAACAATAAAGGTATTATTTATGACAGACAAAAATTCAGTTCCAGAATAAAAGAATTAAAAAGTGCGTTCTTCTCTTCTTTTCGTATGGTTAGTGATTAACCTGGTGTATATGTATATGCCGCCCATGGGCCTCTGACTTGGCTTCACATGCCGTCGAGAAATATCTCTCAGGCTTCCTCACGATGTTTTCCTTAACCATTTTTAAGCAAGTGATAATTATACACTATGCACATGAATCCGAAAATGACAGCGGTGCGTGCCTTGGGTTCTAACTCGAGGCCTATGACTTGGCAGTCCGACGGCCACACCACTAGGCTATCACTGCTGTTAAAAGTGCACTTAGGCGTCGTAATATTCCTCCACATCACAGTAACCTGGGAGCGTGCCCAGAAGACTGGTAGTGTTGCCATGTTGGCTGGCAACATTGACAATACTAATTCTCTATGGCTGCTGGAAAGCGGGACCTGATGAAACCATTTCCTGGTTGAGACAGCTAAGAGTAGTACAAAAATCTAGTTGAAACTGTACGTCATCACGCCTGTATTCCCCAAAGGGTTGGGCAGAGGTGTATACTGACACCCTCATTTCACCGTTATGTTTAAGTCCCATGTAATAGGGGGCGAGCTTAATGCCATCAACCGGGCACAAATGAAAACTCTGAGCTGCTACTGAGGAATTTCACACGGAAAAACCCAATAACACTTTGCCTGACTTGGGGATCGAACCCAGGACCTCACGATCAGCAGTCGCGCTTGCCACCACTAGACCAACGAGGCAGTTGAAATTACAGTACAGTACAGGGGTCACCAATTAGTTTCGCTCGGGGTCCGTTTTAAGAAATGAAATGACCATCGCGGTCCGCACAACATTTTATAGAAAAAAAATTTATTAAACAAATGTAATTACGGAAATAACATGGTATTTTTTTACGTATCGAGTCGCAATCCGCGAACTCTTTCTCGCATGTTAGCTCGTTACTTCGCCCGGCCGTTTTCGAATTTACGTCAACAAAGATAATGCGGGGGATACATTTTTATTAAATTACGTACTCTGTAGTGCAAGTTGCTGTGTTCTCGCGGTCCGCACAAAATGCGTCGTCGGTCCGGATGCGGACCGCGGTCCGCCATTTGGCGACGCCTGGTATAGTATAATAAATGTTGATTGGTTATAAGTTGATATTATCACTAATTTTACCAACTTACCTGCTCTACAAAAGATCACTGATGACAGGAACGCACAGAAATAAACGCGGAAACATAAAATCTTTTTCAGTCTGACAATAAAATAAACCATCACACATACCAATGAAACTAATAAGTTACCTAGGTTGCTTTGGGCACAAAACAGAAGAAGTCAGAACACAGAAGTCTACATACAAGTGCGCTCGAGCAACGCGCACACAGACACTGCTCACGGACACGATATCTCGGACTGTTTGGGACTAGAGTGCGAGTGAGTGCGAGCGCGAGTGGCATGCGCTTGAGAGAGATAGATATATAGATAGAGCGACCGCCGAGCGTAGGTATGAAAAGTGAAGTACATACATGTGATTGACTTCTGTACCTATCTGTTTTGTGCTTTGGGGTCTAGACAGACCACCTCATTACTGTAAGTGTATATGTAAATAGGTACTGCAATATTTAAGATGAACTCACAAAGTTTGAGTCAACTTGCTGTTTACTTAAACAAGTTGCAGCTGAAAGTGTGTTTAACTTATGATTGGGGTCCATAGGTACCTCTTTTAGGAGGTGCAGGCCGAAAGAATATTATGGATGATACGAAAAAAAATAAGCCGCACGGGACGCAGGCAGAGTGAAACATCGAAAAAACATTTTAACAAAAATAAAAACGACTTCAAAATAACGAAAAAAGAATAAAATAATTACCATATGATAAAACTAGCACAGCTACCTCACGGCTCCGCCCGCGTAAGAAGTTTTATTCCTGTAATAAATACAGCCTATGTTACTCAGTGATAATGTAGCTTTATAACGGCAAAAGAATTTTTGAAATCGGTCCATTAGTTTTTAAGTTTATTCGTTACATACAAAAATACAAATCTTTCCTCTTTATAATATTAGTATAGATTAACAGTTGCAGAAGTCGGTGCCTTCATTTTGGTTCAGCGTGGATCAATGCACCGACTTCTGCAACTGTTAATTTTATCATATGGTAATCATTTCATTCTTTTTCTCGTTTTTTTTTGAAGACGGTTTTATTTTAGTTATTTTAGTTAAAATGTTTTTAATTTTTTTAATTTTAGTGGCCTTAATTAAAACATGGTTGGATCGACTAAAGACGTTGCTCGTAACATAATCACATCATCACATTATGCGTACTGTTCATCATTGAGGAGTTCCATTGCCTATCCCCGAAGTTCTTTATCAGATCTTCACCAAATTTTAATGGGACCACTTCGAAAGAATACGCTTTCATACAAAAAAATATATTTTCGAAATCGGTTTATAAATGACAGTGAAGTGAGGTAACAAACAATAAAAAATACAGCTGAATTGATATCCTCTTTTTTGGAAGTCGGTTAAAAAAACTGGCCGGTTCAAACCGAAGAGAGTCGAAGAGTTACGAAGGTCTGCCACCGCGAGCGTTCGCCACGCAACAGTCGCTCTCACATCCGAACCGCCGCATTAGATTGTTCTACATCCAAAAACAGTGATAGTCTAGCGGTTGAACACTTGCCTTCTATGCAGGAGGGTCTGAGTTCGATCCCGGCTCGTACCACTGACTTTTCGAATTCATGTGCGGATCAGAATTTGATTACCACTTGCGCTAACGGTGAAGGAGAAACATCGTGAGGAAACCTGCATATCTGAGAGGGCTCCATAAAGTTCTTGATGGTGTGTGTAGTCTGCCAACTCACACCAGGCTGATGGATTAAGGTCTAAACCTTTCTAATTCTGAGAAGAGGCCCATGCCCAGCAGTGGGACAGTAATGGGCTAGTTATGTTATTTATACGTAACTAGCGACCCGCCCCGGCTTCGCACGGGTGCAATGTAGATACTAATGTGGGGCATATAAACCTTCCTCTTGAATAACTCTATCTATTAAAAAAACCGCATCATAATCCGTTGCGTAGTTTTAAAGATCTAAGCATACATAGGGACAGACAGACAGCGGGTGCGACTTTGTTTTATACTATGTAAAGAAGATACATCAAGATTTGTCAGAAGTTCGTTTTCATGGTACCTAAAGCGTTCGCCTCATGAAACGCGGGGGCGAGCGTGTCGTGTTGTACAAACCACGCGAGCCCGCCTCGCCATCGCGTCGACAACGACGACGAACGAGCCCTGCTATTGGTGTGACGAACGCTTTACTGAATATGACTCGTCGAGCATAGATAGATAGAAATAGAGCGCACTACAGCAATCGGATGAGCAATATCGATCGATACGATTTCATCGACTGTGGAGCAACAGTTGATTCAGAGATAATGTTGCGTTGTACGGCTGAAATCAGCTACAATTCTTCAATATTAATTGCATGTGTAAGTAGTGCATCTCTAGATTAAGTTCGCAACCAAGAATCCCGGGGCTCTTAGGTTATTAACAACCGCGCTTATCACATGATTTGCGAGGCTAAGCTGCTTTTGCCGCGATCAGTCCATGGATGGACGACCCATCGAGACCTCGTGCCTCGGAGAGCACGTTAACCCATCGGTCTCGGGTATCATAAGAATACCTAAGACAGTCGTTACGGGTAATCAGAAGCCCGAATGTATGATAACCGGTCAAACCTTAGGATATCGGCATTGTCCAGTTACTGGGTTGCGGAGGTCTGATGGAAGTCACGCCGTGTAAAATACTGGTATTCAGCCGTATATGTTTAGACTGGAAGGTGACCCCAACATAGTTGGGAAAAGGCTAAGAGGAAGGAAAAGGCGGACTAAAGGTCAAAGCACACATATCAACTCGGAAAGGGATCGTCACCGTATCCGCCTTTCGCCTCGCCGTCAAACAGGCGTCAAACTAACGTAAGCACGTAACCAAAGCGGATCAGCAACTCCGATACGTCGACTCAGCTACGGCGAGCCGACGCCGCGCTTACGGCTTGCAGTAACGGTAGTGTGCTGCAGGCAGGCCGCGGGAGGGGTGAGAGGGGCAAGGGTGGACGAAGAGACGTAAGACGTAGCTCGGGTACGGGGAGACGTAAGCGCGGGGACGACGAGCCGTAAGCGTGGGGACTGCAAGTTGACCACGCACTGCACCGCGGTTCGTGAGCTTGTCCCGAGGCGAGGCGATTACTTTACGATTCCGATTAGTGTGCGTTGCAGTAGAGAGTTTCATACAAAGAATACTGAACGGCTCGAGTTGATACGGTGACGATCCCTTTCCGATTTGATATGTGTGCTTTGACCTTTAATCAGTAAAATGTTGTTAGTCATTGTGTGTCTGTGTAACCGTGCGTTCACACAGCGGATCCGTTTTTAACGGATCGATAGTTTTCCCGGGTATTCCCGGGGTCGGCAACCTGGGAAAGAAATCTTAGAAGGCACCCATACTTCTCCACACATCTTCATGTACGGATCCGTTTTATATATTGTTCCAGCATCCAGTTTATGTGTGTCAAAATGTCGGACCAGTATTTTTTACTGGATTCGGAATACTGTTCCGTTTTTTATACTGTTCCGGCATCCAAAAACGGAACATGTAAAAATATCGGACCAGTATTTTTTACAGGATTTGGAATACTGTCGTGTATGTGAACTCGCTCATACAACTACCTACAGACACCATCACCAAAATAAAAACGAATCTGCTAAAATGGATCCTGTAAACAATTTCTGTGTGAACTAGCTGTTACACGCCATGTCCTAGATCCGGGTCACGGATCAGCGATAAAAACTAAACAAACCGAATTCTACAGGGTGTAAACGAAATCATGTAATTCCTTCAAACCTCATGATGTACTGCTGACATAGATTAACCCTGTACGGGACAATTTTAGGTTTTAATAAAAAAAATACAAGTAATAAACATGAGTTCTTAACATGAAGCATTTTAGCGACCCGTGTTAAATGACCGCGCGCCGAGCGATAGGCGCACAATTCGCTCGGGACGCTAAATGCCTCACGTGTAGAACACACATTTACTTCTTGTTTTTTTTTTTGTTATTGAATCCAAAAATATCTTGTGCAGGGTTAATCTATTTCAGCAGTACATCAGAAGGTTTGAAGGAATTACATGATTTCATTTACACCCTGTATAGAATTTACATTGAAAAAGAAATGAAATCAAACAATTTGTAGTATTGGAATGTCCATAATATCAAAGTGTCAGCATATTCGTCTCTGTTGCATTCGTTTTGTACTTGTTCAAAGTTAAATAAACTTTGTCACGACGTATAATGTTTGTCGCATGGTCTAATGATGTGTGACGTCATAGCGCCCAAGTTGCAACTTAAATTTTAAACACGCCTTGCCGGAGCAACTTGAAATTAAGTTAAAGTTTGATGAAGTTTCATAAGTTCGTTTACGAGAAATACTTTTGGATTACGTGGTAAGTAAGCGCAAGTTAGTTTGGTTTAACGAGTTAATTTTTGTGTGTGTTAATATTTAATTCACGATTGCCAGCTGGTTGGATAAACTAAGTAAGAATTAGAAAAATAAGGTTTCAGCTTTAAAACTGTTCAGTATAGAAGCAGGACTACGGCGATGACGTTATAACATAGTTGCCATGCGTTCACACAGGGGATCCGTTTTACACCCTGACGGCCCGCAACGTCGCTATCCTGCGGAGACCGCAGCGGGCGATGGCCGTCAGGGTGATAAGGGGGTACCGTACGATCTCCTTCGAGGCGGCGAGTCTTTTGGCCGGATCCGTGCCCTGGGATCTGGAGGCGAGAGCCCTCGCGCTGAGATATCGTCAGCGCGAGGAGGCGCCTGAGCGGAGCGAGCTCCGCCAGATCCTGGTGGCCGAGTGGAGGGAACGACTTGCGCAACCCAGCGCGGGGCACGCCACGATAGCGGCGGTAAGACCCGTGATGGAGGAGTGGCTGGAGAGGCGTCACGGCGCCCTCAGCTTCCGGCTGACGCAGGTACTCTCGGGACACGGCTGTTTCGGGAAGTACCTGTGTCGTATAGGCCGGGAGCAGACGCCCGGTTGTCACCACTGCGACTGCCCCGAGGACACGGCGCTGCACACTTTGCAGGCGTGTCCAGCATGGGGGTCGCAGCGCCGCGAGCTAGTCGCGGCGATCGGCGGTGACCTCTCGCTTCCGGCCGTGGTTCTGTCCATGGTCGGGAGCGAGACTGCGTGGGAAGCCATCGCCTCCTTTTGCGAGGGGGTGATGGCGACCAAGGAGGTAGCGGAGAGGGAGAGGGAGGCCGCTTCTTCTCTCCCTTCTCGCGCTAGACGCACCGGGCGCCGGAGGGCGCGTGACGACCTCCGGCCACCCTAGTGAGTGGCCTGCGGGCGGCGGGTTGGGGAACCCGTCGCCCGACCAGTAACGGGCCCAGGGAGGATGGCGCGTCTTGTCCTGCGCGCGCCTCTCGGACGGATGTGGGGCAGGGGAGCAACTGCCCCACCACAGGAGGGGTCCACCAGAAGAAGCTGGTGGACCGGGACCTGTCGGGGTCGCGGTGCATGCAACAGCGAATCCCGTGACCCCGGCCTTAGGTCAGAAGGAGGGACACCGTGGGGTTTTAGCCAGTAAGAGTCTGGCACACCCCCCCGTCTTCCCCAGACGGGGGATAGTCCATGAGGATTTCCCCACGTGAGAAAAAAAAAAAAAAAAAAAAAAAAAAAAAAGGGGATCCGTTTTAACTGATCCGTCGGTACTGGATGTGTTGTTCACATCTGTACCGACGGATCAGTTAAACAAATGGCAGCTGCGTAATATCTGGCAGGCAGGATATGATAAAAATAACGGATCCAGTATTTTTTACTGGATTCGGAATACTGTCGTGTACGTGAACTCGTTCACACAACTACACGCGCCATCACCAAAATAAAAACGGATCCGCTAAAACGGGTCCTGTAAACAGTTTCTGTGTGAATTAGCTGTTACATAAGAATTCCATACTAGTCCGTATCCTGGAGGAAGCAATTTATAAAATCGATGAAAATTTTATTTTCCTTCGAATTTGTAAATTATTTTAACAACCGTGACCTTTGTATAATTGAGGCTTGTCGCGACGTCCCGCTGCTAGACACATACACTGCCGCCGCCGACCGGCGTATCGCCCTCGCCGACGAGGCCCCTCGCGACGTCCCACCGCCGCCGCCCCCGATCCACCGTGCTCACCCGCCGCAGCCGCGGAGCCGGTCGTCCCTTCTGACTCCGCGCAGTCACCATGACGCGCGAATACAGCCCTCATCAAGCTGTCGTATCCCTCCCAGTCCTCTTGCATTCGACACCCTAAGAGTTCGAGTCCCCCCTTGGGGACACTCTCAGAGGTGTCGCTGCTATAGTCATAGCCATGATGTTACAGTAGTTAGCTTTGTAGTTAGCTAGGTAGTTAGAATAGTAGGTATTGGTTCGGAGACCCTTCTGGTCTCGCCAATAATAGTCAGGTTACGTAGAAGAGGTCCGCAAGACCATCTACAATAGGAAAAAAAAAAAAAAAAACGTCCCGCCGCTGCCGCCGTTCATGATCCACCGTACTCACTCGCCGCCGCAGAGCCGGTCGTCACTTCATATTTCGCAGTCACACCGTTAATTCAGCCTTCATTAAGCTGTCTCCCTCCTACTCCTCCAGCCAGCAACGCTCTAAGCCAAAGTCCGAGGCCCATTAGGGGTCGCCCTTAGTGCTGTCGTTGCTAGTAGTCATGATGTAGTAGTAGTCGTTAGCTTAGGTTAAGTATTTTACTTCGTCCCCTTTGGCTGGAGGTTCAGGTTTTGCTAATAACTGCCCGGTTACGTAGAAACAGTCCACAAGGACCATCTACAAGCAGTTCTATAGGAAAATGAAAAATGGCCTTTGTATACCTTCTTTTTAGTATTTTTTAAAGAAGTCATGTACCCTATTAATTTTTGGAATAATAGAAAGGGCTCGTGGCTAATTATCAACGGCGTGGATCTTAAGATTAGAGGGGTTAAGCTGCGCTTGCCGCGGTCAGTCTGTGGATGGGTGACCGTTCATTACCATCGAGACCCCTCCGTACCTCGGAGAGCACGTTAAACAGTCGGTCCCGGGTATCGTATGAATACCTATGACTGTCGCTCTGTGTAAAATACTGGTAGTCAGCCGCATCTGGTTAGACTGGAAGCTGACCCCAACATAGTTGGGAAAATGATAAGCAGAACGAACGAAGGTACCCTATATTCTTTATAATAGAATTCCCCCATCGAAATTTGCAAACGTAGAAAAGCCTAAGTTTAAAAAAAAGGTTATATTTTATCAATTTTAATGCTGGTGGGTTTCAGTCATCAAAATATAATAGCTTTAATCTTCGCAAGGTGTCAGCGGAAATTTTAATTATGTCGCTGGAAAAAATGCCGATGGCGATGATGACTGTGATACCAAGTTACAAGTTAGAAATAGAAGTATAACTTGACACTGCCCAGGAAATATTTGCGTATGTTTTTTTTTTAATATTTATGTAATTTGGAGTTTTAATCCAAGTGGATACGTCAACCCCATCATGCCTTATGCAATCTACAATAAACTAACACTAGATGTTCTACCTAGCCTTTTCCCAACTATGTTGGGGTCAGCTTCCAGTCTCCCCGGGTCCCTGGTCCCGGGTATCATACGATTACCTATGACAGTCGTTACGAGAAGTCAGAAGCTCGAAAGCCTGACAACCGGTCTAACCTTAGGATATCGGCATTGCCCTGTAACTGGGTTGCTGTGGTCTGATGCGTGTAAAATACTTGTATTCCGCCGCATCTGGTTAGACTGAAAGCTGATCCCGACATAGTTGGGAAAAGGCTAAGCAGACCGAACGAAAATGTTATATTCTAAAGTAAGTAAAACTTCTGCTCTCTATGTACAGTGGCAGCCTAATTGGAATTATCTCGGCGAAATTTTGAGGCTTTGAATAATGAGTCCCTATAACGAGCGAACTAAGAGGATTGCTTTTGCCGTCCTTTCACTGAATTATACAACTGTAAGCTTAATAGTTATAAGTTAGACTACGTTATTGCTCATGGACGCTGGAAGTCAAGATTCTATTGGTTTTAATAAAGACTTTAGGCCGCTTTCAATTTAGACGTTGTCGGACCGCTGCGGTGCCGAAGCGGTGCGTTTGTCGTAATGCGCACGGACGGTCGTTTGTTTTCATACAGAGAACGCGGTGCGGCAACAGTGCGTGTTGTCGAGCGTTCGCGATACCGACGCCGCACTGCTGCCGCACCGCGTGCTTTGTATGAAAACAAACAACCGTCCGTGCGCAATACGACAAACGCACCTTTTCGGCACCGCAACGGTCCGACACGAAACGCCTAAATTGAAAGCGCCCTTAGTGATGTTTTTGGAATAGATTCCGGCATTTCAAACGAGGATGGCTGATGACCTAACAATACTGGGCTTAACTCGTTACAGATATAAGAGTAGTATGATGTCACAGAGCATTTTACATAACATAACATCACGCCTTGTACTTCCAAAAGGGATCGGCAGAGGTGTTTTTAGTACACCCTCGTTTCGACAGTTATGTTTAAGTTCCATGTAAGAGAGCGCGAGCCTATTGCTATTAACCGGGCACAAATCCAGTCTCCGGGCTGCTACTGAGAAATTCCTTATGGAAAAACCAAATAACACTTTGCTCGACCTGGGGATCAAACCCAGGAGCCTATGCTCAGCAGTCACGTTTGCGATCACTAGAACCAAAAGGCAGTCCACAGAGTGTAGACGTGTGCATTGAATAAGCATTAGTTTTATTTGGTAACGGATTAATGATGGAGAAATCTTCGTTTTTGTGGAAGTGAGGCGGGAAAGTTTGGAACAAATGGCTACTACACTGGCCTGCAAAAATAGGTATCACACTTTTGAAATTACAATTTTTTCTAAACTGGAGAAGTTAGAGATTTAAAATAAAAAACGTTTTATAGCAATTTTTATCAGCTTTCTTTGAAACTATAGTTACAAAGTTAAACTCTTTTTTGAGTCCTTTTTGTTTCGAAAATATATCTTGTGTACTTAAAAAGTTATTGAAATTTTAAAAGTGTGATACTTATTTTTGCAGGCCAGTGTATTACAGTTGCTAATTTTGAAAAAAATCCAGCAATGAACAAATTAAGATATTAACATATTTTTTATTAAATTGATGGCAGCAAAGTAGATACGGACATCAACATTTTTACCAAAGTGCTTTTTTTACAAAAATGAGCTTAAATCAACCCTATCGACAAGTCTGTATTAAAATAATTTCAAATTTCAAAATAATGAAGAAGATCTGGCACGTAAATGAAGAGATCTACACTCGATTTCTAAGAAACATCGCAGCAAAATGGCTTCTGTTTTTTACTAAATGTGCTCTCCTGTAAAATTGCGATTTTGTAGATGTCTTCTTTTACTTTGCTGCCATCGAAATATGGAAACGCCAGTAGAGGACGCCCTAACATACATCGATGTTATTGGTATGGTCTTCACTACGAATAGGTGCGTAGTACTCTCAACCGGCGTGCCTGTGTGACAAGATGTATGAATGTAGATGAAGCGAAAGGAGTATGTAAGGATAGTAGCATGTGGCGTTCTATAGTTTCTGCATACTCCCATGGGAAAATGGCGTGAGTTTATGTATGTACGTTATTAAATATGTTTTCATTTCTGTTAATGTATTCTCATAAAGCTCATGAGAGATGATTTCTGTAGTGGTGCTGGCCCAAACCTGCTGAAGTCGTTTTGCATTTGTCTCTGGGCGGATTTGACCGACATTTTTTGAACGTTTTTGTAAATTATGCCTTCGATTATTCAAAGAAACTGTTTTATTTCAAACATGCGATACAAAAAAATACACATCTCAATATTTCCATATTATAACTGTGGTTTGGGCCTAGCACTTCTGGGGTAAACGTCCAAGGCGTCAACTTCATCAGCTATCTTGACGAGGAACCTGCCGATTCCTTCCTTGCACAGCGAGAAGAAGTCAGGGTTCCACCACTGCCTGAAGTATTGGTACACGTACCGCTTGTCCGCCTCTTCGTTGAGGATCTGGCATAGCTTGCACACGTCTGGGTCTGATGGAGACTTCTCGTACGCATAGTAGTTATGCCATCTGAAAAGAAGCACAAGATCATGGTACTGAGTATCGGGTAGTTGGATTCCCTACTAATATGGTCTAGCCTAACGTTGCTGATCACATACATCAAGCCTATCAAAATGTAAATTATTATTAGTATAAAAAAACCAGCAGTGATAGCCTAGTGGTGTAAACGTCGGACTGCCAAGTCATAGGTCTTGAGTTCGAACCCAAAGCGCGCACCTCTGACTTTTCAGATTCATGTGCGTATTGTATAATTATCACGTGCTTAAAAACGGTGAAGGAAAATATCGTGAGGAAACTGGCATGCCTGAGAGATCTTTCTCGACGGCATGTGAAGCCAAGTCAGAGGCCCATGGGCGGCATAAACTCTGACACCAGGTTAGTCACTAACCATACGAAAAGAAGAAGATTATTAGTATATTTCCTGCACTAAGTCCAGGTATGTTGCTGGGGTCTTGACTGATAATTAAATCCACTAGACTTAAATATAAGTACCTACTATATTTCCCTAGGGAGCTGTTTCTGCCTAGTTTTTTCCCAGCTATGTTGGGGTCAGCTTCCAGTCTAACCAGATGCGGCTGAATACCAGTATCTTACACGGAGCGACTGCCATCAGACCTCCGCAACCCAGTTACTGGGTAATACCGATATCCTAAGGTTAAATCAGTTGTCCGAATTTCAGACTTTTGACTACCCGTAACGACTGTCAACGGTATTCGTATGATACACGGGACTGACGGTTTAATGCGCTCTCTGAGGCACGGAGGGGTCCCAAACAAACAGCCACCCATCCAAGGACTGACCGCGGCAAGCGCAGCTTAACCTCGTAAATCGCGCGGTTGGTAATTAGCCATGAGCCCTACCACTTGTACTGGGGACTTTTTAAACAAGGCCATGGAAGTGGCCAAATTCTACATGTCTACAATGTAAGGCCAGCTTTACACCTGTAAGTTTTCCTCACGTAAGTCCCTTACGTAATTAACATACGATAAATTTGTACATGTAAACTCTCTTGTAAGTAGCTTATCGACTGATTTGTCAAGTCGAATTAATTGGACGTAGTTAAGCAGAAAAAACTCAACCCACACGGAGTCACTTTTGAGTTATTGACGTTTTAAGTTCAGAGTGGTTTTCTTCAGTGATGCTGTATTCAGATTTTGTTACGTACCTAATGACACATCCTTGGTAAAATTAATCGTATTTTTATATGTATAAGTTAGTTGATGGTTATATTGTGTATTTCTGGACTTATTTAGGAAAATATAGAGTTGGATGATTAAAAGCAGGTTGGGTCTTTATAAAGAGGAAAGATTTGTATTTTTGGATTTTTGTATGTAACGAATAAACTTAAAAACTACTGGGCCGATTTCAATAATTATTTTGCCGTTAGAAAACTACATTATCACTGAGTAACATCTGCTACAGGTGGAGCCGTGAGGACACAGCTAGTAGGTAATAAAAAGAAAATACCTGCCTAATATGTGGTTTGGTACCCTGTCACAAAAAACGTATTTCCTTAGTTTCTTTTTTACTGAATGAAAGGCCCTACCTTATAGACCATTTTGGTACCAATAACTAATTTTTGACAGTTTTGTGGATTGAGTCCTTTCTGCTAAACTACGTCCAATTATCATAAATCACTTATATACATTTTACGGAAGCAACTTACAAGTGTACTGGAGGCCTTAACCATTGACACACAAGAAGTAGAAGAAGACATTAGTAAAACTTACCTGAAATAATTCTCGTAAATACTTGGGTTTTTGATAGCCTTGTACATTTCATCAACTACTTGTGTGGCGTTTAGTTCTCGGGCGTTGATATAGGAACCTGGTGGGATGAACCTAGAAAATAAAACAAAAGTCCTCAGGAGAGTGGCAAATACGAAAATCCTGCAAGTATCATTGGATTGTGATTATTTGTGACATAATTATTTGCCATAAACTTTTTGAAGTTAACATGATATATCACCACGCCTTATATTCCCCGAAGGGTTCTGCATAGGTGTATTTAGTACACCCTCGTTTCGCCAGTTATGTTTAGAGTGCCATGTAATAGGGGGCGAGCCTATTGCTATTACCGGGGCACAAATCCAGACTCCAGGCTGCTGCTGAGAAATTCCTAATGGAACGGGTCAAGTGTTATTCAGCTTTTCCATTAGGAATTTCTCAATAGCAGGCCGGAGTCTCGATTTGTGCCCGGTTAATGGCAATAGAATCGCCCCCTATTACACGTGTTTTAAACATAACTGAGGAAATGAGCGTTCACTAAAAACGCCTCTGCCGAACCCTTTGAGGAATACCAAGCGTGATGGTATGTTGTTATTTAAAAATATATCCCTGCAAATGCTTAACAGACTAGCTTAATAAGACAGATATTGACCTTTGTCTTTTACGGGGTATGAAAGTCTTCTTCTCAAGAAGTTAAAAAAAATAACCCTAAAGCAACAACATAATCAAATTAAAGATTCTGGACCACTTTACCTGCTATAATTTGCTCCACCAAACACAATAGGAACTGCATAGTTTTGTAATGGATACAAAATTTTCTCCGTGACATAATCTTCACTTAATGAATTCTCAAAGGCAAGATAGAAGTAGTATTCAGTCTCTAGTAAGTCCAAACACTCCTCCAGCCTGTCCTTAGGACACGTCATTTTGCCGCACCAACCGAAGATGTCCACAGTCAAATTATATTTCTTCAGTTCCTTTTGTATCTTATGAGTTACATTGTGGCGTCCACCTATTGTGTTACAATTGGAAACGAACCAAGCCGCAGCTCTCGTTTTTCCACCAAGTTTCTTCTTCACATCAATAGGAGTAGGCATCATTGGGTCTACCCAAGTCATGTTAATTTTTGGACCAACGAAATTACCTTTTTTGTCAACAATGCTTAGGTAACTCCAACGGATATCGGAGTCCAGTCTATACGTCCACGTCAAATTGTAGAAATGGTCATAAAAATCATCACATAGTGGGTAGTTCGCAGCAGATTCTGTCGCCATGAATATAAATTTTTGATAGGGATCCCTTATCACAATGGGTCCATCCCAACTGTTTTCAACATCAAATAGTATGGCATCGTAGTCACGGTAATCACCAAGCAAGCTCTTCTCTGTTGTCAAGTAGCAGTTATAGTAAGTACAATTACTTTGAATAAAAGGTGTCTGTCCATTTTTATATAGTGGAGTCCCGTAATGAAGAAATGCAGCAGTGTATTTCAGTATATATTTTAAGTCTGTTTTAAATCTTTTTGGTCTCTTGTATAACTTTAAATAAGCAGTGATGTTGTGAGTATATTTTTTTAGCAGTATTTCCTGTTGTCTGGCAGTTATAGCCGTATGTATAACATATTTTAAGTCGATTCCTTCTATAAATGATGGAGTTAATGTTACCTTTAAATATTGAACGAAGAGGAAAACGTACCCGCTAATAATGAATGCCTTCGCGAACTTCGACATGATTGTGATAGTGTAAGAAGAAAATGAGTATACATAGAGTTTCAAACTGTTTACAAACTGAGAGCATATTTGTAAACTTCCATGGAAAAAATACATGGAAGAATGTGGAATTGACGTTAATTCAGAGAGGTATCACTAAATGTGGTTTAAACAAAAATGTGGCTCGGATTCTCAAAATCTACGTATGCAAATCAAGTCTAAAAACGTTGGACAGAAAACGAAATATGTAGGCAATTATACTAAATAGAAAATTAAATATGAAAATGTGTTTGTCCGCGCGAGCGCTCACGAGCGTGTGGTGGACTCGGCGTCCGGTATGCAAATGACGATAAATAGACGAGTGGCGCCCCCACTTGTGGTGGCCGTGTTGAGATTTATTTTAGTAGTGAAATGTGATGCGTACGACTTTCTGCTGGAGAGTAAAATTCAGGTTTTTTTTCTCATTTTATGGAAAAGCGTCGTATAACGAAACAGAAGGGTAGCTTCTGGTTTATAATGAATGTGTATCGGTTTGCTTTGCCATGAAACGAAACACTATGTTATTAACCATTTACCATATTTGCTATATGCGTTTACCAAGTAAAATTATGAACTTATTTTTGGAACAAAATATCTATAACGAAGTTTAACAATAATACCAATCGATTCACCTCGTGATTCTGAACAATCTAGTTTCAGGTTTAGTGTATAGTAAAAATAACTAACAGTGCGGTACCTACTTACCTATACATCTATTTAACATATAACATAACATCACGTATGTATTCCCCGAAGGGTTGGGCAGAGGTGTATAGTAACACCTTCATTTCGCCGTTATGTTTTAGTCCCATGTAATAGGGGGCGAGCCTATTGCCATCAACCGGGCACAAATCCAAACTGCGGGCTGCTACTGAGGAATTCCATACGGAAAAACTCAATAACACTTTGGCCAACTTGGGGATTAAACCCAGTACCTCACGATCGGCAGTCGCGCGTAAATCTTTACCTATCATATAATAAAATCATAACGATGCTAAAACTGTACATTCAATATTTTTGGAAAAACATAAGTTCATTGCATCCTAGGAGAGACACTGATGCTAAAAATGTCGTTTCTAGAACTTTTGTCTGTTTGTCCGTTTGTGTGTTCGAGCTTCACGACAGTGCTACTGGACAGATCCAGTTGAAATTTGGCAGCCACATCCGTTCAAGAAGGGGTCAGGTATAGGCTTCGTTATCACGCTATTGAGTGTGTGTGATGAGCAGTAACCTTATCTAAATACACATATTTCTTCATACTTCTTCATCCCAATCGGTCCAGCTGTTTCGGAGGAGTTAGGTGACAAACACACGTATAGAAGAATTATATGTAGAAGGATAGCAGTGATAGCCTAGTGATGTGACCGTCGGACTGCCAAGTCATAGGCCTTGAGTTCCAACCCAATGCACGCACCTCTGACTTCGGATTCATGTGCATATTGTATAATTATCACTTGCTTAAAAACGGTGAAGGAAAATATCGTGCCGAAACCTGAGAGATATTTTTCGACGGCATGTGAAGCCAAGTCAGAGGCTCATGGACGGCATAAAGTTTGACACCAGGTTAGTCACTAATCATACGAAAAGAAGAAGAAGTAACCTTCGGCTGTCGTTGAAAACCAGCGCTGTGGTTCCGTTTCGCACGTGAGACACAGCATTATGCTGAGCGATGGCAGTTTTGCGCGGATGTGACGAATATTTTTCCCAATAGTTTCTTTTTGGTTTTGTTTTAGACTTCTATTTTATTTTTGTGCCTTATGTTTTGCGCGATTAAACAACTTTTCTTTCTTTCTTTCTTATGTTACCGTAGGCAAAGCCGCGGGTACAGTCAGTACATTAATACAAGCTTAGTCGGAAAGGGGGTACTAAGCCGAAAGGGTGCTATAGTACCCATAATAAGGGATAACTTTTGTTCTACAACTTTCCCCAAAAGTCAATAGTTTAAGAGAAATAGCTGTTCAAAGATTTCATTAAAAATACGCTAAATTCATATCCTCAGCTATGATCAGACGTGTTTACATTTTACGTCATATTTGGAGTCACGGATTAGAAACTCCATTTTCTGAATTCATAATTAAAGCAGGGATGAAGAATTTTTGAAAAATCTAATGGTGCGTCCAGACCTGACGAACGCGCCGCGAATGCGCCGCTCGCACACAGCGCGCGAACCGTTCGCGAGCCGCTCGCGAGCTGCACGCGTGCGTTTCATGTTCGTACAAAGCTCCGCGCGCCGCTCGCGCGCAGCTCGCGAACGGCTCGCGTGATGCGCGCGAGCGGCGCATTCGCGGCGCGTTCATCAGGTCTGGACGCACCATAAAGTCGGGTACAGGCTGCTGTAACGTAACATGCAATGTAACATGAAAGGTACGTAGTACGCACGCGCAGTGTGCACGGTTCGTGCGCGCAAGGCGTCTACACTATGGGAATTCTGTTACATCGCATGATACATTGCGACAATGTGGACGGCAAATTCTTTGATTGCGTGTTACATTGCATGTTACATTTCGTAAGTCTGTACCCGGCTATATATGAAAATATTTTTTTATGGATTTCTTTTTATTGAATTTTTACACTTTCTTAAAAACAATCATCAGTGATACATTAAGTGGCCTGCGGCTTAGTACCCGCTTTCCGACTAACCTTGTATAATAAGCAAATTATTAGTAACGGAATATCAAGTGATCTTGGATGCCTCAGTTTCGGGTTGAACAGCTGCCGACTATGATCCCGAATCGGGTGACAACTTGTCCCGCCATTTGCATAACAAAGTGTCCTCTGTCCCGGGACGCTCCTTAACATAACAATATGCTCCTTGTTGGTTGTGGGTTATTATTCACGGGTTTTTTCTCCTTGTATGGGTATTAATTAACCTACTTCATTAAAACCTTGCAAAGAAAAATTTGTTAAGGATTTTAATAACCGTACTTACATAACATCACGCCTGTATTCCCCGAAGGGTTGCAGAGGTATATAGTAATATCCTCAATTCGCAGTTATGTTTTAAGTCCCATGTAATAGGGGGCGAACCTATTACCATTAACTGGGCACAAATCCAGACTCCGGGCTGCTACTGAGGAATTCGACACGGAAACACCTAATAACACTTTGCCCTACCTGGGGATCGAACCCTGGACATCACGACCCAGGACGAGACTTAATAGGTATCTGGATAATGAATGTATGCGAACTATCGGACGTCAGTCGCGGACGTAACCTTGGGTCGTCCTTATTAAGCGTTCGGACGTCTGATATACATTTGGCCAGCCGCATCCCAAACGACTGTACACACTTATAAGTCGCGGCTGTCAGTCGCCTCTGATACTTTGTTTTAAGCTCTATATATTATAACCTACATCAGGCTATCTATGGCCGCGAGGAAAAATTAGGAGATTACTGTAAAATTTAGTTTTTTAAACTCTGAATTTGATTAGATTTGATCATGATTTTTTATCTTTGGCCAACACTAGGATTACTCCTGTATCGTGGGTGCGTTTACAGACACAAATCGCACATGCACCAAAACCAAGCCCGGAACAATTATCCGTAGGCCATACAAATACTTGTTCCGTGCGAGAATCGAACCCACAACCCGCGACGCAAAAGCCAAACACTCAGCCATGCCAACCGTGTCGTCAAAATATACCAGTATTTTGTACCAAGCAATTTAATAAACGGTGGAAATAGACCCTTAACGAATCCGAAAGGCACTTATTCTCCACGTCATTGCGATAATTTGTTTGTTCTGGAATAGTCCAGAATCTCCAATATTTCCGTAACTAGAAGGTTCCCAGGCCTTACGGAGATATTGGAGGTCAAAGTTCCATCTTTTTCACAACTTTTTTTTTAAATACTAATTTTGAAGGTTGCATAAATGTACTTGAAATACCTCCATTACCCGTTTACTATTCATTACATCCATCAGCACAATGTTTTGTGTGCGTTTCATTGAGCTTTACCGTAAAACGATATTTTTCACCCAAAAAAAAAGTCGTTTCCCAGCGACAATTTTTGCGTAGGGTTACATAATTTGATGTACTGAATGCATGGTTGACGGCTTCGTGAAGGGTCTTTTTACACCTTGTATACTTTATTTCTTACCTATCCACCTTCTCTGTATAATTTAAAACTCTGCATAAAACACCTATCTTCGAGAAAAAAAACATCGAAGCCACCCCAAAGTTTTGCTCTCAAAAGCCGAAAGCGGAGCTAGATATTAGCAAAAAGTCATTAAAAGTAAGGGTGCTGTTCATCATAGCGGCTTCAAAGTAAGTATTAAACGGCAAGTCGGGATCTTAAGTTAAAAAGTTCATTCATTTAACGCCTGTATGCTTTCACAGGCGGTCGCTGAATTTCAAATTTCAACACGTATAAATAAACGCTGTATTCGTGTTTTTACGTTGGGTTCTCGTACTTTTGTAGTGTGGGTCAATTCATACTAGAGCAGAGTCGAAGCGCATCGAAGCGTCAATCTCAAACTTAACATAGCATATTCACCCTTATCTCCACAACATAGACCTTATCTCCACGACAAAAAAAGACGCGCGACTCCGCGCAAATTCTGTGGGATGCGCGTGATCTTTTTTATATCTTAGAAGAAATATGTGTATTATGTTGTGGAGATAAGGGTGAATATGCTATGTTAAGTTTCAGATTGACGCTTCGATGCGCTTCGACTCTGCTCTAGTATGAATTGACCGTTAGTAACATAACATAACATCACGCCTGTATTCCCCGAAGGGTTGGGCAGTGGTGTATAGTAACACCCTCATTTCGCAAGTTATATTTAAGTCCCATGTAATAGGGGGCGAGCCTCATTTCGCCGTTATGTAATAGGAGGCGAGCCTATTGCCATTAACCGAGCACAAATCGAAACTCGGGGCTGCTACTGAGGAATTCTACACGGAAAAACCCAATAACACTGCTCGACCTGGGGATCGAACCCGGGACCTCACGATCAGCGGTCGCGCTTGCCACCACTAGAACAACAGGGCAGTGTGGGTTAGTATTTTACTTTATTTTGCATATTCTGTGGATACAGAAGCAAGCGTTTGAAGTACAATGTTAATGTATTGGGGTATAATAAAACAGCCTTCACAAGTGACGATACTAAAGTACGTCCGGCGCACCATGGGCAGTCAGCCCCGCTACCAACCTTGCTGACTGGCTAATCTTTTCAGGTCAGCATGAGGTATTCATGTATAGCTCATGCCGATACGAGAAGAATAAGAATGTATTAGAACTTTCATGAGACATATTCATATTTTATGTTTGTTTACAATTTAATCTTTTCGAGTTTACACTCGACCGTTTGGGTCCACAACTAGTCGAGCAATCCCGATAAATTGCACTTAAGTAAACTGTAAATAATCACAATGTTTACAAACTGTTTATTCTGTATTGCTATCGTGTCTATTATGACGTATCTTGCTTTGTCTGGAACTTATTTGTTAACTTCATCCCTTACTGATCGTGACTCGTGACATGCACTGTATTACAACTTTCAGGAGACATATTCATATTTTATTTACCTATGTTTACAATTCAATCTGTTCGAGTTTACACACGACCGTTTGGGTCCGCAACTAGTCGAGCAATCCTGAAAAATTGCACACGAGTAAATTGTAAACAATCACAATGTTTACAAACTGTTTATTCTGTATTGCTATCGTGTCTATTATGACGTATCTTGCTTTGTCTGGAACTATTTTTTTTAACTTCATCCCTTACTAATCGTGACTTGTGATATGCAGTGACAAGTTAGACCAAGCATGTTAATAAACGTATCGCTATGTAAGCTAATTTTGAATCGAAAATAAAACTGTCCTATAACATTTTGCTTTATTTTTTTGCGACAGGCGCAATTTATATCATACATAGATATGAGAAAGAAAGAAAGAAAGAAAGAAAATTATTTATTTTGGACTCACACAGGCAGTTACAGAACAAAAACAATATTAAAAAAAGAAAGAATAAGAATTTAGAGTACCTGCACGAGGCCAAAAAGGGCTCCTATCTCAGCATGATGTTGCGACATTTAGAAAAAAAACAAAATGTCGCAACGCTGGTTTTCAGATAGGACCATAGTGATGCCACGGGCAATAACGACACAAATAAATAAATAAACATGTTACGTACATACAATATGAATAAAGTTTTCAATTTAATTTTCTTCTTGCACGTGTACACGTATATATAGTATCAAGAACTTTTTTGGAGCCCTCTCAGGTGTGCAGGTTTCCTCACGATGTTTTCCTTCACCGTTAACGCAAGTGATAATCAAATTCTGATCGAACTCAGACCTTACTGCATGAAAAGCTATTGTTACACCGCTAGGTTAACCGTACTCCTAATGGTATTAATTAAAATTAAACAAATTAAAACGATCATCCCAAATCTTACCAATAAAATTTAAATAGCCGATCTCAAAAGTAACACAAAGGCATACAATGGTGGAGTTTCTCTCAACTCTTTAATTCGTTTCACTTCTAAGTTGGTTTCCGCACCATCAGGTTTATCCTATTAGTGATTATTAAATCTAACTTTTGATTTGTATTCAGAGGTTTAAATTTCATTTTGGGCTAAACTTCAGTACTGTTTCGACCTCCGACGGTATTATTTCGTTGTAATTAACATTTTAGCCGAGTTTTGCGGCGATCTCGGCTTAAGTAATCCTTTTTGTTTGACTTACAGTTTTTGGGACGAGACTGACCTTTTGAAATGTTGTCTAGACTTAGGTTTAGGTTATTTTAAAGTAATACAGGATTATCTTTTAAGTTTTGAAGTTAATTCTGAATAAAAATTGGTTAGTGCAGTTTTTAATTATAACTAGAATAATGAAGTAACTTTTAACCCGACTGAGCGACAGCAAAGGCAGGATTGTTTTTCGCTCTGATCTACACTTGGGAGCAATGAATCCGGGTCACTAATACAAGGTTAGTCGGAAAGGAGGTACTAAGCCGCAGGCCACTTAATGTATCACTGATGGTCGTTTTAAAGAAAGTGTTAAAATTTCAAAATTCGAAAATATTTTTTTCTTTGAAAAATCATTTTTATTTTAGTTTTTTAAAAAGTTCTTTATCCCTGCTTAAGTTACGAATTCAGAAAATGAAGCTTCTAATCCGTGACCCGAAATATGACCTGAAATGTAAACACAGCTAATCATAGCTGAGGATAGATAGAATTTAGCATTTTTTTTATGAAATCTTTGAACAGCTATTTCTCATAAACTATTGACTTTTGTGGAAAATTGTAGAACAAAAGTTATCCATTATTATGGTAACTTTAACACCCTTTCGGCTTAGTAGACCCTTTCCGACTAACCTTGTATAAACAAAATAATGTTAAAACGTTAAACAATGTTTAACAATTTTTTCCGAGATGTTAAGGCTTATGTTGGTGACCCGGATTCATTGCTCCCGAGTGTATGTGTCTAAGTATGAATGTATCAACATACATACCTACATTCACTATTGTTGAAAAGAAATATCTGATGCCTCCGACTGCATGTTATCTCTTTCTATTTCATCTTGTTGCTCTCTTTTTAGTAGATATGCTTTTAATGCAATTGGGATTTTTGTTTTATATCAGTTTTTAAAATTGCATATTATGTCAAAATATTATGCATAGTTATGCCGGGTTCCCACTAGGCTTCCGTGTCGTGTGACGCTATCGGATTCATATATTTTGTATAAAAGGCGTGCACACTATTCTGACGTGATGCGTAGTACGCGACACGTAAGTCTAGTGTGAATGCAGCATTATGATCATAAAGCTATCATAAATCCACAAATACGTAATTAAGTGGTACAAATGTAAGTTCATTGTGGTGTGCGGTGCCCGCATATTCTTTGTTTGATCGCTCGTTTGATACACGTTTAGTTGTTACTATATACTCGTTTATATACATGAAATAATATGGTTATTGGTTTCAATCCATTTATAATTACCTCATGTGGTCGTATATTTTTCGACGGCATGTGAAGCCAAGTCAGAGGCCCACGGGCGGCTTAAACTCTGACACCAGGTTAGTCACTAACCACACGAAAAGAAGAAGATGTGGTCGTTATGATAAATGAAGATAAATGTTTTTTATTTATATAAATAAATCTGTTACAGACACTTACAAGTCAATGTGACGACACGTTTGGTGCAGTGGCTGAGCGATCAGCTTCTGCGCTACGGGTCGTGGGTTCGATTCCCGCACGGAACAAATATTTGTATGGCCTACAGATAATTGTTCCGGGTCTGGATGTTTGTGCGTGTGAAGATTTGTGTCTGTAAACGCACCCACGACACAGGAGAAATCCTAGTGTGGGACAACGTTTTTATAAAAAAAGAAAGAAAAAGAATGTAAGGATGTGTGATTGATGACATCGATCTACTATCGATTGATTGGTGTGGACGTCGATCAAAAATCGATATATCATCATTCGACTGTCGATTCATCGTCGATCGACGGTGAATCGACGATTGATCCATCACTGATGGATGGTTGTTCGACGGTCGGCCGTCGTTTTTTTTTAAACACTTGATGTTTACGGCGTTTCCTATCTGACTAGCTCTAAAAAGCCTAGCAGTGTTAGTGTAAAGTGTAGATAGTGATATACCTACTTGATCATTATTTTCACAGATGTGATCCAGTAGGCATACTCCTGGCTGTGATGTGCAGCATCTTTACCAGTGTTGGAAGAGAGACTTGGCTTAGTAACTAGAGCTTGGCAACTAGTCCAACAATTGACTGCCATGGGTTGAGTGAGTATATATCTGTAATTAGTACATTACTCTTTTTTCAAGCAGTGATAGCGTAGTGGTTGAACGCTTGCCTTCGATGCAGGAGGGTCTGAGTTCGATCCCGGCCCGCACCTTTAACTTCGTGAAAGGAAAACATCGTGAGGAAATCTACAAAACAGAGAGGACTCCAAAAAATTCTCGATGGTGTGTGTAGTTTGCCAATCCGCATCAGGCTAGTATGGTGAACTAAGGCCTAAACTCTTCTCATTCTGAGAAGAGGTCCGCGCCCAGCAGTGGGACACGCAACAGCTTTTATATTGTGATGAAGGGCTTCATAAAAATGATCTATGTACTTCTTCTTCTTCTTTCGTGTGGCTAGTGACTAACCTTGTGTCAGAGTTTATGCCGCCCATGGGCCTCTGACTTGGCTTCACATGCCGTCGAGAAAAGTCTCTCAGCCGGTTTCCTCACGATGTTTTCCTTCACCGAAAAGTCAGAGATGCGTGCCTTGGGTTCGAACTCGAGACCTATGACTTGACAGTCCGACGGTCACACCACTAGGCTATCACTGCTACGTACTAGATATGTAACACAAATTCTGCCTTACAATTTCTAAAAGATGGTTAAGTGAGTAAACCTAATGTTGAGTAATAAGCAAAAACGTGGAAAATGTTGTCCTTAGAAGTTCTGAAGACATACATGTGTTTTTGTTATAACAAATTAATGGGCTACTTTTAAGCTTACATAGTATAACTAGCTGTGTCCTCACGGCTCCGCCCGCGTAAGAAGTTTTATTCCAGTAATAAATAAAGCCTATGTTATTCAGTTATAATGTAGCTTTCTAACGGCAAAAGAATTTTTGAAATCGGTCCAGTAATTTTTAAGTTTATTCGTAAGATACAAAAATACAAATTATTCCTCTTTATAATATTAGTGGATTAGGAGGGGCTCGTGGCTAAATAACAACCGCGCCGATCGTACGATTTGCGAGGTTAAGCTGCGCTTGCCGCGGTCAGTCCGTGGATGGGTGACCATTTGTTACACATCGAGACCCCTCCGTGCCTCGGAGAGCACGTTAAGCCGTCGGTCCCGGGTGTCATACGAATACCTATGACAGTCGTTACGGGTAGTCAGAATCCCGAAAGTCTGACAAACGGTTTAACCTTAGGATATCGGCATTGCCCAGTTACTGGGTTGCGGAGGTCTGATGGCAGTCGCTCCGTGTAAAATACTGGTATTCAGCCGCATCTGGTTAGACTGGAAGCTGACCCCAAGATAATTGGGAAAAGGCTAAGAGGATTCCTCTTTATAATATTTTAATATAGATATAGATTTTAATGAGTTATGAGAATACTATTGTTTTAAACATTTCAGTTACTGTGTGAGTTAACCGTATTTCATGATTGTACAATCCCAAAAACTATGTTGTTAGCTGTGTAAGTAGTCCCTGGATCTCGTAACTGACAAGGGATACAAAAATATGAACCAGACTGATAGATAGAGAAAAAGATGCGCTTTCACGTAGTATATAAACCTCAAATTTAACAAAATGTCACTTAACGGCCCTTTAGAACACGGACGGCAGAATGTATATTCCACATTCACAGTAAAAAAAAACTTAATTGAACAAAAAATCGACCAATCCACCCGTGAAATAATATTAGATAACTTTACCTTATTAAAGCGACATTGTAACCATAATTTTGACTTGAAAGTCCGTCTGTCAGCGCCCCCAGATAAATCGTGAATATAAAATTATCACCTCGCGACCTGACTCGGCGAGTTTAACTTCATTTTAATAAAAAAAGATAGAAAAGAAAAAAAACGCTGCCCTCTCTGGTAAATGCTGAGCGCCATTTTTTTTGTTCATCGTTGCAAATCTTGGGAAACTCAATTGATTCTTGTTATTAAATTTAAAGGTTGATTTTGAATAAAGATGACTGTTATTCAGCAATCGGTATTTTATTTAAATAGATTATTGGTAGCGATGAATTTTTGGTGTGCAACAACCACAAAGCCGTGTTTAACAGCTGTTTAGACTAGACAGGGATTAAACATTTGTAAAGAAATACCTTGAAGTCGTGGTGATATTCTTTAATTAATTTTACTCAAAAATGCTTGTAATGTGGTCATTATTTTGACAACCTTCTTTGAGCAAAGTCGACGTTTCCGCGCTACTTGAATAGGCGCCAGCAAAGTTGTATGGAAATTCATTGCTGGTGAGTTTTAGCCACCAGCAATTTCCTTTGAAAATCCATTATTGTCGAGTTTTGTTTCAAAAATAGTCTGGTGCAAAAAGTTTTTATACAGAATTTGGCTGTATAGATACAGGCAGTACAATCATTAAAGACTAATTTAAAAAAAAAAACTAAGGGCCGGGAGGAAACAAATCGTTACTTTAAATAAATTCTTACTATACTAAGCTGGTTTAATTTAAATTACTCGCATTGTTTGAGTAAAGCACTATACAAGCCTTGGTCCGCAATGACTGCGCTGCTGGCCACGCTATGATGGCCTCAAGCTTAGGTTAGCTACGCTCTCGGCCTTCAAGCTTGGTCATCATTGCAGCCCTTGCTGTCCGCGCTATATTTATTCCAGCTTGTCCATCAAGAGCTGCAATGCTGACCGCGCTGTGATGGCCTGGAGCTGCGCTACACTGCGCTCTCGGCCATCATCAGTGTTGCCAGCAACGCAGTCATTACAGACCGTGACAGTAATGTACTAATATCTTTAACAAAATCTGCGAAAATGAAATAGAAACAAAATTTATAATAAAGGAAAAAGAACCGAACGTCACTCCTACATCTGTCTGTGACCCTTTTTTTTCGCCGTCTTTGGTTGGCAGATTGAAGGAGTCGACTCCAAAGACTGCCGTCCTTTAACTGGAAAGCCGTTAACCCTCAAATGGTCAATTTTTACTTTTAATATGTAGAAAGTGATAGAGTTCAAAATTCTCTATCTTTCTAAGAAACATTTTTACAATATAAATAGTTTCACAGATATGAAAATATTGACGTTAAGTAACATAATTTATGATGATTACATCACTTGAAAGCGTCTAACCCACACTTCTTCGCTTAATATACGTTAAAATACCTTAACTGCCCGGTGTGATGATTTTTTTCTGTATGTCCAACAATCATTAACCTAAGTATCATAGTTTTTAAGAAACAACGATACCTGCATTTTTGTCATTTTCTTGGAAACAACTTTTTGGGCTTAAGGGATTTCTAGTTAAAGCAGCCGGCAGAAGAGTCTTCGTTACACATTTTTTTATGTTTGTAATTTGACGTTAGACACGGTTTTAACAAGTGTCAAAACTTTTGTAGTGCGAACGTACATACGAACTTGTATGTAAATAAAGAACGTAGCTTCGATATCAAAGCGAGGGGTTCCCTTTGATTCGTTTTTTTTTTAAATTCATAATCTAGTTTGGCATAACGAGTTAGGCATAACTTTAAATGGCATAATAATACTTTGACATAATATTTTTTGGCATACTGTTTAGATAGGCATAATTATCATTTGGCATTATTTTTTGTAGATTAGGCTAGGTTACCGCCCGTTCACACAGCGGATCCGTTTTATCGCATCCGTCGGTACTGGATGAGTTGTTCACGTCTGTACCGACGGATCAATTAAACAAATGTCAACTGCGTCCCATCTCACAGACAGGATGCGATAAAAAATAACGGATTCAGTATTTTTTACTGGATTCGGAATACTGTCGTATATGTGAACTCGCTCATACAACTACAGGTTCCATCACCAAAATAAAAACGGATCCTGTATACAGTTTCTGTGTGAACTAGCTTCTAGGCTATTATGGTAAAAAAAGGTGAGAGCAGTGGTGGCCCAGTGCTAACGGCCCCGACTTACAAGTTGTATGTCGTGGGTTCGAATCCAGCCAGGCGAATTACTTTGTGCAATTTATTTCATCATCATCAAGGAAAACATCGTGAGGAAACCGGCATGTCCTAGAACCAAAAATATGAAGACATGTGACATCTACCAACCTGCACTGGGCCCGTGTGGTGGATTACGGCCCATTCCCTCTCACAGAGAGGAGGCCTGTGTCCCAGCAGTGGGAACATTATAGGCTGATGATGATGATGATACATTTATGCAGAATTAATATTATGCGTAACGATCATTAGGATAAGTAAAAGTATGCCATGATAAATTACGACCTTAAATTTTATGCGAATCAATAGTGAACCCAAAGCGAGTTGTATGTTCTTCGAGCAAGTCATATTAGTTTCGGAGATTAACAGTACTTAATGTAGAATCCACAGTTTACTGTAACTTTAAAATATTTAATTAAAACATTTGAACACCAAATTAATAACATCTACAACTGTTACCAGCAATCGCAAGTTAACACTAAAACTTATCTTCGCTAAGAAATGGCCTCCGTACCGTTCACATTTGGCGTTAATCCAAAAAATTAATTGGAGGCAAGCGTTCGCTCAACAGCGCTTAAAGCGCTTAAAAGCGCTCAGGCTCAAGTGCAAGCGTGTCGAGTGTAATTAGTGCAATCAGTGTGAATCACGTTTTAGTCAAGTGTGCTGTTGTGTAGAGTGGTAAGTCCTTACTATAGGCTTAATTTGTTGTTTTGGGTGACTTCGGTGTGAGTATTTGCACATGCATGTCAAAATCTAATGGGGAAGGCAACTGTGGAACTAATGGCGCCACTTTCGATTGTACCAGTGCGATTTTATTGGTTGCAATATATTTGAAGTTATTGCTCATATGAATATGATGGTTCTGATTGGTTCAAATAACTAAGTATGGAGGTGCTGCCATCTGCTTTCGTTTTGCGTTGCCTTCCCCATTGATATTAAAACGTTTCGTAGTCTTTAATGGTACAGTCGGCGACATAAGTTGGTAAACAAGTCGTCGTCGTCCTAATCATTATCTCCCTGCCCTTATCCCACACTAGGTGGAGTCTGCACAACATGTATTTCGTAAATCCATCTTGTTAGAGGTTTCGGCTTATTGTTTTATGACCGGCCGCCTGCCTGACAACAACCCTCCTTGGGAATACTCGTTGCGCCGTCGCGCGGGTGACCCAATGTGCTTGCTGATATTATGCACAGGGTCCCAAAATGATGTGCTTGTCAATCTTATTGCCGACAACTAAACAGAATATGTTCTTCTTGGTGGAGTATACTTGAAGTTCTTCGATCCACTCATTCAGTAACAGAATAAGTTGTAAACAATTAAATGAATGTTCCAAAAAAGTATAATAACAGTTTCAATTTGTAAAAGACTCTAGATATAACTTTGAGTATAATCTTAAAGTTTTTAATCTCTTAGTTTCCAATTAATGTCTAGTTTAATTAACAGCAGTTAACCTTGCGGAGTGACTGTCGGACTGCCAAGTCATAGGTGTCGAGTTCGAACACAAGGCATGCACTTCTGACTTTTCAGATTCACGTGCGTATTGTATAATATTATCATTTGCTTAAAAACGGTGAAGGAAAACATCGTGAGGAAACCGGCATGCCTGAGAGATATTTTTCGACGGCATGTGAAGCCAAGTCAGAGGGCCACGGGCGGCATAAACTCTGACACTAGGTTACTCACTAACCACATTAAAAGAAGATGATTAAAAACCTTTTTCGGCTACTTTTGTCGCTCACTGTACGTACACACCAAGGCAACGAACGACAACGAACATTCGTCATTTGTTAATTTGACCAAACTTTGTTTACAACGAATCCGGTTTAGGTTTTCAGCGGTATCGAGCCCTGTTCCCGTTCGTTGACGAGGTATGTACGCTGCATTATTAGCGCGTAAAAGAAAGCTGCACATCCTCTCGACAGATTCCCATAGAATTTGAGATTCTGGATTTAACTTTAGATGACTTATCCCGGTTCCTATAAATAAAAACGAATCGTTTTGCTTACCACTGGTAGCATTTTTTATTGTTAAACTGGGCATACAAATAGACTCGTAAGGTAATTTTACCTGTGATAGCTACTTCCATATGGGAGGGTCTACTATGCAAAGCCATGAGGTCTTTGTTTCATTATTGGTAAAGATTCAAGATTCTCAATTTTAACCAATATCGGTTAGTAAATTATAGGACACTAGCTGTGTCCTCACGGCTCCGCCCGTAGCCTATGTTACTCAGTGATAATGTAGCTTTCTAACGGCAAAAGAATTTTTGAAATCGGTCCTATAGTTTTTAAGTTTATTCGTTACATACAAAAATACAAAAATCCAAAAATACAAATCTTTCCTCTTTATAATATTAGTATAATAGATAACATAACATCACGCCTGTGTTCCCCGAAGGGTTGGGCAGAGATGTATTAACATTCTCATTTTACCGTTATGTTTAAGTCACATGTAATAGTGGGCGAGCCTGTCGCCATCAACCGGGCACAAATCCAAACTCCGGTCTGCTACTGGGGAATTCCTGGGGACCGAACCCAGGACCTCACGATCAGCAGTCGCACTTGCCACCACAAGACCAACGAGGCAGTTAAATTATAGAAATCTGCTATTATTCTCTTTATCGCTCATAGACCCCTGGTAGTAGACCTCTCGACATTTCACGAACTACATTCAATGGAGAGGCGGTTATTGCGCTTTTTACTAGCACTTCAGCAACGCCGCTTAAACACTTACAACACCACATGAAAGCTGTTAACTGTGAATTAGTGAACATGTTAAAACCAAATGGCTTTATTATGAGGCTCTACGTTCCTACCTGGCTTAGCTCGAGTTTTTAAGAAAAAAGAAATGCGCGTTCCGAAGTACCGTCCCTGATCCACCGTGCTCACCCGCCGCAGCCGCGGAGCCGGTCGTCCTTTCTGACTCCGCAGTCACACCGTTAATTCAGCCCTCATCAAGCTGTCTACCTCCCAGTCCTCTCGCAAACAACGCCCTAAGCCAAGGTTCGAGTCTCCCCTAGGGGACGCCCTTAGTGGTATTGTTGCTATCTAGTCATGATGTTAGTACTAGACGTAGTAATAGTAGTTCGCTTAGGTTAAGAATTTTACTCTCGTCGGGATTAGTTGGAGACCCTTCAGGTCTCACCAATAACTGCTCGACTACGTAGAAACGGTCCGCAAGACCATCTACAAGCAGTCGAATAGGAAAAAAAAGCGTTCCGAAGTCGCGAAAAAAAATCTGCTGTTCCATACATTTTGTCGAGTTAAGTGAACATAACTGTCCGTTCACACAACGGATCCGCTAAAACGGATCGATAGTTTTCCCGGGTATTCCCCGGAGTAGGAACCCGGGAAAGAAACCCTACAATGCACCCATACTTCTCCATACATCTTCATGTACGGATCCGTTTTTTACACTGTTCCGGCATCCAGTTTACGTGTGTAAAAATGTCGGAACAGTATTTTTTACTGGATTTGGAATACTGTTCCGTCTTTTATACTGTTCATCCAGCATCCAGTTTTTGATTACAAAACGGAATATGTATAAATGTCGGACCAGTATTTTTTACTAGATTTGGAATACTCGAAACTTGCTTATACAATTACAAGCGCCATCATCAAAATAAAAACGGATCCGCTAAAACGGATCTTTAAACAGTTTCTGTGTGAACTAGCTGTTACGGGAGTCGTGATAGCCTACGGTTGAACGCTTGCCTTCCATGCAAGAGGGTCTGAGTTCGATCTCGGCACGCACCTCTGATTGATAATTCCCTTGCGTTAACAGTGAAGGAAAACATCGTGAGGTAACCTGCACACCTGAGAGGGCTCCATAAAGTTCTTGATGGTGTGTGTAGTCCTTCAACCGCCACCAGGTCAGCGTGGTGGACTGATGCCTAAACCTCCTCATCCAGAAAAGAGGCCCGTGCCCAGCAGTGGGACAGTAATGGGCTGATTATGCATGTGAATATAAATGTATGGGATATCTGTTTTTTTTTTCACGTATTCATAATGGTGAGTACAATGACCCCTTTTTAGGAATAATGGTTTACAGAAAATAACGTTGTATTAGTTTTATGAGAAATTCTTATTCTTCTTAATTCTTTCTTTTTTTAAAAAAACGTTGCCCCACACTAGGATTTCTCCTGTATCGTGGGTGCGTTTACAGACACAAATCTTCATACGCACAAACATCCAGACCCGGAACAACTATCTGTAGGACATACAAATATTTGTTCCGTGCGGGAATCGAACCCACAACCCGTAGCACAGAAGCCGATGGCTATGAGAAAATCAACGGCATTGGCATAAAATTAAACTACCACAAGTTTTGAACCTTTTATTTTATCGTGTACGTCATTGTGTCATTGAACACTATTAGGGAACAATTAAAAAAAAAAGCTAGCGAAATGTATGGGACATAATACGCCTCAGCGTATCGAAGACGGACTTGAAGGTCTTGACCCTCGCAGCAGGGAAGAGAAGATCCAACACTCCTCTTTGATAGTCCTTCTTTATTGGAATAACTTGTATGTTAATTTCTTCTGGCTCCTCAGTTGTCGTCGAGGTGCTCGTTCTGGTGATGGTATTCTGTTCTGTGCCATTCTTTATTAACGAAGAATTAAACAAGTACATTGGAGGCGGGGGGGTTGTAAGCGGAATTCTTTGTTGTTGGGGATGGAATTCCACGAATTGTGTAGGCATGTTGCTCAGATGGAAGGAGGTGTCGTCGTCTTTCGTGGTGCTGAATATTGGGTCTTCAGCGAGCATGGCCGGGCTGTTGCTGTAGATGTCGTGAAAGTTCATCGTTGAGGGCGCGTAGTAGCTGTTGTAGTTGTACCCTTGCTGTTCTTCTGTTGATTCCGCATCGGTGAGTGACTGTGGAAGAGAGAATTTGATTAGCTACCTCAGCGCGTTTGTTTTCACATTTTAAATTGCACAGTTTACTAAATTTCAGCTTTGCCGGGGCGAGTTCTAGCCCCCAGTCAAGACAGCCTAACATATATATTCATAGACATCTTAAAAGGCGATATAGAATGGAGTGTAGACCAGTGGCGAAGGGTGAATTTCCTTAAAAGGGAAGCCGAACCAAAAAATGCTTACCTTGCTCAAGTGTGATGCGTGAATTCCAGTAACTACTCGTATAGCTGTGGCCCTGTGGCTGACTTCGAAATCTTGTACAGATGAATTGGCTTTAGCTCACTTTCACTATACATGTAAGCACTGATACATAGTAACAGTGTCTTGCAAGTATAATAAAAGTGGCTTTGAGAAAAGCCGTTTGGGGATGGATATGAGAAGAACATCAGCAGTCCGACTGACGCTAACGTCATAGAAACCAAGAAAACGTTCTTTGATTCCAGTTTCAGATAAATACCTAAATATTACCGTTAGTTGCTCCCTATGATTAACATCGGGCGTTTCGTCAATCATGACCGATACAAACTGAGCCTTATTTATTTCCAACTTTAATTTGGTCGCGTAAAACGAATGCGATACTTTGTATTAAATCATTTTGTATATCACTCGAAAGGCCAGAGAATGTGGGATTCTGTGTTGAGGAACATTGTTCCAAATGCGAATCAATTACGGTATCATACTTGCTTAAATATAACAACGTTTCGATATAGTTACCGCGGTTATCGGATGCCGGATTTTCGTGGTGGCCGCCAAAAGCTAATTCTTTTTTACCTAGCAAAATTACTGTGTCGATGAACCGTTTCATTAAACTTCTATTCCGATCTACTTTTCTATTATGAACTTCATACGTATTAGCAAAAAATGTTTCTATCCTACGATTTCCGAAATCATGCAAAGATAAACAACTTCGGATATGTTTTTCGGTCTGAACATGTTTTTTGGACGAATTTGAAATTTTATTAATATCTTTAAATCCCGTGTGGCTCCATAAGCTACTAGAATCTGAGAATAATATGCAAGGAAAACAAAACATTTTATTTAATTTACAACTTCCCGTAAGCCAAGGGTATTTGTCGTACTTACAAAGAACTGTTAAAATGTTTGAAAAAACCATCGCGTCGTTTGTAATTTATAATCATGTCAGGGCGAGCACGGCCTAACTGAAATACATGTTTTTTATTTTCAAAACTCAACTTTGAAAAGGATGTTTCCTCAGTCAACAAATAATCTGTCAGACAGCATTCTACGTTCACTAATGCCGCCATGGTATCGAATTTACTCAATAATAACAAAATCACTACTTAAATAACTACTTTCTAATAAAACTACAAACTAAAAAAACTATCTTAGTAATCCTTACTTACCTAAATAACTACCTATTTAAATAGACGATCACCAAACAATACAACGCTACTAACCTTGTTTTACTGCACTATCACTTCGCAAAACTATCACTAGTTTACACAAATCGATCAATTTCAACAATAATACATGAATAATGCTATAAGATTCTAAATTATGACACGAATATATCAAATCAAATGCAAATGAACAAGTGAAAACAATAATATAAACAAGCGCGAAAAAAATCTGTTGTGAATCTGTCATCCAAATATTACTATCTGAACAAATTACGAACTTCAGTAGCATTATTTCCATGGATCTACTATGTAACTCGATGGAACGCGGCTTGCCATCGTCCGTATATCTAGCGGTGTTATGTTGCCTCAAGGTCACGATCGCTACAAGTGAAACTATGAATTAAATGTACTGGATTCCTGCCGCGCCTGACCGGCTTTTTTTTTTGCGTCATTTCAAGTTACGTTGCTGCAAAAAAAATTGTAGGCGTTTATTCATTTCTTTGATTGTTGCTTTCATAAGCAAATGTTATACCTGCAATGTAACTTCGTAAATACGTAATTATTTGTTTAAATGATAATTGAAAATAATAGATAGTAGTATTTGCCATATTTCGAAAGGGAAGCCGATAGGAATCGAGTTGTATGGAGCCTTCGCCACTGGTGTAGACATACATAGTTATAAGATTTTGTCCCGAAGAGAATGATATGATTCACCAACATAAGTTGCTGTATCATCAAGGTGAAGATGTAGTGGGCCGGCTGTGTGTGGAGCAAGACCGGTAGCCGCTGAATCCAATAGGGCTATGAACGGTGACCGCGGGTCGTTGTCGATTTGGGACGCCCACCGGCTGGATGGACCACTGACCTGAATATGGATGGAGAAGGCAGTTGGGGTAAATTGAAGACAGAAGGTTTATTGTGATAGGCTGAGTTTATTGATGTACCACCGGTTTCTATAATTTACGAAGCGTTATTGGTTAGAATTGAGGCTCTCGTATCTTTACTAGGGATGGGCCTAAATTCGTTTCGAACGCCAAATATTCGATACAAGAAAATATTAAAATAACTCAACTGTTTTGACTAAAATAATAATATTGAACCAGTAAAATAAAATCATAAGCATTTATTGATTGTTTGTTAGTTATTTATTTGACAATTAAATTCTAAACATTATCAGAATTTTGACATCTAAACATTGAAATAAATATCGCCAAAAATGTAATATAATGTACGTGAATATAAACAGTAGCGCGCGTGTCGCGACGATGACGTATTTGCTAATGACCGACCGGCCTGGAGAGACGCGGAGTTCGTGCGGACTGCGGGCGGGGTATACGGACGAATAATTCAAGTGAGCGCGTCAACAAGATTCGACGTATCATTTTCGAGAAAGCGCGTTGAAAATAACCGAACTTCGGCCGAACTTTTTATTTTCACCGAATGTTCGGCCGAAGTTCGTATTCGGTTCAAACCACGTTCGGCCCATCCCTAATCTTTACCAATAATGAAGCAAAGACCTCACGGCTTTGCATAGTAGACCCTCTCATGAAGTAGCTATCAGAGGTAAAATTAGCTTGCGAGTTTATTTATACCTATGCCCAGTTTGGCAATAAAAATTACTACCATTGGTAAGCAAAACGATTCGTTTTTGTGTATAGGAACCGGGCATTAGAATATAGAAGTCATAAGAACATTGGACGATAAAGATGAGTTTGTGAATGGAAAATAAAGAAACACGTGAGGCACAAGTTGATAAATATTTCAAAACTATGAATGAAACAAATATAAATAAAATAATAAAACACACAGATTGTAAGTTTTAAAAGAAAGTTTTGAAATTTATTTACACATTGTTAATTTGGAGCCCGAAAGTCTGACAACCGGTCGAAACATAGGATAGGCATTGCCCAGTAACTGGGTTGCGGAGATCTGATGACAGTCGCTCCATGTAAAATATTGGTATTCAGCCGCATCCGGTTAGCCTGGAAGCTGATACCAACATAGTTGGGAAAAAGCTAGGAGGAAGATTGTTATTTTTGTGGATATAAACAATTGAAATAGGGGCAACCAAATTCAGACTATACCTTGGGGCGTTATCAAGGACCAGCTTTTCCTAACATTTAGGACAAGAGTTTGGACGAACTACTAATACTTGAATATGTAATGGCCAAATATCAAGACATCATTTTGATTCCACTATTAAAAACCTAAAGCGCCAAAATCACTAGGTTTACTTCACAAGTCATTGCACTCCAATCCTCACTTAGTAAAAACTTGCAGAAGTGACCTTGCAGTTGCATCCACAGTTCGGAAGTCAAATTTGGCGGTACCCTAAACTCCACATTAATAAATAATAAAAACAAAGTACTCACAAGGACTGTAATCACGACTACGGCAAAAATACTACACATGTTGTACCTGCACGAACCCGAAACTGTAAATAAGACACAATGTCATCGTTCCCCCGTTGGCCGCTTACTGTGTGAATCGATTGTATTAACTGCACAATGTAGTGTTTATTAAAATACTCTTAAAATAGTAACAAATAATATTGTGTATTTGGATTAGTTTAAGGCTTGTTCTATTGTTGAAGCGGGTGTTATTGTTTTTTCGATTAATTCAGTACATACATACATACATACAGTAGGGGAATGAAAATGTTATACACCTTGCCTGCTTGCACAGTGCAAGCAATAACCTATTTTACCGACTACGTATTGCCAACATTATAAAAATGAAAATACGAGTATTTTTTGACAGGGTATTAAAAATTATAACGACATGATGACAACTACTAGTAATGTCAATTTATTTAATCATCGAATTGATTGATGTAATTGTTTTTGCAACAAAACTCCTTAAATCAAATCAAAGACGTTATATGGTACTACTCATCATATTATGGAGGCGAAAGGCAATTTTGATATTTGCTACCAAATAATAATTAAACATAATTTTCCATGCATTGGTCTGTTCCGTTCAACAGGTTTGAAAAGATAACATGTGCCCGCGATGTGGGAAAGGAATGAATTTGAAAACTGACGAACCGATTTATCCCCCTACTGTACATACTTGTCTGTCATGTACGGTTGGGTGCTTACTACGAATGTTGATTTGGAATTCGATATTGTGTAATAGATTAGTAAGGTATAAGGTATGTGAATATTCAATTCGGGAGGTATGCGGTAATTAATATTATTCGGTAAATATGGTTAGATCAATCTAATTCTGATAATTAATTTTGATCAAGGGTTTGTTTTAATGCCTAAGTATTATAGTACGCTCGCAAACTAGGTGATTATGATAATTTTAAGTTATCTCCACGAGATTTTGATAGAGCGATCTGTGAGAAAACCTTTATTGAGGAGTTTTAGGTAAGTCTGACAGAAAAAAAGTGCTGAAACTAGTCTATACATGTAAATGTGTGGGCGAATCCTGAAGATATTCTCAAGAAGTTATCTTATTAAAGCCCAATCAAAAAAATAAAACCCATCTTCATGTCTGTTTTTTCCAAAGGTAGGCAGAAAAATTCAACTGAAGACGGTATTTAGTTATAGGGGATGACCGTATTGCCGTTTTTCGGGCACAATTCCAATTTCCGTGCCTACGCTAGACCAATGAGGCAGACAAAATTTTTAACTACAAAATAAACACCTTAATAGTACATTAAAAAAAGCTACCCAATGAAATAATTACACAACGTTTTAATGAAGTCGAACATCAAAAAGTTGGCATATATATTCATAACAGTGCATGTAGTGGGGGAGGCAAGCGAGATAAAATCGCATTTGGCCGCAAATAAAAGGAAGCCAGCACGTACGACCCGCTGCGCGCACGCCGCGGGTGTGCGGTTCCATTGATTAATCCGGCACGAACTTGAAATACAAGGTGTAATTGAAATAACGTAAAACCTCTTAAGGGCTCATTGTACTCATCGTTATGAACAAATGTTACTATGGACCAACCCTGACATCGCGAAAAAATAAACTGCTGCTCCATACATTTATGTTCGCAAAACTCGACAAAATTTAGGCAACAGCTGTTTTTTTTTCGAGATTCAGGGTTGGTCCCTAGTAAGAGTTGTTCATAATGATGTATACAATGAACCCTTGAGAGGTTTAGACTTATTTCAATTACACCTTGTATGAGTCTGGATTTGTGCCCGGTTAATGGCAATAGGCTCGCCCCCTATTAATGGAACTTAAACATAACTGGCGATACGAGAGTGTAGTAAAGACACCTCTGCCGAACACTTCGGGGAATACAAGGCGTGATGTTATGTTATGTTAGTTTGTATATACTCACACTTTACATTTTTTATTTTTACTCTTATTCGTTCATTTTGTGCTGGTTCACAGCAGATCAAACTGACAAAACAGTAGTAATCCCTCCGCATAGAACAGAATCTGGCTTCACGCAAAACACGACTAGCATGGACTCTGAATCATTAGCTGTAAAAATGCTCATACTATATTATGAAGACTTTTAGAACATGATGAGTAAAAGCACTATGTGCTTGAAATCACGCCTTAATAGCACTGAATCAACAACGTAAGAAGTGGTTTCAAAAATTGCTAAATGTTATTTTCATGTGACATGTATGTAACCAGGAGTCATTTCCAATGCCATTGGTTAACATGAACTTTTTATAGATGTCTTGAATAAAGCTGAACTGGACCCAAAAGACACAGCGATAAGACACAATACACAATCCTGTTTTTTTCTTTGAACTTAGTGTTTAGCTATGTAAAAATAATCTATTATTCTCTCTGTCTTCTTTTCTTGCGTCTGCACGAGCTATATGAGAGTAAATCATGCCGTGGTGAAAAGATTAGACAGTCAGTGAGGTAGGTCGCAAGGATGACTGCACAGGGTGCGCCGGACGTATCGTAAATTCTCTGTTAAATCCAGTACCAACTTAAAAAAAAATGCAAAAGAATAAAACGTCCGTGTCGTGTCGTACGACAATGAATACTCGGCCTGCCTCAGCGCGCTCGTAAGGATGCTTATGATGCGGTGTTGCAGTTTATTTAATTTCCTCAAAGGCATTACGTGGAAAAAGCATGTTTTCAAGTGCCTCCCTAGCTTCCAGTACGCTCCTTTCTGTGGAACCCTTTCATGTTGGAAATATATTTTGACAGGGAGTTTCTTTTGATGGCGAAGTGGTGTTGAATGTGCAGGAAGATGCGGTGGGAGGATGGATTAGGTTTATTTGTGTTAGATTTTATTAAGAATCGGATGGTTTTGTTTTATTAATAAGAGCGCCCTGAATATTAAATTGTGAATCGGTTGGCAAACAAGTTGATGCCGACGGCCCACATAACATAAAATCACGCCTGTATTCCCCGAAGGGTTGGGCAGAGGTGTATAGTAACACCCTCATTTCGTCGTCATGTTTAAGTCCCATGTAATAGGGGGTGAGTCTATTGCCATCAACTGGGCACAATTCCAAACTCCGGGCTGCTACTACTACGAACTTCCACACTCCATAAACACTTTGCCTTACCTGGGGATCGAACCCAGGAACTCACGATCAGCAGTCACGATTACCACCACTAGACCAACGAGGCAGTTGGTTGGTTACTACCGCCTAAGACCTACAACATTAACAGGATTGCTGATGCGTTGTCAACCGTACAGACAAAGTTGGAAAATGTCGTGTGCCTGTGATTTCACCAGCACCATTACTCTTCAAACCAGAACCTAGCAATGCTTGGCGACAGAATAAGGTATGGTGGTAGTACTTCCCCCGGCGAGATCTTTTACAATGATCTCTATTACTACTATAAAAACTTTTTTTACAAAAAATTTAAACCGACTTCAAAAAAGAATAAAATAATTACCATATAAAATTAACAGTTTCAGAAGTCGGTGCTGATCCACGCTGAACCAAATTGAAGGCACCGACTTTTGAAACTGTTAATTTTATATGGTAATTATTTTATTCTTTTTTGAAGTCTGTTTAAATTTATTGTAAAAAATGTTTTTATTTTTTTCATTTTAGTGGCCTTAATTTAAACTTGGTTGGACCTACTAAAGACGCTGCTCGTAACATAATCACATCATCACAATATGCGTACTATTCGTCATTGAGGAGTTCCATTGTCTATCTCCGAAGTTCTTCATTAGATCTTCACCAAATTTAAATGGGACCAACTTCAAACCCAACTTCAAACCTATTTCAAACCTATCCATTAAAAAAAGAATCATCAAAATCGGTTCACAATTGGCGAAAATATCGATGAACATACGCAAAAAAAAAAACATACCTACAGACGAACATAGTAACCTCCTCCTTTTTGGAAGTCGGTTAAAAAATGAAGCCTAGAGTGTCCTTTTTGGGGTCTCATTCTATTCCCTATTACTACTAAAATGAAGCCTGGAGTGTCCTTTTTGGGGTCTAATTCTATTCCTATACTATAATTTGTCAGTTTCTTAATTAAATCATTTAACGTTATTGTTTATAAACTTGTGTAAAGAAACATTTTTATAGATTGCAACAATTATTATTTATTACTTAACAACTCTATATTTCACTAGAGAAAATCTAGACGGTAAAGCTAGTACAGCCTTTTAAAAAACAACTCTATATACGCCACAGTGCTTTCACTCGGGCTCTTCATAGCGACACGTATTCGTCTCTACCTTAGATCGTGGAAATAAGGTTGATATGACTGTAGAGTGTGGCTTTTGTCGCCTTGATGTGCTCAAAAGCTCTCAGAAAAGAATGTTTGTTACAGTCAAAACTCATAACCGGTCAAAATTAATTTTCTCTGCGAAAATCAGCCAAAAATAGTTTTGACTGAAAACGTCTGTCAAAACTAGTTTTGACTGAAAAATATTGGGCATCTTCTGCACGGCTCCGAAAATATTCAATAAAATACCAAATGACATTAAAGATTTAAATCTTTAAGTTTGAGTTTAAACTAGAGACAATTTAAACGGAGACAAAATTTTATTGTTTTGAAAAATGCTTCTTCAAAAACTTGACTTATTAATTGTGTTCTGAATATTATAATAATTAATTGTATTCTAACAGTTTATTATAAAAAAATATTGTATTTTAAATATAGAAATTTGTGTTAATTTGTATGTAATATCGATTTTAAATTCTTATATTGTTAAATAGTATATGCCCTAATGGATAGTTTTTTGAGTTACCATAAAAGCTACTGTATCACCAAAAATCACACTAATAAATACTTTGACTTTGAATCAAATCTTATGACAGATTTTTTAACTAAGTAGGTACTGCTGAACTGATCCTCCTCAAACTTCAATCCTCAAATCCTACAAGATAAAACCGTTTAACATAAAAGTAATTTAAAGGGATTTAAAAAAAAAAAAACGTTTTTGGTTTTAAGACTTCAGGGATGCATTAAAATAGCTTCCACGAGTGGCTATACTTAAGAACGTCCCGCACACCAGCACAGCACTTGCGCCGTTAGCGCTGCACGAGTCCGCATCGACCGCGTTTATCGATTTCAATCTCGCTCACGTTGTTGCTTGTAGTTGTGTATTGAATATTATGACTAGAAAATTGTGATGTCGCGGACTTTACCTCATCTACCTTTTTTCTATGATCTTCTTTCTTACCGTAGGGATTCGCTCCACGGCTGTGTTACTTGAATTTATTCCTCAACCTTTTGTGAAGGATTACGTTGACAAATTGCGTAAGCGAGTGCGATTTGTCTGCCTCATGGTCCCTTATGGGGCACAGATTTTAATGCTAATACGATGTTGATACTCCTTTGAGAAGTAGTTGAAAGTGAAACGGGATTTATTTAAGAGACTATCTGTACTAGGGTTGATAAAAGATTTTGTGTGGATCCCAACATAATATAATCAGCCTATTACTATCCCACTGCTGGGCATGGGCCTCTTCTCAATACATAAACATAACATCACGCCTATATTCCCCGAAGGGTTGGGCAGAGGTGTATAGTAACACCCTCATTTCACCGTTATGTTTACGTCCCATGTAATAGGGGGTGAGCCTATTGCCCTCAACCGGACACAAATCCAATCTCCGTGCTGCTACCGAGGAATTTCACACGGAAAAACCCAATAACACACCTCTTCTCAGTATGAGAAGGGTAAAGGCCTTAGTTCACCGCGCTAGTCTGGTGCGGGTTGGCAGAATACATTCACCGTCGAAAACTTTTAAAGTCCTTTCAGGTGTGCAGGTTTCCTCACGAAACAAATCGAAATGTATGTAGAGAGCTTTTTATGATTTCTGACTTTCCTAGTACTTTCTAACCACAGTAGGTCTGAAAAAGTTTTTTGATCCTTATAGGTAACGGATTCGATTGGTGCCAAATGAGAATTGGTCTTTTTCTCTTCCACTATATTACTTATACCATTTTTTTCAAAAACTGCAAATACATTTCGTAATACCTTCAAAAGTTTTTCACTTCTCCTAAAACGATTTTCTATAGGTTACTATAACGGTTAAGGTCTACTTTAAGCCTGCTACCTGCTACTATACTTTTGTTAAAAATAGCTCCTAACATCTTCTTCGAACAAAATTGGGGCGCGGCCTAACTGTTTACTGGTTATAATTAGTCAGAGAGTTCACTAAACATGTTTTGTTAGATTTTTGTCGCGGGAGACCCGGCTAAAATGCCTCACGTTAAGAACACATGTTTCGTTCTTGTATTTTTTTTATTGAATCTCAAAGTATCTCGTGCATGGATAATCTATGTCAGCAGTACATCACGAGGTTTGATGGAATTACATGATTTCGTTTACAGCCTGTATTAGCGATACGTTTACGATACTAGGTATACGACAGACGTTTGTGCTAGGCGACCTCATTAAAGGTATTTTTGCATCAACTCTGCAGATAGCACTGTCATAAATGATCAGAGATCGGATAATCAGATACACATTTGCCTAAAGTTCAGGTGTTGGCTAATATGGAATGCACTTTTGTATCAAAAAAATCCTGCAATTCCGGGATCGTCAAACTTAGTGTTCTGTTGAATGGAATCATATTTACCTAGAATTGGATGCATATTTATTTATTTACATACCTAAAGTTGTACCTTTTTTAAAACTAATACAGACATGCACCCCTCACTTTCTTACACCCTACATACACATATATTTGAATCGGGGGTTAAAAATTAACTTTTAAGCAATTACGAGTATATACATTGATTAGTTATGTACTCCCGTGATACCGGTTTTTTTTCTAATAAATTTGTTTTCAGAAGCCGTTTCCATACTTTTGTAGCGAAAAATTAACTTTAGGTAAATATGCATCCGATTATCCGATCTCTGTAAATGATAATGCTTTAAGTAAAAGCTAATAGCCTTGACCTTCCTTTAATAAAATTTGAGCGGAAATCAGCTGTGCAAAGCCGTCTGGGGTCGACAATTTATATTTAGCTAGATGCACTTAAGGCGAAGGTCAGTAGCAAATACATTTTATTATATTTTATTATATTTAATACATTTTATATTTTATTTTGTTTTTTTTTACTTGAGGAAAAGTGGAAAATCCAACGCAAAATGCTGATATTGGATACACTATTTTTAAACGGTTTTTAACCGACTTCAGAAAGGAGGAGGTTCTCTATTCGATTGGTTTTTTTATGTATGTACACCGATTACGCTGAGATTTATGATCCGATTTACGTAATTCTTCTTTAGTTTGATGCGGAATAGTTGCCATTTGGTCCCATAAAAAAATAACATAGTTTGGAACAGTAGTTTTCATTTTATGAACATTTTTTAATTATTTTTGAACATTTTATTTTACTTGGAAGATGTAATTATTCTACCTGATGTAATCTAAAAAAATCCTCCTGTAGTTTACAGAACAACTTATTACAGACATAAAAAAGTAAAAACAAAAAAAAACTACGATTAAAAAAACCAACTTCAAAAACTAAAAAGTATAAAATAACTTCATATAAAATTAACAGTTTCAGAAGTCGGTGCCACGCTGAACCAAATTGAAGGCACCGACTTCTGAAACTGTTAATTTTATATGAAGTTATTTTATACTTTTTAGTTTTTTAAGTTGGTTTTTTTAAACGTAGTTTTTTTTGTTTTTACTTTTTTGTGTCTGTAATAAGTTGTTCTGTAAACTACAGTAGGATTGTTTTATTAAACGTTATTTGTTTTAATTAGCTTCACTTCGTATTTATTTCAAATCTTGCGATCTTTCAACTACTTCTGTTTAACCGATTCTCCTGAAACTCGCACACAAATTCGATTCCCATGATAATACAACAATTTCAACCTTCTACCATCAAATCTTGATGCTGCAGGGATACTGAAAGATAAAACCGTTGAATTTAAATGTTCTTATAAGGTATTACTTGTATTATAACTTTTGTAAGACATATTCATATTTAATGACTAGTTTCTTGGACAGACTTCGTTCTGTCAAAAGTTATTGGCCTGTAGTGGGAAAAGAAAAGTGTTGTTTTTTCTATTTTCCACGCAATTTTTATGTTTTTTCTCTCCATAAGAACCTTCCATGTGCCTTAAGGAATATATAAAAAAAAATTGCCGAATTGGTCGAGCCGTTCTCATGTTTTGCGCTTAGCAACACATTTAGCGATTCATTTTTATTTATATAGATTGTTTATGGTTTACTCACGTCACTATATTGTGATCGCGATCCTGGATCATCATATTTATTGCGTGTTTAATCCACATACACACTTCTAAACACTTTTTTAAATTTTTATTCATGTTTTGGTCCCGTTTAAACCTTAGTCTTACCTAATGGTTAGCGTAGACAGGATCTAAGATAGAGCACACGAATACAAGGAACAGACATATAGAGGGATTCCGCTTTACCCCTCTGGCTCTTATATACACACGACGGAACAGTAAACCAGACCGGACTTTAATGTGAGGGTGGTAGCTAGCCAGACGGACCGTATAGATCCTACCACGAAGATTGCTGGGTTTTGATGAAGGTATCACGCGTCAATTCCCAGCGTGCAGTGAGGAAGTTTTATATTCTAACCCGTTCCCACACGGGACAATAAATATCAAGATTCGGGATCACAACCCAAATATAAAAAAAAAGATGAAAGATGATGTAGTGCCAAAAATTGAAAGGAGTATGCTTAGGTGGTTTGATCATGTTGACAGAATGACTGAACGGCGATTAACAAAGGAATTTATAAGGCGGATGTCAATGGAAGCCCCGGTAAAGGACGCCCAAGAAGGACATACATCGATGTTATTGGTGATGTTCTTCACAAAAGACACATGCGCAGTACTCTCAATCGGCGCGCGTGTATGACAAGATGTATGAATGTGGACGAAGCGAAAGCACTATGTAAGGATCGTGAAATGTGGCGTTCTATAGTTTCTGCCTACCATCATGGGAAAAAGGCGTGAGTTTATGTATGTGTGTATCATCCAAATATCGTGATGTATATTGAGCGTGTAGCATTCCCATCTGTAAGGACAGAAGCTACTTACAATATACATAGCTACTTAATCCAGCTTCTTTTTTATCAACTATTGAAATCAGTTAAAATGGAAGACATTTCACCACTATATTCTTTTAAAATCATTTTGTGTAGAGCCATACCTACACCACTGTACACAGCTCTATGAATGTCACGCTTTCACCGAGTCTCTATGCTCTCTCTCACGTTCGCAGCAACACGTCTTTGAATCGACTCTACCACGGGGACTCTATTCGTGTTACTTGAATTTTATTTTGTTCGCTTTTGTGAGAGTTCTTTGATAAATTATATAAGCTATGATTTATGATTTGTATGGGACTTTTTGTTGATATTTGTCGAAATGTTTAGACAGTGTTTTAGCTCTGATCTATAGGTATACTAATATTATAAAGCAGAAGAGTTTGTTTATTTGTTTGAACGCGCTAATCTCAGGAACTACTGGTTGGAATTGAAATATCCTTTTTGTGTTGGATAGTCCATTGCAAAAACGGGAAACGTGTCCACCCTTACGAAGCCGAGACGGGCCTCTAGTTAGAGATAAATGTGAAGAGATTACACGATTAAAAGAGAAACATAGAACTGTACTTTTAGTATTACAAGTAATATCAGAATTGTAATACTTACCTCCCGTTCGCACAGCGGATCCATTTTAACGGCTCCGTCGATACTGGATGTGTTGTTCACATCTGTACCGACGGATGCTGCATCGCATCTAGCAGTCAGGATACGACAAAAATAACGGATCCAATATTTTTTACTGGATTCGGAATACTGTCGTGTATGTGAACTCGCTCATTCAACTACAGGTGTCATTACCAAAATAAAAACAAATCCTCTAAAACGGATCCTGTAAACAGTTTCTGTGTGAACTAGCAGTAACTCGTTGGTCTAGTGGTGGCAAGCGCGACTGCTGATCGTGAGGTCCTGGATTCGATCCCCAGGTCGGGCAGTGTTATTGAGTTTTTTCGTGTGGAATTCCTCAGTAGCAGCCCGGAGTTTTGATTTGCGCCAGGTTGATGGTAATAGGCTCGCCCCCATTTCAAGGTTGATCCGTAGTAAAAGTTGTTCATAATGATGAGTACAATAAGCCCTTAAGAGGTTTGCGTTATTTCAATTACACTTTGTATATTTTAGAAGAGACGTTTGTTATGTAATCACGCATCGACTGACATACATAACATAGGCCCATTACTGTCCCACTGCTGGGCACGGGCGTCTTCTCCGAATGAGAAGGGTTTAGGCCTTAGTCCACCACACTGGCCTGGTTCGGGTTGACAGACTACGCACACCATCAAGAACTTTATGAAACCCTCTCAGGTGTGCAGGTTTCTTCTCGATGTTTTTCCTTTACCGTTAACGCGAGTGATAATCAAATTCTGATCCGTACATGAATTCGAAAAGTCAGAGGTGTGGGCTGAGATCAACCGCTATTACTACATCGACTGAACAGTTATAAATTTCATGCATATTCTGTAATAGTACTATAAGTACTTACTACCTATCTACGTCGAGTAGAGCTCCTTAACAGTTGAATAATGCAGTTGTCAATAGACAGATTGATATGCTCACTACAACCACCCTGTGAGGCGCCACCCTCTTTAGATGGAGTATACGGGGAGGGAGGATGGTGAACTGAGCGATCAACTTGTTGGTAACGTCAATAATTTGGTATCGTCTTGTTTTCCATAAAATCATTTGTACTATTATTGTTTTCCATAATCGTCCCCCCTCATAATATTTACTTGCACTATTATCATTTATACTAATAACGCTTGTCATATCAACTTACTAGTCATAACTTTTATTTGCCATAAAATAAGTTTCCATAATAACATGTGTTATAATCATTAGTTTCTATAACTAACACATTACATAATCGATACTTGACATAAGCAACATTTAATATAATTTAGAAACGTTTATTGTTTGGTACAAAAAATAATGTAATTAAGGCATTTGGTCTGTAATCAAATGATTTATTACAGCAAACAATCTTTAGACAATAAACAGTTAGACAAAACCGAAACAGCTAGGTTAGGTTAGGTTAGAACTGTGACCACACAACGCGGCGGCCGCCGAGCATCAGATTTACTCTTTTGCAAAGCAAACATGCATGGAAGATTAGGTTTATATTATGGTGAATAAATGTTATGGAAAACGACATTATTGAAAATGAAAAATATAGCAAATAAATGTATGGATTAAAATTATTATGACACTTGATCGATTATGACTAATGAAATTAGTGAAAATGATTTTATGTAATATCACGATTAACTGAAGCGTTATTTCTAATGAAATTATGGCAAATAAAAGTATGGTATACAAAATTATGGCATTTTAAATTATGGCAAACATTAGTAAAACCAATAATTACTATTAGGTAAATTGTGGTTTAGTGGTCTTATCATCGGATGTTTTTTTTTTCTGAATGAAAGATCCGTTAAGGTGTAATTGCGGTCGATCGATTTCAACCAGTCGATGTTGGTATCGATTTTGTTGCGCAAGTTGACAGGACTAAACTAAACTAAGGTGTTTGTCTCTTTCTGTTTCAATAGAAAAAGAAAGTGACAGTTGCATTTAGTCTAGTTTAGTACTGTCAAAATATGCTAGTTGTCAAATCAAGGTCCACCATAATGTTGCCGTTTTATTAACTCTGTCACTAGATCTACCTGATTTTAGGAATAAAAGAAAACATAATTATAAAGTTTTTAGTAGATCTCATCAGATGATAATAATCATAATGCGTTCTTATTCATCACGGCACATTTATAAGCTTAGTTCTTTTCCTTTGCAAATTACGTAAAAATACTAATTAGTTTAATTCATAGGTAATTTTAACGTACATGACTGAGCTCAATTAAAATGTAATAAACCGCAAAAGAGGGCTGCCCAATTTTAATGTACACGAATATATTACTTTTCCTTAAAAAGTAGTACTTTGTATTTTTGCGATTATGGCAACATTTAGCACGCCCTCCGTCGCGCGGATAGGTATCTTGCGCGCACTCTACAGAATCAACACCATTGATCGCCAAAATGATCAATCGACCGCAGTCTAGTTGAATCTATAGGTGCATAAAGAGCCTCTATGAGAGACGATACTCAATTTGGTTAGAGACCCTACAAGGTCTCGCCAATAACTGCCCGGTTACGTAGAAACGGTCTGCAAGATCGATCTATAAGCAGTCGAATAGGAAAAAAAAGAAAGATGATACTCAAGTACCTATGTCCGGCGTACCCTGGACAGTCTATCCAGCTATCAACTTTACTAATTGGCTAATCTTTTCACCACAGCACGAATACGAGAGAAGAAGAATAAAAGGTTTTTTGATTTATTAGTGTTATGTTTAGGTTGAGGAAGCGAGAAAGTGGCGCCGGTGACATTTTTTTTTTCCATTAGAATGTGCTCATGGATATCCTTCGCCCGGGGAAGGCGAGGGTGTCTGCCGGACTCTTACCGACTAAAAACCAACGGTGTTCCTTCCCCTGACCATTCGGCCGGGGTCGCGGGATTCGCAAAAGCATGCACCGCAAACCCGGCAGGTCCCGGTCCGCCAACCCTCGGCGGACCTCTCCTCTGTGGGGCGGCGCCGGTGACTGAGAAGTTGTGCGGAAACTGAATGTCATGGTATGGGCATGAGATGAGGAGGAACGAGGAACATGTCGTGAGGAAAGTTTTGAGTGAATGTGGATGGTTATAAGAGTAGAGGAAGATCAAAGAAACGATGGATGGATAGTGTGAAAGATGATATGGCTGAAAAGCGGGTGACTACTGAAATGATGGGTAATGGAGATGTATGGAAAAAGAAGACATACTGCACCGACTCCAAATAAGTTGGGATCAGGGCAGGAGGATGATGATGTTTGGGTTCAATACGCAAAGGCCAATAATTAGATTTCTGTGGTAACGCCCTTTAAAAATTTGCTTCGAAGTTTTGGTAGCAGACATCACATAGTTTACAAAAAAATAAATGCAGACAGTAGACCTGACGCGAGATCAAGGTGTATTAGCCTAAACGTATACGGAGGCGCAGGTCACGCAGACAGTTGTCTGCGCGGTCTGCGCCCCTATATACCCCTAGGCTTAGAGTCGTAATATGTTCGTCAAAATATAAGATTGTATTTCGCGGGAAAAACTGCTTGCTATAGACAAGTGCATATCCTTAAGGTAGCTAAGTAAAAGCGTCACTGGCATGTGACAGGCAAAGGCAGTCCTGAAGCAAAAAGGCTCTACCTGTGGTCACCAACCCCAGTGCCATTGAGCAGTCAGAATTGGCCAGCATACAGGAAAACGTTCAGCGTAAAGAAGGAGATCGTGACTAATTAACCACCGCGCGAATCATAATTATGATCTGCAAGGTTAAGTTGTGCTTGCCGCGGTTAGTCTGTGGATGGATGACCGTTACACATCGAAACCCCTCCGTGCGTCGAAGAGCAAGTTAAACCGTCGGTCCCGGGTGTCATAAGATATCTATGACAGTCGTTACGGGTAGTCAGTAGACTGAAAGTCTGACAACCGGTTTAACTTTAGGATATCGGCATTACCTAGTCACTGGGTTGCGGAGGTCTGATGGCAGTCGCTCCGTGTAAAGTATATATATATTCAGCCGCATCTGGTTAGACTGGAAGCTGACCCCAACATAGATCGGAAAAGGATTGGTGGAAGAAGACAGGAAAACGTTCCTACGTCCAACACTTGAGTGTCGATTGACGGTGAGGAGTTATCCGTAAATGCTTTCCAAAATATGATGTCGTATGTCTCAAGACGAACGGCCATAGACAATCGCGGTAGGTTCTACTGCGTATAATCTATGCCGGTAAGACACCTTTGTTCCATGCACTGCCACGCCGATTCACGAGCAATACAATGGACGCAATGCATCAAGCTGATAGCTTGTGGCCTAATCCTTGCTCTCCAATATATTACATATGCTATTCGAATACGGATGTGAGACAATATGCAGGTTAGCGGCAGAAGTGTGATTGGCCGGTCGAACGAGTGAGTCTTCGTCCCCGGGGTACAGGGGTGCGGGGCGTGCCATTGTGGAGCGTGCGTTACAACGCCAATTGTTAGGCTAGGATTCGTTTGTTTATTCTGTGTATAGAAGAAACTATCTTCTTGTTGTAAAGATTAGTTGGTAAGTAGATATACTGTAATTAAAAAAAAACAAATTACCTAGTACAGTTTTTTTTAAATTCAGTTTCTCTGCAACTCATTTTACTTACCACAGACGTCAAATAAAATAACAATATTTTTTTCTCTTCCACTACTTTTGGATGGTTTTGCGGACCGTTTCTACGTAGCCGGGCAGTTATTGGCGAGACCTGAAGGGTCTCCAACCAAGCAATAAACTAGCTACTTACCTACCTCATATACTTGCTTGAACTATTCGGGTTTTTAATTGAATGAAAATGAATACATCCAAGAGCTTATCGAGAAAGATTGAAATAATATTGTGCATCTTAGATAAGATCCACAAAAAACCGGCTTACAGAACAAGGTTTGGCCAATTGATGTGGTGCTTAAGTAGGTACATCTCTAACCTTCAGTCTGACTTAGACTTCTGTCTTCTTTGTACAGCGCACCCCTCGGTATGGTTCGACGTAATCAATCAGGTCGAGCGTGGCTCTGTCTCAAAGGATTGAAGCAAAACACCACACATGCATACCTTGAACAGACAAGGCAAGAAGTTATGTGTGTAGAGATAGTGGATCAGCGATCAGCGATCGATCAGCGGATTGCGGCTTATGACGTCACATATGTATTATCTGTAAGTACAGGCAGAGGAGCTTGCGGCTAATTACCAACCGCGCGGATCATAAGATTTGCGAGGTTAAGCTGCGCTTGCCGCGGTCTGTTCGTGGATGGGTGACCGTTTCTGACACATCGAAACCCCTCCGTGCCTCGGAGAGCATGTTAAACTGTCGGTTCCGGGTGTCATAGCATACCTATAACAGTCGGTCCGGGTAGTCAGACGCCCGAAAGTCTGACAACCGGTCTAACCTTAGGATATCGGCATTGCCCAGTAAATGGATTGTGGAGACCTGATGTCAGTCGCTCCGTGTAAAATACTGGTATTCAGCCGCATCTGGTTAGACTGGAAGCTGACCCCAACATAGGTGGGAAACGGTTAGGAGGAAAATAGGCAGAGGTGTATGTACGACCCCAGTTTGGTTTGACAATGTAAGAAGGTATATTTTTTAAAGCAGAGAGTAGAGAAAGAAATCGGGCTTTCTCTGCTCTCTGCTCGGTGTTATTATCCTGGGTCTTGCCAATGTGCGCCTAACAAACGCCTGTCTCCTGGGCACGAATAACATCATTGATCGCTAATCTACCAGCCGAACTTGATGACTATGGGTGTCGTGGGAGATTACAAGATCATAAACTGTAGAAATCTATGGGGGAATGGGGACTCCTCTAAAATACATCAAGTAGTGACCCTCTGCTGAGCAGCCCTCTACTCAGCAGTAGTGGGTCATGCTGGTCATGTCTTTATTATGCTACAGAAAAAATACTATAAAAGATAGCTAAGACGCATACCTACATATGTATAATCTATTTTTCAGAGATGTTTAAATCATATTAATTACTGCAAAAGTAATTAACGCTTTCATGGCATTCGTTAAAAACTAGTCTCGCCGCCAACCCAACAGTTAGAACAGTTTTATGCATAAAGATCAAGTAAGTGATAATATCAGTAAACGGGGTGCATTTAAAGAGTCCCAAGAGTGCAACCGCACCCTCGACAGTCTGCCCAGCTAAAAACCCTAATGTTTTATTACGGCATGAGCTATTCTCGTATAGCTCGCACCAACACGAGAAAAGAAGAAAAAGATTAACTTTTGAATAAAAAAAAACAAATAAAAAAATGGCAAAGATTTTTTTATGAACACTCTCAGTTGTAACTATTGGTTCAGTAATCATGTAACCCGACCCCGTCTATCGTGTGTCGAATTTAACATTTTAATTTAATACATTAATTTGCATTTCTTGGTTCCGTTGCGTATAACATCATCCCGCGAGTGTTGCGCGGCGCCATCTTGTGCTAATTGGTCCGCGACACGAAGATGTTCCGACGATTTATAGCACCTACCGCGCTGTGCATTAAATACTTTACACGCAGTTTTATATTAAAATCGTGTGTTATTGTGTTTAATGATGTACGTACTGTAATAATGATAAGAGTGCAAGTAGAGTTTAAATCTTCGTAAATAAACTTTAAAGTTAGTTGGAAGCCTTTGTAGTATTGCCGTGCTGTGCCAAACCTCAGTAGAAGAATAGGTCATCTCTGTCTGGGTCGGGTTACGTCAAGAGACGATCACGGTATCCACCTGTCTGCAACTTGATCTTTCGTTGTATGAGAAGAGGCTTTTGTCCTGAAGTGGGAAAATGGCAGGTAATCTCAAAAGCTAAAAGCAGATGGCGCTAGTGTAGTTGGAGGTCATGCTATCTGTCAAACTCTGTCTATTTCCAAGTAAATACTGAGTACGGTGTTTATTTTGTGAAATTATAATGCCTCAGTGTTGTGTTGTGCTTTTATGCTCATCAAGAACACCAGGACACAGGTTCTCCAAATATATTCAGATGAGAAAAAGGTAGATACAACCATAAGATTGAGAAAAGATAAATATTATGCCAACAATAAAGGCACATATTTGCAATCAACATTTTGTTGAAACAGATTTCGCAATGCTACTAGATTCTGGAAAATCGTAAATAATGTGTATTTCTTACATTCGTTGGTATTTATAATACATAGACTTTTATTTTAATACACAGATTTTTTATTTACCTAGCTCTAACATAACCTCAATTCAATGACATGACCCCCTAAACAACTAGCGCCACCAAGCGGGAGTAAAGGCGGACATACCTGCCTTAATATTATGAAAAAAAAAATGGAAAATACTTTCCATTCAGTGAGTATTTGTGGGTATAAGTCAATGGCTACTTACTTTAAATATGTATCGATTAATTTTATTATTTTATCTTGATCGTTGACCTAAAATTCATGATTATAATCATAATACGTTTAATATATTATTGTAGGCGTATGTTAAAAATAGTAGTTTATTCATTCCTAAAATACCCCAACATAGGGACTGGAAGCTGACTCCAACATAGTTGGGGAACGGCTAGGAGGAATATTCATTCTGAAAATAAAATACACTACTGCAGGTAAACATGAACCTCCCAATGACGTAATCACGGTCAAAGAGTAAATAAATAATCACGCAAACCTCTTCGTGTAATCTGTTCTGCCTAGCTGGCCTAGGATGCAAGTGAAACCATGAGCAACAACTAGTCTCTTATAAATCATTCATTTCGAAGTATAAAATACTCTTCCTTTGTCTCTAGTATTCATACTTGTACCGTATTCATATTTTCAGCGGATATCTACTATCATAAAGCCTTCGATTCACTAGGGGAAAATGTTCCCCAATATGATCCGCAACATTGAGTCTACGTGACGCTGCAACGTTGCGCGCAACTTTGTACAGCATTTCAACGTGACGCGGGTCTTGGGTCAAGCCACCGCTTCGAGAGCGGGTGTAAGTGCGTGCGAGTGAATAGTTCCGCGACATTGTCACTGGGACATTCACGTAAATATCCTGCAGCATGCCCCTTATGCTTGGTTCCTTTAACTAAAAACTAATCGTTTTGCTTACCAATGGTAGTATTTTTTTTACCAAACTAGACATATAAATAGATTCGTAAGCTACCTAATTTTACTTGTGATAGCTTCTGCCTGTGATACCTGTGATAGATGCAAAGCTATGAGATCTTCGCTTCATTATTGGTAAAGATACAAGTGTCTCAATTTAAACCAATAACACTCCGTAAATTGTAGGAATCGACCATTAGTGAATCCAAGGCTTAACACAGAAATACTACCTAATACAACGAAAAATAATAAAATACAATGTTTCAGTCGGGTACAGTTTCTCATAAGTCATGAAAACTTGACATGTGAAACTAGGTTACTATTCCAGTCGTTTCTATGTGTAGGCACCTAAGCACTTACGATACATAACTTAAGCGCTTACATATTCATGTATAGCTGTTTTATAAATAAATCATTTTCTTTTTTTTATTTTTTTTATTTCAAATATTTTTCCGAGGCATTAGTTCGCCCTTCAGCGACTATGCAAGCCTCATTGTGTACGTCTTATATTATTAGATACTAAAGAAAAACATTAAATATAAAAAAATCACATACATAAAAAAGACAAAAAAATATATAATATCGACATCAGGGAACACAATTTCACCGACACGGACTCCCACAACAGAGGAATCAGCGACACTCCCAAATCATTTTCTTAAACTACAAACTTATATAACTTAACATCGAGCCTATATTACCCGAAGGATTGGGCAGAGGTGTATAGTAACACGCTCATTTGAAAGAAAAGAAAGAAAAAGTATTTATTTTCCGCCCACGCGGACGCACACGCATACTTAAAATTAAAAATATAATATTTCTTAAAATTAACTTACTCTTAAAATTTAAACATTTATAACAACGTGGTGAACGTGGTAACCCAAACACAAAAAAAATTAAATAATCTATGGTTACTATTTAGTCTATGGTGCACGGGCTACCATAAATCCTCATGCATCATAAATCTAAGTGACAATAGACAAACAATACAAATATTTAAACGTGTTGAATTTGTGCGTCGCATGGTGCGTAAAAATTTAGGTCATTGCTCAGCATTATGCTGAGACTTCGGACAAACCTAATGCCAACAGCGCTGATTTTGAGCAACAACCTTCGTTCGAGCGCCGTAACGAAAGCACCAGAGAGAACCAGTCGCCGTTATGTTTAAGTCCCTTTAAATAGGGGGCGAGCCTATTGCCATCGATCGGGTACAAATCCAAACACCAGCCTGCTACTGAAGAATTCCACACGGAAAAACCCAATAACACTGCCCGACCTGAGGATCGACTCCAAGACCTCACGAAAAACCTTATAAAGTTATAAGTGTTAAACAAACCCAGCGATCGCGTTAGAAATACCACGTTGCGCTCCATAACGCAAGTAGCAGATGTTAGAGAAAAAATAGGCCTAAGTGGGAGTGTATATGAATACTCCCGGACATATGGGCAAAGATCGTCACTCACTGCACGCCTGAAGGAGGACATCGTCGTCAAGGTCAGCCGCGGCGTGTGGCGTGACGATCTAGATGTGTTTGCGGAGCTGGCATGTTAGAAACGGCATAAAGTAGAGAGCTTTGGAAGGTCAAAGTGGAGGCCTTTGCTCAGAAGAGGGGTATTCAAAGGCTAGTAAAAACGGAAAGTTACTTTTAAACAAATATGTATTGGAAAATAAACGACAATTTTTACATAGTATAAAACAAAGTCGCTCCCGCTATCTTTACGCTTAGATCTTTTAAACTACGCAACGGATTTTAATGCAGTTTTCAGCAATAGATAGAGTGATTCAAGAGGAAGGTTTATATGCCCCACATTAGTATCTACATTGCACCCGTGCGAAGCCGGGGCGGGTCGCTAGTAAAGTATAAAGTGGGGCTAATTACCATCCGCGCGGATCATACGATTTGCGAGGTTAAACTGCGCTTGCCGTGGTCAGTCCTTGGATAGGTGACCGTTTGTTACACATTGAGTCTCTCCGAGCCTCGGAGAGTACGTTAAACCGTCGATCTCGGATCTCATAAGAATACCTATTTAACGTGCTCTCCGAGACATGGAGGGGTCTCGATGTGTAACGAACGGTCACCCATCCACGGACTGACCGCAGCAAGTGCAGCTTAACTTCGCCAATCGTATGATCGGAGCGGTTGTTAATTAGCCACGAGCTATTGGTATACCTACATGCTGCTAAACTAAACTCATATGTACAGAAAGAACTATTTCTACTGAAATAACTCTAGGTACGTACAAACATAGGTACCGGCCAACCAATGTAGGTTATAAGTAAACTGCTGCTTTACGATACCAAGAAGTACACGGACACGGTCTGTTTATATTTGCATTTAATTTAAATGAAACATCATGGACACACAAATATATCTTCCGTTTATATACAGGGTGTAAAAATAGTCTTAACGAAGCCTAAGTCTGCGCATACTGTACATAAAACTAAGTAACATACAGCAAAAATACATACATACATAAACTCACGCCTTTTTCCAATGGGGGTAGGCAGAAACTATAGAACGCCACATGCTACGATCCTTACATACCCCTTTCGCTTCATCCACATTCATACATCTTGTCATACACGCACGCCGGTTGAGAGTACTACGCACCTGACCTTTGTGAAGAACATCACCAATAACATCGATGTATGTCCTTCTAGGTAGAGGACAGCAAAAATAATTGCTGGGAAACGACTTTTATTTTTTGGTATAAAAAAACAGCTTTTAATTGTAGAGCGCAATGGAAACGCGCGCATCAGACTGTGCCTACATTTCAAAAATGTTGATAATGTTTGTATAGAAGAATGTTTAGTAATAACATTTAAACTTAGTTTTCGTGAAAAACTTACAAAAATATGGTGACTTTGACCTTCAATATCTCCATAACCAGTCGGTTCCCAGGTATGGCCCAATACCAAAAAATCTTCGTAATGATGGGAAGAATACGTGGCTCTCGGCTTTCTTAAGGGTATTTTTACACCCGATATATAAAAGGAGAAACTGACTGACTGACTGATCTAACAACGCATAGCCTAAACCGTTGGGATTAGAAACTTGAAACTTTACCTGTATGTACCTTTTGCAACTTAGGCAGCCACTAAGGACGGATTTTTCAAAATTCCTTTCCTAACCGCTCGTTCACACAGCGGATCCGTCGGTACTGGATATGTTGTTCACATATACTAACGGATCAGTTAAACAAATGGCAGCTGCGTCGCATCTGGCAGGCAGGATACGATAAAAATACCGGATCCAGTATTTTTTACTGGATTCGGAATACTGTAGTGTATGTGAACTCATACAACTATAGGCGCCATCAACAAAATAAAAACGGATCCGTGACAACGGGTCCTGTAAACAGTTACTGTGTGAACTAGCTGTAAAGGGGTAAAAAAACACGCAATCGAAGCTGCGGGTAAAAAGCTAGTGTTTTTTTTATATCAGCCTGTACTCTCCCACTGATGAGCAAAGGCCTCCCCCAAGATCTTCCATGTATTCTTTTCTTGCGCCACCTCAAACCACCCATAATATAAGATAAAATATAAGGTTTCGTAAATTTCCTCGTTGGTCCAGTGGAGGCAAGCGCGACTGCTGATCGTTAGGTCCTGGGTTCGATCCCTAGGTCGGGCAAAGTGTAATTGAGTTTTTCCGTGTGGAATTCCTCAGTAGCAGCCCGGAGTTTGGATTTGTGCCCGGTTGATGGCAACAGGCTCCCCCCCTATTACATGGGCCTTAAACATAACGGCGAAAAGAGGCTGTTACTATACACCTCTGCACAACCCTTCGGGGAATAAAGCCGTGATGTTATGTTATGTTTCGTAAATAACAATCATAACGCGGGGTGACCGATCTACGAAGTTAAGCTACGGCTACCGCGGTCAGTCTTTGGATTGCTGACCGTTCTTTACACATCGAGACTTCGAGACCCTTTCATACCTTGAAGAGCAGGTTAAACTGTCGGTTCTAGTGGTCATACAGGCGTTACGGGTAGTCAGACTTCAGAACAGTGATAGCCTAATGGTGTGACCGTCGGACTGCCAAGTCATAGGTCTCGAGTTCGAAACCAAGGCACGCACCTCTGACTTTTCGGATTCATGTGCGTATTGTATAATTATCATTTGCTTAAAAACGGTGAAGGAACACATCGTGAGGAAACCGGCATGCCTGAGAGATATTTCTCGACGGCAAGTGAAGCCAAGTCAGAGGCCCATGGGCGGCATAAACTCTGACACCAGGTTAATCACTAACCACACGAAAAGATGAAGAGACTTCGGACAGTCGCCCGACAGTCTGCGACTACTGGTCTAACTTTAGGATATCGGTATTGCCCAGTGACTTGGTTGGGGGGTCTGTAGGCCCAGCTCGAATGTTTGAAGTATCGTATCGTAAACGTATCACTTATGTAAGTGAATTTTGAATCGAAAATACAACTGTCCTATAACATTTTGGTTTTATTTTTTTGCGACTTGCACAATTTGTATCATACATAGATATGAAAAAAGTTTTCAATTTAATTAAATAGTATGTGCGAAACGAGTGTTTCCGATTCTAAATTCACTCACATTAACGTGACGTTTACAAATTGACAGCATTTGTGATAGGTATATGATGGCAGTCGCTCCGTATAAGATACTAGTATTCATCTGCATCTAGTTATACTGGAAACCTACGACAATATATGGGGAAAAAATGCTAGGCAGATGATGAGATACGTTAATATAAAATATTAGATGCAATTCCGCAGAACATTTTCTTTTTCTTTGAAAGTTATGATTGGGAGAAAATCTCACTAGTGAGATCGCCAACTTTGCCTTATTATAGTATAGCCTGATGTTGCGAGCTACCTGCTCGTTGGGAAAATGTGGACATACCCTTGGCAAATTATGTCTTTAAATAAATGTACCCGGTAATTCTCATTGATACCCTTTGCAAAGAAGAAGACAAAGGGTTATGCCTGCTTACTCTTCCCAGCTAAAAACTCACGGTGATATTTCTCCTGACTGTTGGCCGGGGTCGCGGGCTTCGCAGATGCCTGCACCGCAACCCCAAATCAATGTACCTGAATATGTGATACGTAATTGTGCTACATGGTTACCGCGTACGAATTTCGTAAATGTCAAAGTTAAGGCTGGTGCGATATCGCTACGATAACGTTGCACTCTTGAAGTGTTAGATTTACCATTCTTAATACTGTTACCGCCATGAATTGGATTGGACAAATCAGACTAGTTTTTGTTGGACTAGAGCCTCCTGAAAAACATACTAAAATAAATATACTTGGCTTTAGAGTACGACACATCACGCATTCAAAAAAAGTCGTAAGGTAGGAATAATTCTCACGTTTGGCAAATAAATTAATCACCAGATGTTATTAGCGTTACTGCCCGTAACATACATAACATCTGGTGATTAATTCCTTTTAACAAACATGACATTGATCATGAGTATAGAGAAGGAAATATTTTTTTGATAATAAATTGATCATGTCCACATTATTCTATCCCCTGCCGGCACCGTAGCCTCCTGTACTCCAGTCGCGTATGAAGGAAAATTAGACTTTTTAAACTTGCCTCCAGAACTTCGATTTTACCTCATTCCTCCAAGTTTGGAGTTACCCCTCAGGTGGGCTGCATGCTTATTACCCAGTTTTTTAAAGTCCCGACATGCAGTGGATAAATCTTTGGTTTATTAAAACGTGGTTTTATTTTTCGTGGTTTGTCCAACGGTTGATGATTATTGTGATTTGTGTTCTTATAGGTACGGTTTTAATTAACTTAACTTCTTATATTTGTTTGATTCAAATTTTGCGACAGATTTTTCAACAACTTCTGTTCAACCAATTCTCCTAAAACTTTGCGCACAATTGAATTCCCATGACAATACATTATAGGTAATAATTTCAACCTTCAATCCTCAAATTCTCATCCTGCAGAGGTAGCTTATTAAAACCGTTTCACAAAACCTTTAAATCGCAGAAGAAACGACATAACCAATACAAATAAATCTTTCAAAATATATTCACATATATCGGGAACAAACCCGTTGATAAACCAATTCACAATTTATAACGGAACCAAATAAAAAGCAAAGGGAATGTGCGAGCAACCGAAACGTCATTTATAACCACCCTATCGGTTGTTTCCGAAACAATGTTCGTGGATGACAAACGAGGCTACGTCATGAATAAACTGAAAATTTAATATACACGGATGTGGGTGTAACACTTTATCTTTTGAAACTTGTATATGTATTGAGAAAGGTTAAAGCACATTGGGTCACCCGCGCGACGAAGGCGCAACGAGTAAGTAAGGAACCAACCAAGGAGGCAGTTGATGTCAGGCAGGCGGCTGGTCATAAAACAAGAAGCCAAAACCTTTAACAACATGGATTTATTAAATATATGTTTGCCGACCCCACCTAGTGTGGGATAAGGGCAGGAAGAAGAAGAAATATGTATTGAGAAAGGTGGCGACCGTTGACTAGCAAAAAAAAAATAGGAAGATGAAACAGTGTGATGTATTGAAGAGACGTGGAGAATAGTCAGAAAAAGAACAATGACCATTAAACTGCAGCGCTATGGCAGTGTATGAGGTGATGAACGCAACTACTGAAGGTAGCTTGGACATGACGTCCAGATTTACGCACATTTGGACCCGAGTTGTCTAGGTAACCTTTGCCTATCAGAAAAACAAAATTGGAAGTGTGAGACAGGGATGCAGTATTGCAGAGAAGTGAAGATAAGTCAGAAAAAGAATCAAGACTTTGGACGTCAGTACGTTGGCACTAGGTGGTAGTCTCCACTGTACTGGGAAGTAGTAAGATTTGTTCGAAACGCAATTCTTCTCAAAGGCTGCGCCTAGTTTTTAGTCGCAATAATTGTAGCATGCTTAAATATCGACTGTATCACTGCATGAAGCCACGGCTACTAAGCCCCCCGCAACGACAATGCGGGAGCCCAACCTGGGGGGATGTTCCTCGTTCCTCCGCATCACATGCCCGTCCCATGACAACCGGTTTCCACACAACTGCTCAATCTATACTAGTCTATATCTATACTAATATTATAAAGAGGAAAGATTTGTATTTTTGTATGTAACGAATAAACTTAAAAACTACTGGACCGATTTCAAAAAATATTTTGCCGTTAGAATGCTACATTATCACTGAGTAACATAGGCTAACACGAGCGGAGCCGTGAGGACACAGCTAGTATTAAATAAAAAGAACAAAGGAGAATGGTATTTTTGGTCCACCCCTCCTCTAGCAATGAGTGATATATCAATAGAAAGTTTTTTTTTTAAAGTAGATTTTTTTTCGTATTACAGCTTCTTTCAATTATTAGTAAGTATTTATGGACTAAAAGCTCATTAAATGTAACCATTTAAAAACTATGTTAACGCTCAAATATTGCTATTTATTATATTTTTTACACGTTTTGCCATAGGACCTCTGTCATAATAATTATTTAAGATATCTGCCTAAGTAACACATAACATGACTCCTGAATTTCCCAAAAGAGTAGGCAGAGGTGTATACTTTGAAATTGTGTTAGTATGGATATAAACGATTTTTCACTTTAAAGGTGTTATAACTCCGAAAATACTAACAATTAACTTTAGTTGTGTTAGTATCAAATTTTTAACTTAAAAATACCTTTCTAATGACATATCACTCATTGCTAGAGGAGGAGTAGACCAACTTTTAAACATTTCGCCCATTCTCCTTTAATCATTGCAAACATTTTTGTTACAGTGGGTAGCTAATACCAGGTTCACACGATTCGATACTAGTTGATCTACTGACTTGATCAACAAAATTTGAAACGTTTTTGTTGCTTCAATTTGATTGAAAGTCTGTTCAGATGGTTCAAATTGCATGCCATTTAGCAGTTGATCAACTAGAATCGAATCGTGTGAACCTGGTATAAGGGTTTATGCCAATTGAATTGGCCGCAGCAGACATTTCAATCCAATTCAATCGATTTTCGCTACGGGTTCCAAATTTTAAATTTATGATGTTTTGCTCATATATCGCTGATATTCATAGTCATGTACCTACATTGTACAGTACTTCGACATAGGTAAGTTATGTGACAAGGAAATATTAGTTTCCGAATTTATACCATTTAATTAATTCGTACTCATTCGATTCATTCTGCCTAGCCTTTTCCCAATTATATTGGGGTCAGCTTCAGTCTAACCAGATGCAGCTGAATACCAGTATTTTACACGGACGGACTGCCAATAGAACTTCGCAACCCAGTTACTGGGCAATGCCGATCTTAACCGATGATCTTTAACCGATCGTAAGACTTACGGGCTTCTGTCTACCCGTAACTACTGTCATAGATATGCGTATGACACGCTGGACCGACGGTTTAACGTGATCTCCGAAGCAAGAAGGGGCTCGATGTGCAACGAATGTTCACCCATCTATGGACTGACCGCGGCAACCGCAGCTTAACCTAGCAAATCATATGATCCGCGCGGTTGTTACTTAGCTATGAGCCCCATTTATAGGTACTCATGCCGTAGTATTGTACCATAAATGCCCGATGGGCCGGTGTGGCCTGTTGGGCCGGTCACACAGTCGGAGAAATCGAAAGAGTGAGGGGAACGTCAAAAAAAAAGGTCGTCCAACCAATCGCTTGAAAAAGAAGCCGCAAATTGTTTGCGTTTGTAAATGCACCCAAGATACAGGAGAAAGAGAGAGACGGGCGTCTAAAAAAAAACACGTCGTCCGTCTAATCGCTTGGGCCGACCGTCTCTCAAATGCCCGGGTCGATTTCAGGCCCCAGTCCGGCCCTCTCTGTGGAAGTCCGCACGTAGTAAGAACACGTCAGAATCAGTGGCGGTACTTTCATACAAGCCCAAACGCCCGGCTTGCCCTATAAAAAACTATGAAACATACCGAATACTTCATAAGTAATTATAAGAAGCAAACTCAATCATTCGTGTGATAAGAATAACATTAAAATTTCGCGCGCTATCCGTCGCGAGTCGCTGGTCGGTAGCAATGACCTTCATGTACCTATTCATTCCTTCCCATCGCCGCATAGTCACGCGTGCGGTCGTATACATGCCATCGTATTCACAATACTATTTTAAAAATAAATTCAAAATATAACTGCCTCGTTGGTCTAGCGGCGGCAAGCGAGACTGCTGATCGTAAGGTCCTGGTTTCGATCCCCAGGTCGGCAAAGTGTTATTGGATTATTCCACGTGGAATTTATTAGTAGCAGCCCAGAGCTCGGATTTGTGCCCGGTTGATGGTAATAGGCTCGCCCCTATTACATGGGACTTAAACATAACGGCGAAATGAGGGTATTACTATACACCTCTGCCCAACCCATCAGGGAATACAGGCGTGATGTTATGTTATTCAAAATATCAAAATCGTAACCAACCCATCAAGTACTCTTTAAAAAGAACAGTTCTTAACGTCATTCGCCCAGCACGTCGTCTTCAAAGGCACACGAGTACGTTATTTGTCCTATTTCTTTATACTAAACATAAAATGTTCCACTGAGACCTCTCAAAGGAGATCCGTCTGTCTGTCTGTTCGCAGCCAAAAAGCTCTCGAGAAAATTTTTCTATCAGTCGATGTCTCCCTCTATTTGCTAAGACCTGTTTCGTTAGAGGCATTGAGCGTTTCCATTGCATCTAAGAATTAAGGACGATTTTATTTTTCTAATATTGCGGTTGTTTGTTTATGCAATCAAGTCGACAAGAGTTTTGCTTTGTTAGAAAATTAATTTTTCATCGATTGATGGAGTATTCCAGTCTTTTCAAAAACGTAGTTCAAATCATTTCGATCTCATAAATAAATCATAAATCATTTATTTATTTGAAAACATGGGTAAGAGATACATAGATATTTTTCCTTATAATAAAGTTCTCCATATATTACCATCACATGGGTATGCAAATAGTGTAATACAATTTAAAACGATCAATAATGTCAACTAAATTCAATAAGTCACAATTCTAAAAAATAATTTAAGATAAATCATTAATAAATAAATTAAATAACAAAAATAATACATACCTAACAATTAAATTCAGAATAATCAATATTAATTAAGTTGAAAATAATAAATAACAATCTAGTATGCTATAAATATAAATCTATACTTATGAAGAGAAATATCCTAACTGACTGTCTGATTCATCAACGGAGAGCCTAATTTAAACAACTGAAGCTGGAAACATGAAATTTGGACAATAGGTTCCTTTTCTGACGAAGACGTCTACTAACAAAAGATTTTTGGAAATTCTACCCCTAGTTTTTTTTCTTTTTTTTTCCGTTGGAAAATGCTCGTGAATGTCCCTCGCCCGGGGACGGCGAGGGTGTCTGCCGGACTCTTACCGGCTAAAAACCAACGGTGTTCCTTCTCCTGACCGTTCAGCCGGGGTCGCGGGATCCGCAAAAGCATGCACCGCAACCCCGGCAGGTCCCGGTCCGCCAACCCTTGGCGGACCTCTCCTCTGTGGGGCCTTGCCCCATATCCTCCTGAGAAGCGCGCACGGAACACAGCGCGCCGCCTTCTCGGACCTGTTACTGGTCGGGCGGCGGGTAAAAGTTTATTCCGATGCCGGGAATCGAACCCGAGCCTCCTGGGTGAGAGCCAGGTATCCTACATTATATTACATCATATCCTAAATTCTACCCCTGAGGTAAGTTTAAAAATACTCTTCTCACGACCTCGTGCCGCATGAAACATTGCGAATAAACCCCGCTCTTTGCATGTAGGACGTCGAGTCTTCGGCAAATATGGACACCGCGTATGAAGTCAAACAGAATTACGTATTCCATAAAAATATACCCCTTTTGCGCACGTGACAAGCGAAGACGTGTCAATACAGCCATAACTGTAGTTAGTTTCCTATAAATATACGTTCAGAATTCAGTCGTAGGCGTCTTTTTTGAGATGTCAAAGGAAATATTCAGTTTTCAGTGCATGAAGCTATCCTATGACGTTCCTGTCGCAATATTGGCACTATGTACCAAGTAGACACATAAGTAAATTTATAAATATACTTTCATATAATTAGAGCCCTCAAATATTGCAACACCTGGAAAAGGTTGCTAAGCTGTACCTACTCTATATAATGAGATCTGTATTATTTTACCTTAGTGTGCAAATAAATATTTTGAGTTTTGAGTTTTTATTGCCACAATATTCACCAATCTTGACTTATGGTCTTTAATATGGTATTTGGTGTGCAGAAGAGTGCTACCACCAGCTATGTGAGCAGCGATTGCCTAGTGGTGTGACCGTCGGACTACCAAGTCCATAGGTCTTGAGTTCCAACCCAAGGCACGCACCTCTGATTTTTCAGTCATGTGCGTGTTGTATAATTATCACTTGCTTAAAAAACCGTGAAGGAAAACATCGTGAGGAAACCGGCATACCTGAGAGATATTTCTCGATGGCATGTAAAACCAAGTCAGTAGCCCATGGGCGGCATAAACTCTGACACCAAGTTAGTCACTAACCACACGCAAATCAGAAGAAAGACATGTCTTGCCACTCAGTTCAGAATTCGTACAACTTGAGTTTTATTACGAAACGATTTATTTATCAAAATTACCCCAGGATTCAAAGTAACCCCGGTTTACCGGTACCGACGAATCCGTTAAAACGGATCCGCCGTGTGAACGGGCTCTAAACATAGGTACTAATTTATTATTGGTATAACGCAACAAAATACATTACCCAATCGTTTGCGCAATTCCTAAGGGTTATTGATTGATACGTTATTAAGGTAAATGTTTGAAGACAGTGGCCGCAAGCATTCTGAGCGATCGGCGTCCGCGGAATTTGACGGGGAATGTCTGCATTCCGATGGTTGACGGTTTACTACCTTATTGGCTACCTAGCTGTGATATTAGAGGTATTATACGTTTTGTTTTGTTTAATAAACTTCAATAACAAAACAAATTGTAAGGGGCTCGTGACCAATTACCAACCGCGCGGATCATGCCATGTACGAGGTTAAATTGCACTTGCCGCGGTCAGTCCGTGGACGGGTGACTGATCGTTACACATCGACACTCCTCCGTGCCTCGAAGAGCACGGTAAACTGGTGGTCCTGGGTGTCATACCTATGACAGTCGTTACGAGAAGTCAGAAGCCCAAAAAGTCTGACAACCGTTCTTACTTTAAAATATCGGCATTGCCCGGTAACGGGATTGCGGAGGTCTGATGGTAGTCGCTCTGTGTAAAATACTGGTATTCAGCCGCGTCTGATTAGACTGGAAGCTGACCCCAACATAGTTGGGAAAATGCTAGGCAGAACAACTTCTTAACATGGGACTGGGCTGGTCACGTCAGCCGCATGCGTAACGACCGTTGGGCAACAGTTTCCACACCGTGAAGATGGACGGCGCCGCTGAGGTCGGCCCAGAAAGAGGTGGCGAGATGACCTGGACGTGTACCGCGAGGGCTGGTTTGCGGTGACGCAGAAAAAGAATACATGGAAGGACTATGGCTTTGCCCAAAAGTGGGACAGAATATGCTTAAATAAAAAAAATACAGTAAAGTTAGTTTATACTACGCCTCTAATAGTTCTCTATTTCTAACCAAAATATGGTCGCAGCCATGAATGTAGGTAATAATATGTAGAAAGTACACTATGAGTACATTTACTGAAAATAAATTGAAACATGTGCAGGAGAATCGGTTAAGTAGAAGTTGTTGAAAAATCTGTCGCATAAGAATCAAACAAACAAATATACGATGTGAAGCTAATTAAAACCGTTTAAATATTAAAATGGACTAAATGTTTGTATGAAATTCTGAACAGAAAACGAGAAAAATCTACACCCATATTGAACCTTGATAAAAATAATTTTCGAACAGTAAAAAAATATTACTCGCGAAATTTCGTTTCATGTGTCCATCTCCTGTCGATTTACCTCTGCCGCTGCGCCAGCGCAACGAAAGATAAATAATAATAATTTGATTAACCGTCATGTAAAGTACCTACCTTTTAGCCTCTGTCTTTAAAGACTACATACATAATATGACGCCTGTATTCCCCGAAGGATTGAGCAGAGGTGTATGTATAGTAACACCCTCATTTAGCGTTCTGTTTAAGTCCCATGTAACAGGGGGCGAACCTATTACCATCAACCATGCACAAATCCAAATTGTGGGCTGCTACTGAGGAATTCCATACGGAAAAACCCAATAACACTTTGCTCGACCTAGGGATCGAACCCAGGACCTCACGATGAGCAATTTTTTTTACATACATGGTGCAGTGATAGCCTAGTGGTGTGAATGTCGGGCTGCCAAGTCATAGGTCTCGAGTTCGAACCCAAGGCATGCACCTCTTACTTTTCGGATTCATGTGCGTATTGTATAAGTATCACTTGTTTAAAAAATGGTGAAGGAAAACATCGTGAGGAAATCGACATGCCTAAGAGATATTTTTCGACGGTATGTAAAGCCAAGTCCGAGGCCCATGGGCGGCATAAACTCTAACACCAGGTTATCACTAACATCACGAAAAGAAGAAGATGATTCGCATCACCCAGAACTACCTATCTTAAATTTTATCTGAGTAACAGCAATTCATGGTAACATCTGAAGAATCTGCTCATCGAGGCAGCTTACGTACGCAGCATTCACTGCCTCGCTTTGTTTATTTGAAATCAAAAGAATTTTTTGTTTACAGCCGTCATCTAATGAGACAGCGGACGCATTCTTTGTTATTTATCGAGATGAAGCCGACGTTTCTTCCCATTGTTCCTGCGACGCGGCGCGAACCAACCGAGCAAAAATGTATTTAGTCTCTCGAACTGAAACTTTTGCGAAATTATTTTTTATAGTCAGTTTTACGGGACTATTTATGTACGTAGCGCTGGCATTCTATTCATTCCATACTGCGTACACCACCGTGTCTGAAATAGGAAGATATCAGGAACGCTTCAACAAACTTCGCAGTTTGGACAACGTTGTCGACAGATTCGAAAAAGATCTCAAGTATATTCTGGTGTGGACGGCAAATACGGACAAGGCCCAGGACCTATTGAGTTATGAAGGTCAAGGTGCTTTTATTGAAAAGAATTGTCCAGAAATTAATTGTTATATAACAACTAACAAAACGATTCTAAATAACGATTACACAAACTTCGATGCAATTGTTTTCAATAGAAGTTTACAATGGAGGAATTCTATGCTGCCAAAACGAAGAACGATACGTCAGAAATATGTCTTTTATGGAATGAAAGCGTCCGACAGCCATCCTATATGCAACATTCGCGTCGACAACTTTTTCAACTGGACGTGGACATACAAATTCTATTCAGACATATTCAGTCCCTTTATTCAAGTGAAAGATCTGCTGACTGGCAAAGTTGTCGCCCCTGATCGGAACGTGTTATGGACAATCGATGAGAAGTCGTTGACAAAGAGTGATATAGAAGAAGTAAATACGAAAACGAAGGCCATAGCGTGGATAATGGAAGAATGTTATATAGGGACGACCCAGATGTTCTCTGTGACTAAGTTTAAGAAAGCACTGAAGGATTTCTTTTTAACCTTTGATATTTATGGTTGTGGTCACTTGAAGTGTCCTAAAGAAGGGTGTTTGAAAGCTATCCAGAAGGACTATTATTTTTATTTGGCGTATGATGGAAGTGTGTCTGAGGATTATGTGACTGCTGAAGTGTTGAAGGCGTACCATCATGATGCAGTGCCCGTTGTGGTTGGTGGCGCTGATTATACCAAGTGAGTACATATTTATCATCATCGTCATCAACAATTCGAAACTTTATACGACTATTGGTCCCGTGCTGGTTACATCCAAACTCCCCCCGAAAGGAGATCTGATATTTTTGTATGGGCCTTGTTCCAAGTGACTGAAGAAGACGCGCATAACCAGCGTGAATTTCGCTTCTTCAGAAGAAGCGTGCTATTTATGTGCTCCTCCCTCAGATCCCTCGGTCCTCTTTAGCGCCTTGCTTTTATCGTGACGCGTCTGGAGTGTCTAGCTATCTCATTTTCACGTAGTTATAAAATAAATACCATGTTTGAACTGCTTTGACTCAGACGCGTGCAAATGAACAATAGTATTAGGTCCCCACCTATGAAATCAGCGTTTTGTATGGAGAATTTTAAAGAAGTTGCATTTTTCAGACTAACATTTTCTTAATTTATTTAACAACTATGAGCACTAATATTTTAAAACTTTTATGCACTAATGTTTAAAAACTAAGATAACGTATGCCACTTAGATTATGCGACAAAAATAAGTTTTGGCAAAGTTAAAACAAAAATAGTGGTCATTTCTGCTAACAAAAAGAGGAGTCATTTTTAAGGTATTTTTTATGTTTAGAAAACTATAAGTAATAAGGTTTTTTTACTATTGGTAGTTGTCTATGATGGTCATTATTCGATATAATATCAAGCAATCGATATATATTTTAAATCATAGAAGTGACGAGGTTCTCTATTTGTGAGAAAAAAACGCCAATTTCATAGGTAAGGACCTAATATAACATAAAAAGTGTCTTTATATAAATATTTGAATATACATTTTAAAATTTTAACAGTTTATTATTTCATTTTAGCCAATGACTCCTTCTCCGTGGATAGGTTTTTAGCTTCCATAGAAAAAAAGTATCCCTGTATAATGAGCTTTAAAATAAAATAAGTCTCATCATCCGACGCCACTTGCACCGACTCTGATCTCCTTTTATAGTTACGCAAAATTATCCAATCTTGCTCGGCAAAAGGCGCATCCGGTCTAGCCAGTTTGCCTAATTAGGTAGATGAACCCACCTGACCCTACTGCGAGAGACCATGTCGAAGAATATAATCTAAGGCTGCACGTGCACATTATCTATTTTCAATCGACTGCCAATAAAGGAGGAGGTTCTCCATTCGACCGTATCTTTTTTTTATATGTTTGTTCCGCGATATCTTCGCTAATTGTGAACCGATTTTAACGCTTATTTTTTTGTTTGAAAGAGTATTCTTTATGACAAACTATAATGCCTATATTGGAAAAAAATCGTATATTAGAATGTAAAGATTCTTGCGGCAGAAAGCGGCCAGATCTTGGTCAGAATTAATATGGATGGGATTTTAAATACGGAGCTATTCAAGTTTAGCTGAGGCCATTTCACTTTGACACATCAAACGTAACGTGGAAACAACACGCCAAATGTTCAATCGGAAAAATATGATATTAATTTTAAATGTACTGAATCAAATGCCTTTTGCAAGCAGTGCACCCAAGACAGTCTTCACAACGATCGGGACGCCAAGACAGATCACGTTACAATTATACCTATTTATGCAGTATTATATTATACTAGGTACTTGGCTGTGTAGTCATGCGTCTTTTTAAAGATTTAAAGGCAGATTCCTATAACTTACGAAACGTTATTAGTTAAAATTAAGACTTGTATTTTTACCAATAATGAAGCAAAGAACGCATAGTTTTGCATAGTAGACTCTCCCACACGGAAGAAACTATAACAGGTAAAATATGTAAGCAAAACGATCTGTTTTTGCTTATAGGAACCGGGCTATAACTAATAGGTATTAAAATGGGAATCTATGTTGTTTATCCATTTCTGTTTAAAATACTGTTTAGGGCTCCGTAGTGCAAAACAAAATTCTAATAAGAACTTCCAACTATAATTGTGTCGGTTCATATAAGTAAATAATCTAAACATTACTCCCCATGACGGACTCATGGGGATTACTAATTCGAAACGGTATTAAAGTACACATAATGGCATTTTTTTTTGGAATATCCTCATGGATGTACCTCGCCCGGGGAAGGCAAGAGGGTCTGCCGGACTCTTACCGGCTTAAAACCAACGGTATTCCTTCTCCTGACCGTTCGGCCGGGGTCGTGGGATTCGCAAAAGCATGCACCGCAATCCCGTACCCCCCCCCCCCCCCCCCAACTAACCTTGTATAATCCGTTGCTCTAGATACCAATCCCGAAGTGCGTCACCCGCTTGACGACATGCTTTCTAAAGATACCTCTCCATTTACAGGTTCCTCCCAGACAACTCGTACATCAATTTCCAGTATTACACGGAGGAAAATCTTGCTGCCCTTTTGGATCACACCATAAAGAATCCAAACGTCTACAGAGATCACTTTAACTGGAAAAAGCACTACAAAATAGACAAAGTTAAAGAATTCACAGGTTACTGTGAACTTTGCAAGCTGTTGAATGACAAGAAAAAGTTCCATAGCTTCAGTACATACGAGAACTTCAGGACATGGTGGTATTATGGATCTTTGAAGGAGAAATGCTTACCAAAAGGAGCTGAAAGTTTTTCCGAAATTAAGGGGTATGTTACAGAAGCTGCTGTTGGGAAGAAATTAGGGCATCGAGTATAAACACGCAGGGAGCGACACGTACTGGGACCCTGCAACCAGCTGGTTGCTGCGACCTCTAATTTGTGCATACGGGTCGGAACGGTTGCGACCATTATACATATGTAGATGCGCACTTGTTTTCGTCTACCTTCAGCGCCCGACACTATGGGATCTCGCGCACTAAACGGCCACGACCACGACTGTGTAAACTATAGAAACCGATCGCGCAATTGGTCGCAACGGATTTCTAACACAGGTTGTATCCAATAGCGACTGGCCGGAGTCGTGGACGTCTAGTGCGCGAGATCTCTGTGGCAGCTTACCAACTGGCACAAGCCTGCCTTTTTGTTTTTTTTTTGAGTGAAGATAATGCCTAACGCATACCACGCCGTCCGGGGAGATGACGTGGTTTTGTGGGGCTTGCACCCACTAAAAACTTCGCCTGTGCACCTACTTTCGCCTTGATGGGTGGGCCGCGAAATCTGCTACGCATGAAATTCGCGACCCATCCAGCATGACGCACTTCTGGGCTCCCTCTTCTTTGCCCACCTCCGGGCTTCTCCTTCAGCGATATCCGGGTGCACTGGGACATCACCACGACTCCAGGGTCCGTGCAGCGTGGACGATAGAGTCCCCGATCTATCGTCCGCTGGCCCCTCTTATGGGGGTATCAAGTCGGGATTCAATGCAACTCACGTGCGGCTAGCCGGACGGCTGGTCGACACGTCAACCGCGCGGCTCGCGGCTGCGCTGCGGTAGTGCCTAGTGGTGGCACCAGTGCGCGTTCGCTCTAAGTGAGAGCTCTCAAATTCTTTGGCCCTTTTTTTCTACTAGTAAAAGGTCCAACATATTTGGCGCCATTATGTGATAATTCAGTTGTGTTGTTAATGTTTGTATGTTAAATAGTAACTAAATAAAATAAAGAAAGACATAATAATGATTTGTGCATTTATTAATTATTTTTCTTCCGTTTCAATAACAAGGACAGATAATGTGTGCGAGCGAGAGACAATAGCTATAAATAAACATAGGTACGCCGCATTTCTAATTCTATTCTTTTAATTTTATTCTTTTACCGCTCGTTCACACAGCGGATTTTGTTCACATCTGTACTGACGGATCAGTTAAACAAATGGCAGCTGCGTCGCATCTGGTAGACAGGATACCGGAAAAAATAACGGGCCCAGTATTTTTTACTGGATTCGGAATACTGTCGTATATGTGAACTCGCTCATACAACTACAGGCGCCATCACCAAAATAAAAACGGATCCGTTAAAACGGATTCTGTAAACAGTTTCTGTGTGAACTAGCTGTTAGATATCACTATTGTTTTCGGTTTAAAGACATTTATTTTCTCAAAAAAGAACATAGATACAGTTCACTTACATTGAGAAAAGTATAAATAAAAGTATTTAAACATGCAATACAAATCTGTGAGTCTTAAAGTTTAACATTTCTTTTTATTGACATGAAAGTGGCAATGACTATAATATATAGGTATATGATAATAGAAATATTTAATTCAACAATGTTTATAAGTAACGGGCTCAGTGTTTATATCTGACAAACAATTCTAAACGTTTTTTTAAGCACAAGTTGACTTTTACTGTTAATTATGTCTTCAGGTAAGTTATTTTTTAACACACTTATATGTATTAACTTCACCCGTAACTAAGTTTTTGTAAGAAAAACTTGGAATTCAATTGACACCCACTTTTAACTGTCGCATTGGTGTGAAACTTTGCAGGTGTATGTAATTCTGATGACCATATAATAATATGGTAGGTACCATCGAACTGATGTCATGATGGAACCAGAAGGTGGGTGGAACCCCTCATCGTTTTCACTTTTTAGTACAGTCACATAAGCGTATTTTTTAGTTTTTTAAACTATATATTTTTTATAATATTTAGTCATTTCGCATTTTTATTAATGTACTTATATTATTAATGCAAAACTGTCTCGTTGGTCTATCGGTGGCAAGCGCGACTGCTGATCGTGAGGTCCTGGGTTCGATCCCCAGGTCGAGCAAAGTGTTATTGGGTTTGTCCATGTAGAATTCCTCATTAGAAGCTCGGAGTTTGGATGTATGCCCGGTTGATGGCAATATGCTCGCCCCCTATAACATGGGACTTAAACATAACGGCGAAATGATGGTGTTACTATACACCCAACCCTTCGGGGAATATAGGCGTGATGTAATTCTATATTACTTACATAAAACTGAATGTGAGATAAATAATGACACTGAAGTGAGGCTAGCTGTGCCAAGCCAATGTGCTAACAGCATTAATTAGCATCAATTCACTAAAACTGAATGGTTTTAGACCAGGGACACCCAGGACCCCATCAACCCATACCACCGAAATATTTTTATTTTAACCATTGAAGCGTGTAGAATGGCCTCAAAATATTTTTACGCATGAATGGTAAACTATATAAGCAAACAAAGAGTCTATTATAGGCCTTTTGTAAAAGGTTAACCCTTTGTCACCTATTGAGTTATTGTTTAAAAGAATTCATCGGTGACATTTACTTGTTTTGAATTTAGAACCAAGGCTAACCTTATTCACGGAATAAAAAAATAAAATGTAAACAACATATTACTACTCTTAATAGAGATATTATCTGTAAAATATTTCATAACATTAGTTTTTAACAAAAATATACTGTGTGATGTTAATCTATTTGAAACACTTCTTATTCAAGTAGGTAAGTTTCGAATTTTTCATCCATTTTACAGAAAATATATCTACACTACTCAACAAAGTCTAGGGAACAAGGGTCTCTTAGTTATTTTTTCTTAATTCATCAATTTTTGTCTTAGATATTATACATCAATAGAAGCGTAATTTAATATTCTTATTAATTATCTAAATAAATAAAATGCTTGTTAATGAAAAAATATGTAAATTGTATCAAAACCGAAAAAACAAGTTTACGTAAATAAAAAAAATAACTAACGTATAAGTAAAAATTAAATAAAAAGAACATTCCTAGGAACTTTTCAATAATGAGTAGGACCTCCCAAGGCATTAGTGACGGCTCTACATTGGTGTGGCATACTGAATATGAGGTTGTTAATTATCACTTGTGAAATAAGGCTCCATACTTTGGAAAGATGTGAAAAAAGCTCTTCTTTCGTGTTCAAATTTTGGGGAAGATCACTGAAAGCTCTTCTCCCGAGCATTTCCCATGCATGTTCAATGGGATTGAGATCGGCGGACTGAGCGGGCCACTATAATACCGTGATATTGTACTGGTTGAACACATTCATCACCAGCCTTGCGGTGTGTGCACGTGCACTATCTTACATAAACACGAAGTCTTGGCCGAGCTGCTGTCAGTGGGGGATAACCATGGATTGTACAACCTCGTCACGGTATTGCTTCAAATTTAAATTGCCTCGTATCCAAACGAGATCTGTTCATCCACCCAGGCGAATTCCCGCCGACACCATAATCATTCCGCTTTGGTAAGGATGAACTTCCTGTGGATTCTGGAGTCGACTCCGGCGACCAGGAACACGCCAAACACGCACTCTTCTTGAATCGGGATGAAATCCGAAGCGAAACTCATCGGAAAACAGAACACGTGCCTACTGAGTGTCAGTCCAGCGCAAATGTGCGTTGGCCCACAATAAACGACGACCTCGATTTCCACGTCGCAGAGCTGGAACTCTTACCGGCCTGCGAGCGTGAAGATTAACTTCCTGTTATCTTCTCCTGGCGGTTTGGTTACTAATAACCACTTGGCGTTGGAACTGGAGTCTTCCTACCAGCTGGCGAGCTGTAATCTGGGACTGCCTCCTTGCAGCATTTTGCAAAAAACGGTTCTGTCTCTGAGTAGTGACCCTGTATATTCCTCGGTGACGTTCGGCTACATCTATTGTAGCCCTGTAGCGTGCCCATAATCGGCAAATTACGCTTGGTTGCGTGTTAACAGCGTCCGCAATGTGGCGTTGACTGCGTCCAACTTCCAACAATCCCACAGCCCTAAGCATGTCTTCCCGCGTTAAATGACGACGTGTCGTAACGCTCAGAATCACAAAACATAGGAATAAGCAGCGATATTTCCTTTTCTACAAGAAATTAAATCGAAATCTTATAATAATCTCTCAACTTTTCACGTTAAAAAACTCCGTACGCTGCGCTCAAATAAAGTTTTCCCTCCTTATTTCGATAAACTTTTACTTTATAATTATATTTTTTTAAATTTAGAACATTAATTTAATGTAGTTTCAACCTTCATTTACAAATTTTAGTGGCCAGTACTTTTTCTAAAGAGTTTTTTTAAATAGATTCCTATAGTTGACTTGTTCCCTAGACTTTGTTGAGTAGTGTATTAAGAGTAGTTAAATGTTTTTTACATTTAATGTTTTTGCTCTGTGAATAGGGTGTAGTATCTGTAGCATTATGGAATGCATCTTTAAAATATAATGTTGGCAACATTGGGTTTTCCCGCCAACGCGAGCTCTCTTGGGTTGGCCGCGCTAGCGTAGACATTAATATACTTAACTACCATATAAAATATTAATTGAATTAAGAGTTACTAGTTATAATCCATCTTTGTGTAATACAGTTATAAGAAAACCTCTTTGTGCGTTTCACTACAGCAATACATGGCGCAGTCGTAATTTTCGAACTACGTGTTAAAAGAAGTAAAAAGCCGGCGAAGTGACTAAAAGTACCTACCTTTATAAAAATTATTAAAAAGTTGCAAGGCTACTCCGGAATCATGGAAGAAACTTCGAATTATGTGGGGGCGGTGGAATATAAGATGCCTGCTGCCCTAAACCTTGAAGACATCGACAGATTGTGGCCGCAATGGCAGAAATTTAAATTATCTTTTAAAATTTTCTTAATGGCGGCCGGTTTTGAAAAAGTTACTGAAACACGGAAAGCAGCAATTTTATTAAATTGCATAGGTCAACAAGCACAAGAACTGTATTTTAATGTACTATAAGTTGGCGGGAAAACCCAATGTTGCCAACATTATATTTTAAAGATGCATTCCATAATGCTACAGTATCTGGCCCTGGTTCTAAATTCAAAACAAGTAAATGTCACCAATGTATTCTATTATATTCTAATTTTATACATCTATATCTATATAAATTATAGATTCTATACATTCTCACTAATATTATAAATACGAAAGTCAGTTTGTCTGTTATTTCTTAGCGACTAAACTACTAATTACAATACAATTTTGATGAAACTTAGCACAGAGCTAATTTGAAATCCGAACATAGGATATATCGGTTTATATTGTCTTTTTATCGACATAGGTACCACGCGAGCAAAGCCGCGGGCGTCAGCTAGTTTACATACATATAGTGGCTTTCTGCTTTATAAGAATACATAGGACAGTCGTTACAGGTAGTCCAAAGCCCGAAGGTCTGACAACCGGTTTAACTTTCGGATATCGACATTACCCAGTTACTGGGTTGCCGAGCTCTGATGGCAGTCGCGCCGTATAAAATAATGGTATTCAGCCGCATCTGGTTAGACTGGAAGTTGACTCTAACATAGTTGGGAAAAGGCTAGGCAGAACAGTGGCTTTCTGCCTAATAAGTATAAGAAACTGCCTCGTTGGTCTAGTGGTGGCAAGCGCGACTGCTGATCGTGAGGTTCTGGGTTCGATCCCCGGGCAAAGTGTTATTGGTTTTTTTTTGTGGAATTCCTCAGTAGCAGCCCGAAATTTGGATTTTGCCCGGTTGATGGCCATAGGCTTGCCCTTTATTACATGGAACTTAAACGTAACGGCGAAATTAGAGTGTTACTATACACCTCTGCCCAACCCTTCGGAGAATACAGGCGTGATGTTATGTTATGTAAGTACAAGACCAGTTAATCCCTTCAAGCTCGAGCTATAGGTGTAAGCTTTTTGCTAATTGAATGAAGTACCAAGAAATGACGTAGGTACATCACAACAGAAGAGTAAAAACACACTTTACAAATGATTAGCATATTCGCTGAAAATATATTTTTCGTCTCCTTAACGAGAGCTACAAAATCAAACTCCATCAAACACAAACAGTGACGTCACTCATTACCATACTGTAGTACGTAAGTAGGGTCAGCAACAAAGAGCTGTTGAATATTCGAGCAGGCGATCTCTGCGATATGCTAACCATGCCGAGCACTTGACTTGCCGACGGTACTGACGAAATGTATGAATTTTTCAGTATTTACTACTTGAACGAAGAAAGCTTTGTTTCATCAGCTTTGACTGTGCTTTGATTGTTTTGACGAGTTTGTGGACTTTTTGATGGAAAATAAGTGGGTAGTATGAAGACTAGGTATTCGTACATATTTTCTGCAAATCAGCATAGACATACATAACATAACTGTCCCACTGCGGGGCACAGGCCTCTTCTCAGAATGAGAAGGGTTTAGGCCTTAGTCCACCACGCTGGCCTGGTGCGGGTTGGGAGACTACATACACCATCGAGAACTTTATGGAGCCCTCTCAGGTGTGCAGGTTTCCTCACAATGTTTTTCCTTCACCGTTAACGCAAGTGATAATGAAATTCTGATCCGCACATGAATTCGAAAAGTCAGAGGTACGGGCCGGGATCGAACACAGACCCGGACTGCCGTGCCGTGACAAAACACTGTATCTAAAAACATATTAGTTTTCAGAAATCGCGTTTTTCTGATTTTTTGGAAAATTCGTCATAAAATATTTAATATATGTCAGACTCCTTTGAATTTTGGATATATTTATCACCAGATTAGCTTCTAATCAGCCATATAAAAAAAAATACACATTTTAAGTCATTTTTCATGTCTAGGCCTACAAACGTGTTCTGTCAAACCTATAAATTCACAAAAAGAAAACGTTAGTTATTACAGAACACTGTATTTATATAGTTGCAGTGATATGTCAAAACAAATATGATTCGTAACTAAAAAAGAACGTAAAATTGTAACCCAAGCTTGGTATAGATCAAACTGAACCTAGTTAAGAAAAATATTTTCCAGAAATAAAAAGCAGCCTATCATCGTCATCATCATTATCATCACACTGGAGACATCAACTATTGATCATAAGGTTATTTATTTAATTATACAACTAAGGCTACAAACAAGTATACGGCTGATGCCATGCCAAAAAAAACTGTTTACATGTTACAATATCATTCAATTTCCATATTAAAGTATTATGTCTGCGAGAGTTTATTACAGTTTTAACTTTAGAATCAATTTTTATTATCTGCCTTGAAATAAAATCACGACGTCTTTGGCGATCCATACTCCAAAAAGCTGACCATATAATTTTTCTATCGTCTTCGCCAATTTTTTCAAAGCATTTTAGTTTACAGTCGCATGATGGCAATAAAGGATGCTTCTGCCGTTGCTGCTCTAAAAGTTTGTTGGGATCTCTTTCTCGTTTCTTTTTTTTTGGTATTGCAGGGGATGGTGGTGGGGATACTACAGGCGACTGGGATGTAGATGCTACTTCATTATCTATTGAATGCGAAAAAGTTGATGATAAAGGTATTAGGTACCGCGGTCAACTCTGTGTATGTATACGGCGTAGAGCGATCGACACATTCCGTTTCATCAGTTACAGACTGTATTTGAATAGGAGCCGATAATGTTAACGTATTAACTAAATTCATACCTGCCTCAGAGACTGCACATTTTCAGTTGTTACAGTATAATCAAATTGCGAATTAACTTCCATATTTGTTGCATCTACCTCTGTGGTGGTAGCTGTTGCGGGTAGTTCAGAAAATGTTTGGGGCGACACTAAAGATGGTAATGTGCTCGTACCTAACTGCGTGTTAGATAACAGCGCATAAACAACGTTGCCTTGCTCTTCTTGAGTCCCAAGGAGTTCTTGAGGGTCTGGGGTGGACATTGGATGTGCAGCTGCATAAGTCAAAGAAGAATCGTCGTATGGCACAACTTTACTGGGTAGAATCAAATCTTGAACATCGTCACTCTGTTCATTTATTATAGAACTATTTAAGTTCGTAAAAAGTACCGGAGAATTCACATGACAATGTTGATTACGTTTTTGGGTTAGGTTAGAAATTAGTTTACTAGGTTCTTTGCTCATTTAAGATATATAAAACGACAAAATAATTAATAGACGTCACTTTTGAATACAATCTATTAGTAAAATAAACAAATCACGACATTTGACTTCAACCGAATGCACGCCGGATTGATAGGACAAAACACTGTATCTACAGATAGCGGGCGACCATACCGTAAGCTGTGTTTTGACAAAACACTGTAATTGATGTTGCAGTGTTTTATCAAAACTGATCCTTATGATTTCTAAAATACAGTGTTTATTCCCTTTGGTTTTCTCAGTGTTTTTAAGACTTAATAAAAAAAAAAATGCCCACCCTAATGTAAACGTGTGCGAAAATCCTATTTATACGTGTTAGCACGAAACACTGTATCTGAAGTTACAGTGTTTTGTCATGACACGGCAGCGGAGACATACATACCTTAGATTAATGATTGGTCTCCGCTGTGCTCCAACTAGATGTCTCCGGCATACTAGTAAAATACGGCAACTAATACTACGCCGAAGTCGGCATAGTATTAGTAGATACATACAATATAGGTAGGGTTTTTTTTTACTTTTCATTTTCACTAAGTATATTAAAGGTTACGAAAACTTTTCATCAGGGTTATTTGATCTCTCCTTGCCAATGAGCAACTCACCCAAATACCAGCATCTTCCTATGCGGCTAGTGACAACCTTCTGCTATTACTAATCTGTTTGCCAAGCTTGGGAGTATGGTGTATGACGACATGTTTGGTGCAGTGGCTAAGCGATTGGCTTCTGCGCTGCGGGTCGTGGGTTCGATTCCCGCACGGAACAAATATTTGTATGGCCTACAGATAGTTGTTCCGGGTCTGGGTGTTTATGCATGTGAAGATTTGTGTCTGTAAACGCACCCACGATACAGGAGAAATCCTAGTGTGGGACAACGTTTTTAAAAAAAAAAAAAAAAATGGTCAAATTTCAGCCTAGGCCAGGGGTCGTAAGCAAATGACAATTTAAGAATGGTTAGTATTCTTATAAAATAGTTTCTAAAACGAAACTTTGTATTGATAATAATTACTGAACGAAACATTTTTACGAATATATTATCTGTGGTCAAGCCCGCTAAAACTAGACAGATTTTGAAAGATTTCTATGTTAGTTTATAATTACCAAAACTGTAATAAGAAGGTGATTAAAGCGCCATACCTTAACGTAAATTACCTAAAGTTATTCCCGACCCAGTACCTTTATAGAAAGTTTTCACATACGATCCGTTATTTTTATCGTATCCCGCCTGCCAGATGCGACGCAGCTTTCATTTGTTTAACGGATCTGTACAGGTGTGAACAACAACCAGTACCTACCGACGGATCCGTTGAAAACGGATCCGCTGTGTGAACGGGCGGTAAGTAAGTATTCACGGCAATATTCAATTTCTGGTGTTGAAAGTAATTATTGTTTTATACATAAAAATATGGAGCGAAGGACCGCTTACATAAAAAAATCTAAGTTCGTTTTGTTAAAAGACCAACCGATTAGAAATTTACATACCTAAGAAATATGTTAGGACGTCTTTGTAATATCCTACTTTTATAACATCTGCGGGCTAGGGTCTAAAATGGCGTCCTTAAAAGTAAACCTCGTTGAGTAACTGCCTCGTTGGTCTGGTGGTGGCGCGCGACTGCTGATCATGAGGTCCTAGCTTCGATCCCAGGTCGGACAAAGTGTTATTGGGACTACCCCCTATTACATAGGACTTAAATATAAAGGCGAAATGAGGGTGTTACTATACACCTCTGCCCAACCCTTCGGGGAATACAGGCGTGATGTTATGGTAAAAGTAAACCTTATTCCTAAGAAGATATAACTGATCGGAACTCAAAGCCACATTAAAAAAGAAACTCACCTCGACGTCTATTTTCCAAATATATCGCAAGTCTCAATATCATCAACTGATTAGAACGTTGCACCTTCCAAGTCGTTAGACACCTACATAACAAGGATACTTATGAAGTAATCAAGTCAGCCTGATGAATATTCGAGAAGGCTCGACGTCACTTCTGGCGGCAAGAGAGGGCGCCACTGAGCTAGCGATTTGAATTATGCCTGGTCAGGTCCTTGAGTAGTCGGCTAGGTGATAATTAAAATATAGGGTCAGGATCGTGGAAAGATGGATTAGTGTTGCGACTCGAGTCCGATTTTGCCATTCGAGTCATTTTACAATTCACTCGAGTACCACTCGAGTGGTTCTCGAGTTACTCGAACACGACTCATTCGAGTCATCAGTCACAATCCTTAAATCTGTCATGTGTTATTTATATTGCTATAAGGAATAATAATTATTCCTTATAGTAATATAGTCAATAAATAAAAACAAAATATTAATTATATAATGGTAATAATTAAAGAATGAACTAATTTTGTTCTAATAAAAATATAAATACAGATTTTAATCTGTTTGTCTCGGCAAGTGGGGCGACTGAGTCCGAGTGAACTCGAGTAAATATTTAGTACACTCGAATACGATTTTTTACGATGTCACTCGAGTCGCATCACTAAAATGGATCTAGGTTTTGAGAAATTGGAAATGGAGTAAGGAGTACCGTATATACGGCCTTTTCGTGTTCATGACTGCCTTGTTGGTCTAGTGGTCGTAAGCGCGACTATTGAGCATGGGGTCCTGGGTTCGATCCCCAGATCGGACAAAGTGTTATTGAGTTTTTCCATTAGGAATTTCTCAGTAGCAGCCCACAAATTAAAAATATTTCTTTCGTAATACTTGAATGGCCCCTATGGATACTATCCATTTTGAAACTAGTTTACAGTAAACAACTAAGCAGTTTGTGTAATTGAATCGCAATGCGATAGCGATGAGATTCGGCGATATATCGGCTTGTAGGTGTTAACTAACTAACACGCACCTGGGCCCGATGCAACATTCCCCTACTAGTGGTTCACGGGAGAACATCGCGGCATATTTAGAAAGGGACGTATCTAAAAGCACTTTAAAATTAATGAAAATAACAACAAAAAATGTATAAGGCTCACTTCATAAATAATGCTTTCCAGAACCAAATAATTTTAATAACCACTTTAATTTTTATACTTCAAATTTTAAAAATAATGGTCTGCACTGTATTAAATTAAAAACCGCTTGTTTATGAAGTGATACATACGCCAGATCAACAATCACGAAATCAACATTCAAAATATCAACACCACGAGATCGACCGTTAAAAAAGTCAACGGCTACGTCAAAAATGTACGATGTCAGCAGTTCATGAGATCAACAGATCATTTTGCTAAACAGTTCACTAGATCAACAGCATATAATATCGATTATTATTTATTTATATCAATGCGACTTATCGTTAAAAAACAAGCTCTTTATGGACAGATTAATAGACATCGGATTATATGCATTTGCATGTTTGCATATGCAAATGCATATAATTCTATTTTTATAGCGTTATTGCATATTTTGGTACTTTTTCATTGACAGTGCTTATTTCAGTAGTTATACGTGTTAGGCGTGTTGTATTATGCCGTCGACACGTTCACCTCGCACAAACTCAGCGAGCGCACCATAGAGCGCACTGAATCCTATCTACTCAGGGTTGCCTGATGGCGAATTTTTTTCTCGTACCAGGGCTGCCAAATATCTCGTACTTTCAATACATAATCTCGTATGAGATTTTTTTAAATCTCTTTTTATCCTTAATTTACGCCATGTACTATTACTAGCTAGCCTAGGATGGGTATATTCCTTAAGTTAGAGGCCGCCAAATGAAAAAAAGCAGTTAAAAACAAACATAATTTTGAAATTTTAACATTTTAAAACAATCATCAGTGATAGGTACATTAAGTGGCTCGCGGCTTAGTACCCCTTTCCGACTAACCTTGTAGATATAATGTGAAAATAAACATAAATTCTAACAATAAATGGCCTTTTGATTGTGCATATTTCGTGCATATTTCGCCCTTTTTTAGTGCATATTTGCATGCATATTTTGGCATCTTGATAGTGCATATAATCCGATGTCTACTTATTAATATAGTAACCAATACATATTAACTATGCGTCGAATGTTCATTAATTATTATTTGTTATTTCGCATGTTCAGCACCTTTTTCTATGTTCGTATTCAGCCGAATACTCGGTACGGTACACATTGGACGAAATTTTCGGCCGAATATTCGCATATTTAATAGGTATGTATCGGTTACTATATTAATAAACGTTGATATTTTTCCATACAGAGATTATTTTTTAACGATAGGTCGCATTGATATGAATAAATAGTAATCGATATTATAAGCTGCTGATCTAGTGAACTGTTTGGTTAAATGATTTGTTGATCTCATGAACTGCTGTAGAAAGCCGTTGACTTTTTTAACGGTCGATCTCGTGGTGCTGATATTTTGAATGTTGATTTCGTGATTGTTGAACAAAGAAGCGATGGATGGATAGTGTGAAAAATGATATGGCTAGAAAGGGCGTGACTACTGAAATTACGGCTAATAGATATGTATGAAAGAAGAAGACATACTGCGCCGACCCCAAATAAGTTAGGATAAGCGCGGATGATGATGATTTCGTGATTATTGATCTGGCATATGTATCCCGTTTATGAATGCACCTTATGAACAAATGGTGGAACGTGATCTGTAAACCGTTCCTGGCTATTTCTCCCACTCACTGGCCGATACCGCGGTACCGCTCGCTTCGCTCGCTCGGCTCGTTCGTGGAGTGCTCACAGTTCTTAAATAAACTTACCTATCATTCTCCTATCTGTTTTTCATTTTATGTCACACTACTAGGCTATCACTGCTGTTAAAACTGAGATATTTTGTTTCAAATAAATTACAATTTCGTAAAATTACGAATGAAACTTTTCACTTGATTTATTTTACCAATATATTATGTACTAACACGCTAATTGTGTAATGTTCGATTGCCCTGGGAATAAAACCAACACAAATCACATTATATTATCGGACGTAGTATTATTTACCGGACCGAGTCTTCTTGTTCTATTAAACAACTTTTGTTTAACGACTATTGGGATTAAGCAAATCACATAAAAAGTTACAAAATCCTCGTGTCTTTTATACATTTTCTCATTTTTGTAACTGTAACTAAACAAATATATCTGCCTAGCCTTTTCCCAACTATGTTGGGGTCAACTTCCAGTCTAACCAGATGCGGCTGACTACCAGTATTTTACCTGGAGCGACTGCCATCAGACCTCCGCAACCCAGTTACAGGGCAATACCGATATCCTATAGTTAGACCAGTTATCATATTTTGGGCTTCTGACTTCCCGTAACGGCTGTCATAGGTATTCGTATGACACCCGGGACCGACTGATTAACGTGGACTCCGACGCTCGGAGGGGTCTCGATGTGTGCCGAATGGTCACCAATCCACAGACTGACTGCAGAAAGCGCAGCTTAACCTCGCAAATCGCATGACCTGCGCGGTCAATACCATATTAGCTTTAATACTACTGACTATACTGAAGATAAACCTCTATTTAGCACAAAACAGAGCCTAGTATATTTTAGTCCAAAATAAAATTAGCATTAACATTCTCCCGTCGCCATTACTTCGCCCAATAGTAGTGCATTGGAATAGTTAGCTAGTTCTATTAGCGCGCGTTGTTCGCATACGAACACGCACCTGCGCTCACAGTTTGGATGCTTCGAATAAACTTTTACTATCCCTCTCTATTTAATTATGTTAAAGGATATTGGAAGAAGTGATAATTGCTAATGGCCGCTCCCTATAATTTTCGAAGCGTTATTGGTTAAAATTGAGACTTTTGTATCTTTACCAATAATGAAGCAAAGACCTTTTAGCCTTTAGCTTTGCATAGTAGATCCTCCCATAGGGAAGTAACTATCACAGGTAAAATTATCTTGCTAGTTTTTTAAATATATTTTTAATATACCATGACAATAAAAATTTGGATTTTCAGGTAAAGTTGCCGAAATTAAAATTATTTACCTATCTATACCTATAAGATTTTTAAGAATAAAAATATTCAAAAAGTTCTGGCTTAGCTGAAGCTGGTTCTAAGTAAGGCAAGTTACTCTCGGTATACGCCATATTTGGCCAAATACTCAAACGCTACTCAATTTTGAGTAGACATTAAGTTCACGCTGTCTCTGTCACTTCGCCTCATACTGACAGTGACGGCATTGAGCAGCGGTTTATTTGGTAAATTGAGAGTAAAATGCGGCCAGATTTATAACAATACTAAATCAATTAGACGACACGTTTGGTGCAGTGGCTGAAAAATTAGCTTCTGCGCTACGGGTCGTAGGTTCGATTCTCACACGGTACAAATATTTGTATAGCCTAGAGATAGTTGTTACGGGTCTGGATGTTTGTGCGTGTAAAGATTTGTATCTGTAAACGCATCCACGATACAGGAGAAAATAAGGAGAGGGGCAACGTTTTTAATATAAAAAAATAATATAATATGCACTTGGCCTCCTGCAGCCCACTACATATATTGGACAAAGGCTCAGTCATCACACCGCTTACTTACAAGAAAATGCTGATGCAACATTTAATAAAACGGCATTTAGCACGCCTTGTACAGTCAGCCTCAATAAGATGGATACACTGTGCAAAATTAAAATGTGAATTTAAGAACAACTAGCGAATTTAATCCTCAAAGGAGGTTGGATTTTTTGTATGGGGCTTGGTCCAAGTGACTGAAGAAGGCGCGCATTACCAGCGCGAACTTTGCTTCTTCCAAAGAAGCGAAGTTCGCGCTGGTTATGTACGTGAGATGTGTGCCCCTCCCTCAGGCCCCTCAGACCCCTTGCGCCTTGCTTTTATCATGATGCGTCTGGAGCGTGTAGCTATCTTATTTTTACGCAGGTATAAAAGAAATACTACGTGTTTGAACTGCTCTGACTGAGATGCATGTAAATGAACAATAATAATATAAGGTTTGAGCTCCGCGATGACTGATGCAGATGTGCCGTCAGTTAGGAGTTTAGGATAGGTCAACTCGAACCTGCTATGGCACTTTCCTCAAAAGGCCATTCCAGACGTTGTCCTACATCGTTTCACTACATAGTTTTTATACTACAATGTCTGGACTTTAAAAGAGACCTTGACCTCTGAGTTTGTTTCGGCTTTTCTTCTCAGAGCTAGTCAGATAGAAAATGCCGGCGCCATCTAATCTTAAAAAAAACATTACATTGACTTGTAAAAGTGTCTGTAACAGATTTATTTACAAAAATAAAAATCATTTATCATTTAATAATCTATATATGTATATAAAAGGAGAAGCTGACTGACTGACTGATCTATCAACGCACAGCCTAAACGGCTGGGGTGAGAAACTTGAAATTTTGACAGTAGGTTCATTTTGTGACGTAAACATCAACTAAGAAAGGATTTCTCGAAATTCAACCCTTAAGCGGGTGAAATAAGGTTTTTAAGTTTGTATGTAAGTCCGTCATTTTTGAAGTAAGAAGCTTGAAATTAAATATTAAGGTGTTTGGTTAGAAATAAACGTAGACCTGTTTGAGCATTTTTGGAAATTCAATCCTTAAAGGGGTGAAATAAGTGTTGAAAGTTTGTATGAGAAATCTGGTATTTTTGAAGTGAGAAACGTGAAATTAAATATTTAGGCTTTTGGTAAGAAATAAACGTATAGGTGTTTGAGGGTTTTTGGAGATTCCACCCCTAAGAGGGTGAAATGGGGGGTTGAAGTTTGTATGTAAGTCCGTCGTTTTTGAAGTAAGAAAGGTGAAATTAAATTATAAGGTTTCTGGTTAGGAATAAATGTACACATATTTGGAAATTCAAGCTCTCTAAGGGGGTGAAATAAGTGTTGAAAGTATGTATGAGAAATCTGGTACTTTTGAAGTAAGAAGCATGGGGAGAAACTGACCGACTGGCTGACTAATCTAGCAACGCACAGCCTAATCCGCTGGGGGTGATAAAAGACGGACGTTTTGGATTTTAAAATGTCATTTTAAAATGGGCTTAACGAGGATTTCAAACTTCACGCAAGCGAAGCTGCGGGCAAAAGCTAGTATAATAATATAAAAACTGGCTTTATATTTATAAATATTAAAATATTCATTATATTTTATTATTTCACTTTAGCCAATAACTTTTTAATCCATGGATAGATTCTTTAGAAGTATCCCTTTATAATGAGCTTTAAAATAAAATAAGAATATCATCCGACGCCAATTGGTCCGCCCTCCTCTAATCTCCTTTAGAAAATCTATGTATTCGTATGTGTGTTTGCAGGATGTTAAGTGTACAAAAAAGATTTCAGTCACTACTTTTTCTATGGTTAACTTTTTATATTAGCAAAGTGTATACATCCTATTAAGGCTGACTGTACCATTTATTCATTTGACTTTTTTCTACGACATGATAAGCAATAGAGCTGATATTTCAAGGAAGTAACCTATGATACCGCTGATAAACTCCTCCCAGCGCACCAGCCGTCAAACCACACCCTTAACAACATGAGCTGAAACTGCGGATAGCGTTAAATAACTGATTGCATCCCCAGCGGCCGATTGGGGCGCAAAGTTGCTACTCCTGATATAATCTCGTGAGGGTGGCGTTGAAATCACGTCATTCTAGGACAAAATGTTGCTGTGTGTTTTTATGCTCCTAATAATTTGTATAAAATTTCCTTAAAAATACATTTTTTTCTGGACCAGTTTTTTATATTCTTGATTTCGTCGCATTTGAGCCTAGACTCACCAGATGGTAAGCGCAGACAGGGTCTATTTATTTATTAGTAAAAATACACCAACAGCATATACACTTTGTCTTTTCTTAATCTAATATTATGGATACATTATCTAATGTATACACTAATTATAGCTGTAAATAGCTTCTTCAATTTAAAACGACATTAAACAAGACCATTTGTTATGCTTTCCCGGCTAGAAAAAACAAAATAAAAGTTTATAAAAAGAACAACAAAAGAAATCTAAATACTAAACTAAATATAACAAGTTAGTAAGTTAACATTATTAAGATTACATTATGGGTCTAAGATGGAGTACATGAATCCAAGGAGCAAAGATATAGATGGTTTCCCCTATACCCCTCTGGCCCTCACATACACACGACGGAACACAGTAAACTGTTTGAAAGAAAGAAAATAAAGAAAATAATTTATTTGAGTCTCGTTACAGACATACAAACATAAAATAAAAAATCAACAATATAGAAAAGTTATATGCCTCTACGAGACAAAAAAAGGAGCCCATCTCAGCATAATGCTGCTACACCGGAGTATAGCAGCGCCGGTTTTCGGATGGGTCCTGTTTGGCGATGGACTCTAATGTGAGGGTGGTAGCTAGCCAGGCTGACCATATAAATCCTACCACCATGCGTGCTGGGTTTTCCTGTATCTTACAAGACGCGTCTATTCCCAGCGTGCGATGAGGAAGTTTTATATTCTTACTTGTCATACACGGGATCACCAAATCTTCAAATCTTGTTCAAAATTAGGCATATACTAATGTGATATTTTGAATGTTATAATGTTCTCTTGAAGGCATTTTCTCAAAGGAGGGGGAACGAGCACCAAGGTTGTATACTGCGTTGTGGCACGGGGGGTACCCAATTGATGCATCTGTCTGTACACCCTTAACTAATAATTCATGAGGACAATCCGCGTAATTACCGGTGACGTGGCCAACCTGTGATGTGGTATTTATTTGCGGTCGTAATGGATGAGTCGCTCGATTGCAATTTATTATAAATCCCCCAATGTTAAAATTGAGATTAAATAATATTCGTATGCTGAAATCGTGTGTTGTGAACTTTGATAGATAAGATTTTTTAATATATGTGCACTTTGGGTCAATAAATCCTAAATAACTAACGTGTTATGCAATATACAGGATGTAAACGAAATCATGTAATTCCTTCAAACCTCGTGATGTACTGCTCACATAGATTAACCCTGCATGGGATACTTTTGCATTCAATTGCTATTAGGTACTAGCTTCAATATAAAGGCTCATGACTTAAAACGATTTTTAACTAACCAACATGAGGTTTATATTTTCTAAAATGCTTTCTTGATTACTTCGCTTTGAAGGAAGCATCAACATTATTCAAAATGTTTTAATATGTATAAGTACTTAAATCAGAAATAATAAAAAAGGTCGATAACAAAATAAAAACATTTCGTTTCATTCCAAAATTAGGTTTTGCCATTTTTTAGTTGTGAATGAACTAAAAATGAATGTGTGTGAAATCAAAAATTTTGGATCTAATGGTCCCAAAAACATTCATATTGACTCAGTAAGACCACCTTTCATACACAAATGCCTTTCCTTCAAAAAATAATATTTTTACAAGAAAAGCGATCCCACCTTCTAAAGCCAGCTCTTACCATAACAATACGATCAAATCTAAATAAGACATACAAAACATTGAAATGTAAAGAAGATAGATGGTTCCGTCTCATTGTGAATAAGAAGGCTAAAAAGTATTCAATAATAAATCTCAGTTGGGAGACGTCGATCACAGATGCGCCCCGAAGGACTGATATCGACACTCCTTTTAATGCGAAATTGAAGGGAGATAAAAGAATGAAAATAAAATATAACAGCATGCATTGTTGGGACTGATTGGCGGAAAAGACTGCAGTTATGGAATTTTAGGAAACGTAAAGTTTTTCTAAAGATGGAACTAGGGTTTTATTGTTGGTGGTTGCGTTTACAGACCCAAATCTCTCATGCGCATCTGAACTGAGGGATCAAACCTTTTGAAAAAAGGCAGAATTAGAGAAAAAATATTAAATATCTGATGGGATACTCCAAAAATTTGTTAAACTCGATTTAAGTTCGAATAACATGATCACTCAGGTCAGACGCCCGAAGTTACCGTGTCTTCACACAGCGGATCCGTTTTAACTGATCCGTCTTTAATGGATCCGTCGGTACTGGATGTCTTGTTCACATTATGTACCAACGATCTTTTCCCAGGTATACCCGGGATCGGGAAACCCTAGAAGGCACCCATACTTCTCAATACATCTTCATGTACGGATCCGTTTTTATACTGTTCCGGCATCCAGTTTATGTATGTAAAAATGTCGGAGCAGTATTTTGTGCTGGATTCGGAATACTGTCGTGTATGTGAACTCGCTCATACAACTACAGGCGCCATCACCAAAATAAAAACGGATCCGATAAAACGGATCCTGTAAACAGTTTCTGTGTGAACTAGCTGTAAGTGTCATAGCGTGAATCTCAGAATATACCATATGTGAGAGTAACATTTTCGTTTCACTAATTTGTTAAGTATTTGTAAAAGCTAGCCAAACAGACAAATTCCTAGCTCACTAGAACTGTATCACAAAATTATGGTATGCAGAAACACATGGAAGAAATATAAACTATTGGTCTTACAATTATTTGATGCGAGAATCGAAACTACCATTTAGGTATTAAAATTAGATTTTTTGGGGTAAGAATTTCCATTGTTTTGGTCCTAACTAAGTTTTAATATGAATTCGTAAAATATGACTGACTAGATAAAACTTTCAATAGAAAGTGAAATAAAAACAGTTGCTTAAGAAAACTTTATTGTTCTTTACTTTACAAATTATACTGCATTAAAAGGATTTATAGCCTACTCGAGACTAATTACAAAACTAAATCTATATTTACTAACACTATAGGTACTAGACTTAATTAGTTTTATTTATTACTAACAACAAAAGAGTAGCTTGAAAAGGTGAATTTTACAATAGATCAATTATACAAAAGACCAATTTTACGAAATACCAGTTTAACAATAAACCAATTTTACAAAAGACCATTTTATTTCTATGTTTATGCTTAGTTAGGCTTTTCCCGTAGCTTTATGGATATCACATTAATTAATATAAGAATTTTCAAAAAAGAATCGTAGAAAATTAGTCATTTTCTTTATGAAGTGTACAACATTTTAATTAGTTATTTCTATTTTTGTCCTATTTATTAGACATCAGCCTCAAACAATCTGAGCAACCGCTTTCTCTGACAAATATCTAGAAATTCGGGATCCCACCAAGACCTGAATTTATTATAGGTAGTGGAGGTACCATTAAAATTGTTGAGTTTAGTGCACAGATCACAAATCTGGGACCTTGGGTGTACTTTGTAGTAATAGTATTTCTTCCAGTCGAAGAAGAGTTCGTAAATGTCGGGGTTTTTAATAAGATAGTCAATGAGAGCGCCTAATTTCTTGATGTCAAAGGATTGAGTGTTGATGTAGGATCCTGGAGGCAAGAAGCTGAAATATGAGATTGTTTCGTCAATGATAATTCTGTATTAAATGTGTAAGAGCCCGTTCACACAGCGGATCCATCGGTACTGGATGTGTTGTTCACATCTGTACCGACGGATCAGTTAAACAAATGGCAGCTGCGTCGCATCTGGCAGGCAGGATACGATAAAAATAACGGATCTAGCATTTTTTACTGGATTCGGAATACTATCGTGGATGTGCACTCGCTCATACAAATACAGGCGCCATCACCAAAATAAAACGGATCCGCTAAAACGGGTCCTGTAAACAGTTTCTATGTGAACTAGCTGTAAAATTAATTCTTTAATTTTCTCAATCATCATTATATTAGTAACACACGATTTGATTGAAAAAATCATCATTATATAGCCTTTGCGGGATTATGATTTATTTCCAGACTGTGATGAACTATTTGATTCACATTGACAGACCAATTTAGCAGTAGAAGAATAATATAAGTGATTGTTTTCTATTTTATTCGTAGAGGAGTTTTTGAGTACTACAAACTAAAGACTGAAAAATATAACTTACTTTGAATAATCATCAGGTCCGAGAACAATAGGTATAGTCAAATGTGACATCGCACTAACCATTACCTCAGTCACATAATCTTCTGTTAAATATTCTTCTAACACGACTTGGAAGTAATACTCCTTTTCCACCATCTTATAACATTGTAGGGCACGACCACCAGGACATTTCTTCATACCACAAGGACCATATATATCTAACGTATAGTTATACCCTCTCAACTCATTCCTCATTTCTTTTATAAAATCTGCGTGCTTGGTTTTCAGTTTGCATTTAGTCAAAATCCAAGCGAGTGCCTTATTTTTTAAATTTATTTTATTAGAAAGCATTGAACTTTTCTTCATGTACTTGACCCACTTCATTTTGAGTTTTGGTCCAACGATTGTATTATTTCCGCTATAGATGTCCAGAAACGGTTGCGGTATATCAGAGCTTAGTTTGTAAGTCCAAGTCCAATTGAAAAAATTGTCCAAATCTGCATTACATAAAGGGTGTTTCTCTGGAGTTTCTGATGATCTAAATATGTAAAGCTGTTCTGGGGACCTTGTCAAATTAAGTAAGTATATATCCATTTTCCTGACGTCGTCTATATCAAAAACAACTGCATCAAAATCTCCATCATTAGTTAGCGTTTGTTTGTTGTAAGTTATATAGCAGTTGATGTATGGACATCTTTGGTTAATAAACATTTTCTGTCCAGGCAAAAATTCAGGAGGTTTATTCAGTGCTAAGCGTGACTTATGATGTTTTGATTGCGACCAAAACAGTATATACTTTAGATCTGTTGCATACCTGGTGTGGCGATGGTGCAAGACGTTTTTGTTCGATGTCAAGACTTGCGGGAGTATTATGATAACCAAAGCAGCTATTACAAACATTATACATATTCCGAACTTTAAATAATTCTTCTTACAGTTACTGATAAACATCATTTCTTTTATGTGGTAGGTATACATGTTCATTAGTTTTTTGCTCTTCATGAGCTTAGTTTGACACTCGCATCATAACTTGTCACGGCACTGTTTGGACACCGACTGGCCAGTAATTGTCGGGTCTACGTTGTAATACTCCCTGTTTACTAATTAGTTGACAGTCCTTGAATTTTTCAACGAAGGAATGTCTTGTTTGAATTGTTCTTGATATGCGCTTTACGCAAACGGAATTGTAAACAATTATAGCGCTTAGAATTACGTAAACGACGTGTTTAGTGTTTAAAATTACCTCCTATATCGTGTAAATATTTAATTTCAAAGATGTTTACTTACATGACTTTCCTATAACGCTGGTGAATAACAAAGGGCTAGGCAGTGAGGTTCCATCTGACGAAGTTCACCCGTATTTACAAATGATTGTCATTTAAACGGTTAGCTATTAGTTATATTGTAAAGTCGGGGAAAATTGTGTCGCATGATAAACCATTTGTTATTTTTCTACTCACATTACTTTTTTTTATTTAGCCATGATTATCCCACTGCATGGTAAAAACCTCCCCACCCTCCTTCCACTCCTCTCGATTTAAGGTTTTCGGCGGTCAACACTCCAATAATTGTCTAGTTCTTTCCGCCGTCTCCTTCTGGGTCTGCCGCGACGTCGTCTAACGTTGAGTGGACTCCACTTAGCGCTGAGTTATGTCCAACATGCGGCAGACATGACCAACCCAGTTCCATTTTAAGCTTGCGGCTTTCTGACCAACGTCCGTGATCTGAGTTTTGGAGCGCAGTACACTATTTCTTATACGGTCTGATAACCGGAATCCTAAGATACTGCGCTCCATGGCTCGCTGCAAATGATGTTTGCGCTTCTGATGTTTTGTCAAAGACCAAGTCTGAGCACCGTCAGTGAAGATTACAGATTACTGATTACTAGAAGGTAGTTTTTTTATGTGAAACATCTAATGCGGCGGTACGGGTTTGAGAGCGACTGTTGCGTGGCGATGCTCGCGATGGCAGACACATGACGGCAGACCTTCATATTTCGACGGCTCTCTTCGGTTTAATTCAGCTAGTTTTTTTTTACTAAATGTTTTTCGGTGTTTCACATCAGCCAGGTGACACGCGACGGCTTATTTTTTAATTCCATGTTTATAATAAAACCGTAGTCATGTTAACTTTTTCACAAACTCCAACAAAGTGATTAAGGCGAAGCTACATCAAATTGAATATATGCACCTCAAGTTGTACTGTTTGTAATTTATGTGTTTAATTTCGCGATATAGTACCGAAACTGGCATATGAAAAACTCGCTTACAGTCGCTTAATTTATGGGTAAAAAATATTTTACGAAAAGCTTAATATTGTCGCTTACCGCACTGGATTCGGCACTGCCTTACTCGCTTGTATGATTTATTAGGCTTTGGAGTTACATATATCGAATTAGGGACCCCGCTTTTTGTTTCAAAAGGACTTCCACTTAAATCGGGATACAGTGTTTTGTGTGTATTGTAATATTGAAAATGTTGAAGTTCTTGTTGTTTCAAAAGTTTGTTTGTGATAAGAAGTGGTTATTAATGTTTTTGGAACTGAATCTGGAGAGAGACTGAATGTAGTTATAATAGGAGAGGTGGGTTGCATTACATGAGCCTTCACGCGTGACGATACTTCAATACGTCCGGCGAAACCTGAGCAGTCATCCCCCCGACCAACTTTGCTGACTGTCTAATCTTTTCACCATGGCATAAGTTATTTTCGTATAGCTCCTGCCGACAAGAGAGAAGAAGAAGACAGGAGAGGTAGAAAAAAGGTAAGGTAGATGAATTGCGTCAAAGATGATATGGCTAAAGACATAAACACTGAGAAGTTGGCTGATAAAAAGAGATCGAAGAAAAATATAATGCACCGACACCAAGTAAATTTGGGATAGAGCAGGAGATTGATGAGCCTGGAGAGAGCCTGGTAGGGACTGCCTACTCTTGGGGCTCCATTCACTATGTCACATCAAAACGTAACATACAAATAACACGGCCGCATTACCATCCCAATGTGCAATCAGAAAAATAGGGTATTAATTTTAAACATACTGAATTTGACAAATTATTAAGCCGCCACCATTACTGATTATACAAGGTTAGTCGGAAAGGGGTACTAAGCCGCGGGCCACTTAAAGTATGACTGATGACTATTTTAAAGCAAGTGTTAAAATTCAAAATTCGTTAATTTTTATTTGCATGCAAATAGATTTTTATTTGCATGTAAATAGATTTTTATTTTAGTTTTTTCAGAAAAATAACATATCTGCTTTAGTTATGAATGCAGAAAATTAAGTTTCTAATCCGTGACCCCAAATAGGACCAAAATAGTAAACACAGCTGATCATAGCTATAGATAGATTTTAGCGTATTTTTTACGAAATTTTTGAAAAGCTATTTCTCATAAACTATTGAGTTTTGGGGAAAGTTCTAGAACAAAAGTTATCCCTTATTATAGGTTATTTAACACCCTTTCGGCTTAGTACCCCCTTTCCGACTAACCTTGTATTGTAACTAAGGTCGTAGGTTGTGTTTCTTGCGTTTTTCCCAAATGTCATAGAGAATATGGGGTTAGTAATTTAAATCGACAGGCATTATCCTGCAAGCCTGTTCAAACTATGTTCACATGTGAGGCATGATTTATTTTTAGTTGCATTTTGGGATGATCAAAATCTTTGTCATAAACAACATAGAGGTACCTATAGGTGTTCTGCTCTAAGCGCAGCGAAGATCAATTATCTAAAAGCCCGTTCACACAGCGGATCCGTCGGTACTGGATGTGTTGTTCACATCTGTACCAACGGGTCAGTTAAACAAATGGCAGCTGCGTCGCATCTGGCAGACAGGATACGATAGAAATAACGGATCGTGTGTGAATGCACCCATACTTCTCCATACATCTTCATGTACGGATCCGTTTTTTATACTGTTCCGGTATCCAGTTTTTGATGACAAAACGGAATGTGTAAAAATTTCGGGCCAGTATTTTTTACTGGATTCGGAATACTGTTCCGTTTTTATACTGTTTCGACATCCAGTTTTTGATGACAAAAGGGAATGCGTAAAAATGTCGGGCCAGTATTTTTTACTGGTTTCGAAATACTGTCGTGTATGTGAACTCGCTCATAAAACTACAGGCGCCATCACCAAAATAAAAATGGATCCGCTAAAGACGGTCCTGTAAACAGTTTCTGTGTGAACTAAGTAGCGGTAAGAGTATATCAATCCCTTATAGACAACTGGCGACCCGCCCCGACTTCGCACGGGTACAATGTAGATACTAATGTGGGGCATATAAACCTTCTTCTTGAATCACTCTATCTATTGCTGAAAACTACATTAAAATCCGTTGCCTAATTTGAAAGATCTAAGCGTACATACAGCGGGAGCGACTTTGTTTTATACTATGTAAAGAAGAAGAAGATTATAAACAATATGACAGAATTAAAACAACAAACGACAGACTGTTCAACAATAATTCTAAACGACTCCTATCATTGTCAGAGTTAACAATTTATTCAAAATGTGTAAATTAAAAGGGTATTGTAGATAATAGCTCGATAAACAGCGTTCATTACATAGAATCTCGAGTAAACCGCGGATTAAGTTGAACATGGCTCAAGTCTTGCTTATTTTCTGTTGTTACGCCTCAAATTGTCGACACTTGAGTACAGATTAGCTTCGTTACCCCGCGGCGGAGCGTACCTGCTGTAGGGCTGGGAGGAAAAGTATCGATACATTTTTTTATCGATTCTTTTTCTGCTATCCTTTTTTATTTATGTTTAAGTATGTTTCTTTTAAGGAAACGTTAAAGGAAACAAAAAAGTTAGAAAAATACTAAGTAATAAACACATACATTTAACATAACATCACACCCGTATTCCCTGGAGGGTGAGGCAGAGGTGTATAGTAACATCCTCACTTCGCCGTTATGTTGGAATCCCATGTAATAGGGGACGACAAAATTCGATAGATAAAAAAATATGCAAAATTATCTTTATTTTAGATTTAAAAAAAAAAATCTTCATCGCTGCTTTAGTTACGAATTCAGAAAATGGAGCTTCTAATCCGTGACCCCAAATATGACGTCAAATGTAAACATAGCTGATCTTAGCTAAGGATAGATAGATTTTAGCGTATTTTTTATGAAATCTTTGAACAGCTATTTCTCTTAAACTAATGACTTTTGGGGAAAGTTGTAGAACAAAAGTTATCCATTATTATGGGTACTCTAACACCCTTTCGGCTTAGTAACCCCTTTCCTACTAACCTTGTATATCAATACAATGTTAGTCCCATCACTATGTTTCCAAGTGGTCGCGCGAAGAAGCGCGCGGAATAATGATTTCTTTGAGTCCCCACTGTTTGAAGTGCACGCCATTACGGGCTCTGATACGTTTGTGCTCTGCACTTAATAGCGGATCTCAATGCCGGCCATAATTGTTTTCCTTACCTTTGTACGGTAAAAATCATGTTTACGAGTCTTTTTCGAGAGAGTCAAGAGATCTTTATCTGAAATTATTGTTGGGGATGCTGATAAAAATTTGAATGAGGAGTACGAATAATTAATGTGTCTTTGAAATATTATGTCGTTCGACATGGGAAATATTATTCTGGGGCCAGCGTGTGAGTGCCGTAAGAGGCTCCTGATGTTTGCCCGGTTCCTATATAGAAAAACGAATCGTTTTGCTTACCAATGATAGGATTATTTATTGCCAAACTATGATGCCAACCTATATATGAACAGAGTAATTTTACATGTGATAGCTACTTCCATATGGGAGGGTCTACTATGCAAAGCCGTGAGGTCTTTGCTTCATTATTCGTAAAGACACAAGTCCCAATTTTAACCAATAACGGCTCGTAAATTATAGGAATCGGCCATAAACCGAATTCACTTGTAAACAATTTTTCAGATACAAATTACCTGCAGTTTCTGTAATATTACGTTTCCAGAAAACATGTTTTGGAGCTAAAACTTTCAGTAATGTTTACCGCAACATGTTTCACTCTTGTTTCTTATACAGTGGTTATAAACAGATGTTTACAAAAAATACATGGCTTTGGTTTTAGCTTTACATGTCAATCATTGATATATTCTAATATAGACTACTTTAGACAACAACCTTGAACAAATACGTGGTATAGTCCGTTCTTAGAATTCGAACTAAGATTCCACAAATGTCTGGCTAACTTTACCTAGTCGCTAGTCAATAAGTCAAGGGTGACCCAACAATAAACAAACAATGTCTTAGCCTACGGCTATCTCAGATGGGAGGCATCGTGTAAATAGTTAGCAAGATCGGTAGTGTGGCTTACGATATGTTACGGCAAGACAGAGCGCACTTATTTCTTGCTATTTTTTTTTATTACACATTTTGACGACCCGTTTGATGCAGTGGCTGAGCGACTGCCTTCTGCGCCGATCGAGGGTTCGATTGCCGCACGGAACAAATATTTGTATGGCCTACCGATAGTTGTTCGTGGTGTGAGTGTTCGTGCATGTGAAGATTTATGTCTGTAAACGCACCCACGATAAAGGAGAATTCCTAGCGTGAGGCAACGTTTTTCAAATTAATAATAACTAGCTGTGTCTTCACGGCTCCGCCCGTAGCCTATGTTACTCAGTGATAATGTAGCTTTCTAAAAGCAAAAGAATTTATGAAATCGGTCCAGTAGTTTTTAAGTTTGTTCGTTACATACAAACATACAAATCTTTCCTCTTTATAATATTACTATAGATATAGATAAAATGCAGGGCGACAGTGGGCCGTTTCCTCAGCAGGTCCACGTGAGTTGTTTCAAGGATTACTTTGAAGCATGTCACACCAAATGCAAGCAAGGAGTGCGTGCCGGTCGCTTCGACGTTAAGCCCGGTGTGGTGAACGCTTTACTCCACTGCAGCCCATTGCAGTCCACTGCTGAAGATATCTTCACCAAGTAAAATATATAGGGTGTAAACGAATTCATGTAATTCCTTAAAACCACATGATCTCTTAGGGATGATTTACACCAAACGGCTCACATCGCATCGGATTGGAAAGGATACGAACGGATGCGGCGACAGCCGAACGCTTCCGTCAGGATGTCGATGCATACGATCGGCTCCGTAAATTCGCTTGCAAACGTATCCGTTTCTGCGTCTAGTCAAATAGTTTCATTCCTACCGTATTGACGTGTTGTAATTTTTGAAAGGATCCGATTGGATATGACGACATGCGAACGGAACCGTACGCGCGTCGCAGCATAGTTTCGGCTACGATCGCGTGTCGCGGAAGACGCTCGCGCTCAAGCTGCTGTGCGCGGCTTGGTAATATAGACTTTAAATACTGTGTACACGATTTAATATCGTTTAAAGATTGTAAAATCCGTTCCGATTCGATGTGATGCGAGCCGTTTGGTGGAAATCATCCTATAATGCTATAGATTAATCCTGCATGATATTTAGGGAGATTAAAAATAAATACTTGCTGGATTTGTATGTGGTCATCCCTTAACCACATAACGAGGTGTCTAAAAAAATAAAAATATGTGGTAGAATATTTTGATGCCACGCATGAGGTCACAGCTGGCGGGCTCGTCTAACATTATATCGCTCCGTGCAGTCAGTTAACTCGGGGCGCTAAATTGATTCGGAACCAGAATAAAAAGTTGTTTTTTTTCGTTGAGTCTAAAAATGCCATCCAAGGTCAATCTGTATCACCAGTAAATCACGCGGTTTGAAGGAATTGCAATAATTAGAATACACCATGTATATGTTACAGCGAAAGTAATTAATCCGGATATTACTATCCAGCCAATACCTATATAATATCTACTCAATTTAGACAAAGTGATAAATGACACAGAATTAATCACATTAACTAGCTATTTTAAATAATATCTTGGAAAACTTGGATAAAGTAATAAAATAGGTATAGGTGAAGATTATAAAGTTTTATTTCAATTTGCCTTAAGAATATGAGTAGCAATAATATGCTGTTATTTTAAATAGTAATAATTATAATCTTTCTATCGACGGATGGAACGACGGATTCGGATCTTTAGACAATAAACAGTTTGTCAAATTCGAAACGGTTAGGTTAGAACTGCGACCACACAACGCCAGATTTCCTCTTTTGCAAAGCAAGCATGCATGGTAGATTAGGTTTATTTTTAGGTTTCCTTGTGAATAAAAAAAAATGTATCGTATAATATTATAATTAACATTGTTATAGATAATAATTTAACATTAATTAAAAAAGCAATCTGAAAGCTCACTAGCCATAACACAAAATAAAACCGTATTTATTACTTTGACCAACTGCGTCCTGCTATTATGAATAATATCCGGATAAAGCGATTAATTTATCATAGTGTCTAGACAATTTAGTAATTATATATAATGACCAGTCATTATGTATAATAGCTATTTAATCACTATGGCTGTAACATATACACCTGTTTCATGACTAATAAATCTGACACGCAATTCCTTACATAATCAAGCTGCACAATACGTAATCGGTTTAACAGTACATCTAGGTAAGCTCATATATCTTCAGACAAAACCCATTGTACGGAATATCGATCCCTAGTACGGAGACTAAGCGGGATCTGTTTGATTCTCTGCGAATGTCAGCACAAAGTGAGACGAACTCAATCAAATCTAGATGGTGTAAAGAAAAAGTGCGGAGTGCAAACTGGATTGTCACAGTTTCAATTCCATTTGGGCGAGTAGACCGCGACCGGGGAGATGGCACCGTGTTGTTAAGGGTTAGGTTATAGGGGGAAGCGGGAGCGATTTGATTTTTTTAAGTAGTTTTATATTTTTGTGTTTTTTATTCGAATTGTGTATTTGTTTACTACCACGAACAGCAGTTGATAAACTTTCTCATCCGTGATAATTATTGCACTGATAGCCTAGTGGTTGAATGCATGCTTTCCATTGAAGGAGGATCTGAGTTCGATCCCGAGACGTACCTCTGACTTTTCGAATTTATGTGCGGATCAGAATTTGATTATCATTTGCGTTAACGGTGAAGGAAACATTGTGAGGAAACCTGCATACCTGAAAGGACTCCAGAAAGTTCTTGATGGTGTGTGTAGTCTGCCAACCTGCACCAGGCCTGCGTAGTGAACAATGGCCTAAACCGTTCTCATTCTGAGAAGAGGCCCGTGCCCAGCAGTGGGACATTTACAATTATAATAAAAAATTTGTTAAGGCACCATTATTATCGATTTATTTTGACGTTATGGTTCCCCCGTATACAATTAAAAGACTACAAAGTAATTGTGTCAACAGCATAGGCAGCAACATCCTTGGTTCAATTAATAATAATATATATACTGTAATAACCAATTTGTTTGCCAAGCATGGGGATTATAGAAATAAACCCTTACGAATTTTCGCTGGCGCAGCTATTATGACACTTTTTCGGATTTTTGGTTTGTTTCAATAGAAACTATTTACAAGTAATCTTAAAAAACGAAGAATATAACAGATTTCAATCAATCAACAATTTTTTTCAATCAATCATACTCGTATTTGAGTAATTTGTAGATGACTTCACTAGATTTTACTCGCAAATAAATAGATAAAAAAAAAATTGAACAGCTTAAGAGCTAAGCCTAAGGCAATATCGTTGAAATCGTTTCAACCGGTCGAGGAATCTGCAAGTAATTGATGTACCTAATACAAAAAACACGTCGAATCGAGAACTTACTCCTCCATTAATTTTGTCGAAGTCGGATAAAAAAACAACAAAAAGTAATCGATTTCATGTTAGAAATATTATTTAAAAAAAGTTGTTTTATCGCTTCCTCACGGCCACTGTAGGCACACCCTTATCTGTGTAGAGTATTCACAAGTGTAAATCACAGTAAATAGTGAGGTTCACATTTTCAGGTTGGGATTCAGTCGTTTTCAGTGATTTAACACCTAATTAGCGGTTTTTGGGTAGATGAGCTGTGTAAGTGTGTCTTATTTATGTGAGAGTTAAGTTTAAAGTTTGCTTAGCGGTAGGGTGGGTGTTTCCACTGTCTTTAGAGTTGAGTTAGTTTTTCGACGTGGGAATCTAATCCACTTGCACTTACGACGTGTATAAATGAGGCCCTAGAATGATTTGTACTTTAACAACAAACATAGCATCACGCCTGTATTCCCCGAAGGTTTGGGTAGAGGTGTATAATAACATCCTCATTTCGCCGTTATGTTTATGTTCCATGCAATAAGGAATGAGCCTTTACCATCAACCGGGCACAAATCCAAACACCGGGCTGCTACTGAGGAATTCCACATAGAAAAACCCAATAACTATTTGCCCGACCTGGGGATCGCACCCCCCCTCACGATCAGCACTCGCGCTTGCTACCACTAGACCAACGAGGCAGTTCTGTAACAATTTATCTTTAAAATATCTATATGTGCAGAAAGCTGCATTATTAAGCCGGGTCCAGACGTGTGTAATGTAACGTGAAATGTAACGCGAATTCTGTGTGTGGATGGCACTACGAACATTACATGTAATGCTCGTAGTGCCGTCCACACACAGAATTCGCGTTACATTTCACGATATATTACATTACACGTTACACACATCTGGACTCGGCTTTAGGGTATTCTCCTGGTTACTTTGGAGGCTCTTGTTATGTACCCTGGAACTCGTATTTTTATGAATATAATAGGGATTAATGCAGGCTTCTACATGAATACTTACACAAAAAAAAATCTACTAGAAGTACTAGGGTGTATTATAAGAGTTTCCATAAGCTACCGGGCACCCAATTGATACAGTTGTCTGTACCTATAGGTATTTTGAAGGTACTTTTTAAAGTACAAATAATTCTAGGGCCTCATTTGTACACATCGTAAGTGCAAGTGCTGAGTTTTTGAATTCTTGATAAGATTTACAGATTGAAAAAAGTTGTAGTATTATTATTTTGTTAAAACAATATTTACTTATATTATACTAGCGACCCGCCCCGGCTTCGCACGGGTGCAATGTAGATACTAATGTAGGGCATATAAAACTTACTCTTGAATCACTTTATCTATTGCTGAAAAGTGCATTAAAATCCGTTGCGTAGTTTAAAAGATCTAAGCGTACAGCGGGAGCGACTTTGTTTTATACTATGTAAAGTGTATTAAGGTTAAATATTTTATTATCAAAAGGCTGATTTTGCCAACTTCAAATTTGACGTTTTGACAGATTTTCGATACAAAAGCTGTCAAAACTCTGTAGCCCCTTATCATATATATGAGTCTTATAATGTAATTGTTGAACTGTGGGTTTGCGAGTTCTCTGCTTACCCCTTCAAGGCGTGTTACATGATGGGATAGCGGAACAGTTTTAGGTAGGGCTTCATTCGTTCAGTGATTAAACACCTAATTAGCGGTTAGCGGGTAATGAATTGTGTAAGAGTGTCTTATTTATGAGACGGTTAAGTTTATAAGTTTACTTGGCAGTTGTTTGTGCTATCTTACGGGTTAAAGTTTTGAGTACTTAAGGACTTTAACTTTATATCTCTATTTCATAATTATTTTAGTTACACTGCCGTATTGGGGTAGGGGCCGCAAGTAGGAGGGTTGGGATCTCAGGCAGGACAGTATTTGAAGTTTAATTTTTGGGACCTCCCACTTGCAACTGAAATTGGAATTGAATTCGATAAATAGCTGCGACGTTACGTTTTCAACGTTGCTTTGGTATTAAAACCATAAGAAACGTGTAAGAAAAAAAATATTTATCCCCGAGTTAGTCTGCTCAGTGAGTATGATAGGATTACCATTTACGACTACATGATCCGAGCGGGGGCTCTATTTGGGGGGGTTCACTGCAAGCGTAAAAATGATATTAATAATTATAAAAAACTATACACGATTAAAAAAAAAGTAACCAGATTTAATTAGAAAATGCTTTATTTTAACTTGTGTATAAAATTCAAACAGATTGACACGCGGTTCTTGGGAACCGCGTATGACAAGTATGACAAATATTGCATTTTTACTTGGGTAAAAATGCAATATTTGTCATACTTAGGCTGTATTCCAAAATTAAAAAAAAAACTTTGAAAAATTAAATTATAAGTAGGTACATGTATAATTTTATTTTTAAAATATTTGTTTCTTTTTCAACTTATTCATTTTTGGATGTATAGGAATTTGAAAATGGTGTCGTATAGCCCTATCAAAGTTTTTCCTGCAAGGTACCTACATCATTATCATCATCAGCCTATAATGTTCCCAATGCTGGGACACAGGCCTCCTCTCTGTGAGAGGGAACGGGCCGTAGTCCACCACGCGGGCCCAGTGCGGGTTGGTAGATGTCACATGTCTGTGAATTTTTGGTTCTAGGACATGCCGGTTTCCTCACGATGTTTTCCTTAAAGCAGCGGTGATGAAATAAATTACACAAAGTAATGCGCCTGGCTGGGTTCGAACCCACGACATACAACTCGTAAGTCGGGGCCGTTACCACTGGACCATCGTACATACATCGTACATCAGGTGAGTATATTGTGTACTGTTCCGTTTAGTAGAACAACAGCAACCAATAGAGGCTGAACACTAAGTGAGTTGTTTGAGCAATAAACGATGTACGCAGTGCATTACGCCGTCAATGAACGGTAACTCAGTTGTGACGCGCTGGGAACCGGTACTGTAGCGTCAGCAGAAAAACTCCTACGTGACTGATAATTATAATTGAGGCTGCGAGAGCAAGAATGGCCTATAAATACTGATTTGTCTTATTGAGATATTCAAAGAAATTAATTTTGAAATTTTTGAGTTTTGTATATTTTCTTTGCCGTAAAGGCTTTCAGTTTTTAATGCAATAAATGGGTTGCTAATGCCATCTCTTGGTAGCTCGAAAAATCAATGTTAGGCCATTTTGCTTCTTTATTCACAAATAGGCTATTAGAAAAAAAAATACTTAGGCCGTTGTTGCGCTCGCGGCCTCAAATATGATTATTAATTTGCATTACTGAACTGCCTCGTAGGTCTAGTGGTGGCAAGCGCGACTGCTGATCGTGAGGCCTTGGGTTCGATCCCCAGGTCGGGCAAATTATTTTTGGGTTTTTCCGGATGGAATTCCTCAGTAGCAGCCTGGAGTATGGATTTGTGCCCGGTTGATGGCAATAGGCTCGCCCCCTATTACATGGGACTTAAACATAACGGCGAAATGAGGGTGTTACTGTACACCTCTGCGCAACCCTTCGGGGAATACAGGCGTGACGTTATGTTACCTACGTTAACTTTCATTACTCTTGAGTTTAGTTCAATAGTTGAAAAATCGCCCGTTGTCTGGAAGAAATTGCCGGGTGTGATAAGGCCGCCCATTGTACCTACTTTAAAGACTGCTAAATGTACTTACATTTTTATTTTGATTCTCAACAAAGAGACGTGCGCAGTCACTGCCAATTTTTAAAAAGTTAGTGAAGGAACATTACTTGTCACTTTAATTTGCTATTTCTTGATTATCGCTCACATTTCATCTACTTTCTTATTTATAATATATTTATTTATTAGTTTGTTTAAGTTATATGTATTACGTTTTTCTTTCTATTTTATATATTTGTGTAATAATTTATGTGTATTTTATGATTATTATTTCTAAGTAATATTATGTACGATACGTACTTGTACACCAAGACTGCCCGATATCTATTTCCGTTCTTCCAGTCCATCCTAAGGTTGTCTGGAAGAGATCGCCTTGTGCGATAAGACCGCCCATTGTACATATTGTGTAAATCTGTGTTCCTTTTATCGCTTACCGGTGTACTTATTATGTACAATAAAGTGTATATAAATAAATAAATGAAGAGTATAATAATTAAATAAAAAGTCTACTTGAAAAAAAAAACCCTTTACAAACTGGGATTTTTGTGAAAACAAACAACATTATTAGTGTCCCTAAATGCCCGGCAAACAGTCCTGCCGATGGTCCAGAAACGAAGCTGGCGTTATGAATAAATGGCGTAGTGTCCATTTAACTTGCAAGACTTGTTTTCATTTTAGTCGTTGACAGGCAGCATTAGCAAAAAATATTGTTTTAAAGTGAGAATGGCGGTCTATGTTCAGCAGAAGACTGCGGCAGGCTGTTTAGAAGGTAGCCTCAAGTAGGGCACTCTAAAATACTTACGGCTAATTTATCAATGTGGGTGTTTTTGTCTGACGCATAACGTTAGACGTTTAAACAGAATTGATTTACTAAAATTGACAAAATTTCATATTTATTCCCCAGATAGATGGTACCCGTTGGTAAAATTTGTCCGTAGATGAAGAAAATAAAATTTGAGATTAGACAAACTACGTATAACCAATTTTTTACAATCCAAATTAATAAAATATTTGCATCATAAAATCCAAAAATAAACAAAAGTTTTTAAATTATTTTGCCAACGCTACCACTCGCGGGCCACTTCAGCCCGTCGCCAAGATACAATGAAATTACCGAGACGGCTTTTTAGCGGGCCACGCTATAACTCATAAATTGTCATATGACCGCTTGTTTTGCTGTCGGTATTAGTTTACAGTGTGTTTCAAAGTTTGGTCTGCTTTTAACTTCATCCCTTTTGTTTTGAGGGTCGGTTGATGCAGTTATATTGGGGCAGTATTGTATTAGGGTCGCCTGAAACCTGTGTAGCAGGAAAATTTGATGCTTCCCTGAATCAATTTAAGGAACAAAAACTTGCGCATAAAGGCACTAGATTGAGTTAAGGTCCGGCCATGCAGTGACTTCCATGCGCAAACAGCTTGTGCAAGATTTTGCGCAAACGGGATTGTCGATACTAATGGTATTGCGCAGTATACTGTTTTGTCCGGATACATGTAGTGACTTCCATACGCAAACAGCTTGTGCAAAATGTTGCGCAAACGGGATTGTCGATATTAATGGTATTGCGCAGTAGACTGTTTTGTTTAGGGCACATGCTTGTGCAAATTATAATTTGAGCAAATAAGATTGAGCACATAGATAATTTTAGAGCTGTTTGTCATTGCCGTTGTCAATAATGCACTGGGTAGTCAAACGGCTGCGCCAAAGATCAATATAATCAATATAAAAATTCTTCACTGCGGTGGATCGCTACGCAAGACCATGCTTTGCGCGTACGCAACGCAACGCACACACGTCAGGCGTTGAAAGTACATCAGGGCAATAGAATGAAAGTATCAAATAAAAAAATATTAAATTAGGTTTTTTGACAATTTATATGAGGGGCTCGTGGCTAAATAACAACCGCGCCGATGGTAAGATTTGCGAGGTTAAGCTGCGCTTGCCGCGGTCAGTCCGTGGATGGGTGACCATTTGTTACACATCGAGACCCCTCCGTGCCTCGGAGAGCACGTTAAGCCGTCGGTCCCGGGTGTCATACGAATATCTATGACAGTCGTTACGGGTAGTCAGAAGCCCGAAAGTCTGACAAACGGTTTAACCTTAGAATATCGGCATTGCCCAGTTACTGGGTTGCGGAGGTCTGATGGCAGTCGCTCCGTGTAAAATACTGGTATTCAGCCGCATCTGGTTAGACTGGAAGCTGACCCCAAGATAATTGGGAAAAGGCTAAGAGGAAGACAATTTATATAAAACTAGCTGCCCGGACAGACTTCGTTCTATCAAAAGTTATTGTCCTGTAGTGGGAAAAGAAAAGTGTTGGTTTTACTATTTTCCACGCAATTTTTGTTTTTTCTGTCCATAAGAACCTTCCTTGTGCCTTAAGAAATATAAAAAAAAAATAGCCGAATTGGTCGAGCCGTTCTCAAGTTTTGCGCTTAGCAACACATTTGGCGATTCATTTATATATGTATTTATATAGATGAATGACTTAAACCAATGTTACCTATACTTTCTTATGTTTGTTATAAATAATTTCTTAAAAAAACTTTTAAGTTAAACAATTTGATCTTGCAGTAGGTACCCCTGCAGCATCAAGATTAATGGATTGAAGGTTGAAATTATTATAATATTGTGTCCTAGGAATTTTGGTGAGAGTTGGTTAAGCAGATGTAGTTGAAAAATCTGACGTAAGATTTGACACAAACAAATAAATATAAGAAGTGAAGATAATTAAAAACCGCCCAAAAAACTACAACTAGTCGCCTGGTGCGTGTTTTTTTCAAAATGTATTTATTAACCTTTTATAAGGCAGAAGATTATAGGAAAAGTAAATAACAAACAATTTGGTAATTTTTTTAAATACCTAATAAATTAAAATCTCAATTTTTTTTAAGTTAAATTTTATATGTTATTGAAAAATATGTAAAATAAATTACATAAAACCAGGTTTCAAAATAAAAATATAACAAGGAGCCTTACGCGACATCTGCCAAAAAAGTTGGTGGCAAACATATTGCCACTGACTTAAAGCACCTACACACGGCCCTAACATCAGGGAAGTGGTGGGGAGCGCCCTAGATCGCTTTCTTGATCGCCTCGTGTGTAGGCAAATCGTAATCAGTATTATTGCCTTTATTAATTTTAAAATACTTATAAATTACATTTTTAAATATTTCTATAAAAACACAAAAACATTTAAAAATATAAAAAATAGTAGTCCACCGGCATCGGGAACAGGGTCCAAACTGCCGGCAGTCAGGGCTCCAGAGAAAGGAACCTCCTCACTATGCGTGCCGTGTCAAGGAGTACTGCTCTCTGTATCAAGCCCTTGATCCAGCCACCCAACGGGAGCCTCATGGGGTGTTTATCGAGGCTCTTGGCTATTAGACCATTCGCCGTAACGACTATCGGGACAATGACTGCTGAGTCCACAACCCACATGCCGACAACCTCGTGTGCTAGATCAAGATATTATTATTATTACCCCTAACTCAGAAATCGGTTCGGGCGAGCTCACCATTTAGGGCCGATTATCGTCTAGGGAACGTTGTCAGTGCGTGTGTAGCGAAATCGGGACCGATTTCCCCGCAGTGTGCGTGTTCATCAGTGTTCCGCAGTGTTCATCAACCACCTCTTAACCCAGGTCTTCCTCTTTTGTCTCTATTTTGGTCGCACCGTAGCAAGTGCCAGAGCGATGCCTATTTTTTTATGTTTTGAGAGTGTAGGCGGCATCTTGGATCGAGGAGCGCTTTGCTGCACGGTGGGTTACGTACTAACTGGTAGCCGATTTCATCCCCACCATCACTCTCCCGATATTGCCTCTGATATTAGGTCCGTGTGTAGACGCTTAAGGGTTAAAGTCGTTTCTTTCTTAGCCAGCTAAAGCATCACATATTCAAATGCTAACATCAAAGAACTTTAAAAACATGTTAAACTGCTGTAATGCAACCAACTTGGTGGAGACAAGTGGCGACGGTCGCGCCGGAAGTTCACCCGCAAACAATATGGCCGCCGGCCACATCCGCCCGCGGAGTTTCCGCCTTCGGTCCACTGTCGACATTAATAACTTTTCAAAATGCGTAACGTTGTTTAAAAATAGAAATCTGTTAGAATACGCTGAGCTTAACTTTTAAATACTGTTATTTGTTTTCAAGTTAAATAAGTTAAAGTTATTTAAGGTTTGTGTAGACGAAGTTATATCTTGTGGCTGTTATGGTTTATCTACCGTGTTTGACGACACGTTTGGTGCAGTGGCGGAGCGATCGGCTTCTGCGCTACGGGTCGTGGGTTCGATTCCCACACGGAGCAAATATTTGTATGGCCTACTGTTGTTCCGGGTCTGGATGTTTGACCCACGATACAGGAGAAATTCTAGTGTGGGGAACGTTCTTATAGAAAAAAAAAACGATACCTACTATTAAAAGTTAGATCAAGGACTGAATAACCATCGTAGACTTTGTTTCTGTCTCCTCTGACTTAGACTAGAGTCAAGAGCAAACCCATCTAAAAAAAGAAAAAAAAAACTTTTAAAATACGGTATGACGTCATACGCCCTAAATTCTGGTTATCTGAATATTACGATACTTCAATATAAGTATTTTGGTACTGATATGTAGTCTGAAAATGCGAAACGGTATATTCCGGTATCGGTACCTAAACTTTTATAAATAGGGGTTTTCATTCATGAACCGTCGCGCCAACCTGTCCTTCGCTATGAAGCCCCAGATGGCATTAATATGATTAATTCATCATTCGTAATTTTTTGGTACCGAAATTGTCTTCCTCTTAGCCTTTTCCCAATTATCTTGAGGTCAGCTTCCAGTCTAACCAGATGCGGCTGAATACCAGTATTTTACACGGAGCGACTGCCATCAGACCTCCGCAACCCAGTAACTGGGCAATGCCGATATCCTAAGGTTAAACCGTTTGTCAGACTTTCGGGCTTCTGACTACCCGTAACGACTGTCATAGGTATTCGTATGACACCCGGGACCGACAGCTTAACGTGCTCTCCGAGGCACGGAGGTGTCTCGATGTGTAACAAATGGTCACCCATCCACGGACTGACCGCGGCAAGCGCAGCTTAACCTCGCAAATCTTACGATCGGCGCGGTTGTTATTTAGCCACGAGCCCCTTTTGGTACCGAAATTGTAAAAAGGTTAAATAAAGGTATGGCTCCACCTTTATAAGAAAACGGTATTCTTATATTTAAAAGGCATCGTAACCTTGTACCCTAACCGCTTTAGGGGCATTCTTCGAAAAATATTAACAAAAATTGATAACGTCATTAGCATCATCCCAAAGTTAAGAATGCAGATGTTTAATACTATAATTATGATAATGAAAACTCAAACTATACCGCTGCTGTGAAGCAATAAGACAAGAATAAAAACAATCTGACAATACTATAACGTTAACAACCCGGGAGAAGAATGATTTGTTAAAATAATGTTAAAACATTTCGAATATTCACCCTTTAAGTTCCTGAGTTAGATCAAACACTTGTCTTGGCGCGGATGCTAAGACTTGTTGTTTGCCCACTAATAACCAACAGCTTCAGTCAAAAAAATCCTTGCCGAAAGCTACATTCTATTTTGCATGAAGAGCTGCCTCCTAGATCAGTGTTCCGCAAACTTTTTGTGTTCAAGGTATGTACACCTACGAAATAGGGCAATGTCAGAGGTACACTATAAATAAAAATTAAAACTTTTATCATATAATTATCGTTTTTTCTTAAATTTTAATAAATGTAGAAACTTACACTTAATTTTAAAGCATAAGTTGTATTGAATGCGAAAGCAAAGAATACATAGCATAGCAAAGAACAGGAAAGTTTCCCAATACAAAACTACTGTAGAATACATAATTAAGTTGCGGGTACTTACATAATTTCACTCCACGCATAACACTTATTACAACAATTTATCACATCTGCTCGATCTCCGTATGTCACTGCAGGGATCCAGCAGAATATCAGCGTCAGGTATATTTGCCTGACACATGCTGAGCTGGACTCCCATTTGGTGCAACCTTGAGACGCACACCGCACCTTGTTCGAATTGACATTTAAAGTTTGTCATAGTGTCACTCGATTCTATAAATATGTTTTTCTTCTTTTTTTTTTCTTTTTGTGTATTGGCACCTTGTTTTTATATGGTTAATTTATTATCTAATAACGGTTGTGCTATTGTGTGATGTGCTATGTCTTTTGTGTGCATTGAATAAACTTATTACTTACTTACTTACATTATTTCCGTCCGCCTTTTTTCCCGCGGCACACCAATTAATGACCACGGTACACCAGTGTGCCGCGGCACACACTTTGCGGAATACTGTTCTAGATGACTCCAGGATAGGAAAATAATGAATAAATAATGACCATCATCAAACCAGCCTTCACCATTCACTAGACATAGATCTCCTCTATAGATCTCCATTGAACGATTTACAATCATAAATATAAAAATAATTCATTACTGCAACAACATTAACCAGTATCACAGACGATAACGCAGTGCCTCTACGTCGTAGCCGTAGTCGTAGCGCTACGGCGTAGCGGGCGCCCAGTTCCGGAGGAAGAGGGGTCGCAGACAGCGGACACATCCGTCGCACGACATATGTATCGGTGGCGTTTCCTCTCTGAATGTTTCATGGCTAATCTACTGCTTGATATAGTACTTAGGTAGACATAATATGTAAATGTATGGTGTATTCATAGGTTTATACATTATGCTGTCTTAGGATGGTACATAAGGTTTGAGCTACACGATGGCTGATGTATACGTGCCGTCAGTTAGGACAGGTCAACTCAAACCTGCTATGGTACTTTCCTCTAAAGGCCATTCCAGACGTTGCCCTACATTGTTACACTCGCATAGTTTTTATACCACAATGTCTGGACTTTAAAAGAGACCTTGATCTCTGAGTTGGTTACAGCTTTCCTTCTCAGAGCTAGACAGAAAGGAAACGCCGGCGACATCTAATCTTAAAAAAACATTACATTGACTTGTAAAAGTGTCTGTAACAAATTTATTTACAGAAATAAAAATCATTTATCATTTAGAACAGCAGACAGCTTTGTTGGTCTAGTGGTAGCAGCGCGACTGCTAAGCATGTGGTCCTGAATTCGTTCCCCAGGTCGGGCAAATTGTTATTGGGTTTTTCTATTAGGAGTTTCTCAGTAGCAGCCCGGAGTCCGGATTTGTGCCCGCTAATGGCAATAGGCGAGCCCCCTATTACATGGGATTTAAACATAACTGGTGAAATGAGAGTGAACTTAAAAAAACACCTCTGCCGTACCCTTCGGGGAATACAAGGCGTGATGTTATGAGTATTTAGAGCATTAGTATATATTTATGAAGTACAGTTTTTGTGTGACGTCTGCGTCTTAATATAAACGGTGTAAAAAGACCCTTAACGAAGCCGAAAGGCACTTATTCTCCACGTCAGTGTGATCATTTTTTTGTTCTGGACTATGCCTGGGAACCTTCTAGTTACGGAGATATTGGAGGTCAAAGTTCCAACTTTTTCACAACTTTGTTTTTAAATACTAGTTTTGAAGGTTACAAATGTACTTGAAACACCTCCATTACCCGTTTACTACTCATTGCATCTATCAGCACAGTGTTTTGAGTGCGTTACAATTAGTTTTACAGTAAAACGAAATCTTACACCCAAAAAAAAAGTCGTTTCCCAGCGACAATTTTTGCGTAGGGTTACTTAGTTTGATGCACTGAATGCATGGTTGACGGCTTGGTGAAGGGTCTTTTTACACCTTGTATGTTTAGCAGATTTGTGGAAAAAAATGTCTATGAAATTGCACTGAATTTAATTTTAAGGCCGTGTAATTTACTCATATTTTGTATCCTTTTACTTTCTTTTTCAGTAACACAATCACGCATGAATTCCCCAAAGTGTTGGGCAGAGGTGTATAGTGAAACACTCATTTCGCCGTTATGTTTAACTCCCATGTAATAGGAAGCGAGCGTATTGCCGTCAACCGGGCACAAATCCAATCTACGGACTGCTACTGAGAAATTCCGAACGGAAAAACCCAATAACACTTTGCCCGACCTGTGGATCGAACTGAGGACCTCACGATCAGCAGTCGCAGTTGCCACCACTAGACCAACGAGGCAGTACGAGTACGAGAGAGTTATTTCCAGTACTTAAATTGTATTAAAACGAACTAAAACGGCCTAACACGTACAATTTCACTATAGCATCGTAAACGCATCGCTAATGTAAGCGAATTTTGAATCGAAAATACAACTGTCCTATAACATTTTGGTTTATTTTTTTGGGCCATGCATAAACTGTATCATACTTACATAGATACGAATAAAGTTTTCAATTTAATTAAATACTAGCGACCCGTCCGGGCTTCGCACGGGTGCAATGTAGATACTGATGTGGGACATATAAACCTTCCTCTTGAATCACTCTATCTATTGCTGAAAACTGCATTAAAATCCGTTGCGTAGTTTAAAAGATTTAAGTGTACCGACTGCGGGAGTGACTTTGTTTTTAACCGACTTCCAATAAAGGAGGAGGAGGAGGAGAGATAGGAGGAGGAGAGGAGGTTTTCAATTCGATTGTTTTTTTTTTGTATGTTTGTTCCACGATATCTTTGCTAATTGTGAACCGATTTTAATGATTATTTTTTTGTTTAAAAGAGTATTCTTTCGAAGTGGTCCCATTTAAATTTGGTGAAGATCTGATGAAGAACTTCGGAGATAGACAAATTGAAGTCAGTTTTATTTTTGTTAAAAAGTTATTATAAACTATGTAAAGATTATGTGATGAACGAGTATTTCCATTTCATTAACGTTACTAAAGTCACAAATTCTTGCTACGCCTACTGCTGTTATCATTTCGTGAATCGTAGTCGAACGGCTAACTTTCTGGATTTTATTCTTCTTCAATATTTGGCATTTTTCGTACATTTTCGTTCTATAGAAACGTCCCATGACGCATCACACGTCATATAGTATGGTGATCGATAGGTCTGTAGTCACTGACCAGCCTTGGTATTCACTTTTTTAGGATAGCTTGGCTATGTCTAACACTGTGTTGTGACAAGTTTGCGATTTAATTACTTGATGCATGTTATTTTATTGTCATTTCGCCAGTTATGTTTAAGTCCCATGTAATAGGGGACGAGCCTATTGCCATTAACCGGGCACAAATTCAGACTCCAGGCTGCTACTAAGGAATTTTAATGGAAAAACCTAATAAAACTTTGCCCGACCTGGGGATCGAACCCAGGACCCCATGCTCAGCAGTCGCGCTTGCGATTACTAGACCAACAAGGCAGTCCATTTATTATATTTTTTTAGTTTTTCCTAATTTTATTTTTTCCTAAACCAACCAAGTAACGAGGCGAACTAAATAAAATATAAACAAATCCCGTCGAGCCATTTTCGTGTTTTGCGAGACTAACACCCATATTCTAAGACGTTCCGCCAAAACTTACTCGACTCGACTCCAACTCGACTTGACATAAACGTCCTCAACTCGAGATTTTTCCTCAGTCGAGGTAAGGAATCATCTGTCAAACTCAAGGCACCTCGGAACCTACCTTAAGGAAGGAAGTGTCTTGGTTCGTATGTAATAAAAAAATATTTTGAAAACTTTATCGAATATGCTTACGATAATCCTTACAACTATTTACCACGGCGTTATTTGCGCGATGCAGATAATTTAAATTATGACGTAATGAGTCCGTCGAGAAACCTCAAAGTTCACTCGAAATTCCGACTAAGAATACAATTTTGAAGGTGTTTTCGAGGCTGTTCTGAGTCGAGTAATTTTTGGAGGTACGTCTTACAATATGGGTGTAAGGCACGGTATTTGATTTTAATATACATATTATATAGATTTCTTCAGTAACATACGAATTGTCGCCCCAACTTACCTATATTTTTTTTTCATTTTAGAATCCTAGGCTTCGGTCGAATGGATACGCCTTTTTTATTTCCTTAGTGTCTCTTGTTTGCGCCAAATGAAATCGGTGTTTACTGACAGGTGGTTATTGGCGAAGCGGTAGGATAGGTACAAGCAATTTCTTCCCATGGGTGACGACTAAGGAGCAATGTGAAGAGACTAGTACCAGCATCCTCCATTACGATTAACAATCCCCTTTGTCAAACATGGTGATTATGGCAAAGCTCCCGAAGAACCGTTTGTAGTACCGCCATCCCTCCACCACTTACTCGAAATCTACTTACTTATTTCTTGTTTATTTTTAATAAAGCGTTGCCCCGCACTAGGATTTCTCCTGTATCGTGGGTGTGTTTACAGACACAAATCTTCACATGCACAAACGCCAAGATCCGGAACAACTATCTGTAGGCCATACAAGTATTTGTTCCGTGCGGGAATCGAACCCACGACCCGTAAGAGCAGAAGCCAATTGCTCAGCCATTGCACCAAACATGTCGTCAAAAAGGAAAAATGAAACATAATTTTGATAAACATTTTATTATTTAACTCATAAACACAACACAGGCGTCTAAACTACTACATTTAATTCCATAGGTACATTACAGTTACTTACAGTAATCGTATATTTATTTATATATTTTACCAAAAATTAACAAAACACACATTTTTACTTTATATAGCCTATTTTAGCTTTTTTATTTACCGGAGTTTTGATATAAACAGTATTTTAATTATAATTTTCCAATTTCTATATCTACTGTCTAATTTACGATACATGTATACCAATCTAATCATAAGCCTTTTTTATAATTGTATGTTACATGTAAAGCACAAAAAATAATAAATACCATCAAAAACAATACAAGCTACTTTTTAATTTAAGTATATATTTTTGAAATAAGATACCGCACTGAGTTTCAAACTTATTTTTTTTTATTATAGCATTATTTTTACTGTATATTAGATGTCGCATACTCTACATATATTTTAAGCCTTACAATTGTATATTTTTGCGATAAATACACTTTACAGTGTGGACGAATTATGATACTTCTTTTTAATTATAAAATGAAATCAAAAAATGTTATATACATTCCTATATACATTTTTATTTCTACACATAACCCATATATTTATAAGTTACAAGGTTATAGCCAAGATATTTTAGAAGATAGAAGCTTTTGTTTTATATTGTATATTGCTTAAAAATTTAACAGTAGGTATTGTGGAAAATATTGTCTACACAATTGACGATTTATAATTATCATTTTAGAACTAATTTTATTTCATATTTTTTTGTTTAAATTCGTCTCCACATATCTGTGTTCCACTTTTCAATATTACAATTAAAATTAGAGTAATATTCGACAATAGAAAAAAAAATGTATGGAGACAAATTTGAACGTTAATTTGACTCTAACAAGAATATTTTCTACTTTGCTCTTTTGTAAGGATAAAGTAGACAGTACAAGGCTACATATTTTCATAAATTTCTAAGTAGTATAGTTTCGCTTGTTCAGTATAGTTCATTTACTTGATCTAACATTTAAGCAAACGAGACGTCTTGATTGCCTCGTTACGAGTCTGTGCCTCGTTTTGAGTAAAAAACACACATATTTTTTTTTGACGAGGCATTCTATTTATGTTTTATGCCTTATGTCCTCAAATGAATAGCTAATTTTGCTTATTATATGCAGTGCATTTATTTTATTTACATGAGCAATTTTAAATCAATTCGTGATGTGAGGGCCTGGTAAATATATTTAATATGCGACTATTAGTATTTATCTACCGAACGACTGTGACCTTTGGAAGTTTTGTATATAAGTTTTAGATTTCTAACAAACTATACGCTATATATATTTGTTTATTTACAAACGGACACAACATGACGTACTACATAATTTTTTAATTATTTTAGGCATGTAGTATATTGAGTTTGATCGCCGTATTTATTCAATAATGTTTGTTTATTAAATACAGCGCGGCAACATTAAATGTTATTTGACAAAATATTAACGTTTTCATTTTATTTGTTTTTATAAAATTATTCCTATTTATCACGTGAATGGAATGCCTCGTAAATAGTAAACATATTTTATTTTGATAACGTCATTTAATATTTAATGTTAAAACAAGTTGCAGGTCAACGATTTCAATAATCATACAAAATGGCGACTGACAAAAAGGTGCGTTACGTATTTATTTTTAATTGTGTGCATAAGACAAATCATCAACGCTTCTGTACCGCAAGCTGTGTTCCTTGGGCCACTGGGTTGCTGTAGAATTAAAAAAGAAAGGATTAATAAAACATATACCACTTACCAAAAAAATAATATTGTTAGGTACTCTTCACACTTATTATATTGGATGTCTTTACATACATGAATCAATATTAGATTCTTACTAAATAAACGAATATAATTTATAGTATTCATTTATTCTGTACTAGACTATTATCCGAAGTTTCACCCGCATCCTAGGGGAACTACTTGATGTACCCGGATAAAAAGTATCCTATGTGTTAATCCAGAGCATAGTCTATCTGTGTGCCAAATCTCATCCAAATCCGTTCAGCCGTTTTTGCCTGAAAGCGTAACAAACATCCATACATCCATCCATACATCCATCCATACATACAAATTTTCGCGTTAATAATATTAAAAAATATAATATAAAGTAAGGATAAGAATGTATCTACATCTCTATCTAGGTAAGTAGATGTAGATAGACATAGAAAATATTATATTCTAGAACACATACTAGATAGATGTAGTCGGCAACTGTAGAATACTGAGCGTTTTAGCGTTTTCACCATATTCAAGCAACTTTTGTAACAAAGCGCTGAGTGAAATATAATACACTCTTCCCCACATATACGTAATATTATGTCCATTTTGCAAGTTACTAAAGCGAAAATATTTTACACACTCATTTCGTAAAATTTAATCATAGACTTGTCGTAAAAATGTTAACAGTAAATTACCTTGTTTCATTACGTGAACTGGTTTCATTATGTTAACTTGTCTCTGGTATACCCGTGGTCGTAGTTATATTTATGTCAGAAGTAGGAAACGAAATAAGAAGTTCTGGCGATGTTAAAGCTACATTAAAAAACAAAAAAATAAAGAAATAAAAACACAACATACATAGGACACTACTTCATAAAGAAAATGTCATGCATTACTAGGCATACATTAAATTCATAGTAGCGAAATTAATAAAAGCATTGCTTCTTCTGAGAAACAATTTAAGGCACAGTTAGATATTAAACGGCGTGGATGCTCTTACATACACTAATCACATGAACATCTAGATTAGAAATAAAATATACATATAGGCGATACATATTTTTATACCCTGGAAATAGACAGTAGTCCGCTATACGATCGTGTTGGTTAGAATAATGCACTCTTAAGGCCCAGACACACGATTAATTAATTATAAATATTGATCAAAATGGTTATGTTAAAGAAAACTGTAGAACCACCCAAATCTCTTGATTATTTCAATTTTGTCCGTGAGAGTACTTATATATTTTTTTTAAAAAACAAGATGCCTAGATATTCTTTTATGATCGATCACGTCAATCGCTTTTGTTGATTGACAATATTGATGACCTGTCAGTAGTAAAACATTTTATTGTAAATGTAGTCGCCGGCACGTAACTTGGCAAGTTTGTGGCGTAGTGGGAGTAAACTTGCGCATGTACACTTACTGCAACAAAAAAATGGTCACTTTTATTGCTTGTCATTATTCTATGGTTATTCTTCTTCTGCTTCTTCTTCCTGCCCTTATCCCACACTAAGTGGGGTCGGCACATCATGTATTTCATAAATCCATGTTGTTAGAGGTTTTGGCTTATTTTTTATGGCCGGCCGCCTGCCTGACGTCAACCCTCCTTGGAAATACTCGTTGAGCGTTCGCGCGGGTGACCCAATGTGCTTGCTGATATTATGCACTGAGTCACAACAAGATATGCTTGACAATCTTATTGCCGACAACTAAGTAGACTATGTTCTTCTTGGTGGGGTATACTTTAAGTTCCTTAACCCACTCATTCAGTTTTGCTAGGGACTTCGGTTCTGACACATCGTAAACTAATATAGCACCGTGAGCGTCTGTAAAACTTAAAACTTTTGGTAGTCCGTATTCGACATCGTTTACAATAGAAATAAACGGCGATTTATACTACAATTTTTTTTTTAAATTGTCGGATAATATATTTTATAAAATATCATTGATATTTGGTTGCCATTATTCTATGGTTATTGCCATAATACATTTATAAACATGTCTGTTTAGAAGTAAGAAAGAAAGGAGAGGAATTCTCTTCTCTACTCTTGCCAAGTTACGTGATGGTGACTATACTTTTATGCATGCAGCCTATATACATGACACACACGTCGCTTATGCACGCAACTGCATAATCCTAAACTTGTGCAAAAAATAATTAGTTACATGTGCGGGACATCATAACAACAATTAATTGATATTGTGCACTATCTACACTATATCTACTAACATATCAAACTATACCTATTCCTGTGACATTTCTTTGGTCTATCGTGCCTTTTACATGCAACACTTTTTTTGGTACGTCTCTTGCGGTGGTAACGTGCTGAAATTTGATTAAAATAGTGATAGAGAAGTGAGAAAAATTGTGTCAGGCACCATTGGCTTGCATTCAGTAGGTGCTTGGCCAGACTGGCAGCGCGGTGCGGGTAGCGGCGCGGGTGCGGGAACGCGCGCGATATTGTCTGTCCGCAGTCGAGCGCGGCTTCGTTCCGAGCGTTGTCGTGTCCATTGTTTATCAAATATAACATGGACGAAGAAGACTTATTTTTACTGGAAAATTATTACTTTAAATGTCAAAAGCTAAAATTGAAAAATGGAATTAATAAAATTAATTTTACACTATGGACGCTCAAATGAAGTTCTTCTGTTTGAATACGTCGCACCGCGCCCGCCCCGCGCCCCCGCTTGCAGTCTGGCCAAGCACTAAGCCTAGCACAAATGCTGTCGACTAACGTAAACGTAACATTAATGTAAGTGAATTTTGAATCAGAAATACTCGTTTCGCACAAAATATTTAATAAAATTGAAAACTTTATTCATATCTATGTATGGTACAAATTGTGAATGTCGCATAAAAATTATTCAAAATTTTATAAGACAGTTGTATTTTTGATTCAAAATTCGCTTACATTAGCGATACGTCTACGCTACTATATGTCAAACGTTTGTGCTAGACTTACTGAAGGTTTTAATGTTTCGTATCAAGTTAAAAAGAAAACTGTTCTAAAATTCGAAGTAGATCTAAATTCTAGTTCTAAACTGCATCATTGGTCTAGTGGTGGGAAGCGCAACTGCTGATCGTGAGGTCCTGGGTTCGACCCTCAGGTCGGGCGAAGTGTTATTGGGTTTTTCCGTTTGGAATTTCTCAGTAATAGTCTGGAGTTTGGATTTGTGCCCGGTTGATGGCAATAGGCTCGCCCCCTATTACATGGGACTTAAACATAGCGGCGAAATGAGGGAGTTACTATACACCTCTGCCAACCCTTTGGGGAATACAGACGTGATGTTATGTTATGTTCTTAATTCGACACCAGTTGGCGCCACTGCGCATGTAGACCTGTCTATACTTTGTTTTGTACAGTCAGCAATAGGAGTCGCTGAATGAACACAATTGAATTACAATATTAGGTATTATTGTAATTTAATTAGCTTGACAACATACCATAAGTTACGGGCTAATGTATTAGACATTGACATTTTAATTGAGTATTTGACATTGATAGGTGTACATCTCAAAAAATATTAGGTAGGTACGCGTTAATCGCTCGAAATACTAGGATGGTACGCGTTAATCGCTCGAAATCCTAATTTTAGAGTAAACTTCGAATTTTCATATTCTTTTATGATTATACAGCTAATGGCCGATATAAATAATCGATCCTAAAATCTATGGATTAATATAGATTTATGACATTATTTACAGCTAGTTCACGCATCAACTGCTTACAGGATCCGTTTTTGCTAATCCGTTTTTATGTTGGTGATGACGCCTGTCGTTGAATGAGCCAGTTCACATACACAGTAAAAAATACTGAATCCGTTATTTTTATCGTATCCTGTCTGCCAGATGCGACGCAGCTACGATTTGTTTAACTGATCCGTCGGTACAGATGTGAACAACACATCCAGTACCGACGAATCCGTTAAAACGGATTCGCTGTGTGAACGGGCGCTGATATTGAATCCGGAGATTTTGGATTGAGTTCGGTTATCTATACTAATATTATAACGAGGAAAGATTTGTATTTTTGTATGTAACGAATAAACTTAAAAACTACTGGACCGATTTCAAAAATTCTTTTGCCGTTAGAAAGCTACATTATCACTGAGTAACATAGGCTTCGGGCGGAGCCGTGAGGACACAGCTAGTATATAATATTGGCCGTAAAACGAGAAACAGTAGTCCTAGCACGAACGCATGCATGCATGACGCATAGTATGGTAAACGCATCGCTAATGTAAGCGAATTTTGAATCGAAAATACAACTGTCCTATAACATTTTGTTTCTTTTTTTTGCGACATGCAGAATTTGTTTCATACATAGATATGAATAAAGTTTTCAATTTAATGAAATAGTGTGTGCGAAACGAGTATTTGCGATTCAAAATTCACTCATATTTACGTTAATAACGACACAACATTCGTGATGGCCTGAAAATTGAGAGTACTTGATACGACACATTTAAACCAATATTAAATTCTTGCTTAACTTTATTTTAATTATTATTTTTACCAGTATACAACATGCTCCATTCTAGTTAAAATGCATTTTAGTGTTGAAAGTGCAATAAATTAATTAATTTATATAATGGATTATTTGGAATACCTGTATAATGCATGTTGCGGTACATATCTGGACAGTTATTTGAAGCCTGAAACAAAAAATAGGATTAATTAAAAGGTTTAACAGCCAGCCATTGAATCTTTAAAGGCTTGGATTCACTAAGGGTCAAGTGGAGCAACATGCTGCGGGACTTGACGTAGGATATCTACGTGAAGTCCCGGGGACAAAGTCGCGGAACAATTCGTTCGCTCACACCTGCGCGCTCGAAGCGGCGGCTTGCAACATGTCCCGCGTCACGTAGAAATGCCGCACCATGTTGCGCGCAACGTTGCGGGGTAGTGTGCCATGTTGCAGCGTTACGAAGACTCAATTTTGCGCGTCATGTTAGGGAACATTTCCTCCCCTAGTGAATCCAAAAGATTTTTTGACATTTCTTTTATTCAATCCATTCTTATAATAATAATTAACCCATTATTTTCCACTACTGGACACGGGCCTCAGAGTAGAATTGGAAGTTTTTAGGCCTTAATACTACGCTGGTCTGGTGCGGATTGGCGGACTGCACACCATAGATAAATTTTTGAAGCCGTCTCGGGTGTGCATATTTACTCACAATGTTTTCTTTCAGCGTTAACGCAAGTGATAAACAAGTGTTGATCCGCACATGAATTCAAAAAGTCTGTGTGGGCCGGGATCGAACACAAAAATCAAAATCAATTTTTTTTATTTCACATAAACCAATACAGATGCTTATGAAAAGTCGAATTTAGATGCACGGTTCCAATTAGTCGTTTCCTATAGAGAAGAGCCAGCAAGAAACTCCATGGTTACTCTTTTAAAAATAATGTCTTTAACTATTTCAGTGGATACAGTACAATGATTTAGGATACTGAGAGAACAATGGAGTCCTGACCACAGACCAATGAGTGAGAACTCGGACCCTGCTGTCTGGGAGGCAACCGTTCAACCGCCAGGCTATCAGTACTTTTTACTTGCAATTCTGTTTTTCCTGATCAGCTCTACAGACACAGTGTAAAATATAGCTATAGCGTCTTGATTAAATATGTCGTGTCCAGACGTAAATTATTTTACGCTGTGGAGTCGGACAAGCGTCGTCTTAGACCGGGATTTGTTCGCGATTTATTGCCAGCCATGCAATTTGGTACAGTTGCGGGATGATAATGTTATACACCTTAAGGTCTATTTTTGCTTGCACAGTGCAAGAAATAAACTATTTTACCGACTACGTATTGCCAACATTATTGAAAAGAAAATACTAGTATTTTTTGACAAGATATCATGGTGACAGACAAGTAATGCCAATCTATTTAATCATCGATTTGATTGATGTAATGGTTTTTACAACAAAACTCCTTAAATCAAATCAAAGACATTACATGGCACTAATACGTCATAATGGAGGCAAAAGGCAATTTTGATCCTTGCTACCCAATAATGAATCATACAGTAGAACGTCGATTATCCGAATTAATTGGGACCGGGGTCGATTCGGATAATCGAAAATTCGGATAATCGGACAAAGACTGGTAAAGAAAAACGAACTGTCACACATAGAATAAACTTTATTAAGTTTAACAAACACAGTTCTACAATAACGCTCACTTGAACATCTTGATCAGAGTAAGTTCCAACTTGTTACAACAAAATATATGTACATACTTGGTTTTATTTTTTTATATTACGCTTAGGACCGATTCGGATAATTGGCGATTCGGTTAATCAGTGTTCGGATAATCGGCGTTCTACTGTAATTTTCCATGCATTGGTCTGTTCCGTTCAACAGTTTGAAAAGGTAACATGTGCCCGCGATATGGGAAAGGAATGAATTTGAAAACTGACGAACCTTATCATGCCTCTACTGTACTTAAGTCTGTTGCAAGAAGCGGTCCTATAAATGCGGTGATATATTGTTATACTTATTTCGCTTATACAAGGTTAGTCGGAAAGGGGGTACTAAGCCGCGACAGCGACGCGACGGCGATTTCGTGAAAACAAACTCATATAAACATATGTCCGTGGCCGCACTGCAGAAGCGACAAGCGAAATTTATTTGTTCACGAAATCGCCGTCGCTTCGCTGTCACCGTACCAGTGCGGCCACGGCCTTAATGTATCACCGATGATTGTTGGGAGTGACAAAATTTCAAAATTCGACAAAAAAAAACAATTCAAAATTATTTTTATTTTAGTTTTAAAAAATAAACTTTATCCCTGCTTTAGTTACGAATTCACAAAACGGAGCTTCTAATCCGTGACCCCAAATATGACCTAAAATGTAAACATAGCTGATCATAGCTGAGGATAGATAGAATTTAGCGTATTTTTTATGAAATCTTTAAACAGCTATTCCTCTTAAACTATTTACTTTTGGGGAAAGTTCCAGAACAAAAGTTATCCATTATTATGGGTACTTTAACACCCTTTTGGCTTAGTATCTCCTTTCCGATTAACCTTATATACTTAAATAAATGTTGCATTGACTGAATAAACTGTGTTGGGACTTCGTGGCTCGTTTTCAAGGTTACCGAAAAATATTTATTAAAGTGAAACAATGGGAATATTTGAGGGGCTCATGGCTAATTATCATACGATTTGCGAGGTTAAGGTGCGCTTGTCGCGTTCAATCCGTGGATGGGTGAGTGTTCGTCAGGTAGGTAGGTACACATCGAGACCCCTCCGTGCCTCGGAGAGCACGTTAAACAGTCGGTTCCGGGTGTCATACGAATACCCGACAACCGATCTAACCTTCGAGTATTGCCCAGTAACCGGGTTGCGGAGGTCTGATGGCACTCGCTCCATGTAAAATACTGGTATTCAATCAGATATGGTTAGACTGGAAGCTGACCCCAACATAGTTGGGAAAAGGCTAGGCAGATATAACGGGAATATTCGAAAAAAGAAACTGGATTTGAATGACAATTCATTTAAAGTGGAGCGGAACTTGTAATTATTTACGGATTGCATTTAAAAATCTGTAAAGAACACAATTTTCTCAATTTTTTAATTCCTTCATACCTATTCCTAGAAACCGTCTTCACAATTTACAAAACCATCACCATTCGAAAACCTACTATAACTAAACCTATATTCCCCAAAAATAATCACCAGCATCCAACTACGAATCCCGCTGTTCGCATCACTAAACACGGGGACATAACTCAGTGAGCCACGAAGTCTTATCTTCGAACTAAGTGTGAGCTGCTGAGTATTAATATGACAAGCTATAAGCTGATTATAATCTTGCTTGATTTTGTAATCGATGCATACAAAAACATTCAAAACCAAGTACCATTCATTATGTCCATGTTATTGTATTATTTATCTACATGTTGATCGATAAAAAAAGGTTTTATTATGTATCTAGCCACTGGTACCTACTACCTATCTACAAAATATCTCCTAGCTATAATTAGGAGCTCCTGAGTTATAAAAGTATGCATTGAACAAAATTTGGAAAAAAAAGTTTGCCGTCTTCAATGTTGAAATAAATAGACACGCTATCTCATATAGCCAACATGATGTGCCAAATGCATTGACGCAATAAAGCTCAAAATACCGCTACACAGCTGTCAAGTTCAATGGCACTGTGGTTCCGGAGCCACAACTCGTTGTTACGTTGTATTGTGTTGTTGTGTAGCGCATCTAGTATGTAGACACATAATGTATCAATGGTTGCCGTCGTACTTTTACCATACACACAAAAAATTTAAAGCTGCTGCGAATCCTGATAATTTCAACACATTGCACCATTGTCTTATTTATACCCTAGCGCTGTAACAACGCTCAAGTTCAAACTCTGTTTATATCACGGTTATTTGCTAACTTTGTGATAACCGGGTTTTTATTGTGTTGTCCTTTTGTGGGGGATGAGAAATGTGTCATTACACCTGTATCTATGCATTGTCGGTATAATAAATATATTGTATCTGTAACCAGTCAGGCTCTGAGAGTTTTTTGAAGGAGTATTCGGACTTGTGATTAATATATGTCGCCATTCATAATTGGAATGTTACTAGTGGACGGTGTCAGACATTTGCTGATGCATACGTAATGATCTTGATAAACACAGATCTATACAATCTAATGTAAAAAAAAAAGATTACCCGTGGCTCATGGCCTGATGATGTCTTGTTAAGAGTTCAGGGTATTTCAGGGGATTATCATAAGGATGGCAATAGGTTCGCCCCCTATTACATGGGACTTAAACATAATTGGCGAAACGAGGGTGTACTAAAACACCTCTGCCGAACCCTTCGGGGAATACAGGGCGTGATGTTATAGATAGATAGATATACTTTATTGTACACTAAATAAATAAAACAGAAGGAGTACACATTATTAAGAACAGTACAAATGGCGGTCTTATCGCTTAAAGCAATTTCTTCCAGACAACCTTTGGATGGAAAGAATTGTCAAGAAAAATATATAGGGCAGTTTGGAGCATACAAACGTATAACCTAATAAAAATCGACAATCAACTAAATCACTAAGTATATTATAATAATAATATAGTTAATACACAGACACAACCTAGTAGCTAGGATTATCCACCAGCAACTTGCTCTGAAATACAACCTTGTGGACGCAGAAGTACCATACTACAAGTATGTGCCCGACCCAGTTCTCGAGAATGGCCATATCACATTGTACTGGGACCGATCTATCATCACCGACAGGACTATTGTTGCCAATAAGCCTGACATAGTGGTGATAGATCGAACAGAGCGTCTCACAATGATTGTTGATATCACTGTCCCACATGACGAGAACCTTGTGAAAGCCGAGAAAGATAAGGAAATTAAGTATCAAGACTTGGCACACGAGGTTGTCGACATGTGGGAGGTTGACTCAGCAGTCATTGTGCCGATAGTCGTTACGGCCAATGGCTTAATAGCCAAGAGCCTCGACCATCATCTGACGAGGCTCTCGTTGGGCAGCTGGGTCAAAGGCCTGATACAGAAAGCGGTACTTCTGGACACGGCACGTATTGTCAGGAAGTTCCTCTCTCTGAGGCCCTGACCACCGGTAGCTTGGACCCTGTTCCCGATGCCGGTGGGCTACTATTTTTTATATTTTTAAATGTTTTTTTATATTTTTTATAGAAATATTTAAAAATGTAAATAATATGTACATATAAATGAATAAACGAATAATAATATAAGTTAATAAATAAGTAACTAAATAAAATAAATATAATATATATACATATTTTAAATATATATATATATGTATATATAAATATAATATATACATACACTCAAATAAAGAACATACATATTTAAATGTATGTTCATATTGTTACGTTTATATTAATACTGTTCAGAACTAAAACGTCATCCAATAAAAAACCCTTTTACTGTTGGTAATGAGTGCATATCCAGGTCCATTGAACAAAGTCGACTAAGACGATTTAGAAAAAGTGAAGGAGTAATTATCAGTTTCCTTCCATTCTTCCTCACCTGGATTCCTTGCTTATTGAAGTTGATGTTGGTCCTGACAGTGCGATGGTGCAGGGGCTGTACTGGCCTCGCGTTGTTGCCCAGCGGCGCTTTAGGAGTCAGTTGAGACCCCTGCATCAGCTGGCGGAGGGCGTACATCTGTGAAAATATGCGAATTAAAAAACACGTTTTTTATATTGTTTAGGTAATGTTAGATAAAGGCTCGTGGCTAATTACCAACCGCGATTTGCGAGGTTAAGCTGCGCGGTCAGTCCGTGGATGGGTGACTGTTCGTTACACATCGAGACCCCTCCGTGCCTCGGAGAGCATGATAAACATTCAGTTCCGGGTGTCATACGAACACCTATGACAGTCGTTACGGGAAGTCAGAAGCCCGAAAGTCTGACAACCGGTCTAACCTTAGGATATCAGCATTGCCCAGTAACTTGGTTGCAGAGGTCTGATGGCAGTCGCTCCGAGTAAAATACTGGTATTCAGCCGCATCTGGTTAGACTGAAGCTGATCCCAACATAGTTGGGAAACGGCTTGGAGGAAGGAGGTAATCTATATACCTATACCTATATATAAAAATGAATCCCTATTTCCCTTGGTCACGCCATAGCTTGAGAATGACTTTACCGATTGAGGTCATATTTACACAATATATTTCGCACCTTCGGTGGAACAAAGTCACAATAGCTCATTTTGTAATTTTACAGGAGTGGATTATTAAGATTTTTTCGCATTTATTTCCATATTACTGGATTACTATCTGTAGTAGGTTAAAAATATTTAGATAGTAATGCAGTAATATGGAAATAAATGAGAATAAAACTTAAAATTCCTCTTTTGTATTGATTTGTTTTGTCATATTTGTGTGTGTTGAGATCCGATAGGTGGCACTGTAGTCAAATTATTTACGCAGGCACAACCGCGGCAGAACAACTAGTGTTAAATAAATAATGGGATGCATTAAAAGCGCGTTCACTAGTGGCGATATTTGAGTACGTCCGGCGTACCCTGGGCAGTCAGCTCCGCTACCAACCTTGCTGACTGGTTTTAATCCACGGCATAAGCTTCTCGCTTATAACTCGTGCTGACAAAAGAGAAGAAGATTGTATGTAAAGTATTGTAATGCGGCGTACAGACTGATGCAATGTGACATGCAATGCAAGAATTTGCCGTACACATTGCTGAAACGTAACATGCAAGGTAACACACGTTGAAACAAATTACATTAGTCTGGACGTCTTGCGCGCACGAGCCGACTCTTTGTTGCCCTTTGAACATTTCAAGTGACGCGCGTAGTCATCTACCAATTGTCGGTTTTTGAGAGGAACACAAAGGGGAGTGCAGAAGGATCGTAGTAAATGCACGTTTCGTCCCCGCCGTGCCGCCGCCGCGCCGTGCGTCCCATATATTACTATACTCTTTGGTGCGTCCAGACTGACGAAGACGCTTCGCGCGCTCGAATCATGTACTATGCGAGCCAACTAAGAATAGGATCGCGCTTGCTGTCAACTTCACACGATAGCTGTCAAATTAGTACTGCTAACAAAAAGAATACTATGAAAAAAAAGTATTATTTTTTATTTATAGATTTCATTAATATTTATATTAATTTTTATAAAATGTTATTTCTTGAATACCTAAATAGATAATTTTGGATAAATTAATAATATATGGAAATAGTATCCATTAAAAAAATGAATCAATATATAATTAACTTCACTAAATGTTACTGGTCACCTTAATATTATGTCGCCATTTAGCTACGCAAATAAGAATAAATTATAATCTGATTAAAACTGGAATAATAAAAAAATGTTTTTTATAAACATGCTTTTTTTCAAATCCTACTCGTGTATAATTAGTTTGGCGTAATTTTTTTAGTAATACCAAAAAGTGAACAAAAAATAATTGAACGGTATAATTTTGCTTTATTTTTTTTTTTGCACACCTTACGGTTTGGGAATGAAGTTCACGAGTATTGCGGAACAAAATGGTGTCTTGACAATATTATTCTTATTTGGCACGCATAGTAGAATGTTTCATTGCATGTTACATTACACCAGTCTACGCGGAATTATGTAACATCAATATTGTGTCCATAAAGTTTGTAGTATTGAGTTGCCTGTATTATAATAATTAACTCACCAACGCAGAATTTGAACCTTTGTCTATAGGTCAATTAATATCTGACTTTGACTGACGACTAGTATAGTAGGATAATGACGTCATTACCAGACATTAAAATCTGGTGGATGGTATGTTATAATTATTGCGTTAAACGGGACACAAAATGTGGGTGAATGAATGAGCGTGCTGTTTTGTTGTTGATATTGAAATTGCTATCAACAAAAAACAAACAAAATAAAAATGAATCCGTCTCCGGTCTAGGGAGAAAAATACTAATTATCAGTTAAAAATAATAATTATCACAAAAAAAAAACAGTTAAAAGTAATAATTATCAGTTTTTCGTTCCAATATGTTTAAGATAATGTTATGTAAAAATATGCTCACCTCCTGCTTAGAAATATAGATGGGCTTGTTGAAGATGATCCAGACGGCTGTCTCCCAGCAACCTGGGTGCGTGGTTGACCCTTCGTAAGTGAGGTATTGCTGCGTATTGGGCAGTAGAGAACTTAGAGGTAAATGCTTGATTGGGAACGAAGCACCTGAACAAAAGGAGTATGTTTTATGATTAAGAATTAAGCCCGGCCGCACGTTATAAGAAATTTCTGTCAGAAGAATTTCTGACGCGTGCGCGAATGCCCCATGTGCAAACATTTTGTACTATCGGATCTGGCAAATTTCTGATAGTGTGTGGGGTCTAGTAATAAATGTATGCAAAGAGTGCTTTACGGCGCTCGTCAGAATTTTTTTGACAGACAATATATTATTATGCGGCCGGACTAAGTATACTACTTTTTTTTAAAACTATTCTATCCTAAAATGAGTGGTTTGCCTGATCGTAGATCGACTATAAGTGTTTGGGACGCATAGGATCTGAAGAAACAGTTGTATGTACCTCATGAAACAATTTTGTAACTCGAAACACAATTTTGTAACTCGGAACACAATTTTGTAACTCGGAACACAATTTTATAACTAGAGATACAATTTTGTAACTCGAGACCCAATTTTGTAACTAGACAAACAATTTTGTCTCGAGACACTAAACTGTGTCTACAGTCACCGATGTTTTCGATTGGAAGAGAAAAGCGTTCGCTTGAGCGATCAACAATACGATGGCTGCATACACCAAAAGGTCACTGCAGCTAAAACAAATAACCATCAACTGTGTCTGGAGCTCGTGGCTAATTACCAACCGCGCGGATCATATGATTTGCGAGATTAAGCTGCGCTTGCCGCCGTCAGTCTGTGGATGGGTGACCGTTCGTTACACATCGAGACCCCTCCGTGCCTCGGAGAGCACATTAAACAGTCGGTCCCGGGTGTCATACTACTACATACCTATGACAGTCGTTACGGGAAGTCAAGAGTCCGAAAGTCTGACAACCGGTCTAACCTTAGGATATTGCCATTGCCCAGTAACTGGGTTGCGGAGGTCTGATGGCAGTCGCTCCGTGTAAAATACTGGTATCCAGCCGCATCTGGTTAGACTGGAAGCTGACCCTAACATAGTTGGGAAAAGGCTAGGGAGAACAACTGTGTCCGGAGCAACTTAGCCTAGGAGTATACGGAGGCACAGGCCGCGCTGGCAACATCGTTCAGTCACAGTTTTACAATCCATAGAGGCATCGCCCGACATCAGAGGCGTTGCCCAACTGTATGGATTGTAAAACTGGGTTACCTGCGCGGCCTGCGTCAGTATACGCCTAAGCTTAAAGTGAGGGAAAAATCTGATGTTTGTTTATGTGCTTACCTCTGTAAGTAACTTTGTTGAAGGCGCTAGTAATTAACCTGAAGTCTGTGTTTATTGGCTCTCCGACCTGAAAACAAACATTAACATCATGTCTAAACAATGAAGGTGTAGGTAAACGAAATCATGTAATTCCTTCAAACTTCGTGATGTAGGTACTGCTCACTGTGGATACAATAAACAAAAAAATTAGAAGAAGTAAACATGTGCTCTTAACGTGAGGCATTTTAGCGCCCCGAGTTAAATATATAGCCGCGCAATTCGCTAGGGGCGCTAAAATGCCTCACGTTAAGAGCACATGTTTACTTCTTCTAATTTTTTTGTTTATTGTATCCAAATGTATCCCGTGCAGGGTTAATCTACGTCAGCAGTACATCATGAGGATTGAAGGAATTACATGATTTCGTTTACACCCTGTATATAACATACATAACATCACGCCTGTATTCCCCGAAGGGTTGGACAGAGCTGTATAGTAACACCCTCATTTCGCAGTTATGTTTAAGTCCCATATAAAGGGGGGCGAGCCTATTGCCATCAACTGGGCACAAATCCCAAATCCGGGTTACTACTGAGGAGTTCTATATGAAAAAATCCAATAACACTGTCCGATCTGGGGGATCGAAACCAGGACCTCACGATCAGCAGTCGGGCTTGCCACCACTAGACCGACGAGGTAGAACATTGCACCTAAATTAGACTTTAATAAGTGCATAATAAGCATGATCATGACGACACGTGTGGTACAGTGGCTGAGCGATTGGATTCTACGCTACGGGTCGTGGGTTCGACTCCCGCACAGAACAAATATTTGTATGGCCTGCAGATAGTTGTTCCGTGTCTGGGTGTTTGTGCATGTGAAGATTTGTGTCTGTAAACGCACCCACGATACAGAAGAAAGAGAAGAGTCTCTACGTCTCTAGGTGCAATGTTCTAACTACCTCGTTGGTCTAGTGGTGGTAAGCGCGACTGCTTATCGTGAGGTCCTGGATTCGATCCCCAGGTTGGGCAAAGTGTTATTGGGTTTTTCTGTGTGGAGTTCTCAGTAGCAGCACCGAGTTTGAATTTGTGCCCGGTTGATGACATTATGGTCGCCCCCTATTACATGGGACATAAAAAACATAACGGTGAAATGAGGGTGTTACTATACACCTCTGCCCAACCCATCGGGGCGATACAGGCGTGATGTTATGTTATGTTTATGTTCTAATTGTTCGTTTACAATGGAGAAGAAATTCCATGTTACTTTTTGAAAATACTTTTTAAGTCTAGCTTACTTGCACCATGAGGGAGATGCCGACGATGCCTTGAGATTTGTGTTGAGCTTCCGACATGTTATGATACAGCTCCTTGTTGAAACCGTAGAGCTGAATCTGTGGACAAAAATATATTTTATGAGTCAAAGACAAACGCATCGAGAGATATAAAGAAATAAAGGATATTTGCGACTTAATAGGTAGTACCTGGATGACCGAGCTTAGCTCGGTTTTTTTTTTGGTAAATCTTGTTTTTTGGTTAGAAAAAAAAAGGAATTAAATGGTCTAAAAAGAAGAAAATAAACTTTAAATTAAATCGATCCCATCAATTTATTACATTATACAACTAATTTATTAAAACAATATAAAAGTTTGTTGCGAGAAATACAATTTTATGAAGTACATAGGTACATTTTTTCTTAGAATTACTACACTTTACATTTATTAGTTATTGTACATACATATTACATTCTTGTTTATTTAGTAGGTATCTTCCGACAAGCTTTTATAATATTTAAATAAATTAGTTGTATAATGTAATAAATTGATGGGATAGATTTAATTTAAAGTTTATTTTCTTCTTTTTAGACCATTTAAATAAAAGCTTGTTTTTAAAAATGTTTTTTGTACTATTCATTTATTTATTTTTTAGTCGGTATATCATGTTGAAATTTAGAACGGTCTTTCATAATTGAACGCGTATACAACATTTCATGTCTGTACTGATAACCATTGAGGAGTTCTCTAGTCAGGACCCAATCCTGAGTGCAGCAACCATGTCACGGTAAAACTTAAAACCGGCTATCATAATAAAATGCGTACCCAAAATTCGTGTCTGTGCTGCTAACCATTGAAAAGTTCCCTAGTCAGGACCAAACCCTGAGTGCAGCAACCATGTCACGGTAAAACTTAAAACCGGCTATCATAATACAATGCGTACACAACATTTCGTGTCTGTGCTGTTGAGTGTTGAAGAGTTCCTTTATCTGGAGCTAATCCTGGATGTCGATTCAGGTCATGCTTACCAAAAAAATGTATTGTCATCGGAAATGAACCAACATTTTTAAATTCAACTCCTTAGGATAAGAGGAAGTGATTCAAAATTCAGTTGCAAGATTTCAACCGAACATACATACATACAAACATTGCAAGTTAAATAAAAGCGTATAAAAAGAAAAATAAATTATAAAAGCTTGTAAAAAAAAAGAAGGAACTTAAAAAAAAGGGAAAAAAATAATCAGCAGGACTCGAACCAGGGTTTTCAGGTTTTCGTGACCGCCCGATTTCCCACCTGAGCTATTATAACATTGTAAACGGAGGCGAAATTTACTTTCGTATTCTAATGATATTGTAGCAGCTTTTCATTGCCTAAAAATACGGATAAAAAGACATTTTTTTAAATGAAACCTAGCTAGATCGATTTATCGCCCTCGAAACCCCCTGCATACTAAATTTCATGAAAATCTTTGGAGCCGTTTCCGAGATTCAGATTATATATATATATATATACAAGAATTGCTCGTTTAAAGGTATAAGATATAAATAAAATAAAATAAAGTTTATTTGGAACAACTTAAGTTTACAGATTACACAGGAAAACGAAGATAGCTACAAAAGTAAAGCACTGAGGCGCAGCTATCAAGTATAGATGATCAGGTATAGATGGATAACTACTGTAGGATATAATATAAAAGGTTAGTCGGAAAGGGGGTACGAAACCGAAAGGGTGTTAAAGTACCCATAATAAGGGATAACTTTTGTTCTACAACTTTCCCCAAAACTCGATAGTTTAAGAAAAATAGTTTTTCAAAGATTTCGTACAAAATATGCTAAAATCTATTTGTCCATAGCTATGATCAGCTGTTTTTAAAATTTAGGTCATATTTGGGGTCACGGATTAAAAAAATAATTTTCTGAATTCATAACTAAAGCAGGTATGTTTTTTTTTTAAAGAAACTTAATTAAAAGTATTATTGCATGCAAATAAAAATTATCGAATTTTGAAAATTTTATACTTGTTTTAAAATAGTCATCAGTGATACTTTAAGTGGCCCGCGGCTTAGTACACCCTTTCCGACTAACCTTGTATAATAATAATAATATGTGGAGGAATGAGGTATGGTGTTCCTCCAATGAAAAGCCAGGATCCTCCAACCAGGCGGGTCTTATGCCTGGCGGGCTACTGTCCAACGGTTGATGTTTGGAAGTTGTATATGTCGTAGGATAATCTGAAAAATCGGATCTTTGCGATAATCCTAAGACGATTGCAAAGGACCGGATTTTCGAAATCTAAGATAGATTTTTGAAATCATTCGCCCTATTTTCATGTTCAATGCAAAAATCCCTACATACAATATCTGCGTGTCAAATCTTGATAGCGTGATGCAGGATTGTGTGACGTCATCTTTGATATTTTTCATTAGTCGCTGTAGTCACAAAATAGATAGGTACAGAAGTCAATCTACATACAAGTGCGTTCGAGCAACGCACACAGACACTGCTTACGGACACGATATCTCTACGGACTAGAGTGCGAGTGAGTGCCAGCACGATTGCCATGCGCTTGAGAGAGATAGATATATACCTAGTCTGGCCATAAATACTGTTACAATTAAAAATAAGAAAGATATTACATTTGAATTTGGAATCAGTCATTTTTATACGACTGTTCATTGGGTTTTCTAATTTTGGCGCCAATACATTGTACAATATTTTACGATATTAAAATGGAGTGGGGTGATAAAGAGAACCGAATCGCTGTGATTGCATTACACAAAGTTGGTATGGAGCCAAATGCAATTTTTAAAACTCTCTATACGCTTGGTATTAGTCAAATGTTTGCGTACCAGGCTATTAATAGGTACAATGAGACCTCCTCTGTTTGTGACAGAAAAAGATCTGGCCGTCCACGTAGTGTTCGTACGAAAAAGGTGGTCAAAGCAGTAAAGGAAAGAATTCGAAGAAATCCTGTCCGAAAGCAAAAGATTTTATCTCGGGAGATGAAGATAGCACCCAGAACCATGTCGCGTATTTTAAAAGATGACTTAGGACTCAGCCTATAAGAGACGCACTGGTCATTTTTTAACTGATAATTTAAAAAAGAATAGGGTGGTAAAATCGAAACAACTACTGAAGCGGTACGCAAAGGGAGGTCACAGAAAAATGTTGTTTACGGATGAGAAAATCTTTACAATTGAGCAACATTTTAACAAACAAAATGACCGTATTTATGCTCAAAGCTCTAAGAAAGCTTCCCAATTAGTCGACAGAGTTCAACGTGGGCATTTTCCGACTTCAGTGATGGTTTGGTGGGGTGTTAGCTATGAAGGAGTGACTGAGCCATATTTTTGTGAAAAAGGTATCAAAACATCGGCACAAGTGTGTCAAGATATCATTCTTGAGAAGGTAGTTAAGCCCCTTAACAACACCATGTTCAATAACCAAGTATGGTCCTTCCAACAAGACTCGGCGCCGGGTCATAAAGCTCGGGCCACGCAGTCTTGGTTGGAAGTGAACGTTTCGGACTTCATCAGAGCTGAAGACTGGCCGTCGTCTAGTCCCGATCTTAATCCGCTGGATTATGACTTATGGTCAGTTTTAGAGAGTACGGCTTGCTCTAAACGCCATGATAATTTGGAGTCCCTAAAACAATCCATACGATTGACAATGAAGAATTTTTCCATGGAAAGAATGCGTGCTTCTATTGATAAGTGGCCTCAACGTTTAAAGGACTGTATTGCAGCCAATGGAGACCACTTCGAATAAGCTTTTTATATTTTAAATTGTTTATATTTATGTATTAAACTAACACACTGTAAAAGTAATAAATATTATTAGCAATAAAAAAACAATTTTTTTTCGTGTCAATATTTATGGCAAGACTAGGTAGATAGAGCGACCGCCGAGCGTAGGTATGAAAAGTGAAGTACATACATGTGACTGACTTCTGTACCTGTCTCTTTTGTGCTGTAGTCTGCTAGCTAGACAATCGTCGTGCTGCATAGATCGCATGTGGCGTGATAGATTTCGCCACATATACATACATATCCTTAGTATTATAAATGCAAAAGTAACTCTGTCTATCTATCACTCACATCGTTAATTCAGCCCTCATCAAGCTGTCTCCCTCCCAGTCCTCTCTCAAGCAACGCCTTAAGCCGAGGTCCTAGTCCGATTAGGGGTTGCCCTTAGTGCTGTTGTTGCTAGCTAGTCATGATGTTAAAAGTACTAGTTAGCTTAGGTTAAGTATTTTACTTTTGCTCTCGTCCCCATTGGTTGGAGACCCTTCAGGTCTCACCAATAACTGCCCAGTTACGTTGAAACGGTCCGCAAGACCATCTACAAGTATTCGAATAGAATAAAAAGTCTTTCTGTCTGTTACCTTATCGCGACTAAACTGCTGAACCGATTATGGTGAAACTTGGTACAAAGATATTCTGGAATTCAGAGAAGGAAATATACATTTATCCGCGGATAGAGCGATAAACGAAATCCAAGTGGACGAAGCCGCGAGCGACCTCTAGCTATATCATAAAATACCTAAATTATAATCATGACGTAAACTAAATTAATGTAGATTACGAAGGCATTACGAAGGAAGTGACTTCAATAGTATTCCCGGGTTTTGCTTTTGAATGAAAATGTTCTAGAAGCCAATATCCAGACGAAACACTACAGAGTTCCGTTCGTTAAGATTTAACCGCAAACCAGCAGTACACCACGTTCAATATAATCAACCGAAACTGAAAATTTCGTCACTAAACGTCGAAACATTTTCAGTGATTTAATTGGCAAAATTAATAGAGTTTCCGAAGTATCCAATTAGGAATCCTTGCCATTAATATTGATGGACGCAAAAACATTTGTATTATGACAGTTATTGGGGGTACGTAATTAATATCGATTTAATGATGGTCAGACCATGGGCGTAGCCAGTATTTTGTCCAGGGTGGGGCAAACTTAGTTAGACAGTAATATTTTGTCTTTTCAATAAATCTGGAAGTGCAGAATGGGATTATGGGGGAATTTTGCCGAATAACCTTATTATTGAGGTCCAAATAAAGTATAGATTAAGTCGGGCATTTGTCGGGCTATTTTGGGTAATTGTTCTGTGGACATGGGTGGCGAGTTGACTGAATCTAGACCATTTTACCTATCCTTTCCTGTTCCAGGGTGGGGCAAGTGCCCCATCAGCTCCATTCTGAATACGCCTATGGGTCAGACACTGATATCTGTGATAGCACGTTAAGTGGATGCTCTTTCATCTACTCCAAGCAAGAGGAGGCTACTGGCTAATTACTAACCGGATCATATAAATTACGAGGTTCAGCTGCACCTGCCGCGGTCAGTCTGTGATGGCCGACCGTACTTTATACATCGAGACTCCTCCACGCCTCGGAGAGCACGTTAAACAGTCGGTCCCGGGTGTCATACGAATACCTATGACAGTCGTCACGGGGATTCAGAAGCCCGAAAGTCTGACGACCGGTCTAGCCAGAACTCCGCAATCCAGTAACAAGGCAATGCCTATATTAGGATATAGGCATTGCCTTGTTACTGGGTTGCGGAGTTATGATAGTAGTCGCTCTGTGTAAAATAGGTACTGGTATTCAGCCGCATCTGGTTAGACTGGAAGCTGACCCAAACATAGTTGGGAAAAGGCTAGGCAGAACAGTTTCTCCAAACGAGACTGGTTCTGACTTGATCTTTCTACATAACACATAACATAACATCACGCCTGTATTCCCCGAAGAGTTGGGCAGAGGTGTATAGAAACACCCTCATTTCGCCGTTATGTTTTAAGTCCCATATGATAGGGGGCGAGCCTATTGCCATCAACCGGGCACAAATCTAAACTACGGGCTGCTACTGAGGAATTTCACATGGAAAACCCAAATAACACTTTGTCCGAACTGGGGATCGAACCCAGTACCTCACGATCAGCTGTCGCGCTTGCCACCAGTACACCAACGAGCAGTAGTTTGCCCTTTCTCGGAGATGAAAACAGAGATAACAAGAGACTCGCTTCGAGTAAGTATTCGTCGTTTAAATGACTTTTATTAGTTATCCTATTATAAAATATGTGATAACTTTGCGAAGACATTGATGGCTAGTATAACTAATATACAGGATCCAAATGATGGCTCCACAGAGGACAGGCCAGAGTGCCAGAGGGTGGCGGACCGGGACCTGCCGGGGTTGCGGTGCATGCTTTTGCGAATCCCGCGACGCCGGCCGAACGGTCAGGAACACCGTTTTTTAGCCGGTAAGAGTCCGGCAGACACCCCGCCTTCCCCGGGCGAGGGACATTCATCAGGATGATCAAACGACAAAAAAAAAGAAAAAAAAGCGTCCAAATAATAAACCTGTAATTAGCCAATAGGCAGGACTTATCGCTTTGGAGCAGTTTTTTATCAGCAAGTCTATACCCTATTCACGGAACGAAAAAATAAAATGTAAACAACATTTGACTACTCTTAATAGAGATATTTTCTGTAAAATATTTCATAACATTAATTTGTAACAAAAAGAAATTGTGTAATGTTAATCTATTTGAAACACTTCTTATTCAAGTAAGTTTCGAATTTTTCATCGATTTCACAGAAATTATCTCAATTAAGAGTAAGTAGTCAAATGTTGTTTACATTATATTTTTTCGGTGCGTGAATAGTGTTATTTTTTTTGAGATGGCTTTGCTTTTGACTCTAGTGCAGGTCAGAGGTGACAGAAACAAATTCTACGATGGAGTGAGCTTACCCAGAAGAAGCCTGTTCACTCTAACTTTGAAGAGATTCGGGTTATATGCGTTCGGGAACACAGACGCAGGTAGTGAGTTCCACTCTTTTGCCGTGCGCATTATGAAGGATGTTTGGAAGCGCTTAGTGCGAATTGGTGGAATGACAACTAGGTGTGATATAGGCATAAACGAGTAACGATGCAGAAAATAACGTTAGGAAGAAGCTAAGATCTGCTTCTTAAATGTCTAGATTCTTCTCCACTTTGCTCAGTCTTTAAGAGGAAACGCGGACTGCAAAATATTAATAATTTGAATAGGTTTTTGCGATCTCTTTCCGCCCACCCCTCCCGCAAACCTTTCAATTGAACGCGAAAGAGAAACCTGCATCTCGGACTGATTTCTCCTGTGCAATATTAGCGAAATCGTACTTTCGTATTTCCCTGTTTCCTTCTTCAAATCTGGAGCGATTTTAATATTTTTTTCTGTAATAATTTAAGAAAGACTTTGGTTATGTCTGTATGTTTTTCTTTTATTTTTTATACTTGTCAAATTTGTTTGCCAGATGTTTGAAAACTGCGGTAAAACCGGTTGATTTTTGTAAAATTTAAACGTTTCTAGTTCTTTTAATAATTAATTGACCAAAATAAAACATAGAGACGTAGTAGTGGTAGATTTATATCATTTATGGTAAAAAATATTTGCTCTAGTAACATTATCCAAGGAGGAAACTGAGGGCTACGTTTGTATGGACTAAATGCCGACCGCATTTATTCTTAACATCTACAAAGTTCAAAATTGAAATCTATTTAATTCACATTAAATAATGTTATCAGTTTAAAAATTAACACGTTTACTGCCACCGTTATCGAGCCCTCATTATTGGCCTCTTGGGTCCCAAAGACCGAACTTTGACCCCTTAAACTTTATTTGAACGCCGTCATTTTCTTATAATTGGCCATATTTACGTATAATGTCCTTATGCCAAGGTCACGAATATTTGGGAATAATGAAGGCAATGACATGACATGTGGTATGATGATTCATTGTAGCAGTCATTGCAAGACCCGTTCTAGTTTTAAAATGGTTTTTAATTAGCTTCACTTCGTAGATTTGTTTTTTTGTTTGATTCAAAGCTTGCGATAGATTTTTCAACTAATATAACATAACATAATCAGCCCATTGCTCTCCCAATTTTTTCAACTACTTGTTCTTAACCGATTCTCGTGAAACTTCGCACACAGATTCAATTCCCATGACAATACAACATTATAATAGATTCAACCTTCAATCTTCAAACCCTGATGCTGCAGGGATAGTGCAAGTCAAAACCGTTTAAGTTGAAAGGTTTTTTAAAGGATTATTATAAAGTCTTTCACGAGATTCAATTGCAAGGACTGCAATTGATTGACTCAATAGCGTATTTTTTTACTTTCGCTTACCATTTAAGTCAAAGCTAACGAGAAGAAACCGCCTTATTCCTAAGTCATAACATAACTTATCATCACGCCTGTATTACCCGAAGGGTTAGGCAGAAGTGTATAGTAACACCCTCATCTTGCCCTTATGTTTAAGTCCCATGTAGTAGGGGGCGAGTCTATTGTCATCATTTAGGCACAAATCCAAACTCCGGGCTGCTACTGAGGAATTCCACACGGAAAAACCTAATAACACTTTGCCCGACCTGGGGATCGAACCCAGGACCTCACGATCAGCAGTCGCGTTTGGAACGAGAACGAAGCAATTCCCAAATCACCATTTAAAAACCCTAAAATGATACACCACATTATTTACGACGAAATATTTCGACATAATAGCTTTAAAACGATCGTATTCGAAGTTAAAGAGCGAACTTTGGTCGTTCAGACCGTCGGAGCTAATAATGAGCGTTCGATAACAGTAGCGTTCTAGTGTTGACTTGCGAACAGATAATTTGTTATTTGTGGAGAATGACGAAGTTAATTCTCTGATAGAAAATATCGTTATTGTTTCTTTGACTTACATCTATTGTGTGCAAAGATTCACAGAATAATAGTGGCCTCAGCAAATTCTTCAAGGAAATCATGTTTTTATCTTTACTTCTATACTTACTAATATTATAAAGAGGAAAGATTTGTATTTTTGTATGAAACGAATAAACTTAAAAACTACCTACTGGACCGATTTCAAAAATTCTTTTGCCGTTAGAAAGCTACATTATCACTGAGTAGCATAGGCTATATTTATTACTGGAATAAAACTTCTTACGCGGGCGGAGCCGTGAGGACACAGCTAGTACCTAATACTAGCGGCCCGTCCCGGCTTCGCACGGGTGGTCATTTTTCCCGTTTTTGCAACATTTTTTATTTATGCTCCGCTCCTATTGGACTATCCAACATAAAAATATTTTTTCAATTCCAACCAGTAGTTCCTGAGATCAGCGCGTTCAAACAAACAAACAAACTCTTCAGCTTTATAATATTAGTATAGATAACATTCAATTGCCGTGCGCGGTTAATCTCGCAAAAACTTGAAAATGGCTCGACTGATCTGATTTGTTTTTGTTTTGTTCGACTTAATACTGGGTTGGTTTCGTAAAAAAGAAAATTAGGAAAAATACAAACATATTAATAATATAATTAGCTCATTACTCTCCCACTGCTGGGCACGGGCCTCTTCTCAGAATGAGAAGGGTTTACGCCTTAGTCCACCACACTGGCCTGGTGCGGATTGGCAGACTACACAGACCATGGCGAACTTTATGAAGCCCTTTTTGGTGTTCAGGTTTCCTCACGATGTTTTTCCTTCACCGTTAACGCAATAGTTATAATCAAATTCTGATCCGCACATGAATTCGAAAAGTCAGAGGTACGGGCCGAGATCGAACTCAGACCCTCCTGCATGGAAAGCAAGCGTTCACCCGCTAGGCTATCACTGCTTTGTATGTTTTGTGTAAATACTAATAAAAAATTAAAAATACATTTTAACAAAAATAAAATACACCAAGAAAACGACGAAATGTATAAAATAATTACCATATTATTAAATTAACAGTTTCAGAAGTCGGTGCCTTCAATTTGGTTCAGCGTGGATTAGCACCGACTTCTGAAAGTGTTAATTTTATAATATGGTAATTATTTTATTCTTTTTGACGTTTTTTTTAAGTCTGTTTTATTTTGTTAAAATACTTTTTTATTTTTTTTTATTTTAGTGGCCTTTATTAAAACACGATTGGACCCACTAAAGACGCTGCTCGTAACGTAATCACATTAAACCGGGTCCAGACGTGTGCAACGTGTAATGTAATGTATCGTGAAATGTAACGCGAATTCTGTGTGTGAATGGCACTACGAGCGTTACATGTAATGCTCGTAGTGCCGTCCAGACACAGAAAATGCGTTATAATTTACGATACATTACATTACATGTTACACACGTCTGGACCCGGCTTTTTGAGGAGTTTCATTATCTATATTCGAAGTTCTTCATCAGCTCTTCACCAAATTTAAATAGGACCACCGCGAAAGAATACTCTTTCATATAAAATAAGAATTTTCCAAATCGGTTTATAAATGACGGTGTCATGAGGTAACAAACATTTAAAAAAACAGACGAATTGATAACCTCCTCCTATTTTTATTAGTAGTGCTAAAAAGTTCCACTGTGAAAAAAACAAAAACGAAACGTATCATGCTGTATGTTTAGTATAATTTAATATACCTCTCAAACAACACATATATACCTACATACACATAACCAACCACTTATTAATCTTCCAACCCTCCAGTTATATCATAAATACCTCAACCTTTAACTACTTAATAAAAGCGGAATTCATTCTAAATCGAAGACGGTATCCCGAAGTTAGTCAACTATTGGAATGTGGGTGCATAGTTGCCAGTCGGCGGTCAGACGGTTGCATAGTTAGACTACCTGGCTCTAGATAAAGAAGCCTATACACTGCACTGATTTCAATTATAGGGGTGAGGAGCAAACCTTACACTACAGAACCTGACACCTGCGGCTTCGCTCGCGCGTTTCAGGCTATCTATAGTCAATGACAGGTTGACATGGCAATCGGGTATGAGGCTCGTCGTGTCAGGACAGGACACACGCCCCGCACACACGCACAGCGCCTGCGCCATTTTAGTCTTACCGTTGCACGAGTCCGCATCGACCGCGTTTATCGATTTCGATCTCGCTCACGTTGTTGCTAGTAGTTGTGTATTGAAAAAAGAATAGAAATTACTGAAATAACTGATTACTGAAATTACTAGAAAATTGCCATGTCGACCTGTCGTGGACTGTATGTGCCAAGTTTCATTTAAATTGGTATAACAAACAGACAAACTCACTTTCGCATTAGAGGTTGAATAAAAAATGTCATTTACGTTTTTCCTTATAGGCCTGAAGTAGGTATGAAAATTTGTCGTATAATATCGTAATCGTATCGCTAATGTAAGCGAATTTTGAATCGGAAATACAACTACAACTGTCCAATAACATTTTGGTTTATTTTTTTGCGACTTACACAATTTGTATCATACATAGATATATGAATAAAGTTCAATAGTATGTTCCAAACGAGTATTTCCAATTCAAAATTCACTCACAATAAAGTTAATGTTATCTACTTTTAGACAAAACTTTGTATGAGTAAACCTGCGAGCCTTGTAAATGTCACTTTTTATTTAGAAAATGACGTTTGAAATGCTATTTTCTTTTGGAAAATGGTTTGAACCAAATCTATTTTATTTGTTTATAAAACTCTGATCAAAAAGAGATAAAAGTAACCATACCTTTGATCGTGAAACATTCATTTTGCTTTAAAAATCCATTAAAACGCACTTTTTAAGAAAACTTGTTTTGTTTAAGACTAGCTGTATCCTCACGGCTCCGCCCGTAGCCTATGTTAGTCAGTGATAATGTAGCTTTCTAACGGCAAAATAATTTTTGAAATCGGTCCAGTAGTTTTGAAGTTTATTCGTTACATACAAAAATATAAAAATACAAATCTTTCCTCTTTATAATATTAGTATAGAAGAAGTGCTAACATTGTCCAAAAATGTGTATTTTAAAGCAAAATAAATGTTTCACGGTCAAAAGTTTATTTACCTTTTATACAAAATTTAAAAGGCTGGACTATAGGTTCATTATTTCATCATCATTCATCCTCCTGTCCTTATCCCAACTTATTTGTGGTCGGCGCAGTATATCTTCTTCTTCCATCATCATTATCAGCCTATAATGTTCCCACTGCTGGGACGCAGGCCTCCTCTCTGTGAGAGGGAATAGGCCGTAATCCACCACGCGGGCCCCGTGCGGGTTGGTAGATGTCACATGTCTTCGAATTTTTGGTTCTAGGACATGCCGTTTCCTCACGATATTTTCCTTAACCGTTTTGAGAGCAGTGGTGATGAAATAAATTACACAAAGTAATGCACCTGGCTGGGTTCGAACCCACGACATACAACTCGTAAGTCGGGGCCGTTACCACTGGGCCACCACTTCTCTTCTTCCATACTTCTTCTTATTAGCCGTCATCTCAGTAGTCGCCCCTTTTCGTCTTCTTTGGCCTTTCTCTACTCTTACAACCATCCACATTCATGATCAAAAATTTAGTTTCATTATGAAAAAAGAAATGTGAATAATTAATTTCATATTTAAAAAAAAAAGATCTGGGAACACTACCGAGTACCTTGTATATCTTGGTAATCGTTGGTTCATTGACTTACAATGACGGTTCATTGACTTCTGAGTTCAGGTGTAGTCCCAGTACATAACTCTGAAGACTAGTATAGTGCACTAAATTTAGGAGGATGTAAAGACCGCTTTAGTTATCCTGTAACTATAGGTGCTTTATTATTTGCTACAATCTGGTATCGGGTTTAGTTGTTATAGAGTTATATTCGACACATTGTTGTGAATTTGTGCAATATTATGGTAGAGATATTCTAAAACTATGTTCGTAGCTTTTTTTATCGTGGGATAATCCTTATGGATATCCTTCGCCCGGGGTAGACGAGGGGGTCTGCCGGACTCTTACCGGGTACAAACCCACGGTGTTCCTCCTTGTGACCGTCGGCTGGGGTCGCGGGGTTCGCCTAAGCATGCACCGCAACCCCGGCAGGTCTTGGTCCACCAACTGCTGGTGGACCTTACCTCAGTGGGACCCAACGATCTTAGGTATAATTTCACTGAATTTCAGTACAAAGTTACGTAAATGGTTTTTGGTATTTAGTTGGATATTGAAACTATATTGCTTTATTTAATTAAGCAAAGAGAAAAGTCTCGTTCGTCAGGCAAAGTGTTATTGGGTTTTTCCGTGTGGAATTCCTCAGTAGCAGCTCGGAGTTTGGATTTGTTCCCGGTTGATGGCAATAAGCGTGTTGCCTATTCCGCTTCGTTTAATATCAGATTGCGTTTGTATTTGGAATTTCAAATGTTCTATGTATTTAAGCTTCAGGAAACCTAGTTTATAGCTTATAAGCATCCTATCTAGTGATGAGGACAGGGTCTGGAACAAGGTTAGATCTACAGTAGAGGGTATTCTTCTGCTTGTCCTTGCTTTTTTCAGCGTCCAACAACATAGTAAAGGGTAGTTTGGTTTTAATAGGCATTTACCTCAACATAACGGCGAAATGAGGGTGTTACTATATCTCTGCCCAAACCTTCGCGGAATACAGGCGTGATTTTATGTTATGTTGAAGAGAAAAGTATGATATGACTGCGTACCTATAACTTGCTTGCAGTATCGTGACAAAACAACCGGGTTTTACCTTCTTCTTTTCTTGTGGTTAGTGACTAACCTGGTGTCAGAGTTTATGCGGCCCATGGGCCTCTCACTTGGCTTCACATGCCGTCGAGAAATATCTCTCAGGCATACCGGTTTCCTCACGAAGCCCGAAAGTCTGACAACCCGTCTTACCTTAGGATATCGGCATTGCCAAGTAATTGGGTTGCAGAGGTCTGATGGCAGTCGCTCCGTGTTAAATATTGGTATTCAGCCGCATCTGGTTAGACTGGAAGCTGACCCCAACATAGTTGGGAAAAAGGCAGAATATTTGATGGTTGAAAATGCCACTTTCAATCGGTTGTTAGACCCCCTACAGTCTGTGGCAGGATGCACCTAGTTCAGATGAAGTTCGGAGTAGCAGAATTCAAAAGTAATTCCAGTCATTCTACTCACCTCCCCAGGAAAGGTGTGATGGTCGATCTGATGCTCAGATCCTCGGTTATCCTCCATGCCATAGTGGAAGTAGATCTCCTCGAACTGGTAGCGGTAGGACAGTGGGCCTCCACTGATGTTCACCTGGTGTTTTGAGTCCTTCTCTACGCGGAAGACGAGCGACTGACCCGTATTTTGGAGGACGCCGCTAACCTGGGGAAGAAGAAGAAAGTTTATGTTTATATGGTTAACAGGAGATATCATGAGATCCAGTAAGATAAAGCAATGTGGTTCCCCCCCCCCCCAAGTTATGTGCCATTAAAATACACGTTGCTATGGTCTGAAGGACGATATACACAAACATAAGCTGTGAAGCGAGTTAAGTGACGACACGTTTGATGCAGTGGCGGAGCGATCGGCTTCTGCGCTACGGATCGTGGGTTCGATTCCCGCACGGAACAAATATTAGTATGGCCTACACATAGTTGTTCCGGGTCTGGATGTTCGTGCGTGTGAAGATTTGTGTATGTAAACGCACCCACGATACAGGAGAAATCCAAGTGTGGGGGCAATGTTTTAAAACAAAAAAAAAATGTTCCCGATTTAGTGAACTTACTTGAGTAAGTACTGAACTTAATTCGCCAATACATGTCCAAATGAGATTTTCTACTTAATTCGCCTAATTAGCAAGTTAACTAATTAGTTAAATTACGAAAATCAAGCTTTTTTTTGTGTTTATAAAATGTTAGTACCTATGTAACGTAGTTTTTGACTTTGTCTACACCCAGATATTTGCCAGATTATACAGGAAATATTAATTTGTTGTTATCTTCTTCTTTTCGTGTGGTTAGTGACTAATCTGGTGTCTTAGTTTATGCCACCCATGGGCCTCTGACTTGGCTTCACATGCAGTTGAGAAATATCTCTCAGGCATGCCGGTTTCCTCACGATGTTTTCCTTCACCGTTTTTAAGCAAGTGATAACTATACAATACACACATGTATCCGAAAAGTCAAAGGTGCTTGCCTTGGGTTCGAACTCAAGACATATTATGACTTGTTGTTATAACTAATGTATTTAACAAACTTTTTCTAAAAGTAGTTGCATCTAGTCACTTCGCTTCATAAAATACTCAAATAAGTAAAGCAATACTAAAATGCCAAAACTATGTGGCCACAAACACAGCAGCAATATCAAATGGAGTCACAGTAACACCACTTACAAGCACCAACAAGTTACACCCTAATAATAATCAACACGAATTGGAATGAATCACACAGCTGGCTCCCCGTGGGGTGTTCCTATCAATCAATGGGTCACACCTTGATTAGAACCTGGCAACTTATGCGGTTTGAGTGGAGATGATATATTGCTTGTTGACACGCGACGCACAAAGGTATATACGCGCTGGAAGTGGCTTTTGATGTGAAATGTTTATGGTTTTTATAGTTTGATGGCATGTGCGACAGATTTGTGTAATGAATGTAGAACATTGATAATTATAACATCACGCTTTGTACACCCCGAAAGGTTTGGCAGAAGTGTTTTAATACACTTTCATTTTGCCTGTTATGTTTAAGTCCCATGTAATAGCGGGCGAGCCTATTGCCACTAACCGAGCACAAATCCAGACTCCGGGCTGCTACTGAGAAATTCCTAATGGAAAAACCCAATAACACTTTGCCCGACCTGGGGATCGACCCAGGGCCTTATTATCTGCAGTCGCGCTTGCGACCACTAGACCAATAAGGCAGATAATTAAGTGCAATAAAAGAGCCTCCACGACTGACAATATTTCAGTAGGTATGTCCGGCGCAACCTGGGCAGTCAGCCCCGCTACTAACTTTGCTAATTGGCTATTCTTTTACCACAGCATAAACTATTCTAGTATAGCTCGTGCCGACATGAGAGAAGAAGACGATTGTTAATAATGGTAAAATAAAGTTCATTGATGTATTAATTTTAATTAATACTAGCTGTGTCCTCACGGCTCCGCCCGTAGCCTATGTTACTCAGTGATAATGTAGCCTTCTAACGGCAAAAGAATTTTTGAAATGGGTCCAGTAGTTTTTAGGTTTATTCGTTACATACAAAAATACAAATCTTTCCTCTTTATAATATTATAATTAATAATTAATATGTATACTGATGGTACAGTTGGCGACATAAGTTGGTAAACAAGTAGACAGAGTAATTATTCTCAGTTAAATAAATATTCCAAAAAAGTATAATAATTATATGTATAGTTTCAAATTTTAAAACAGTCTAGATACAACTCTAAGGATATCTTAAAGTATTTACACTCGGCAGCAATGAATCCGGATCACCAACATAAACCTTAATATCTCGGAAAATATTGTTTTGTTTATGTTGGTGACTCGGATTCATTGCCCCCGAGTGTATTTTATATAAATCAGTTTTCCAGTTAATGTCAAATTTAAAAACTCAAATGTTTGGTTACTTTTGTCGCTGACTGAACTTAGGCCGGGGCCGCACTGGTACGGCGACAGCGACGCGACGGCGATTTCGTGAAAATAAATTCATATACCTAAACATATGTCCGTGGCCGCACTGCAGAAGCGACAAGCTAAATTTATTTGTTCACGAAATCGCCGTCGCGTTGCTGTCGCCGTACCAGTGCGACCACGGCCTTAGTTATATTGAGAATATTTTTGAATTCACTGATGGATTTTGAAGTGTACATGGCCTATGTGAATTTTGTGTACGCATACAGCCGTCCTGTTAGAAAACTATTTCGTAAAAAGCATGTTACAACACACGTCGTACATTTGTTACCAAATTGAATGTGTCGTTCTGCCAAGTACTTAAACACTTTTAAAACGATAAAATTAAAAATGTTTAATAACACTTCTCAAAAATATAGAACTAAAATTGTACCATCTTAATTGAACACTATCAGTTCCTTAATATAATGTTTAAGCTACACGAAGGCTGATGCATGCGTGCCGTCAGTTGGGTCAGTTTAACTCAAACCTGCTATGACACTTCCTCAAAAGGCCAACCGTTGCCCTACATACATACATACACTCGCATAGTTTTTATACCACAATGTCTGGAGTTTAAAAGAGACCTTGATCTCTGAGTTTGTTTCGGCTTTTCTTCTCAGAGCTAGTCAGATAGGAAATGACGGCGCCATCTAGGCTCTAAAAAAACATTACATTGACTTGTAAAAGTGTCTGTAACAAATTTATTTACAGAAAAAAAAATTATGAATGTTTAATACATTTCTCAAAAATTCTACCATCTTAATTCAAGACTATCAAATCACGCTCCACTCATTATTTTAATTGCGCTCGCTGAATGTTTAAAGCACGTTTTATTAATTCTACATCTACGTTATTTCGTTGAGGGAGTGACTTGCCTTGTAGATAATGTTTATGTAAGAGATAGCTTCGAACATTTTAGTTTAATAAATTACTTTAAAATTGTTTTTAACATAAGTGCAGGTATAACACATAGAATATAGCTTACAGCATTTAAAACTCACATTTTATTATAAACTAGAGGCCCGTCCCGGCTTCGCACGTGTGGACATTTTTCCCGTTTTTGTAACATTTTTCATTTATGCTCCGCTCCTATTGGTCGTAGCGTGATGTTATATAGCCTATAACCTTCTTCGATAAGTGGACTATCCAACACAAAAATATTTTTTCAATTCCAACCAGTAGTTCCTGAGATTAGCACGTTCAAACAAACAAACAAACAAACTCTTCAGCTTTATAATATTAGTATAGATTGACAGGTAGAATTAATATTGAATAAGACTAAGTATATTTTTGCATAATTTGGGAATCACTGACTGCCTTGTTGGTTTAGTGGTCGCAAGCGCGACTGCTGAGCGTGGGGTCCTGGGTTCGATCCCTAGGTCAAGCAAAGTGTTATTGGGTTTTTCCATTAGGAATTTCTCAGTCGCAGCTTGGAGTCTGGATTTGTGGCCGGTTAATGGCAATAGGCTCGCCCCCTATTACATGGGACTCAAACATAACTGGTGAAACGAGGGTGTTTTAAAACACCTCTGCCGAACCTTTCGGGGAATGCATGATGTTATGTTGGGAATCAAATCTCTGAACTTTCATTTACTATATTCTGCGCGCAAGTAGATACTAGTCATGAGGTAAGAGAGCGGCAGGAGGGGAGTCCAAAACAATAGACGCGCTCTGTCAGTTTGCTTTGTCTTGTCTACCGCGCGCACCCCCCTTCTCCCGTTCCCATACCTCAGGAGGTGACTGGCATTTACGCGCGGCCTATACTACCAGACTAGGGCTCAGCGCACGCCGAGAGCAGAGCAGAGCAGAGCATTTTTTGAGACCGCTGAAAAAAATACCTTAAGACTATAGCATATAGTGCAAAATTAAATACACGTCCAAACTTGATGCTCGACCATGCTCGAGCTTGCAAGATGTGTGTTCAAGTATGCGTTCTAAATGCGCGAGCGCGCTCGAGCCGCCACCGCGCCGCTGCCTGCCGCTCGCGCTCAGATTCAGTATTGCCGCAGCGAGAAATTTATGTTTCTCTTCCTCTTCACAAAAAGGTGATAATTACTAAGTTCCAATCAACCATAATGAACACATCTGCCAACGTCGGATTATGGCATTAAACTGGTCATGCACGCCCGCCTGGCAACCCAGAGCATTTTCAACGGAGCTTGCTCACGGAGGGGCATGCATGCCGCCTGCATGGTCGAGCAGTCAACATTTTGCTCGACCATGCGAGAGCATTTTGCAGTTTGGCGTGCGCTGGCCCTTAGGGGTTAATTCTAACTAATAGTAACGTGCATCAATCGCAACCGAACCGAAATCAAACAGTCTATTTCGGAAATATCAAAAAAAGAAAGAAAACGATTGTTAAAAAAACAAAAGAACCTAAAAGTGGAGGAGATACACGTTTTTCATGTTTTTTAATGGCGCGTTTTCTGTCCTCGTCGCACGAAACGGACATTGTACGGAGTAATGTCAAGCTATTATGAAGTTTATGAACAATGACGTCATCGTGCTATTGCACTCTAGAGTGCGGTCTCTGTCTATTAACAATTTTAGATGACCCGGTGAACTTCGTACCACCTAATATTTATTTTTAAATTTTTCCCAATTTTCTTTTTTCCTAAAACCACTCCAGTATCGAGGCGAACAAAACAAAAAATAATATTCAAAACCGTCGAGCCATTTTCAAGTTTTTGCGACACTAACGAACGGCAATTGATTTTTATACATAGGTTTCATCGGATTTTTCATTGTTGCCTTATGTTTTTTGTAAAAGTACCGACACAATTAATAAAATGAAAATTGACAACTATACATAGTTGAACCGTTAATTCGATGCAGTAACTTGATAGTTCAAAGCAAAATAATGATACCATACTAAAACTAATAGTGTTGGGTAGTGAACGATTTTACGAAAAGAATGAATACGAAAAATAGTTCAATTTAAACAAATCTCTATAAATTCATTTTACCTCTTCACGATGCTGTTCTCTTAGACCCAAATTGACTGATAGAGAATGCCTTATAACATTAAGTCCGCATTATGTACCACAATTGTGCATTGAAGTATTAAATAAATAAATAATTAGCCTTATGTTCAGTTATTTGACGCTTCAAAAACGTCATATCAGTAGTTACCAGTGGTTACGGCTATTTTTAATAGTGATATATCGTGTTTTGATCCTCTGTTATTAAATTCAATAAAAAAGTATGCATATAAGTATATTATTAAGTTCATTCGATTTCATTCATTCTTTTTTTCAGCTCACTACCTTTTTTTTGTCAAAAACTGGTATCCCTCCAATTGTCAAGTTACTGTATCGAATTAACGGTCCGACTATAGGTACCAAATTGTTTGACAACAAAAACAAGATTAAACATTATAAATGACCACTGTGGTTTGTTTGGAAACAGTTTTATAAGCAGAATTTCCCTCCATAACAAAACATAACATCACGCCTGTATTCCCCGAAGGGCTGGGCAGAGGTGTATAGTAACACCCTCATTTCGCCGCTATGTTTAAGTCCCATATAATAGGGGGCGAGCCTACTGCATCAACCGGGCACAAAACCAAACTACGGGCTGCTACTGAGGAATTCCACACGGAAAAACCTAATAACACTTTGCCCGACCTGGGGATCGACCCCAGGACCTCACGATCAGCAGTCACGCTTGCCACCACTAGACCAACGAGACAGTCATTTTCCTCCAGTAAGGTGATAAATAAGTGCATATTATTCTGTCTGCGGTGTTTCATAGCTGTGCAAAGGTAACTCAGTTCGATCCCAATCTTCTAGCAATTCCGTGTTATAAATATAAATTGCTTCAAAATATTGAACGAAGAGATCTTAAAAGTATTCTATAGATAATACAAGTAGGTCGTAGTTCCGATATGCCCTAGTTTTTTAAAAGAAATTTAATACCGTGACTAGATATTTTAATATTAAAGATTGATGATTCCAAGGGATGTAATAGAAGTAAGAAATTATTTAAGTTTTAATAAAATTGGGTATAATTTATATGTGGCCTGACCTTTTAGTGGCAGCTACTTATATTTCGCGAAAGATTTACTAAAATTATAATTTTAATACTTACCTATGTATAAGTTTCGTAACGCATTGTTAGGGAAATAGTACCTAGAGGGTATTAACTTAGGACACAGTTGACTCAAAAAATAGTACCTAGAGGGTATTAACTTAGGACACAGTTGACTCAAAAAATAGTACCTAGAGGGTATTAACTTAGGACACAGTTGACTCAAAAAATAGTACCTAGAGGGTATTAACTTAGGACACAGTTGACTCAAAAAATAGTACCTAGAGGGTATTAACTTAGGACACAGTTGACTCAAAAAATAGTACCTAGAGGGTATTAACTTAGGACACAGTTGACTCAAAAAATAGTACCTAGAGGGTATTAACTTAGGACACAGTTGACTCAAAAAATAGTACCTAGAGGGTATTAACTTAGGACACAGTTGACTCAAAAAATAGTACCTAGAGGGTATTAACTTAGGACACAGTTGACTCAAAAAATAGTACCTAGAGGGTATTAACTTAGGACACAGTTGACTCAAAAAATAGTACCTAGAGGGTATTAACTTAGGACACAGTTGACTCAAAAAATAGTACCTAGAGGGTATTAACTTAGGACACAGTTGACTCAAAAAATAGTACCTAGAGGGTATTAACTTAGGACACAGTTGACTCAAAAAATCTATGAAAAGACAAGAAAATTAACATGGTCAGAAGTCGGTGCTAATCCACACTAAATCAAATTTAAGGCACCGACTTCTGAAACAGTTAATTTTATAATATGGTAATTATTTTATCCTTTTTTTCGATATTTTTGAAGTCGGTCTTATTTTTGTTAAAATGTTTTTTTGTTCTTTTTAGTGGCCTTAATTAAAACATGGTTGGATTTATTAAAGACGCTGCTCGTAACCGAATCATATTAAGTGTACTATTCGTCATTGAGGAGCTCCATTGTCTATCTCCAAAGTTCTTCATCAGATCTTTACCAAATGTGTATGGGACTACCTCGAAAGAATATTCTTTCAAACAAAAAAGTAAATCAGTTTATAAATGACGATGTTGTGAGGTAACAAACCTCCACCTTTTTTTAATTCGGTTAAAAACGAGCGAGACATGTTAAACTAGGTATTTTAAAAAATATAACCCGTTACTGTCGCGCAGTCGGATAAAACGACCTACGGTAGTACCTACTAGATGCTCAGCTTTCAACCCAACTATAAACTATAAGCATTATCTCCCGCCCACTTAATTACCGTCTAACAGAGTAAGATATACCGTGACTCCGTGGAACAGCTACCAACACAAACAGAGCGAGTAACAGTGTATGTTGCAAAAACGCGTCCGATGGTACGATAGCCGCGATAGCCTATCGCGGACCGCATACATTAGCATCACATTGGGCGAGCCTGTAACTCACTCTAAATGAATAATTCTGCACGAAGCCTTACAATATTCATTAGTAATGCCTTTATGTAGTACTAGCTGTGTCCTCACGGCTCCGCCCATAGCCTATGTTACTCAGTGTAATGTAGATTTCTAACGGCAAAAGATTTTTTGAAATCGGTCCAGTAGGTCGGACCGATTTGAAAAATTCTTTTGCCGTTAGAAAGCTACATTATCACTGAGTAACATAGGCTACGGGCGGAGCCGTGAGGACACAGCTAGTATTAGTATAGACTAGCTGTGTCTTCGCGGCTTCGACTGCGTAAGAAGTTTTATTCTAGTAATAAATATAGCCCATGTCACTCAGTGATAATGTACCTAGCTTTCAAACGGCAAAAGAAGTTTTGAAATCGGTCCAGTAGTTTTGAAGTTTATTCGTTACATACAAAAATACAAATCTTTCCTCTTTATAATATTAGTATAGATAAAGTCTACACCCGCAACGCGTAGTGACTGGCCATGCGCCTTGTTAATGTCCATAGCATAACACAAACTGACCGGAAACTACACGTTTATAACATAAACATAACATCGCGCCTTGTATTTCCGAAAGGGTGTAGCAGAGGTGATTTTTTTAGTACACCCTTGTTTCGCCAGTTTTGTTTAAGTCCATGTAATAAGTAGGCGAGCCCATTGCCATTAACCGGGCACAAATCCAGACTCCGGGCTACTGCTGAAACATTCCTAATGGAAAAACCGAATAATACTTTGCCCGGCCTGGGGATCGAACCCAGAACCCCATGCTCAGCTGTCACGCTTGCGACCACTAGACCAACAAGGGAGTCAAACTAAACGGAAAATTGATTATGCGATTTAACATAGGTACACGTAACGCCGTCTATTGAGCAAAAATGGTACAACAAATGATGCTAATTTCTTTCTTGATGACTTTAAATCTATAGGTATACTAATATTATAAAGCTGAAGAGTTTGTTTGTTTGTTAGAACACGCTAATCTCAGGAACTAAAATTACTGGAATTGAAAAATTATTTTTGTGTTGGATAGTCCATTTATCGAAGAAGGTTATAGGCTATATAACATCACGCTACGACCAATAGGAGCGGAACATAAATGAAAAATGTTGCGAAAACGGGAAAAATGTCCACCCGTGCGAAGCCGGGACGGGCCGCTAGTTCTAATATATTTTGATTGAGTGAACCGATTACAATGAAACAAAAACTAAATGTTATTCCGAGATACGCACAATATTTGTCGATAAAAGTCAACCACATTCAGTCAGTAGTTTTTACGTGCGGCGTGCACAAACAAACCGACAAACAGATAAACAGACAAAAAATCCAAAAATGATCGCAATAGATCCTATTGGTTATCCGCTATTTTTTTTAAATATGTTCAATGTACAGACACGCCATATATATAAACTGACGCCTTTTTCCCATGGGGGTAGGCAGAAACTATAGAACGCCACATGCTACGACCCTTACGTACCACTTTCGCTTCATCCACATTCATACATCTTGTCATACACGCATGCCGGTCGAGAGTACTACACACCTGACCTTTGTGAAGGACATCACCAATAACATCGATGTATGTTCTTCTAGGACGTCCTCTACCGGCGTTTCCATTGACATCCGCCTTATAAATTCCTTTTGTTAATCGCCGTTCACACATTCTCTCAACATGACCAAACCACCTAAGCATACACCTTTCAATTTATGTCACTACATCATCTTTTAGACCACAACTTTGTCTAAGCTCATCATTTCTCAATCTATCATTCAAAGTTACACCGCACATACTTCGCAAGGAACGCATTTCCACGGCATTAATTCTACTTTCTTGCCATACATTCCTCTTCTGCCACGACCAACATACACTTCCATACATAAGCGTAGGTACCAGCGCACCATTATGGACAGCCAGGCATGCCTTTTTGGACATCGACTGGTTAGCCACAACCGCATGCATAACACCATATACTATATTTCCTGCATTTACTCTCCTTTCCACATCTTCGTCAATCTTACCATCCCTTGTAAACATACTTCCCAAATAAACAAACTCATTTACCTGTTCAATACTTTCATCTCTTATCTTTACTTTATACTTAGATACATCTGCATCTCTTTCAAAAACCATTATTTTCGTCTTGCTTACATTAATTTTCATCCCTTTCATATTATGTCTACAGACAGACACGCCATGTCTACAGATTTATTATATGTATAGATTAGCCCCGTCGTACACAACACGAGTCTCCGATACTCGACGACTTAAGTCTCTTGGCGAAGAGCAATACAATTTTTGGAAGTTCGTTCACATTTTATCCCGTGTGTAGTGGGGACGGGCTAGGATATAAAACTTCCTCACCGCACGCTGGGAATAGACGCGTGATCTAAGATTCAACAAAACCCAGCACGCACGGTAGTAGGGTCTATACAGTCCGCCTAACTACCACCCTCACATGAAAGTCCGGCGCCAAGCAGTTTACTGCGTTCCGTTGTGTGTATGCCAGAGTGGTGTAGGGGAATCCCTCTATATCTCTGTTGCTTGGATTCGAGTGCTCTGTCAAACGCGACCAAGTCAAATAATAACAAAATAAATAATAAAAGCATGCTTACGTCACCGATCATCATCATCATCAGCCTGAAGACGTCCACTGCTAAACAAAGGCCTTCCCCTTAGGCCGCCACATCGAACGACAATCCGCCATTTGCATCCATCGGTTGCCCGCGACTTTCACAATGTCGTCGGTCCACCTAGTGGGAGGCCTACCTACGCTGCGCTTTCCGATTCGTGGTCGCCACTCAAGAACCTTTCTTCCCCATCGGTTATCGGTCCTTCGAGCGATGTGGCCTGCCCATTGCCACTTCAGCTTGCAAACCCTGACAGCTATGTCGGTGACTTTAGTTCTTCGGCGAATATCCGCGTTCCGGATTTTATCGCACAATGAAACTCCGAGCATAGCTCTCTCCATTGCCCGCTGGGTGACTCTGAGTTTCTCCAAAAGGCCAGCAGTCAAGGACTACGTCTCAGATCCATATGTCATCACTGGCATCACACACTGGTTGAAGACCCTAGTCTTCAGGCACTGCGGAAGTTTGGACGAGAAGATATCACGCAATTTCCCGAACGCTGCCCATCCGAGTTGGATTCTTCGGGCGACCTCTTTGTCGAAGTTGGACCTACCTAGCGATTTGTCCAAGGTAGTTATAGTGGTCAACAACTTCGAGAGTATCGTTCCCAACGACTACCGGCACGGGTACTACGGCACGTCACCGATATGACGTGTCAAATGTACTGCAGCAGTCGCCAAGAAACTTTTATCGTCGAATATCCGATAACAATTGTTGTCATCGCTTTGTGGCTATAATCGGACCGACAATATATACCCGCCTAGCCTTTTCCCAACTATGTTGGGGTCAGCTTCCAGTCTAACCAGATGCGGCTGAATACCAGTATTTTACGCGGAGCGACTGCCATCAGACCTCCGCAACCCAGTCACTGGGCAATGCCGATATTCTAATGTTAGACCGGTTGTCAGACTTTCGGGCTTCTGACTTCCCGTAACGACTGTCATAGGTATTTGTATGATACCCGGGACTGACACCGACAGTTTAACATGCTATCCGAGGCACGGAGGGGTTTCGATGTGTAACGAACGGTCACACGGACTTACCGCAGCAAGCACAGCTTAATCTTGCAAATCTTATTATCCACGCAGTTGGTAGCCACGAGCTCCTCACAATCATCATATGAGCGACAATAATCGACGAAAATAGAACATTTTATGACTAGTGGTACTTCAAGGCTCTTCTTCTTTTCGTGTGGTTAGTGACTAACGTGGTGTCAGAGTTTATGGTGCCCATGGGCCTCTGACTTGGCTTCACATGCCGTTGAGAAATATCTCTCAGGCATACCGGTTTCCTCACGATGTTTTCCTTCACTTTTTTGAGCAAGTGATAATTATACCAGCGGTGACCGTTTTAAGCGGCTGTCTGTATTAGGCTTTATACACATACGTAGTAGCGTTTAGTGAAGTTTTTATAAGTTTTAATGGATATTACGTGTAGCAATGACATGGGTATCAATTACAGTCGCTGCTAGCATGTATTTACGGGCATTAGCCTGTAACTAAAAATGGGCATGTTTGAAAGAGCTCTAAAATAAGCGGTTTTGGTAAAATAGTGGTGCCGATCCTGTTGTGTACAAATTAAACTTAATTCAAGCTATTGCCATCTTTTTCATCCTGGTAAAATAAGAACGTAAATGAAAGCTGTCAAATTTAATTGAACTAATACAAATTTAGACGACACGTTCTGACGTGTCATCTAAATTTGTTAGTCACTAACCACACGAAAAGAAGAAGAGCCTTGAAGTACCACTAGTCATAAAATGTTCTATTTTCGCCGATTATTGCCGCTCCTATGATGATTGTGAGGAGCTCGTGGCTACCAACTGCGTGGATAATACGATTTGCGAGGTTAAGCTGCGCTTGCTGCGGTCAGTCCGTGAATGTGTGACCGTTTGTTACACATCGAGACCCCTACGTGCCTCGGAGAGCATATTAAACTGTCGGTCCCGAGTGTCATACAAATACTTATCACAGTCGTTACGGGAAGTCAGAAGCCCGAAAGTCTGACAACCGGTCTAACATTAGAATATCGGCATGGCCCAGTAACGGGGTTGAGAAGATCTAATAGCAGTCGCTCCGTGTAAAATACTGGTATCCAGCCGCATCTGGTTAGACTGGAAGCTGACCCCAAACATAGTTGGTAAAAGGCTAAGCAGAATAACCGCCTATATTTTGTAGTTTTATGGAAAATCATAAACTACAAAATAAAGCACTTAATTCCACTTTTAAATAGTTTTCGTAGAACTAAGCATAATAATCCAGGATTATTGCATGTTACGTATTCTGAGAAATTATATGTCATCATATTCAGTAAACATACTTTTTGTACTTAATTATATACAGTATATCTAGCTATACTTAATATTATAAAGAGGAAAGATTTGTATTTTTGGATTTTTGTAGGTAACGAATAAACTTAAACACTACTGGACCGATTTCAAAAATTCTTTTGCCGTTAGAAAGCTACACTATCACTGAGTAACATAGGCTACGGGCGGAGCCGTGAGGACACAGCTAGTTTATTTATAAAATGACAAAATGACGACGAACTACCTCGTTGGTCTAATAGTGGCAAGCGCGACTGCCGATCGTGAGGTCCTAGGTTCGTTCCCCAAATTGGGCAAAGTGTTATTAGGTTTTTCCGTGTGGGATTCCTCGGTAGCAGCCCGGAGTTTGGATTTGTGCCCGGTTGGTGGCAATAGGCTCGCCCCTTACTACATGGGACTGTTAGTGATTGTGTAACTTCTGAACGACTTGACCGATTGAAGTCGTATTTACACAATATTTTTGTTTTGTCGAGACGACGTTTCATAGCTATGCTAGGATCCGATAGGTGGCGCTGTAGGCAAGTTATTTTCGCAGGCACAGCACGAGAACAGGTATTATCTCGTGTTATTAATAATAATATCTAATATCTCGGTAATATCTCGTAGGCGGCGAGCCTATTACATGGGACTTAAACATAACTGGCGAAACGAGAGTGTACTAAAAATCACCTCGGGGAATAGAAGGCGTCATCTTATTCTATGTTAGGTTAATTTATTTTAGTTTATAATTCATAACAAAAAATAAAGGTGTTCTTTCTAAGTTTCAGTAGTATATCTTGTAGGCTTATGGTAATGAAACCATGTAAGTTGTCGTATCGCAGCCGGCTTACCATGTTTTAGCATAGGATTACCATGGACGCGGACCACGGTACCACGTTAATGTGTTAAGGCTCTTCACACTAACGGAGGTAGCTACAGCGATTTTAAGTTATTTTATCAGTAAAAAAAGGAGTTCTGGCCAGTATTGTGCCGGATCCACGCTATACTTTTTTCTTTTTATTAACCGACTTCCAAAAAAGGAGGAGGTTCTCAATTTGACTGTGTGTTTTTTTTTGTTTTATGTTTGTTCCGCGATGTCTTTGCTAATTGTGAACCGATTTTGATGGTTCTTTTTTTGTTTGAAAGACTATTCTTTCGAAGTGGTCCCATTTAAATTAAGTGAAGATCTGACGAAGAACCTCGTAGATAGACAATTTGAAGTCGGTTTTATTTTTGTTAAAAAAAAATTATTTATAAAAAACGTTGCCCCACACTAGGATTTCTCCTGTATCGTGAGTGCGTTTACAGACACAAATCTTCACATGCACAAACGCCCAGACCCGAAATAACTACACTGGCCTGCAAAAATAAGTATAACACTTTTAAAATTTCAATTTTTTCTAAACTATAGAAGTTAGAGATTTAAAATAAAAAACGTTTTATAGCAATTTTTATCAGCTTTCTTTGAAACTATAGTAACAAAGTTAAACTCTTTTTTGAGTCCTTTTTGTTTCGAAAATATATCTTGTGTACCTAAAAAGTTACTGCAATTTTAAAAGTGTGATACTTATTTTTGCAGGCCAGTATATTTATATATCGAACCCACGACCCGTAGCGCAGAAGCCAATCGCTTAGCCACTGCACCAAACGTGTTGTCGTACTATCACCCCAATCACACAGAAACTGTTTACTGGACCATTTTTAGCGGATCCGTTTTTATTTTGGTGATGGCACCTGGCACACGAATTTTTTAACGGCTTGGCGGTTTTCAGTTTTTTTTGTGACCTTCGCAATCGTCCGGCTGATTGGTAGCGTCATGCGGCAGTCGGGTTGTTGAGCTCCCTAAAATAAGGTTTGAGCTACGTGATGACTGATACATGCGTGCCGTCAGTTAGGACAGGTCAACTCAAACCTGCTATGGCACTTTCCTAAAAAGGCCATTCCAGACTTTGCCCTACATTGTTACACTCACATAGTTTTTATACCACAATGTCTGGACTTTAAAAGAGAATAGAATAGAATAGAATAGAATATACTTTATTGTACACCAAAATTGTAACACAGCTGTTATACAATAACAAACATTAAAGGGTACAATGGCGGTCTTATCGCTGATAGCGATATCTACCAGACAACCTTTGGATGAACAGGAAGTCAATGAATAAGATAGAGGGGGTAGTCCAGAGACCTTGATCTCTGAGTTTGTTTCGGCTTTTCTTCTCAGAGCTAGTCAGATAGGAAATGCCGGCGCCATCTAGTATTAAAAAAAAACATTACATTGACTTGTAAAAGTGTATGTAACAGATTTATTTACAGAAATAAAAATCATTTATCATGTAGTTGTATGAGCGAATTCACATACAAAACAGTACCTACCAATCCAAATCCAGTAAAAAATACTGGTCCGACATTTTTACACCTTCCGTTTTGTCATCAAAAACTGGATGCCGAGGGCATTAGAAACGGATCTGTACATGAAGATGTATGGAGAAGTATGGGTACCTTCACACACGATCTGATATTTTTATCGTATCTTGCATTCTTTTTTTTTTTTTTTTCTCGTTGGAAAATCCTCATGGATGTCCCTCGCCCGGGAAAGGCGTGGGGTCTGCCGGACTCTTACCGGCTAAAAACCAACGGTGTTCCTCCTCCTGACCGTACGGCCGGGGTCGCGGGATTCGCAAAAGCATGCACCGCAACCATCGTATCTTGCCTGCCAGATGCTGTCTATCGAGATCGGTACAACGGAACTGAATTCGACAGATGTGAACAACACATCCAGTAACGACGGATCGGTTAGAAAAATTACCTATCATAACAGGAACAAACTAGCCGTGATAGCCTAGTGGCTGAACGCTTGGCTTCCATGCAGGTGGGTCTGATTTCGATCCCGGCCCGTACTTCTGACTTTTCGAATTCATGTGTGGATCAGAATTTGATTATCACCTCCGTTAACGGTGATGGAGAAACATTGTGAGGAGACCTGCACACCTGAGAGGACTCCATAAAGTTCTTGATTGTGTATGCAGGTTGCTAACCCGCACCGGGCCAGCGTGGTGGACTAAAGCCTAAGGCCTAAACCCTTCTCATTCTGAGAAGAGGCCCGTGCCCAGCAGTGGGACAGTAATGGGCTGATTATGTTATAACAGAAATAATGATTGACATCAAAAGTGAACACTTACCTTATGCTTGTCAAATTGTATATCTCTGAGCCAGGGGTCGAACAGGAGTTTGTCGGGCTCTATGTTGACGGGGCTCTGTCGTCGCCCCTTGTTGCACATGCTCCACTGGGGGTTGATCAGACCCCAGAAACCAGGTCCTGGAGAAAGAAATATTAGTCTATAAATCTTCCTCACCGCATGCTGAGAATACACATGTGTTGTAACGTTAAAAAAAAACCAGAACGCTTGGTGGTAGGTTCTATACGAGGCATGCACAGACCGCGGCCGGCGGGCCGCATGCGGCTCTCCGTCAATATACGTGCGGCCCGCCAGCGAATTAAATTGTTTTATGCGTTTGTATGACAATAATGCAATATTTTAACAATAGGGGCCAGCTTAAGATACCTATCTGAGTATCGTTGCTGCGCCTGCAAAATTCGCTATGTGTATTTTTTTTGGAAATCTGTCTTTGATGCTATTTTATAATAGTTCTCAAGCTACGTGCACCTGTTTTCCTGCATAGCCTTTAAATAAATACCCAAGACATGGAGGGAGGCGAAAGTAATTTTCTTACCGAAACCAGGTAAAGAAGACTACACACACGCTAAATCCTTCAGGCCCATCAGTCTAACATCATTCCTTCTGAAAACGCTGGAAAGACTGGTAGATAGACACCTAAGGGATGGAGTCTTAAAGAACAATCCGCTACATCCCCAACAACATGCTTACAGGAAAGGCAGGTCAACAGAGTCGGCACTACACAAGTTGGTGCACAAAATAGAAACGGCTATCACAAACAAAACCTCAACACTTGCCGCCTTCATTGACATAGAAGGGGCTTTTGACAAAACTATGCACAACAGCATCAACCACGCCCTACACAAATTCAAAGTGGACCCAGTTATTCGTAGCTGGATCACTGAATTGATCAGTAAAAGGGCGGTTCAGATAGTGGTGAATACTACCACGAGGGCAAAGGTAGTTAGAGGGTGCCCTCAGGGGGGATCTTATCACCACTCCTATGGAACATAGTAGTGGACAGCCTCCTAAGGAGGCTAAATGAAAGAGGTTACACTACTATTGGTTATGCAAACGATCTAGCAATACTGATAAATGGAAACGCCGAGAACGTCTTATGTCAGGTCATGCGTTCGGCCCTTCAGACTGTGGAAAAATGGTGTGACGAGCAACGACTGTCAGTAAACCCGAAGAAGACAGAACTTATCCTTTTCACCAACAAAAGGAAGTTACCAGAACTTCAACTACCAAAATTATTTAACACCAAACTCTTATCAACACAAGTGAAATACTTGGGCGTCATACTTGACAGCAAGTTGAACTGGGCGAATTATATAGAGGAAAAAACAAAGAAGGCCTGTATAGCTTTTTATCAGTGTAAGAGACTAGTTGGCAAAAGATGGGGTCTCAATCCGAAAATAACACTTTGGTTGTACACATCAGTCATCAGACCTTCTATGACCTACGGATCAATTGTATGGTGGCCCAGAACACAGTTGACCACGGTAAAAACGAAACTCCAGAGCCTACAACGCCTAGCGAGTGTAGCTGCTACTGGATGTATGAGAACCACCCCATCAGCCGCAATCGAGTACCTCCTGAACCTAAGACCGTTAGATCTGGTCATACAGGAGGAGGCGAGGCCAAAATGGGGTCAAAGACAATAGTTTACGGACCGGAGCCGCTACTGCCCATACCCCAGGCCCAAATAAAAACATGGCTGCGCACAAAAACAGAAGAAACCCATTTATCAGAATGGACAAACAGCGAGGGCTGCAGGCAAACTAAAAATGCAATTCCGGTGGCATTAAAAAGATTGACCCGCAACCTCATCAGATTTAAAAGGGGTGACGTCCAGAAGATTATTGGAATCTTAACAGGACACTGTCCCCTAAACAAGCACCTATTTACTATAGGTGTGCAGTGTGTGACAGTCCCCTGTGCAGAGGATGCATGGAGACAGAAGAAACGCCGCTGCACGTGCTTATGGAATGCAGGAGCGTGGCCGAACAACGGGCACGGAGTCACGGACTCTCCAATCACCAGCATCGCTCCCGGAGGGATGCAGCAACCTGAGGAGGCTGCTAACTTTCTGGGACGACCTGGGTTGGTTGGAGTAGGAAGGTAAGACTAAACACGCACAATGGCCCAATCAAGAGGCTAAGTGCGGATACAGCCCAGGTAAACTAAAAAAAAAAAAAAACTAGAACCTCCTCCTTTTTGAAGTCGGTTAAAAAAGGGAAAAACAAAAAGGAGGAACTTGAAAACATACAGGGAAAAAAACAACAATCTGGACTCGAACCGAGATTTTCTGGTTTCGGGACCGCCTTATTTCCCACCTGAGCTATTATAACCTTGAAGAGAGTGGCGAAATTTTACTTCGTATTCTAATGATATTGTAGCAGTTTTTCATTGCCTGAAAACACGGATAAAACGACGTTTTCTAAAAATGATATCTAGCTAGATCGATTTATCGCCCCCGAAACCCCCTGCATACTAAATTTTATGAAAATCGTTGGAGCCGTTTCTGAGATTCAGATTATATATATATATATATATATATATATATATATATATGTATATATACAAGAATTGCTAGTTTAAAGGTATTATTAGATTATTATTAGCTACTTAAAAATAAATACTGTTCTTTATACATCAAAGACCACCATTAAAACCAATCGATATCTTAATTACGTATGGAGGGTCATAAATATGATGACAAGTGAATGTTAGGACAGCGATAGCATCTTAATGACTCGGTCGATAGTACCTGACAGTCGATAGCAATTCTAGGACATATTTTATGCTTTTTGAAGCGGTTGGAGCATTGAAGTAAACGTGTTAATGTCATAGGTACCTTCATTTTAAGTGGTTTGGTCATGTTGAGAGAAAGGGCTAACTGAGAACCGCGCCGATCATACCGTTAGTCCGTGGATGGGTGACCGTTTGTACACATCGAGACCCCTACGTGCCCTCGGAGAGCACGTTAAACCTTCGGTCCCGGGTATCATACTATGACAGTCGTTACGGGAAGTCAGAAGCTCGTAAGTCTGGCAACCGATCTAACCTTAGAATATCGGCATTGTCCTGTAATTGGGTTGCGAAGCTCTGATGGCAGTCATCATCATCATCATCGGCCTACAATATTCCCACTGCTGGGACACAGGCCCCCTCTCTGTGAGAGGGAATGGGCCGTAATCCACCACGTGGGCCCAGTGCGGGTTGGTAGATGTCACATGTCTTCGAATTTTTGGTTCTAGGAAATGCCGGTTTCTTCACGATGTTTTCCTTCACCGTTTTGAGAGCAGTGGTGATGAAATAAATTACACAAAGTAATGCGCCTGGCTGGGTTCGAATCCACGACATACAAGTCGTAAGTCGGGGCCGTCACCACTGGGCCACCACTGCTCTGCTCTGATGGCAGTCGCTCCGCGTAAAATACTGGTATTCAGCCGCATCTGGTTAGACAAGAAGCTGACCCCAACATAGTTGGAAAAAGGCTAGGCAGAACGATTTTTAAGGGATAACCAACGTCAAATAAAAGGCATAAAATTGCTAAACTGAATAAAATAGTGAAAATTTTGTTTACGACTGTACCTTTAGAATTGGCTATGAATAAATTAAAGGCGGCTATAAAAAGTGATGTGTTGGACCTTTACCTTCACACTATCATTCTTTATGAAGTAGGCAGTAGTAGTGATTTGTTACTATTTGAAAATACACTAGTAGTGGATACTATTTTTTTTATGAATTTCGCTGCGGTTTCCAAGACAGTTCAATCCTTTTCCCGGGACACGTCGAGCTTAATTGTTTCGGCGTTTTTCTGGTTAGTCGCCATTGTAGATCCTAGCTTACAGGAGTTGCAGTGGTTGAGAAAGTGGTGTGCTTCTCCAAAAAAAAATTAAAGTGCATTTAATAAAAACTGACACATTGGTCTAGTGATGGCAAGCGCGACTGCTGATCGTGAGGTTCTGGAATCGAACCCCAGGTCTTGCAAAGTGTTATCGGGTTTTTCCGTGTGGAATTCCTCAGTAACAGCCCGAAGTTTGGATTTGTGCCCGATTGAAGGCAAAAGGCTCGCTCCCTATTACATGATACCTAACATAACGGCGAAATAAGGGTGTATTGTATTTGCTATACGCCTTTGCCCAACCCTTCAGGGAATACAGGCGTGATGTTATGTTAATTTACTAGAAATATCTTCAGATAGCTTTATTAGTAAACTAAAATATACTAGTTTCAACTCGGAACACAATGTTGCAAAACACAATTTTTCAGAGAGCACAACTTTTAATAACCTGCCCAAAGATGTCAAGTATATTGCTATAACTATGACAATAAACTTTTTAATGTTTTATTACAACAATGTTAGCAAATGTTACTGACCTTCCAAGGCAAATGTGTCATAACTAAACCCTGCTTGCACATCGACTCGCTAAATACATTTAGCGCTAAACATAATTTCAAATGTATTTTAGTCAATTGTTTGAAGTTGCAGAATGATATCTATATTAATAAAAATGAATCGCCAAATGCGTTGCTAACCGCAAAACTTGAGAACGGCTCAACCAATTCGGCTATTTTTTTAATATATTCTTTAAGGCACAAGGGAGGTTCTTATGGGGAGAAAAAACATAAAAATTGCGTGGAAAATAGTAAAAACAACACTTCTTTTCCCACTACAGGCCAATAACTTTGACAGAACGAAGTCTGTCCGGGCAGCTATTTTTAAACAAATGTTTAGCATTAAATGTATTTAGCGAGTAATTGTGCTGACAAATATTTATTTAAAATAAAAAAACATGTTTAATCGATGTTATTGGTGATGTTCTTCAGAAAGGACAGGTGCGTAGTACTCTCAACGCGTGTATGACAAGATGTATGAATGTGGACGAAGCGAGAGGAGTATGTAAGGATCGTAGCATGTGGCGTTCTATAGTTTCTGCCTACGCCCATGGAAAAAAGGTGTGAGTTTATGTATGTAACATGTTGAATATTAAAGTAACTTCAAATTACAGCACATTATAAACAATTCAAAAGAAATTAGTTTTAAACGATGACGGAACCAAAATTGCGAGTCAGAAAATTATTCAAATGGAAAGCCTATTCAACCCCATAATAAACCATGGTATCACATTCAATAGGGATTCGGGAGACCGCAAAATTTGGTCATCATAGTGAATTGAGTCGTGCGTAATGCTACGTAGGGGTGTACGCGCGTTAGACAGTATCGGGCGTCATTACCGTAGTGGCGATGTCATTACCGTTTTGTCGGTCATTTTAGGTATTTTTGAGACGGGAATTTTCGTTTCATAATGGTGTTAAATGTGTGAATGTTAAGTGATGATGATGCATGGATAATTAACAGATCCATATACAGGGTGTAAACGAAATCATGTAATTCCTTCAAACCTCGTGATGTAGGTACTGCTGACATAGATAAACCCTGCACGGGATACATTTGGATTCAATAAAAAAAAATATTACAAGAAGTAAACATGTGTTCTTAACGTGCGGCATTTTAGCGCCCCGGGCGAATTGCGCGACTATCGCTCTTAGCGCGGTCATTTGATTTGGAGCGCTAAAATGCCTCACGTTAAGAACACATGTTTACTTCTTGTAATATTTTTTTTATTGTATCCAAACTTGTCTCGTGCATGGTTAATCTGTCAGCAATACATCACAAGGTTTGAAGGAATTACATGATTTCGTTTACACCCTGTATATATATATAAACTCACGCATTTTTCCCGTGGGGATACGCAGAAAGTATTGAACGCCACATGCTACGATCCTTACATACTCCTTTCGCTTCATCCACATTCATACATCTTGTCATACACGCACGCCGGTTGAGAGTATTACGCACTTGTCCTTTGTGAAGAACATCACCAATAACATCGATGTATGTCCTTCTAGGACGTCCTCTACCGGCGTTTCCATTGACATCCGCCTTATAAATTCCTTTTGTTAATCGCCGTTCACTCATTGTCTCAACATGACCAAACCACCTAAGCATAGTCCTTTCAGTGTTGGTCACAAACAGATCTAAAAATTAGTTATTTTGGGTTGTAAGTAGAATATGATTGTCCAAGCGATCGATAGTAGGTACCTCAACGGTCTTAAGAATACATACAAAAAATTAACAACAGGAATCTTTTGTATTTTTTTAGTTTTAATTAATTTAATTTTTTACGTAAATATATATACAAAATATTTGATTGGTGCCTATTTTACAACAGAATTATGAATGCAAATTAGATAAACAGGATAGGTCAATTAACCAAACCGAATTGTTCATGTGTTAGTAATTAGTAATTATTATAATTCACAACATTTGTTAGTAATTATTATAATTCACATCAAACAGTAATATTAATATTTATTCACTTCACAATTAAGCTAAATTATTCTTGAAAACGAATGATAACTTGTATACTGATTTACAAATTTAATTCAAAAATCGTAATTATACATCGGTGGAAATACCAATTTACTTTTACGTACATACCCAAATAAACAAGTAAAAACATGTTAATCATATAGCACAAAAAGTTTAAATATCCCAACAAAAAAAATTGAGAATTTTATTTTATTTACTAACGACCCGTCCCGGCTTCGCACGGGTGGACATTTTCCCCGTTTTTGCAACATTTTTCATTTATGCTCCGCTCCTATTCGTCGTAGCGTGATGTTATATAGCCTATAACCTTCCTCGATAAATGGACTATCGAACACAAAAATAATTTTTCAATTCCAACCAGTAGTTCCCGAGATTAGCGCGTTCAAACAAACAAACTCTTCAGCTTTATAATATTAGTATAGATTAGCACATATTACGGTACCCGGTAGTAAATATTACACATCGAGCTTTAGACAGAGATATTGGCTAGCTTCGGTTTTATAGAGCGTCATCTCTGTCGCACGAAGCGACAAAACGTCTCATAGGTATGAGTGACAGAGACGACGCTCTACGAAGCCGAAGCTAGCCAATATCTCTTTCTAAAGCTCGACGTGCAACATTTACTACCGGGTACTGTACCTACCTACTGGTACTTTTTTCTATATACAGACCGTACTACTAGGCACTACTACTAGGTCTTAGTGCAGTTTGTAAAATTATGAAAACCTTTTGTTCCATTCATGGTATCATTCAGTACTTTGGCTAAATTGCAAAAGCTGCTCAATCATTGTCCTTAAAAATCAACGAGAGTGATAAAGTTATATCATTATAGAAATAAATATATTTGTTGAAAGTAATAACAACACAATAGTGTGTTTAACTGCCTCGATGGTCTAGTGGAAGGCGTGGCTGCTGATCTTGAGGTCCTGGTGTCGATTTCCAGGTCGGGCAAAGTGTTATTTTGTTTTTCCGTGCTGAATTCCTCAGTAGCAGCCCGTAGTTTGGATTTATGCCCGGTTGATGGCAATAGGCTCGCCCTCTATTACATCGGACTTAAACATAACGGCGAAATGAGGGTGTTACTAAACACCTCTGCCCAACCCTTCGGGGAATACAGGCGTAATGTTATGTATGTATGTAAGTAGTAGTGTTTGTAATGCATAACAATTTTTAAACATTTTAATACGATTTTTTTCAATATCGATGTCATTCCTTTCACAATAATTACCAAAACCTTACCTTCCAATCATTTTTAAACCTACCAACTTTACTTCACCTAAAGCATAAAAAGAAATCTCCAAATTCCGTTGAAAATACATAAGTACGTCCAAATTTCGGGTCGGTCGAACATCCACTATCCAATATAATGACATGGGTGAGCGCGCATTATCATTAAGATGGTATCTGTGATCATTACCAAGCCACCATTATATGGATATGTTACTATGACCCGATATTCAGTGCCCATTGAGAATGGTGGCTGTGATTTCACCTGTGTGACATATTATATGCCCTTGGGTCAGTTAGGGAGTAAGGTTGTATAAATTGAATGGATACTTCAAAGGTTTTAATGGTCTTTTGTGTGATGGTCTTTGGACATATCAATAGATAAAACTTTTGGCGACGAAAAACTGGTGGATGCTTCACAGCTTGGGTCATCGCCGCAAGGTTGCCTGCTTGTCGGTCTTCTATAGACTGTACTTCGGAGAGTGTGCTCAAAAACTCTACAGCCTCATCCCACTGGCCCCCTTCTACCATCGGACATCTAGACGCACTGCAAGTTACCATCCATACTTAGTTGCCATTCCACCAATTCGCACTAAGCGCTTCCAAACATCCTTCATAATGCGCACTGCAAAAGAGTGGAACTCACTACCTGCGTCTGTGTTCCCGAACGCATTAAACCTGAATCTCTTCAAAGTTAGAGTTAACAGGCTTCTTCTGGGTAAGCTCACTCCATCGTAGACTTTGTCTCTGTCTCCTCTGACCTAGACTAGAGTCAAGAGCAAACCCATTTCAAATAAAAAAGTAGATAGTATTTTAATATCACAATGAAAATAAAATCCCTTAAAAAAACTTTAAAGTTAAATGGTTTTATCTTGTAGTATGCAGTATCAGGATTTGAGGATAGAAGGTTTAAATTACTATAATGTTGTATTGTCATATGTTATCGGTAGCTGGTAACACTGGACAAGTTAAAAAACACTGGTCATTCGACGGAGCATGGGATTCTTTGTCGAACAGCTGAAGAGGTCTGACCTTTTATATCTGATTAGCTTGTCCTTATTTTCTGATCTTGTGTAAATTATTATATTGTGAACTAGCTTCTGTAACTAACCACTAACCTAATTAAAAGTACTCTCAGTGGTGGAGAGTCTATATTGGTTTCATTTACTTTATTTACCATGCTCCCAATCCTGACATACCGATATTAGCTATAACTGTAATGATAGATTCACCCCTATAAGATTCTGTTTGTATATATTTTACACATAGGAATTAAATTTGTGTGCGAAGTTTCTGGAGAATCAGTTAAGCAGAAGTAGTTGAAAAATTTCTCGCGAGATTTAAAATATAACAAACAAATATAAGAAGTGACGCTAATGAAACCGTTTAGAAAATGGATTGCGTGAACTATGATATTGCTAGAAAGGAAGTGATCGCTGAAATAATAGCTAAATAGATGTATGCATGACATGAGCATGTTTCTTTGTATGATTTTTCAATTTTACTCCATGTGGGGACGGGTTAGAATATAAACTTCCTCACCACACGCTGGGAATAGACGCGTGTTGTAAGATTCAACAAAACCCAGCACGCTTGGTGGTAGGATCTATACGGCCCGCCTGGTTAGCTACGACCTTCACATTAAACTTCGGCGCCAAGCAGTTTGCTGTGTTTCGTCGTGTGTATGTGAGAGCCAAAGGAGTATAGGGGAATCCCTCTATATTTCTGTTCCTTGGATTCGTGTGCTCCATCTTAGACCCTGTCAGCGCTTACCATCAGGTGAGACTAGGGCCAAACGCGACCAAGTCAATAATAAAAAAACAAAAAACTTATTCCTCTCGTCGAAGTGGAAAGTTAAGTTAGCTATATTTGTTCTCATCGTGTTAAAAAAATCATTTTGGTTACATCAAGTCACAGAATTACATAATTTCACGTAGAGATCTTGATTTGAGTAAAATAATTAAATTGTAAGAAAATTCCTGTGACTATACTATTGAATGTACTAAAGAGATTTTTGTATACAGTTGTAGAACGCATCTTTCTGTATATACAAGGTTAGTCGGATAGGGGGTACTAAGCCGAAAGGGTGTTAAAGTACCCATAATAAGGGATAACTTTTATTCTACAACTTTCCCCAAAACTCGATAGTTTAAGAGAAATAGCTTTTGAAAGATTTCGTAAAAAATATGCTAAAATCTATCTGTCCATAGCTATGATCAGCTGTTTTTACAATTTGGATCATATTTGGTGTCACAGATTAGAAAATTAATTTTCTGAATTCGTAACTAAAGCAGGTATGTTTTTTTTTTTGAAAAAACTAAAATAAAAATCATTTTGCATGCAAATAAAAATTATCGAATTTTGAAATTTTAACACTTGCTTTAATATAGTAATCAGTGATACTTTAGGTGGCCCGCGGCTTAGTACCCCCTTTCCGACTAACCTTATATAACAGGAGAAACTGACTGACTGACTGATCTATCAACGCACAGCCTAAACCGCTGATGTTAGAAACTTGAAATTTTGATAGTTGGAACCTTTTATAACGTAGGTTTCCCCTAAGGAAGGATTTTTCAAAATTCCTTCCCTAAGCTCACACAAAATCACGCAAGCGTAGCTACCGGCAAAGTGGTCGTAGAATATGTGGTATCTTCTTCTTCTTTTCGTGTGGTTAGTGACTAACCTGGTGTCACAGTTACGCCGCCCATGGGCCTCTGACTTGGCTTCACATGCCGTCGAGAAATATCTCTCAGGCATGCCGGTTTCCTCACGATGTTTTCCTTCACCGTTTTTAAGCAAGTGATAATTATACAATACGCACATGAATCCGAAAAGGCAGAAGTGCATCCCTTGATGTCGAACTCGAGACCTATGACTGGCAGTATGACGGTTACATTACTATCACTGCTATAATATGTGGTGTAAGTTAATATCATTATGTCATACCACTTTTTACATGTGACCATAGGTAAGTACGTTAAAATACCACACGAACGAGATAACAAGCTGATGCTTTATTTAATTACTATTTTATCATTAAAATGCTTCATGCAGGTGACTCTTTTAAACAATTAATCACTGTAGATAAATTTAAACTTACATTAATACGAATCCGTTTATCCTGCCAACATTAAAATGTGTGGGTGCTAATGACTGGGAAATAAACTGTTTAAGCGTAATTCACTGCGTTTCGTAATTAACGTTTAGTATGAATTGGAAAATGTTGAATTTCTGTGCATCAGATTATAATTAGCTGGTGAACAGAAATGCGCCAAATTAGTGGGTAGTGATAAGAGAATAATGACGCTTCGTTTAATATCAGATAGCGCTTGTATTTGGAATTTCAAATGTTCTATGTATTTAAGCTTTAGGATAGCAGTGATAGCTACTAGGCGTGGTGTGACTGTCGGATTGCCAAGTCATAGGTCTCGAGTTCGAACCCAAGGCACGCACCACTTTTTTTTCGTTTATTTTTCTTTGGAAAATCCTCATGGATGTCTCTCGCCCGGGGAAGGCGAGGGGGTCTGCCGGACTCTTACCGGCTAAAAACCAACAATGTTACTTCTCCTGACCGTTCAGCCGGGGTCGCGGGATTCGCAAAAGCAAGCACCGCAACGCAGGCAGGTCACGGTCCGCGAACAAAAAAAAAAAAAAAAAACACCTGGCTTTTCGGATTCGTGTGCGTATTGTATTATCACTTGCTTAAAAACGGTGAAGGAAAATATCGTGAGGAAACCGGCATGCCTGAAAGATATTTCTCGACGGCATGTGAAACCAATTCAGAGGTCCATGGGCGGCATAACCTCTGACACCAGGTTTGTCACTAATCACACGAAAAGAAGAAGCTTTAGGAAATCTGGTTTGTAATTTATAAGGACCCTGTCTAATGGTGAGAACAGGATAGGACAGAAGAAGGTCTTCTTGTATTTGACATTATTAATTCCCGCTTGTTTCAATGCCCACCAATAGTAGTTTGATTTAAATAGTAATTTACTTAAACATAACGGTGAAATGAGGGTGTTATTATACACCTCTGCCCAACCCTTCGGGGAATACAGGCGTGATGTTATGTTGTGTGTTAATGAGTATGAGGTGCATTAAAAAAGCTTCCACGAGTGGTGATATTTAAATATGGCGGCATCTATGCCACATGAGAATTGCAGCACGACGATTGTCTAACAAACTACAGCGACAACAATGACAGCTGTCAAATGAAATGTCACAAATCCTGCATCGCGATATCAAGATTTGACACACAGATAGTATATACAACATGTAACGTAATTGATGCACACCCTCAAACACCCCAATTAGAATATTATGTTATAATCATAATACATACCTACACTGAAATTTTAGTTTAACATGTATACTTATGCATTGTTATTTACTAAATTAACGTTCGTGAAATAAGGTTTTTTTTCTTTATTTTGTATTGAATGACGGAATTTGTATAAAATACAATTATAAATGCACTTTTAAAAGTCTTTTTGCCTTAATTTACGGTCCATTTCAGTTTTTTTTTACTGTACAGGGGTAATGTGACTAATTTCCGTAGGGGTAATGTGACTATTATTTTTGGGATAAAAAAATACCTATATTAAAAATGATAGAAATCGATTCAGTAAACGATTCTGAACAAACTACTTTCAGGGTGTGCGTTAATTATGTTACATATTGTATACAAGTTCCCAACATCTACCGTTGGGCAGTAGCCCGTTAGGCATAAGACACCTGGTAGGAGGATCCTCCCCTTTCGTTGGAGGAACACCGTACCTCGTTCCTCCACATGTCCTGCATACCCTGTGCGATCAGCCGTCTAACCAAGCTTGCTGGTAGGCAAATCTTATCATCACGGTATAAGCTATTCTCAAATACCTCGTGTCGATACGAGAGATGAAGAGTTCTGCCTAGCCTTTTCCCAACTATGTTCGGGTCAACGTCCAGTCTAACCAGATGCGGCTGAATAACAGTATTTTACACGGAGCGACTGCCATTACTGGGCTAAGCCGATATCCTAGGGTTAGACCAGTTGTCAAAATTTCCGGCTTCTGACTACTTGTATCGACTGTCTTAAGTATTCGTATGACACCTGGAACCGACTGTTTAACGTGCTTTCGGAGGTACGAGGTCTCGATATGTAACGAAACTGTCACCCATCCACAGACTGACCACGGCAAGAGTCGCTTAACCTTGGCAATCGTATGACCCGCGCTATTGGTAATTCACTCACACGGGAGCGAATTTCTTCTCCAAATGAAAATGTCTCTTTACTAAAAATAAACTTCTGGGTAATGCCCAAAAAAGCTTGTAAGTCGGGTTCCAACCCCCTGAGAGAACCTGAATTGAACAATACTGACACCTCTTCCCATTTGATGTGAGCAGGTTAGCCAAACCGGAAAGACTGGCACTGCACTTTTATGAAATAGTACAAACCTGAGATCCCATCGTACGTCCACCATTCTTCCCAGCTACCGGAGATATCTGTGAACAATGACATACATTTATTTATAGTTTTTAGTTTTTTATTAAAACCATGCTCAACATGGCGGAGCTGTCAAAATGTAAACGTCATCGGAATTACATTCATTTGTTTTTGTTTTTTTCTTTACGGCTTATCAACTGACTTCATACCGACACTTAAGAGGGAGCTCTCAAATGAGAGCTATTAGATAATAAGTACCTTAAAATAACTATTAAAGAGACAAAACATGAGATCTAACCCTTCGATCAATTGTTTTGACAGTATCTTAGTATGACGTTTTAATAAACCATGGTGGCGTTCCCTCTCTGACTTGTGACAGTGGCAATGTCAATGTACTAATTTCAATATGTTTACCTACTAAAGGACAAATTGAATTTTACCTCAATAAGAGAACGGAATTCACAAACGTTACTCGAACGCACCGCTTTGAATACGGCTCCGTGATTGGTTGCCTTTATGCTATGAGAATAAAGGCAACCAATCACAGCGCCGTATTCAAAGCAGTGCGTTCTCAAAGGAAAATGGTTGCTTGAGTGCTGTTTATGTATACGGGTCTTAGTTTTTAGGATTCCGTACCGAAAGGGTGCCGACTGGACCCTATTACTAAGCCTACGCTGTCTGTCCGTTCGTTTATCTGTCACAGGGCTGTATCTTTTTAACCGTAATAGGTAGCCACTTGAAATTTTCACACACTATGTGCCGCTATCATGGCAAATATTTAAAATAATAAAAAATCTAAACCCAAAGGTAATCCTTAAACAAGAAAACAAAAAAAAGCATTGCTTCGACGTTTTTTGTTCAAGGTCTATCTTAAAAACGGTAACACACAAGCGTTAAACTTGGTACGATTGTAGAGCATACTTTATAGTTAAACAACAAATATCAATGACGACGCTTGAATCAAAATTATTTAAATTTTTATTGTAATTGTTATTTGAAACTTTTTAAATTACTAGTAGAGATCATCATCTATCTAAAATCTACCATGAGACCATTCTTATGAACCCAAACATGCTATATTTGCTATAAGTTGATGAGGAGTTGGGTACCCCGCAGACTACATCATGCTGCAGTATCAGCTCAAGGTTACCATGTCTTGGAAATGCCACCAAAGTAACAGTACACCAAATTTCAAATCAATCGGCCCTGTGATAGTTGGTAAGACCCTTTGTACAGTAGAAGATGAGCTGATGATCTTCAAACGCCTGAACAGATCTTCATAAATTATAGCTCGATTACATCAGCTATCAAACAGAAAAAACCGCATTAAAATCAGTCCATTCGCTTGGGAGCTACGATGCCACAGACAGACACACAGATACACGCGTTAAACTTATAACACCCCTCTTTTTTGTCGGGGATTAAAAAGAAGGAAAAGTAGTGGTGGTACGGAATCCTTAGTGCGCAAGTCCGACTTGGACATGGCCGAATTTTATCTTACCTTTGACGGAGACACATAGGAGAGTGAGAATGAAGAGCGAACATTGGTGCATCGTGTTGATGCCGCCGGTCACACCGGACAACTCATCTGGCTGACACTACTTCTGGAACAAAAGAAAACTATGTTTTAGGACAAGTTATGTACTTAGCTAATGTTAAGGGTACGTGCAAAATCAACGCGTTCAGCTACAATTACAGTTGCAGCAACTGATTGCAACTGTACACCATTAATACAGCCCTCCTCAAGCTGTCTTCCCCCCAGTCCTCCCACCAGCGACGCCCTAAGCTGAAGGCCGGGTCCCATTAGGGGTTGCCCTTAATGCTGTTGTTGCTAGTAGTCATGATGTTAGTAGTAGTAGTTAGCTTAGGTTAAGTATTTTAATTCGTCCCCGGTGGTTAGCGACCCTCCAGGTCTCGCCAATAACTGCCCGGTTATGTAGAAACGATCCGCAAGGACCAACAACAAGCAGCCCAATAGAAATAAATAAATAAATATAAACACTTTTTAACAAAAATAAAACCGACTACAAATGGTCTATCTCCGAAGTTCTTCATCTGATCTTCACCAAATTTAAATGGGACCACTTCGAAAGAATACTCTTTCAAACAAAAAATAATCATTAAAATCGGTTTACAATTAGCAAAGATATCGCGGAACAAACATACAAAAATAAAACAAACATACAGTCGAATTGAGAACCTCCTCCTTTTTGGAAGTCGGTTAAAAATATGATCACAACCGTGCACGCGCCGCGTTCGCACGCTGAACAGGTTGATTTGAGCGTACCTTAAGAAAAGCAGTTATAGCTGAGGGGAGGTTGGACGCTTGCCTTGCAGGAGTCTCAGTACGATCTCGGCCCGTAAGTCTGACTTTTCAAACTCATGTGCGGTTTGTCACTTGCATTAACGATAAAGGAAAATATCGTGAGAAAACCTAGACATCTGAGAGAGCTCTATAAAAAAAGTTCTCGACGGTCTTAGGCCTAAACCCTTCTCATTCTGATATGAGGTCCATGCCCATCAGAACTAGAAAAGTCAGAGTTGCTGACCGGGATCGAACTCATACATTCCTGCTTGGAAAGCAAGGGACACACACAAATATATCTATTATTAAGTAATTAACCCTATAAAACGCTTAGTCAACATCTTCTTCTTCTTTCAGCCCTTATCCCACACTAAGTGGGGTCGGCACAACATGTATTTCATAAATCCATGTTGTTTGAGGGTTTGGTTTATTGTTTTATGACCGGCCGCCTGCCTGACATCAACCCTCCTTGGGAATACTCGTTGCGCCGTCGCGCGGGTGACCCTATGTGCTTGCTGATATTATGCACTGGGTCCTAAAATGATATGCTTGTCAATCTTATTGCCGACAACTAAGCAGACTATGTTCTTCTTGGTGGAGTATACTTGAAGTTCCTCGACCCACTCATTCAGATAAGAGGCCCATGCCCATTAGAATTAGAAAAGTCAGTGTTGCGAACGTGGGTCGAACTCAGACCTTCCTGCATGGAAAGTAAGGAACACACACAAATATATTATTATACATACATACATACATAAACTCACGCCTTTTTCCCATGGGGGTAGGCAGAAACTATAGAACGCCACATGCTACGACTCTTACATACCCCTTTCGCTTCATCCACATTCATACATCTTGTCATACACGCACGCCGGTTGAGAGTACTACGCACCTGACCTTAGTGAAGAACATCACCAATAACATCGATGTATGTCCTTCTAGGACGTCCTCTACCGGCGTACCCATTAACACCCGCCTTATAAATTCCTTTTGTTAATCGCCGTTCACTCATTCTCTTATTATGTAATTACATATTTTTTTTAAAAACGTTGCCCCCCACTAGGATTTCTCCTGTATCGTGGGTGCGTTTACAGACACAAATCTTCACACGCACAAACATCCAGACCCGGAACAACTATCTGTAGGCCATACACATATTTGTTCCGTGCGGGAATCGAACCCACGACCCGTAGCGCAGAAGCCGATCGCTCAGCCACTGCACCAGACGTGTCGTCAAATAACCCTATAACACGCTTAGCCTACGTGGTCGTAGAAATATTTTTATTTGAAATTCCTATGATTTTGCTGTTAAAATCCCAACCCAAACGAAACGTATTTTTTTTATTTTCCCACATTAAAACTAGGGTTGTTGTGCTTGCATGTTTATACCCCATTAACACCGTTACCTCATATTTGTCTTCAGTTAATAGCACCGGTTATTTGTACCAACTAATTAATTTCAACAAGCCGCTTGTTTCTTTGTAAAAAAAATTAACGAATATTTTGTACCTTACATCAGTGATACCCAAAGGGGTCGACGATGACACACAAGGGGTCCATGTGAGTGAAAAAAAAATTGGGGGTCCGTGAGATGCAATAGTGGATCTCTTTTAAGCAGGTCATGACTTTAATTATGACTTTCCATTAATGGCATAACCCACATAGATACACAGATGATTTGTTGCTTAGTGCCTACTTTTTAACCGACTTTCAAAAAAGGAGGAAGTTCTCAATTCGACTGTGTTTTTTTTTTTGTATGTTTGTTCCGCGATATCTTTGCTAATTGTGAACCGATTTTAATGATTATTTTTTTGTTTGAAAGAGTATTCTTTCGAAGTGGTCCCATTCAAATTTGGTGAAGATCTGATGAAGAAGTTCGGAGATAGACAATTTGAAGTCGGTTTTATTTTTGTTAAAAAGTGATTATATATAATAGGTACAGTCGGGGAATGATAAGGTTCGTCAGTTTTCAAATTCATTCCTTTCCCACTTCGCGGGCACATGTTACCTTTTCAAACTGTTGAACGGAAAAGACCAATGCAATGAAAATTATGTTTAATTATTGGGTAGCAAAGATCAAACTTGCCTTTTGCCTCCATTATGACGTGTTAGTGCCATGTAATGTCTTTGATTTGGTTTAAGGAGTTTGTTGTAAAAACCATGACATCAATCAAATCGATGATTAAATAGATTGGCATTACTTGTCTGTCACCATGTCACTTATTTTCTATAATGTTGGCAATACGTAGTCGGTAAAATAGTTTATTTCTTGCACTGTGCAAGCGAAAATAGACCTTAAGGTGTATAAAAATTTCATTCCGTGACTGTACATACTAAATATAATTTTGGTTCATTTTAATTTGAATTTTATTAATAAATGTATAAAACTTAACGTGTTTTTTATTGTTTTTCGCTCTGCTCCTCACTACAGTTAGAAATCTGTCAAAAGCACATTTGAAGTCGATGAATTTGCAAAATGCAATGTTTGTTACTCACCAATAACTTTTATGTGTGGTGAAAGCTGTAAATATTAGTTGGTTGTTTTAAATAAATAAATAAAAATAAAGAAATCAGTCAAAAACACATTTGAAGTTGATCATCATCATTAGCCTGAAGACATCCACTGCTGAACAAAGGCCTCCCCCTTAGACCGCCACATCGAACGATAATCCGCCATTTGCATCCATCGGTTGCCCGTGACTTTCACAATGTCGTCGGTCCACCTAGTAGGAGGCCTACCTACGCTGCGCTTTCCGATTCGTGGTCGCCACTCAAGAACCTTTCTTCCCCATCGGTTATCGGTCCCTCGAGCGATGTGGCCTGCCCATTGCCACTTCAGCTTGCAAACCCTGACAGCTATGTCGGTGACTTTGGTTCTTCGGCGAATATTCTCGTTCCGGATTTTATCGCGCAAAGAAACTCCGAGCATAGCTCTCTCCATTGCCCATTGTCATCCATTTTATTACATTGAAGTTGATGAATTTGCAAAAATGCAAAATTAGTTAAGTAGGGGTCTACCCAAAACCGAAAAACATGGCAACTGGTTTAGGAGACAGTAAAGTTTGGGGACCACTGCCTTACGTGATCTTAAACCCTAAGATAACTGCATAATACATTTAGTAGCAATGAATCCGGGCCACCAACATAACCCTTAAAATCACTGAATAAAATGTTAAACTGCCTCATTGGTCTAGTGGTGGCAAGCGCGACTGTTGATCGTGAGGTTCTAGGTTCGATCCCCAGGTCGGGCAAAGTGTTATTGGGTTTTTCCATGTGGAATTCCTGAGTAGCAGCCCGAAGTTTGGATTTGTGCCCGGTTGATGGCACTAGGCTCACCCCCTATTACATGGGACTTACACATAACGGCGAAATGAGGGTGTTACTATACACCTCTGTCCAACCCTTCGGGGAGTACAGGCGTGATGTTATGTAAAATGTTAAACATTGTTTTGTTTATGTTGGTGACCCAGATTCATTGCTCCCGAGTGTATTTTAAATGAGAAAATATAATTAAATGATTCTTCATCTACACTTCTATACTATAATATTATAAAGAGGAAAATTTGTATCTTTGTATGTAACGAATAAACGTAAAAACTACTGGACCTAATTCAAAAATTCTTTTGCCGTTAGAAAGCTACATTATCACTGAGTAACATAGGCTATATTTATTACTGGAATAAAATTTGTTACGCGGGTGGATCCGTGAGGACACAGCTAGTTATAAATATTTGGATGGTAAACAAAAATCAACTATTACATAAATAGTGTCACGATCGTTTTTTTTAACAACATCGAAAAGATTATTTTCGAAAATCTAACACATATTTCTCCGCTTGCATCGCCAATCAATTATACATTTTCGCTGGCTAAAATCTAAATATTTAACTAACCGTTTAAACAATAGCTATTAATATTTAGGGAGTCAACAGAACACGTAGCAAGAATGCTGTCGAGTTACTTACATAAACACGTAACAGCAGTGATAGCCTAGTGGTGTGACCGTCGGCCTGCCAAGTCATAGGTCTCAAGTTCAAACCCAAGGCACGCACCTCTGACTTTTCGTATTCATGTGCATCTTTACATAGTATAAAACAAAGTCGCTCCCGCTGTCTATCTGTCCCTATGTATGGTACCTACATTGCACCCGTGCGAAGCCGGGGCGGGTCGCTATATTGTATAATTATCACTTGCTTAAAAACGGTTAAGGAAAACATCGTGGGGAAACGCATGCCTGAGAGATATTTCTCGACGGCATGTGAAGCCAAGTCAGAGGCCCATGGCGGCATAAACTCTCAACACTAGGTTAGTCACTAACTACACAAAAAGAAGAAGAAGTAATAAATAGTTTCTACCTACCCCCATTAGAAAAGGCGTGAGTTTATATATGTATGTATAATTATACATATTTATAACTTTTTTGTATTATAACTTTCGTGAGACACATTCATATTTATGATTAATTACGGTTTACTCACGTGCATTTTCTGGGATTGCACTCAGTCCTTTAACAACCCGGACACGACAAGTGACGAAGATGCACGAGTAAACAGAGCGCGCCCCTCTCGTCGCGGGCGCAACGCTACGCGGCGCGGTGCAGCGCTAATTCGACTCGCGACCTCGCCGCGTGATCAGCTCAAAAAAGGGCTCCATTTGGGTCCGAAACTAGTCGGGAAATGCACGTGAGTAAACCGTAATTAATCATAAATATTTATTACTGATGGGACTTAATAAAAAATACTTCTTTCTATTATTTTCTTTAATCAAGAACATAGATTCCGTAACAATCATGCTTAATTACCCTAAACAGATCCTCTGGATCTCATTATCCAGTAGATCCCCTTCGGATCCTGTTCTTATCTAAAGTCATGGTTAAAAAGACAACATCGTACGAGGAAATTACCCTTTTTATCTGAAATTCGCAATCTTTTAGATAAGGGTAATGGTCGCCGAACTCACGCTTGCTTGCTAATTATCATTGAACTAAATACTAAGGAATTATCTTAATGTTCTTCTTTGTTTGAAGATATTTTTACACCACACAACATAACGCCTGTATTTCCCGACGGGTTGGGCAGAGGTGTATAGTAACACTCTTATTTCGCCGTTATGTTTAAGTCCCATGTAATAGGGGGCGAGCCTATTGCCATCAACCGGGCACTAATCCAAACTCCGGGCTGCACAATTCCACACGGAAAAACCCAATAACACTTTGCCCGACCTGGGGATCGAATCACAAGACCTCACGATCAGCAGTCGCGCTTGCCACCACTATACCTAAAACGAATATTTAGCGCTATTTTGGAATCACAACTACACAACTTATCGCTTAGGTATATCAATTCCTAACAAAAAAAATATACTCCATTTTAATAACACAAAACGCAAACTATCCATTCTTCAACCCCATCAACAATACAAAGTGGTGATCACCCCCAAATCAAAGTTAACAGCGCAAATCTTCAAGACGTTGGGGGTGCAATCTTCAGTCGTTAGCACCGCCCACTTCCGGTGTAACGCGCCGATGGTATCACCTTCCGGTACTCCAGAGTCACCCTTTAACGAGCTCGGGTATCATTTGAATCCATTTGTGTACTGTGTTCAAAGTTATATTGTGTGTTATCGGAACTAAATTGAATGACGGGCAAAATACATAGGTAGAGTTACATTGTAATTTTAGTTCATTTTGGTTAATTCGTGTTTACCGGACAGTATGTACTTTGTAGTTATTTTACTAGTATTTCATGTATACATAGGGAATCGAATATAGGAATAATAATCACGCTTTGGATCAGTTACTAAATGGCCAACATGTCTCTTTCAGAGGGTCATTCATTCTGCCTAGCCTTTTCCCAACTATGTAGGGGTCAGCTTCCAGTCTAATCATATGCGGCTGAATACCAGTATTTTACACGGAGTGACTGGGAAATGCCGATATCCTAAGTTTAGACCGGTTGTCATACTTTTGGGCTTCTGACTTCCCGTAACGACTGTCATTGGTATTCGTATGACACCCAGGACCGACTGTTTAACGTGCTCTCCGAGGCACGGAGAGGTCTCGATGCGTAACGAATGGTCACCCACCCACATACTGACTGTGTCAAACATAGTTTAACTTTGCAAATCATATGAGCCGTATAAAATACTGGTATTCAGCCACATCTAGTTAGACTGGAAGCTGACCCCAACATAGTTGGGAAAAGGCTAAACAGAACATACAATAATATAACTTTTTAACAAAAATAAAACCGACTTCAAATTGTCTATCTCCGAGGTTCTTCATCAGATCTTCACCATATTTAAATGAGACCACTTCGAAAGAATACTCTTTCAAACAAAAAAGGAATCATTAAAATCGGTTCACAATTAGCAAAGACATCGCGGAACAAACATAAAAAAAAAAAAACAATCGAATTGAGAACCTCCTCCTTTTTAGAAGTCGGTTAAAAACATTTCACAATCACTTCAACAATCTATCGAAAACATTGAATTAAAACTATTGAATTAAAACATTGAACTTAAGACTTAAAAATATTATTGCCAAGTATTCTCCCAGACTGACAACAGTTATAAATGGTGGCTGACGCACTCCGGCGCCAGACTGTCTGGCGACATGGCGGGAGGGGCAAAGTGCTCCCGATTTGCCAGTTGACACATTTTGTTTTAAAAATAAGATGAACTGGTACTTTTAAGAAGGTAGTGGCTTGCGTTTTTGTTGGTATTGTATGCAATGCAGGTTTCTATGACGTCATTGAATATGTAGGTACTTCAAATATCAGTTTAACATAACATCATGCGATAAATTCCCCAAAAAGTTCGGTAGTGGTGTTTTTAGTGCACCCTCGTTTCGTTTAAGTCCCACGTAATAGGGGGCAAGCCTATTGCCATTAACTGAGCACAAATCCAGACTCCAGGCTGCTACTGATATATTCCTAATGTAAAAACCCAATAACACTTTGCCCGACCTGGAGATCGAACCCAAGACCCCATGCTCCTCGCGCTTGCGACTACTAGACCGGCAAGGCAGTTATTGGTATCAGTTTACTTAATTATGGAAAATGCCAAAAATACATGTTACAGGCATTTCTTTTCTATGAAAATGGTTACAATTTACCGTTGCTACTTCAATAGGCCTGTGGCGGCATCTATCACGCCACATGCGAACTAAGCAGCATTACGACTATCTAGCAGACTACAGCGACAACAATGACAGCTGTCAAATGAAACGTCACAAATCCTGCATCGCGATATCAAAATTTGACACGCAGATAGTAGATGTATACAAGGTTAGTTGGAAAGGGGGTACTAAGCCGAAAGGGTGTTAAAGTACCCATAACAAGGGATAACTTTTATTCTACAACTTTCCCCAACACTCGATAGTTTAAGAGAAATAGCTTTTCAAAGATTTCGTAAAAAAAATATGCTAAAATCTATCTGTCCATAGCTATCTATGATCAGCTGTGTTTACAATTTAGGTCATATTTGGGATCACGGATTAGAAAATTAATTATCTGAATTCATAACTAAAGCAGGTATGTTTTTTTTTTAAACTAAAATAAAAATCTTTTTGTATGCAAATACAAATTACCGAATTTTTAAATTTTAACACTTGCTTTGAAATAGTCATCAGCGATAGTTTAGGTGGCCCGCGGCTTAGTACCCTCTTTCCGATTAACCTTGTATACAACGTCCTAACATCAACCGTTGGGCAGTAGCCCGCCAGGCATAAGACCCGCCTGGCTGGAGGATCCTCCCTTTTCGTTGGAGGAACACCATACCTCGTTCCTCCACAGACTTAACACGAATAATGTCACGTTAAAAAAAATATTTCTTATTATAAATCGCCGTTTATTTCTATTGTAAACGATGTCGAATAGTAGCGTGTAGTGTCGAGTACGAGAAGTTTCAAGTTTTCAAGACAAGCATATCATTTTGGGACCCAGTGCATAATATCAGCAAGCACATTAGGTCACCCGCGCGACGGCACAACGAGTATTCCCAAGGGGGGTTGATGTCAGGTGGCGACCGGTCATAAAACAATAAGCCAAAACCTCTAACAACATGGATTTATGAAATACATGTTGTGCCGACCCCACCTAGTGTGGGGTAAGGGCAGGAAGAAGAAGAAGAAGTGAGTGTATTTTGAATTGGAATCAGTCGTTTCGCACATACTTACTATTTAATTAAATTGAAAACTTTATTCATATATGTATGACACAAATTGTGCATGGCTTAAAAGAATAAACCTAATGTTATAGGACTGTAGTTTTCGATTCAAAATTCGCTTACATTAGCGATACGTAGACGATATTAAAGAATTTATAACTTCACTTACCCCTTTCTTCAAGAAAAACGTCACTTTTACAATTTTGTTTTAGTTATTTACAAACTTAGCGTTACTTTGTTCAAAATTTATTAGTAAAGTGCCTTATAAATAATTAAAAGAAAAACATTTTAGTCGTAACCAGATACTCATACAAAATAAATCATGTTCACATACATTTTAATACATAACAATATAACAAATGGCTCATTAAACATAACATTTTTCTCAGAAAGAAACGGTATACCTACAGAAAAAATACATTTGCAGAAATCATAAATCTAAACTAACTTCCTCTGCATTCAATTTTGAACTTTACGTCTAAAAAAATAAGTCTGAGAATTGTTTTAATGCAATGTTAAGTCGTTAAAAGCGCTCGCAGTTGTTACTTGGGGCCACGAAAATAGTCAGTGCTTAAGAGAGCGGGGAATCATTACATAGTATAAAACAGTCGCTCCCGCTGTCTGTACGCTTAGATCTTTTAAACTACGCAATGGACTTTAATGCAGTTTTCGGCAATAGATAGAGTGATTCAAGAGGAAGGTTTATATGCCCCACATTAGTATCTACATTGCACCCGTGCGAAGCCGGGGCGGGTCGCTAGTTATATATAGTATAAATGAATTAAGTAATTTGCTGATAGTAAATAGTATTTGGATTGAGAAGGCCAGATAGCCGTTGCAATATGTTATAAATATTGATTTCTCACGGAGTGCGGTGAGGTTTAAACCTGGTCCCAAAAATTTTAGAAAAACTCTTTAATAATTACTATTGGTCATCATCATCTTTATCCTACATTAGGAGGGGTTGGTACAATACGTACCTATTTTTTTTTTATTGTTTTTTTATAATATCCTCATCATTGCCCTCGCTCGGGGAAGGCGAGGGGGTCTGCCGGTCTCTTACCGGCTAAAAACCAACGGTGTTCCTCCTCCTGACCGTTCGGTTGGGGTCGCGGCATTCGCAAAAGTATGCACCGCAACCCCGGCCAGTCCCGCCAGGGGCTGGCGGACCTCTCCTCTGTGGGGCTTTACCCCACATCCTCCTGAGAAGCGCATACGGAACACTGCGCGCCGCCTCCTTGGGCTTGTTACTGTTCGGGCGGCGGGTACAATACATATTCCTCTTCCTTTCTCCTCTATCAGCCGTCATCTCAGTACTTACTCCTTAATATTTATTACAGTTATAGGTATTTTGGTTAAATACAATATTTCTTGTACATCTTCGAAAAGTAGCTTCTCTAAACAAGCCTTCTGTCTGATTAAATTATCCAATTATGGAATGTTTAATTAAAACCCCAACACTGTATCCTTCCACTTTTAAAAGTCTATTATTAGTAGTCGTTACTAATTTAGAAAACGTACTGTGGTTTACAAGTATTTGTCTATACTATTGGTTGGAAGGTTCCTACGTGACAGAGCGTTATTAAGAAAAAAAATAACGCCTAGGCACCTTCTTCTTTTCATGTGGTTAGTGACTAACCTGGTGTCAGAGTTTATGCCGTCCATGGGCCTCTGACTTGCCGTCGAAAAATATCTCTCAGGCATGCCGGTTTCCTCACGATGTTTTCCTTCACCGTTTTTTAAGCGAGTGATAATTATACAATACGCACATGAATCCGAAAAGTCAGAGGTGCGTGTCTTGGGTTCGAACTCGAGACCTATGACTTGGCAGTCCGACGGTCACACCACTAGGCTATCACTGCTGCTCAGGCACCAATAATAATGAATATCGACACGATCTAGATTGTAGCCCTACCCAGTTCACCTTCATCGTTCCTGAACGCATATTTCAAGGCCCCACCCAAACCGGAAGTTAACATCGGTTGGTAGACAAAGCTCGTTGTTTACAGGATGTGGGTGTATCTGAAACTTGCTGTTGACGTAACTAACCGTAGGCTTTTTCCATGAATACGTAATGGCTGGGCGATGACGTCAGGCAAATGCGTTTTTATTTTCATTGCAATGTTGTTGCAGGAAAAGAGTTTGATTTTTGTGTGATTGTACCTTGTATTTTAACTGCCTCGTTGATATAGTGGTGGCAAGCGCGACTGCTGATCATGAGGTCCTAGGTTCGATCCCCAGGTCGGGCAAAGTGTGATTTTGTTTTTCCGTGTGGAATTCCTCAGTAGCAGCCCTTTTATTACATGGGACTTAAACTTAACGGCGAAATGAGGGTGTTACTGTACACCACTGCCCAGCTCTTCGGGGACCACAGGCGTGATGTTATATTATATTGTTTACCTACCTAACATCGATAGCCTTGTGGTTGAAGACTTCATTTCCATGCAGGAGGGTCTGAATTCAAACCCGGCCCAAACCTCTAACTTTTCGAATTCATGATTATCACTTGCGTTAACGGTAAAGGAAACCATCGTGAGTAAACTTGCAAACCACACAGGATTCCATAATGTTCTCGGTGGTATGTGTAGTCCGCCAGTCTGCCAGGCCAGCGTGTTGGACTAAGGCCTAAACCCTTCTCATTCTAAAACGAGATCCTTGCCCAGCAGTTGGACAATAATGGGCTGATTATGCTATTATGTTTACCTACGTTTCGTACCCCACTACGTATGTAAGATATTTCAAAAGAAAAGCTACTGATAATCCAAAAACCGCAGATCTACACATCTAATGCTTCGACTACTGTATCCACCCTAATAATCCGTAAATCACAAATTCCCTGAATCATATCTGTAGGGGGACGGTACCCCATAATGTTATTCCTCCAAGTACCGATATACACACACACATATAAATAAGTATACGCAGCAGACAGATACAGTTTTCTTAGAGGGTGGGCAGGAGACGCGGAGTCGCGACGTTTCGGCGCCGACGGGGCGACGAACTCGAGATGCCTCACTATGGATATAAATGAAAGCTAATTTGGAAAATAAGGAGAAAAATCTCTGAATGTTTTTGGAAGGCGGTTAGAAATGTTTTTGTTTGTCGCCGGGTAGCTTAACCCTTTATAAGGCAAAGGGAATATGTTTCCCACGAATTTTTTTAGAAGATGTCGCGAAAGCCTTGTTGTATTTTTATGTTTAAACTTAGCAATATTTGTTTTTACTACTTTCTGTAATATAAAATAAAAACAAAGACGCAACTACATAAAATACAAACTATTTTTTTATTATTTATAAAATATGCCAAATTGTTTGTTATTTTCTTTTCTTAAAACCCTCTGCCCGATAAAGGGCAAAAGTTCAGTAAGGTATAAGTGGAAAATTCCGTGTCTTCTTCTTCTTTCAGCCCTTATCCCACACTAGGTGGGGTCGGCACAACATGTATTTCATAAATACATGTTGTTAGAGGTTTTGGCTTATTGTTTTATGACCGGCCGCCTGCCTGACGTCAACCCTCCTTGGGAATACTCGTTGCGCCGTCGCGCGGGTGACCCAATGTGCTTGCTAATATTATGCACTGGGTCCCAAAATGATATGCTTGTCAATCTTATTGCCGACAACTAAGTAGACTATGTTCTTCCTGGTGAGGTATACTTGAAGTTCCTCGACCCACTCATTCAATTTTGCTAGGGACTTTGGTTCTGACACATCGTAAACTAATTTAGCGCCGTGAGCGTATCTGTAAAAACTTTAAACTTCTCGTGCTCCGTACGATGTTGAGTTTACAATAGAAATAAACGGCGATTTATACTAACAAAAGAAAAAAAACAAATAGGTAATACTCGAAAAAGAAATTGTATAAAATATCATATTGAAAGATTCCGTTTGAACCCGGCAACACTACATCGGTTGTAAGACGTATTCTAAGTTGTTCATAGGTATGATAACCGGGATCGACGGTTTAACGTGTTCTCCGAGGCAGAAGGTTCTCGCTGTGCTAAGACCGGTCACCCATCCACGGACTGAACACAGCAAGCGCAGCTTAACCTCGCAGATCGATGGAACCGCGTCGTTGTTCTAATCACATAATAACAATGCTCTATATTATTTTATTCTAAGAACAGCAACGACATTTTCTAATATCGATAAATACATGTTTATTTAATCCCTAATCCTCTCAAACAATTCTTTATTCCTTTCTAGGAAACCAACCGAACTGCGCATTTTCAACATTCTTGTTATGAAATCAAAACGGCCTTCGCTCATGAAATAGAAAATGCCATTAAAACGATCACAAAGGATTTCGCCAACAATTTTTCCGAGCAATCCAATACATTCGTCTGTTCGAGGGCCGCGTATCGGATTCCCCTATACGAAATACAAATAAATGTGGACGTACCTCACACCGGAGCGAGCAGTGGCTATGAATATTCTTCTTCTATTCGTGTGGTTAGTGACTAAGCTGGTATCAGAGTTTATGCCACCCATGCCTCTGACGTGGCTTCACATGCCGTCGAGAAATATCTCTCAGGCATCCGGTTTCCTCACGATGTTTTCCTTCACCATTTTTAAGCAAGTGATAATTATACAATAGGCACATGAATCCGAAAAGTCAGAGGTTCGTATCTTGGGTTCGAACTCGAGACCTATGACTTGGCAGTCCGACGGTCACACCACTAGGCTATCGCTGCTAGTGAGTATGAATTAGTGTGGGTGATTGAAACGCGAATGTTCGATTGTGTTTGTTTTGGCAAATGAAAACTGTAGTGACGAAAAGCTGGAGTATGTAGTAATTAAGTTTTAATAAATGTTTATGTTGAAACTGAAAACTGTAGTTTTTGTTGATACAAAATTGAACAATATTTCAGAGTATTTTATGCAAGTACTTATAATACCTATGTCAAGTTCAGTAAGTTATTCAACGTAGGTAAGCGAAGTTGATATTGTTTAAAGTATTTCAAACATCTAGAAGTCTGATGCAGTGTCAACATTGTTAGAGAATGACGTGGCTGTTACATAAATAAAATGGCAGCTTTTTCTAAAATAACATTCTTATTGATAACAAGTTTAGATTTAACCTTTTTCCATATCATGTATTTAATACTTAAATTTTTCTAATATTCGTATTCATTCGCGTTAATTGTCTCAGTTCTCGAGCAGTTCCTGACAGCCACCTGACATTCTCCAACGAATATAAAGCCTTTTCGCGAAAGTAGTAATGCGAAGGTCAACACGAAGTAAATGAAGGTAGGCAAGAACGTTTGGCGACGGTCTACGGTTACCACAGAACAGTCAAACATGTTACGCGACGGTGTAACACACACCCTAATGCAGCAACAAGGAGGTACCACTGAGTTAATTTAGCTGAGTGGATTCGGTCGTGCATTGTCGCTTGTTTATCGTCACACTCGACAGCGACGACTTAATGGTATTAAACTTTAGATATAAATGTTCTTTGAAAGGTGGAATTTTTCGTTCCGATATGTGGTAATACTGAGGGAATAATACTGGTTGTTTTCTATCAAAAGGCGCGATGGTATTGATAAGTACAGGTGTTACAGGCGGGGACCGTGTCCTGAAACACAGGCTTTTGCCTAGGTAAGGCATCAGTATCCCACAATATTATTAGCATTATTAAACAATATTATGTGCTTGTCATCGTAAATATTGAAGTGAGAAATATATATAACATAATTAGCCCATTACTGTCCCAATGCTGGGTATGGGCCTCTTCTCAGAATGAAAAGGGTTTAGGCCTTAGTCCACCACGCTGGCCGGCTGCAGGTTGGCAGACTACACACACCATCGAGAACTTTATGGAGCTCTCGGGTGCGCAGGTTTCTACACGATGTTTTTCCTTCACCGTTAACGCAAGTGATAACCAAATTCTGATCCACACATGAATTCGAAAAATTAGAGGTACCCGCCGGGATCGAACTCAGACACTACTGCATGGAAGGCAAGCGTTTAACCACTAAGCTATCACTGATGCAATTATTTATTTAAACTTAAGTTAGTCCGATGCACCCTCGACATTCAGCCCCGCTACCAACCTTCATCATCTTCCTGCCCTGGTCCCAAGTCACTTGGGGTCAGCGCAATATGTTATATCTTCCAATCTTCCCTGTCAGCCGTCTCATTATCATTTACTCCCATATCTTTCATATCCTGGATCACACAATCCATACATCTTTTCTTTGGTCTCCCTCTTAGTCACTCTCTTAGTCACATGTGTTTCATCCCTCCTCATCACATGCCCATACCAAGACAAACGATTTCCTTTCAACTTTTCTGTCACGCTGACATACGCTACCAACCTTGCTAACTGGATAATCATTTTACCACGTCATGAGCTATTCTCGTAGCTCGTGCAGACGCGATGAGAGAGTTTGGATAAGGTGACATTTCGGTTAGTAGTCTTGGTGGGACACTATGATGACATTATTATAAAATACATACAACAGAATCTTGTAGGGGTGAATCTATCATTACAGTTATAGCTAATAGCGGTATGTCAGGATTGCGAGCATGGTACATAAAGTAAATGAAACCAACAGACTCTCCACCACTGAGAGTACTTTTAATTGGGTTAGTGGTTAGTTACAGAATCTAGTTCACAATATAATAATTTACTCAAGATCAGAAAATAAGGACAAGCAAATCAGATATAAAAGGTTAGACTTCTTCGGCTGTTCGACATGGAATCCTCTGCTCCGTCGAATGACCAGTGTTTTTATAACTTCGGGTACGTTGATTCATTTGGACGATTACCCTCCTTTGTCAACATTATCCAGTGTTACCTGCTACCGATATACCAGACTAGGTAAAACATATTAGCCAACGTAGTTCCCGGCGTGCGGCGGCGTGCGTTCCGTGCGTTTCTTAGTTTTGCCAAAGGTTGGAACTAATTATGGTAAAAGTATGCTGACGTTTGAAGGGGCATAACTTTATAATAAAATATCCTCACACATAAAAAACGTACACTAATTTAATGTATTCAGAACTCAATTAGCTCAGTTTGTAATTGCGAAGAAAAAGTCTCCTCAAAGATGAATACATTAGATGTGTATTAAAGAAACGACGAATTATAATTATTGTTTAAGCTAACCAGTTGTTCTCAAGTGAATTTGTTTTTATTGAAAATAAATTCTTTAAAAATAAACATAATGTTACGCGTCATGTTGGGGAACATTTTGTTCCCTAGTGAATCCAGGGGCTTAAAATGATGGTTTTTTTGCATTTGAAATTTTGTTAATGTGTTTATTAAACTCTCAAAAAAAAAGAATTGGTATTAGATTACAGAAAAAGAATTACCGAAAGTTATCCTAAGAATATTGTAAGTCTACTGCAGCGACATTCAAACCAAATGTCTTCGTGTTTCGTATTTTTTAGTATGTGATACTTCCTGCGGCTGAACACTGTTTCCCAAAATACAAGCTCATGCTTAGTTTGGGAATCAGTAGCAGTACTTTTTGTGCAAAACATTAATATGATGCATATGTTAGATTCCTCTAAGATGAACGTATTAACTGGCGACAATAAAGAATTTTTATTTTATTTATTTATTTATCGCAATATTTATGAAATAAGCACCAGTTTTAACGCATAGCTCTAATTATGAATTTTGTGTCACGCATCCATTTAATTATCAGTACCGACAAAAATACCTATTTAAAATTAAATTATACCAATATTCTACCCTATATTTGCATTAAAATTTCCCCTTTACAACACCAAGCCAAAACAATAAATATGCATCAAGCAACAAGGCCGATAATCGGTTAAGACAAAAAGTTTATCCCTAATTAATATTACCGTGAATCAGTAATCAGAGGGAAGCGGTAAGACAATTTAGTGAAATTAACACCTGAAGCAGACAGTGACGGTTTTCGGATCTCACGAACTCGGGAACTTGCGGATTTTACCACCGAGAAGTAAAACAATGGAGTGCGAATTCTTGAGGTACAAGGGGAAGAAAGAACTGTCAGTCATTGGCTACAAGTCGTACAGCGTTGGTATTTCCGATTAGAGACTGTTGTAAATGACAATCTCTTGGTCGCCACACCCTAATGTTTATTACTTAACATACACCTACCAATAAATGAGGATGACCAGTTCAATTATAGGTCAAAGGTCAAATGGAATATTACCACACGATCATCAGGCTTGGTAGACGGTAAATTGATTATATAACATCACGCCTGTATTCTCCGAAGGGTTGGGCAGAGGTGTATAGTAAAACCCTCATTTCGCCGTTATGTTTAAGTCCCATGTAATAGGGGGCGAGCCCATTGCCATCAACCGGGCACAAATCCAAACTCCGGGCTGTTACTGAGAAATTCCACTTGGTAAAACCCAATAACACTTTGCCCGATCTGGAGGTCGAACCCAGGTCCTCACGATCAGCAGTCGCGCTTGCCAACACTAGACCAACGAGGTAAACTGGATAATTGATCGCAGTCTAATATTATTAGCTCACATAAAAACGATGCTTTTATGATACCCACGGCCCAAAAGGATTTGTATATTCTTTGCCAGGAACCACACCCCTGACGCCTTAGCCCATAATGATGTCTCTCCAAATTAACTCTCCATTTATTCCTTACTCTGTGTGTTTCACGGTCTCACGGAACTTACGGAACTCGCGGTCGACTTTGAAGGAGAACAGGTGTGAATTACTTTTAAAATATGGAAATCCCGGATGAACGGAGTTCCGACTTTGCGAAGATACTTGTGACGAATTTGTTTGGACTTTAAAGTTCAAGATTATAATACTAGGGTGCTGCGTAGTTTATATCTTTTTTTAAGGTTCGTTGTTCATTGGGGGTAAGCAGAGTATGGAGTATTTTATGATCCTTGAGTCTTTTTAACCGACTTAAAAAAACCGAAGGAAGTTTTTATTTCACGCGTATTTTTGTTCTTTGTCAGTCAAAGGTCAGGTGCGTAGTACTCTCAACCGGCGTGCGTGTATGACAAGATGTATGAATGTGGATGAAGCGAAAGGGGTATGTAAGAGTCGTAGCATGTGGCGTTCTATAGTTTCTGCCTACCCCCATGGGAAAAAGGCGTGAGTTTATGTATGTATGTATGTATGTATGTATGTTTTGTTCTTTGTCTTCTTTTAATTAACATAAGTTATGTTTTTAAATATTTCCATATAAATATAAAAAATAGCAGCTTCAGGTTTGGGGAACAGATCTGATCTGATTGATCTAGCCACCTAGCAAGAGCCTTTTAAGGTGTTGATCGAAGCTCCAGTTATTTACTATTATCATTACCTAGACAATGCCTAAAAAAGAAATTAAAGAAGTGGTCTCCATAACTTTTAAATAGAGGTCTTTAAAAATTTATAAACTGGTCTTCTAAAATGTATCTTTTTAATGTATAAAACTTTTTGCTAAATATTGATTAGTTGATTCGATTCGTTTGTTTGACGATATTTACTAACCCAATTTATATTTCGCATAATTGCGTTGGCTACATATACAAAATAAAACGATAACTTAATTATACGAGTCATTACAAGCTATTAATGCAAGCCATTATAAAGGATGAATTAATTGTAACATAACACTTTAATAATTAAACTTTTTATCAAAAATAAAACCGACTTCAAATGGTCTATCTCCGAAGTTCTTCATCAGATCTTGACTAAATTTAAATGGGACTACTTCGAAAGAATACTCTTTCAAACAAAAAAAGAACCATTAAAATCGGTTCACAATTAGCAAAGATATCGCGGAACAATCACACAAAAAAAAACACAGTCGAATTGAGAACCTCCTCCTTTTTTGGAAGTTGGTTAAAAAAGATGTTAGGTAGGTACTTATTTACACAAGAACATTACACATCACAGTGTCTTAAAACACTAGGCCACGGAGAGAAAGTACTATGATTTTTTTAAAGTAAAAAATACTGCATGTACTGCCTCGTTGGCCTACTGGTGGCAAGCGCGACTGCTGATCGTGCGATCCAGGGGTCGATCCCCAGGTCGGGCAGTGTTATTGGGTTTTTCCGTGTGGAATTGCTCAGTAGCAGCCCGAAGTTTGGATTTGTGCCCGGTTGATTGCAATAGACTTGCCCCCTATTACTTAAACATAACGGCGAAATGAGGGTGTTACTATACACCTCTGCCCAACGCTTCGGGGAATGCAGGCGTGATGTTATGTTAAATACTGAATTCAGGGATTTTCTAAAAGTAAATAGTATCCTCGTGATAGTACCTATCATATCAGTAAGCCCTCGTTCGCACGAACGATAGATAACCTGCGTTAAAAAAGCGCTGTCATGTGAACACATATACGGCTTGCTATTTGGAGTATTAGAACGCTTTTTAAAAGCGCTTTGAAAAAGCTCTCGTGCGAACGAGGGCTTACTGCCACTTAAAGTAAGTACAAGAGAACATCTCTTTTATTTTTTAATCTTGCTTGCCCTTAAAGCGTTATCTACCTATAACAACACAAACATTTAAGAAACGATTAATTCAATAATTAACACCAAAATTTAATCAGTTTCAGTCATAACGTACCATGATTTCCTTTGAAAAATCACGCGATTATATTTATAAGGCTATACAAGGTTAGTCGGAAAGGGGGTACTAAGCCGAAAGGGTGTTAAAGTACCCATAATAAGGGATAACTTTTGTTCTACAACTTTTCCCAAAGTCAATAGTTCAAGAGAAATAGCTGTTCAAAGATTTCATAAAAACTACGCTAACTTCTATCTATCCTCAGCTATGATCAGACGTGTTTACATTTTACGTGATATTTGGGGTCACGGATTAGAAAATTAATTTTCTGAATTCATAACTAAAGCAGGGATGAAGAATTTTTGAAAAAACTTAAATAAAAATATTTTTACATGCAAATAATAATTATCGAATTTTAAAATTTTAACACTTTCTTTAGAATAGTCATCAGTGATACTTTAGGTGGCCCGCGGCTTAGTACCCCCTTTCCGACTAACCTTGTATAACAGGATTTTAGTATATTGGTGATATTGATTTATTAATTACTAGAAGTAAACATGTGTTCTTAAAGTGAGCCATTTTATTGCCCCGAACGAATTGCGCGGCTATCGCTTACCGCGCAGTCATTTAACTCGGAGCGCTAAAACGCCCCACGTTAGGAACACGTGTTTTTTTTGTTTTTTTTTTAATGAATCTGAAAGTATCCCTTTCAGAGTCAATCTATGTCAGCAGTACATCATGAGGTTTGAAGGAATTACACGATTTTGTTTACACTCTGTATGATAACGAAAACTATGGTAAGAAATTACACATGTCAAATCAAATCAAAAAATAAAATTTCATATAAACCAATACAGGTGCTTATGAAAAGTCGAATTTAGATGTAATTTTTAGATTACAATGTTTCTTTGTTAATATTATTATTGCTCAGCAGTGAAGAAGAAAAGAAAGAAAGAAATTTATTTGGCACGAAAACAGACACACAGACAAAAAATTCATAAGAGAGAAAACAAAAAAAAGGCAGCTGTGTGTCTAGCGGCTGCGCCAAATAGGTTCAGTTCAGCATAAATGTCACACCACTAGTGCCTGACGCTGGTTTTCAACTGAACCCATTGTGACGCAACTGATGTAAACCAGTTCCATATAGATAAATAGCGTGCTTAAATAAATAAAAAAATATAGTATTGACCTTTAATTACGGATGTCTCAGTGGTCATGCCCGTTCATTTAAACCAAGGTTGTCCTTTGTGCTTGCCGCGGTCAGTCTACGGATGGGTGACCGACCGCTACCGAAACCCCACCGTGCCTCGGAGACCACCTTAAACAGTCGGTCCCGGTTGTCATAAGAATACCTATAACAATCGTTACGGGAAGTCAGAAGCTTGAAAGTCTGACAACCGGTGTAACATTAGGATGTCAGCATTGCCCAGTAACTGGGTTGCGGAGATCTGATGGCAGACGCTTCGTGTAAAATACTGGTTTTCAGCCGCATCTGGTTAGACTGGAAGCTGACCCCATCATAGTTGGAAAAAGGTTAGGCAGAAGTGGGACATTCCATAGTCTAGAAAAAAAAAAGAAGTTATCCCTTCTACGACACCATAAGGTAGGGAGGTGTTGTCCTTTTGTGTACGTATAGCTAACAGGAATATAACTTTTTAACAAAAATAAAACCAACTTCAAATTGTCTATCTCCGAAGTTCTTCATCAGACCTTCACCAAATTTAAATGGGACCACTCCGAAAGAATACTCTTTCAAACAAAAAAAGAATCATTAAAATCGGTTCACAATTAGCAAAGATATCGCGGAACAAACATACAAAAAAAAAAAAAAAACATTCTGTCGTATTGAGAACCTCCTCCTTTTTTGGAAGTCGGTTAAAAATTGGATGAAGAACTTGGTTTAAAAAAAAACTATTCTTTACAATTCTATCTACTCTAATCATTATTTTTACAATATAATAATTATTAGTTTTCATTCGTAAAACACTTTTGAAACTTTAAGTAATCGTCACTTACTGTTGATGTTGATTGTACCACTAGATTATTAGGGCTCATGCTAGGAAGTAATTTATTTTAGTGTCGCCGTTATCGAAATCGATAAGGAGGACTATATATATATATATCTATACCACTAGATTACCGTCAAAATAGTCGAAATCGATAAATACTCAATACTTTATTGCATTCCATAATGTGTATATATAATAATAACAGTTGGTATGTTAAACATCGAATCAATTATGGACCCTGTCGGACACAGCAAAGTTATTTTTTTAATAGATATATAAAATATAAAAAAATAGATATATAAAATCAATGTATTTATGTAAAAAATCCGCCTAGCCCTTTCCCAACTATGTTGGGGTCAGCTTCCGGTCTGACCAGAAGCGGCTGAATAACAGTATTTTACACGGAGCGACTGCCAACAGACCTCCACAACCCAGATACTGGGCAATGCCGATATCTTAAGGTTAGACCGGTTGTCAGACTTTCGGGCTTCTGACTTACGGTAACGACTGCCGTAGGTATTCGTATGACACCCGGGACCGATGATTTAACGTGCTCTCCGAGGCACATAGGGGCCTCGATGTGTAATGAACGATCACCCATCCACGCGGATGGTAATTAGCCGCGACCCCGAGTAGAATAATTCGTTCTGCTAGATTAATAGTATATCAACTGAAAATGAAGCCTTTTTCAGAAACGACAGAAAACTGATTAATTACTTCCTGTTATAGATTACACATGAAGTGAATGAAATGAATTACGTGTGAAGATTTGTGTTTGTAAACGCACCGACGATACAAGAGAAATCCTAGTATGGGGAAACGTTATAAAAAAAAAGAAAAGAGCTATCTCAAATTGATTAAATTATGAGTTGATACAGTATTAATCTTGCAGTGCGAATTATTACTTTCAGAAATATAATGAGGTGTTGAAAAAAGTAGAAGTCAATATTTCTCGTTAGTTTTTTGTGTTGGACTAATATTGATATCCCGAATATATCAATATGTCGGAGAATAAGTCATTTAGAAGATAAAGGAGGGTAGTCGTCAAGATGAATCAACGTACCCGTCATTATAAAAACATTTGTCATTCGTTGGTTGGAGACCCTTCAGGCACAAAACAGATAGGTACAGAAGTCAATCATATGTATGTACTTCACTTTTCATACCTACGCTCGGCCGTCACTCTATCTATACAACTATCTCTCTCAAGCGCATGGCACTCGCGCTCGCACTCACTCGCACTCTAGTCCCAAACAGTCCGAGATATCGTGTCCGTGAGCAGTGTCTATGTGTGCGTTGCTCGAGCGCACTTGTATGTAGATTGACTTCTGTACCTATCTATTTTGTGCTTCAGGTCTCGCCAATAACTGCCCGGTTACGTAGAAACGGTTCGCAAGACGATCTACAAGCAGTCGAACAGAAAAAAAAAACGGAGCGGGGCATTCTGTGTCGAACCACCGTAGAAGTCTAACGTTTATTATCTGAATAGCTTGTCCTTCTTATATTTCTGATCTTGTGTGAATTATATTGTGACTTAGCTCACGTAACTAAAAAACAAACCCAAATACAAGTACTCTCAGTGGTGGAGAGTCTATGTTGGTTTTATTTATCAAATACCCACTTTGCTTCGTAATGCTATACTCATTTCTATACATTTCTATATACAGTATCTGTGTCGGTGTCAATAGGTACGTATTTAATATTTAAGACCCAAAATTTAATCACGCTACCCACTCAACCGCCACCGGGTACTACAGTACCCGAAGTCAAAAAGCAGTAAACCGCCATGGGTACTACAGTACCCAAAACGAAACAGTTTAAAAAATCCTTATAAAATCGACTACCGTGTTTTGTCTACGAAAAAACCTTTAGTAGAGTCGTTCTCTATGAAATTATACAACGAAATAATCACACTTGTCAGCACCACTTCAAACAAAAAGTCAAACAAAAAAATTGTCAAACTTTGTAAACATCTGTTATCGCTCAAGTGGGTGCGGCGCGGCGGGGCGCCGGCGGGTGGTCGTAAATATGTCATAGCTAATCTGACATCATTGTTTATTTTTAACACTATTATACATACAAAGGATCGTAAAGAATAGTGCTACAATATTTTATTACACGTAGGTAGTTTTAGAATCTCAAGTTGCAATATTTCGCTTTTGTAAATGTTATTGTTCGCGATGAGAACAATGGCTGCCGGTTGATAAGGTAAACACAAAGAAATGTGTTTATTTTGACCAAAAATGTGTGAAAACGGAAAAATAGTTCATTATTAGTAAAATACAGGTAGTAGTAATTAAATAAATACAGGTAGTTTCGTAAAGATTCTATCTTGACTCGATATACATAGTATAAACAGTATACGGGCGCGCGAGGCCGCGTCAAAACCAGCAAGGAGTTTCTAACTTCTTATAAGATTTTCTTCTTATTGGAATAAAATAAGTTTATACATTCTGGTATTGTTAGAAAGGAAATATAATCTAGTTTATTTTAATATTGTTAAAATGGATATAAAGTTAAGAGTTATCCATCAAAAATTTCCAATTTTCAAATTTTTCCAATTTTCCATCACTGTTTTTCAAGTTAATCTTTTTTTTTTGAGTTTCAAATTATAATTATATCTCTTGGTTTATAGATAAGTATGTTCCTTAACTATTCAGCTTTATATCTGTATTTTTTATTTTGATATAGCACTTGTAGTTTGCGTACGTCAGGTGTTTTTATCGCTAAGGTCAGAAGGGGTCAAATTACATAAACAAGACCGCGCGGTCCGTGGCGGTTGGCTGAAATTCGGCGGCGGGGGCCGGGCGGTTGAGTGGCTACACAGTGTGATAAACCAAGTTTAAAAAAAGGAGCAACACAATGACCATGTTTTATTTTAGTAATTACGAATCAAAATCACGAATTATTTATTTGCCTTGAATGTAAACTTAAAAAAATCTTAGATGTTTAAAAAAATCTTCAAAATGAAAATAAACCTAAGAGCCCGTTCACAGAGCGGATCCGTTTTAACGGGCCCGTTCACACAGCGGATCCGTTTTAACGGATCCGTCGGTACTGAATGTGTTGTTGACATCGGTACCGACGGATCAGTTAAACAAATGGCAGTTGGGTCGCATCTGGCAGGCAGGACACGATAAAAATAACGAATCCAGTATTTTTTACTAGATTCGGAATACTGTCGTGTATGTGAACTCGCTCATACAACTACAGGCGCCATCATCGAAATAATAACGGATCCTGTAAACAGTTTCTGTGTGAACTAGCTGTAATGCGGGATTTCCACAATATATGCCCGGTTCCCGGTTCCTATAGCCAGAAACGAATCGTTTTGCTTACTGATGGTACCATTTTTTACTTCCAAACTGGGCATATATATATACGGATTCGTAGGATAGTTTTACCTATGATAGCCACTAACGTATGGTTGAGCCTACCATGCAAAGCTATGGGGTATTTACTTTATCATCAATTTTCTTTATTATCAATTTATTTAAGCACGATATTTATTTATTTATCTATTTGGAACTGGTTTACATCAGTTACGTCACAATGGGTTCAGTTGAAAACCAGCGTCAGGCACTAGTAGTCCGACATTTATGCTGAACTGGACCTATTTGGCGCAGCCGCTAGATACACAGATACTTTATTTTTTGTTTATTTTTTCTTTTGTTTTCTCTTATGAATTTTTTGTCTGTGTCTGACTGCTTTCGTGCCAAATAAATTTCTTTCTTTCTTTCTTTATCATTGGTAAAGATAGAAGAGTTTTAATTTTAACCAGTAATGCTCAGTAAATCATAGAAATGGGACAATAGTGAACATATTTCATTGAATATTTAAGCTGATGAATTGTGACGAAAAATCAATAAAATTGTGGCGACATCTACCACGGCATATGCGAACTACGCAGCACAATGATTGTCTAGCAGAATACAGCGACAATAAAGACAACACACAAATATGACGTCACAGAATCCTTCATCGCGATATCAAGATTTGATACGCAGATAGTATAATATATTGTGATACTAAGACGAACGTGGAAATAATAAAATAACACAGTCGATTAACACAATCACCATTATTAAGTACTTCGATTTAAACAATTATAGTGTAACTGATACATTTTGTCATCGGTAGCTGGCAACACTGGACAATGTTGACACAGGACGGTAATCGTCAAGATGAATTAACGTACCCGAAGTTATAAAAACACTGGTCATTCGACGGAGCGAGGGATTCCATGTCGAACAGCCGAAGAAGTCTGACCTTTTATATCTGGTTTGATTGTCCTCATTTTCTCATCTTGTGTTAATTATTATATTGTGATATATTGTGAACTAGCTTCTGTAACTAATCAATAACCTGATTAAAAGTACTCTTAGTGGTGGAGAGTCTATGTTGGTTTCCTTTACTTTATTTACCATGCTCCCAATCCTGACATACCGATATTAGCTATAACTGTAATGATAGATACACGCCTACAAGATTCTGTTGCCTGTCTCTAATACTTTTTTTTTCTATTCGATTGCTTGTACATGGTCTTGCTGACCGTTTCTACGTAACCGGGCAGTTATTGGTGAGACCTGGAAGGTCTCTAATCACCGGGGACGAATTAAAATACTTAACCTAAGCTAACTACTACTACTAACATCATGACTAGCTAGCAACAACACCACTAAGGGCGACCCCTATTGGGACTCGGTCCTCGGCTTAGGGCGTTGATTGCGAGAGGACTGAGAGGGAGACAGCTTGATGAGGGCTACATTAACGGTGTGACTGCGGAGTCAGAAAAGACGACCAGCTCCGCGGCTGTGTGAAACCGATGCACAAGTGCGAACTCTTTTTATCATGGCTGGCTGGCTAGGTGGTGACTGTCACACCCCCACTTAAATCAAGTGGCGTGATTGGTGGTGGCTGGGGTGTGACGTCAGAGCTGTTTGGCTGGCTTGCTGTCACCGTAGTAGCGACATCTTTTGGCACCTTGTTACAATATACAAATTCCCAACATCAACCGTGGGGTAGTACCTCGTTCCTCCACAAAATCAAAGAGTTAGATGTCTTCCCTTTAAAAATATTTAATTTCAATGATTTACAAGTTCTAGAAACGAAATAATAAGTAATGTACGTAATTTTCTCTAAATCGATCGGTTCGACTAGATAATGTGTGATTTCCTTTTTAAATCACGCGATCAATGATTTATCATGTATTTAGCTTCAAACGCATATATCCGATCAATCAATCAAGCGAGCTATCCGCTGAAGGTAGGTCTTTACACAACACTCGCCGAAAATGAAGTACTTTATTTGTTTAACTTTTTTGATACATTTTTGTTACTGCCTTGAATATTATAATGTAGCTGAAAAGGATTATTTGCGCGAATGGCGTGACGATCTGAACTCTGGTGGATATCGAGATGAACGCAGATATGGCGGTAAGAAATGTTTGAACACGAACTACATACAGGATGTAAGCGAAATCATGTAATTCCTTCAAACCTCGTGATGTACTGCTGACATAGATTAACCCTGCACGGGATACATTTGGATTCAATAAAAAAGATGCAAGAAGTAAAGATGTGTTCTTAACGTGAGGCATTTTAGCATCCCGAGTGAATTGCGAGGCTATTGCTCGCCGTGTGGTCATTTAACTCGGAGTGCTAAAATGCCTCACGTTAAGAACACATGTTTACTTGTTGTATTTTTTTTTTATTGAATCTAAAAGTATTCCGTGCAGGGTTAATCTACGTCAGCAGTACATCACGAGATTTGAAGGAATTACATGATTTCACACAGCCTCTATACAAAGTTAGTCGGAAAGGGAGTACTAATCCACGGGCCACTTAAAGTATCACTGATGACTGTTTCAAAGCAAGTGTAAAAATTTCAAAATTCGATAATTTTTATTAGGTACCACGCAATTTTTTTTTTTTTATATTGTTGTATCCTGCTTTAGTTACTAATTCAGAAAATAGAGCTTCTAATCTGTAACCTAAAATGTAAACACAGCTGTATTTTTTTTTACATTTTTGAAATGCTATTTCTCTTAAACTATTGACTTTTGGAGAAAGTGGCAGAACCAAAGTTATTCATTATTATGGACACTTGAACACCCTTTTGGCTTAGTACCCCCTTTTCGACTAACCTTGTATATACTACAAAAGATTTCTTGTTAGTTATAGCTTGCGCCAATTATAGAATAGGAATGGCGGCTTGTAATGCACGGTGTGGTTAGCAAAACAATTGCAACAAAGAAAACATTAATTAATGTTTTATAACGGCAAAATGAGGGTGTTCCTAAACACCTCTTTTTTGTTTTATCGTTGGTAAATCCTCATGGATGTCCCTGCCCGGGGAAGGCGAGGTGATCTGCCGGACTCTTACCGGCTAAAAACCAACGGTGTTCCTTCTCCTGACCGTTCGGCCGGTGTCGCGGGATTCGCAAAAGCATGCACCGCAACCCCGGCAGACTCCTACACCTCTAAACTATAAACTATACACCTCTGCCAAATCCTTCGGGGAATTCATGTTGTTATGTTTTAAAATTTAGGAGGATTGCTCCTACTAAATGACAAAGTAGGTTAACTTGCATTATCTATATAAGGTCTAACCAAAATACCTGGACAAACTTTTACACAGTGTTCAATACGTTTAACTAAACACATCTATGCAAAAAAACGAGATCCAAGTGTTTCTTTTCTAACCAAAAAATAATTACGTTTGAAATTGCCTGTACTCTTTAAGAATAAACTCATTCATTTTTTATGCATCGACCGCCATCGGGGCGCGCGCTAATTCCGTGCTGTGTTTTACCTAAACAGCGAAGTGAAAAATGTAAAAAAAAAAAAAGTAAAATTAAATTTGAAAAATAATTTTTGGTTAGAAAAAAAAACACTTGGATCTCGTTTTTTTTGCTTAGATATGTTCAGTTACACGTACTGAACACTGTGTAAAAGTTTGTCCAGGTATTTTTGTTAGACCTTATATACAGGGTGTATCCGAATTCGTTCAAACTACGTGATCTACTGGTGACAGATGGGATTTTATCAGATTAAACAAAATAAAATCTATAAGAAAACATGTTGTTCTATACCCAAGTCATTTTAGTTTACTGACTGCGCAGAGCGATATCACACTAGTCGTGCCCGCCATTTCATTCATTTATCCGTGGTATCGAAATGTTCTATCATATATTGTTTTTTCTATTTTTTTTATTTAAACCTCATCATGTGGTTGAGCTACGTTTACTCAACACTGGTGATAGAAAGAAAAAAAAACTAGCAAAGTATCTTGCAGACTTAATCAATACCAGTAACAATATAAACATAAGCATAACATCACGCCTGTATTCCCCGAAGGGTTGGGCAGAGGTGTATAGTAACACCCTCATTACGCCGTTACGTTTAAGTCCCATGTAATAGGTGGCATACCTATTGCCATCAACCGGGCACAAATCCGAAATCCGGGCTGCTGCTGAGGAATTCCACACGGGAAAACTATTGAGTTTTCGCCCAACCTGGGGATCGAACCCAGGACCCCACGATCAGCATCTCTTGCCACCACTAGCCCAACGAGGCAGTTCCCAGTAATAGTGTGATTCAAAGGAATTACAGGAATTTGTTTACAACCTGTATAACTGTCCATCTGTGCTTATCTTTACATAGCATAAAACAAAGTCGCTCTCGCTGTCTGTACGCTTAGATCTTTTAAACTACACAACGGATTTTAATGCAGTTTTCAGCAATAGATATGAGTGATTCAAGCAGAAGGTTTATATGCCCCACATTAGTATCTACATTGCAGCCGTGCGAACCCGGGGCGGATCGCTAGTTAACCAAATTCTTTTTACAGATCGAGACGACCGTGACCGTGATGACTGCGACCATATCGTCCGCCCATGTTCTCTTCACGACTTGAACTGCATTCGTCGTGTCTTCGCAGACAACTCCCGTTGTTCACAACCCAAAGGAATCTTACCAGATACTTTAGAGCTTAAGAGATTGCCTTTAAACATTCCACATGCAAACCTATCGTTAGTGCTGAATGATGTTAAAATAAAAGGCCTCCGTGATTGGAAGATTAAGGAATTTTAGTACGTATTTTTATTATTTACTAGCTGTGTCCTCACGGCTCCGTCCGTAGCCTATGTTACTCAGTGATAATCAGAGATCAGATAATCGGATGCATATTTGCCTAAAGTTCAGGTGTTGGCTAATATGGAATGCACTTTTGTTTCGAAAAAAACCTGCAATGCCGGGATCGTCAAACTTAGTGTTCTGTAGAATGGAATCGTATTTACCTAGAATTGGATGCATATTTATTTATTTACATACCTAAAGTTGTACCTTTTTTTAAATTAATACAGACATGCACCCCTCACTTTCTTAAACCCTACATACACATATATTTGAGTCGGGGGTTAAAAATTAACTTTTAAGCAATTACGAGTATATACCTATATATTGATTAGTTATGTCATCCCGTGATACCGGTTTTTTTCACTAATAAATTCTTTTCAGAAGCCGTTTCCATACTTTTGCAGCGAAAAATTACCGTTAGGTAAATATGCATCCGATTATCCGATCTCTGGTGATAATGTAGCTACCTAACGATAGAAGAATTTTTGAAATCGGTTCAGTAGTTTTTAAGTTTATTTGTTACATACAAAAATCCAAAAATACTAATCTTTCCTCTTTATAATATTAGTATAGATAACTTAAATAGCTGTCCCCGAACAAAGAGGAGCTTGTGGCTAGTTACCAACCGCGCGAATCATGCGGTTAAGCTGCTCTTGCCGCGGTCAGTCCGTAGATGAGTGACCGTTCGTTACACATCGAGACCCCTCCGTGCCTCGGAAAGCACGTTAAACACTCGGTCCCGGGCATCATGCGAATACCTATGACAGTCATTACAGGAAGTCAGAAGCTCGAAAGTCTGACAACCGGTCTAAGCTAAGGATATCGGCATTGCCCAGTAACTGGGTTGCGGAGGTCTGTTGGCGGTCGCTCCTTGTCAAATACTGGTATTAAACCGCATTTGGTTAGACTGGAAGCTGACCCCAACATAGTTGGGAAAAGGCTAGACAGAACAGAAATCCCCCAGTAGTTCTGCCCGCGTAATAAGTTTCTTGATTTATACAACACTAGCGTCCCGCGTAAGAAGTTTTCTTCCAGTAATAAATATAGCCTATGTTACTCAGTGACAATGTAGCTTTCTAACGGCAAAAGAATTTTTGAGATCGGTCCAGTATTTTTTAAGTTTATTCGTTACATACAAAAATACAAATCTTCTCTCTTTATAATATTAGT